>JAUKNK010000101.1:1382500-2841890 GCA_030765055.1 Mantis religiosa | reverse complement strand
TGCAACAGCTCAATTTCATCAGGTGTTCGCTTCTGGGGGCGAGCTCTGTACTGCGCAAATGATTGGAACTGGTACACAAATTCATCTACAAGTTCCCAGAGCCACTGATCAGGGAGTTCCAACTCCAGGGGACCATCTGAACCTGCAACATTAAAACCTCTGCAGTCAAACACAGTTTCAATTCATTTTGGGAAAAGCTGTCATCTCTGTTGACATGTACATGCACAAATGGAAGTTTTAATTACTCTAGCTTCACTTTTTATACCAAAACTTGGAGGAACACATTTCAGAGACTACAGTGAATCTACACTTTGTGCCTATGGTTGGCATTTCCTGTAACCCCTACATTTGTTAGCAAAATAGAAAAAGTGAAAAAGTACCAAGAAGAAAGCCATGGAGATAGAAAACGAAAACATTAACAGTCCATTCACAATGAGAATTAAGGATTAATATAACAATATATAACTTAAGTATAAAACCTAACCCAAATTATCATTCACATCAACAAATGGAAACAAATGGAGTCAGTTGCAAAAATCATGAAACAGCTGAGCTAACATGGTAATCTCCAACAATACACAAAACAAAAGAGTGAACAAGAGTTACCTACCCAGTTTAAAGGATAGCTTACTCATAGAAAAGCATCATCTAAGCTAGCTACAAAATAGAATGAACATTAGATGGGGCTAGGCATGGCTGATCTATTGCTACTAGCCAATGCAGTGTGTGCAACGTTGCACAGTTAAGCATGCATACTGGTTCACTTTGACAAACCAAACGGCTAATTTCTTTGCACGCTCTAAACATACTAATTACAGAATTATTTTGTTTTTCCCATGTTACAGAGCTATTTTTTCTGAGGATGACTGTCCAAACCCCATGTTTGTAGCACATCTGGTTTTGGAGTTATGGAAAGATAAGACACCTGACTAAAAAGAAAAGCACACACGTGCTATGCTGCAGTTGCATTTTGTACCTTGCATTCAGTAAAGTGGTGATCTTTTAAGAGTACACACGTGCTTTTCAAGTTAGTAAATATATCGCTTAGCAAGTCTAGTACTGGTGCGCCTAGTAGTAACTGTGAAACAACCCGTAACATTTTACATATGCAGGTTAGAAATCTGCTTGTTAATGTGTATTCCTTTTTCAAACAGATGTCAGTTTAAGACAAATTTCGCTCAAGGTCGAGTATTAACTGCACAAGCTGTCACAAGAGTGCTCATTCTGTGACAAATATTGTTAAAGAAAGCAAACAGTTCACCAAATTAGGAGAAGTTTTCATATTTAGAACTCCAGGAAACATCGAGCGGCTAAAAAACGTGATACCAACTTAGACAACATTCAAAAGTGTGTTTTACGTACAACAATTTATGATTTATATGACAAGAGTGAATATTCAACTGCCAAAAGGCTGACCAATTTAATGAGGGGGAAAATAGAATATACAGATTCTGTATCCTCTATGCATAATATTCTGAAACCTCTTGGGTTCATATTGTCACGCAAACAGCGAACTCGCATTGCCGATCGATAATGCGGACTGTCCGTGACGGGGAGACGCAAGGGGTGGCCCCTCCTCCTACCGCGCGAAGGTGCACGAAGGTTCCAGAATGATTTCCCCCTCCATAATGGAAGATTCGAGAGGCTTCGGGGTGATCGATACAAGCGAGGCGACAGTGAGTTGAGTGTGTGATTGTGAGCCGAGCAGTTGAGTTAAGTAAGTCGCGGCGGGCGGACGTGTAGTTGAGTTAAGCGGACGTGTAAAGACGAACTGACAAGATTGAATGGTGTAAATTAAATTGTAATTGTGAACATTAAACTGTAATTGGAATAAGGTGGAAATAAAGAACATTTGGAGTGGTGTAATTGAACTCTTCTTTTAATTTTACGAACCCACCAAAGTCACAATATATAGGAGAACCAATGATAGTCACAAATTTCTCCTTGAAAGAAGCGATATTGTTGCTGCAAGACAAACTTCTGCACAATATGCACCACATTAGAAGTACAGGTGATTTATGGTGTAACATTGCTTCATAAATGCACATTCATATCTTCCGTATTTATTAAGTATTTTAATGAAACAAAACACACCTAGCAGGAATAAAGTGGGGTGGAAATATGGACCTCCTTAATAACACATAAAACCCAACCTACTATTTGGAGGAGAACTGTTGGCAACAGTAAGCAAGAAACAAAGGAAAATAGAAACTTCACAAAACAATTCACTAAGTGTAATAGGAGCAGTCAAAACAACTGTGATAACAATAAACATGGCTATAGAACTGGAACATGAACTAAAGGCACAAAAACTGCAAGTTAACAGAAATAGACACAAGTGGTATCCCACAGCAGATAATATAAGCAATCTAAAAACTCAAACAAGCTTCAGAACATATATCAATAACTCAAAACACAAGAACATAACAACAATAGAGGAAATGAGCCCAACAGAATATATTGATATACATTATAAGAATGACCTGTTATATACAATACATAAGCAAAACAATTCATCAGATGAAATGAGAGCAATAGCCACAGAAAACGAAAGAATGGCTCCAAATATATACAGATGGATCCTTTATTAACAAACTAGATGCTGGTGCAGAAGTATACTGCAAACATTTCACACAGTATCTAACACTAGATGAAACTTCAAACCATTATGACGGAGAACAAAGCAGCAATGCAGAACATCCTATACAGACCGTACATAAAACAAAACATAGTTATCTTAACAGATTCAAAATCAGCCACAGGTGGGATTGTAAATTATAAAAACAAAACAACAAGAAACATCAAAGAAATAAGAAGTTTAATTAAAGCTGTTGAATCAAGATGATATGTCACCCTGCAATGGATTCCAGCCCATGTTGGACTTTTGGGCAATGAACATGCTGACCAACTAGCAAAAAATGGTGCAATTCAAAATAAAAAAACCTGAAATATGATCTGAAGCTTTCCTGGATATGTTCTAGATGTTCTTGGGCTTCGAGCCAGGTATAGTGATGTAAAGCCATCACAACATTAAGCTACATTTTAAAAGACAGTAGAGACTTGATGAAAAGACAAGGATTATAAGAATAGAGACAAAACTGACATACAAAAACTGCAGTGGCCCTATTTAGAATGGAAACTGCTCATGATTGTCTTACAGAACATCTTTATAAAATAAACTGCATACCTACACCCAAGTGTACTATATGTCATGAACAAACATCATTTGGACAAATGTAATGGTCTCAAAAGTGAGAACTTACAGGAAAATGATGCAAATCAACTAATCCCCAGTGCCATTAGTCAACAACAACATTTCTTTCTATCACTTCAATTACTTTTGTGGTTGATTTGGTCATAGTACTCCGCTGTGGTGCTTCCTGCTTTATAAAGCAGTTTCGCTACATTCACAAACCCCTTCTTGCCTCCAGCATGAATCGTAAAACAATGAGTACAAAATTGAATCGAGAATATATTGACACATTGCTTCACTCACACTGTTTATTCACAGGACATGTTTCAAGAGCTCTTGCTCCTATCATCAGCTGATACTCGATTAGTGCAAGTTGTAGTGGTTTCTTCTTTCTCCGTATTGTCAATAGATGGAATGATGTACTTGTCAAAGATGTCCGGTGGTGGAGTTTCAAAATTCATGACTCTATGATGATTTTTGTTAATGAAGTTTTTTCCCATACGGAAAGGTCTGGAATCAATACAAATAACACCTGAAGAAATAGAAGAACTTTCACAACTTACAGAAATTTGTATCAATCAAAATTTTTTCAGCTTTAATGGACAGATCTATAAACAAAAAACAGGCCTAGCTATGGGCAACCCATTGTCTCCCTTCTTGGCAGATTTATTAATGAGTGCTTTTGAAACACATATCACAAAAGCTTTTCCAAATTATTTCAAAGTGTGGTATCGCTATGTTGACGACATTTTTGCAATAGTACCTAAAAAACTCATACAAGATGGTCTTAAACTTTTGAATATACAAAATCCAGCTATAAAATTTACATTGGAAACAGAAGAGGATGGTGTGCTTCCCTTTTTGGACATCAAGATCAAAAAAATGAACAACAAACTCACTTTTGGTATTTACAGGAAACCGACACACACAGATAATTACATTAAGAACAACAGTTTCAATCCAAAACAACACCAACATGCCATTTCCAACAGTTTAATCTTTTGGATGATCAACTTTCCACTAAACAGAGAAGATTATCAAGAAGAATACCTACACATAAAAAAAGTAGCTATATCCAACGGTTTCAACCCAAATTTAGTAGACAAAACAGTTAACAGACTCAACAAAGCTAAAAAAATAAAAGAAGCCACCACCCTAGAACCTACAGGAGAAAAAGAGAAAAAAAGTTAAAAAAAATTCACCTTCCACCCATCAGCCTATAACAAATTCCAAAAAATCTTCTCAAAACACAACATAACTTTTGCACCTCAAAATAGGTTTAATATCAGAAATTTGTTAAAAGGCCCTCCCAAAAATTCAATCACTACCAAAGAAAAACCAGGAATCTATGAGATCAAATGTGAAACTTGCCCTAAAATTTATATAGGAAAAACAAAAAGAAATATTAACATCAGAACTAAAGAACATATGAGAAACATTAAAAATGGTGAAACAGAAAAATCAGCAGTGGCTTTTCATTTTTTGAATACTAGACATGACATCAATTTGGAAACATCTCTAATAAAATACGTTAATCACCCCATAGACCTTTCCGTATGGGAAAAAATCTTCATTAACAAAAATCGTCATAGAGTCATGAATTTTGAAACTCCACCACCGGACATCTTTGACAAGTACATCATGCCATCTATTGACAATACGGAGAAAGAGGAAACCACTACAACCTGCACTAGTTGAGTATCAGCTGAGGATAGGAGCAAGAGCTCTTGAAACATGTCCTGTGAATAAACAGTGTGAGTGAAGCAATGTGTCAATATATTCTCGATTCAATTTTGTACTAATTTGTGCTTCACTGTCCCTATGCTTCTTTCAAGTTTATACTTTGAGTAAAACAATGAACCGATTGCCTGAATTGTAACTTTCGGCAACTTCAGAAACCTCATCAACTGACAGAATCTCTACTTGGGTTACTGTCCAACCAAGTTTCAACTAAATAAACAAGGTTTCTGCAAAACTTTAAAATGTACAAGATACTCATGCCACTAGAATTTCAGGTTTCTCAATTAAAATCTTCCGTTTGCTTCCACATTTTCTGCATTTGAAGTCAATAGTTTTTAAAACTCTCATGAAAGATTTTGTGACCCAAGGAAAATGTATCCTCTGCTTGACAACCGGATGGCGTTTCTTTGCTTTTGGAATTACTTCTTGTATTTTGTAGAATTCCTGAACAACTTTCCAGATAACACACATCAAGTTCATCCACAAACACTTTTCCATACGTTTCTTTTTCTCTCAGTGTTAAAAATACAACAGAACCTCCACTTTGCATCTGAAGTTGTTTATGCACTTTTCTAATTTTTGGAATTAAATTTTCTGATTTTCCACAATAGTCTGCTGCTCGCACTGGCAAAGTAGGTGGTAGCATGTCTGGCTCGCACAGAAAAAAAATTATTTTTGTTCAAATAATTATGTTTTTTCAAGAGATCCTGAGTTTGAAACTCGGTCAGTGTGAGTTATTTTGATAAAGTTTTTCAGGGGTTTTTCCTTATCCTGAAATATGAATTTTCGGTAACTCTAAGTTCTATGGACTTAGTGCTCATTTGAGTATCATTTCATCCATTTCATTCATCGCCTGAGATGACAATGTGTGAGGACATGTATTAAAATTTATGTTGCCTGCTTGAGTGGGATATTTAATGGATTCCTTGTGAGATTTTTCTGTTTTAGTCCAAAAGACGAGCTTCACTATGGACCACAAGATTTCATATGAAAGTTACAGTTGCTTGGTACTTGTGCTCAGAAGTAAGAGCACCATCACTGATGCTCATGTAATAATCTCAAGTGATAATTTCTGTTTATGCAACCATTGGCACAGATCACCCACTTATCTTTAACAGCTTTCCCCACGTCCTGCAAAAACACAGAGCTTGGTCCCATACAGAAGCTCAGTGGAGACAGGGAGATTCCTGGTAAATATCCCAGCTATAGCAGTAATTTTTTCCATCTGACTCTACCTTTCCAAATTTTGGGCTACATGCAGCTAGAGCAAAAGAACAATTAATCTTCATGTTCCTGAAAGTTTTGGTGTACAAAGTGAATTAACCACTGGAAGTAGTCTTACTCAGAATCATGTTGAAGAGATCACAGTAGTTGAAGAAGGAGTACATTCTGTGTTTTAATGAGGGACCTCCCTGGATTCGAGCATAGATGTGACGGAAATACAGCTCCTTGTATAACACCAGAAACACCTGCAAGCAAAATAACAGAAAATAAACAATCTTCATCATTCAGTAGATATCATGATGTAAATGTTTATACAAGTAAATGTCACAGAGCACCATACATATGCCATCCTTCATGTCAAGGGTAAAATGCCAGCCTCTGGTTCATAATATCCCAGGTTCAAATCCGACAGAGAACGATAGATGTTTCTCATATATGTATGTGTTTGGAGGAATTTAGTAACAGTGACGTCAAAATTAATCTCAGAAACTATTTGTAGTTGGTTTATTAATACTCGTCACTTACTTGTTTATATTGTAAGTGATGAGTATTAATAAACCAACTACAAATAGTTTCTGAGATGTTTCTCAGCTGTAAAAATCTTTAGCATGGTTTTCTCTGGAAGGGAAATAAAGCTTGTGATCCCATGTCATAGATTTATGGCACATAAAAGAACCCCAAGTCTGATAGAAACATGTTAAGCACTTTTTCATGAACATTATAGAATGGGATGCTGAGAACCATAGCATTTAGAGGGCATCCATAAATATAACTCAATTTCACTACATGTAGAATTTTACTAAATAAAGCACAAATATTGGTTAGTATTTCTCTGACCTGGAGTAGCTTACTAAAATTAGGCAAGTGAGTCAACCTTGTATATACTTTTCTCCACTTACAAGTTTTTTTGATGAAGACTAGTTTCTGGGGACTTCTCCCCTATCATCAGTTCTGTGGTTGACATACCACAGAACTGACGATAGGGGAGAAGTCCCCAGAAACTAGTCTTCATCAAAAAAACTTGTAAGTGGAGAAAAGTATATACAAGGTTGACTCACTTGCCTAATTTTAGTAACAATGGCACTCCACTTTCTGAAATACTTCTTTTTATTCTATACTGGAGTAGCTTGCCTGTCGACTGAACTATAATTATTTCGAAGAAGCTATTTTGATGTGTTAATGGATCACTTAAATTACATTGATGATACATAGTCAACCTGAAAAATTCAATGCCATGGCTGGGATGTGAACCATGGATCTGTCGCTCTTAATCTTTGAGCTACCATATTATGTTAAAGAAATGTAGATGCGATCAATTCGCCCATCATCCCTTATTCACACACTTGTATATGCTGATACCACAGTCCCTTATATAGACACACTAACCACGCATCTTAGGTTATATTTCAATACTACAAGAATCTTTCATTGCTCTATTGATTCTCTCTCAATCCATTTTTATTTAGAGTTGGCAACTCTGTTTCTCTACTGAGTAAAGGAATTTGGAAACAAAATCTGAACTTTAAGGTAAAAGTTTGCAAAAATCTCAAAACCTAACTTCAGAGGGGAGAAAATAAAACCTCGAAATAGTAAAACCTTTTATTGCAGATACTTTCAAACATGAGACATGAGAGATGCAAGTCTAAATGTTAAGGTTCAACAATGCTTTAGCACATGGAAACAAACAACAGATGACTACTAATGCTACTGCTTCTCGTATAGAAGCCAATTTGTGTTCCATTTGTAACAAATATTGCCCAACCTCTGAAAAGGTTTTCATAAATCTGCACAATTGTGCATTATCATCTGGAAGTAATTACCAACAAGCACTTGTTTTCTCTCACGATGATGAAGTAGAATTTATTGTACAGTCAAATTTAAGATGCTTTAGGATCCTGACAGTTACTTCGAAAGTTCAGGGAGGTAGAGTTTCTATGGCAGTAACACTTAACTTCAACCAATTAGGCAAGCCATTCCCCCCTTCATCCCCTTTGATTTCTGCTAAAAATTTCAATGTGTTGTCACGTGTCATGCAAAAAATAGATATTGCTTGTTTCATTCTCTTCACTGTGATTAAGCATATCTAATTGTTTGGTTATAGTTGAACTTTTATAAAAGCTGCTTTCTTCATTAATGTATTAATATTTCATAGGTCATCAGTATGAAGTGTTATTAGTGTAAGGACCCAATGTCCCAAACTACAAGGACCACTCAAAACTGAGATAGATCGAGAACTCGCTCTCGCAAGAAAAGATGTTAAAAAGTAGAACAGTGATCTGTACTATGTGTAAAAGCAAGGGAATTGTGTAGCTGTGTCAATATTTAAGAAAAAAGATGGAACAGTTAGTTACTACCATCTTTCTTACAGCAATGTACAACTGAACCTTCTAAGCTTTCAGAAGTGTATCTTTTGTGTTAAACCTACAGTAAGTACAGTTCAAGTTAAAATGCACAAATCTGAATTTATTAGTTTTGAAAAAACTTTCAGTTTTGTACATGTAAGTCTAATATATAGAGAAAGTAGATGTTCTAAAACATATTCTATTATTTGTATGTTTAGGAACTATTACGTTTAATTCCAAAAGGTATATTAGGTTACTCTTGCTTATTCTTAATCCCAGCTTTCTAAGAAACACTTCAAGGCACAAGCATTATGAACAACAAATTTAAACTCTGTTGAATATTTTCAGCATTGCCTCAGTTTCATCTACACATTGCCTTAAGAGAGTATCATTCAAAATTGTTCCCATGTGCGAGAAATATAAAAGTTAATTTAGGAAGTTTTAGTGCTGTCTTCTGTCTAACCATCATAAGCAGCAACATTGCTTTCCCCACCACCACTCCACCATGTGTTTCACAGCAGCTGTCAGGATACTAAAGTAATTTTAATTCTACAGTAGTAAGAGAAGCAGAGTTTGTATAATGATTCCGCAGATCTTCACCCAGAAATAATGGAAGACATTAGGCAGGCCTACTCTTGAGTATAGTGATTAGGTTTAGTTAAAGTTTAGCCCAACTGTAGTGCCAACTCCCCGTGGAGGATCCATCCCCTTCAGTTGCCATAGCGTGGGCGCTGGGGATGCCAAGCACTCATGGTACTTCTGACATTACTAGAGGAACCTCGGGCTGAACTGCCAAGCCCCTCCCATCGGAGAGTTGTTTGGATTGGGTTGGACTCGAAGGGGCAGTGGTTTCCGATACCCATGTGAGGTTGGGTACCTCCGGCCAGGCTCCAGTCACCTGGAGGTGGCAGAGGGTTGCCTAAGAATTCCTGGGTACTAGCCTGCACAGCAAGTAGCTGGTGTGCTAGATCACCGGTGCCCCACCGAGGTTCTTCAGTAGTTTTCCCTGCAGGGTTGACGCACGTAAGTGGCATATCCACTTCCACCCTGTGGAGTCAAGGATTGTACCTAACCTAAACAAAAAGACCATGGAAGACTAAAAGGAGAATACAATCTGGTATTTAAAATAGGCACCAGGTTACAGAATTAAGAAGCTGAGGAGACTGTTGTTACTTTAATGCCAGCTATACTTTGTTTAAAAGCATGATTGAAATCCATTAACAGACAGAAAAGTTGAATGAAAGAATTTACTGAACTGGTGCTCCATTATATGATGCAACATACAAATCATTTATAGCAATCATCTTTTTCGACTACACATCAACTGGCACTAATCGCCACCTACAATGCCAGCACAGAACTAATCACCATGATCATGCTCAAAACTTTAGCTGACTTCTTTCTCATTTAAGTACTGAGCTACCGTAAACTTTACAAATAGATTACCATGTAACATCAACTTAACATACTCGTGTAGGTACCACCACAGCTTTTTCTGACCAGTGACAAGATAAAAGACATGGAAATCTGGATAAAGCATTTTTAACTTCACATCCATAGGACCACTTATTCTGCACATTTATGTGCAGATCAGAAAGACTGGCCATATATTTCAGTTTCACCTTGTCTTCCAACAATAATGTGGAATATAGGCTATTTAGTACAAAAATTACTTTATTCATATTAGTTCTATAAAGAAAATATCACAATGTAGTACTCCAATATTCAAGAGATTTTAGTTTTCCCCACAGAGTACCAAGTTTTTCCAGCAGAAGCAAAGTTTTCTTTTAATTATCTGCTGCCTGTTGACACCATAAATAATAGTAGAAAACAAACAGTTTAATTTTAAGTGTGAACACAGAAAAATTACAAATTAATATAAGAAAAACATAGTTTTCTAATAATTACATAAAAAATGAAGCTATTAACAGTGAAGCAAAAAATACAAAAATATGAAGGTGAGTCAAATGAAAACCTTAAATTTGTAATAACAAATCAAAATTTCGCACCGTAATCCTGTAAGTTGGTAAGCGTGTTACAAACAGCGTGCAGAATGGCCTGTAGGTAGCAGCATAGTGTAGATGCACACATACCGTCGCAGTATCAATATAAAGATGGCTGCCCCACTTGCAACTTGCACCAGGGAGGAACAGCGTTCTGTTATTCGGTTTTTGCATAATGAAGGTGTGAAACCTATTGAAATTCGTCGACAAATGAAGGTTCAGTACGGTGACGCATGTCTGTCACAGCAGCAAGTCTACAAATGGAGAAGGAAGTTCGCAAATGGTGTGTCTTCGGTGGAAGATGCTTCACGTCCAGGTCAGGCACAACGAGTTGTGACTCCACAGAACATTGCAGCAGTTGAAGCCATTAGTGAAGGAAAACCGCTGAGTGACACTGAATGACATTGCAGCAGGTTTACAGATTAGTCATGGGTCAGCACACCACATTGTGCATGATGTGCTCCAGTTTTACAAAGTGTCTGCAAGATGGGTGCCACGGCAGCCGACTCCTGAAATGAGAGAATGACATATTGATGCTTGTGAAGAACTTCTTTGGCACTTTGAACGGGAAGGTGATGGCTTCTTTGCACGAATCATTACTGGGGTTCACTTCCACCAACTGGAAACGAAGAGAGCGAGCAAGAAATGGCACCATCCCTCATCACCAAAACCAAAGAAGTTTCGAACAGAACCATCAACAAGGAAGGTTATGCTGACTCTCTTTTGGGACAAAAAGCGCGTCATTTTGGAGCATTACATGCCTAGAAGGACCACTGTCACCAGTGCATCATACACAGATTTCCTAAAAAATCATATGCGGCCTGCAATCAAATCAAAGTGACATGGACTGCTGTCAGCAGGTGACAATGCAAGGCCCCACACTGCCCGTACAACAGTTGCAACAATCACAGACCTGCATTTTGAGTGTCTTCCTCCTCCACCATACTCACCAAGTGATTCTCATATGTTTGGACCACTCAAAGACGCAATGGGAGGAAAGAAGTTCCAATGAAGAGGTACGCCACGCAGTGCGTGAGTGGTTGCACAGACTAAGAAAAGAATTTTTTTTCTAAAGGCATTTATGCACTTAGTAAGCGCTGGAGGACTTGCATTGAGCGTGGGGGAGATTATGTTGAATAGTGATACAGCTTTGTACCACTTTTGCACAATAAATATTTAAGGTTTTCATTTGACTCACCCTCGTATAATTATTTGTTTGTCCTGCGCCATGGCGTAGTGAGCTACAGCATCAGGCCTTGGCTCCCTGGCACAGAAAGAGGTCCAGGATTGAACCCACACCTGGGGGTGCAGATTTTAATTCCCATGTATAGGACGGTGCCCACTAAGCATCGTGAGGAAATTGAGGGTCTTACGATAGGTAAGTGGCCCTGGTCAAGAAGGCCAACATTCCGGCTGGGGGTGCTGAGATGCTGACCAAATCTCCTCCCCGTATTGGTTGGATGATTGCCTACCTCTACCTTGCATATGTGGGTGTGATGCCAGCAGTCAGGTTATGGCCCTATATGGGCAGTCGCACCCTGGGTTACTGTAACATAGTTTTCAGCTGTTATGCTGCACTGATAAGTGGCTTATCTGTCACTTCTCAAAATAGCATATTAGTCTTTGTGTAAGTATCATGGTACTACTGATACCAACAATAGCAGTGTCAGATATTATAAGGTACAAATTTGCCTTATCCATTCGTCACTTCATTCCCTGCTGAAGTCCTACGTCACTGTGCAGAATGAAGTCATTTTAAGCCAAACTCTAACAAGCACAAATCCATAGAGTAACAACAAAATAGCATTTTAAGTTGACAACTTGTAGTTCTTTACTTCATCTTCTGTACTTTTCTGTTGTTGGGCAAGATATTTCACTGTGTCTTCAACATCAGTAAGTATTATTGCATTAGAAGCACACAAATAATTTAAAATTGTACTTCCCTTTTTTAAGACAGTGCCAGGGCACAGAAGAACAATCCACAAAGCTGCCCTGGTAAACATAATTAAGTTGACCGTTAGTGCTCCAGTCAATTCCCAAGGTCAACATGGCCTCGCAGGCCATGGTAGTTCAAAGGTTAAGAGTGATTGGACGGAAACCAGGAGATCCGTGGTTCAATCCCGGTCATGGCATTGAATTTTTCATGTTGACTATGTTCAAATGAGTTCAAGGTCCATAGAATTCAATTACCAAACATTCATCTTTCAGGATAAGGCAAAAACCTAGAAAAAAACCTGATCCAGATAACTCATCTTGACCGAGATTCAAACTCAGGACCTACTAAACTTGAGGCAGACATGCTATCACCTACACTATAGAGGCAGGCAAGTTGTAGTTTAAAGGAATATGCCACTTACAAAAAAAATTAGTGCTGGTAAGCTATCCTTACTTTTTCGTAGAATTGGAATAAATTTCAAATACTATTTCCCCGAAATCTGTTTTCCTGAATTACATCAATGTATCTCATGCAACTTACCTTTTCACTCCTTAAAGTTTCATCAAGCTCGTTCTCACTTGGCCACGGTGATTTTTCAAAATACTGTTCCGAAAGTTTTGGAAACCTGCAATTCAGAATCGTCCCAATTAATCCAATTTTGCTTAATGTTACATGAAGCTGTAGTTTATCTAGATGAAGAATCACCATCACTTACTACACTTGTACGTTTTATGTCAGCCAATACTTACGTGTTCTCATACATGTTCTGGATTTCAAATATCAAGCCCTCCTTAATGCAGCCACAAAAGTAGTGCAGAAACTGTTTGACCACCTCTGGTACATTGTACGACTGTCTATCATAATCGTCAGAACCTGTTTCAATCGGTGTTTCATAGTCTGAAGGATCTCCATATGCATAGCCATCATACCCCTAAAACAGAAACACATTCAGCAATGTACAGAGTGAACCAACACCTCCTTAATATACAACATATGAAATAAATTCTCACTTTGAGATTAATTTAACGGTTTTTACTCTAACATAGTTTGTGTGCCCTTTTGGTACAGAAAACATGAAACGGTTAATATATTTAACCTTTTCTCAACTTCCATTATTGTTTGCAAAAGCAAAATTATACTTGTCAAAAACTAACCCAACCATAATATGGAAAATAATTACACGGTTCTTAAATCTACATGCCATTAAAATTGGAATTTTTCATTCGCGTTTTGGTACAATTCGCCTGATGATTCTGAATAGTTCAAAAAATGATTCCTCTATTTTTAAGAATAATTTTGTAAATGCTGAGCTCACACTTACCGAGTCAGTAGCGTAATCCGAATACATAATGATTACTGAGATAGATTCTACTCCACTGCAGAAGAAAATACTTAGCAATCCCTTTGCTGGAAAGCTGTTTTCAACAATAAACCCTTAATGTATTACAATATTTATCCATTCAATAACCTAACATGTGCACAAAGTTCTGACATTGAGAATCTTTATAACACAGAACACCAACTTAAAGCCTGCAAGCACAAGTGTCACCAACCTACATATAACAGTAGTCCACCAATATAGCAAGGAGAATCTTCTGTTCCATATACTTTGGAATAATTATTTGTATATTGTAGGAGCCCAAGCGAAAACTACATATGAATATTTTACTTTATTAAAGAACTGTTAAGCTTTAACGAAACAGTCTTTCTTCACTTTGGTTAGCATAGTATTGGTAAAATTATATGGCAATCATTTTTTTTAAATATTTGTAACAGTCGTGAAGAAAGAAATAGACAAAATAAGGAAAGAAAGAGTGTTGCCTACTCCATGAAAGTACGAAAGTAAAAGGAACCTACAAATTAGAGCGACCTGAAAAATTCACGCGGAGCATCAAACTCAGGTGAAGCAGCTCCAAAAATAAGCAAAGTCTATTTTGTCAGCTACAAGGTTATAGCGAGTGTTGCAGTTTAGTATAGCAAACTACAAAAACCAGAGATACTGTTTTAAAAAGTTGTCATTTGGTAAAACTATGTAGTGTTTTTATGCAAAAGTTTTTTAAATAAAATGTTTTATTCTGTTTTGTCATGCCTCAAACTCTCTGCTGGCTTCCTGAGAAGTTCTATCACTCTTATGTAGCTGTTTTCCTCCGCTATGTTTTACAACTTAGAGCCACCGTTTCCAGAGACCCTTTAAATGTCATTGTGCATTTTGCAATGCTCGAGTTTGTAACTTATATGTTGGCAGGTATAACTTTGGCTTTGCATAAAGCTGAAGCAGCAAATGGGGAAAATGAGTGAGTTAGTCTGCTGTCGAGAGCCACAACTTGTGCTCTTACCATAGTAAAGGCTCATGTCCTTGTTAATAAATGGGGCCATTCACTAACACAAACACTAATGTTATTTTATAACGTCATCTTCCGTGATCTACTAGCCTTTGGTTCTCAAACCCAACAGAATGTGATGAAAGTTTGTTAGACATAAAAATACTTAGCATCTCTTACTTCAAAAGGGAAACAAGCTGATCGTCGCATATTATAAATTTAGAGCACGTTGAAGAACCTCAAACTTGATATATAAATGAGCTGTCACATGAAGTGGAAGTACTTCTTGTTAAAATATACTTACGAACAAAAACGACAAGAAGACTTTGTTAGCCCAGTGCCAACTTTACAATCACTTTCAATTTTTACAAATACAGAGAGTAAGACATGAGAGTAATGTTCCATAATGTTTATCTTGTACTGCTCCAACTTTTTTATGCACACAGAACATTTCCCTTTTACACTGGCGTAACTCCAATACTCACAGCTAGCAACTCAATCAGCTGAAAAAGTCGCGGTCATTGTAACAAAATATTACTTAAATGATAAAATAACTTCTTTGTTTTATATATTCGTTTGATGTTCGTGTCAAGATGGGTCGCCAATTGATGATAACATTTTATTTGATTTTCCGTTTTAAATATCTCTGTTGTGATTACTTCTTTTCACCGGCCTCATCTCAGTTAGCAAACATAGAAGTTTATCTCTGGCACAAATTATCTCGAATCGGTGTTGTTATTATTATTTTTAAATTATTGTAGTAATAATAATAATACTGTACTTGTTTGAAGATGAGCTTTTTCTTTGACTCCACCAAAACAAATTATAAATTAAAACAATACAATTAATTCTGAACACGTTCTTACAGATACCAAATCTTTCCTCTCGCCAAGCTTCTCTCGGAAGTTGAATCCCTCTCCTTTACTTACCAACTATATGTTTCCTGTCTTCCTTTTAATCATAACTATACTTTCAAAAAATGCTCAAACAACATTTGGTTTGGGATCAAACGACGCACCACTGACTGAGGCTGGCTTCCTGCGGATCACACAAGAAATATTCTAGAAGCCAAAATCTTAAGTCGAAGGAATGCAACATTGTTGAAATAGAATCATCCAGAAAACCTAAAACCTGGAAAACACTCAGGTCAGTAACAAAGTGACTCACACTTCCGACTTTGTGACATCAGCTACTGACTCTCCTTGAATGTTTTATGTCTCGGTCGACAAACAATAGCTTGATGCACACTTAATTCCCCTGTTGCTACCAATGTGACAGTGTAAACGTAAACTAGTAGCAGTCCTGGAAGTATATGATCTTGATAAAAGAACGCCACTGAATTCTGTTGCTTACCAATGCTTTAATCTCGTACCTCACTTCACCTCTGACTGTGTTATACCATGTTGCCCTAGGTCTTCCTCTACACCCACTCACTCCAAACAAGTGCCATTATGGTGATGTAATTTTCTCTCCATAATACATGACCGATTGACTTCCACTTTCTAAATATAATTTCTTCAGAGATTTCTGCTGATCTGCTCCATTGTTGGTTGTAATCTCTGGCCACCAGATACCCATGATATTTATCAGGCAGTGGTTTCCTTCCAATTTGCTTGGTTGCTTTCCAAGTTGTACAACCCTACGAGAGTTGGCTGATAGGTACAGATCCTCACATAGAGATGGCGTCCCTTGGCCAGTTTGACGGATAGCATCATATAGTTTAACTATAGACTTCCTTGTATCCATAGTTACAGGTCAGTAGCTTGTTCAGTTTTTGAACGACAAAATTTTAAACAAGACAAGTGTAAAGGTTTCATGAAAATGGGGGATTTGTAAAACCGAGCAGTGATTAATACTTCCATTTGAAAGGCTTAACGCCTAAAGAAATCTAAGAGGAAATGGACAATACATTGAAAGACTCTGTCCCTTCATATACAATGATATATAAAATGGGACGTACGAGTACTAGTGATGAGCCTCTCTCTGGACGCTCTGTGGAAGTCACAACTCCAGAGATGATTGAAAAAATTCATCCTTTAGTACTGGAAGATCATAAAGTTGTTTGAGACAGCAGAGGCTCTAAACATATTAAAAGAACGTAGAGGTAATGTTTTAAATAAATTTTTTGGGCTTTCACAAGGTCTGTGCAAGACGGGTGCCACGTCTATTGACACCTGATCAAAATTTGCATAGAAAAACTGTTTCTGTTACAAATCTGAAGCTCTACCGTAAAAATCCCAGTGAACTTTTTGCGACGACTTATTACCATGGATGAAATGTGCAAACATCACTACACTTCAGAAAGTAAATCACAGTCAAAACAGTCTTCTTTTTATATTTACGTCCTCCAACTTAAGTCATATCGGACGGTTAATGAAATGGGTGAAATCATGCTCAAATGAGGCCAGGGTCCATAGGGCTTGGAGTTACCCAACATTCGTCTTTCAGGATAAGGGAAACCCCTGCCCGCCTTGGTAGTGTGGTGTTAGCATGTCTGCCGCACGCTCAAGAGGTCTCGAGTTCCAATCTCGGTCAGGGTGAGTTACTTGGATACGGTTTTTTCCGGGGTTTTCCCTTATCCTGAAAGACGAATGTTGGGTGACTCTAAGCTCTATGGACCCCGGGCTCATTTGAGCATCATTTCACCCATTTCATTCATCGTCCGATATGACTTAACGTTGGAGGACGTAAATTACAAAAAAGGAAAGCCCCGGAAAAAACTTATCCAGATAACTCATCCTAACCGAGATTCGAACTCGGATTTACTCACCAAGAAAATTCATACAGAATATGGGCTTCGAAAAGAGTGCTAGATCAAACATTATCATGTTTACAATATATGAAAAGGGTTCAAGAAATAACAGAAGGTTGTACCGAGGGAAATATGGATACCCAGCATTTGCCTTAACGCCTGAGGGAAACCTCAGTCAGGTATACAATTGCATTAGATTTGTATATATTTTATATTTACAAGTGAGGTGATACTAATAGATTATGTGTAGTACAATCTTTATGAAGTCTTAATATGCGTAAGACTGTGACAGTAGTTTACAGTGAATTGTACACGGGGAGAGAGGTTCATCTACTAACAGCAGTGATAAGTTCGCTGAGTAGGAGACAGAAGGTTAGGCCTGGACTCGCTGACTGGTATATCAGTAAAGGTCATGAATACGCGAGATGTGACTGTCCGAGCCATCGAACGCGGTTGGTGACGGTAAACCATAGTTCGGCCAAACTATAAACTGACTGCTTTACCGACATAATCGATACTTTCAATAGATCGTACTCTAAACATTAGGGAAAATGCTTTCTGTAACTGTACTACCAACCTTAGACCATACAACGTGACAGTGACTGGTCTTTGGTGTTAACTAATAAATGAGTAAAAAATTACGCGTTTGATCCCACTTATGAGCCGGTTCGCGCTTCAAAACTTGATTAGTGAATTGATATAAATACCTGCTTGTGTTGCTCACCTCACTCTAGTTATACTATAAGCAAAAGTATTTAAGAATAGTTCGCGTATTTGCTATTGCATATAACGTTCAAAATTTTAGATCTTTCAGTTATTAAGGTTAACTTTAAGTTTCTGCAATATTAATTTCACAAGAAAGTAAACAAATTTATATATTTTTTCCTTAATCGCCCTACTTTTTTTCTTTTCTAAACTGAAGAAAAATAAGGCTTGGTGCTGCCATCTGTTGGTTATATAAGCTGACATACGTTCATTGCCTTTGAAATGATTGAAAGGAGTGCAATTTTAAATAAAATCCCCAAGTTTTCATACGTGACGTCATTTAATATCTGCACTAACTTCAGTTTCCTTGTGCTTAAAATATTGGAATTAGTATTTTTAATTTTCGTCAGTTAACAATGACTTTATTGATTTGTAATATAACGGGAGAATGGTAAAATCTGTAAACGACAGCCTGGTAACCGAAAAGGCTGTGAACGAGGCCCTCGCCGCCAAATTTGAAGTGCAGTTGGCCGAAGTGACTGATGACGTCACGGAGCTGGGCAAGCGGATGGGTAAAGTGGACGAGCGCGTCGAAGACCTGGTGAGCCGCGTTATCGACCTAGAGGGAAATTCCGACAGCAACACCAAGTCCCTGAACGCCATGGTGGAGGACATCGTCGGCAAAATATTAAAGGATCTGAAGACCGACGCGCCGGGACGCCATAGAACATCAGCGCGCCGCCAATTCGACACAGTGGCCAAGCACAACAAGCGGTCACATGAAGAAGAGGCCGCACAGCTAATAGGCCTTCTCCAGGGATGGGCAGCAAAGATCCTGAACGCGGTCCAGACAGCGGCGGCACCCAAGGACATCTGAGAGGCCCTGGAAAACCGCTTGGCCGCAGCCTACCGCAATCAATGAAGTCTAGGATGCAGCAGCCAGAGGAGACGCTGCAGGTTTTTGACCTGTCAATCGAACAGCTGGCCAGCAAAGCCTTAATAGACCTCCCACCCGAATTCGTATTCCGAGAGCCCACCTACACCTTTGTCGAAGGGCTTAGCGACGCCGACATACGTCAGGCCTAATGCTCGACGACTACAAGACCATCCACGAGGCGCTAACGGCCGCATTAAGCATGGAGGCGGCCAAGGTGACGGCTACCCCGACTTCGAGAACAAGGAGTATCCGCTAAAATAAGTCCAGCCGAGGGATGCCAGCGAAGACCAAGTGGCATGTGTTGTGGGTGCGGCCAGACGGGGAACCTAGAGTGAGACTGCCCACACCAGGAAGAGCAGCCGGAAAACGAGTAAGCGCCGGCGTGCCCATTGCCGTCATCACTATCCCCTCGAGTGACACTGCGCGCCGTCAATCGACTTATGGATTACGGCCTCATCGCGGTGGGTTGGGTAACAGGGAAGCCGTGCCACGTGCTTTGGATACCGAAGCAGCCGTGACCGTCGTCAGACCTGACGTAGCCAGGGGTTTGCCGTCAAGAAAACCGAGCCGACTATACCAGCTAGTCACGGCATCGGGCTACACCTTACCTGTGGAAAGGGAGACCCTGCTAAAGTTTACCTTGGGACGGAATGCCGTGCGTCTGTGGGTGTTCGTCGCGAAGGCGGCTGAGGAGGTGATACTGGGACTGGATGCCCTCAGGAGCCACTAGGCGATAGCTGACGTCGGCAGAAAGGTCCTGCCACTCAATGGAGAAGAGGTGATGCTTCGGCACCCTGACGAACCACTTGAAATCTGCGGGGTCATTCTGAGAGAAGACGTGGTTGTCCCCGCGAGAAGCGAGGTGGCCAGCGCACGAAGATAATGATGCTGAACCGGAAGACACCTGTGCACGGACCCTGTGTAGGCAAAACATTGTTGCCGAGCCGAGAGGAGGTGCCGGTGAGGCTGCTCAACCCAACGGGCACCGATAACGAGATACGGGCCGGGGGGACGTGTTAGCTCGTTCTCAGCGTAACGCCAATCGAGCAGACCCAGGAGCCTGTGTCGACGCAACACCTGGGGCTCGGGCTGGAAGGCTTACTGCAGAGGGCGGCCGAACACTTGACCGCAGAACATCTCGAGAAGGTTCGACAACTATTGGGACGACACCAGCGCGTCTTCAGCCAAGGTAACAACGACTACGGCCACACGGACCGAGTGCTCCACCGCATCGACACCGGAGACGCCAGATCTATATGGCAACCACCCGGACGCGTTCCACTGGCAAAACAAACGGCGGTACGGGACATGCTGGAGGACTGAGATCCAGGGGAATGATCGAAGAGTCTGACAGCCCTTAGTGTTCCCCTGTTATCTTGGTGACGAAGAAGAAAGGCGAGCTACGCTTCTGCATGGACTACAGGAAGCTGAACGCTGTCACCAGGAAGGACTGTTTCCCCTTACTCCGGATTGACGACACCCTGGACACGCTAGCTAGTGCACAGTGGTTCTCGACCCTGGACCTGAAGTCGGGTTACTGGCAGGTAGCTCTAGACCCGAGAGACAAGGAAAAGACTGCATTCTCGACAGGCCAAGGGCTTTGGCAGTTCAGTTATGCCCTTTGGCCTCTGCAACGCACCAGCTACCTTCCAATGCCTCATTGAGTCAGTGATGAGAGGACTGACTTATGACGCCTGCCTGCTATACCTGTACGACATCATCATCGTCAGCAAGACTTTCGAAGACCATCTCGACAACCTGAGCAAGCTGCTACAGAGACTACAGGTGACTAACCTGAAGCTAAAAGGAAAGAAGTGCCAGCTCTTCCACAAGGGAGTCAACTACTTGGGCATATAGTACCAACAACCAGAGTGGCCACACACCCGGAGAAGACACAGGCATTGAGAGATTGGCCTCGCCCAAAGGATAAGAGAGAATTGCACAGTTTCCTAGGGCTGTGCAGTTATTATCGCCGTTTCATAAAGGGGTTCTCCAACATCGTCAAACCCCTCACCCGCCTGACAGACGAACACTGACCTTATGTGTGGACAGATGATGCGGAAGGCATTTTCCAGGAGCTGAAGAAGAGACTGTGTGGTGCTCCTATTTTGGTATTCCCACAACCAGGTGGCGCTTTCATCGTGGACACCAACGCCAGTGACATTGCATTGGAGGTGTCCTATCGCAAGTTCAGGACGGCCACGAGCGGGTGATAGCCTACTACAGCAAGACGCTATCCAAGGCAGAGAAGAGCTACTGCATCACCTGGCAAGAGTTACTGGCAGTATTGAAGTCGAAGTTTATTTTATAATTTTAGCTGGTTGCCAGTTATTTGTATACTGGATTCCAGTAAAGTTTTATTAGTTAAATTGTAAATTCGTAGTTTTTGTATTTTTTTATTTAATTTGTTTTTAGATTATTTTTTATCTGAAAAATTGTGTAAATTGTATTTTTGTATTTATTTGGTAGTTAATAAACTATAATTTGGAAATCATGTCCTGGTATAAGAAATTAGGTACCGGGATTAGATTTTCATATTTTATTTATTTACTTATGTATTTATTTATTATTATTTATTTATTAAAGACCTTGGAGCACCTGCAGAAGTACCTGTAGGTCAGCCATTCCACATAAGGACTGACCATTGTGCCCTCACCTGGCTACTTAGCTTTAGTAACCTGGAAGGCCAGACAGCCCGATGGGTCCAGAGGCTGCAGGAGTACGACTTCACCTCTGAACATCATAGAGGGAAGAGCAAAAAGAAATATTGAACAAAAACAGAAAGAAATATTGACATGAGAACTAAAGAACATATTAAAAAAACATTAAAAATGCTGAAATAGAAAAATCAGAAGTTGCTTTTCATTTTTTGGATACCAAACATGACGTTAACTTGGAAACAACTAATAAAATTGGTTAATCATCCCTTAGATCTTTCTGTATGGGAAAAAATCTTCATTAATAAAAATTGTCATAGATTCATGAACTTCAAAACTCCACCAC
Source organism: Mantis religiosa (assembly GCA_030765055.1). Taxonomy (NCBI): domain Eukaryota; kingdom Metazoa; phylum Arthropoda; class Insecta; order Mantodea; family Mantidae; genus Mantis; species Mantis religiosa. The sequence goes on along the minus strand of JAUKNK010000101.1, from coordinate 2,819,734 downwards.
CAGACTCACTAAGGCGGCCCGGGTTCGATCCCAGATGACCGCAAAGTGAGATTTGTGGTGGACAACACGGCATTGGGGCGGGTTTTCTCCGGGACCTCCGGTTTCCCCCGCCATCTCATTCCACCGTTGCTCCATCTTCATCTCATGCATCATCAGTGTCACCGCCTGCGGTGCCGTATGTAGTAAAAGCGGGCGTTAAACACTACACATTTCACATTTCCACCACCAGACATCTTTGACAAATACAAGGGAGGTTCAATAAGTAATGCAACACATTTTTTTTCTTCTGAAACAAGGGTTGCTTTATTCAGCATTCATATAAACCATGTTATTCCCCAATCTTTTAGCCTAAACAGCATTATTTTTCAACATAATCTCCGCTCAATGCTATGGCTTTACGTCACCTTGAAATGAGGACCTGTATACCTGCATGGTACCATTCCAGTGGTTAATGTTGGAGCCAATGTCGTACTGCATCAATAACTTCATCATCCATGTAGTACGTCCCAGAGTTTGCATTCTTCACTGGGCCAAATATATGGAAATCTGACTCGGATTTATTGTGCCTAAACTGCACCAACAGAGCATTGGAAATGTTAATTCGAACACATTTTTGGTCTAACGTGAGCACACGTGGCACCCAACGCGCAGACAGCTTTCTCATGTCTAAATATTGAATGTGACAAACACGTTCTTTTGACATGTTCATTGCCTCTGCTATCTCTCTCACTTTAATTCAGCGGTCATCTAGCACCATTTGGTGAACTTTGGAAATGTTTTCGTCTGTAGTTGCAGATTTTGGAAGTCCCAAATGTTCGTCTCCCAAGCTCTTATGGCCACATTTAAAGTCAGCTGCCCAAAATTTAAGTGTGGTAAATGATGGTACAGAATCCAACTCATCTTTGATTTGTTTAGTTGTACTGCCTTTCAAAAACAAATACTTAATGATAGCTCAATACTCAATTGTGTCCATTTTCATAAAAACACTCACATCTACTCACTCAAATGACTGTTACATAACAAACGAGTGTCCAAAATGGCCGAAACTTTGATGAGTAACTGTCAACAGCTGAACAACGAAATTCACTAGCTTTTATTTACGAGTGCTGCCATGTTCATGTTGAGGTCAGAAACTTTTTAGACCACCCTTGTATATACGCTGATCTATGCTTGCTGAATCAATTCCCTCTTTCCAAATTTAGTACCATATATTTGATAATATATATTCATGGCTTTCTTGATCCTATTATATATTTCTTTATCTATTCTACCTTCTTTTGTTAATATCGTTCCTAGCTCATATTTTGTAATTTTTCTTCCTTCCACTGAATTCATATTTCTGTCTCACCCTCTTCTTTACTTATTATCATCACTTTACTCTTTTTAACATTTATTCTCATCCCTGTTTGTTGTAATGTGTTGGCCAATTCCATTACTGCTTGCTGTCTGCCATTAGTACTGTGACTTTGTGGGTTCGTAGAATTAAAAGTCCAATTTGCCGAAATTCTAAATGTTCTTTATTTGCGTAGAGATACACTGTTCAACTCTCACGTAACAATATTGCATCACATATATCAATCTACAGCACCAAGGTCATTGACAATAACAAACGTTAGCTTTCGTTACAACACTTCACAGCTGACTCTCACTTTACACACAACTCACTCATCACTAGCCATGGCTTCTTTTTATACACCCATTCATGAATTCCAGACTGTTCTGTACAATCACTAGATTTTTCTGGAATAAATAGGGTATCTAATGACGTAATCCGAATATTCTATCACCTTCCAGAAATGTGAAACCCTGTCTCAGCTATCTTTGTTGTCGGTTATCTGTTTACACTAGCCGTGCTATCATTAACTGCTTACGCAAGCTCTTTATTACCGTGAAACAATATCCGCCGTCTGTTTTCTATTTGTGCCGAAACTTTATTGCCTGTTGCCGCAACAGTATTCTATCACTGGTCTCATATTACAGTATCCAATAATTTGGTTCATAAATATAATAAATAACAATGGGCTCAGACAATCTCCCTGTTTTACTCCGCTTTTCATTTCAAACTCTTCAGATAAACTTACACATGTTTTTACTACTCAAAATTCAATAGATTTCACTTGAAATACAGGTTTGAGACTTCCTGAATCTAAAAGAATCAATTTTATAAAAAACGAATCTGTGTGCATACATATCATTAGGTCATAATGAATTTCGTACATTAGTACAGGTTTTCTTCTGAAGTCCAATATTGACTGTTGCAAGTGTTCGTACTAATTTTTTTAGCAACTTTCAGGCAATGGCTCTAAACTAGCACCAATTTCATGTAGTTTATTCTCTCTTAAACTGAACTCAAAACTTTAGATTTATTTATTTTCAATCATATGCATATGCTTTCTTGTAGGTAGTATAGAATTTGGAAACCTTTCAACAAACACACAGCAAGCAGTTTCATGTTTAAAGTAAACTGACTCATGCAGTAATTACAAGACAAGGCGCTAACGCAAATTCAAAGGAGAATTGTCAGTCTGAAACGCCCTACAGGATGAAGGAACAGCAGAGGAGAGAAATTATGTAATATGGCTCTTTAAATAGATCCACTAGAGGTACAGATATATTTTTTAGACGTGGCATATGACATAATGTTGCACAGTAGTTTATGGTCGAGTCCACTTGTTTATTTGGAAGAAAAAGGTATGTCAGGTTAGTCATTTGTCATCTAACCCTCTAGCTTTATGAGCAATCTGCTGGTGAAAGCAGAGATCTTACTCCTAGCATTGATTCGTATGATGTCACTCACGCACATCCAAGCAAGGTTATGTGCCACATCTGAAAAATATATTTGTAATAGTGTATTATATAACCACAGTGTTGGAAGTTTCCAGGGACCTATAGAGTTCAATACATTGAGATTGTCGAATGCAGATTTGTTAGTAACTAGATTAAAATATAATAGAAGAGAGACAATTGAATGCAGTTATACAAAGTGTTTAGGATATGTGGGCGCAGACGCCAGCTTCCTGAAGTTGAGCTGAAACATAAGTTGCTGCACCATTTTTCTCTATAGTGCACTTTTTTTTTTCTTTAAGTAATATACGTCCTCCAACGTTAAGTCATATCGGACAGTGAATGAATTGGGTGAAATGATGCTCAGGGTCCATGGAGCTTAGAGATACCCAACATTCGTCTTGAAGGATAAGGGAAAACCCGGGAAAAACCTTATCCAGGTAACACCCCACCAAGATTTGAACTCGGGACCTCTGAATGTGAGGCAGACAGGCTACCATCTACGCTACTGAGGCAGGCTCTATAGGGCACTGGTTGCATGAATAACAAAATGTAAATGATCAAAGTTTTGGTTGTGAATATCTCACTGCACCTTTATCATTTAGTTTCTCCATTATAATTGCAAGGGAGAACTACAAAAGATGAGTTATTTGTGTGTTTACCATATATTGCTAAATTGATTTGTTCAGCCACAAAATGATATGGAAGAACTGGATTACTGCATGTCTATCAGAATAACGTCATGATCTTACATTTGGAATCCTGTAACAGTGATGTGTGTACGTAGCAGAAAGTAAGGAATGTTTATGGTAAAATTATCTGCAACACTTGGCACAACAGCAGTGTGCTTCAGAGGTGTTAACTATGTTCACAACAATGGCAGTCAAGAGACAAATCAACACTATGCTTCTTGTCTGTGGCAAAGCTGACTGCAACACTCACTAAGCACAATACTTGGATAAGTTTCCTAATAGGACAATTCAAAATCCTAGAGTCATATCACAGAGTCTAATGGAGCTAGTTTGAGCATTTACTACAAATAGACATCATGTGATGTTGCAGTTGTTAATAATTAGCTGAATGAGCTATTTCTGTAATCAAAAATTGAATTTATCTTTGATCAACCTATGTATAGCTTTTACACAGCTTTTAGTTTAGATCTCGTGAAAATGATTGAATAGCTTCTTCTTACTGACAGTAGCTGATAAACACACAGGCATGTGGAAAACCCTTTCAAGTGTTGGCCTAGTTTAGACTTTCACCCACTGCCGGTCTTAACGCATCCCTGGTCGCAAACCAAAACCAAAACATTCAGCTCTGTTATGAGACATTATTATTCATATTTAGATCTCTCTCTCTCTCTCTCTCTCTCTCTCTCTCTCTCTCTCTCTCTCTCTCTCTCTCTCTCTCTCTCTCTCTCTCTCTCTCTCTCTCTCTCTCTCTCTCTCTCTCAAATACATAGAGGTTGTTTGGAAATGAAACTGAATGAATATAGCCGTTTTGTAGTTTATAACTTAACTATTCCGAATTTCAGTGTCGCAGTTTTGAAATTCTCTTAGGTATAATTTTATGCAGCATTAAATATTACATTATTTTGTGATTAGGCAGCACAGGAAACCACTGGTGTTATTGGGACGCACCGGTCACGAAAACAAAAGCACTGCTCCTTCAGTGATCTCAGCCTCGCTTTCAGGTAATGGGGCAAAGGACAGTTATTTGTGAAAAAGTCGACTAATGACTCGGACATTTCCAAGATGGCTCATTTTGCTATGGTCTTAATTGTACAGTACTTTCAAACAGTTACTGTAAAATCAACAGCTTCCTTTTAAGTTACAAATACTTTATTTAGTATTATTAAACACAGATAAAATGCTTGTCTCATTGCATAAAGCATTTAGTTTTGGTTAACTTTATCTACAATTCTTTGATATTGTTCTCTGTTCTTTTTATCAATTAATGCTTCCATTCTCAATGACACTAACATTAACTTCCCTCTAAAAGGTTTAAGCTGCATATGTCCACCAGCTTATATGCTGTCATCAACTATTTTAACAGAATGTTGGAACACGTTAAACACCCATAAACAAATAATTAAGGAATAGCTTCTTTATTGTAGTTTCATAAGCTAAAGAAAATTTTAATAATAGCAAGCTACTGTGCAGAATGCTGTTTATGAACAGCTACAACAGGCGGCTCGGTGTGTTACCTACCTGCGATTCCTTCGATAGCATGAGGCATGTGGCATTGTTGTCCTTTTGTCCTGCCTAATCCGCACTCATTCTGAAGCATTTTTTATGTAGCTATATTGGCGGTAAAAACTATCTACATTCTCAAAATACACTTATGGGACACATCATAGATGTTTCCTTCATGTATAACTCTTCTTCCACGTTTTCTATGTTTACCCTCCTCGTATGAATAACTGGGACCTTGAGGTCAGATGTCTGTGAGCAGCAGACAAGCTTCTTGTCAGAATGGGTGAGGAAGGACTGCGCTATGGAAGGGATTTGGCATGGACGTCCAACCTTGGTCTATTGTGCCTAAGCCCCAAGTGGAGCACCCCCGGGAGGAAGGATGAGACAAGAGACAGACAGTGGCCATCCCAAGGGGCCGGAACAGTACAGAGGGCGAGGTCCCTACACTTAACCAGTTGGAAACTCCCCGGCAGGCCAGAACAACCAGCATCTCCCCATTGTGGTCCTGAAACAGCCCACCGGGATATGTGCGGAGACTGTCCTGCCAGAGAAGAAAGTTTACAGTGCCGAGACACCTGCCGACACTTCCATCCTGAAATAGACCACCAGATGAGAGATGATATGAAGTGATATTGGAGATGAAATGAATGGACAGGAAATTGGGAGATGTAATTAACATACCCACCTGGTGACCTGGGAAAACCCCAGACCACAGACAAAACAGCCTGAGCCATCCCGCTCGGTTGGGTAAGGAAGGAGATGATATGAAATGTGATAATATAGCAGGATGTGAGAAACTGGAGAAAACCTAGTACAAAAGTGAATCGAGAAGATATTGACACATTGCTTCACTTCGATTCACTTTTGTACTAATTTGTGCTTCACTGTCCCTACGCTTCTTGCAAGTTTATACTTTGGAGAAAACCTGTCCAGATGTCTCTTTGTCCACAAGTACCATGAGATCAAACGACCCAATAAGTAATCCAACTTTAAAAAATTTAACATAGATCTAGAAGAAGAAGAAGATGCTTATAATGAATCAAGTAATGGAAAATCAACGTTTTGGTACATACTCAACATTTTCATCTGCAGTAAGACAGTGCCACCAACTATAAAATGAGGAGCTTTTTTTCAAAACTGAACATGTCCACTGAAAACTGAAAATGAGTTAATAATGGGATTCTGTTAAAATTCTTGCCTGAAATTTGATGTTGCTGTTATTTTCTGCCAAAACTGAACATGTCATCTATAAATGTGTACTTAAAGTTCTATTTTTACATCAAAACTTAATATGTCCATTACATTGTAGCCCGATATTCATTTTGTTATCAAAAGTGAACATGTTCATACAGTCAATGTCTTGTTTCCATAACTGAACATGTCCACTTTCAGAATTTTTCTCTTTGTCATATGCTCCCTTTCACAGAAATTTTTGAAACTTACATAATGACATTCTATTCCCTAACTAATGATGGTTTAATGTGTTCTTGCTCAGTCAGTTCTCGTGTACGCATTAGCTTTTAGTAGCAGTACAGATAATCTTTACACATATAGGTGCTCGTTGTGGTGAAACAAAGTGAATTTTGAACTGTGCAATGGAAGTAACAATCAATGAAATTAATTGCGGCACTAGGAAGAGAGGGAGATCTAAATCAGAAAACAAATTGAAAAGCCTAGAATAACTCAGCTCAGTTGTTTGCATAGGCCATGATCTGAGAACATTAGTATGTTGCTTTCTTGAGAAATTATTAAATTACCTGTCCTTGCTCCCTTCACTTATTTCAATGTACAGGGTGTATATAAATGAATAACGGTTTTATTTATTACATTCAACTTACAATTATAAATGATATGTCAAATGAAAAAGCAACTCAAACAGTTTTACTAAGAACCTCATAAATGTTCAATGTGACTACCCTTTGTCACACGGCACACATCAAGTCTATAGCCGAGTTCTTCCCGAACGTTGATAAGTGTGTATTCAGTAATTGCAGCAACAGCTGCTTCAATCCGGTTTCTTAATTCAGGGAGGTCAGCTGCTAGCGGAGGCACATACACACGATCCTTGATGCAGCCCCAAAGGTAAAAATCACATTGCATTAGGTCAGGAGAACGTGGAGACCATGCATAACAAGCTCTGTCATTGGGGCCCTTCCGGCCTATCCATGCTCAGGTACAGTTAAGTTCAACCAATCGCATACTTCGTTATGCCACTGAGGTGGCACACCATCTTGCTGGAAAATGAAGTTCTCTGGCGCATTTTCTTACAACTGAGGAAAGAGCCATTGCTCTAGTGTATCAAGGTAAGAAGTGCCAGTTACAGTAGGTTCACCAGAAAAGAAAGACCCATAAACTTTTCGGCGGGATACGGCACAAAAAATGTTCACTTTGGGGGAATATCATTGCATTTGCACCATCTCGTGAGGATTTTCTGAGCCCCAGATGCGCACATTATGAGTGTTAACATGTCCACTAAGGTGAAAGGTCGATCCATCACTGAAGACAACACGATCTATAAAATCGTCATCGTCATGAAACAACATGTCGTTTGCAAATTTGGCATGTTGGTCTGTCGGCTTTAGAGCCTGTAATAACTGTAAACGGTAAGGATGTAGCCGTAAGCATTTTCTTACAACTTTCCAAACAGTTGACACAGGAACTTGTAATTCATGACTAGCCTTCTGGACTGATTTCTTTGGGCTATGAGTGAATGACTCTCTCGCTCGCTCAGCAGTCTCTTCACTTACTCTTGGTCATCCCATGCTCTTCCCTTTACAAAGGCAGCAGGTATCTTCAAACTGATGATACCATCCACAAATGTTATTACCACTAGGAGGATCACAAGTGAACTTAATGCAGAACGCATGTTGCACAGTAACTATAGATTTGGTCTTTGCAAACTGCAAAACACTTTCTGTTTACTACTCGCCATCTTTGCTACTACTGCTGTCTAGTGGATTGTGGCAGAAACATTGCACATGCACACTGGTGCCAACAAACAAAACTGTTTGAGTTGCTTTTTCATTTGACATATCATTTATAACTGTAAGTTGAATGTAGTAAATATTATAAAGAGTTAAAACCCCGATATTCTTGTATATATACACCCTATACAGAACAGTAAAGCAATCAATGAATAGTAAAGTTAGTTTTCACTAGCAAGAGATTTTTTTTTAACAAAACTGGATATGTCCATCATTTTTTATCAAAACTTAACATGTCCATATATTTTTAGCCATTAGTTTAAAAATTAAAAATACTATATATGTGGTAATTAAGTATATGATTAAGAATTCTTAAGGCTCCGTGTTCAGCCTTACACAAAAAAAAAAAAAAAAAAAAAAAAAAAAAATTAATAGCATAGATATATGTTTTCTTCATTTCCTGATTATTTTCAAGTGATGGATATTTTCAGTTTCGGAAAAAAAAAAAAAAAAAAACTCCTCAAATATTCTCTTAATCTACAGAAAGGATGAGGTACATTTGAATCAGAAACAATACTATTTTCTAAAATATCATTAATTTATTTTAACATATGATTTTTAAGTTTATTTATATAATATGTATATACATTAGAGAATAAATTGTTAAAATGCACAATTTACATTAAGCATATGACAAATGTGCACCAAACTGCAGCATAATATCATAAAATAACTTCCCCATCCTGGTGCCTTACAAACAAGTTAAGTACAGAATAAATAGTTAAGAGAGAAATAGAAATAGTGTATGGTCTAACCTAGCTTCCTAGAACATCACTCTTCTTAGATATTGGCAGTAAATAATTACAAGGAACATGAATAATATTTCAAGAAATGTACAAAGTCCCAGATTTGTAACACAATAGTTAATTTACATTTGTTTATAGACATAACTTGCTGGCCTTGTTTGAAGCACATTGTAGCTGTTTTGTATTAATGTGACAAATGGGGTTATGTACTTGTTTATTTGCTGTTACTTCACACACATCATTTCAGTTTCATCATGTATACAAATCCTTTGAAAACATCGTTCACTTATTTAGATATTGTAAAGGTATTGATTCAACATTACAAACAAAGCCTTTGTTTGAACTAAAAGCCACGCTATGACCATTGTGTGATGTTTTTGTTACCTTTAATCAGCGGGTTGGACTGGACTGAGGGGACTTGACATGGAGCTCCAAACTTGGTCAATTGGAAAAATAAAAGTGAATTCAGAAGATACTGACATTACTTCACTTACACTGTTTTCCATAGGACATGTTTCAAGAGCTATCGCTCCCGTCAACATCTGAGTCTTGACTGGTGCAAATTGTAGGTTTTCCTCCTCATTCATGTCATTGGTAGATGGCATGATGTAATTGTCAAAGATGATTCTATGATGATTTTTATTAACGAAGATATTTTCCCATACAGAAAGATCTACAGGATGTTTTATTAAAGCTGTCTCCAAATTAATATTGTGTCTAGTATTTAAAAAATGAAAAGCAGATACTGATTTTTCTATTTTGTCATTTTTAGAAAAATCAGCAGTCACTTTTAATTTTTCAAATAATATTTATTTATTTTATTATCCAATTTTTTATTCCTATTTTACCCAAAGATATATTAGGAATATAGTTTACAAATTTATGAATATAATACAATTTACAAAAACAACAAAATTCAATATCAAGTTGACAAACAGTAAACATCAAGATGAATCATTTAGCTTAAGAAATATTTTGTTTAAGAAAGCCACGAAATATTGATAAATTTTGTAATTCATCAAAATATGTGTTAGTGGTCACACAGAAAATGAAGCTAGTCACAGTGAAGCAACAAATATTACACAAATAAAAATATTTGTAACTGAATCTCCACTTAACTTAAGAAGTTGATGTTAATAATTCCTTCTTCTTTATAAAAGATTGATTTTGAAGGCACATCGCCTTCGTCTTCAGTTTATTAAATTATTAACATCAGTTTATTAAACTGAAGACGAAGGCGATGTGCCTTCAAAATCAATCTTTTATAAAGAAGAAGGAATTATTAAAATTATTAAAATAATCTCAGTATGTACACAACAAACTCACAGATACATTCTCATGATACCAGAAGAAAAGATAACCTTCATGTAATCACACATAGCACTAGTTCTTTTGAAAAAAGTTTTGTATATACTGGCCTCCAGCTTTATAATAAATTACCCAATTATCTGAAGCAAATACCTGCACTGCATCGATTTAGAATTTGTCTCAAAAAACTTCTTTCACTCCATTGTTTTTATAGCATAAAAGAATATTATGATTACTTTGACAATTGATTTTGTTAATGTTAATGATGTTAATGTTTTATAGTATAGGTGAATTGTTTGAATATGTTAACTACAAGTGAACTATTATTATTATTATTATTATTATTATTATTATTATTATTATTATTATTATTATTATTATTATTATTATTATTATTATTATTATTATTATTACTATCATCATTATCATCATCATTATCATTATACTGTACATACAGTTGAATTTTCATTCCAAACTTGTGTTGTATATATGTATATTGTATAATTTTTAGTTATAAGTACTTGACGTGTCCTATATCATGTAATATGATCAAAAGGATGAATTAACATCAACTTCTTAAGTTAAGTGGACATTCTGTTACAAATATTTTTATTTGTGTAATGTGTAAGTGGTTTTGAGAAAGTGTAACCTAAGGATTGAAGCAATAATTCATGTTCGTATTTTTCAAAACAGAAAAGTGGGCAATCAAATAAAATGTGAGGACATCTTGAAGATGATTTCCACAAATACAATCACATGTGGATTTGATTTGGAATCAAAATAAGTAAGCTGAAAATTTGCCATGCCCAGTTAAGAATTGAGCGAGAACATAGTTAGGATTAACGAATTTACATTTATGTGTGTCAGAAACCTTAGTCAAAGCACCACAATCACTTTTTAAGCAGTATTCATTCCAGTCATTGATGTTTGCCTCACATAAGAAATAGGGCATAGAGCGTAAGTCTCTGGAAGATTTGAAGTCGCAGCTCTCTTTGCAAGCTCATCGGCAATCCCAACGTGACCCATGAGATACACAGATGAGAACTGCTTAATATTTGATTCCTTATTTCAGCTGCAATAGGACTGCTGTTTATTTTTTTTTTATTTTTTTTTTTTTTTTTTTATATTTTTCAACTAATAGACGTGATATTAACCTGGAGACAGCTTCAATAAAACAGGTTATTCATCCTATAGATCTTTCCATACTGGAAATGATCATCATTAATAAAAATCATCATAGAATCATGAATTTCAAAATTCCACCACCAGACATATTTGACAAATACATCATGCCATCTACCGATGACATGGAGAAGGAGCAAAGCACTACAATTTGCACTAGTCGAGAATCAGCTGATGATTGCAGCAACAGCTCTCGAAACATGTCCTGTGTAAACAGTGTTAGTGAAGCAATGTGTCAATTATCTTCTTGATTCATTTTTATTTTAACTTGTAGTTCACTGTCTCTACGCTTCTTTCAATTTTTATACTTTTGGTCTTTATGTACCTATGCCCCAAATGGGGCATCCCTGGGGAGGAAGGATGAGGCAAGAGGAGACAGAAGGGTTCTGTCCCAAGGAGCCACAACAGTGCAGAGGGCAGATTCCTACATTTCACTTTGGTGGAAACTTCCCCTGGCAGTCCAGGACAATGGACATCCTACCCTAGTGAGGTTCGGAAAGTCCTACCACGAGACCTGGGTTCAGAGAGTGGCAACTATTGTACAGGAGGAGGAATTGGTTTACTGAGAGCATGTACCACCAAGACACCCGCCGAAACTTCCACCCTGAAACAGACCATCAGATGAAGGATGATATGTAATGATAATGGAGATGAAATGAAGGCACGGGAAATGTGGGGGATGTAATTAAGGTATTCAGTATTCGTGACCCAGCAAAACCCCCAGCCTCGGGAAGCAAACCCAGCCACAGAGAAACCGTCTGAGCCATCCTGCTCAGTAGTACAGATGTATTACTATATCTTGACGGATGGAGAGTGTATCGCAGTGGTATCTTCCATTTCAGAACGGTTACAACTGGAGGGGAAGGCAGGTCAGTTGCAAGCAAGTAAACAAGTGCACAGCTACTGAGTAATACTACAGCTTATTTCAAAATGTGCGTGTCTCCTGGTTCCAAGAGAGCATTTAGAAATGACGACTCCTAGCAGCACATTAGGAAATAAAGTGCTACATTTACAAACATGAGCAGTAATAACCAATTCTATAGATTTATGAAAAAGGAAAAATGGTCTGGGTCAGCTGCAAAAATCTGAGGCAACAGTTGTGTCTGAAAGCAGTTTACGTGAGTTATTAAAGAAAGAAAAGCCATTGGTGCTAGTGCAACAACGTCCTTCGCCATGCCCAGTAAACAACGATTAAGAACATGCACAAAATGTAATTTGAATGTTTTAAAAAGACCAACTTCGAAGAAAGTGCTTATGAAGCTTAAAAATTCTACTGACTTCCAGGGCAGTGTCTCAACATTAAGAAGAGTTCTTTTGAAGCTAGGATTTATATGAAAAAAATAAGTGTGACAGACAAATTTTAATCGAACATTGTACCATACAGGCAAAAAAGACTTAAATATTTACGAAATATTCAGTGATATCACAGTGAGGTTTATATAGTTTATATGGATGAAACATATCAATGCAGCACATACTAGACCATATGCCTGGAGTGAAATTCGTTACAGGGACTCTGCAGCGATGTTGAAAGGCCGACAGTTGGTTATCCTGAATGCTGGAGGAGAACAGTGTTTTGTTCCAAACGCCTGTGTACAGCATGGAGATTACTTACTACCATAGTAAGAATTACAACTTAATTTATAACAGTTGAATACTGGCTTCGAGAGTGAGATTTGTTTTTAGACAGCTTGTGCACCGCACTCCCCTCTCGTAATCTTATGCGTGTGACGCATTGTGGTGCACTGTCCCCACTACAGTTGCTACTCATCCCTACCGTGCACGATTTCTGTCAAAATAAAATAATACATCTGTACATACCTACATAACTTGACAACAGTGCTCTAAGTGAGCATTGACTACATTCATATGCCTTCAATTTTTGCAGTCTAGTTCCGTTGCCTCATCCTTGCACGTTCACACCATCAGTTCCAAAGTGCACAAGCTTTAGTGCAGCACATGGTCAGCAAAAAAGTTTTAAATTGGAAGAAATACTTACATTGATTAATGAAATTCAAAGTGGAATTAAAACACCTGACATTTATCATTGATTTGATCTGGTTACTTACATAAGACAAACAATTTCAAAAAGCAAGGATAAAATTGTTGCTGATGTTCTGTATGCATAGCAGTCCTGGGACACTGGGCTTTAGTTTCACAGATCCTATGGCTATCTCAAATTAAAGAAAAACATCCCTCGGCTATACTTTGTGCCTATAAAATCCTCAAGCCTGGGATACACTTTGGTTTTTATTTCTCATTTATTCAAACTAAAGATAAAAATCTCAAATGCAACATAATCTTTGAGGTCCTCTGGATGTTATTATAACCAAGGTCTACTGTAATTTATGTTGCATTTCTTTCTGCTTTGTCTTTGTATACCCTTTTGCAGCTCCATATAGCCAGCCAATGAACACACCTAGCAGCTTTGCTCTTGTCCCAACCTCCATTCACAGAAAGTCTACAGGAGTAATCAAAGCTAGCAAGATTATTGCCTTGAATATAAATATCAATACTTTAAGGCATAAAACAATTAAATTCATTATCTTGAGAAGAGAAACGCTAGCAGTTTTCAAACGTTAACATTATTTACTGCCAAGTGTTAGTGTATGACACTTGCATCACAGTTTATTTTCCTTCAGTTTCTAATTGACTCTGAAACAGACCTAATTGCAGTGAAAGGAAACTCAGTAGGGCATACATTGTAAGTACAGTTTGTGCTGTTGCACACATAAATTCACAAAGTTTACAATTTGTTATCACATTTATGATAAAAGCCCTCCATAGCAAGTCTTATAGATTTTCCGTATTTTAATAACTGCAGTCAAATTTGAACTTTCATAGCAGGTAGAGGAATTCTTAAGGCAATACATTGGTGTAAAATACTTGAAAATCTTGTTTTTTGATTTTTGCTACTTTCATGCTGCTCAATTGGTTTTTAAATATTATAAATCTGATGTGATGATTCACATAACTTTATCAACATTTTCTTCAACAAACTATTTTTAAAAATGCTGTTATTACTTATTTTCTTATAGATACAGTGGGAATAGGAGAATATGGTAGAGCTAAGTGATAGTGAAATCTTATAGAGCTGGCCACTCTATGATTACTGGCTCTGACATTCCATTCTCTTACATAACCAAGAGATAAAATAAAAAACATCAATATCTTGGAAACTGTTCACTCCATAAAAATTATATTTGATGTAAACTGTGTGTTTCAACCAGATGTACATTTGTTTGTGGTAATATTTTGTCTATATCTTACAGTTTACCACTTTATGTTTATCTTTAAATAAAATTATGAAATTGCTGTGTAGTAGTTTTTCGTGTTTGTACACTGCTGTTTGTGAAAATTGCAACACAAGATTTTACCATAAATTCTGAAATTCACTGTCATAACACAAAAATAAAGCAAAACTACATATAACCCCACATAACAAAAAATTGTTTGAAAATAGTTTCTACTATAGAGGCATTAAATTTTGCAACAAATTGAAATAAAAATATAAATTCCATTTCACGCTTCAAAAAATATCTCAAGCAAGTTTTAATTGAAAAATGTTATTACTCCACTGATGAGTTTTTGCATTAATGAAGTATTAACTATATATTTATATATATTTTTCTTTATTTTATTCACATCTGGAATATGGGGCTATGTTTGGGGTTCTGCTGGTAAGACTCTTTCTGCACATCTATTTTCAGTCCAAAAGAGGGCTATTAGAGTTTTAGCTAAGTTGCCACAATCTGAGTCATGTAGACCATACTCTTACCCCTCTTTTGCATATACATAAATTATGTTATGTTTTATGTAAAAAAGCACTCAACAATATCCCCTTGCCTAAATATAGATCTACAAACAAACACCACACTCGCAGACAAAATGACTTTTTTTCTTCAATCATATAGGGGCCAATTTGGAAATAAAAATATTATTTATGCTCGATCAAAGTACTTCAACGTATTACCAAAAATACTGAAGTCAGCGATAGACAGAAATACTTTTTAAAAAAGAGCTCAAAATGTATTTGTTAACCAATTGTTTTTATAATGAAGATGAATTTCTTATCCATAATGGAAATTAATCACATTTTAAGCATAGTTGAGTTTTTGACATAATAGCATGCACAGATTTACATTATCAATATTTAGGATAATTTTATAAAGCACAAAAGTGAATCGAGAAGAAATTGACACACTGCTTCACTTTTGTGCTAAGTTGTGCTTCCCTATCTCTACGCTTCTTTCAATTTTATAAACTTGTATTTTTGATCACATGACTGATGCGGTCTCAAGAACAATTGTCTATAGGTGTATTGTGTTATTTTATATTGTAATTATTTTGTAGTATAAACTGACGTGGTCTATGTAACACTGTCTTTGTGTATACTATAGAACTGAAAATAAATAAATTTTTTAACAATGTATAAGTTTAATCTACATGTACAATATAACTTTTTTTTTCAAGTGATTACTGTTTAACTCTTATAATATTATAATTAAATGTTTAAAATACTGGAAAAATCCACAACATGTATATTGTCACAGATTACATTGTTGTGTTGGAGCCGCCACAAGGCCAGAGCTGCGCACGTCGGCAGGAAAGAAAGAGACAGAGAGTAGTGTGCTGAGCTGGATGCTTGCCAAGAGAGAGAGAGAGAGAGAGAGAGAGAGAGAGAGAGAGAGAGAGAGAGAGAGAGAGAGAGAGAGAGAGAGGCTCTGGAATGTTCTGTCTTTCTCAGGAGGTCTACTACATTCTATAACAGTGACTGGAGGTATAAATATTGGCAAGGTGTGAGAAGTAGTCAGTTGTTGTATGGCGGAGTTGAGTTGTGTAGTTGTGGACATTTGAACTGTGCCACAGTGATTTCTTTTGTTTGTTTACATGCAACAGAGCCTCAAGACGACCTTGAAGACAGCTGTTTGTCTTTTTGCTGCTGCAAGGGTTGTACAAATCTTCTGTTTATTGCAATAAAGGCTGTTTTAAATTTCTGCAAACAAGACTTTTGATTCTACCAACCCACGATAAAATTGAATTGAATACAAAAGTCATTCAGAATAAAGAGAAGTTCTGAGGACATTCCCAGACAACTCAAAATATACATTTCATATCTCATGAAAATGTTTTAAATATATCGTATTTTAATCAGAATTGTTAGACCTATTTTTGAGAAACTTAAAATTTTAAAAGCATATTTCATGTTAAGCACAGTTTGGGACAGTGCCATTTTTTTTTTAAAAGCTTTATGTCACTTCTTGAAAGAAGCTGGATATGAATGCCACATTTGCTATTTAACCAATTATTTATGTTTTACTTATGCTGTTCATAGACAGTCTTTTTCTAAAAATGTTTTCTTTCAATAAGGGGACCTGAAACCATACAGAATGAACATAAAGTCTTGATCCAGTTTGGAGAAAACGGTAATTATGAATTTCTTTTATAGGTGATCTTAAAAATGCTCTCAACTGAAGAACAAATCACATTTCTGAATGTTTGAGGAGATTTACGTATCAGGAGGTTCAAGTGGAATTTGAACAGAAATCCATAAATCCTGTCCTACAAGGGCTAATATCTAACTACTGATGCAGAAATTTCAAAGAACAGGCAGTGTGCAAGATGTAAAACGTGCAGGTACAGCCAAGGTAACCAATGAAACTGTGGAACAGGTAAACGATGCTGTGACCAGAAGTCCGCAAGCATCAACTAGGAGGTTAAGTTGACAGATGAATGTACTACAATCAACAATGTGGAAGATTTGCATTCAACTTTTAAAAGAAAGCCATACCACCTCCAAATTCAACATGCACTGGAAAGAAAAGACTATGTTTCTTATGAAGCAATGTGTTACGACCTGTTGGAGGCAGTTAAAGAGGCCAGTTTGTTGTAAAATGTGTCGTTTAGCATTAAAGCCACCTTCCATACATGTCACATGATCAACAGACATAACTGCAGAGTGTCAATGGATGAACAGTCAAACAGATGATGGAATGTGAACAAAACACTCCAAAAGTCGATGTGTGATTGGGAATGACAAAATCAAAGGTGTATGGGCCATTCATATCTTGATAAGCTACAACAGTTCCTTCGACCACAATTGCAGAAGCATGGCATCTTGGAAACTGTAGTTTCCAACAGGATGGTGCACCTTTTCATTTCACACTAATTGTTCAGGAGTACCTGGATGGATTGGCAGGGGTTCAGGCCACATGTGGGCCCACATTCTCCAGATTCGACACCTCTTGACTTTTTTGCATGGGCATATGTGAAATCACAAGTCTATAAAGTTAAAATCAACTCCATATATTTTTAAGGAGCGTATCAGACAAGCAGTGCACAACATCACACCTGTAATGCTGAGTGTTTGAGGCAGCAGTGTATCATTGTGAAATCTGTGTGGAACTGCAAGGTGGTCATATTGAATGAGACTAAGAGAAAACTCCCATGTATGTGTGTTACCATGTCTTATAATAAGTTTATGTTTTGGAATCTAATATTATGGATAGTTAAAGTCAAACTGAAAAATTCAATGCAATGGCCGGGATTTGAACTACAGATCTCCTGGTTTCTGTCCAGTCACTCTTACCCATTGAGCTATCATGGTCAATGTACCTTGTGACATTAAATTCTCCAAAAAAAAAATTCTAATATTATGCTTTCTGAAAAGTAGATCAAGAATTCATGTTCACCTTGTATATAAATCCTGGTATCAAATTTTTAGGTGAAATGCAATATCTTTCTTTCCTATTATGTACATGGTAAACAAAGTAAAAATATGAAGTAGTTCACTTTAAACTAATTAATTTTCATAAAACAATTTTAAAACTTACAAAATTCAATAACATAAACAAAACAAATAATTTTCATCTTTAAATAAAATTATGAAATTCCTGTGTAATCATTTTTTGTTTGTAAAAATTGCAACACCAAGAAGGAATTATTCAAATATCTCCAAACTTAATGGAAGTGTATAAAAGTGTGCAAGCAATAAGTGATTAGGTTTGCAGAGAGATTAGGTACACGTAGGTCAAGCAGAGCCCTCGCATGTCAGTCCAACAAAGTCTGTGTTGCGCCCAGTGTAGTCAGTGTAGATCTGACAAACAAGGTGGAAACAATAAAGTGAGTGCCCATATGCCTTGTCGATGTCAAAGGGAGCCATATCGGCATGTGACCGAGTTTGAATGGGGCAGAAGCAGGTTTGTCATACTGTAACATTTTGGCATGTACAGGGCATGCTGCTATGACAGTGATACATGTGTGGAAGCAGTGGATAGATGAAGGTCATAAGCAGTGAAGAGCAGGAACTGGACCACGAAAAATGACCACAGCACGGGATGACCGTCATCTTGTCCGTATGGCCATAACTGACCATACAGCTTCATCCACAGTGTTGGCTCTATGCTGGAGCACTGCAACAGGTGTGAACTTGTATATTATCGGTTTGTCACCATGTGCTGTAGGTTGGACTGGTTGCACGTATATCATTATGTCAGCTTCCATTGTCCAGAAACTACAAGCTCCTCTGACTGCAATGGGCACTTTTCTGATGAGTCCCAATTCAACGTGTGCTACAGTATATCGAGATTCAACTGTATTGGAACACCACAGTGAAGCGAAAAATTATTAAATTTTAGATGAGTCGCATTTTTTACACATCTGCTTCACTTTCGTACCTATTTTGAGGACATGTTTCGCAAATCTTCGTTTGCATCTACGGCTCTTGTGCGACTTGTGCGGAGTCGCACAAGAGCCGTAGATGCAAACGAAGATTTGCGAAACATGTCCTCAAAATAGGTACGAAAGTGAAGCAGATGTGTAAAAAATGCGACTCATCTAAAATTTAATAGTGTGCTACAGTGATGAACCACATACATGTCCGACAATACCGTGGTGAACGCAACCTATAGGGCTGCATTGTTGAGCAACATAGCAGACAAACACCAGGTGTGATGGTTTGGGCCGCCATTGGTTACAATTGATCTTGCCTCCTACAAATTGAGGACACTTTGAACAGCAACTGTACCTAACGTGGTTGTAGAGCCTGAGGTACTTCCCCTGCTCCAGACATCTCCTCAGAGCATATTTCAACGGGACAATGTCCAGCCACATATTACAAGGAATGTACAAGCCTTCTGCGAAGAGCATCGGGTACCATTGCTTCCCTGGCCTGCACGTTTGCCTGACATGTCACCCATCAATCATCTCTAGAATATGGTTGCTTGAGCCTCCAATAACTAGTGTCACGGAGTTGTGGGCTCAAATACAAACTGTGTGAAGGGAAATCCCTTAGGAACGTATTCAGAACCTATCTTATGCAATGGCACAGCATATAGCAGATCAAACTGCAGCACATGAAGGACACACAAAATACTGAATATTAGGGCTCAAAGGTCATGTACAGGTTTGAAAAGTTAATCATTTGCTAATTGTCATGTACCTAACTTGTTGTATTATACTCACTGAATTCATGTGCAGTATTCACAAAGAGTAGAGTATAATAGCTTCAAATTAACAATTTTGTAGCAAAATAACAAACCATAAGGTCTAATACGCACTTTATATAATCATATCGAAAGCTGAATAAATATGAGTTTTTGGGTGAAATGCACATGGTAGTGAAAGTGTGTACTATTTCACGCATATATGGCTCCAAACATTGTTACCATATGCTCAGGAGTTGTGGACATTTGGGAATAGTTCTTTGTTTAACATTTTATAAATGATGAGGAACCTCTTGTGAAATCACTGCTCATCACTTAGAGCAACTTGGTGTTGCGTAGCTTCGTGCCAAGACCAAGTGATAGAATGGAATTTACTCTGTGACATATGTTTGTTCACCAGTAATACACGACTCATATCAAATGAAGAGGATTTCACAGCAAATTTAAGTTACACATTTTATTACTGTTGGGGATAGAGTGTTTAAATAAATATATTAGAGTTATTTTTGGGTAAATAAAAAGTAACCTAAAATTATGTTCATGCACAGAATAGCCTGGGGTAGGGGAATGTTGCATCTTTGGAACATTATAAACTTACACACTATTACGTTTTTTTGGGAGGGGGGATCCTGGAACCTCAAAATATATATTTGTAATGAAATCTTATTATAAAAGTTTTTGATCAAATTCAGTATTTCCTCTACCTGACATTTTGATCATTTTGGGAGAGAAATTATGTGTGCACTTACATATACACCTTTTATTAAAATGTAATTTTTTTGTATTGTGGACATGAGTGACTTCCTTGGCTAAAAGAGGACTCAAACTGGTGCCTCAACTCATCTTTAAGAGCCAAGAAAGTAACTTACTGAACTCAACAGTTCTGAAGTACATTTTCCTCAAAATAAACACAATTTTATTTTGATTTATAACCTCAAAATGCCAAAAATGTATTCAGAAAGGTTGATTACTGAGTTCCTTTGCAATGCATATTAGATACGGACAGAAAATAATAAAACAGTTACAAAAGTAATGGAAACAGATTGTAACTATTTAGTGGTTACAAAATAATTACTCATTCAATAATGGTTACCAAAGTAACAAAGATGGCAACTACTTACCCATTGGTGGTTACAAAATAATTAGCTACTTATTCAATCATAGTTACCAAAGTAACAAAGATGATAACTAATTTTTCTTTAATGATTATAAAATAATTACTTGTCCAATAACAGTTACCAAAGTAATGAAGAAGGTAACTAGTTACCTTAAATCTTCCTCTGTCAATTTACAGTCATGGAAATAAATATTCATACAGTAGTGTAACTGAAATTGATCACTGGTATTTCCATATTAAATTAAATGACAGTGCTAGGATTTTGAGTAGGAAGCCACCCCATTAAATAAACAGTGTCAAGGTAACAAAGATTTGAGTATTAAACAAATGTATCTATCTCAAAGAAATAAACGATACTCCAATTCTGGCAGTATTTGACTGGGAAAAAAGTATCCATACACCACTAGAAATGTAAACACAGAAACCACCAATGAACCGTGGCAAGCTACACCTCCTGCTTGTTGATTCTCATCTGTAGTGAATGCCGGACCACAAAAGTAAGGAAACAACTATAGAGGAAAGACAGATAATTATCTCCCAATATAAACTGGGAAAATCATTTTCAAACATTGTTAATGTTATTGGAAGAAGCCGGGCAACTGTGCAGTCCATAATAACACAATATATAGAGAGAAATTCTATCATTTACAGTAAAAGAAGAGGACGACAGCAGAAGTTAAAGGAAAGAGAATATGTTAATACGAATGATAAAAACAGATCTTAAATTGACAGTTTCTGCATTGTCTGCCTATGTTAACGATCAGTTCGGAAAGGAAATAACACCAAGGGCTATTCACTATGTTCTAAATAGTGCATGCCATTGAGCTAGGGTACCTAGAGAGAAACCATACATCAGCAAGAAGAACAAGAAATTGAAACTTGAATTTGCTCAAGAGCATCTAAGCAAGAACACGAGTCCCAGGGACGTTTACTGTTCAAAGATGAAAGTACATTTAATGTATTTGTGATTGATGGCAGAATTTTGGTGTGGAGAAGACCAAATACTGAGCTTCAAGCCATAGTGAAGCTTGATGGAGGAGGAATTATGATATGGGGATGTACGGCTATATCTGGTGTTGCGGAACTTAATTTTGTTGAAGTTAACATGGATAAATTTCAATATTTAAACATCCTAAAGAATAATCTGCAGAAGAGTGTTGATAAGTTGAGTTCAATCAAGACAATGACTCTTAAGCATACAATGGAAATTGTTCATTTGGGGTTGTTGTACCATGTTGTTCTCAAGCTTCCAGGACAGAGTGCAGACCTTAATACAATTGAACATCTTTGGGATATCCTTGAAAGAATGAACCAAAAGCATGACATGGAGTAAGGTGGCTCTGAAACAATGTCTTCAGCAAGAATAGCAAAATATTACCTCAGAGACTACGAAAAACCTGGTTCATTTCATGTCAAAGAGGTTAAGAGAAGTAATACCTGGAAGAGGAATGCTTACAAAGTGTTGTCGCGGCCGCAGCTTGTTTACACAAAGGAACAGATAAAGATAGGACACCGATAAAGGTCTGCTGAAATAAACAAACTGAGATAAATGGAAATTTCTGGTGACATCTTGATTGATAGAGATTATTCGGTTTCTTTATTGTTCTGGAACAGTCTGGAATTATCAGATGAGGTATTTAAGGAAGTGGAAAACACAGTGGAGTAGTAAACAACTGTAAGGACAGACGTAACAAGAGTGTTGTAAACATATGTAATTAGAACGCCGTGATTGTGTATGTGATGTAATGCGACTACTATCAGAACAGAACAGAGGTATTTCTACGCAGATAAAGAACATTTAGAATATCTGCAAATTGCACTTTTAATTCTGCGAACCCACAAAGTCACAGTATTAATTTTTTTATTGTATTGTCACGAGGGATCATTTGCCGAAGCGAACTGGCAGGAAAAGAAAGAGACAGATAGCATTCAAGCCATGCCCACTTGTGTGACTGGCTGACACTTTCTGAAGGAGTGGCAGAGAGAGAGAGAGAGCAATGGAGGGAGAAAGAGACGGTAATGATCTGGATTATTCTCGCCTCACCGGGAGGGTCCATGAGCCTTCATTTGGCTTTGTGTGATGTCGACATGTTTTGGGAAACTTCCAGGTATTGCGATTGGTGTATATAAGTGATGATCTGGATTATTCTCGCCTCACCGGCAGGGTCCGTGAGCCTTCATTTGGCTTTGTGTGATGTCAACATGTTTTGGGAAACTTCCAGGTATTGCGATTGGTGTATATAAGTGATGATCTGGATTATTCTCGCCTCACCGGCAGGGTCCGTGAGCCTTTGTTTGGTTTCGTGTGATGTCAACATGTTTTGGGAAACTTCCAGGTATTGCGATTGGTGTATATAAGTGATGATCTGGATTATTCTCGCCTCACCGGCAGGGTCCATGAGCCTTCATTTGGCTTTGTGTGATGTCAACATGTTTTGGGAAACTTCCAGATACTGCGATTGGTGTATATAAGTGATGGTCTGGATCATTCTCGCCTCACCGGGAGGGTCCATGAGCCTTCGTTTGGTTTCGTGTGATGTCAACATGTTTTGGGAAACTTCCAGGTATTGCAATTGGTGTATATAAGTGATGGACTGGATTAGACAGCTCAGTTTTGGCAGGAAGCCGTAAAGAGTGAATTTCCTAGTGATCAGTGTGCAGACAGACTGGAAGAGTGAGTGAGTGTGTGGTGTTTTAGGGCCCGTCGACAACAAGGTCATTTGGGCCCAAAGTCAACACTAAAACCTAAAAGCTACAAAAATTTAGCTAAAAAGGTAAAATATAATAAAAACACTTAACTGTTAAAAGGACATAAAAAAACGATCTAAAGACTAATAATTTAAAATCTCTAAAAGTAATAAATATAAAATACAAGTCAGACTTGTTTATTAAAACCTATTTCAGAAACAAACCGCAGTGCCTTAACCACGGCCACTGGGTCATCCCCTAAAATACTGAGCAAGTTAATTCCCAAGCCCAAAGACTGGCGAATGCGGGCGTACTGCGGGCAATCGAGTAATATATGCCGCACAGTGAGGCGTACTGCACACGGAGTACACACAGGGGCCGGTTCCCCTCTTAACAGACTGGAAGATTGTGTACGTGTGTGAGTTATCAGAGGTGTGCAAAGTGTATTTCTATGGAAATAAAGAACAATATTGAATTTCGGAAAATTGGAATTTAATTCTACAAACCCACAAAGTCACAGTATTGTATTTAAACTGTCATTTTCTTTAAGTGTATCTTTTTTCCTTGTTATGAGAAGCTAGCTGGTACAAAGGATTTATTTACTTTTTCAAGAGGAGTAATTTAGGTAATGTGTTTATATGTATAGATTCAGGAGGAAATACCATACTCTTAGTTTACCATACAGCCTCTCTGGATATTAACTTTAGTTCTAATAAATTAAAATTTTCTACATAAACAGTGGTGTATGAATACTTTTCCCATGACTGTACCAAGGATTTGCCGTGGCTGAGCAGTTAGACCTGGGTTCAATCCCAGGTAATCACATGCGAGATTTGTGGTGGAGATCATGGCACAGGTGTGGGTTTTCTCCAGGATTTCCAGTTTCCCTGTCATCATTCCACCAATTGCTCTATTGCCATCTTTCATTCATTTCGCCCTCATTCTGTCATTTACTTCTCACACTCTCATACCAGACATTGGGCTGATCACCCATCCCAGGTTATCTACCTGATCCACAGTTTCAGTTACTCAACCCGATACATAAAAGGTACAAGGGACAGAGGAAAAAGAATCCCCTAACACCACAATAGTAGTAAAGCTAGGGAAGTTGAAGAAGAAGAAAAATGGCTACTAATTAACAGCTTTGCTACATATTTGTATCCAACTGAGATTATCTGCATCTTCTGTGTCTGTTTGGAGGTTAATGTTAGCAACATTTCCTTTCAAATGTCAATGCTGTTATCTAACGTTATATGACAACATTTAAGTTGTTATATGCTTAATTTCAGTCATGTTGATGTTTATCTTTAGGATCCTATGTGGAAACATTCAATAAATGGAATTGAAGTATTAACATTGTTCATATTGAGACGTAGCTACAGCTAATCGTTACTGGTAACCATTAATGTAACTACAGACAAACAACTTTATACTCTGTGATGTATCTCTGCTGTAACTGTTTGTCACATCCTTACAGTCATGTACCACATGCTACAAAACTTCAATTGTTCCATGAGCTAACAAATGAAACAACTTTTGGGTCCAATGATTGAGAAACATTACACATATTAAATTGCCCCTGTAACAAAAACCATGGTACAACATCTACATGATTCTGCTAACCAAATTCCATCTCATAGACCTTTTTTATTAGAGTAGTAGTAATATTAATATGAAAAAGTTTTTAAAGGTACGACAGTAAACATTTCAGAATGAAGTTAAGTTTACATTAAAATTTAAATCACAATTGTTATTAGCTCTTTACAGTTGGCACAAATATCAAACCTGGAAGCTGTTACAAGGAAGAAACAAAACACTATAAATGGAAATACAGCTTTTTCTAAAATATCTACTCTAGGTTCATTTACAGATCATGCGAAGAATCAATGAATTTAAATACAGTCCCTTTATATAATATTTAATTTAGTTTACAGCTTCGTTAATTCCACAGGCAATAATACTGCACCATTTCAACTGTTTTTTTTTTTCCTTATTTCTTTTAGAATTACACCAAAACACTTTGTGTAAACGTTAAACATCTTAAAAAACAAAATCAAAACTCTTATTTCACACTGGTCATGGGAAAGTTGAATAAAATTTGAAAACTTTAATGCTGTGATTGGAATTCAAACCACGGAGAGGTATTGAACTATTCATTAAATACAGCTGTTGGGAGATTTGCTGCGATACATGAGTCAGTGCACCAAATAACCATGGTTCAAATTCCAGTCGTCAAATCTGATTCAGCCTTCCATGGAATATGTAAATTTTCAGGAACCAACTATTAATTTAACAATTACAGGAATTAAGTTCCAATCACAATTTAACAGCAAGAATGATAAGACATTCCTTCTTCATGATGAAACATAGCTGAGCAATTCCATGACATTTCAATAAAAATATATTTATCTTTTAAGAATAATCGTATGTACCAAAATTAATGAACATTAGGGGAGAAGTTTTCATTTTTTTGGTTTCAATTTGAAGATTGGTATCAAGTTTCATGCCAAAAGTTACAGCCAGTTACACAGAACTGGAGCAGTGCATTAGGACTTTAAGTTCAAAGCAGTTATAAACAAAATCATTTGTCAAAGCAGAACTTCATTGGCTGCTGTTGTCTCTTATTCTAAATAAAACAGTTTGCATCACACTGTAACATTTTGTGTTTATTATTGTACAGAGAAATTTTAAAAAATCTGTTATTTATGAAACAAAATGTCTGAAAAATTCAATGGCATAGCCAGGATTTGAACCACAAATGTCGTGGTCTCCGTCCAGTTGCTCTTAACCATTGAGCTACCATGCCAACATGACATTAAATTCTTCAACTGACTCACAGATTTCCCGATAAACCACTAGGGGCTCTTATATACAATAAGATATGTACCTTTTGTGGGGACTTAATATGCTGTAAGTACTTAAGTCCCAGGCTTCTTTAGGTTAATTGATGACAATTAATCATTGTTCCATTCTAGGCGTGTGGGCTAAGTCCGACTCTAGCTAGCCAAATCTTAGCCTCACAGGGCTATTGTGGAAGAATGATTAATTTCCATCAAGATATCGTTGTTGAGATTCAGGCACAACTAACTGAGCTATTACAGCAGACAGTTTATGAAGCTATGTATTGTCCAGCAATGCAAAGAAGGTCCCTGGAAGGTATGTGCTGCCTTACACAGTGGGACAAGGACAGCGAATGTGTGTCACAGAGAACCCCTGCTACACAAGGAGCAGAAGTGTTAAAAAAACACATGCACCCTATTTACTCTGTATTCTAAAACCGAGAAGATTCATTCACAACAGTAGAAGCCGTCAGAATATTTTTGAATGGTCTGTAACTGTACTGACATGGGGTGTCATAAACCTGTCCAGGGAGGGTGTGTGAACCTTCGCCAAACCCCTGCGTCTCAGGCCTCGGAGATTATCTCTCCTGAGGAGGACAGTACTGACATGGGGTGTCATAAACCTGTCCAGGGAGGGAGTGGGGACCTTCGCCAACCCCCTGCGTCTCAGGCCTTGGAGACTATCTCTCCTGAGGAGGACAGTACTGACATGGGGTGTCATAAACCTGTCCAGGGAGGGAGTGGGGACCTTCGCCAAACCCCCTGCGTCTCAGGCCTCGGAGACTTTCTCTCCTGTGGAGGACAGTACTGACATGGGGTGTCATAAACCTGTCCAGGGAGGGAGTGGGGACCTTCGCCAAACCCCCTGCGTCTCAGGCCTCGGAGACTTTCTCTCCTGTGGAGGACAGTACTGACATGGGGTGTCATAAACCTGTACATGGAGGGTGTGGGGACCTTCGCCAACCCCCTGCATCTCAGGCCTCGGAGACGTTCTCTCCTGTGGAGGACAGTACTGACATGGGGTGTCATAAACCTGTCCATGGAGGGTGAGGGAACCTTCACCAACCCCCCTGCGTCTCAGGCCTCGGAGACTATCTCTCCTGTGGAGGACAGTACTGACATGGGGTGTCATAAACCTGTCCATGGAGGGTGAGGGAACCTTCACCAACCCCCCTGCGTCTCAGGCCTCGGAGACTATCTCTCCTGTGGAGGACAGTACTGACATGGGGTGTCATAAACCTGTCCAGGGAGGGAGTGGGGACCTTCGCCAACCCCCTGCGTCTCAGGCCTTGGAGACTATCTCTCCTGAGGAGGACAGTACTGACATGGGGTGTCATAAACCTGTCCAGGGAGGGAGTGGGGACCTTCGCCAAACCCCCTGCGTCTCAGGCCTCGGAGACTTTCTCTCCTGTGGAGGACAGTACTGACATGGGGTGTCATAAACCTGTCCAGGGAGGGAGTGGGGACCTTCGCCAAACCCCCTGCGTCTCAGGCCTCGGAGACTTTCTCTCCTGTGGAGGACAGTACTGACATGGGGTGTCATAAACCTGTACATGGAGGGTGTGGGGACCTTCGCCAACCCCCTGCATCTCAGGCCTCGGAGACGTTCTCTCCTGTGGAGGACAGTACTGACATGGGGTGTCATAAACCTGTACATGGAGGGAGTGGGGACCTTCGCCAAACCCCCTGCATCTCAGGCCTTGGAGACTATCTCTCCTGTGGAGGACAGTACTGACATGGGGTGTCACAAACCTGTCTTGAGAGGATGTGGGAACCTTCACCAACCCCCTGCGTCTCAGGCCTCGGAGAGTTTCTCTCCTGTGGAGGACAGTACTGACATGGGGTGTCACAAACCTGTCCAGAGAGGATGTGGGAACCTTCACCACCCCCTGCGTCTCAGGCCTCGGAGAGTTTCTCTCCTGTGGAGGACAGTACTGACATGGGGTGTCATAAACCTGTCCAGAGAGGATGTGGGAATCTTCACCAACCCCCCTGCGTCTCAGGCCTCGGAGACTTTCTCTCCTGTGGAGGACAGTACTGACATGGGG
Organism: Mantis religiosa; assembly: GCA_030765055.1. Taxonomy (NCBI): domain Eukaryota; kingdom Metazoa; phylum Arthropoda; class Insecta; order Mantodea; family Mantidae; genus Mantis; species Mantis religiosa. The sequence goes on along the minus strand of JAUKNK010000101.1, from coordinate 2,791,398 downwards.
TGTCATAAACCTGTCCAGGGAGGGTGTGTGAACCTTCACCAACCGCCTGTGTCTCAGGGCTTGGAGACTATCTCTCCTGTGGAGGACAGTAGTGACATGGGGTGTCACAAACCTGTCCAGAGAGAGTGTGGGAACCTTCACCAACCCGCTGTGTCTCAGGCGTTGGAGACTATCTCTCCTGTGGAGGACAGTACTGACATGGGGTGTCACAAACCTGTCCAGAGGGAGTGTGGGAACCTTCACCAACCCGCTGTGTCTCAGGCGTTGGAGACTTTCTCTCCTGTGGAGGACAGTACTGACATGGGGTGTCACAAACCTGTCCAGAGAGAGTGTGGGAACCTTCACCAACCCCCTGCGTCTCAGGCGTTGGAGACTTTCTCTCCTGTGGAGGACAGTACTGACATGGGGTGTCACAAACCTGTCCAGAGAGAGTGTGGGAACCTTCACCAACCCGCTGTGTCTCAGGGCTTGGAGACTATCTCTCCTGTGGAGGACAGTAGTGACATGGGGTGTCACAAACCTGTCCAGAGAGAGTGTGGGAACCTTCACCAACCGCCTGTGTCTCAGGGCTTGGAGACTATCTCTCCTGTGGAGGACAGTAGTGACATGGGGTGTCACAAACCTGTCCAGAGAGAGTGTGGGAACCTTCACCAACCCGCTGTGTCTCAGGCGTTGGAGACTATCTCTCCTGTGGAGGACAGTACTGACATGGGGTGTCACAAACCTGTCCAGAGGGAGTGTGGGAACCTTCACCAACCCGCTGTGTCTCAGGCGTTGGAGACTTTCTCTCCTGTGGAGGACAGTACTGACATGGGGTGTCACAAACCTGTCCAGAGGGAGTGTGGGAACCTTCACCAACCCCCTGTGTCTCAGGCGTTGGAGACTTTCTCTCCTGTGGAGGACAGTACTGACATGGGGTGTCACAAACCTGTCCAGAGGGAGTGTGGGAACCTTCACCAACCCCCTGTGTCTCAGGCGTTGGAGACTTTCTCTCCTGTGGAGGACAGTACTGACATGGGGTGTCACAAACCTGTCCAGAGGGAGTGTGGGAACCTTCACCAACCCCCTGTGTCTCAGGCGTTGGAGACTATCTCTCCTGTGGAGGACAGTACTGACATGGGGTGTCACAAACCTGTCCAGAGGGAGTGTGGGAACCTTCACCAACCCCCTGTGTCTCAGGCCTCGGAGACTTTCTCTCCTGTGGAGGACAGTACTGACATGGGGTGTCACAAACCTGTCCAGAGGGAGTGTGGGAACCTTCACCAACCCCCTGTGTCTCAGGCCTCGGAGACTTTCTCTCCTGTGGAGGACAGTAGTTGTTTTCTCATTTCCTCAGTGTGCTCTTTACATTATGGTGCACGTGCCATAGCCACTGTGGATAAACATAAATGCAAAATGCACAGAGAAGACAAAAGTGTTAAATGATTTTAACAAATTCTGTGAAACTTACACACTTTTAATCAACAAATAGTGGTTATCTGTTGTTTAACAATAATTAAACTTTGCATTAGTGATGCAAAAAAGAAATCTTATTTGTTAATGATACCGTCAACTGCCAGCAATGAGCCAGAGGGGGTGTTGTAAAGTTTTAATTATCACCGGTAGGTTTTATGCCGGAGTGATGAAACTTTTTCAGTGTCATCATTGATCTCTCGGGACACAATGTTGGTAGTTTCAGTGATTTGAGTTCTTCTGTTTTATTACAATGAGTGCCAGAAGTGACTGAGGTGTAAGATGGAGAAAATTGAGGCTCGTAGTGTGATCAAGTTCCTGCTTTTGAAGGACAAAACTGCCCGGGAAATCCATGATGAGATGACGGCTGTTTATGGAAATGACTGCCCATCGTATGACACTATTGTGAGGTGGAACTGGTCACATGTCCCTGACAGATGAGCCAAGAACTGGTAGACCGTCAGCTGTCACAGTGAAGAAAGTGGAGTGTTTAATACTGGAAGACAGACGAGCAACGATCCAAATGATCATGAATGAGACACATCTTAGTTATGGTAGTGTGTGGACGAACTGCACATGTCTAAGGTGTCTGCACGATGGCTTCCACGTTTGCTAACCTCTTTCCAAAAGGAAACATGGCATGACCTTTCAGGACAGATGTTGATGCTGTTGGAACAGGATGAAGATGATTTTTTGATCGTCTGGTAACCATGGATGAATCCTGGATCTATCAGTATCACACAGAGACAAAAACCATGAGCATGGAATGGAAACATGTCTATTCCTCCCCTCCCAAAAAGGCAAAGGTGCAAACATCAGTTGGGAAGGTCATACTTTCAGGTTTCTGGGACTGTCATGGAGTCATCCTTATAGATTATCTTGCCAAGGGTCAAACCATCACTGGCAGATACTACTGCAATCTTCTGGACAAGTTACGAGCAGCTCTGATTAAGAAATGACGTGGTATGCTCTCCAAAGTTGTTCGTCTTCTGTCTGACAATGTACCAGCTCATTTATCTCAAGTTGCAGTTGACAAAACAAGGGAATGTGGCTTTGGGATCTTACAGCATCCGCCTTATTCGCCCGATCTTGTACCAAGTGACTTTTTCTTGTTCCCGAAAATGAGAAATCTGTTGCGTGGTCGCCGATTTGACAATACAAATGACGTCATTAATGAAGTGGAAGGGTGCTTTAAAGCGAATTCTGCAGATTTCTACAATCAATGTATTTGGAAGGTTAAGAAACCCTGAGAAAAAGTGTAAATGTGGATGATGACTACTTAGAGAAGAACTAACAAGCACACATCATTATAAACTCTCTATCACATTTTTAAAGGGTGATAATTAAAACTTTACGATACAACCTCATATGCCAGTAAATCTACTGACATGGAGCTGTTGTTTTTAAGTACAACGCGGTTGTTGGGGGACATTCTTACCCCCATGTTATAACCTTACCACAGTATATAGGGTTGTAACAAAAAATCAATATAGGTAACGAATTCATGTTAACATATTTAAAACATCTCGTAGTACAACTTTTTTCAAGGCTGAGCAGTTTAAGTTTGTGATTTCCTGATTTGTTTACTGCAAAAAGGAGCATCATTCTGTCTTTGTTCATTCTATCCCTTATTTATTAATGCTGTTCTACACATCCAAAGTTTTTAAAGGAAGCAATTGATAATAGAGCAGTCACTTTAGGTCATTTCAATTGTTTTCAGTCATAAATTGTCTTAATTCCTGAGGAAATGTTTCACATATTCACTGTCACAGCACCAAGCTTCTTCCTCACTGCAGGTTTGACTACTATAACCCATGGCGCGACAGCCCTTGGAGGGCCAAGGCCTACCAACCCGACTGCCGGCCTCACGCCCACTTACGCAAGGCAGAGGTGGGCGATCATCCAACCGATACGGGGAGGAGATGTGGTCAGCATCTCGACATCCCCCAGCCGGAATGTTGGTTTTCATGACCAGGGCCGCTTACCTAGCGTAAGCTCCTCACTTTCCTCACGATGCTGAGTGGGCACCGGTCCTATACCCGGGACCTAAAATCCCCACCACATGGGTGGGATCGAACCCGGGTCGCTTTCCGTGGCCAGGGACCAAGGCATGCTGTCTTAGCCCGCTACGCCACGGCGCAGGACGCAGGTTTGACTACACCATGACAAAATTTCCCCACAAAAATATGTATAGAATTTTACAACTTGAGTTCTAATTATCTATCCAGATAATGGTACACCTTCACTTCGTTTTATTAAAACCACCTGTATAAACATTCACTGAGATCACTATCTTTACCAAATTTGTCCCCCCCCCCCCCCCCTTTGTGATCCAACTTTTATTTTCCACTGTGTTTACGAAGTTTCAAACTTTATCTTCCTCCTTCATTCATCCTGTCATTGTTCCTTCAGAGACTCCATACAAATACAAATAAGTTTGTCTTTGTCTCTCCCCTTTTCACACAGCAATTATTTTTAGTTTTTGTCCAACTGAATATACTTTCTGCTTCTGTGACATTTCAACGCCAATTCGTGATATGAACTGGAAACATACTTCAGCTTTCCCAAGTTCTAAGAATACTCTTCATCGCAAGTAAAGACTTTGAACCCTTATACCAGTACAGTACAAACCATTATTGTTTCCATGTACCAAACACTTTTTCTGGGATGCAGCAGTCAATGTCAACGTACACGGGTGGTGACGAAAATGTTGTAGAACCCCTGTTTGCTAAATATTTTTATCTCAGCTTTTCAAATAAAATAAAATAATTAACTACTCATTCACTCCATTCTTTTTCATGTTTTAGATGTGCTCCTAAGTTTGATGGTGTGAGATTGTCACATAAAGAAAATGTACTCCCCATAAGCACTAAATGGTTGCTTGGTTATTGACTGTCCTCTATCTGGCTTGATCAAGTGCTGTCTCAGTTTTGAAGAAAAGCATGCCAGTCAGAGAACCTGGTTGAAAAGAGTAAAAGTTGGAAAAGCGTGGATTAGGTGATATATGGCTGCATAGACATAGCTTAGCATGGGGAGTATGGAAGAAAGTTAGGTCTAGATCTGAGGATATGGATCTTCAAACTATGTGGGCTAAGGATGGAAGAGAAGGGGTCATTGCTTCTTTTTAGAATGTTTGGAACAGAATCAAGGTCAGTAAAAAATTTAGAAATCTGTAATAAAAGTGAAAGAGAAGCGATAGCATGGTACAGATTAGGATTTTTCAAGTTGAGAGGTTTAAGGGGTAGTGTACTGCAAGGTTACTGTCCGATATGTGAGGATAAAGAGGATGGAGAGCATATTGTCGCGACTGGCAGCCAACATGCACAAAGAGAGAGTGCATCATGGAGATAAAGAGCTTGCCGAAACAGATAAAGATAGCACGGAGATAAAAGGCTTGCCGAAACAGATAAAGATAGCACGGAGATAAAAGGCTTGCCGAAACAGATAAAGATAGCATGGAGATAAAAGGCTTGCCAAAACAGATAAAGATAGCACGGAGATAAAAGGCTTGCCAAAACAAATAAAGATAGCATGGAGATAAAAGGCTTGCCGAAACAGATAAAGATAGCATGGAGATAAAAGGCTTGCCAAAACAGATAAAGATAGCGCGGAGATAAAAGGCTTGCCAAAACAGATAAAGGTAGCATGGAGATAAAAGGCTTGCCAAAATAGATAAAGATAGCATGGAGATAAAGAGCTTACCAAAACAGATAAACATAGCGCAGAAGATAAAAGGCTTGCCGAAACAGATAAAGATAGCACGGAGATAAAGATAGTGCAGAGATAAAAGGCTTGCCAAAACAGATAAAGATAGCATGGAGATAAAGAGCTTGCCAAAACAAATAAAGATAGCGCAGAGATAAAAGGCTTGCCGAAACAGATAAAGATAGCGTGGAGATAAAAGGCTTGCCAAAACAGATAAAGATAGCATGGAGATAAAGAGCTTGCCAAAACAAATAAAGATAGCGCAGAGATAAAAGGCTTGCCAAAACAGATAAAGATAGCGTGGAGATAAAAGGCTTGCCGAAACAGATAAAGATAGATAACTCGCAGATTCTAGTGCCGGCTTGGTTCATTCTAGAAATATGAGTAGAGGTATACATAAGAAATCGCGACACACCAGCAGTCAGTGTGGTAATCGGAACTGATTTGTGTGCCTGCAACTTTGTTTTGAAAGTGCTGGTAATACTAAAGAAACATAAGAAAAGCATGGTAACCGGAATCCTTGACAATGGAGTCGACTGATGATGAAAACAATCTGTTTTTGAAATCGATCTCCATTAGAAAGAAGTATTAACAACAGTTTCTTAAAATAAGTGAAGCCTTTGTAGAAAATATTTATATTTGTGTAATAGTGAACTCGTTTGTGGTCAACGACCTTGTCAATTGTATTTGTGTATGTTACGTAATTCTACTACCGTGAGGGTTGACCAAAGTGTTTTTCTACGGAAATAAAGAACTTTTGGAATTTCCGCAAATTGGACTTTTAATTCTACAAACCCACAAAGTCACAATATCATATGGGAATGTAGAGGTACAGATGAATGGAGGAAAAAACTGATTAGGAAAAAGTGGCTGAGAAATAAAAGTATTGTAACCATAAATAAATGTTTTCTGATCAGTCAGATTAGACTATTAGAAGAGTTTCTATGGAAGGTGAGATCCAAATGGAAATGGTCAACTGACAGATGTTATGAGTAAGAGTCTACAATGTAAATCAGATCATAAGATGTATTAGAAAAAAGTTGTGAAGGATTGGTAGTATTTTAGTCATCTACTGGATAAGTGACTAGGGTCAATTTCAATAGATGCAATTTATGTAATAGCTTGGCACTAAAATAAATATAACCTAACCTATAAGCATTAGTTGAGGTTTAAAGTCCAAATATAAGAATAAGATATACAAAATGTGCCATATTGATGATACATTAGAGCTTGTTTACATCTGCTTTGAACTTTGGTATTTATGGCAACAACACAGTAGTACACTTACCTATTGTAACAAAAGATGTCTCTGTCAGTGTACAATTATGTTTGCATTTAACTTGAACTTGCTTTCAATTGAACAGAGTATATTTTTAGAGAAGATGCTAAATATACAGAAAAGCTGAAACAAAAATTTACAGACAGTTTATAAATTCCAAATTATCATGTCAGAATAATATACAATTTAATAAATAACTTTTATGAGAATGATTTTGTTCATGATGCTGAAGAAGTGGTAGACCTCGATTATTTCTTTTGCTGCTAAGTCAACAATCAATTAAGATAATTCAAATACAATATGTTGGTAATAATAAATTACATAATGACTGACTATGACCAGGGAACAGAGGGAACATCTCCTGTCTTGACGCAACAGATCTTTTGTGCTTAGCATGTTCTTGACTGTTAAAATTAATAATTTTATAAACAAATGACAGGAAATACATAAATTAATGCACAATGTTTGCAGCAAAGAAGCCATTAGCTAGACAAATAAATAAATATTTTGGAAAGTTAGAATCACACTGCTACAAAATTTCTACCACAGTTTCCGTGCAGTTGTTCTTATCAACTCACTCACCATGCTTACTTACAATGTTGCAAGTACTTTACATCCTGGGGTTCCTACCGTAACCAATTGTTGGCTTGTTTCCATTGGTTAGACAATCAGGAAAATCCATGGTTTAAATCCCAGCTAGAACAGTGAATTTTTCTGTTTGATTCTACTTTCCTAACCTTGCCCTACACACAACTAAACATAGAAGAACAATTATTAAATTATAGATGAGTTGTATCTATTACACATCAGCTTCTCTTACATATGTACCTATATTGAGAACAATGCTGGCAAGAATATAAAAAAGAATACCATATAATCTTAAAAACTGCAATTAAAAATGGATATGGAAAACACCTTGTAGATAAAAAATAAAATCATTCAAGCTTCAAAAAAGATTAAAACTGTTCACAGCTCTTTCACCAATAAAACAAGAAATTAGATTTGCTAAATTTACTTACCACTCCTGGGCCACAAAAAAGTTCCAAAAAATATTCAAGAAATACAATATAACATTGGCACCAAAAAACAATTACAACATTAAAAACCTACTTAACAGTAATAATACTGATAAGATAAAACCAGAGGAAAAGTCAGGCATTTACAAGATTGAGTGTAAAGACTGTGAAAAAATTTACATAGGGAGGACAAAAAGAAACATAGGCACTAGAAAGAAAGAACACTTCAGACACTTAAGATACAAAAATATTGATAAGTCCGCAATAGCAGTTCATTTCTGGTCTGAAAATCATGAAATTGAAGATAGCACAAAAAACATAGTGAACTCATCATATGGGAGAGAATATACATAGAAAAACATAAAAACCAACTAATGAACTTTAAAATCCTGCCAGAAGACAACCCCACATTTAAATTCATCACAAAATCAACAAATGGCAGCAGCAACTCCAGAACTACCCACACCACTGGATCAAGCTTTAGTCGCATAAGAGCCGATGATGCAAACGATGGTTCGCGAAACATGTCCTCAATATAGGTAAGTGAAGCTGATGTGTAATAAATACGACTCATCTATAATTTAATAATTATTTCGCTTCACTGTGGTGTTCCATACAGTTAAATTTTGATATATGGAAGAACAAATATTTTCAAATAAATATTTTGTTTGCAAATAACACTATTAATTGCAGCACAAGTACATACCAGTAAATGAGGCACACTTATTATTAGCTAAGCAATTTAAGAGTTGAGAGGAAAAGGTAATTAGTAATTGGGAGTAACTCAAGCAATGAGGCTTATCTGGAGTTTCAATATATTCAGAAATGATATTTCATGCAAAAACATGTACAGATAAGGTTATGAAGATTGGTGAGTTTGGCAAAATAAAGTAGGAACTCTGATGTAAGTAGTGATCATGTAGGCCAGAATCTTTTTCCACATGTTTTAATTTCCTCCATAAGTGTTTTACATTACCAGCAATCCATAGCACCTAAAGGCCACATTGCAGTCACTGCAGGGAATCTTCCTGCTTTAACATTTCAGCTTACCCTTCTCGTTGTTTTTATTTTAACCCGTAAAGTTATTGCTACTTTTGCAGATATAATATTTTTATATTTATGATTCTAATACTAAGATTTAAAAACAGTTTAATTCTTCAAACTTAAACACTTCACAATTCACTTCAAATAGATGAATTATTATCATTTATTTGTGTTTAGAAGCACAGATCTATACAGCTTGATCATCAAATTAAGTAATTCCATTTCTTTGACCTAATTAGTTTTCTATACTCATGCCATATCCTGACCTGACAGTCTTTTGTTCAGTGATGTGAGTGTTGGTAGTGTTTGGTCTTTGTTGATTTTTGTGTTATATCTATTTAGTGATTATAACATTTCTCAAAAATATGCTGATGATGGGAGAGATGTACACTCCCAAAATGTTGATTTCTAATTGTCTTTTTACCTGGCTTGTTTTCCGAGAATATCTTGAATATATTCGTTGTCTGGAAAGCTAAAGGTCTTATTTTAGATCATTTATTAGTCTACATTAAATTTATCAGTCAACTTAATTGGTGTTACAGATGATAAACATTATGAATCCTTTGAAATATACAGAAAGCCCACTCACATAGACAACTACATAATAGTTTTAATCCAAAACCATATTAGCATGCAATTTTTAACCATCTGACTAATTTTCCTTTAAGCAAAGATGAATAACCCAAAGAATACCAGCAAATCACAAAAATAGTGCTTATACAGATGTATTTTTTAAACATGGCATATGATGTAATGTTGCACAGTAGCTTATGGTCGAGTTCACTTGTTTATTGGGAAGAAAAAGCGGTGTCAGGTTAGTCATCTGTCATCTAACTCGCAATCTGCTGGTGAAAGCAGAGATCTTACCCCTACCGTTGATTTGCATGATGTCACTTGCACACATTCGAGCAAGGTCATGCGGCTCATCTAAAAAATACATCTGTAAATACGATTAATACAACAATGATGCACAAGAAAATTTTAAAATTCAAAAGGAAAAAAGAAATCAACAACACCACAGACCTAACATCTTGGAAAACATGAAGGAAATGACCAAATTTATATTCCATCTATCTTTGGGAAACATTTCAGAAGATTTTCTCCAAACATAACATAATCCTAGCTCCTCAGAATAATCTCATCTGGAAGAACCTGTGAGAGCTCCTCATAAATACAGGATGCTTAAAACCTGGAATTTACGGACAGTGGCGGCTGGTGGATAAAATTAGGAATGTGCTACAAAGCTACCTATTGTTAAAAAAATACTTACAGGCTTATTTAATGTCAAAATATGAAGTCCATGCGGCGCTCCTTTCTATTACAGAACTTATCAATGATTCTGGTGTTAAAATCCTCCATCTTAGAGGCAATGCTCTTCTCTACTGACAACATAATGCAATCAATTATACATGATAGCACATGTGTGTTTTTTTTTTTCAACTTACTTGTTATGTTTCAGTCTCACCTTCTGATATGCATGACTTAACTGTGTCGCAATGTTTATATTGCCTAAAGCACTTAAATCTATTACATTATTTAAATGCCTTACGTTTTGTTTATGCTTTCTAATAAGCACATTTAGGTGACCTAAATCTGTCACTCCCGTTGTGCTCCAAGCATCATTGTTTCCAAAGAGTAGGCATGGAAAGCAGAACAGAGCATTTCTTTCTTGGCATCCACATACCCACTTATACTCATACACTTTGGGGTTAAAAACGCCTGGTGTAGGAATTATTTCTCCCTCCTTTGGCACACTGCATTATAATTAGTTCTGGAGTTTGCCTACCCAATTGCTTCATTTGCACTTTTTCCTCCAGGGTTCTTCTAGAGAAAGGGTAACTGATTAAACAGCTCACTGAATTCATGTTAGTGCACGCAAAAGACGTGGTCATGCCATCAACCATAACAGTATAACTTGAACTGCACAACTGTTTTCAGTAAACCAATAATTCAAATTGTAAATAACAAAAGCCAGTAGTGCCAACATACATTCCTGACTGCTGCCTGCAAGCAAATACCTGCAAGAGCACTTCTAGCAGTAGTTTACTGTGTCTACTGCAGATGGCACTGAAAACACAACAGCAAGACGCAGAAACTTCTGTGCTCTGTTTGGCCTTAGCACAATCCCAAGAAAAAACAGCCAAATAGAGGAGTGGTCTCAAAGCAATGCACCGCTGTGTCAAGTGCGTTCAGCATTCTTGCAAACACACAGCTCTTCGGTGTAGCACAAGTAGTAGTCACGTGTTACTTTGAGGTGTCTGACAGCTATCCCTGCTTCTTGCTAGCGAGTATAATTCTGACAGAAGCAAAGAAAACGTTTCAGCAAACTGACTATTGCTTGTAGCACAAGCCGCGCCTGCAGATGCAATGAAGTAAGACCAAATGTAACATAAACATTTGTACCAAAGAGCACATCCATAACAAAATATGAACAGATAAATCAGCTACTGGAACAAAATTTTGGGAAACCCACTATGAAATATATACAAACCCCAAAATTAAGAAAATAAACCCACCCAATAGAACTTGATGTATGTAAGAAGATTGTTGTCTACAAACATAAGTATAGAATAATGAAAAAAGTATAAAGTTGGAAGAAGCGTAGGGACAGTGAAGCACAAATTAATACAAAAGTGAATCGAGAAGATATTGACACATTGCTTCACTCACACTGTTTATTCACAGGACATGTTTCAAGAGCTCTCGCTCCTATCATCAACTGATACTCGACTAGTGCAAGTTGTAGTGGTTTCCTCATTTTCCGTTTTGTCAATAGATGGCGTGATGTACTTGTCAAAGATGTCCGGTGGTGGAGTTTCAAAATTCATGACTCTATGACGATTTTTGTTGATGAAGATTTTTTCCCATACGGAAAGGTCTATGGGGTGATTAACATATTTTATTAGAGATGTTTCCAAGTTGATGTCATGTCTAGTATTCAAAAAATGAAAAGCCACTGCTGATTTTTCTGTTTCACCATTTTTAATGTTTCTTAGATGTTCTTTAGTTCTGATGTTAATATTTCTTTTTGTTTTTCCTATATAAATTTTAGGGCAAGTTTCACATTTGATCTCATAGATTCCTGGTTTTTCTTTGCCCTCCCAAAAATTCAATCACTACCAAAGAAAAACCAGGAATCTATGAGATCAAATGTGAAACTTGCCCTAAAATTTATATAGGAAAAACAAAAAGAAATATTAACATCAGAACTAAAGAACATCTAAGAAACATTAAAAATGGTGAAACAGAAAAATCAGCAGTGGCTTTTCATTTTTTGAATACTAGACATGACATCAACTTGGAAACATCTCTAATAAAATATGTTAATCACCCCATAGACCTTTCCGTATGGGAAAAAATCTTCATCAACAAAAATCGTCATAGTCATGAATTTTGAAACTCCACCACCGGACATCTTTGACAAGTACATCACGCCATCTATTGACAAAACGGAAAATGAGGAAACCACTACAACTTGCACTAGTCGAGTATCAGTTGATGATAGGAGCGAGAGCTCTTGAAACATGTCCTGTGAATAAACAGTGTGAGTGAAGCAATGTGTCAATATCTTCTCAATTCACTTTTGTATTTATAGAATAATGAACTTTAAAATCTGTATCCAGACATCTATTGCGCCATCCAACGTGGGGAAGAGAGAAGACGACACCAATATTGAAGTCAACATATAGCTCAGGATAGAAGCAAAGGCTTCCAGAATATGTTCTATTTATTTGCAGTGTGAGGTAAATATCTCAAAATTTGAATCATAATATTTATGTATCTAAACTCTAAACTTATTTTTGCTTTGACCAGCAAGAGTTGAGCAATGCGACCCACTCCCCTCATGCCCGCCTCAGTAGTGTGGTGGTAGTGAGTCTGCCTCACGTTCAAGAACTCCCGAGTTCGAATCTTGGTCAGGGTGTGTTACCTGGATAAGGTTTTTCCGGGGTTATCCCTTATCCTGAAAGACGAATGTCGGGTAACTCTAAGCTCTATGGACCCTGGGCTTATTTGAGCATCATTTCACCCATTCCATTCATCATCCGATATGACTTAACATTCGAGGACGTAAAATTACAAAAAGCTGCCCTCATTCCCCAAACCTCAATTACATCCATCATCCTACAAAACCCATATCAGTTCACTAAGTGGTTAATCACAGAATGCACCTCAGGTGTCCAAACATGCTTGATAAAATGTAAGTTCAAACTTATTTTAGCATTCAACTAAATGTTAAGAAATAGATGTTAAAGGATTTTTAAATTGGTTTGTGAAACTAGTTGGGTTAAAAATGTAATAAAATGTGATTTCCAACTGTGTGCAATATCTTCCAGTTTTTACAATAAAATAACAGTTATGATTATGGCAAGATAATGTAGAGGAACATGCTCACCTCAAACCAGGGCAGATGAAGTGCACAGAGGTTCCTAATGATTCAAAGCTTGAACACAGCACCAGGCTCCTCAGAGAAAACTCAACTCACCTATTATAAGTAACTTACATTTGTATTAGTGATAAGAAATGACTTTGGAGGTTATGCATACAGTGAGAACACATAGAGAACTCATGTTAGAAGAAATGTCCTTGCAGTATGTTTCAGCGAACACATAATGACATATATTTGGTCGTATTTTATTGCTAACTCTTAACATTCTCAGCTGTTGACGTAGTAAAGAAAAGATTATTAGAGCTATGTTCTTGTCATTAGATGGCAACACTGTTCTGCCAAGAACTATACTTTTTTCTTTCAAGTGTGGAATTATTTAAGTTATTTGGTGGAAATTAATCATTTCTTTACACTAGCCACACATAGGCTAAGGTTTTGTATGGATAGAGTCAACATGAAAAATTCAATGCCATGGCTGGGATTTGAACCACGGATCTCCTGGTTTTTGTCCAGTCGCTCTAACCCATTGAGCTACCATGGCCAATGTGCTGTCCTGACATTATTCATATTCATTTATGGCATCCATAAATCATGCAACTCATGATGTGGAATTGTCAAATTACTAACTACACAAAAAATAGTAACAAGAAACAAGAATTACAATAAGTTGTTAAGCATAATAATCAAATTAATAATTAAAATTTACATTCCTTTTTTACTACCCTTTGTCATTTAAATACTCTTCTATTGAGTAGTAACACTTTTGTAACAAATACTTCTTTGATGTGTTTTTAAACTTTGTGAAGGACTCAATGTTTTTTATTTCAGTTGCCAGTTTATTGTAGATATGAATTATCTCCAGTTGACTCATATATTTTTCCGGTAGACCAATAGGGGCTCTCGTATCCGAGATACACTGTTTGTGTGACTTACTATCGTAAGTACTTGAGTCCCAGGCTTCATCATTAAACTCTTATTATTTTAGTTATTTGGTGGAAATTAATCATTTCTTCACACTAGCTGCACATAGGCTAAGGTTTTGTATGGATAGAGTCAACATGAAAAATTCAATGGACTGGGACTCAAGTACTTACAATAGTAAGTTGCCACAAACAGTGTATCTCGGATATGAGAGCCCCTAGTGGTCTACCGGGGAAATATATGAGTCAACTGGAGATTTTAATGTCATGATGGCATGTTGGCTGGGGTAGCTCAATGGGTTAGAGCGACTGGATGGAAACCAGGAGATCCATGGTTCAAATCCCAGCCATGGCATTGAATTTTTCATGTTAACTCTATCCCTACAAAGTGTGAATTAGTTTACAGTATAAAATTAAGTGATTTTTAACCTGAAAAATAAAGAATGGAATAATTTATTTGGTTATTGAAATTAATAAAACAATATTTCTAAAGGAATGAGAATGAATCCAACTCTAAACATTGGAAACTATGAATGGGGTATTAAATCTAAAAAAAAAGTGTTTTTCATGAAACTAAAAGACTGTATCAAGAAGGTTAAAAATTTTAGGATTAAAAAATTATTAAATTAGTTTCAGTAAGATGACCCTCTTTGGAGGCTATGCAAGCCAATGTCTGTTGAGAAGCATACCCAGGATGGGTGATCAGCCCAATATGTGGTGTGACAACTTGTGGTGAAAGGGATGATAGGAAAATTTATACATCAAATTATGCAGCTCAACATTTTAAAAAGAAAGAGGAAAGCTTTGGTACGGTGGTTGTCCAAAGGTTTGAACCTGGGAGTCACAGATATTATCATGGCATCACCTCAATGGGTAAGTGCTATTAAAGTATCAATAAGTGTTATAAAGTAAAGATTTACAAAAGTAATTATCTTTATGAAGTAATATAATCATTTAAGACAGTGAAAGAGAAAAATACTTTAACAAAGAAAAGATAGAATGTGTTCATAACAAGAACAAAGTCTAGATTATAGGAAGAAGTAGTAAAATGAAGTTATTTGAATTACAAATGGAGTCAAAGATTCTACATATTGTATGTAAGTATAGTAAAACTTGTGAAAACAGAAATCAGAGAACATGTTAATGTGCAGATGTTCCCATTTCTGTTCCCTGGATCTCCCACATCTCTCAGAGTGGACACTGCCAGTCAACGTATAGACTTGGCTGAGGTAGACAAGTTTTTGATTTCACAGCTAGAAACAAATAAAGGAAAGCATTACTACATAGGATTTCGTTGTTAACGAGGAGGAAGAACCTTAAGAATTCATAACTGTGGACCTGCGAGAATATCCACGCCTTGTAACAGTTGCCCCTTGTGCCTCACATTCGCGTCTCACTCTGTCAATGATTTCTGCTACAAGTTTCTCCTCTCTCTCGCGCTGCTTCTCATAGTCGGCACTGCGCAAGTGCGCATCTGCCGCACCACTCCTAGTGCTCCTCCTACCTCCTCGACCACTACCTGTTCCACCATTCCCAATACTTTCTCCTGCAGATTCCTTTGAGGCCACTTCGGAACCAGAATCATCCTTGTCCTTACTGCCATCCTCGTCAGAGTGTCTGGTGGCCACGTGACCCATGTAACCTTTGCGAGACTTAAAGAACACATTACAGCGATGACACTTGTACAAGCTGGCAGGAGAGAGCTGAGTACCACCGGTACCTGAGGACGGTACGTGGAACTTGTACTTATGACGGTACCAGTGCGTCCGAGAGGGTAGTATTTCCCCGCACCACTTACACACAACACTGCCATCCTCCCTGATCAGGTACTCGAGCAACTCCTGTCGGCCGCGAGGTGCACTGCTGGCACTGGTCTCCATCAGCAGGTCCTCTGTGTCAGTCACTTCCTCACACTTGGTCACCAGGATACAGCCCCCTTCATCCTCGGTTGTCACGGTGGCTGCAGATCCCGATGACTCATGGCTCAGGAAATGGATGCCAGGCACAACAAGACCCAGCTTGTGCTCTTCCACATCACCACCCACAATGGTGATGCTCTCCGTTGTATTCGAGGTCTGGTGATGGTACGATGACTCTGAACCATTGCCACAAAGCTCAAACGTGATGGATGGCGGTTCCTCAATACAGCTGGTGTAGCTGGCTAGACACAGAAGATAACATTTCATTAGTACTCATGGAAGGTGATTAAGAATTACTACCAGGAATACATAGGAGTAGGTGGCTTCAAGTCAAGTGAACACTGTAATTTTTTCTTTTATTTAATTAAAATGGTTATAAGCTGACATAGCAATTCTTAAAATGGCTTCAGTTTACAAAAGCAAGCCAAATGGAAACATTAAATATTATTTTTTAAATGTAATTAAAATGTTAATGAGCTGGTGGGAATTCTTAAAAGAGCTGGTTTAAGTAAATACGGAGAGTCAAATGTACACATTTATTTATCATTTTTCAATTTAATTAATTAAAACTGGAGCACAAGTCCATAATTTTCTTGATGTTTAACACACATCCTCCAGTACATAGGAAGTGCATGCATTCCTCTGGAAAAAGAAACTCTTGGTAATGTGCGCCTGATGTACTCTTCATCACAATGTATGTTTTTGCTCCCATCACATTAAGTGGTCCAAACATGTGTTAATCACTCATGGCAAGGTCTGGCACATGGAAGAGTATCAAAGTGAAGGTTAAGTTGCACTGGCAGTATGAGGTTAAGCATTATCATGTTACTTTGAAGTGATTGCAGCTAAAAACCAGTTTTCATCATATGGAAATATGACAGTGCTGATAATGTTTCACCTAATCATGTAGTGCTCCGACATAATGCCTTATTCATCCCAAAAAATTCAGCAGAACCTTCCCTGCAGATGGCTTCTTCATAAAGTCATAGGTTTAGTGTAATTTGTTGCTTCTCGTTTTAGTTATGGTAGTGTACCCAGGTTTTGTCTCCTGTAATGACTCTCACAAAGGAACCACCACCTTCACCATCAAGGTCTCAAGCATACTCACTTTCTTCTTGGGCAGCAAGCCAGGTGAAAAGACGATTAGATATCAATGTTTCGGGAGTGTGCATCTCTCCCATCATCAGGATATTTATAACCATATACAGGACAAACTGGAAGGACCATCGCTACGAGAATAAACGAACATGAATGGAGAATTCGTTTAATGCAATCTGAAAAGTCTGAGCTGGCAGAGCATTGTTTTGATAACGACCATAGAGCAAACTTTCAGGAGACAACCATCTTGGCAAAATGCAACAGTTACTGGGAGCAGAGAATTAAGGAGGCTTTGGCCATTTCCTCTGAAAGGAGCATGCTTAATCGCGATGCTGGATTTCAGTTCAGCTCTTTTTGCAAACCGGCCTTAAAAATGGAACTCTGTTGATTTAATAATAATAATAATAATAATAATAATAATAATAATAATAATAATAATAATAATAATAATAATAATAATAGTAATAGTAATAGTAATAGTAATAATAATAATAGTAATAGTAATAGTAATAGTAATAGTAATAATAATAATAATAATAATAATAATAATAATAATAATAATAATAATAATAATAATAATAATAATAATAATAATAATAATAATAATAATAATAATAATAATAATAATAATAATAATAATAATAATAATAATAATGTTTATTGTCTATAGACTTCATACAAGTTTCAGACATTGTCAGATTCTACAATAAAATGGGTCAATTATGAAGCAATACAGCTTGATAATCAAGTTAAGTAGTTACATTTCTTTGACACAATTAATTTTCTATACTCACGTCATCTCCTGACCTGGCATTTAATTTACTGAAAACAGTCTTTTGTTCAGTAATGCGAATTTTGATAGTGTTTTCTCTGTTTATAGTTGTGTTATATCCATTATTTCATTTGTGGTTATAACATTTTATAAATATTCTGATGGGAGAGATGCAAACTCCCGAAATGTCGATATCTAATTGTCTTTTCACCAGAAAAGATACAGTAATTTATATACAACTGACATATTTCTTTCTTTAATTATTCCATTGGAAATCATTCAGTGACCCAATTTTAGCACCAAATTAAGCAGAAAGTTCTGGACTTTCGATTCCTTGTCATTAGTTGTGAAAATGTTTGTTTTACTCCTAATTGCTAATGCTGGCAGCTGCTTTTGACATTTTAATGCAGTACACATTAAATCAACAACTCTTCCTTGTGAAGCAATACTGGATTACAAATTGAATTACAGCCACTCAAAGGACATACCAGAGAGAATTTGGTGTTCGCAATCCTCCCAAAAGAAACACAGCACTGGGACTGGTAAACAAATTGGAAACAACTGGATCTCTGGTGAGAGGAAAAGGCAAGCATTGTTCAATTTGGCTTCTCACAGTTGTTGTTAAGAGCATGACTGGAGCAGTCACCCAAAAATTCATTTAGACGTTTGTTGCAGGAGACAGGGTACACATACTCAATGTGTCAGAGAGCTGCGAAAAGTGCAGACCTAAAGCCATATAGGGTTGCAGTTGTTCATCAGCTACAGGAACCAGATAAGGGTAAAAGACTGAATTATTACAATTACTTTCTTGGAAGTAATTCTTGACTGAATTATTGTCGTTGGTTTCAGACATTCATTGTGCAGAATCCTTCCATATTGTCCATCACATGGTTCACAGATGAAGCGAACTCACGCTATTGGGTCATCGAAAATCCACATGCACCCGGTTAAAATTGGAATTTGGTGTGCAATACCGCATATAGAATAGTGGGGCCAATTTTTTTTTTTTTTTTTTAACCAGACATGAACACTGCAGAGTACCAACTGATTTTCATGGAGTTTGTTGAGCAACTGCATGATGTAGAGGTGAGTCAAGGATATTTTCAGCAAGATGGCGCTACACGCCATACATCGAATGAAGCCATAGAAGTAACTGCAAGTTTCTTTACGACCAGATAATTTCCAGGAACCTATGGCCACCGAGATCTCCGGATCTGACATCGCTGTACTTCTTTCTATGGGGTTACTTACAAGACAGGGTTTACGCCACACGTCCCCACACACTGGACGATCTGAAGCATGACTTCATACAGGAGATTCAAGCTACTGACAACAGAGTCCTCCAACGAGTGGCCAGTAACATGGAATGATGTGTTGAGTTGTGCCTTATGCAGGATGGAGGACATTTTCAACATTTGCTATAGAGGTAAATAATCTCCGAAAATTGCTCTACGTTGTCGCTAGCACAATTTATTTTCAAACAATTAATGAAAGAAATGTGTCAGTTCTATATAAATGACTCTGTACCACAGAACATTCATTCTTCCTTGGTGTATGTTGCAAGAAACCCAGACATTTAAAACTGCTATTGTGGCAACATTCTGCTCGTTAGACATTCTTTAAAGCATTGTAGAACAATAGCATAACTATTTAAATTTGGATAGGCAGTGTCAGACTGAAAAATTCAATGCCATAGCTGGGATTTGAACCATGTATCTCCTGGTCTCCATCCGGTTTTCTTAACAATCGAGCTACCATAACCAACATGCCAGCATCACACTAAACTCTCCAAATGACTTGTATTTTTCCCGGTAAACCACTAGAGGTTTTCATTGTACATCAATTAACCTAACAGTGGTTTAACTATGAAGACTTAAGTACTCGCCACAAACTGTGCGTATCTCATTGCACATCATGTGGCAGTGAAAGGTACTTCCAGAGGGCACTTGGTGGCAGTAAATCAAAATTCATTAACTGTCATTTGTGTTTCAAAATGATCTTTTCCCATGTGTCCAATTCTGCTGCATGACTGGTTGACTTGATGTTATGGTTGGTCATTAAGAAATGATGAAAACTGCAGATTTATCAATTTGTTTGTGTTTTAAGGATTTATAAGTTTCTTTAATCTGATTTTTAGATTTTAATAAATTCACATATCATCCACAAAACATTTTACATATTTAAGAAGATTTTCATGGAATACAACACCAACTTAGCCCCAAATAACAAATTTATTGGAGAAATTACTTTATAATACATTAAAAGACCCTATATCACAAGACAAAAGAGCTAGAATTTATAAATAATTAACTGCTCTGATTGTAATAAAGTATATATAGAAAAAACAAAACAAAAAATCTGGACGGCCGACCATAACATCAAAATGAACATTGCACTAACCAAACTAATCAGTCATGCAGCTGAATTGGACACATAGGTAAAGATCTTCATTTAGAAACACAAAGACAGTTAATGAATTTTGATTTACTGCCACTAAGTACCCTCTAAAAGTACATTTAACCGTCACATGATGCCATCATTATAGACAACCACCACAACAGAAACACAACACAGACCAATCGGACACATTCTGAAAATGAGAACACATGTTCCCAAAACATGTTAACAGGGTTAGTGTTAGTAGTAACGACAGTAAATACATCTTAACACATCACTGTTTCTAGCTTCTTTCATATATAGAAGTATCATATGTGTAAGGTACAAGGTGCGTCCAGAAAGTAAGTTCTGTTTCAATTTATCTCCACTGCAGTGCTGTGATCGCAGTTCCGCACATGTGCAGTAGACGCTCTGAATCAAGGAGAAGAAACGTGCCCCACTGTGAGATCGCTGTCAGCATGTACTTGTGAAATCAGATCTGTGATTCGTTTTCTGAATGCTAGGAAAGTGAAATCAATTGAAATTTATCAGCAAATTTGCGATGTCAAAAGGTGTTGTGTTTCTTCACAACAACACACAACCACACACTGCAAATGCACAAGGACATGTTTGAATAGAATAGAATAGAATCTTTATTGTCACATAACGTTTACATTGTCAGCCTAGCTGGTAAACTGGTGAGTCGTCAAGTTATACATAAAAGAAATTTAAAAGAAAGAAAAAGAAAAACTAATTCTAATGTATATGTACATAAATTATCAATTACAAGTAATAATAATAAATAATAATATTAAATAATAATAAATAACAAATAATATATAAATAAATAATTATCAATTACAAGTAGTTTTGATATTGTGTCATCCATGAATTCCTGTATGGAGTAATATGTCTTATGTAATAACAGATCTTTTACACTTTTATTAAATAGTTTCAGAGTTTTTATTTCTTTGAGTCGTTGAGGTAATTTATTGTATATTTTTATACCCATATACTGGGGTGTTTTTTCATATAATGTTAATCTATGCATGGGGTATTTTATGCTGGACTCTTTCCGAGTGCCGTAATGATGACGATTTTGTTTTTGGATAAATTTCTCATAATTTTTATATACATAGGTGGATAACTCTAAAATATATACTGAGGGCATTGTTAGAATTTTTAATTTTTTGAATAGTGGTTTGCATGAATCTTTAAAGTTAGCATGTAACATTATACGTATTACCTTTTTTTTGAATTTTAAAAACAGTTTCCCATCCCGATGCATTTCCCCACAATATTATATCATAGGCCAAGATCGAATGAAAATAGCTGTAATATACAATTTTTTTTGTTTCTATATTCATCATATTTGTCAGGCATAACATGTTATAGCAGGCCGAATTCAATTTTTTGGTTATATGTTCAATATGGATATTCCATTTTAAGCATTCATCTATGTGCATTCCTAATATCTTACTATAACCCTTTATTGTAGAACTATTATTATTGTCTACATTATCTTGTTTCAGATTAGCATTAGCAGCAGTTTTAAATTGTATAATACTAGTTTTTGTTTTATTTAAGCTCATACCATTATCAGTGAACCATTTGTCTAAGTTATTTAATGCATTGCTTATATCAGTTTGCAAACTATTATGACTTATATTTTGTAAAATAACTGATGTGTCATCTGCATACAATATTGGATACCCATTTATACTTTGAGGTAAATCGTTAGTGTAAAGTATATAAAGCAGAGGACCCAGCACAGAGCCTTGCGGTACACCACTGGTATTTTCTCTCCATTTTGATTTATAAATTCCAGTGCTACATTTACTAATTACACTTTGTTTGCGATTGGACAGGTATGAATGAAACCACTTTAAGTTTTGATCTTTTATATTATAATATTCAAGTTTTTTTTAAAAGAATTTGATGACTTACGCAGTCAAAAGCCTTCGAAATGTCACACATTATTGCAGCAGTATTTTTTTGTAAATCTAAATTTAGTGCTATTTCATTTACTAATGTGGTTACAGCTGTAATTGTTGATAAATTTTTTCTAAAACCATGTTGGCAATCATTTAATATTTTATTTTTTTCCAAAAAAGCTTTTAGTCTAACATATACTAATTTTTCTAATATTGTTGAAAAACTTGTCAAGACTGATATTGGGCGATAGTTTTCTTGTTCATATGTACCACCTTTGTGCAAAGGAGTTATTAATGCATATTTCATTCTTTCTGGAAAAATGCCATAATGAAAAGATTGGTTAAATATTTTTGCAAGTGGCTCACTTATTTTATTCCCAATTATTTTTACAAGCCTAGGTGGCAGATCATCCCATCCACTAGAATTTTTTGATTTCAAAGTTGCAATAATGTTTTTTACGTCATTTGTTGTTACATATCCAAGATCAAAAACCTGTGTGTTGGGTGTACTCTTTTCCACATTCTTAAGAGCATGAGGCATGCATGGGGGTGTTTTTCGAATTACATTTGGAATATTCGTAAAATATTTGTTCAAATTTGTTTGACCACCCCCCGTACAGCTCTGACCTCACTCCTAGTGACTTCCATCTGTTTTTGCATCTCAAATCATTCCTTGGCGGTCAACACTTCAACAATGACAAAGAACTGAAAGAAAATGTTTCCAACTGGTTGAAGACACAGGAGACAAGCTTCTATGAAGAAGGTATACAAACACTTGTGCCTCGCTATGACAAATGAGTGCAAAATTTCGGCAGTTATGTGGAAAAGTAGTTTAAGAGTTGTAGAATTTTGTGCAATAAATAATTTTTCTGTATCTGTACACAATTTAATTTTATTACCAAACAGAACTTACTTTCTGGACGTACGTCATATTTTCATGGCAAATGAAATGTATACCTTGAATTTTCTGGGAATGTTCTCAGTAGTTCCTCTTCATTCTGAATGGCTTTAGCTTAATTGGTAAACCATAATAGACAAAATCTTACTATCCAAAAAGTGTAAATGTCATTAAAACATACAATTTTTTGTGGATTGGACCATTTCCAAGATATTCTTTCTTACTTGTTTGAATTTTCCAATACTTATGTTTTCTCAAATAGGTATAAATTTGTATGAGTATTTTTCAGACTAACAAGGAAATTATCACTATGCTCATTCACTTGAGAGTTTGATGGCATATCTCTGCTCTGTGTTATGCTTGTGTGCGGCGTATAGCTGGAAGTACCCAAAAATGACTTCTGAATGCTTGGGAGCATATAGGCATAACAACACAGCATTGTATATGAGGGATTGTTTACCCCCTATACACAGGCTTATGAAAGCAGGTCACAAGGGATTTCCAGCAGCTGCTTGCAGCACTTTTCAGGCTTCAGTTTTGGGCGTTGCGGTTCTACTCTGCAGCAAATTTTTGATGCATAGTTCCCACATAGGTTGATGACATCAAACTCTCAAGAGAATACAGGTGTGAGCATAGTAATAGTTCCCTTGTGATTTACTGGGTAACTCATTCTTGAAAACAATTCAACTGTATATGACGGTCACTAAGAAAGTTTTGAGATACGCATATACTAAGGCTGATTAGTTTAAATGGACTGCACCATTGGATAGCCACAATCTTAGCAAGTGTAAACATGTATCAGTTTGTATCCTCCCTTTCCCCTTGCAGTCTAAAGTGCAAGGTGAACATCTCTAGTGCCGTATCAGTTGCTTGCCAGCATAGAGGTGGAAACAGAGCATTTTCGTGCAGTGATTTTAAAATGGTTTAAATGAGACAATGTCTTGAGCGCTTACAACAGACCTTTGGGGACATTGCTCTGTGAAGTGAGAGGCTCGGAGAATGCTGGCATGATGCAGTGGCCACATTGCTCTGTGAAGTGAGAGGCTCGGAGAATGCTGGCATGATGCAGTGGCCAGTGGTAAGAGGCTTGGATAATGATGACATGTGATACAATAGTTAAAGAAATGAACGAGTTGGAGAATGCTGACATGATGCAGTGGGCAATGAAGTGAAAGGCTAGGAGAATGCTGACATATGATACAACAGTTAAAGAAATGAACGAGTTGGAGAATGCTGACATGATGCAGTGGGCAGTGAAGTGAGAGGCTTGGATAATGCTGACATGTGATACAATAGTTAAAGAAATGAACGAGTTGGAGAATGCTGGCATGATGCAGTGGGCAGTGAAGTGAGAGGCTTGGATAATGCTGACATGTGATACAATAGTTAAACAAATGAACGAGTTGGAGAATGCTGGCATGATGAAGTAGGCAGTGAAGTGAGAGACTTGGAGAATGCTGACATGTGATACAATAGTTCAAGAAATGAACGAGTTGGAGAATGCTGGCATGATGAAGTGGGCAGTGAAGTGAGAGGCTTGGAGAATGCTGACATGTGATACAATAGTTAAAGAAATGAACGAGTTGGAGAATGCTGGCATGATGCTGTGGCCAGTGAACTGAGAGGCTCGGAGAATGCTGACATGATGCAGTGGGCAGTGAAGTGAGAGGCTCGGAGAATGCTGACATGATGCAGTGGGCAGTGAAGTGAGAGGCTCGGAGGATGCTGACATGTGATACAATAGTTAAAGAAATGAACGAGTTGGAGAATGCTGGCATGATGCAGTGGCCAGTGAAATGAGGCTTGGAGAATGCTGACATGATGCAGTGGGCAGTTAAGTGAGAGGCTCGGAGAATGCTGACATGTGATATAATAGTTAAAGAAATGAACGAGTTGGAGAATGCTGGCATGATGCAGTGGCCAGTGAATTAAGAGGCTTGGAGAATGATGCAGTGGGCAGTGAAGTGAGAGGCTTGGAGAATGCTGACATATGATACAATTGTTAAAGAAATGAACGAGTTGGAGAACGCTGTCATGATGCAGTGGGCAGTGAAGTGAGAGGCTTGGATAATGCTGACATGTGATACAATAGTTAAAGAAATGAACGAGTTGGAGAATGCTGGCATGATGCAGTGGGCAGTGAAGTGAGAGGCTTTTATAATGCTGACATGTGATACAATAGTTAAAGAAATGAACGAGTTGGATAATGCTGGCATGATGCAGTGGGCAGTGAAGTGGCAGGCTTGGATAATGCTGACATGTGATACAAGAGTTAAAGAAATGAACGAGTTGGAGAATGCTGGCATGATGCAGTGGGCAGTGAAGTGAGAGGTTTGGATAATGATGACATGTGATACAAGAGTTAAAGAAATGAACGAGTTGGATAATGCTGGCATGATGCAGTGGGCAGTGAAGTGACAGGCTTGGATAATGCTGACATGTGATACAAGAGTTAAAGAAATGAACGAGTTGGAAAATGCTGGCATGATGCAGTGGGCAGTGAAGTGACAGGCTTGGATAATGCTGACATGTGATACAAGAGTTAAAGAAATGAACGAGTTGGAGAATGCTGGCATGATGCAGTGGGCAGTGAAGTGACAGGCTTGGATAATGCTGACATGTGATACAAGAGTTAAAGAAATGAACGAGTTGGATAATGCTGGCATGATGCAGTGGGCAGTGAAGTGACAGGCTTGGATAATGCTGACATGTGATACAATAGTTAAAGAAATGAACGAGTTGGAGAATGCTGGCATGATGCAGTGGGCAGTGAAGTGACAGGCTTGGATAATGCTGACATGTGATACAATAGTTAAAGAAATGAACGAGTTGGAGAATGCTGGCATGATGCAGTGGGCAGTGAAGTGAGAGGTTTGGATAATGATGACATGTGATACAATAGTTAAAGAAATGAACGAGTTGGAGAATGCTGACATGATGCAGTGGGCAGTGAAGTGAGAGGCTTGGAGAATGCTGGCATATGATACATAGTTAAAGAAATGACCGGGTTGGAGAATGCTGGCATGATGTAGTGGGCAGTGAAGTGAGAGGCTTGGAGAATGCTGACATGATGCAGTGGGCAGTGAAAGGAGAGGCTTGGATAATGCTGACCTGTGATACAATAGTTAAAGAAATGAACGAGTTGGAGAATGCTGACATGATGCAGTGGCCACTGAAGTGAGAGGCTTGGAGAATGCCGACTAGATGTAGAGGCCAGTGAAGTGAGAGGCTTGGAGAATGCTGACATGATGCAGTGGGCAGTGAAGTGAGAGGCTCGGAGAATGCTGACATGTGATATAATAGTTAAAGAAATGAACGAGTTGGAGAATGCTGGCATGATGCAGTGGCCAGTGAATTAAGAGGCTTGGAGAATGATGCAGTGGGCAGTGAAGTGAGAGGCTTGGAGAATGCTGACATATGATACAATTGTTAAAGAAATGAACGAGTTGGAGAACGCTGTCATGATGCAGTGGGCAGTGAAGTGAGAGGCTTGGATAATGCTGACATGTGATACAATAGTTAAAGAAATGAACGAGTTGGAGAATGCTGGCATGATGCAGTGGGCAGTGAAGTGAGAGGCTTGGATAATGCTGACATGTGATACAATAGTTAAAGAAATGAACGAGTTGGATAATGCTGGCATGATGCAGTGGGCAGTGAAGTGACAGGCTTGGATAATGCTGACATGTGATACAAGAGTTAAAGAAATGAACGAGTTGGAGAATGCTGGCATGATGCAGTGGGCAGTGAAGTGAGAGGTTTGGATAATGATGACATGTGATACAAGAGTTAAAGAAATGAACGAGTTGGATAATGCTGGCATGATGCAGTGGGCAGTGAAGTGACAGGCTTGGATAATGCTGACATGTGATACAAGAGTTAAAGAAATGAACGAGTTGGAAAATGCTGGCATGATGCAGTGGGCAGTGAAGTGACAGGCTTGGATAATGCTGACATGTGATACAAGAGTTAAAGAAATGAACGAGTTGGAGAATGCTGGCATGATGCAGTGGGCAGTGAAGTGACAGGCTTGGATAATGCTGACATGTGATACAAGAGTTAAAGAAATGAACGAGTTGGATAATGCTGGCATGATGCAGTGGGCAGTGAAGTGACAGGCTTGGATAATGCTGACATGTGATACAATAGTTAAAGAAATGAACGAGTTGGAGAATGCTGGCATGATGCAGTGGGCAGTGAAGTGACAGGCTTGGATAATGCTGACATGTGATACAATAGTTAAAGAAATGAACGAGTTGGAGAATGCTGGCATGATGCAGTGGGCAGTGAAGTGAGAGGCTTGGATAATGTTGACATGTGATACAATAGTTAAAGAAATGAACGAGTTGGAGAATGCTGGCATGATGCAGTGGGCAGTGAAGTGAGAGGTTTGGATAATGATGACATGTGATACAATAGTTAAAGAAATGAACGAGTTGGAGAATGCTGACATGATGCAGTGGGCAGTGAAGTGAGAGGCTTGGAGAATGCTGGCATATGATACATAGTTAAAGAAATGAACGGGTTGGAGAATGCTGGCATGATGTAGTGGGCAGTGAAGTGAGAGGCTTGGAGAATGCTGACATGATGCAGTGGGCAGTGAAAGGAGAGGCTTGGATAATGCTGACCTGTGATACAATAGTTAAAGAAATGAACGAGTTGGAGAATGCTGACATGATGCAGTGGCCACTGAAGTGAGAGGCTTGGAGAATGCCGACTAGATGTAGAGGCCAGTGAAGTGAGAGGCTTGGAGAATGCTGACATGATGCAGTGGGCAGTGAAGTGAGAGGCTCGGAGAATGCTGACATGTGATGCAATAGTTAAAGAAATGAACGAGTTGGAGAATGCTGGCATGATGCAGTGGCCAGTGAAGTAAGAGGCTCGGAGAATGCTGACATGTGATACGATAGTTAAAAAAATGAACGAGTTGGAGAATGCTGGCATGATGCAGTGAGTAGTGAAGTAAGAGGCTCGGAGAATGCTGACATGTGATACAATAAAGAAATGAACGAGTTGGAGAATGCTGGCATGATGCAGTGGCCAGTGGTAAGAGGCTTGGAGAATGCTGACATGTGATACAATAGTTAAAGAAATGAACGAGTTGGAGAATGCTGGCATGATGCAGTGGGCAGTGAAGTGAGAGGTTTGGATAATGATGACATGTGATACAATAGTTAAAGAAATGAACGAGTTGGAGAATGCTGGCATGATGCAGTGGGCAGTGAAGTGAGAGGCTTGGAGAATGCTGACATGATGCAGTGGGCAGTGAAGGGAGAGGCTTGGATAATGCTGACATGTGATACAATAGTTAAAGAAATGAACGAGTTGGAGAATGCTAACAAGATGTAGAGGCCAGTGAAGTGAGAGGCTTGGATAATGCTGACATGTGATACAATAGTTAAAGAAATGAACGAGTTGGAGAATGCTGGCATGATGCAGTGGGCAGTGAAGTGACAGGCTTGGAGAATGCTGACATGTGATACAAGAGTTAAAGAAATGAACGAGTTGGAGAATGCTGGCATGATGCAGTGGCCAGTGAAGTAAGAGGCTTGGAGAATGCTGACAAGATGTAGAGGCCAGTGAAGTGAGAGGCTTGGAGAATGCTGACACGATGTAGAGGCCAGTGAAGTGAGAGGCTTGGAGAATGCTGACATGATGCAGTGGGCAATGAAGTGAGAGGCTCGGAGAATGCTGACCTGTGATACAATAGTTAAAGAAATGAACGAGTTGGAGAATGCTGGCATGATGCAGTGGCCACTGAAGTGAGAGGCTTGGAGAATGCTGACAAGATGTAGAGGCCAGTGAAGTGAGAGGCTTGGAGAATGCTGACATGATGCAGTGGGCAATGAAGTGAGAGGCTCGGAGAATGCTGACCTGTGATACAATAGTTAAAGAAATGAACGAGTTGGAGAATGCTGGCATGATGCAGTGAACAGTGAAGTAAGAGGCTCGGAGAATGCTGACATGTGATACAATAGTTAAAAAAAATGAACGAGTTGGAGTATGCTGGCATGATGCAGTGGGTAGTGAAGTAAGAGGCTTGGAGAATGCTGACATGTGATACAATAAAGAAATGAACGAGTTGGAGAATGCTGGCATGATGCAGTGGCCAGTGGTAAGAGGCTTGGAGAATGCTGACATGTGATACAATAGTTAAAGAAATGAACGAGTTGGAGAATGCTGACAAGATGTAGAGGCCAGTGAAGTGAGAGGCTTGTAGAATGCTGACATGATGCAGTGGGCAGTGAAGTGAGAGGCTTGGAGAATGCTGACATATGATACAATAGTTAAAGAAATGGACGAGTTGGAGAATGCTGACATGATGCAGTGGGCAGTGAAGTTAGAGGCTTGGATAATGATGACATGTGATACAATAGTTAAAGAAATGAACGAGTTGGAGAATGCTGACATGATGCAGTGGGCAGTGAAGTGAGAGGCTTGGATAATGCTGACATGTGATACAAGAGTTAAAGAAATGAACGAGTTGGAGAATACTGACATGATGCAGTGGCCAGTGAAGTAAGAGGCTTGGAGAATGCTGACATGTGATACAATAGTTAAAGAAATGAACGAGTTGGAGAATGCTGACATGATGCAGTGGCCAGTGAAGTGAGAGGCTTGGATAATGCTGACATGATGCAGTGGGCAGTGAAGTGAGAGGCTTGGAGAATGCCGACTAGATGTAGAGGCCAGTGAAGTGAGAGGCTTGGAGAATGCTGACATGATGCAGTGGGCAGTGAAGTGAGAGGCTTGGATAATGCTGACATGTGATACAATAGTTAAAGAAATGAACGAGTTGGAGAATGCTGACATGATGCAGTGGCCAGTGAAGTAAGAGGCTTGGAGAATGCTGACATGATACAATAGTTAAAGAAATGAACGAGTTGGAGAATGCTGACATGATGCAGTGGCCAGTGAAGTAAGAGGCTTGGAGAATGCTGACCTATGACACAATAGTTAAGGAGATGAACGAGTTGGAGAATGCTGACATATTATGTAGCAACTAGTTAAATTAGAGGGTTAGAGAATTTTGTCATGATGTAGGAGCCAGTGAATGTCGATCTTTGATACACCTGACAACAGAGTAGTGATAACTAAGACTTGGATTTTTAAAATGCATAAGAACATTTAAAATATGTCAAAGCATCAATGCATATTCTAAACATAACATTGCAATTCAAAGAACCTCTGAGAAAATGTATGTGCATATCTTTTTAGTTCTTATTTTGATGGCTTAGTGTAAGGAGACTTTATTTTTACAGCTTAAAATAGAAATGGGTAAGATTTAACATCCAGCAACATTCCAGTCTAGATCTTGGTGGATGAGACAACTGATTCATAGCAAACTTCATATTTCGTAAACCACATACACACAAACCTGGCACAGTACAAGAGGAAACAAACAACAGTACTGCAACTACAGTGGTCTACTAAAATTGGAAGCTGCAATATGCTTGCTTTATTAACGGATGTGGCTTCATGTTCGTTGAAAGCTGCAAAGACTCTCCAGGTCTTTTATCCATACCTAATGCACAAAACTGTTTAGTACACAAACTACATCATATTGCAGAAGAAATACGTCCAGTTTCTAGCTCTTAATGATTTAACTGCATGTGAAAAAAAAAACTATTTGTGAGAACACAGTCATGTACGATTCCACAAATTTTGCCTCCCTTAACTTCCTCTGTCACCTGATCTGTCCTTACTTGGGGAGGGGGGCGAGTGAAAGAGGTGATTGCAAAATTTGAAGATAATTCTGCATGTGTCTGTGATGAAAATGTTTGAAAGTGATACCATTCATCAAGATGTGAATTTCTGTATGCACATTTTTATAAACTTTCATAAGCCATTGAGAGCCTAGAATCATGTGGTCCTGTCTGCCAAACACAAGAAGGCGAGCTAGAGGAATATGTAAACACTTTTGTTGTCTTCACAGTGTTTATGCTCACCTTCCAAGTATGACAAAGATGCTAGATTCGTTATGTGTGTCACATAACTCACCCATACATAATACCTATCACTGCAGTTACTGAAACAAGCATTAGATCTGGCAACCTGGGTGGCTCATATGTACTCTCATACACTCATTTCATAGTAAACAGATCCACTAACAGAGCAGATAAACAGTTCAAGCCCCTCTCCCTCTTCAGGCCCCACTTGTCTTCTTGTGGTGGGTAGACAGTACATAATACCTATCACTGCAGTTACTGAAACTAGCATTAGATCTGGCAGTATGGGTGACTCATATGTACTCTCACACACTCATTTCGTAGTAAACAGATCTACTAACAGAGCAGATAAACAGTTCAAGCCCCTCTCCCTCTTCATGCCTCTCTTGGCTTCTTGTGGTGGGTAGACAGTAAACCCTGCCAATATTCATTATCATTCAGAAAGCAGTTTGTTCACTGAATTACAATGCAGGTAAAATTGGTGAGAGGCCAAAATGTAAATTAGAAAGGATGCTGAGTTTGCAGACTGGATTAAATATGATTCAATCAATGAATTCAATCACTCCAAACTTATGTGGATTTCTTTACCAAATGAATGTCCCAAAAGTTTGATACCAGCGTATAAATACTGTCCAATTACGTCAGCTGATACAGAGATATCATTTTGAGGACAATAGACATAATTTATTTATATCAAACGACTACTGGTTGCCTAGTGTGATGCAAACTTTTGTAATAATAAATGCACTTAAATGAGTCCATAAAACTTAATGATTTTCAGTGCATCTTTTATATATTTTTAATGCATCGCTGCATGAATATTTTAAGGGCTTGTAGAGCATAAAGATCAAAGTCTAGTGATATCTGATACAATTGACAGCAAGGTGAAACAACTGCAGAATGGTGACGTATGATGCAGATATAGGCAACATGAGAGCATTAGAGAAAGACACATGAATCAGATGTCAGCATGGTGAGAAGATCGGACATTAGTGGCATGTGATACAGATGTCAGCAAGGTGAGAGGATTGGACATTAGTGGCATGTGATACAGATGTCAGCAAGGTGAGAGAGCTGCAGAATGGTGACGTATGATGCAGATATAGGCAACATGAGAGCATTAGAGAAAGACACATGAATCAGATGTCAGCATGGTGAGAAGATCGGACATTAGTGGCATGTGATACAGATGTCAGCAAGGTGAGAGGATTGGACATTAGTGGCATGTGATACAGATGTCAGCAAGGTGAGAGAACTGCAGAATGGTGACGTATGATGCAGATATAGGCAACATGAGAGCATTAGAGAACGACACATGAATCAGATGTCAGCATGGTGAGAAGATTGGACATTAGTGGCATGTGATACAGATGTCAGCAAGGTGAGAGGATTGGACATTAGTGGCGTGTGATACAGATGTCAGCATGGTGAGAGGATTGGACATTAGTGGCGTGTGATACAGATGTCAGCATGGTGAGAGGATTGGATATTAGTGGCATGTGATACAAATGTCAGCATGGTGAGAGGATTGGACATTAGTGGCATGTGATACAAATGTCAGCATGGTGAGAGGATTGGACATTAGTGGCATGTGATACAGATGTCAGCAAGGTGAGAGAACTGCAGAATGGTGACGTATGATGCAGATATAGGCAACATGAGAGGATTAGAGAACGACACATGAATCAGATGTCAGCATGGTGAGAAGATTGGACATTAGTGGCATGTGCTACAGATGTCAGCAAGGTGAGAGGATTGGACATTAGTGGCATGTGATACAAATGTCAGCATGGTGAGAGGATTGGACATTTGTGGCATGTGATACGATGTCAACATGGTGAGAGGATTGGACATTAGTGGCATGTGATACAATGTCAACATGGTGAGAGGATTGGACATTAGTGTCATGTGATACAAAGGATTGGACATTAGTGGCATGTGATACAGATGTCAGCAAGGTGAGAAGATTGGACATTAGTGGCATGTGATACAGATGTCAGCATGGTGAGAGGATTGGACATTAGTGGCATGTAATACAGATGTCAGCAAGGTGAGAGGATTGGACATTAATGGCATGTGATACAGATGTCAGAAAGGTGAGAGGATTGGACATTAGTGGCATGTGATACAGATGTCAGCATGGTGAGAGGATTGGACATTACTGACATGTGATACAGATGTCAGTAAGGTAAGAGGACTGGACATTAATGGCATGTGATACAGATGTCAGCAATGTGAGAGGACTGGACATTAGTGGCATGTGATACAGATGTCAGCAAGGTGAGAAGATTGGACATTAGTGGCATGTGATACAGATGTCAGCATGGTGAGAGGATTGGACATTAGTGGCATGTAATACAGATGTCAGCAAGGTGAGAGGATTGGACATTAATGGCATGTGATACAGATGTCAGAAAGGTGAGAGGATTGGACATTAGTGGCATGTGATACAGATGTCAGCATGGTGAGAGGATTGGACATTACTGACATGTGATACAGATGTCAGTAAGGTAAGAGGACTGGACATTAATGGCATGTGATACAGATGTCAGCAATGTGAGAGGACTGGACATTAGTGGCATGTGATACAGATGTCAGCAAGGTGAGAGGATTGGACATTAGTGGCATGTGATACAGATGTCAGTAAGGTGAGAGGATTGGACATTAGTGGCATGTGATACAGTTGTCAGCATGGTGAGAGGATTGGACATTAGTGGCATGTGATACAGATGTCAGCAAGGTGAGAAGATTGGACATTAGTGGCATGAGATACGATGTCAGCAAGGTGAGAGGATTGGACATTAGTGGCATGTGATACAGATGTCAACAAGGCAAGAGGATTGGACATTAGTGGCATGTGATACAGATGTCAGCAAGGCGAGAGGATTGGACATTAGTGGCATGTGATACAGATGTCAGCAAGGTGAGAAGATTGGACATTAGTGGCATGTGATACAGATGTCAGCATGGTGAGAGGATTGGACATTAGTGGCATGTGATACAGATGTCAGCAAGGAGAGAGGATTGGACATTAGTGGCATGTGATACAGATGTCAGCAAGGCGAGAGGATTGGACATTAGTGGCATGTGATACAGATGTCAGCAAGGAGAGAGGATTGGACATTAGTGGCATGTGATACAGATGTCAGCAAGGTGAGAGGATTGGACATTAGTGGCATGTGATACAGATGTCAGCAAGGAGAGAGGATTGGACATTAGTGGCATGTGATACAGATGTCAGCATGGTGAGAGGATTGGACATTATTGGCATGTGATACAGATGTCAGCATGGTGAGAGGATTGGACATTAGTGGCATGTGATACAGATGCCAGCATGGTGAGAGGATTGGACATTAGTGGCATGTGATACAGATGTCAGCAAGGAGAGAGAACTGCAGAATGGTGACGTATGATGCAGATATAGGCAACATGAGAGCATTAGAGAACGACACATGAATCAGATGTCAGCATGGTGAGAAGATTGGACATTAGTGGCATGTGATACAGATGTCAGCAAGGTGAGAGGATTGGACATTAGTGGCATGTGATACAGATCTCAGCAAGGTGAGAGGATTGGACATTAGTGGCATGTGATACAGATGTCAGCAAGGTGAGAGGATTGGACATTAGTGGCATGTGATACAGATGTCAGCAAGGTGAAGGATTTATATTAGTGGCATGTGATACAGATGTCAGCAAGGTGAGAGGATTTATATTAGTGGCATGTGATACAGATGTCAGTAAGGTGAAAGGATTGAACATTAGTAGCATGTGATACAGATGTCAGCAAGGCGAGAGGATTGGACATTAGTGGCATGTGATACAGATGTCAGCAAGGCGAGAGCATTGGACATTAGTGGCATGTATACAGATGTCAGTAAGGTGAGAGGATTGGACATTAGTGGCATGTGATACAGATGTCAGCAAGGTGAGAGGATTGCACATTAGTGGAATGTGATACAGATGTCAGCAAGGTGAGAGGATTGGACATTAGTGGCATGTGATACAGATGTCAGCATGGTGAGAGGATTGGACATTAGTGGAATGTGATACAGATGTCAGCAAGGTGAGAGGATTGGACATTAATGGCATGTGATACAGATGTCAGCAAGGTGAGAGGATTTATATTAGTGGCATGTGATACAGATGTCAGCAAGGTGAGAGGATTGGACATTAGTGGCATGTGATACAGATGTCAGCAAGGTGAGATGATTGGACATTAGTGGCATGTGATACAGATGTCAGCAAGGAGAGAGGATTGGACATTAGTGGCATGTGAAACAGATGTCAGCATGGTGAGAGGATTGGACATTAGTGGCATGTGATACAGATGTCAGCATGGTGAGAGGATTGGACATTAGTGGAATATGATACAGATGTCAGCAAGGTGAGAGGTTTGGACATTAATGGCATGTGATACAGAAGTCAGCAAGGTGAGAGGATTGGACATTAATGGCATGTGATACAGATGTCAGCAAGGTGAGAGGATTGGACATTAGTGGCATGTGATACAGATGTCAGCAAGGTGAGATGAAAAGACATTAGTGGCATGTGATACAGATGTCAGCAAGGAGAGAGGATTGGACATTAGTGGAATGTGATACAGATGTCAGCAAGGTGAGAGGATTGGTCATTAGTGGCATGTGATACAGATGTCAGCAAGGTGAGAGGATTTATATTAGTGGCATGTGATACAAATGTCAGCAAGGTGAGAGGATTGGACATTAGTGGCATGTGATACAGATGTCAGCAAGGTGAGAGGATTGGACATTAGTGGCATGTGATACAGATGTCAGCAAGGTGAGAGGATAGAATGCAATATGATAAAAATTATACCAAGATAAGAGGACTGAAGGAGAGGATAAATGACACAAAATGGGATATGATATAAATGACAGTGAGATGAGGACGCTCTTTAGCTGGTGTGAAGATTGGAGAATGTTCCCAAGTGATAAAGATATCAGAAAAATGAGAAGAATGGGGAATGGTGATCGATACAAATGTAACTATGTGTATGCTGCATATGTGAAAATGGCAAGTGCAAAATAGGATGGAAAATAGTATTTCTGAAATTCCCAGGATGGTATTGCTTTGGCTTGTACCATTCCAGTATCATCAGATCACAGTTCAGTTCTTGCAAATATAAAAAAAGAATAAGTACCTGTTCATGGAGGTAGATTTATTTAATATTAAAAATTACATAAAGAATTCATCTTAACTCTTACAGTATGTATCTCACCACTGTTATTTCTAATGTTAAAACATTTCAGTCATTATTCATATTGTAAAAATAGGCTCTTTTTTTAACCAACAGGATTATAATATATATTTTATATTTTTTATATAAGTGAAACATTCTAATCTTAATGATGTCCACAACAATATAATTTTTTTAAAGTTATAAACAATAATGAGAAGTATAAATAAAGCATGCTTTGTTAGCCATACTGTAATGATATACTGAACTTTCTAATTATTTGAAACAAATAATTAGTCTATTATGATGATTACATTTTGATCCTACAGACATTAACTGCTATGCACCATATCATAAACTATATACTCTAACTGAATACCAACATATCCCATCAACAAGATTTTTGTAAAAGTTAAAACCTTGGTTTTGAGTCCCAAGTACTTCAATAATCCCTGCAAATTTGAGCATACTGTTACAAGAGTTGCTTTTAGATTGGGTGTCCTTTGAAACCAAATGGTAACAATGTATGATTTACTAAACTCTATCGAGCCTTTTCATCTACATCCCATGTCTTTGGCTATTAAAATAATCTGTCCAGCAATGTACAACTCTACCAACTTCTCATTAACAAACAAGGCTGCCAACTATGCTTGTGCTTCTCTTGCTTGAAGCTATTCCTATGATTACAACTTCTATAAAAATATTGCACTTTCAAAAGTCAGTGCTTGACAAATATACAAAGACACCGAATAAAAATTTGTTAAACCTTATAAGGGAAGTTTAACCCTTTGTCACAACATTTATTATAATTGACATTCATTTAGGTATCAGTTGGGAAAAATTTGTTCACTTAGCTTTATTTCCAATAAATGTTTAAAATTAAACATTTAAATATCAAGAAAAAGCTCTGACTTCATTCACTTCTCTACTAAGTTCAACAACTCTAGCTAATTGCCTTTATTTTACATGGAGCCATCTCATACTTGGTAGCAAGATGGACAAAATGATGTTTTACTTATTGTGATACATGATATATGTTTTACTGTGCACTACAAAATTTACCAACACAAATATTACAATTTTCACCAACCACAAACAGACTTAGGCCACCATTTATCCCATGTTGGTAGATGTACTTTTTGGTGAAATTTGGGATCTGCAAAGCATTGATTTTTATAGTTCACACATCTTTTACTTTTTCATCCAGAACATTAACTACTCAGATATATAAAAATATCCAAAATAACTTGAGTTTACGTTTAATATGCCTTGTGAACATCCCTTCAGATAAACAGTTGAACTGGAACGCATAATAACAAGAGCTGTCCTACACTTAGGCACACAATATAATTTCCATCACGTCTGAAGCTTTCAGCTTAACTGGAGGGAAACTACTTCAACATCAACATGAGCTGTCAAACTTATGTTGAGCACTGAGCATTTTAAAACATTAGTAGTTATTTTACTTCTGACACAACCGTAATACAATTTTGCCAAACATAAAATGAAGCCAATAGAATGTTGTTTCCGACATATCTGACGTTTTGCCCGTAACTCCGTCGGGCATCTTCAGACATTCTGTTCACAACTAGACTGGCATTTAGTTGAGCGCCTGAACTATATACAGAGGTATGAGCGACCACCCACTCGGCTGCTATGGGTTTCGCATCCACGAGTGGGCGGTCGCTCATACCTCTATATATAGTTCAGGTCAACTAAACGCCTGTCTAGATGTGAACAGATAAGACTTAGAATATCTGAAGATGCCCGACGGAGTTACGGGCGAAACGCCAGATGTTTTCATTGTCTAGACCATGGCCTTCAACCCCTGAAACAACATTCTATTGGATTAACGCCAGCCGTGAAAGCCTAAACATGTACATATAAAATGAAGCTTTCTATATGTTTTGCATACTTACTTTTTACTTTAATTTTTTACCTTCAAGAATTTCATGTTGTATTCATGATTGGCAGCACAGCAAACAGAGAATTAAACTAATTTTTGTTTCACCACATTAATTTCCTCATGAAGAGAAGTTTAACACATTTTATTAATCAAAATGAGTAATGAAAAGTACATTTGACATACCAGATAACATAAAAGAGTTGCAAATAAAAAACAGACAATTTAAGTAAAGACAGTTTAACAATGGCATTCTTTGGAACTTGGTAATAAAAGCATATTTTGCTTAGAAAAGTTTTGTTAACCACAACATTCCAGCTCTCTCACAAAAACAAAGTTGGCAACCTTGTTGCAGGGTGAGCAAAGGATAAACTACATTTATGTGTCTGTCACCATTCCCAATCGCTTGAAATCTGTTTCATTATGCTCTCAATGCTACATAATAAGCTATCTACATTGTCCATTCTAACAATAGCAAAGTGGAAGAATGTGTAGCACAACATACAATAGCACTTGAGAACTGTTTAGAAGCATAAATATTCAGCTGTTTTTATAACAATAACTCTACAAAATATACGCATACATTTGTCTGCCTATGCACAACTGCCAAACATTAACAAATACAGTTTTCAAATGTGTTCAGTTTAATATGAGGTGGCATCTCAAATATCTGGGACTGGCACTTGCACTGTTCTGGAATGTGCAACGTTTCATGCAACTAGGTGGATGCAGTGAGATAATTTTATGGATTATTTGATACCCTACCTGTGGTCTATGGACATTTCAAAATGGGGCCATAAATGAAAATATGAATCTTATCAAAAATAATACAACAGAGACCGTGGCAATAATTAAACATACTATTACACACATATAAATATTTGTTACAAAGGCTTCACTTATCTTAAGAAAATGGTGTTAATTCTTCTTTCTAATGGAGATCCATTTCAAAAACAGATTGTTTTCATCATCAGTCATTTGAAATCCATCTCCATTAGATAGAAGAATTAACACCATTTTCTTAAGATAAGTGAAGCCTATAGTTATAAATATTTATATTTGTGTAATATTAATTGCTTCACTGTAGCTAACTTCATTTTCTACGTAATTAAACATGCATTTGTGGAAAAAGCATGAGTTGTACACATATGTTGGATACTCCACTATATTGTTGAAGATGATAATCATACGAAAAGTCTATTAACTGCACAATGTTTCAGATGTTGCCCAAGTTAAACAGGTTATTCATGTGATCAGTGTCAAAATATTCATGAGGTAGGAATTCATTATGAGACATCCCAATGAACAAGCGCTGCATTGCGCCAAATTTCCCCTCTACTGAATTTTGCCGCAAGCTCCATTTATTTTTATCCAATGATTCAATTCTTAAAGTGGAAGAGCCCATCTTCACAGAGACCAAGAGACGAGATGAGCCTCCTTGTTTTCTTTAATATCAAGGTAATTTTGCACAAAAACTTCATTCCAATCACACTAAACAGTCAATACCAAGTGTGACTGTGACATTTTCCAATGTGTGTAACATCAACCTACACTTAAGATATGTATGACAATGCACCCTTCACATTTCCTTGTTTATCAGAACTTTTTGACCAAAAACAAGTCTGTTCCTACACTCTTGCTGTGATCCCCTGCGACTTTGCTCTATTTTTCCAAACTGAAAATCAAGTTGAGAGGCCATTGATTCAACTCAGCCAGCAGATACAAGAAGAATTACTGA
This sequence comes from Mantis religiosa, assembly GCA_030765055.1. Taxonomy (NCBI): domain Eukaryota; kingdom Metazoa; phylum Arthropoda; class Insecta; order Mantodea; family Mantidae; genus Mantis; species Mantis religiosa. The sequence continues at coordinate 2,751,811 of JAUKNK010000101.1, read as the reverse complement.
TGTGCTCACTTCAGAAATACTAGCACTAATGAATACCTTGGGGACTACTATGACAATGACAAACCAGACCAGAGCATAGTCCCATATTTTCGATACACCTCATATTATAGATATGTATTATATAATGTATTGGACAAAAACTAGCAATAAAATTCAAGTTAAAAATACTTTTACCTTTTCAAATTTTGAAGCTGTCAACAATTAAATAATAATGACAGAAGGTTACTTAGGTTTACTTACATTACTGCATCAGAACTACTAATTGTAACCATTAGTTCTTGATTCTAAATAATAATTTTGTTTTCAAAAAAGTCCCATGTTTTCTGAATGACACGGGGACTGAGAATTTGACCAAAAATGACAAAATAATCAAATTCTACATTATTACTTAAAAACAGTTTACTTCATGTGGCATTATAATTTTTGAAAAGGCATATTAACATACTAAGTAGGTATTTCACTTCTTATTTAACCATCTTCTTTTGCATTTTTCAATATATATAATGTACCATTCCTTGCACATCATGTGATTTAATTTTGAACATTTTATTCTCAAGCTTTATAAGTACATTCACAATTCAAGTTATTTTCTGTACATCTATTGGCTTAATAAGAAAGGTTTTGATGATATAAAATTTAAGAATTTTATTGAAAAGATTTCAAAAGAATTAATATCTCAATAAATTTAAAAACTAATAACAAATACTATTATTTTAAACTTATATAACAGAAAACAAACTGATTTATTGCTCCACTTTAAATTTTATGTTGCAACAAGTTTTCACAGTTCAATCAATACTTTTTGTTAAATATCTGATACATTATTGAGTAATTCCCATATCAAATTTAACTTGTGCATATGGGTTATCTTTGGCACTAGAAATGTGTAAAAATTTTAATCTAAGTAACTTCAAAGTTACACAGATTTGTACTTTGGTTTCATATTCTCTAACACTGTGATCAGAAACCAGAACAAGAATGACAAAACTAAAATATTCTAATGCCAGAGTTCAGCAAGCTTCTCTGTGCCCTGGAAATGGGACAACTTTCTTATACTCAGAGAAAGAGCATATTATACTCTTTGCTGTATATATTATTGATAATGGCTGTGGCACACGAAATGAGTTCTCTCTAGTCAGAAATTGACAAAATAAAACTGGAAGAAATTGTGGCATATACTCTCTCTTAACCCTTTATTTGGCGGTGCTGCTCTGGGACAACATTACGCTGTATTCAATTTAAAAATATTTTAGTGCAGTTTTTTGTTATTATGATATTCTACTGGCTTTTGTTGGTTATACTAGCAAAATGTTGAATCTTTTGAAATGTAAACATTATATTATTTTTATAGTTATATTCTAGTGGTTTTTTTAAGTATTAAAAGGCAAAATCCAAGCAACTGCAGTCAAATGATACCCCGTCAACATCCAAACATGCCATCACACCAATTACACTGGGCAACAATGAAAATGTTAAGGGCTTAAAAATAGTGAATTTACATGTATTTCCATTTGCTGAATTCAAAAATCAGCATAAAAACGATAGAATAGCTCTTGTGTGAAGATTTTAAATTTTGGCGAATGTTTTTTGGGAGTTGGCACACCTGTCAAATAACAAAACACAATCAGAGAGAAATTTTGGAAATTATGTGATGCAAAAGTTAAGGAAGGCATTTTTTTCGGGCCACAAATAAGAGAACTTGTAAAGGATCCTGCATTTGACCAAATTTTGGAGGGGAAAGAAAAGGAAGCTTGGGAAGTCTTCAAGCGTGTTGTTCATGGATTTTTAGGCAACAAAAGAGATGACAACTACAAGCATTTGGTGACAGTGCTCCTGCAAAAATACCGTAGCCTTGGACACAACATGTCCCTTAAGAGCCATTTTCTCCACTCCCACCTAGACTTTTTCCCTCCTAGTTGTGGAGCTGTTAGTGATGAACATGGGGAGAGATTCCATCAGGACATTTCCGTTATGGAACAAAGATATCAAGGTCGTTGGAATGAAGTAATACTTGGTCTTTGTATAGGGATTCTGCGGAACACCATCACAAGAGGCAAGCTAAAAGATGACATGATTCTCTTCAGACACGACTATCTGCGAAGTATTTTCCAGTAATTTAGAACTCTTAGCATGTAATTATCAGTTAAGAATATCAAATACACTTTTATTGTTGTTAGCATGTATGTAATTAAAATGTATCCTTTTCTCTCAATCCATTAATATGTAATACTTCCACCTTGTATATATCATAGAAACTAGAGCCTATAACAATTTTTCCATTGTCATATTTGTTATTCTCAACCCAAAATTAGTAGGAATTGACTAAGAAGTGCTCGAAACATTCAAAAATTATTTTTTGTTGCCCAGTGTTATTTTACTTGGGCCCTCCCCATCCTTTACCACAGGCACATTTGAGTGCAGTTGCCGAGATTCGAACCCACGAACCAACTAACTGCATATCACTTTAACGACCATGGCTATTTGAATAGAATGCGTTGAGGCACAGCAGAAAGTCGTATGAGAACCAGTTTGGCAAGTATAGCAAGATCGGCATAAGTAGCAAAATCATTTGCCAAATAAAGGGTTAACTTCTTTTTTCTGATACCCGCAGATGCATTGAGTTTGTAGTTTGTATGCAATTCAAAACTGGCTACTATTTAAAAACAGGAGCAATACTATTTAAAAACAGGAGCAAAAACTACAAACAACAGTTAGATACACACTGGGAATGAAAGCTTGGTACAATTAGAGGAATCAGAAGGAGTCATGCAGCCACCTTTAGTTGCTTAGCTCTTTCAAATTTTGATGTTAGCAGGTGACACAATATCATTGGTCAGTTAAAACCAAAATTTCAATCAAGTCTTCTTAACTGATATGGTCACTGACATGCATTCCTGTTCTCATTTCTGGGTTTTTGTGAACTAAAATCTTGTATGCTATTTTGCTTTCAGTTCTTGTTTCCATTTTGGTTATGTTCTCAGATTTAAGGCAGAACATTACAAAAATATAGAATATTTTTGGAATTATGCTGTTTCATGCTGCACAATGATTTACTTAATATCAGCCTTGTGATACGTCAATGCTGTTAAAGTGACTCAATATCAGGCTTTTTGGAGTTCCAAACTGCCATTTAAATAGCCTCACCATTAGGTAAACCACACTGCTAAAAAGTCAATTTTTCTCAGTTCTTTAAATTTTTTTTTCCAAGATATCTCATTATGCAAAATATATGTATTACATTTTTTAATTTACATGCTTGGTATGTTTTTGTGAGCTTCAAACATTAAGGAGCCAAAAATTGTTAAGCAATTACTTCATTATTCTCAATTTAGATATCAGGAAGCTGTTAAAAGTGTTTCTACTCTTAAAAAATAAATAAATAAAAAATAAAAGAACAAAAAAAGTTTATAACTTTAAAACATGTGCTTACTATCCTTGGGTATATAAAAATTCACAAAGAACATACACTGCGAACACTGAACATCATTTGGAAACCAAAGTGAAGGAGCATTTTAGAAATATTAAATATACACACATCATTCTTTGTAATTTAATGATGAAAGAAATGCAAATATTAAATTATTAAAGCATTTAAATAAACCCATAAATTTAATATTTGGGAGAAAATATTTATTTTGAACAACAGAGATTGTGTAATTAATTTGAAAATAATGAAAATGATCCTGTCAACAAATTTGTTGGCAATATGATAGCAAGCAATCTGTCATCTAACAACTTTAACCATAACAATGCAAATAAACAAGTCAACATAGAAGAAAATGTAAGCAATAGGTTATGTAACCCTGCAGCAATAAGTGAAGAATTGTCAAAACTATTTACTACAATATATCTGCATTGTTTTACTGCAACTAGCTTCAATTTTTTACATATTAAAAGTTGAAAAATGTTATAGCACAAGTACAAAACAATTTTTTCTTGCATGCTAATTGAAATAGCAACATGCATAAAAGAATTTTTGCAATTAATACAGCATGATCTTTTAGTCCTTCCAAAGCACACACAAACGACTGTAAAGTGTGCTTTTAATTTGAACATGTTTTTAAAGATGGGAGTAATTATAGAAACAGTGAAAGGAACTTTTCAAATTCCATTTCAGAATAGACCCTGATTGTTTCTTTTGGATTCCTGCAACATCAACAGCATATAAAGATAATCTGAAATTAGCGAGGTCAGAAGGTCTTAAGTCATTCCTACACCACCTAACTACAAACTAATTACCGAAATTCAAGCAACTTGCACAGTGACTTCTCTTGAGATAAATGGCAGAAACATTAATTTAGAAAATACATATTTAGGATCAACCAGAACTCATACTTCATTCTGATACTGGTTGGGCTTGAAAATATAAAATGCAAGTCATTTTTAATATTTTCCTGTTACTTCAAAAAAACTATTGTCTGCATTGTTTTTTGATAAAGGATTTGAATACCTGATAAAAATAATAAACTTTTTAATGTTTTTGACCATATAAGATCCATAAAGTAAAACCATTAATACACTGAACGTGAAAATAACATTCTAGAAGTATATATTTGAATGAAGAATTAGTAAAAGGTTACCTTAATTTTTGACAAATTAATTTAGCTTTGTAATTAAAAATACAGTAGTAAAGAATCACATATTTCTATTTCTTATGAGTAGAAGTCAAACGAGCACTTGATGCTCCATAAATTGCAAAGGCTTGTATGCTTACATTGGCAAAACTAAAAGGAATTTGAACATTAGGCTTAAAGAATATTTTAGGAACATCAGGAACAAAGAAATAGATAAATAAGCAGTAGTGTACCATTTTTGGAATGATAATCGAGAAATCTACTTATTAAAAAGTGTTCAGGATCCAACTGCATTAACCAAGTGGGAAAAAATATTCCTAAAGAAATATGAAGGAAAACTGTTCAACCTCGACACTACCTCTGAAGAGAACCCAAACTTCAAGTTCATCAAGAAACCAAGAGAGACATACATCCCTGTTGCTCCAAGGAGTTCACCAAATCAAAATTCAACAGTCAACATTAGCTGAGGTTGTTAGGAAGGTCCTAACCAAAAGCATTCTAGCTTAACACTGGCAATATGGAGAACTAGCTCGACTCAAAATTATTTTATCTCATATTTGTTTCATTTTGTATTGCAGCAGTATCATTTACACCTTATTCCTTGATAATCCAATTCAAGTTTATTCATCCAGTTATTGCATTTAATTTTCTTCCATTCAACCCTAGAAATTTTTAGCTGGGTCTGAAAGTCTGCCTACATCACCTGATGGCAACATGTACAAGCTCTGCTATAAATGTAGAAAGAGCACCAAAACACACAAGGTGGCTGAAGCATGATTGCACTGGTCACACCAGCATTACCTCATTTTATTCTTTCTTTCTTTGTTTTTTAAATAATGATTAATGTCCTTTAACAACCGGATAGGGGATAACTGACAATAACTGAAAGAAATGGTTGAATTGGTTGAGATGATATGCAGTTATATAACAGAATATGTATATCACCAATAGTAGTGACCTTTTTTCCATACACTCGACTGGCCCTAAGCATCACCTATTGTGACAATGTGGAAGTATTCACATCCATTGGAGACACATCTTTTACCTTACTAAAATTTATTGCCATCAAACAAAACACTTTGAAAGAATAAACCATTTTTCAATTGACATCTACAGAACCACTTATTTTTTGTGAAAATGTCAATTTAATTATTACAAGGTTAGCTGTCACTTTATTTGTTATGTCTCTGTTGGTATCTTGATGAACTTGAAGTTTGTGTTCTCTTCAAAGGTGGTGTCGCAATTTAACGGTTTTCAATGGTAGCATACCATTTTTGGAATGATACAGAACAAGAAATCCACGGTACAACTATATTAGTGTGCAGATCAGGAGCAATCTTCTCATATATTTCAGTTTTACTAATGATAATGTAGAAAATGTGCCACTTAGTAAAATACTTTATTTGTGTTAAATAAAGGAAATAAATATTGCAATACTCATATACTCAAGAGTTTTTAGTTTTCTCAACAGAAGCAAATTTGTCTTCTAATTGTGTGCTATACAACATAGGTGACATAAAACTGATTAATTTAACTTCAGGTATGAACAAGGGAAAATGGCAAATGTGATATAAAAACCAAGTTTTCTGCTCAATTTCTCACTGCCCACTTATACACTTATCATCATTTCTCAATATAAGTATATTAGTCTTAGTGTGCTGCCGACAATAGGCATGCCAGTAACTAACCAGCAAGATTTTTCCAATCCCTTTGCCCCATCACTCCCCATTAAAACCTTGAGTGGCCCACAGTCATTGTGGAGTGGAACTGTTAACATAATAGCATGAAATTGTGAAATTCGGCTTCTGTGGTTTTTTGTTAATATGCAAGACATTTTACTGTGTTTTGTAAAATGCCAAGCATGACTGCATTAGAAATGCACTTGGTCGCATTGTATGCTAGGGAGTTGGGGTACCTGTTGAGATTCGTAGTGAAGGAACAAGGAACACATTTCGTGGCAGCTGCAGTTAGATTGAATTGGAACTCATTTTAGTGTTTAAACTGGCCAGCATTCTTTATACATGACATGTGCAAAGTGTAGTAGATGTATGAGTGCAAGGATGTACTTGCTTTGAGAGTAATAAATTGAATACACCACAAGCATTTCGTTCTCCTAACAATTTGCCAATTCTTCTTCATACAGTCCACTTTAAAGCTTTGATTTGACAGCCACAACTCACACCACGATGTAACATTTTGGCTTCTTCCCCTTTTTAACCTTCCATTGGGCACATCAACTTTCGTGACGCCATTAGTCGTGATGTATCTGCTGGATACATACGAGGTTAATTGTGTTTTAGTATGTTTTCAATTGTTTTAAAACTTATGAATCTTATAATGAATCAGAAGCGTTTCTCATAGCCACCAAGTTTATCTGTTGTCCAGAAGGCGTGAATATTACACAAGCAAGATACAATAGCACAATAAGGCTTTCATTTCTATTATGTCTGTGTCTCTGAAATCACTCTCGCGTTCATATTTCAATTTGAAATCATCTATGCATCTGTTGGTGTGTTGCACAATTATATTTAAAATATCATCACTGACGAAAAGTTTCCAGCAGTCAAAATCAGTTTTGGTATTCCCAACAACTCCAGGCAGTTTATTATTATTATTAATCATCATTATTACCATCATTAATATCTTCATCATTATATCATCTTGTATCTTTTGTGCTCACCAAAATAGTAATTTTCATCATTTTCTAGCCCTTCATTACTTTCCTCTTCATCAACATCATGATCTGTATCGGTATCAACAGATCATGTTTCAGTTATGTCTTCATATTCAGAATCAGTTTCTACAAAATGATCCTCAATCAGCAGCGCATCATCGTCGAAAATAAGGCAATGTACCTCCTCCAAATTCTCAGGATTTTCCAAACTCATTTTCAAACCTATGTACGATTCACAGTAATAAAGAAAGTTACCTTGTAACACGCTACCACTAACAATGACGTGGTTGGATCCGACAGCGGCAATTATGTGTAATGCAAGTTGGCACGATGTATCTCACAGATACAACAGCACACACGTGATGATGCTTGCCTTGTTTGCAAACTTAGCATTAGGGAGAAATGGTTGAAACTTAAAGGAAACAATAACAAAGGTATGATGGAAAATGTGCTGGCTCAGCAAGCCCTTAACTCTATTTATTGCCATAATAATGAAACAAACTTAGGACATGTATCTCACAGATACATGTACAACTAACGTGCCATGACATGGGGACACTATCCCCGGAGTTACCCCTGCTGGTTATCAGATTGGTTAATTATATTGTATGTCCAACTAATTATAATGATGTATCTCAGCACTGGTTGTTGTTTGAGCAACAATTTATTATGCTAACATTCAATAAATGCAAATATATAACATGGCCACTCATCTTTTGTGATGTGTAAGATCATTGGCTGAATAGTCCTTTCAGTTTATGTAATAGGCTAAGCACTTATTCAACACATACAAATTTGCAATTAGTTTCTTTAAGTGCATAACAACATTAAAGATAACCACTATTATAACCAGCAGTTACAGAAGAATACCACATTTTGCCCAAATTGTTCAGGCCTCACTGCAAGCCATAAGAAAAGTTCTGAATAACTCTAGTTTTCTCATGTTTCTAGTCCAGTAAATTGTTAGTTGAAACCAACATTTCAAAAGTCATATTGTCTTCAGGATAAACCGATTTATTGTTTATGCCAAAGATGAACACATTTCAAACCAACAATTTAGCCAGCTAAAAGGACAACAAAATTGTTTTCTCTTTCTACTGCTTGCTACCTTCACATTCGTGTACCATGCCTTTTCCACTACTTTGGAAGGACTTAAAAGATCAGACCATATTTTAAATTCAAAATAAAATGTTTGGAGATATATAAGATACTTGATATAAAAATACTTTGTCTTAGCACAGCAAAATTGATTAATTATAAACATGACTCATTAAAATTTTGTACACCTTTGTTTTCTGTTTTTAACAAATAGAAGGGGTCATTCACAACGAAACTTGAGACATAACAATAGAAGCATGTTTCATGTTCACACTGTCACTAACATGGCCATAAATAATAACGTAAGGCTTTCTGAACATAAACTAGCAATTCTCACCATGATATGACTTCCTGTGATGCTAGATGGTTTAACTGTTCATTTTGTTACGTGTAACATTATATTGGCTGCTGTTGCTGTTTCAATTTTTCATTGTGACTACCACACTTAAACCTCGAGAAGGTCATCATAAATTATTGCTTTGGTTTCTAGACCATACGTTAACAATGGAATGATCTGACACATTCTTCCAAATTACTATAAAACGTAATATCAACACTTCCTCCCTATACCTTTTAAATGTAGGTTACTGCCATAACTAAAATACTAACATTAACAAATAGTATAAGATAAAACTGCACCCAAGGTTACAAAAATCACACAAAAAGAACAAAATAACTTTAAAAATCTCTTTTAAATAATAATAATAATATAATAATAATTATAATAATCATCCATGTCCCCCAAAATATTAATATGTATACTACAAAGTAACTCTTTTTACAATAAACAATATAATACAATGTTAGTGTATAGCTATCTATGAACACTAAACAATTTATCCTGATAATGATTGCACATATTAGCAGTGGTTGGGAAAACTAAAGTCAACTTAAAACTAGGGAAAAAGCAAGTGCTGTAATATTAACTGGCCATTTCCTCCGAATAAGAACTTTCAGTCCTGTAAAAAACTCTCTTTTTCCCAAGCCAACAACATTATTAAATAATTCTATGTTTTTAACATGTTCAATAATGGGGGATGTTTTATAAACACCAAAGTCTGTAAATATCCTTTCACCTCTAATATATGTAAGTATAAACAGATGTTAAAAACACACACACACACAGCATGAATATCGCAGACTTAGCAATCTTTTACGTCACAAATGACTTGCTGTTAAATGAACTTGGTTCAATGTTGCCATTTTTTATTTTTTTTTTCTGGAAGAAAATATTAAATTATTATACTGAAAACAAGTGAAAGACGAAGTGTAACTTTGGTAAGACGGCACAAAACCCATTTCCAATTTACATGTTTGCATAGTTATACTATGGTCATTCACTTTAATGGGAATGTTTTAGCAGTATGACTAGGGTAGGTATGGTTCTTACTTCACATCCTTAAAGCACTTCAGCATGGAAGGAATTTCACTTGCAGTGAGCACTATAGCCAACAGTGGCCACTAATAAAATGTGCATTTAACAGTTTGACTGTGTTTTGCTAGCAAACTATGTCTAATATTACTCTTTTACAGTTTGACTGACTATTCTAGTAAATTACATTTAATATTGCTCTTTTATCATTGTATGTTTTATCAGTCAAGATTCTCCTGGTTTTGTATGTATGTTTTTCAATAGGTTTTCTTTAAAAAGGAAGATACAAAATCAAGTTTTAGCAGTAATAAATTAAGATATAGAGCTATGTCATATCTGCACAGCAACCCTGCACATTACTAAAGAAACAGTAACAATTTTGAACATTTCATTTCAAAATGCCAAGTAAACGTCAGAAAGATGACTTTCACATTCAAAGTTGTAGAACGGAAATCTTCAGGTCTAGTGCTATCAATAAAGGTATAAGATTATAAAACAGGCTACCAGAAAATATTAAACAAATGAAGAGCCTTATACATTTTAAAAAGGGAGTAAACCTCTTTTTACTGCAACATTCATTTTATTCTGTAAATGAGTTTTTAAATGTTAATTAGTATTAAGTGATTGTAAATAATGACAGTGGCAATTAATGTAATTTTTATACTATGACATGTCTGATAACAATCAAAAGGACAAAATAAATTGAATTAAATCATGAAGTAGAGTAAACTCCACATTTGTGAACAATTACTTTTATATAGCATTTCTCTATGGTCTTTATATAGTGTATATTTATTTGCTTTTTCTACTTTAGACTTTTGTTGGATCCTGTATCTGTTACAGTTTTTAGTCTTATGTAACTTTTTATATTTATCTTTGTATCTTGAACTGACGTGTCCTATAACATATGTATTATGTTCCAAAGGATGAAATAAATACAATAAAGTTCTGCATATAATTTGTTAACTTGAACGTTTACATGTTTAACTATTATTAAATTATAGATGAGTCATATTTATTACACATCTGCTTCACTTACATACCTAATGTAATAAATACAACTCATCTATAATTTAATAATTGTTTCGCTTCACTGTGGTGTTCCAATACAGTTAAATTTCGATAATATGTTTTTCAAAGTCAGCTTTTACAGGAACATTTCTTCAATATTTTAGTTCTGCAGCCAGAATGTTTTTTTTTATAATTCCAAATTTTGATTTAAAATGTTAACAATGCCTTTATAACAATGCCTTTCCGGAGTTATCACCTCTTTCAACTGCAAGGTGGCAGAAAAAAACAGCAGTTTCCTTAACAGAATATCATCTTGATCCAAGCATTTATATGTTACACTTTAGCCAGTAATGTAGCCTACAAATGAAGCACGATTAAAGTTCTCTAAATTTAGTAGCTTTTAAAACAAATTTGCCAATCAAAACAGCATAGAACTTATTTTAGCCATTTATTACAAACACACAAGAATTAATCATAATGACTATATTTCTTGCATGAATTTCTGTGTTTACTCAATTGCATCTATTAACTTGCCATTTCCAGCTTTTGTACACAGAAAGACAAACTAGTAATGCAAACAGAGAAACTTGCCTAGGAGGTTCACAGATGCTATGAGAGCTTCATACAAAAGGGTGGATTCTTGCATATTTCCAAGTTTTTTCCTTAAGAGTTTAAGATATATACAGAAGAGTTGATTTGAGGAATTGATGGAGCAGTTTTATTACAGTGCATATTCAGTGATCCAGTAATATTTACAAGGCCGCACCATGGCTGAGTGGTTAGACTCCTTGGTTCTCACCTAAGCGACCTGGGTTCAATCCCAGACGACCAAAAAGTGGGATTTGTGGTGGACAACATGGCGCTGGGGTGGGTTTCCTCCAGGTCTTCTGGTTTCCCCCACTATCATTCATTCATCTCAGGCGTTGGGCCGACCCCTCAACCCTGATTTCATCTCAGGTCAGATACTTCGGCTCCCTCGCTCTGAGCTAACATCAGCATTAACAAGGGGGGAAAAAAGTCATATTTGTATATGGATGCACACAAGTTTTTCATTACTTGCTATTGAACTATTGTTACCAAAACATGGCGAGTTTCTGCTATACTCTCATTTCTATTTGTGTCAAATCTTATTGGGATTGCTGGCAAAATTATGAACATAATCTCCCTAACCATAATTTTGTATTAGTGCAATATTTGACTCCCTTGTCCATCTTATTAGCTGTCCAACATACATGTTTAAACGACATTCATTACTAGACCAATACTGAAAATGGAAATACGATATATTGGAGAGTAAAGTACACAGAATAAGAATGTTATGCAAATAATAAAAAATTTAACTTTCAGTTTAGATGGTATATTAGCTAATAAACTTAGAACATGGCAGCAAGTACCTAAAGGCAGATTTGTGCAAAACATGTCATTCTAAAATATACCTTTAAAACAAAATAATAAGCAAAAGTATTTCAGGCCTGCCTCGATAGCGTAGATGGTAGCGTGTCTGCCTCACGTTCAAGAGGTACCGAGTTCGAATCTCGGTCAGGGTCAGTTACCAGGATAAGGTTTTCTCCGGAGTTTTCCCTTATCCTAAAAGATGAATGTCAGGTAACCTACGCTCCATGGACCCTGGGCCCATTTGAGCATTTCACCAATTCCATTCATCATCCGATATGATTAAAAAAGTTAAAGGACGTAAATTACAACAAAAGTATTTCAGACATAAAATAAAAAAAATAAAAACTATTTTAAAACATAATTTTGTTGCACAAGAAGTTGAATTTCTTTCTGGGGAAGGGGTAATTGAGACTGATCTTTTACTTATAGATGTTCTTTTAGCTGCTGTGGTTTTCAGAATACCATTCTATAATAGGCATAAAAGACAACAAGGTACCACCAGCTTTTACTTCCATTCTGCAGGAAGCTATGCTAAAAATGTTTACACCCCAAAAAATTCATTGCCCTCTGCCAGGTTTAAACCCCGGAAGATGACATGTTACCCTTATAATACGAAGGACTGGGGGATAAATCAACCTTCTCCAAACTCTAAAACAGCATGGAGGCAGCAGACTGCAACAAAATGTAATGAGAGTAAGTCAATCTGAAATGTGTTGGAGTAATGAGTTTTACACATTGCCAACAATCCCACTGTGAATTCGGAGTTCCCGTAGGGGAGGAGATCCGTCCCCTTCAGCTGCTTTAGTGCGAGTGCTGCAGACCCTTAGCACTCGTGGTACCTCTGAAGCTACTAGAGGAACCTCGGACCGAACTGCCGAGCCCCTCCCGTCGGGGATTTGCTCGGATTGGGTTGGACTCGAGGGGGCAGTGTGTTCCCGACACCCACGGGCAATTGGGTACCTCCGGCCAGGCTACGGCTGCCCGGAGGGGGTAGAGGGTTGCCTAAAATGTCCCGGCCTGCAGAGCTAGTAGGTGTGCTAGATCACCAGGCGGCCCCACCGAGGTTTTCGGTAGTCATCCTGCGGGGTTGACGCGTGTAAGTGGTGTATCCACTTCCATCCCATCTTGATGTAGTCAACAGGGGGCTTTTTAAGAAATCAGGTATTGCCCTATGGAAAGATTCCCGGAGTTATCCATCGCTCCCAGGTTGAAGGAGGCCAGGGTCTTTGGACCTTTGGGTAGATCCTCTGCACATAACTGTGAATTTTGAGTTCAGTCAGGATGTTTAAACTACAATTGACACCTGCTTCTTGGTTCCATAGCAACTCAGCTGCATTTGGTTTTCAGAATCTCTAACTCACCCACATGATGTTATCTCAAAGATTGTTTTTAAAGACAGTAACAATAAGATTGTGGCCCTTGGTTTCCACATTTAATGCTGATTTTTGGCCGTGGATATTTTTCATTAACACGAAATATGCAGAGGTGACTGTTCTATCACCTTAGTTACCCTCTAGTTATTGTCTATTACCCATACTTTCCAAACATTTTGAAAAACTCACTCCCAAAAGTTGAAGTAAATTTTTAATGGATAATGCATTGATACTACTACAACAACACTCTTCAACCCATCAGCTTGATTCTACAATTAACCCAGGTGATTGATTGCCTACCTGGATTTCCCTGAACCACAAGAAATGTGAAACCATGATTTTTACATTGCATCATCCCATTAGTCCTTCTATTACTTTATAAAATATTTCTATACCCTGAAAACATGCAATGACACTGTTACATATCTGGACTTGCATTTTGATCATCATTTGACCTGGTATTCTCAGATTAATTTAAAATTAAATCTTGCTTATTACTCCAGATTATCCAAACTGTATCCCGTTATCAACCGCAAGACTTCTTTACAAATACCACGTGGTTCTCTACTGTAGAAGTCTACTTTACATTTGGAGGCCATGTGTGTACCAATTTGCATTCGCAGAAGTCTGAAGAAATGGCAGAGTTACTGGACAGTCAATACCCACTTGGGCACTGTGTGTAAAGAGCAAAATACAAAACTGTATTCATTTCCAAATTAAAAGCTTAAGTCATAAATACAAATTATTCAGAAGAATATTGCATCATAAGAAATGGCAGAAAAAAGAGCATTGAAGATTTGCAGGAAAACTGTGCTGTATTTTTTAACCCACTTTGTAAATGTCATTAAACGAAGGTCAAGATTTCCATGCCTTTAAATTCCTTCCATGCTTTACAGAGTGAAAAACCAGAAATATGTAATATACCTTTAAGAATTTTGTGCATCACATTTCCTACCATCACATACATTGTCAACATAAATTTCATGTTGTGTCATAAGCAACAAGAATCCCCCACAAGGCGACCATTCTGCGTCTCCTTCATCTGCTTGGCAGTTTTTAGTTTTAATTAAAGGACACCTTTAAAAGGATATGAATAATATATAGACATATGAAATTAATATATAAAAATGATTAACATCAATAGTTTTCTTTTATATAAATTTACACCGGCACAATTGCAATCACATTCTAACACCAATAAACATAAACACAAGTGTTGGCAACCATGTCCCGCACACGACGTCTGTGTAGTCATCATGCTATTCTGTTGGAAAGCAATTCAATTTATCTTTTTTCCCTAAATGAGGATATCCATTCCATGGAGAATTGGTTTTTTAAATAAATGTTTAATGCCCATTCTTACGGCATACGGCACAACATAAGCTGAACACAAATAAATATGAAATGAAATAATTGTGAAAGGAAACTTGGGAAAGAAACTTTTCAGGCCTAAGTTAAGAATAGCATCCTGGCATTTGCCAGTTATTACTGAGGATCAGTCAGGGAGGAACGTCCTGGTAGGATTTGAACCATTCAGAAGTGCATGGCTTAATGACCTTTGTTACCCATAATTTTACAAGCATAACTAAAAATGTGTTTTTAATCAATCCAATTCATATTTGCCATTAAAAAGCAGCCACTCCATAAGAAATTCACAGCCATTCCATTAGTTCATCAATCTTCCATCCACTGTATAAACAAATGCCAATGAAACTATTTGTTACTGCATTAAATGTATTATCATGTTTTCTAAGATTCAAATAATAAGATGGTGAATAACAATGATATTTAGTAATCAATTTTTCAACTTAACTTCTTCCAATTATTAGCACAGCCATGCAGCCATTTATGTCATTACATTGTTTAACGAAGTGAAGCAAGGTTTATGTCAAGATCATGGCTGAGGTTGTCAGAACAGTGGCAAAGCTCTATTATTGGTTTCAATATTATAATACTGTTGCTGTAAAGGTGTGTCCGTGTGACCAAATTGTTATAAACTTGGAAGATGAACCAAATCACCACTTACAATTCCAAGATATGATTAACAATTAATAAAATATATTTCATAACTTTTTTCACCCATTCTTGAATCAGTACATTTAGTTTAACAAGTATAGAGTTATGTAGTTCCTTAACATTTAGTGCTAGTGTAGTGAAAGATAACATGTGATAACATTGGGAAGTAACAACGGCAGTTTCTTGAGCTCCTGAGCAGCTGTTGAGCGGGAACGTCAAGCACAGCATGATACATTGTACTAATTCAGACTAGTGTTTAAACTACTTAATGCCTTCAGTGAAGCATTAAATAACGAAGTAGTAGCAGTATTCATAATGAACAAAGGCTTAGTACGACAAGCCATTGGGCTTCAAGAATGCACCAGCGACATTTCTAACAAGTTCAGTAACACATTTTTAGGAGCAAGTTAAGTGAAAAATAGAACTGAATGCAGCTTAAAAAGTTTATTACTTTGCTACACTGTCTACTAAAGAGGTAAATTAAATTATTTTTAGCAAATTTTTTTATCATCATCAAAATTATCAGTCCAGCAACAAATAGTGTTTGCAGTGTAGAGATTTTTCCTCAGCAGTAAGACCTGGTAAAGGTCCTTGGAACCAAATGAGGACCATTTTACAGTTGACGGCACTGTGAGCGGATAAAGTTGGCAGTTTTTTTACTAGCAATTGGCTGAAGCAAACATTTATTTTCATTTTTGCCACTGCTAAAGATGTCTGCATGCAATGATACATGTATTATTTCAGGCAACTCAACTCATGTAACAAGAAAAGTAATATTAATTTTTTTCATCTTTATTTTCTCTTTACATGGAAAAATGTAAATGTAATTTCTCTCTCAAAAATAGTATAGTGATTTTGATTAAATTAAAATATGTTTTGAGATATTTATATGACAAACAAAATGCATGTGTTGAGTGGGATAAATTATTATTTTTATTTTGTTTTGATCTTTATTTTCATGGCTAAGGGCTTAGCTTGAGCTTGTGCAGACCTATAGAGTACTACTAGTTGATTCTTATGTCAAAATAACAAATCTGATTGATACCTCTTATTTGTTATAAAGAATCATAAATGAAAATAGCCTAATGTTCACTTAAAGAGCAAAGGCCTCCTGCTAGATGATAGCTCTGTTTCACTAACACAGTGAGCTGACACTTAATTTACTTAGAAATTTTCTTGAGCTTTCAGTTCCCAATGGCTTATTTCTAGTACTGCCCTGAATTCACTTAATGGAAGAAGGCAGTCATATTTTGAGTTAATATACTAAATTCAAACTGCAATATGTTATAAAAAATGAGCAGTATCAGCAGTACCAAAGCTGGAAGAGGGAAAAGGTAGTTTGCAAATTACTGTTTGTTACCATATAAAATTACAGAACAGTTCTTACACAAGTGATGCAGTGATGCAGGACTAAAGAAATGACTATAAGTGAACTGCATTCAGTTAGATCAGAAGTGGGACTAATGTACCATTGTGCAAATGTTACAAACACTGACTTTTTAAGTAGGTGTTTGAATAACTGTTCTTACTAACAACCAATAGACATTGCCGATGCATGACATGTTGTGAAAGGAAACTTCCCACAACTCTTTGGCATATGCCAGTTATGACTGAGTTCCAAACCTCCTGTTCATCAGTCCGTTCCTTAACGACCTCAGTTACCATGTTCACAATGATGGAAATGAAACATTAGGATAAAGAAAGCAAATCTATCTGAACTTGGCATTGATACTGATTCATTCACCTCTTAAAGACAATTTAACTGCTGGATGTGTTAGTGAAAATACACAGAAACAAAATCTGAGCCCATATAAGGTATACCAGGGTTTAACACGTTGCCTGTTTCCCCCCTTGATGCACATTATCTTACTGCAGATTTTAAACAAACTGGTTTTAGAAAAATAAGTTCTATGCATTTGAATAAAACACTAATCTAAAATGAGATGATGTTGCTAAACTTAAACTTTAACTGCAGATCATTTTCCACGTTTTCAACTGCCCCTTGCAACTAACTCAGTTAATCAGGAGTTTGGAGTCTCTGTGGTCCACATTATATTTACTTAGCTATTATTTTGATAGTTTCATTTTGTTATCTGACATTTTGGTGCATGTGCAACTCCTTCTAGAGACTATCACAGTTTTATCTTTTTAAGCTCAATGTACTTGTAGCCTTAATGATATTCACTGCTTATCAATACATTATCATAAACAAGTTAAGACACTTATTCAAACAAGAAAGAACTAAGAATCACTTCTGATAATGCAATATGTTTCAACTTTTCTCAAAATATGAATACTCCAATCCTGACATCACTGACATACGTCGCGCCAGTAGAAGTAATAGTGAAGGGTATGTTGTGTTTGAGAGTTGTCTTAACCAGGTTTATTCTGCTCACTGACGAACTATGGCAGAGGCATTGATAAACAGTAGCTTTTTTTTTTTTTTTTTTTTTTTTTTTTTTTTTTTTTTTATTGATTTACTGTAAAAAAAAAAAGCCAACTGATTACTTTCAGAACGTAGTATTACATAAATGCCCCAGAGGGTAGGGGATCCATCCCCTTCAGCTGCCGTGATGTGAGCGCTGCAGACCCCTAGCACTCGTGGTACCTCTGACATTATAAGAGGAACCTCGGGCCTAACTGCCGAGCCTCTCCCTGAATGGGAGTTGTTCGGATTGGGTTGGATTCAAGGGGGCAGCGGTTCCCAACACCTGTGGGAGATCGAGTACGTCTCTGGACGGGGTTGAGGGAAGACATGTATTACCGCGTACTAGCCTGCATAGCTAGCAGAACGTGTGCTAGATCACCAGGCGGCCCTACCAAGGTTAATCGGTAGCCTTCCTCTTTCGGGTTGGTGCGCGTAAGTGGCGTATCCACTTCCATCCCATCTTGAGTCCACAGGACCAGATGGGGAGGCTTGTTAGTCTCTAGGTCTTGCCCTATGGAAAGCCCCACGGGGACACCAGGTGCCCTTTTGGGACAGCTCAGTAACTCCCTGGGTATCTGGGTTGTTAGGGGGGGGGGGGGACAGTCTTCACTCTGTGTGGATTGCCCTGGTAGATACCCTCGAGTTTATATATAAATATCACGTAAATGTCTATTTCATAAGCTCAAAATTCTGACGCTTATTTGCAAATATATCCTTTTAATTTTGCATTTCTCTATTAAAAACAATTATTTCGTTATAACTGTGAATATATCTTTTCTATATGTACAATAAAACTTTATTCAACACTTTCAGTGTAACTTTTTGATTTGTATAATATATATTTATGTATATAATGGTCTGTATGGACTGTCCATATCGAATGTTATGAAACGTATTATACTTAGGTACCACTTAGGAAATAAGAAAATATTTATTTATAAAGTTTTGATAGAATATGTAAAATATGGCATAAACTGTATACAAAGACAAATCATGGCTCTCAGATTTCTGCTCATTACATGGGTTGCCAGGGTATGGTTGCCAACAGCATGTATTTAAAATCCCAACTTTAGGTTGATATTTTTGCACTTTTAAGTTGTACTCTCAACTCAGGCCGGCTCAGCTATGCTGAAGGGCACTTTCCAGTAATACTATTGAGATAGTTTCAGAAGATCAGCAAAGCAGAAAGAAGTGTTCCCTTCCTCTTCCCAAACAGCACCATGGAAATAACTATTTTTCATGTTCAAAATTCAAACAACAGTTTCAACAAACTTAACACTCTCTTTATGTAACAAATATGTCTCTAATTGTTTTAATATGATGATACTATCTACTCTTATGTGAAAACTTGTTAGTAAAAAAGTTTATATATGAGCATATATATTTTTTCTTCTCTCTCTCATTTCCTAACAATGTAATTTAAATTGATAGAGGATATAACCAATCCATATCTTCCCATTCTATATATAGGCAGTGTAAGGCAAACAAAGCACCAAAGATAGGATCATATTCTTGCGTGCAATAAAATACATCTGTGATCCTGACACAGACATGAAGAGGGAAGAGAACGGCATGAGGACCAAGCTGCAATCCATATTTACAAGAAAAACATTAAAAATATTAAAGAAGGTGCATAAGAAAGTACTTGCATCGCAGCTCGGGCAGGCATTCTGCTTGGCAAATGCCTATTTTCTTGCGGAATGAGCCAATTTGTTATTGCCTCTTTACTGATGAGCAAGTTATGACAAACCTCTCCTAATGCCATGTCAGTCGCCTATGTTAACTGATTGTTATTCATTATAGGTTTCTTCAGCCTTGGGCTGCAAGAAAAACCCAAATGGAAACACGCAATCTTTTGGCATGAAGCAATCATGAACTGTTTTCATGTGGTTTTTCATTTTGTCTGGCCTTGAGAACTCTTTGGCACAGACTGGACATGGAAACACCTTCCTTTGGTGCCCTTCATGGTATAGGAAGGCATGTCGTTGGAAGCTATACTTATTCTTGAACGTTTTCTGAACATCTGCCTTGGCACATTCTGTGCACTGGTACACGCCTTCTGATATGGAAGCGTAGCGAAAAAGGTTCAGTCCCCTGACGCTCATCTCGGTTAACTGTTCAGCAGGATCCTGGCTGGCAGATGTGGCACGGCGGCGGGCTCTGCGTTTGGTTGGGGCTCGTGCTGTAGGTGCAGAAAGTGACAACTGTTGCTGATCGCTTCCTCCACTAGTTGGAGAGTTGCAGGCCGTTGATGATGCCCCTCCTCCATTTCCATTACTACCATCTCCTTCACCCTCACGATTTCCTCCTGCACCACTCTTCTCCATCTCTGACTTGGGTAATATAATTGGATCTGTAAACAAGTGAATACGTCATTATTGTCATGTCATATTAACAATCACTGTAATGCATAATGGTCTTGTGTTTCATTAAATTTTCAGTTCTGACAATCCATTGTAATAAATCTTCTAAACACAAACATTTCAAAAGCATGCGAAACTTTAAGCATTTGGCAATTTTATCTTTTTGCTTTTCTTCAACCCCTAACATGCAAATCACATTTACTTCTAAGATCTAATCAACTGAAAATTACGCTTAGGGTTGCCAACCTCTGAAACAAATCTGCATGCACTGTTAATAGCATTAAAAAAATCTATCTATAACCTCACTTATATATAATGAGGATGGCATAAACACTGGTATCTGAATCTAGTAAGTTTTTAAAGGTTGTTGCCTTAAGTTGTCAAAATACGTTGGGTATATGCTGGTGCAATTAGAATGTGGGCATAATCACAAGTACCTGGAGGTGTGGTAAACTTAACATTTGTGCAGGATCGATCTAATGCTTTGCCAGCAGTATGCAAAAATGCAATGCATAGTAGGTTAAAACATGTTAAAGGAGGATCACGCTACAAGTGTGTATGAGCAGTGCTGCACGATACATAAAGGTGGTATAGAAATGAACACTGACAGTCAGTGATACAGAAGCTGGGTGCAATGCCAACACCAGTTCTTTGACAAGCCTTATCATACAAAGCAACCTGCTTCATTTTGCAATATTTCCCCTTAAGCCATGGAAAATTGTCTGGTTGACTGAACATGTTATATGGCCTTGTACATATGTTTTCATATTACTGTACCTATACCTTTAGGTGACAATCTCAGTGGGCACATGTATGCTGTAAATTTATATTACAGAATTAATCCTTTTAAATACATTACTCTGGTAATGTATGGATGTTTTTTAATTAAATAGAGCCAACTGAAAAATTCAATGCCACGGCCGGGATTTGAACCATGGATCTCCTGGTTTCCGCCCTGTTGCTCTAACCCCTTGAGCTACCATGGCCAATATGCCAATGCGACATTAAACTCTCCAATTGACTCATTATATTTTTCCGGTAAACCATCTTAGACTTCTCATATTTGAGATACACATTTGTGGCGACTATTATAAGTACTTAATTACCAGGATTTTTATCGCTGAATATTTTTAATGTAAATTTATATTGAGGAATTAATCCTTTTAAATACATTACTCCGATATGTGGATGTTATTTTAATTAGAGCCAACTGAAAAATTCAATGCCATGGCCAGGATTTGAACCACGGATCTCCTGGTTTCCATCCAGTCACTCTAACCCCTCGAGCTACCATGCTGAGATTTGAGCTTTTGCCATCATTTCTCTATTCATATTAAGTGTGTCAAATAATTAAAGGTATTTTCAAGTAAATGTTTAAAATAAATAAACTTAGAAATTTCAGTCCCAGTGTGCCTTAATTACACCCCATTTGATGTATGCAAATATTGCAGAGGTGCATCAGGGAAGAATTGCATTTATGTGGAAAGTCAATTTGCTACTTGAAGACATTACTCACAGTTATATATACAAATGTAAAAAGTCTAGAACTGTGCACGTAAAACACAACATAACATATACACACCCTTCCTCCTTGCGTTAAATGTTTGGTAGCCTTTACTAACTTTAGTATGTTGCACACATTTCTCTACCCTTACTTACTCTACTTTTTGTCCTTTCCTTGCACTTCTTTATCTTTTAATTCTTTCTTTTTAACCTCCCTCTTCTTTTGAAAACTTACTTAGAGTCAACATCTGTACATAATTTTCAGTACCTACTGTTTTTACCCCAGCATCCTATTGAATTTCTTTTTTCAGTATGAGCATTAAGTTATGTGTAATCAGTTATTACTGTAAACAGCAGAACATTATCACTTATAGAGCAAGTTTTAAACATTAATTTTGGCCCAAATTTATTTGAGACAGGAAGACACTATTAGCTAAACATAAAGTAACTAGCAACTTAAAAACAAGACCCAGCTTGGCACAGCATGTTAAAACTGATATAAGTTGTACCAAGTTGCTGTTAAAGGTGGTATTATGAAAGATATTGTTACATTACTGCAATCTTTCGAGTACCTAAACTACCTCAACTAATATAATTTTGAGTCGAACTAATACTCAATGCTCCACTTATTGCTAGTATTTACCTAGAATGCGTTTCGTTAGGATCTTCCTAACATCATCAGCTGTTGTTGACTAATGGACATTGCTTTGGTGAACTCATTGGAGGTGATAGGTGTGTGTCTGTCGGTATCTTGATGAACTTGAACTTTGGGTTTTCTTCAAAGGTAGTGTCGAAATTAAACAATTTATTTCATATTTCTTTATGGAGATTTTTTCCCAGATGGTTAATGCAGCTGGACCTTGGACACTTTTTAATAAGTGATTTTCTCATTTTATATCATGATTCTCCTTCCAACAATGGTACGCTACCACCGATTTATCTATTTCTTCATTCCTGATGTTCCTAAAATGCCATTAGGCTTAAAGAGCACTTTAGGAACATCAGGAACAAAGAAATAGATAAATCGGCAGTAGCATAGCAGCTGATGGTGTTAGGAAGATCCTAACAAAACGCGTTCTAGGTAAATACTAGCAATAAGTTGAGCATTGAGTATTAGTTCGACTCAAATAATTTTGTGCTTCATTGTATCATAGTCCTTACACATTGGAATACCTCAACTACTCTTTCAAAAATGCTGCCCAGGAAAGAAAGCACAAACAGGGATTTCTCTTTTCTTCTTAAATTAACTAAACATTCTTTACATGTGTAAATTATATCAGATAGTCAATGAATGTGCAAATGAGCTGAGGATCCATAAAGCTTAGATTTACTTCAGGATAAGGGAACGCCTTGGGGGGGGGGGGGGGGGGATCTTTATTCAGTTAACTTGCCAGGATTTGAGCACACGCTCTCTTGAATGTGAGACAGATATACCACCCAAAGAAACAGGCATTAAGCAACATTATCAACAGTGTTTCATCATCAATTTGAAGCTCTATTTAAAGGTAGATATAATTTTTGCAATACTTAACTTACATTGTTTAAGCTTTATTCAAATAATTAAGTAATCAGATTTGTATGTTGGCAACCCAAAGTACTTGCTCAGCTCTAATAACATGAAATAACAAGACCACTAGCACCATCATTAATACATCATCCTCACAACTTTGGGGTCACTCTCAGATGGAACGTACTGCACAGCTTTCACAATGAAATGTGTTATATGCTCTCTCTACAACAGCCATGGTAAAACTGAGTAAATTGTCCCTCCATATTCTAATGTAAATCTCTCTTATATGAATGACAACCAATACACACAAGTATCCTAATTATCAGTGTATGGAAACCCAATTTGGAACTAAATCCAAAATATATATAACCTTATATTTGTATTGGAAATTGTATTTCTACAACTTGACACACCTCAACTACTTAAAACCAAATACTAATATGTGGCCATGGAAGAATCCATTGTTTGAGAATATCAGTAAAAGGGAGGGCGAGGTTGTGGTGTTTTCTTTTGTGCAAATCATCCTCAGTAAATTTAAAAAGAGTGCTGCAATGCTTATGACAAGTGTGTGTGCAAAAACAACATGGTAGTCTGTGTTTTATGAAGAAAATGAAAGAGGAAGTGAGAAGCTTGATCAGTTTCGCCTGCAAATTTGGTAATGAAGGGATGCCAGAGGAAACTGCAAACTGGGTATGTAAGACTCAGTCATTTTGTTTGAACGACCAGGAGGGAAATCTCAATAAAAGGTAAAGGGTTACAGTGAAGTCAGCTGGTGATAATGATCAGACTGGGACATTAGGAGTGTCTTTTATTTTTTTTTTAATTTAATGCAATAGAATTAAGCAAATTTATGCAATGGTTATATTGAGAGCCTTTGATGTTGTTTGCACTGATTGCATGCACAGAGGTCAGGGTGCTTTGAGGCCACCCTCACAAGTAAACAGTGTGCCAGGGGACATGTGGACAAGACCACGAGCTCATATTACGGATGTCAAACAATTGTCAAGAGAAATAATTATTACAACAATTAATTTACAAAATAAAACATTAATAACCATGCAAGGTAGAATTTTGAAAAATGGCAAAAACATTATTGTACTCACGTAAATACTGAGGCTTTCACGGCCGGCATCGTTAACTCCACTAACTATGTTTTCCAGGCTTGTAGGCCGTGGTCCATTTTCATTTCCTTCCGACGTTTCGCCGAAAACTGCGTTCGGCATCTTCAGGGTTCTAAATCAGTAGACCTGGAGTCCAACACAA
The DNA here is from genome assembly GCA_030765055.1 of Mantis religiosa. Lineage (NCBI taxonomy): Eukaryota > Metazoa > Arthropoda > Insecta > Mantodea > Mantidae > Mantis > Mantis religiosa. The sequence continues at coordinate 2,727,231 of JAUKNK010000101.1, read as the reverse complement.
GACAACACAACACAAGTCTTGTGTTGGACTCCGGGTCTACTGATTTAGAACCCTGAAGATGCCGAACGCAGTTTTCTGCGAAACGTCGGAAGGAAATGAAAATGGACCACGGCCTACAAGCCCGGAAAACACAGTGGAGTCATTATTGTACTAACTGGCATACATTTTCAACAGGATTTCTTACATATGGTGGTTTTCCCGAGCATTACCCTAAACTACACTACAGAAAAAAAATGTCCAAGGATTTTCTTCCTTTTTTTAAAAAAAAGTTAATTTTAGTTTTCTTGGTATTATGTGCATGTGTTTAATATACAAATTAAGTGTTTTTTCTTTTTTTAATTTATATCCTCCAATGTTAAGTCATATCGGACAATGAATGGAATTGGTGAAATGATGATCAAATGAGCCTAGAGTTACCCGAAATTTGTCTTTCAGGATAAGGGAAAACCCCGGAAAAACCTTATCCAGGTAACTCACCCTGACCAAGATTTAAACTCAGGACCTCTTGAATGTGAGGCAGTCACGCTACCGCAATGCTACCGAGGCGGGCACAAATTAAGTGGTAGGGAAAAAATTACAATGTTTAGAAAATAAAAATATATTAGTGTCTAAGTAAATGCTCAGAATATTGGGGATAACAGGGTAGCAAAGTGTTTTGAAGAGATACAGCAGGGAACAGACATTTTATTATACAACATCAAAGAACTCCAGTAGATAGAACACCTACTAACAAAGTAAGTGAGTCATTTATACTCTCAAACTAGTACTGGCATTTAAAGCACAACTCACAAGTGTGCACCAACCAATAAAACTACATATATTTGCAGTTTTAACTCACAGGAGGCAAGGCACTTAAAAGGATCACCATATCTATTCAGGACATTAATAATGAACAGAATGAAATCAAATACGTAAGAAGGCAATATCTGATAATAAAGCGAGTCATGGTCTGTAGCGAATGTGCTGTGTGTAAATGGAAGGATTACAAAGATATTTATTTATTACAGCATCAGGTAAGATGAGAGAGGATCTGAAGACAACCAAGGACTGCCCAGGGAGGTCCATATACAATATCAGGTGACAGCTTTGCTTCATCTTCTCACAAAGTGATTGAGATGAAGACCAAATGTACAGACTTCACAACTTCAGCTGTTGCTACAGTATAACGTTAAGGCATTGACTTTTGTCCCAACAAGACTCCAAACTAAAACATGTGTCCAATTTTCCTCCCACAGACAACAAAGAAAAGAATGTAACAACTAAAAGTGCCCTTCATTTGGAGAACAGTCTTGAGATCCACCACATGCAACAATCAAAACTGACAAGTCAATGTTTCCTTTATGATACATCAAAATTCCATTGGTTGACTTTTTATAAGAAATTCTACACTTTACAATGGCTAGACAAAGATTTAAATCGGATTTACTCATCCATCTGAGAATAGCCACACTTCTCCAATATTCTACATACAACCTCTACATCTAGACTTACAGTACTGCAACACTAATGTGCTGGAAGCTGGTGCAATATACAACATTTCAACATGCGTTTGTACGAACAGCAATCTTGCTTCAACATTTATCATTCTTCTCTTTCAGTACAAAATAATATTCATGCAATGTTTGCTGCACTTAAATAAAAAATAGCAAACAATATCGAAAACGAAGGGACAATTAAAACTGTACATATAATCATTCATTCGTCAAAGGAAGGATCAAGGTTCTTGGATCTTAAAAAAGCACCAAACATCTAAAATAATAAAATAAATGTACTACATGACACATTCAAGGAAAGGCTTTTATTGAATTTAAAATAATAAGTTTTGCTACATAGATAATAAAATAACTGCATTCTAGCAAATTATCACATTAAAAATGCTGAGAACAATACATATATATATAAATGTAGCATTTTTAATGATGGTAATTCCTCTTTTGTTTCAACACTGCTAACAACTATATAACAAAAAGCTACAATATTGAATATTCAGCTGACAAAAAACAATCTGATGCATTAAGTGGTATTAACACAACCAAGTTTCCCATGAAAAAAAAAGCAACATTATATTTTTAACAACTTGTATAAACAAAGCTGTGCTACATATGTCCATACTGTCCCATAACAATCAAAATAAGATTATTACCTTTAACGTTTGGCAGCATCTTCCTTGTTGATATTTTCTAATACTTTGCACACACTGCTGGGACGATATACTATACATCTGTATGCACAGTCAAATAAAACTTAATATTTCACTTCAACAAAACACTGTCAGCCACACGACTGCACCAACACTTCCGCTGATGAACACCGACATGGCAAATCATCCAATCGTAAGCCATGACATACTTATCGACAAACACAAACCAGACATTTAATATCTGCGTACACGAACACTTCATTGTGTAAATAGTAAAATCCAAAGTAAATAACTCATGTTACATTCACATGGACTTCTCTATCCATTCAACTATATTCTTCTATCCACTTCATTTATTCAACAAACATTTGCAAAAATTACCTTATTCTATAATTCTTTGTACAAAGGAAATAAGAAACTTCAGTAGACAACGTGATAAGTCAAAGTCGCTATCCGATGGTTTTGATGTTCTACTCTATTCTTTGCACTGCTAACAGAAAAAAGCTAATAGCATTACTCCTGTTGAGAAAACAATAACTATTTGAACATTCATACTACTAACAAATGGTTAACACCACACAAAAAATGCACTTTAGAACAATTGTGTGTTTTAACAAGATATAGATTTTTTGTTCAATAAGATATTGTCTGCTTCTTGCAGTTTACCAGTTATACAAAAATCCTTTAAAATGAAGAGGACTTCCAAGGTTGTTCCCAGAAATATTAAGATACACATTTTATTTGTCATGAGAGTATCTTAGACATTATATTAATCAAAATCATTACAGCCAATTTTCAGAAATTAAAAAATGTTTGAAATTGTTCCAAGTAAATGGTAGTTTGGTTTGAGATTTTACTTAAAATATCTTAGGAAGATTTTCAATTTAAGTACCAAGTTTTATATTTAAGCAACATTTTGCTTTTGACACAAACACACAGTTTTTCTTGGGGGGAGGGGGGGGGAGGTGGTTTAGAACGTTTCAACGTGTATTTTAATAAAATCTGGTACTGAATTTTTTGGTGAAATAAAATACTTCAGCTAAGTACATAGCAGAGATACTAAAAATCTGCACTAAATTCACATCACTTTCAAAATAAGACCTGAAGCTTTCCTGGTGACGAATACACTCACTTTCTTCTCGGGCTACAAGCCAGGTGAAAAGATGATTAGATATCAACATTTAGGGAGTGTGCATCTCTCCCATCATCAGGATATTTATAATATTAAACACGGGATATAACACAAATATAAACAAAGACAAAACACTATCAAAATTTGCATTACTGAAGAAAAGACTGTTTTCAGTAAATTAAATGCCAGGTCAGGAGATGGCGTGAGTATAGAGAATTGTGTCAAAGAAACGTAACTACTTAACTTGATTATCAAGCTGTATTGATCTTTGCTTCTTAATTTGACGGATTTCCATTTTTAAGGTTGGTTTCCAAGAGGAGCTGAACTGAAATCCAGCATCACGATTAAGCGTGCTCCTCTCAGAGGAAATGGCCAAAGCCTCCTTAATTCTCTGCTCCCAGTAACTATTGCATTTTGCCAAGATGGTTGTCTCCTAAAAATTGGCTCTATGGTCATTATCAAAACAATAATAACCAGAATAATCGAACATGAACAGAGCATTCGTTTAATGCAACCTGAGAAGTCTGGGCTGGCAGAGCATTGTCTTGATAATGACCATAGAGCCAATTTTCAGATGACCATCTTGGCAATATGCAACAATTACTGGGAGCGGAGGCTATGGCCATTTCCTCTGAAAAGAGCACACTTAATTGTGATGCTGGATTTCACTTCAGCTCCTCTTGGAAACCGGCCTTAAAAGTGGAAATCCGTCGATTTAAGAAGCAAAGATCAATACAGCTTGATAATCAAGTTAAGTAGTTACATTTCTTTGACACAATTCTCTATACTCACGCCATCTCCTGACCTGGTATTTAATTTACTGAACACAGTCTTTTGTTCAGTAATGCAAATTTTGATAGTGTTTTGTCTTTGTTTATATTTGTGTTATATCCAGTGTTTCATTGTAGTTATAACATGTTATAAATATGCTGATGATGGGAGAGATGCACACTCCCGAAACGTTGATATCTAATCATCTTTTCACCTGGCTGGCTGCCCGAGAAGAAAGTGAGCATATTTATCGTCAGGAAAGCTTCAGGTCTTATTTTGCTCTTATAAGTTTCTTCCAGGCTTAGAAGCCATGTTCTGGTAGAGTTTTGATGCCTGGAAGAAACTTTAGTGTTAATTCTGACTACAGCCATGAAAGCTTCCAAATACTCATTCTTATAAAAGCTTATTTTTTCAATTTATTTCCTGTCAATCAAGATAAATCCTTGCATCAATAGTAGTATCATATCCCTGTTAAGTTGTAAAGGAAATGGTTGAAATAGATAATATTCAGATGATATATCCTAGCCTAGAAATTCCATATTCTTTCAAGAAATTTTGAGAAATAACTAAATGATTATATATTGGATTCAAACCATAGCAATATGAGCATGCTTGATGCTATAGAAAAACTTACTTGAAATAAAGTGTGTTTTGAAAAGAATCTTGTGTTATAGGTTTTTTGCCTTCCTCTTATAAAAGCTTCCTTCTGAGTGTAAAGAACTTCCCAGAAAATTCAGATTTTGTTTCTATGTAAATATCCTTAATACATAATTTAATCAAAATCATTTTCATTTTTGAAAAAATAGAAACATTTTGAAAAATGTTCCATGTAAAGGATATTTGGGATACAAAATCATATTACATCTTAGGAAGATATTGGTAGATATCAGATATGCTGTTCTCTGTCATGTGGTTATAGCAATAGCGCGGCTTGTGCACACAAAGGAACTGATAAAGATAGCATGGAGGTAAAGGTCTGCCAAAACAAACAAACTTGAGATAAATGGAAAATTCTAGTGACATCTTGATTGATAGAGATTATTAGGTTTCTTGTTTGGTTTAGAAAAGTCTAGAAATTATCAATGCAGGTATATATAAGAGCTGCAACACACCAGCGAGTAGTCGTAAACAGGGGTTGTACCAAGAGTGTTGTGGAAGTTGAGTAAGCTCTTTGTTGTGGTCCACGACCTTGGTAGATTGTAATTGTGTATGTGACGTAATGCTGCTACTGTGGGTGTATTTCTACAGAAATAAAGAACGTTTGGAAGTTCTGCAACTTGAACTTTTGATTCTACGAACCCACAAAGTCACAATATGAACACAAAAGCACTTTTTCTAAAAATGCTTTATTAGTTTCTCTTTGTAGAGTAGCCATACTTCCATTCTGCATTTAAAGCACTAAGCTTAGAAGTGAGTCCCATCAGCTCAGTGGGAGTGGTAAGAGGTGTGACACTGGTGCGCTTGTGTGGGTTGAGGAGGCTCTATGATGTCATCCAAATCATCATCTGTTTGCTCATGTATGAAACAATAACAATCTTATATGATAATGTAGAAAATGAAGCTAGCTACAGTGAAGCAATAAATATTACGCAAATACAAATATTTGCCACTAAGGCTTCACTTATCTTAAGAAATTGGTGTTAATACTTCTTTTCAAATGGAGATCAATTTCACAAACAAATCGCTTGCGTCCTCAGTCCAAATAAACTCCATTGTTAAGCATGATCTCCATTTGAAAAGAAGTTGTTGTTGTTGACTAATGGCACTGGGGATTAGTTGATTTGCATCATTTTCCCCCAAGCTTCCCAATATAAAGCCTGTAGGTTCCCACTTTTGAGACCATTACATTCGTCCAAATGGTGTTTGTTCATGATGACATCCTCTTTACAGGTAGTACATTTGGGTGTAGGTATGCAGTGTATTTTATGAAGGTGTTCTGCAAGACAATCATGGCCAGTTTCCATTCTAAATAGGGCCACTGTAGTTTTTCTTGGTAGTTTTTGTATCTCAGTTTTGTCTCCAATGTTCTTATTGGAGACAAAACTGACATACAAAAACTACCAAGAAGAAAATAAGTATTAACACCAATTTCTTAAGATAAGTGAAGCCTTAGTGGCAAATATTTGTAATTGTGTAATACTCATGCGATAATTTCTGTTTATGCAAGCATTGCCACCATCTTATCACCCTTCCCCTTTAAGCGACTTCCCTGCATCCCGCAACCACACAGAGCTTGGTCCTATACAGTACTTGACTCATCTGTAACCAGCAACACACTGACTTTCGCACATACAGGTTTGCCACCTGTGATGGCTGGACGACTCTCCTACTGGAATCACCACCTTTGCCAGGGACTTAATGCAAGTATGGCTACTCTACACTAAGTAGAAGTATATTTCATCTAAAATTACAACAGGAAAATGTCACCAAAAATACATATATTGAGAATTCCTGGAAGGAAAAAAAATGCTTCTGTTACAATCATATAGCTTTCTCTATTTTTATACAAAGTATTTTAAAAACAAAATTAATGTTTTTTTTTTTCTTCTTCTTTTCCATATTCAGCAGTAAGACAAGGTTTCAAAAGGTAGAAGCAGACTGAAAACGTCAATCCCATAGATAAATTTGAACCACAAGTCTTCCAATCTTCATCCGCTCTGACATCTACGAGTCACACAAAAAGTCATGCTGGCATCTTGTCACAGTAGTTCAGTGGTTAGAGCAACCAAACAGAAACCATGGTGCAAATCCCGGCTGTGCCACTGAATTTTTCAATGTGATTCTACCAACCAATGATTTGGTTTAATTATGAAGACCAGGACTTAAAGAGTACTTATAGCACTATAAGTTACAGTTAAGATGTTATCTCATGTGAATTTCAGATGCACCTGTAGTTTACAGGGAGATATGATACAGAATTTTATGTCATGCTAGCATGTTGCCATGGTAGATCAGTGGTTGGAGTAACTGGACAGAGATAGAAATCTGTGGTTCAAATCCCAGTTATGGCACTGAATTTCCCTTTCCAAACCAATTCTAAGATTATTTCTTTACCTACTTCAAGTTAATAGAGATAACATTTGCAGAAATTATTTTATTACTAATTTTCTTGCAGGTAAAAGTAATAGTCAAAACTTTTAAGAGCTGGTTTCTATGTAACAGATTTGAAATTCTGTTCTATTTACATGGGTAAAAGCAAAACATATTCTATACAGTATTAGTATTTATATTTGAAAATTCAAAGCAATAACAAGCATTACCTCAGATGATTTGCTCCATAAAAAAATATATATATATATATATATATTATTGCTTTCAAATTTTAAACACTTGTAGTTATGAACTGAAATCTCCTATTGCCATTGTAGCTCACACTGAGATTCAAACCTGAAATAACGTATGTGTGATGCAGCCATGCTACCCCAACAAGATAAAACAAACAGGCCATGAAACAATTGTACAATCATATGCTTTTTTATGTGAAACATTTACAGCTGTAATCTGTGCATTTCTGTGATGAAAAATCTCCCATTACAAGTTCTGTTTTACATCCTTAGAATGTTTCTTGGCAATGAAGCACTTTTCGGAATGATGAAGTAATATTCAATTATAATAAATCAACTTTTAAAACTCTTTGCTCCCATCTTAATATATTTCAAAGAGTGTGTGCATATGTGCGTGTATGTTCCTTAAAGGCTTCTACAGCATTGCACCAATTTTGATAACCTTTGACACAGTGGAGGATGGGCCACACAAGCCAGAAAAGTGATAGCTAATGGCAGGGCGGCAATGTCAGGGGTAACAATATGTAAACATAAACTGGAGATGTCAGTTAGATGGTTAGAAAGAATGTATGAAGCACTCATTGAAGCCAGAACAATGTATGCAGCGGAGGTATGGGGCACATCAGAGATAGGAACACAATTAGACCAAATGTATGGACTGTTTTGTAAAGAACTTCTACGGTTACCAAAATCGGCACCAAGAGAAGTGGCATTACCAGAGTTGGGTAAAACAAAAAGGAGGGGAATAAGGATAAAAAGAATACTGAAGTTCTGGTATAAGTGTAATAAAGGGCAGAACGGGGAATTACTGAATCTGTGTATGAAGCAACAGAAAAGCATTAAAAATACAAATAGTTGGTGGTCGGAATTGGAAAGAAGATATCGAAGATAGGCATGGGAGATCTATAGAGAACAGAGGAGTCAAATCATAACAGCTTTTAGAAGGAAGTGAGAACTAGACTACAAGACATAGATAGGCAGGAGATATGGGAAAGTACAGAAGAGAAGAAATCTTTGAAATTTTATAAGCAATTCAAGACCTCGCAATTATGTAGTTTTATCTAGTGCCTTAAGTTTGGAGGATCAACAGCAACTGCAGTAGCTCAAACATTGCCAACATTTCTTACCTTTGTCTTTTTTCTGAGAGTTTTCATTAAGGTTTAACTGTCTAATGCAATACAACAACTCCAAAGAAAGGCAAGATTACTGGGTAAGTATTGTAAGGATAAACAGTTAAACCACGGGCAATGTTGGATATTTCAGTTAATATGATAAAGGCAACACAGTTGTTCACATAATGCAGAAACCTTTAACATCAATACCAGTAAATGCATAAAATATGAAGCTAGTTACAGTGAAGCAACAAATAGTATACAAATATAATTTGTAACATAAAACTTCATTTGTCTTGAAAGAAAATGGTGAAAATTTTCTTATTAATTGATGAGGATCGAGATTTTGTGAAAACTCATTCACATCATCAGCTCAAACACTCTAACGTTACATTCACTAGATGTTACTACGTTTTTGTCAGTACTACCATAATCTGAAAATGAAATAAACTTAAAAACAGAATCAACTGCTGATATTTCAAAATTCATTATGCAATGTTTATTTTTAAAATAAATATCTTTTCCCAAACCATTAAATCTATCGGACCATTTAATTATTTTAATAATTTAACTTCTGGATTTATTTCATGGTTAAATGAACATAAATGATCTGCTATGGACGATTTATCAGTTTGTTTATACTTAATGTCACAAAACTGTTCTTTCGTTCTGGTTTCCAAATTATGTTTTGTCTTTCCAATATAAACTTTATCACAATCGGAACAATTAAATTGATAAATACCAGATTTTTTATTATTAGGAATTTTATCTTTTATAGAGAAATGCAATAAATTTTTAATACTATATTTATTTTGAGGAACTTATGTTATGCCAAACTTTTTTAAAAAAATTTTAAATTGTTTATTAACCCAAGGATGGTAAGTAAACTTTTTAAAATTATAATCATCTTATTTTTTTAAGGGTAGAAATATCATTAACAGCTTTTTGATATTTGAATTTTTCAATCCTCTTTTGTATAAAGTCTTTATTAAAACCATTAATTAAAGCAGTATTAATAATGTTTATATTCTTTATTAAATTCCTCTCTATTCATTGGTATATTTATTAATCTACAAAACAAACTATTAAAAACAGAAAATTTATGTGAAAAAGGGTTAAAACTTGTATTTTTTATGTACTTAAAGCTATAAAATTCACATTAGAGACTGAAATTAATGAATTTCTTCCTTTTATAGATCTAAAGATATTAAGAAATAATAAATTAAACTTTAGTATTTATAGGAAGTGTACTCATATTGATAATTACATAAAAAATAAAAGTTTTAACCCTTTTTCAAATAAATTTGCTGTTTTCAATAGTTTGTCTTGTAGATCAATAAATATACTCATGAAAAAAGAGGAATTTAATAAAGAATATAAAAATATTATTAATACTGCTTTAATTAATAGTTTTAATAAAGGCTTTATACATAAACAAATTGAAAAATTTAAACATCAAGAAACTGTTAAAAAAATAAAAAAGGTGATAATAATTAAATATTTATAAATCATTATATTAATTATATAATTAATTAAATATAATAATTAAATTAAATATAATAATTAAATTAAATACAAAATAAAAGGTGATTATAATTTTAAAAAATTTACTTATCATCCTTGGATTAATAAACATTTTCGTTAATTTAAATTTTTGAATAATTTTTTATATAAAAATGTTATATGAAAAACTGGTAATTTACACAAAAGCAGATAAAGGTAACAAAATAGTGATAATTTTATTTATTTTTTATTTTATTTATTTGTTAATAGACTGCAAAGCAGTTTCTGACATTGTCAATTACAATATAAAAGTTTACAATTATAGGATATAGAGCAAAATATAAACAGTATAAAAACATATTTACAGATCATCAACTTTGTACAAATATTTATCCATTAAAAAGTATTTTAATTTGTTTTGAAATTGCTTCGTACCATTTAATGCTTTAATTGATGTTGGCAGTCTATTAAATAAAATCTGTCCCATTATAAAAACATCTCTATCAGTAGATCGTTTAGAAGTACAGTCTCTAAAATAGTCATTGTTGTGTCTGGTATTATAATTGTGTACATCAGCAGTCTTCAAATTTACCTTACTTACAACAAAAAGAATTGCTTTATATACACATAGTGAGTATAGTGTGAACATTTTGTTTTGTTTGAAAATATCTACACAAGAATCAGTATTTTTTAAGTTAAAAATTATCCTAATACATATTTTCTGTAGAATGAATACTCTGTCCATATGTACCCTTGGACAACTTCCCCATATTTCAATTCCATATGATAGGTATGGGAAGATAACACCATAATAAATATTTTTTAGTAGTTTGGTATCACCAATTGGCTTAAAATGCCTAATTAGAAATATTGATTTACTAATTTTTTTACATAATCAATGTGACTACACCATGTCAATTTATTGTTCATATAAAGCCCTAGGAATTTATGGCCACTTATATCCTTTACGCTAGAGTTATCTATCTGTAGATTGATGTTAAAGTGAGTCTTATTTGTCAGGCTAATTTGCATTGATGTGGTTTTTTCCATGTTGCATTTGAGGTTGTTTTTGTCAAAATAATTTAACAAACGTTCTCCCAGAGAGCTCATATTCTGAATTAAATTCTTGTTATTCCTTTCTTGGAAGTGTTGAAAAGTGTTGTTATGAGTTAATTTAAATTCTTGATATTTACAGCAGAGCAGATGTCAGTTGTATTATCTGCACAAGATATTATACTTGAATTGTGAGTAGTAGGTAAATCATTTATATACATAATGAACAGAATTGGTCCTAAAACACTACCCTGAGGAACCCCGTATTTTACAGTTTTACAAGTGGAGTAATAGATGTTTTGATAGTTTGCATTTTGGTAATTAATTTATGTGTATTGTGTTCTACCTTTCAAGTAAGAAGTAATTAAGCTCTTGGACATTCCTCTTATACCATAATTGTCCAATTTTTTAATAAGAATATCATGATCGACACAGTCAAATGCTTTGACCTTTTTATTATTCTCTAACTTCATAGAAGCCTGGTGTACAAACTCTGCAACAGCAGTAATTGTTGACAGACCTTTTCTGAAGCCATGCTAGAAACCTTGAATGATGTTTTTCTTCAGAAATGATAAAAGTCTTAAATTTAAATGGAGTCGATTAATGACACTAAACAACACTTACTTTTAAATTTTTCCGGAACATGTTTCAGAGACTTTGCCTCTATCCTCAGCCGGTCATCGACTGGTTCTCATTGGTGTAGTTGACAATATTTTGTCACAGGTCTCCTCTGGTGGCGGTTCAAGAAACTTGCTGAACAAATATTTCTGGGGGATGTCGAAATTGAATACTTTGTTCCTATTTTTTGAAATGAAGATTTGTTCCCATGTGGATAGTTCTTGTTTTCCTGATGTATGTTTTAGTAATTTTGGTTCTGGATTTATGTTGTGGTTTTTTCCCCAAAAATGTGTGGCAACTGCTGATTTTTCTAATTGTTTATATTTTATGTTTCTAAAGTGTTCCTTTGCTCTTGTTTCTAAATTTCTTTTGGTTTTTCCAATATAAATTTGACTACAGCCACTGCATTCAATTTGATATATACCAGATTTTTTTGTTAGATGGAATGGCATCTTTGATGTTTGAGCAAATTAGGTTTTTTAAGGAGAAATGGTTGACTGGTGCTAGTTGAATGTTTTGTTTTTTGAAGACTTTTTTGAATTTATCATAGGCCCATGGATGGTAAGTGAATTTTTTGAAAATCATTAGTTTCTGTAGCTGAGAGGGTTGTGGTTTACTTTAGTAGTTTCTTCTTTTTTGCTAAGTTCACTATTTTGTCTACTAATGATTTGGGAAAGTTAATTTTTTTGTGCTATTTCAATTATTTTGATGTATTCAGTTTTGTATTCTTCTGCTGTGAGAGGGATGTTTACCAGTCTGTGTGCTAAACTATTGAAGATTGCCTGTTTGTGGGATCTTGGGTTGTAGCCATTAGCTTTTATGTAGTTGTCTGTGTTGGTTTTCTGTAAATGCCAAAGTTAAGTCTGTTTTTATTCCTCATTATTTTTAGATCCAAAAATGGTAAATATTCATCTTTTTCTATTTCTACAGTGAACTTGATGCTTTTTTTCTTGGATATTTAAAAGTTTTAGTGCATCACTGATGTGTTTTTTTGGTACTATTACAAAGATGTCATCTACATACCGTTGCCAGAGTTTGAACATCCAAGGGAAACCTTTGTTGATCCTTACTTCTAATGCACTCATGTACAGATCGACCAGGAAGGGTGATAGGGGGTTGCCCATTGCTAACCCTGAAGTTTGGTGGAAATATTTTGTTTGAAACTGGAAGAAATGTTGTTCTATGCATAATTTGGTTAGTTCGATGTAGTCTGAAATTTCAGGTGATGCCATTCCAAGTGATTTGAGCCATTTTTCTATCAACGGTGGGAGTTGATTAACTGGTATGCTGGGAAACAGTGATTTAACATCAAACGAGACTAGTGTGTCCTCTTCTTTTAGTTCAGTATCCTTTATGTGTTCTATAAGTTCATAGGTGTTTTTGATGCTTAGGCTGTCGAATTTTGGAAATGAGTTGAATTTGTTTATTAGCCTCTTTGCAAGTGGCAAACTTGCATGCAACATACAAACTTGCAAACTTTTCCAAGTTATTTCAAAGTTTGGTATCGTGTTGACTTATAGAAGATGCTCTTACACTTCTGAATATTAAAAATCCAGCTATAAAATTTACACTGGAAACAGAACAGGATGGGCTGCTTATCTTTTTGGATATCAAGTTTAAAAAATGGACAAAAAACTTACTTTTGGTATTTACAGAAAACCAACACACACGGATAATTATACTAAGAACAACAGTTTCAACCCAAAACATCACCAGCAGGCCATATTCAACAGTTTAATCTTTCGGATGATCAACTTTCCACTAAACAGAGATTATCAACAAGAACTCCTACACATAAAAAAGGTAGCTACGTCCAATGGTTTCAACCCAAATTTAGTGGACAAAACAAATTTAACAAACTCTACAAGGCTAAGAAAATAAAAGAAACCACCACCCTGGAACCTACAGGAGCAAAAGAGAACAAAATTTAAGAAATTTACCTTCCACCGATCAGTCCATAGTAAATTCCAAAAAACCTTCAACACAAAACATTGTCCTTGCACTTCAAAATAGATTCAATATCAGGAATTTGTTAAAATTCATTTACTACAAAAGAAAAACCAGGAATCTATGAGATCAAATGTGAAACTTGCCCTAAAATTTATATAGGGAAAACAAAAAGAAATATAGACATCAGAACATATAAGAAACATCAGAAACAGTGAAATACAAAAATCAGCAGTAGCTTTTCATTTTTGAATACCAGACATGAAATTAATTTGGAGACAACTTTAATAAAACACATTATCATCCCAGAGATCTTTCCATATGGGAAAAAAATCTTCATTAATAAAAATTGTCATAGAATCATGAACTTCAAAACTCCACCACTGGACATCTTTGACAAATACATCATGCCATCTATTGACAGTACGGAGAAAGAGGAAACCACTACAATTTGGAATAGTAATGTACATAGACAACCATACGGTCCTGCACCCTAAGTGCTTCAATTTAATGTTTCTATACAAGAAAAGTAAGTCAGTGGTAGTAGGTTTCACTTTTGGAATAAAACCCATGACATTGACACAAATTCAAAATGATTAAAAGAGGTGATAAACCAAAGATGACAACATACGAGAACATATTAATATAAAAAAAATAAGAACCAAGTAATGAACTTTGAAATCCCTCATTCAGTAATTTGATAAAGAAATTCATAGTTCTGCCAGAGAGAAGATAGCAGATAACAGATGATAGTCAGACCTTCGAGGTTGAAAATGGAAACAGCAGCTTCCGAAACTAGTCTTTCAATAATATGTAAATGTAAGAGACCGAGTGTTCAAAACCAACTACAAATAGTTTCCAATTAATTTGGATGTTACTGTTATTAAACTCCTCCAATTAGACAAAATTATTTAAACTATTTTCATGACCAATAAAATATTTATCTTGAAATTTCTAACAACAGCCTCTCCTGAATCTGAATGATTTTTGCACAACTGCTAAAGCATAAGGGTAACATACAAATCTTACTACAAAAAACAATAAATGTATTACTTGCAAGAACTGATTTGAAGTTTCAAATACTTTCACCTTTTTTAATAAGTAATTATTTGCATTTGTCTGCCCTGGCAATAAAGCAACATAATAAAACCATGATTACAAATATTTATTGTAACATGAAGAGGATAGAAGAGTAGCGTTTTAAAGAACAGTTTGCATATAAATGAGTAGAGGAAGTAATGAGACTGCATGCATACTTTTGTTTTTACTGTAACTTACATCAGTTTCCATCCAAGTGTTCTATAAATACACAATTTGGGTTAAATCAATGTTTTTGTAGCATTAGTCATCACCAAAATATTCTATGTTGCAACCTTTCACTTTCTTATGCACATGTTCCGAAGTATCTGATCCCCCCCCCTTTTTTTTCTTTCATAAAACGATTTCCAGGGTTTAACATTTGAATGCTGTGATGTATACAGGTGTTAACAAATTACATCAAAATTGTAATTGGAGAGATCTTAAATAAGTAATTTGAGATAGGAGACTTATGGCCTCTTGGTTCAAATGTGGAAGTTGCAGCTGTAAGTTTCTAAAGTGCCAGTACACCATTACTAATGATAACACCACTTGAGTGTACAACAAACAAAAATGAAGAGATGTGTTGCAGCACTCTCTTTGGCACAATGATTATGACATTGTCCTCCAAATAAAAGGTAAACCAGTTCATGTCTCCTTCACTTTTTTTGTATTTTTTTATTGTTTTTTGTTTGTTTTTCTTAATATTTTATCTAAGCTTTTAATTATTGTATAAATATATGCATTTTACGGAGCAATTTTACCTTGTCAGTGCAATTAATTACAAGGTTGAATTGCACTTAATACTTTCACATGCTGTATGTCTAAATAGGAGGTTGTTTAAAGGATGAACGAACTTATATAAAATAAAAAGGAAATGCAATTCTTTCAGTCACGTTTATAGGAACTGCTCTAAATGGTGACTTGCATTTTCAACGCAAAATTGACAGCAGCAAAAGAACAACTGATGTACTCTGTCCAAAATTCCTTGTATGTGTCAAATAACATCATATGATGCTATTATTGGGCAGTCAGGTCCTCTTCTGAGGTAATAGGTGTTTCAGAGAATTGAGGTGAACCCCAGAAAAAGAAATAAATTGGTTTGAGGTTGGGAGAGCGTGCCAGCTAAGTCCCTTCCATCGGGCAGCATAAACATGGTTTACAACACGGTAGTGTTGATAGATAGATAGATAGATAGATAGATAGATAGATAGATAGATAGATAGATAGATAGATAGATAGATAGATAGATAGATAGATAGATAGATAGATAGATAGATAGATAGATAGATAGATAGATAGATAGATAGATTAGATAATTTATTCATCTTGTAAATCATACATTGTACATGAGTACTATGATATAAGACATGTCAAATTGTGAATTTACAGTGCAATTATGGCACTGGCCAGTCAACTTCATGTTCTTAGTTAAAATTCACACCATTTCTTCCCATTAAGACTTATGTATTAAAAAGATGAAGGAAAACAAGTTAACTATACGATAGAAACCGAACCAATTACTGTTGCAGCACAAGTTTACGGAGTTACAGATTGGGCCACCACAACAGTTACAGAAACACCACTAGAGCAGGCTACATGATGCAAGAAGGCAGTTAATTGCTGTTCAGTGTAGCACTGGCACGTGATTAGTTCTGGATTTGAGAGAACTTTGAGGCATTTAATCTGGAGAACGCCAGTAATAAGCTACTACGAATCCCAATAATTTTACCCACCTTATTTAAATAGCAACTTATTGGCATCTGATGCCAATTAGGTTTAATGCAATTAACTGCATTATGTTTAGTGCAGATATTGCCTATCTCAGCTTGCTTATGTTATACTGGTTGCCAAACTAGAATGTGATTGACAGTTAGTAAGCACATGGAAAAACGATGTAAATAAACAGAAGAGGATGAGCATGTCATAACAGCTGTCACAGTAACCATTAGAAGGACCAATTAGAGTCGAGACGTTTCCATGAAATGTTAGACGCTAAACCTTGGTTGCCAATATTCTAACACGTGCTTAGCATGATGTGCAGGCAAGCGAGTTATGCAAACGCTGCAGTAAACACAATACCCTGGTTTTTGTTTCTCTTCTAATAACGCTGCGTAAACAAAATGCCCTCACGTATATGTTGCTGTTATTTTATATAAGGTTACAACAGTTAGAGATCCTGTACTGGCAAGTTCCTTTACATTTTATGACAATTTTCCTTGGTTTATGTATGTGTGAGTTTGTGTATCTGTGCACGTGTTGTGATCATTTGCAATTGTGTTTTAATGAATGTTTAATTATCTCTAAAAATAGTGAAAACCTGAACGTGCTCGGGACCAAATAAAACTATATTTGGTAAAGGTATTCCAATTTAAGGACAAGCAGGGGAAATACGAGTAATATGCTCCATGAGAGGATACTCTGAAGAGGATAAATTGAAAGGGAGTCTATTATTCCATTCTCTACAGTGCTTGATAGGACTTCACATGCTGTAGGTAGCACTAAGAACACTGTGGTTAAGATTGGGAAAGAAAAGTATTTTAAAGAAGGCAGGTATTCGGGTCTAAATTAGAAACTCACAGAAAAAACTATGTAGGCGGCATTTCCCCACTTCAATAAGCATCAAAATGTCACAGGTATGTCTCTTATATTACAATGATTTTTACATTGATGTGTTCTTGCATGTTTTAGCCCTTGCATGTAGATCCACAACTTTTCTATTGTCTTTGTGTACAGTAATAATAATAATAATAATAATAATAATAATAATAATAATAATAATAATAATAATAATAATAATAATAATAATAAATACCCATTGAAGTCGCAACTGAATCAGCTTCGCACGCATAATCCTATTGCACTCTTCACGTGGCAGCAATAAGTGGCAACGTTGCCTCTCTGTACGTACAAAATGTCAATCACTTTCTAGATTGGCGACCAGTATAGTCACGTTTACAATCGCTGAAATTATTTCGGTGTAGTTCATCAACACCCTGTATAATTACTTGCTTAATTTAATAGCAACAAATCTATGACATGCACACTTGCACACACACACATTTTTTTTTTTATTTCATTAAAGCAACACCTTTGAAAGAGATGTTGCCTTCCAGCAAATATGATTGTTATAACGAGTTGATTGTTAGTACCTCACAATAACTGCTTTATTGTATCAAAAAGTGAAGATGTCAAGGTTAATTCTGTTATTTTGACAGATTTATTAATATTCTTTTTCTTCCTCATGCCTATAAAATGATTCCCCCACAGGAAATGTCCATATTTTTGCTTTCAAAATTATGGCAACCTGGTTTTGTTGCTGCCTGCAGTTTATTAATGTCTTTTGTCATTTAAATATTTAGCTGTAGTTTAGAAATGCTGTTGTGTCATGAAAAACTGTAGACTGCATATGCAATGTTTTAAGCTTATTTCATTGGTCATCGGCCATTATCAAATTAAATTTTTTAGATGATTGATAAAACTATTTGTAGACAGTTTTTTACTTTACATCACTTACAGTTTGATTTTTTGAGAAACTAGCTTTGGGAGCTATTGCTTTCATTTTCAACCTCGAAGGCCCTTTATAGATGATGTTTCTATTTGTAACACAGCATATATCTCATAAAAGCATGTCATTGCAATGCATTTGTGAAGTCATTCAATGTAGATAAGGTCTCTTTAAATGAATTTTCACCACATGGCTGCCATTTTCAATATCAGTTTCAGGTCCATTACAAATATCCAGGAGATTCAGCTTACATACAACTGCACCAGAAACTTTCCTGGACCATCTATTTTACCCTGGTGAATCTTTGGTTAATAGCTGACTAAAAAATTCAGTTATATCTATTATTGCCTGCCTACCTTGTTTATTTGTTGCATAAATTCTATTGCAATATCAGTTTAAAACAAACATGAGTAAGATTTAACTCTTTCAAATCATCTTCTTGACTACTAAACAACATTAAAGTTTTAAATATAGGATTTATTACTGATTATTAGTGTGAGGATAAATATCCGCTGGCTCTGCTAATGTGAGCGCGGCTCGGAGTATAGAATCCCCGGCACGGGTTCTTGGTGACGTAACTGAGGTATCTGAAAATGTAAACAGAAGAGACAAGGGTGTGTAAAAAGCAAATACCAAATAATACAAGTGGCATATGCTGATTTAAACAACTTTATGTGGAATATGTTTGTAGGAGTTTCAATAAAACACTAAATGGGTATAAATTTGTTGCTATTTGCATACCCATGCAACATATGTAGTATTAAATATCAGTTTATATTGTCCTCTTCTGTTTGTTTCTCAAACACATTGCAATGAAGAACAATGTATTTTTTAAACACTTCAAAAATGAAACTACTTAATCTGTCATCCAAACAGTATACAGCAAAAAACTTCTCTCGTCACATGAAGCGACGGGAGCACATAATTTCGACATAATTAGAGGCAGTTTCATTAGGCTATAACAAACTATTTTTTATTTTCACCACTGCATCATAGCCAGGTCTTTTCCAAACACTGCTTTCATTGTATGTTGCATTGCTTTAGTAACTGGCGCAGGAGTTGTAGTTGGAAAGTTCTTCTACAAACTGTACAGCTTCTGTTAGTTTGATATTTTTGTATTCTAACTTTATAATGGTTTTGGTCACATCTGCAAAACTAGTTTTAATAAATAACAAACTTTGATGTAAGATGCTTAAAACCAGTGATTGTGCAGATTTTATAGCAGAGTTGTCTTCATTATCAAAAACGTTGACTATTCCTACTATTTTGTAATACGCTGTATAGTATTTTGCAGCATTTAACCAGCTCCCCATCAAGTTACAACGGTGGAATATCACGAGCCAATTCTTTGAAAATTGTCTTGCTTGAGGCTTTCACAAATATTTTTTTTTTACTTCTGCAATGAATTGCTCCATATCACTATAGCAGGAGCATATTGTTATGGCAACTTGAAGGCCATTACCCAAGCAAGTTAAATGTATTATATTGACATATGTCATTTTAAGTTCTTTAGCTGCTTTTAACATATAACTTCCACCATATGTCACAAAAAGTAACACTATCAGATTTGATCCTCTATACCCATAATAGATTGAAACTGTTTTGAAAAATATCAACCATACCTGTGTACATCAGATGTTAATAAAAAAGATTTAAGTCTGTCTGGCGGAAGTACTCCCACAACTACATTTGCAACAAACCTCCTGACAGAATCCTGGTTTCATCTATGGAAATCCCAATTTTATTTTCACCCCAGATTTACATATTTACATAACATTATTGTAACATTTAGATACATAGTATTTTCATAAAGTTGTTGCACTCTTGAGTATCCTGTTTGGTGTATTTTTAAATGAAGTTTTTGAAGTCTTTAAGTTTGACTTAGTGAAATGGTATACTGTGTATACCAACATTTTACACATATCTTCAAAGAACTCTGATCAAGGTGGTAAATTTTCTTCTTCATTTTCATTTAATGTTGTATCACGTGCTTTATGGTTTACCAGATTCTTCCAATAACTTATTTAATTTACCTTTGCTTGTGTTTCAAGACATTGTTGAACTGTTATACAAAGCACAGAGCGAACACGATCTTATCCATGAAGTGAATCAGTTTCACTCCTGAGACTCTCGTATCGCCTGTAACTTTTCACCTACAGTGGATATATGCCCTCGCCCTGCTGATTATTGAATTTTAAATCAAATGAAGGAAGCACAAAACCAGCTGTCTGTACAAACACAGAATGCTACATAATACTGGGCCTTCAACATTTAGGAACTCAAATTAATCAAAGTTTGTTACAATCATGTCAAAAACAATTGAGTAGTAGCCACATATGATATTTAACAATAGTATGGGACTTTGGTTCAAAAGTTACAATGCCTCCTCACCAAAAGAATAAGTACAGTAGTTTATCATATAGTGAAACAAATAAAATAGATTTTACAACAACAAAAAATTGAAAAAAACAAGGCATCTAATTAAAGCAGAAAACTAAACCAACAAAGTTCAGAGCTTATACTGATGTTACATGTTGAAAATTACTCAAGAATTTGCTAATTTATCCAGAAGTTAAATTAAAAATGTAAATATATGTTTTTTAAAACAAATATCAGTTTCTCATACATGATGTGCCATATGTCTGACAGGAAAACTGTCAATAACCTGCAGCATGTCTAGGGATATCTCTCACAACATGACCATTTGTACATCTAGAATGCACCGCCACACATGAGCATGGAGGATGCAGTATATCTGGAGTCTCCTCCGACAGAATGTACTGCCATACATGACCTACAGTATGTCAGTAGTCATCTCTCACAGAATGAACAATCACATGTCTAGAATGTATCTGTCTAGCTAACAGAATGGTCCTCAGAAGTCATTGTTACAGAATTAAATGCCTCACATTTTTCTATTCCTCCACACCAAAATTTGGTAGGCTGATGCATTTCAATTGTACTGAACAATTTTATCTTAGTAAATGTGCAAGTTTCAAAACTCAAATAAAATGGAAAGTTAATCAGAATGAAAAATTCAATGCCATAGCTGGGATTTGAACCATGGATCCTCCAGTCTCCATCCAGCTGCTGTTAACCATTGAGCTACTATGGCCAACGTGCTAGCAGAACATTAAATTCTCCAACTGACTTGTATTTTTCCCAGTAAACCACTAAGGATTCACATAAACACATGAGACAACTACCTTAATGGCAACTTACTATGCTATAAGCCCTAGTTGCAGAATTTAATGTTGTGCTGGCATGTTGAACATAGTAGCTCAATGGTTAAGAGCAGCCGGACATAGACCAGGAGATCCAGGTTCCAATCTTGGCTATAGCATTGAATTTTTCATTGTGACTACCTTTCCATATTTTGTCCTACACACGCTAGTGTGAAAGAACAATTTCAAATAAAATGGTTTGCTTCAGTAACAGTATCAGGGGTATTCTGATGAACCCATTGATCCACATAGCTAACACAAGGGCCCCAACACCAATATATTTATTTTTCTTTACATCACCATTAGGTATAAAGCACAATGCAATTTTGTTAGTCATAAAAAAATTGTGGCTTAAAGTTATTGAGGATCAAATCAAAAGAACAATTTTTGTCGAAGTAAATTTTATTGACTATAAATCACAGCAATCAATGTGTCATATGTGTAGCTACCTAAACAATAAGGACAAGCTCAGTAATAATAATAATAGTAATATTCAGCACAATAAACAATGATAACAATGGCTGCCTCCAATGCTGGTGATATGACTCCTTCTCTATTTCATAAAGGTACGAGTTACGTTGAGATTATAAGGCACTCAAGTCAAAGTTGCCTTGACTTTCGAAGCTAGAAATAACTTGTGGCTCACATTTTGTTTCATTACAAATGCTACCAATATAACAAGGCTTTCAATGTACAGTGATCACTTTCATGGAAACTCAGTATGTTAAACTACAGCCACTGATAGTTGTATGATAGTTTTTTTTTTTCTTTTTTAAAGTATTGAAAACAGGTAGTACAAAAGGTTTTCACAATGAAAAATTAAGTAATAACATAACAACATAAATCTTGAGCATAAATGTAAATACAGTTATGTTTTCATTCACAATAACAAATGAACACTTAATCTGACAGAATAAAACAGCTGAGCTAATACAATGGTTTGTAACAATTCAGACAATAAAAATGTTATGTAAATGCATAAAAATGAACTGGAGTAAAATACACTAAAGTCAAATCGCATTTATCATCACAGTTTTGTTGCAATTTTTATAGATATCCCAATGATTCTTGGTATGTAATCTTACACAGAAAGGCAGTTAGCAATGCAAGCAAAATTATCATGCAAGAGGAATCACTCTCTGATTGGCTAGTTTCTAAGCTAAAACTTGATATCCTCTAGGTTTAGGTTTAATAAATAAGGAGGGCCATAAAGTTCCCTATGCACTGCGACCATTTCTGATCTATTGTGCTTCCCCTCATCTAGTCTCCAAGAATACCACAATCCTTGATATAAAAAAAAAGGGCCAGCTTCTTGGGAGAGACCACGATAGTTCCTGCTCAAACATGAACCAATGGTTATAATTTTAACCCTGAGTGCTGCCAGTGATTGGCAGTCAGTTAGATGAAATGCTAATTCATCTGCTTTGATATTCTCTAAGTATGTGTTTAATTCATTGTTTAGGTGATTCATTGTGACTGGTTCTATTACAATACAGTATGTGCAAGATATCTCCTCACTCGGTAGATTTCAGCTAACTATGTAAACACAGATGACAACTTGGAAACATGAAATGCACTATACCTATTTCCCTCCATTACCAAAGCTACACCGGTATTTTTTCCTCTTTTCTTTAGGACCAGAGTTCAAGGAAAACTGCAGATTGATGAATTTGACAAGTGAGTGACTCGAGATACAATTGAGGATTTCTACACAGCGCAGAAAGTGGTTCCTGCAATAAATAAGTTAATTCCAGTCTTGGGAGAAAAAATACAGTGGAGATGGAGCGCGACTTTTTTCATAATGTTTTAAAATCGATGGGCTTTGTGTGGAAGAAAGTGCAAAATAAACGTGTGTTATTGCTGGAGAGAGTAGACATCGTTGACTGGTGTGCTCATTTCCTTGTACAGATAAAGAATGCAAGAGAAATGAACAGGGAATTATTTTATTTGGACAAATCTTGGATGGATAATAATATGACGGTTGGGAAATGTTGGCAAAAGGAGAAAGACGTTTTGGGTGTCACTGCTTGGGGAAGCGCCTCTAAAAGACTAATTGTTGCCAGTGGTGGATCCAGAAGGGGATTCATTAAAGAGGCGCAATTAATATTTGCGGCCAGGTCCACACAAGGGGATTATCATGAACAAATGAATTCACATAATTTTGAAAAATGGTTTAGCTCACAGGTTCTCCCTAACCTTCAACCATCATCAATTTTGGTCACTGATAATGCACCATATCACTCTCAACAGTTGGACAAAACTCCGACAAGATACGACCTGAGAGCAACAATGATATGTTGTTGGAAAGATGGGGTATGGCCTGTAATTATGAAATAACGAAAACTACACTCTACAGTTTAATAGAGGCCAACAAACCTAGGTGCAAAACTTACCTATGTTGTGGATGTTATGGTTCTTGAAAGGGGACACACTATTATTCATTTACCTCCGTATAACTGTGATCTGAATGCAATTGAACTGGTGTGGGCAAAAATAAAGAATGTTTTCAGAGGACACAACATTACTGGTGATGTCAGCCACAAATCTGCAGAAACTTGCTATAGAAGCATTCTCTTCTGTAACTGCGACGGACTGGGAAGGATGCTACAAGAAGGTCCAAGAGCTGGACATGAAATATTGGAGAAATGATGGTGTAATAGAAAATGCGATAGATGAAATTATCATCAACACATCAGAGGATATTAACGATGAAACTGATGCAGTGGACTCAGAAATCGAAGAATCACAAAGCGAATGAGTGAATATTTATAGCTGTCATAATATTTGTTTACTATTTTTGTTTCATAAATAGTACATATATAAACATACAGCTTATCGGATTGAGTTCAATTTAATGTTTCTTCACCAATCTTACACTTGCGGCGCATATCTTCGCTTATCTTACATGCTATTTTGCTGAACTGTGTTTTTCAAGGTTGACCACACTTCAGAAACAAGAGAGCGTTAGCTCTTACATCTTCCCCTCTGCTCACACCACACCGTGGTGCTCCAGCGCTCTTCTCATCTTGCACATACTGTACATAATGTTTATTTTTAAGTTTACATTATGCTTGCTTATAACCTTCTCTGTGTATGGTTCTTGATATGAAAAAGTTGTATGTTTAATGCTTATTCACAATTAACTTATTTTGTTACATTTGTAATGAGATATAGTTGAACTTAGAAATAGTGTTCTAATGAAACATCTTAATGCTTTCTGCACAGAATTTGTGGACTCAGATCTCTGTAAACAAAATATGAAGTTACATTTCTCCATATTACATTTTCTTCAAAGCTTCAATATTCTTAATGCCATTACATTGTTATTTCTAGTTTGAATCTCTCTACAGAAATTGACAGCTACTAAATCTTGCTCTTCAAAAGTATTAATCCAAGATATTAACAAGATTCTGTTATTCTCATCAAATCTGAACATAATTTGAGATCAATGCTTTAATATCCTACACCAGTCAACCCTTTCTTTACTGGTTGTTACACAGTCTTAGTACTTTAACAATAAAATCAAAATAATTAAAGTTGCCCAAGTTAAAATATGGAGAAAGAAACCACCACACATGACAATCAAGAAATGAGTTCAACATTAACATACATGGGGTCCAAAAACTGTAAACACTATAAGATCATCAGTATGTTTCTAACGAATCAAGATACAAGTCTGACATTTGGTGAACATGTCTTGCATTGGTAGCATTCATTTAGTCTATTTAGGCAACATGGCGACCACATCAAAGAAATGGGTATGAGTAAGTTTAAAAAATTGCAGGTATTACTCCCAGCTGAAAACCGAGAGCAACAAGACAGTACTCCAGTCAGAGGGTACCTTACTGAAACTCTATCGAATGGCCCCTAGACCTGATGCCCCTGTATTTTTACCTCTGGATGATCCTAAAGGATGTTTTGTATCAAACCTACACTAACTATACCAAAACTTGCAATTATCATGTGCAGCTATTCTGCTGAACATGTTTAATGGTTAGCAGTTGGCCAATTTCAGCATTTAGATTGAACATTAAGCTACGTTCAATCTAAGTTTAGAATCTACATTTGAAATCTATGTTTGGAAACCAGAAAGAAAGAACATTTTCGTAACATTAGATGTAAACAAATTGATAAATCGGCCATGGCAGATCATTTTTGGTCATTTAACCATGAAATAACAATTAAATGTTCGCATAGATTTAATGTTTGGGAAAAAATATTTATTCTAAAAAATAAAAATCGTGTAATGAATTTTGACATACCGGCAATTGATTCTGTTTTTAGGTTTGTTTCATCTTCAGATGTTGGTAATACGTACGTAAATACATAGTATCCTTGATAACGAATTGTGTTTGACTGAAGATGTGGGCAAATGTCCACGAAATTAATTTTGCAAAAACATAATAGAAGTATTGTCATCGGCTTCAAAAGTTAAGTGGAGAATATTTACTAAATACTTTTATTTGTGTAGTGTTTGTTACTCCACTGTAAATAGCTTCATTTTCTGTGTAATTAAGCTACATCTTCACTAAAACTGAATGTTCTACTTCCATTAATTAGAATGTTACTGATGACCAAACAGTGATTACTTTGTTGGACTTCCTTGTATTTGTGTGCAATCTGTTTCTTTGCAGTTACTGAGCAATGGTACTAATTAATGATGTCTATTACTGCAGCAACACAGTTAACTTTATACTCCTTATATTCTGCTTATTTTCTTAACATCTCCCATAAAACAAAATACCCATATTTTATTTATAACAATAAAACTTTCTTTACTTTGAATGATGACACTTTTTATTTCCTTTCATCTCTTTTTTGTTGAAAAATGAACAGTATAGAACATGGAAAGATTGAGCCAGACTGAAAAATTCCATGTCATAGCCGGGATCTGAACCACGGATCTTCTGGTTGCCGTCCAGCTGCTCTAACCATTGAGCTATGGCCAACGTGCGGACATGGCATTAAATTCTCCAACTGACTTGTGTTTTTCCAGGTAAACTACTTAGGAGTTCTCATAAACACAAGAGACAACTACCTTAATGGCGACTTACAACATGTAAGTACTTAGGTTAACTATAAAGCCCGGGCCTTAAAGTACTTACACGTTGTAAGTCGCCATTAAGGTAGTTGTCTCTTGGTGTTTATGAGAACTCCTAAGTGGTTTACCGGGAGAAACACGAGTCAGTTGGAGAATTTAATGTCATGTTGGCACATTGGCCATAGTAGCTCAAGGGTTACAGTGGCTGGACAACAACTTGAAGATCCGTGGTTCAAATCCCGGCTATGGCATGGAATTTTTCAGTCTGGCTCTACCTTTCCATACTTTAGCCTATACACGGCTAGTGTGAAAGAACAATTCATTTCCAGAATACAATATGTTTCCAGATAACACAATTTTTATTCACCATTAATCACAGACACAATATGGCATTTCCAAAACGTTCAGTTCATGGTTGGAAATCTTCATATTAACCAGTTTAGCACCATATTGATGTCAGGGGTTTCTCTTATGTAAAAAGTATGTATTAAATAAGCATGGAAATGTTCAACATGTCATCTACTGTCATTACCTCAAGATTATCCTTTTACAACCAAAGGATGGTTACAGGCTATAACTATGTAAAAAACTGAAGCTGCTGACAGTGAAGTAAACTAGGTTATCAATAATAACTAAACACTAGTAACACAACTTCACTTATCTTATTTAAATCCTGGGACCGGTTTCAAAGCAAACATCTGCTTTATCCTCAGCCACTCAGCTTGACACTCACCCACTAACTGACTGACTGACCTTGACCACTACCGGAGTTTGAAGAGTAGCTCCTTATCTAACTGCCATCTACCGGGGACAACACAAACTTATTGATGATGTCTATTGGAGGGATATCAAAATTCATGATGCGATCCTTATTTTTCAAAATAAATGGCCATTGATATCCCTCCAATAGACATCATCAATAAGTTTGTGTTGTCCCCGGTAGATGGCAGTTAGATAAGGAGCTATTCTTCAAACTCCGGTAGTGGTCAAGGTCAGTCAGTCAGTTAGTGGGTGAGTGTCAAGCTGAGTGGCTGAGGATAAAGCAGATGTTTGCTTTGAAACCGGTCCCAGGATTTAAATAAGATATGTGAAGTTGTGTTACTAGTGTTTACTAGGCTATAACATTTCCATAACTTTTAAGACTGTCATAGATGGGGGAATGGTAGTAGATAAATCGGAGATATAACATCCAATAATATTTCATATCCTTTCTGCAAATATCTGAAGATTTATCAGTTATTAGTTGTCACAAGCACTTTTCAGAAACAGAATATACACAATAAAAAGGCTTTTGGAAAGAAATTAATAACTGATAATTCGGGACACAGGGTCTTAAAAACCAGAATTCAATTAAAATTTACTGAGATTACAACGTGAAAAGCAGAATTATGTACCAGAATAGTATAATTTAAAGATTTAATCAGGGGAAGGTGTAATGGTACACTATTCAATAATGTAAACAAATGAGGAAAAAATTAAGGTTGGAGAAATTAAAAGCAGATTGATAATTACTTAGAAAATGTAAAAAGAAAATGAATGGAAGAATTAATAACATGAAGTGGATTCTTTGGAAATAGAGTGACCACAATAGCATCAGTACTAATACCCAAATGAGAAATCTGCAGTTAATAAACAGTTGCCTTAGTGTGCAGCAAGGTTTCCCAACCAAACATTAATATGTACATTGAAGAAATCTACTTTCTTAACGCTTACTTAATCACCAAAGATATTATGTCAACTATATTAACATTTGTAATTCTTAAGTGAAATTGCTTAGATTGCAACCTTAAATACATAAAGCCTCTACCACGCAACAAAGTAACTAAATCTAGATCGAGTAAGGCAAGAGTAAGGCAGGGATGTAAACTTAGTCTAGTATTATTTAACCTTTATATCGATGGAATTTTAGACATATCAAGTTGTAGGGTACATTCACTAGTTATTAATAATAAAGAAATCCCAGGGCTACTGTTTGCAGACGACCTAGTAGTTGGGTCCATCTCAAGTGGAAGGCTGAGAAGAGCAATCAAGGCAGTCAATTCTTATTGCAATAAATGGGGTTTCCAAGTGAAAGAAAATAAAACAAACATTATGGTCCTCAAAAAAAGACACAGGTTGCGTAAGGATGAGAAATGGGAGGTTAATAGAAGAGAAATAGCGGTAGTAAGAAGATTTTATTATTTGGGGACAAGGTTGAGTTCAGATGGTAGCTGGAAAGAACAAAAAAAGATGTCTGTGGCAAAATGTAAAATGGCCAGGGGCTGGCCCCGTAGCTCAGTTGGTAGAGCACCTGCCTGCCGTGCTAGGGGTCCCGGGTTCGATTCCCGGCGATGGGGTGGGGATTTTTCTCTGACTAAGATAATTCCCCATCTTCCCCAGAGTCTGGAAGTATGAATGAGAGTGTGAATGTGTGCGTGATCTAATGATTAAAAACCAAAGATAACGAGTTAACACCTTCAGTATGTTCCAAAGGAGAACGGCCGCCGATATGACCATTGCAGTTAAAGGCGGGGTATACATGGAAGGTAAAAAAAAAAAATGGCCAGGAGGGTGATAAGATCATGCTACAGTAAACTGCCAGATATAAATGTTAAATGGTTGGAGAGGATTTATACGGCAGTGGTAGAAAATAGGATGTTGCATGGATCAGAGGTTTGGGGAGTAGATGAGGCTTCGAGAGAGACTGATGAGTGCATAGATCCTTTTGTAAATATATATTGGGATTACCGACAGCATCACATAATGGGGCAGTACAATTGGAACTAGCAGGCATTCTACTAAAATTAAAATCTTGTCAAGAGCAATGAAATATTTATACAGAATCACTAACTTGGAAGATGGCAATATCATTAAAGAATGTTTTTATATTCAAAGGAGAAGAAACTGGGAAGGGTCTTGGGCATGTGTTGAAGCAGATAGGAATGGGTCATTCTTGGATAAATGCAGAGTATGGGTATAGAGGCTTCTGGAAAGAAGTTAAGATCAGAAGATATCGACAGACAAGACTTTTTTACCAGTACAATTGACAAAAGCTCACTGAGGTTATATAGAGAAATAAAAACAGCCTGGGGGAGGGAAGTATATATAGACATATGTAATAAGTGAGAAACTTGAAAGGTATAGGTCAAGATAGGGAGCTAGATAAATGTCCATTGTGTGGAGAAGAGAATGTAGACTTCCATTGTATATTATATTGTAGTCAAACAAAGATATGGAGACAGCAGGCCTGGCTATGTAAATGGGACAGAAAGGTATAGGTCAAGAGAGGAAGCTAGATAAATGTCCATTGTGTGGAGAAGAGAATGTAGACTTCCATTGTATATTATATTGTAGTCAAACAAAGATATGGAGACAGCAGGCCTGGCTATGTAAATGGGACAATTTGGGGGCGAAGTAGTAATTAAAAAAATTTTTGTCAGTAAAAGGGGAAAAGAACAGGAGAAATATAGGGAATTATTTAGGGAAAGTTAAAGAGAGATGGCTAAGAACAATTAAGGAAAATGTAAAGTAGGATAGATGAAATGGCAAAATGTGTAAAAAGGAGAAGGCCCTCCAATACACAAATACCTAGGGTTAGGTGTATAGGGACAAAATTATTAGTCAATGACAAGCAACATAGTGGGATTTTCAGGATTTAGGAATATATGGCGCTTTCCAGTATGGATTTTATAATTGTAATCTTGATTTTGTATTTCCATTTGTTGATATAAAAGGAAAGATGAGAAATAAATTACAAATTACAAATATGTAAAGCCTAAGAGAAGATAAATTAGTAACAGCCAGAGAGAGACAAAGAGTTTGATTTGGTAAACAATGAAAGGACTCACGACACTGTTCATAATACAAGATTTAATACAAACTTGCAAACCTATGTGAAAAGTAGTAAGTTTAGTTTTATAAATAGTAGCCAAATAGTGGAAGTATGTGTCTCGCAATTGGAACCTGCGTTTGAATTCTGTCATTTATTATTTTAAATTATAAATATATGTCAATACTGTACATTTTCCATGCATAAGATAACTATTAACTTCATGGCATTCATGCATAAAAACCAAACAAATTACTCTTTTTTCCATTTTCAAAATAAATGCCATATAAAAAGGAATTCTGAAAAATCAAGCCAACTTTTTATTGATTTAATATCAAATATGCAAACTCTTGTTTAATTCTTCACTTATGAATAATGCTAGCCTGACCATGGGCAAGCAGGCTGCAGCCTCAAGTTCTGCATGATGTGCTATAATGATCAGATTGATTTTGCTATGACCGAGAGCACACAGATTAGTGAATATTACTGAATACTCGATATCACACTACAACAATACTTGTAAGCTGCTATATCTATGGTTACACAGTGGGTGTATTTATACTGGGTAGGCCTCTTTGTCGCTGACCATGTTCAGGTCAAAATGTTTTGTGCACTACCAAGCAAGACACTGTACTTCTAGAAGAGGCAGAGCGCAATCTCTTCCAGTATGTGTCTACAGTTAGAATTCTTATTTTCCTAAGTCGAACACCACAGCCTTGTGTAGTTTGACTGCAAAGCGCTCTTAGCTCAACTGTCAGCTAAGGAGCACAATTTACAACAATTATAAATTATGTCATCTACAAGGGATGTTCAATATATATTGCTCCATTTTTTTTTTTTATCTGTGAGCATATTTATTCTTAGAAGTCAAAATTTGGTGTCAATATACATTGACATTTCCTGTCCATGTTTCATTTTTCTACATAGTCTCCATGTTTTACAATCTTATGCAAACATTATGTGAGAGCATTTATTCCTTGCCTGTCCTATACGTATAATCATGATTTTGCTGCATAAATTACATTCTTATCTTCAAAGAATGTTTCCCATAGAGGATCTTTAAGCAGCCCAAAGAAATAGAAATCCAAGGATGTCAGGTCTGGACTAAGAGTGGGTGAGGCAATGATTTCCAACCCATTTGCCAATGTGTTCCCAGATTCTCAGACTTGAGCATGTGTATGCATTATACATTGAAGCAAACTTATGCTAGATTCTTGTCATATCAAACGTGGAAATGATTACTGAGTTTATTCAGACTGTGACTTTGTGGGTTCGTAGAATTAAATGTCCAAGTTGCAGAAATTCCAAATGTTCTTTATTTCCGTAGAAATACACTTACAGTAGCAGCATTATGTCACATACACAATTACAATCTACCAAGGTTGTTGACCACAACAAAGAGTTCACTTCCAAAACACCAGTTTCAATTACAACTCTCGTTCCGTCTCTGTTTACAACTGTCCGCTGGCGTGTCACGATCTCTTGAACATACCATTACTGATATCACTAGATATTTCTGGAATATTCTGTAACAAACAAGAAATTGAATGTTCCGTAAGATAAACAGATGTCACTAGAAATTTCTAACTATCTGTTTTGGCATGCCTTTTATCTCTGCGCTATGTTTATCTGCTTAGGCAGCTCTTTATCTTCATGATACACTATACATCCGTTATCTCTCTGCGCCAAACCTTTTGTGCGCATCGCCGCGACAATTATCTTCATACCTGTGAGTTAATGGTCGACCCTCTTGGGATCACAATTCTTGAAGACTGACACCACTTTTCTGGCAGAGGATATTGTCTTGAATTTCACCTTTTGTGGTGAATGAGGATGATACCACTATATGGACTGCCTTTTTTGTTTTCAGCACAATGTGGTGCATTCAGTTCTTATTCTCTGTATGGATCCATGATATTAAAGATCTCTCTGTCAGTCTCAAAATGGCCTTTCTTCGAATCACGTGTTCTACTGTCACATCATGAACATGTCTTTGAATATGAGCATACGCACTTCCAAAGCTGATCAATAACTGTAGAACCAGTTGTGAGGCACCGGTCTGCATGATTGAGCCAGTCTGGAGCAGTGGCTGTCTTAGGATTCCCAAATGTGGCTGATCATGGAGCTCTGTTTCTGCATTTCCTGAGGTTTTAACTGCTCAGCTGTACTCCTGTCAACTGCGTCGTTACTACACACAACAATGCACACAAGTGACTATGGATGTTCAGCAAGGTTTCTTACTTCCTCTTTCAGCAACCACGAATTTGATAACAGCAAACTCTTGTAACAAAAATCATACATTGAGGTCATTTTGATGCTGTACTACAACTCAGCCATCTGTCAGAATGGCTTGAAACTTCACAGGCATGCAGAAAAACATCAAATGTGAAGCTCCTACAAGAACATTTGCCTATATATTGTCACGATTGCATTGTTGATTCGAGGCCGCGTGGGCAACAAGTTCAAAGAGACAGGCAATGCAATGCAGAGATAAAAGCTCGTCGAAACGGTGGAAGGAAGGAGACGGATTTCTGGAGAGTTTGTCTTTCTTCTAGCGCCATCTTGATTGTTTGAGAACATTCTGGATAGTGAGTAAACAATAAAAAGGGAGCCAGCATCTACCACAGTGAGTCAGTCGGTAATTGAACTCGCATGCGTGAACAGCTGTGTGAGCTGTGTTTGTGGTCGATGACCTTGCAAGTTGTATTGTGTATGTGACGCAATTCTGGACTGTCAGATTGATTTCTACGGAAATAAATAGCAATTTTTGGTGTTTGTAACCTGGACTTTTAATTTCATGAACCCATGTCACAATATATCAATGGCTTTTTTAAAAAATGTGGGGGTATTCCTAGTAGTATTTACAGAAAACTGTTAAATATAACTGGAATAGGGTTATATCCAAGGACAAAATGACATTTTCATCTATAAATAGAGCAAAGTATATTGATTACGGTCCCATAGGACAATGTAGCAAAATACATAGCATAAATGGATCACCAAGATCACGTTTCATGTCTTGTTGGAGTTGTATGTCATGAAATGATCTATATATATATTTCTTTTGTGTAATTTACGTCCTCTAACGTTAAGTCATATCGGACGATGAATGCAATGGGTGAAATGATGTTCAAATGAGCCCGGGGTCATTGGAGCTTAGAGCTACCCGACATACGTCTTTCAGGACAAGGGAAAACCCCGGAAAAACCTTATCCAGGTAACTCACCCTGACCGAGATTCGAACTTGGGACCTCTTGAATGTGAGGCAGACATGCTACCATTTACGCTACCGAGGCGGATGTAGCACTTGATCATAAATAGCAAGCAGTATAAAGACATCCTGGTTCCTTCTGCAACTCGCACTAGATATCCTGATGGATAACCATCCTATACAAATAAGCTGGCTGGTTACAAATTGGTTCTTGATATGCAAGTTATCATAATGATTAATTAGCATCCTTGCTCACCAGATTTGAATCATATTTTGAAGACTGGACTATGGTTTGATATAATCGATAAGCCTAGAATGAAGACAGTAATAGAAGGAGATGGCTTACACACCCAATATTCAGTTAATTTGTATTTTCATTTGCTTTTTCATTTCAGAATATAATATTAATTTGTTTATATCTATTTAGTTTGAAAACAAAAAGGACAGCGTCTCAGTTTTTTATGTGCATAAATGACTTTAAATTGAATAAGCCTTAGTAGCTGGAAGTTATAATATGCATAATTAATATTGCTTTATTCTGGAAAAGACTTTCTCTACTCTTGTACAAACTAATCTTACAAATATAGAATAAAAAGAAGTATTTCAGAAAGTGGAGTGCCATTGTTACTAAAATTAGGCAAGTGAGTCAACCTTGTATATACTTTTCTCCACTTAAAAGTTATTTATGAAGACTAGTTTCTGGGGAGACTAGTTTCATAAATAACTTGTAAGTGGAGAAAAGTATATACAAGGTTGACTCACTTGCCTAATTTTAGTAATCTTACAAATGCTTACTCCTCTACCTACTTCATGATAATTGAGATAAACATTTCAGAAATATAATGCTAATTCTCCGGTAGCTGTAGGGAGAATATGGATGGAGAGGAAGTTGTGCTGAGCTTGTAAGCCAATCATTTTGTAATCTTCAGTTACATATAATGCTACGATTTGTCACAGGTATGTGGAGTAAATCTAACAGTTTGAAACTGCTCATACACCCATAAAATAAATACACCTGCATTCTCAATGTCATAAAAATGTCTCCAATCATGCACATTTTAATGTCAAACCATAAAATTTGGCAAACATTTCTAATTACCTTGTTATTACACTTTAAAGTTTAGCTGGCTTTGTTTTAATAGGGAACTACCATTAACATTAATAAGAAAGGGGCCTATCTGCTTGATGCAATTTGATTTTCCTTAACAAAAAAATTCATAAATAATGTTCCGCACATATATGATTTATATATATATAATTGCTTATAGCATCATGATAGTTTACTTTGAAACCAAAAATAGGATTTTTAAAGCGGGTGATACCTTTTCATATGAGAACAACTGAACTACTATGTAACTTGGTATTATTCAGCTTTTTGAAAAATTCTATGCACTACAGAGCAAAACATGCAAACAACAGAGATGTTTGCCTGAGCTTATCACACATACATGATAAGTCCAGTATATGTACACTCTGTTCAGATGCAATCATGTCTTCTGGACAGCAACGCGTGATACATCAGCAGGTGCCAGAAATCATATATTACATGATTTAATATTGTGACAAGGAGAAAGAAGAGGGAATCAAAATCCCTTTGTATCAAGATACAAATGGGCTGCTGTAATGGCAAATTATATTTGTGTACATAAGAATTAATTGGCTAACATTTTATATCAGATACATAGCTCACAAGCGCTCTATTGTGTTTTGTCACATACTGTATGCCAACTTACTAACATTTCTTTCTTTTACAAATGAGATAACAAACGAATGTGCAGCAAAAGTTCATCAACTACGAGGGCTGTTCAACAAAAGAATGATCATAATTTTTTTATGGTCATAATTTTTTGCACTAAAATTCAATCTTATTATATTCTGTTAGCTTAATGTGAAACAAACACGCCGTAGTAGTTTCATTGTTTGTACTCCTGGTTCCCGCCTGTGAGAACCAGGCAAGTTCAGACATGTTCAGTATCGCCTACCGCTGCAATGGAGGTAACATGCAGTTAAAGTTGATGTTAGAGGAAGATTCGGAGTTTCTTTCAAACGTAATCACTGCTGATAAAACTTGACTACATCATTTTGATCCTGAGAGCAAATAGCAAAGCTCAGTGTGGATATCTCCATCACCAACCCCCAAAAAAGCAAAAGTGGTTGTTCTGCTGGGAAAGTTACGGTCATCTCATTCTTTGATATTCATGGAATGGTTTATCAGCATGTTGTACCTGCACACACATCAGTAACTGGACAATACTACAGGGATGTCCTGAAAAAATTGTAAGTTCATATCAGGCGCAAAAGATCACATTTCTGTGAAGCAGGCTGGATGCTGCACTACGATAATGTGTGGCCGCATATTGCCAATGTTGTTGCTGAATATCTTCCAAAAATCAACGTGAAGTGTATCCCTCGCCCTCCCTATAGTCTGGATTCAGCCCCATGTGACTTTTTTCTGTTCCCTAACTTGAAGAAACGCCTTCGTGGGAGACATTATCCATCATCAGAAGCAGTGGTGAAGGCTGCAGAGGCGATTTTTAAGGATCTCTCAAAAAATGGTTTCCAGCATGTCTTTGAAGACTGGCAGAAACGCTAGGACAAGTGCATCGCATTCAGGGGAGACTATTTTGAGAAGGGCCATCAAAATTATGAGCATGAGGAAATGTATATTGTCAAAAAAAAAAATGGGAACATTCTTTATTGAACAGCCCTCGTACCTTTGTGGTCAAATGGTCAGGCCACTGGCTTCTAACCCAGAAGTCTTAGTTATGCGCATATGGGAGTTTTATGAAAATTTTTCTAGTTAGAATTAATTAAAACCCAACACTTACAAACCTATAGTCAAATTTGGCCAAAGAAAAGGAGCTATACAAACAAAACAAAAAAAGTTGTTGTTGACTAATGGCCCTGGGCATTAGTTGATTTGCATCATTTTCCCCCTAGCTTCCCAATATAAAGCCTGTAAGTTCCCACTTTATAGAGACCATTACATTTGTCCAAATGGTGTTTGTTCAAGATGACATCCTCTACTTGGGTGTAGGTATGCAGTGTATTTTATAAAGGTGTTCATGGCCAGTTTCCATTCTAAATAGGGTCACTGCAGTTTTTCTTGGTAGTTTTTGTATGTCAGTTTTGTCTCCAATGTTCTTATAATCCTTGTCTTTTAGTTTATCTTCTTCATCAAGTCTCTGCTGTCTTTTAAAATATAGCTTAATTGTTTATTAATTTCAGTTTGTCTTATGGGTTTAAAATTTGGAATTGCAAGTTTTTGTGCTAGTTGGTCAGCATGTTCATTACCTAAAAGTCCAACGTGGGCTGGAATCCATTGCAGGGTGACATGGTTTCTTGAATCGACAGCTTTAATTAAACTTATTTCTTTGATGTTTTTTGTTGTTTTGTTTTTATAGTTTACAATCCATTCTATGGCTGATTTTGAATCTGTTAAGATAACTATGTTTTGCTTTATGTATGATCTGTACAGGACATTCTGCAGTGCTGTTAGTTCTCCATCATAATGGTTTGAAGTTTTGTCTAGTGTTAGATACTGTGCAAAATGTTTGCAGTATACTCCTGCACCAGCATCTTGTTTGTTTATAAAGTTTAACCATGTTTCCATGTTCTGCTCCTCACCAAATCTCAATAGGATTACTGTACAAATGTTACATATTTTTCCTCTCTGTCCTTTGTGTATGAAAACCAGTTACCATTGTTCACATACACAAGCAAAAAGGAAAAAAACACTCAAATTTGTGTAATGTTACATTTTCCAGCTTTAATTTTTATTGACTCTTTAAGTAAAAGCAGTTTTATTATCTATCACATGAGATACACAGTACATGTCAGAAGAGAGAGGTGGTGATGCAATGAGAAAGTGAAAGAAGATGCAACATAACAGAGTGTCTGCATTTAATGCAACAACACAAGCAATTCTGCTGATTTATATATAAATGTAGCTGCAATCATATTACTTATGGAAATAATATTCTTTGGTTTAGCATAGTTCCAATTTTAAGGTGCTGCCTTTATATATTTACACACCAAATCATTATGTTTATGGCTATTTGTATACAAAAAATATATCTTTCATGTATTATCACCTATTTTGCTTGCTGGCACACCTTTAAGTTGTACCTTTATGAAACAGACATCTCTAACAATGTAACAACTTTTAAATGTCTAACACATTTTATAAATAACTCAATACTACATAAAGCTATGTTAGTAACTGCTCTCTATATAAAGTTGACAGTTTGTGGAATATCAGTCTAAAATGTATTATCACCTTAGGCATTTGTTAGAAATCACTAACAAAGATAATTCGAAAGGAAGAGCAACTGCATAAAGTATTCTCATATAAATGGACTGTAATTCACCAATATATTGCTTTCTATATTTAGAGTAAGCTTGCACTTGCTCCTGCTGTTGGACCTGGTACACTCAAGGATCCTGTTGGCCAAACCCGACAAAATTATACACTTCCTATTTTAACATTTAATGCAATTAAATTGTTGTTTGCATTCAGGCAGTAAATGTGTTCTTCAAACACTAACATAATGTTAACTTTATGCTTTAGTTATAGTCCTATTTTGATAAAAGGCTTATTCTTACAGCATACTAGTTCATTACTTAAATGTGAGATTAAGTTACAGAATTACTAATACCCTTTCATACCTTTAGGATTTGTTTGTTGGGCTTCGAGAATTTACCATTTTAATTCAAGGAAAACAAATTCATTTCACTGTATTGTCGCAAATGCATTGTTGCAATGAGGCGGCGCGAAGGATAAGTTCAAAGAGAGAGGCAGTGCAGTGCGGAGATAAAAGCTCGCTGAAATGGTGGGGGGAAGGAGATGGATTTCTAGAGAGTTCGTCTTTCTTTTAGCACTGTCTTGATTGTTTGAGAACATCCACGTGACATCTTTCTCTTTTACATTCACTGCATCCGTCTTGTTTTCCACGATATCCTTATACTTCATCACCAATTCAATTAACAATTCTTCCTCCATCGATGAGAAATTTGTTTCACGGCTTTTGTATACGATTTTGTTTATCCGCCATTTTTTCAGTTGTGTGCAGACGAAAATGAAAACAAAAGTGCATCGCAGTACGTTCAGAAAATATGACTCATCCATAACCTTCTATAGCTGTAATATTTACAAGTTTCTTGGCGTTAACAAGTGTTTGTTAATATTTTGAGAAAACAGGTTGGTGAAATGCAAGAAATTTAACAGCCTTGTTAGCGCTGTGACGATTGTTACGTTACATTTGTTAACGTTGATTTTAACATCTGTTGATGAAATCGGGCATAAGTGTGTTAAAACATTAAATTTTATTTTTTTGTATTTTCAGAATATTTTGAAAATCAATGTGATTTTAGAGTCAGTGATTGTTGGTTTTACTTAACTAAGGTAAACCCATTTTATTTTTATAACATTGTTATAGGTGCCCTGCAACAAAAACATTTTAGATTATACAACATCTGCAAACAGCTGCTCATAGAAATATAAAACAATTTAAGTAACAGTATGAAACTCTTTCTTCCAGAAAACATGAAAAATATTTAATTGTTTATTGCGATAAACACGACTAATATTAAAATAGACTGAAAAGAGACAAATATTAACTAGTGCCTGTATTTTAGAATTTACTGTTTGATTACATCAAGATTATTAAATGTGAAAAAGTTGAAATATACTTTATGACGTGTGTTCAAGTTATAAAACCTCCTATTTTGTTCCAAGACTGGGACTACAAAGGAATTCACATAGACTCTTTGTGAATGCATGAAAGAGATGGCAGCACTGTATAGTACATAGAACTCTAGTGGCAGCGATGAGAGTTAGGCTGTTTTTGACACTTAAAATGTCAACGTTTTCATTGCAAAAAACAGTGTGTAATCATTCGTTTTCTCCATTTTCATGGTGTGACACTTACGGAAATTCATTGCCAGTTGAGTGAGGCATGTGGTGATGGTACCATGGATGTGACTAATGTGTTCTCCTGGGTGCAACAGTTCAATGAAGACAGAACATTGTGTGACAACAAACCAAGACAGTCATGGCCTCGCACCAGCCGGTCTGACGACATGATCCAGCGAGTGGAGAACGTTGCAATGCTCAATCAGCGATCCTCCAAAACAACATTCAAATATGCAAATGTGCAAATGTTTACCAAAATGTAATTGAAATTTTAATTAATTGATGGAAATTATTCA
Organism: Mantis religiosa; assembly: GCA_030765055.1. Classification (NCBI taxonomy): domain Eukaryota; kingdom Metazoa; phylum Arthropoda; class Insecta; order Mantodea; family Mantidae; genus Mantis; species Mantis religiosa. Next base: position 2,687,592 of record JAUKNK010000101.1, on the reverse strand, counting down.
TTTCTTCATACTAGCTGTATATAGGCTAAGGTTCTTGATAGAGTCAACATTAAAAATTCAATGCCCAGTGGTCTACCAGGGAAATATATGAGTCGAATGGAGAATTTAATGTCAGGATGGCACGTTAGTCATGGTAGCTCAATGGGTTAGAGCCATGGGACAGAAACTAGGAGATCCGTGGTTCAAATCCCGGCCATGGCATTGAATTTTTCATGTTGACTCTATCTATATGTAATTGAAAGTTAATTATATTTATTAGTATTTAGGTAATATGGAATTAGGCTAGCAAGGATGGAAACAATTGAAAAAATCCTTGATTGGTTGGGGCCTTACGTTGTCCAAGAACACAGAGTAAAATTTATAACATATTACATACATCCTATGTCTGGACATGGGGTCTTGCAGGATATCATGTTTGTACATGATTAATATTTAGTATCTTAACATTCTGCAAATTAACTGTTTTACAACAGCTGAAGTGTTTCTAAGATAATGTAGTATTACTCATACTACTGGTGGGGTCCTAGGGCTAGGCAGAAACAAAAAATTATCATATTGCAATTTTCACCAAAGAAAAGACAGTAACTACTATCCTATTAACAGTTACTGAAGTATTGGAGACAGATAAAAATCTGGGTACCATTCACTGCAATTGCTTAACAGGATCTTGCCACTTCAACTTGCTTCGAGTTATTCATCCTCTACAAGAGATGTGTGGCATTGTTCATCTAATATACCATTTGGCAAGAAAAATGCTCACTTATTATCCACTTTGCTATATACATTATCTGTATTTTTTGATGCTACAACAGTAAAATGTGTTTGGGCATTAATGTTTATCTTCCCCTTTAAAATCTCATTACCATGTTTTATCTCAAGTCCTAAAAGAACATTTAAGTTATTACATGCTTAATTAATCATGTTAATGTTGGTGATAGTGATGTATTTTCCTTTGCTATAGCTGCATCATGTGATGTTTGCATTCAAAATCTCTGTAATGGAATAGAGAAGCAAGTGCAATTATAAACCACCACATTAATCAAAATGTCGACACAACTAGAAAAACTTTTTAGATTACAAATATAAGGGCAAGTCTACTGAATTACTATTGAAGTGTAGTTATAGTTAATTTTAATTGGTAACTACTAACGTAACTGCAAATATAACTACAAAAACAAATAACTTAATCATTTTTAGTTTATATATCTAAAAGAAGAAAATTTCAGTCATTAAATAATTGAAATTCTAAACTTGATATACTGTTAAGAGGCACAAACACGCTCTCCAGTTAACTAAATATACATGCTTATTGGTATACCAACTGACTGCATTGTCCATTTTATTAGTTTTCTCGCTATGTTACAACTTTAGCAACTCTCCATATTAACCAAAGCAAAATTTTCAGAAGATTGCAACTGAATTATATATGGTAAGAAAGTTATTTAAAACTTATAAGTTTTTATGCCTAATGTGCAATAATTCACGAGTTATTCCAGAAAATAAACAAATTTATTCTATGCAGTTATAAATGCACCTAAAATTGCCAGTCAACTCTTTCTTCCATCAAAAGGGTATCAAGCATTTAAAATTCAGTAAATTTAGCACCTTCAACAAACAGTGGAAGAATCTGATTTCTTATTTTAGTTAATTGATGGAAATTAATCATTTCTTCACACTAGCCATATATAGGCTAAGATTTTTCATGTTGATTTCTTATGTTTTGGAAAAGTTGATTTTAAATACTTAAGAAAATACTTAAAGATTTCTTTATCAACAATTTACAAGAACATCATCAGCCTGGAACCAAGTCTGACTAATATGTGAAACTTATAAAAGTTACACATATATGGAGGAATTTAATAACAGTGATGTCCAACTTACTTGTTAAAACTATTTTAGTCAGTTTTTCACACTATGTTACTTATATTTACACCACCAGAGAGAAGTCAGCAGGCAATGAAGACAGTCGGATCTTAAAGGTTGAAAATGGAAGCAACATTTCCCAAAACTAGTTCCTCAAAATATTGAAATTTAAGTGACATAGTGTGAAAAATCGCCAAAATATACTTTTATCAATTAATACATATTATACCAGTGCTTAGCACATATGCAATTGCTTTTCCTTTCAGCTTTAGAGACTTTACACAACATCTTATGACATATATAAGAGCACAGAAATTTTCACAGCTTTTGCTTATAAGTGAATAAATATTCCTTTATCTGCAAAACAATTAAGGCACTTGTGTCAACAGCTTTTTGGTGTAATGGAATGTCCTAGCTTCGATGGACACCTTTAATGTGAGTCATCATGTTATCACGCCTGGTGAACTCCTTCTTGCAGAGTGGACATGTGAACACTTGCTTGCTCCGTCGATGCGTTGTAAGGTAATGCCGACAGAAATTACTAATGTGAGTGTAAGTCTTGTTGCATACTTTACATCGATAGACATTCTCAGCCTCACGAACACAAAACCTTCTTGCAGAGCCATCTTGCTCATCATCTTGCTCCATCATTAGAGATGGGAATCCTGTCTGAGAAAAGTCATAATCCGCACTGCAGTTGTCCGAGAATGCCAAGAGCTGCTGAGCTGAGAGCAGTGCATTCAGGTCTCCCTGATCACTGAGATCTCCACCATCAGCTTCTGCACTCACTGACAACAGATCTTCGCTGTTCTTTACTTCTGCAGTACTTGAAGATGGGGATAGAGTAATCAGTTCATTTTCATCATCTGGAAGAGATGATTCATAATCCAAGTCATTTGTTCCATCCTCTTCCAGCTTCACTGTAAACAGAAACATTTGTTATAACATGCTATTACTAATTATACTAAGTAATTAAATGCAAGTCAATACAATAGGTACTAAAAAACTTACAATAGTCAGGCAAATAATACACTATCAATAAGTAGGCATAACCATTCATTCATTTCAAATGAGTGTAAACGTAAACATTATTTCTTTAAATCTGTACTCTTCAGTTCCTGTGTAACTTTTCTTTCTTGAATATGTTTTGCACTCTTGTGCTTATTTTTAACTACTGAATAATTGTTAGCATCTATTGTTGCATTTGCAATGAAATAAGACTAGTCTTTTTAGATCAGTAGTGTGTTTTTGCCCATGTGGGAAGTAGAAAACAATAAAGCCATTGTATTAATGAACAAAGTGATGAATTAATATCGAAATGATCAATTTCCGAATAATAAACCAACAGTTTTTTGTAGTTGACCATTTACTATCCACTTGATTACAGAAGTAGCCATTATTTTGTTACTACATGAAACAATGCAACTGCTGATGTTAGTAAAGCAATGTCGGCCATTAGGTATGTTGTCAAAAATAGTTTAGAGCATGAAATATTACTTGCAATACTAGGCTTAACATCACATCAAAAAATAACCACCATAAAAAAAAATAATGAAATTACAATAGCCAAAAACCTTCACAAAATTACTCATTATAAACCCCTATGTATAGCGGCACAGTGAAATTAGTATATCTAAAATAGCTGCTTCATTTCACTATGTGATGGCTTTGAAATTCCACACTCTTTGCACGACAAGAGGAAATGAAGTGATTTAACAATTGAAAAAAGTATTTGAAAATTCAAATCAAGTATCTCAACAATGGTTGATGATAAAATAAAAATTTATTTGGCACAAACTTCAAGCTTTTACGAAATATCTTTTGTGCAGCAAGATTTTGTCTCTCTCTTTCGGCTTATTAGTTTTTGTAAAAACCATTTTGATACAGGACTTGATCTTAAACTTAGCATACTGCATCTGAAATCATAAGAGCTCCTTATCATTATACGAGGGTGGGTCAAAAAGTAATGCCTTCTATTTTTTTCTCTTTTAATTGCAAAGAAAATTGAATCCAATTTACATAGCTTGAAAACTACAACATTGACGATTAATTTGTCACTATCCAATATAATCTCCGTCCTTTTCCACAGTTTTGGTCCACCTTTTAACTAGGACAGGTATTCCAGTGTGGTAAAACACACGGTCTTGCTTCCTAAGCCATTGACGCACGGACGTTTTCACAGCCTCCTCATCTTCAAAATGAATCCCACAATGACCTTCCTTTAGTGGCCCGAACAGATGGAAGTCTGATGGTGCCAGGTCAGTGAGGTAAGACTTGCCATCCCAATTTCTCAATTTCTGCAGTGGTGTAACGGCTGGTGTGTGGTCTTTCCTTGTGATGCAAAAGAAGAACATCCGCCATAGTTTTTGTTGGACGAACTCAGCAAAGACGTGCTTTCAACTTCTTGAGAGTTCTGACATACTGGACAGAATTTATTGTGCATCCCTGCTCCAAAAAATCAATCATAAGCACACACTCTGCATCCCAAAACACTGTCGCCATAACTTTCCCAGCCGACCGCTGAGTTTTGAATTATTTTTTTCTTCAGCGACGTTGTGTGATGCCATTCCATTGACTGTCTCTTTGATTCAGGTTCAAAAAAATGAACCCACGTTTCGTCTCCAGTAACAATTTTTTCCAGAAATTCCTCTCCCTCCAAATTGAAGCGCTGCAAGTCTTCGGAGGCTATTGTTTTCCTTATTTCTTTGTTTTGGGCGGTTAACATTCTTGGTGCCCAACGTGAACAAACTTTTGAGTAACCCAGTTGTTGAATGATCGTCATCACACTGCCTTTACTGAGGGAGGTAATGCGGCACAATTCAACAGTTGTTACCCAGAAATCACCACGAATGATGTCATTGAGTCGCTGAATGTTGCATGGAGTCACTGCCGCTTCGCTTTTCATCTGCCAATAGTGTTTGCCCTTCAGCTTCGTTACAGCGATGAACCCATCACCTAACAGTGCTGGCATCCACCGTTGCATCACCATACACATTTTTTAGCCTTTCGTGAATGCGAATTGGCGTTTCACCTTCCGTAGTAAAAAAATTCAATCACAGAACGCTGTCTAATAAGAATGTCGATGTCAGCCATTTTGCAACAGGATGCAGTGCTGCCACCTGTTGACTTAGGAAGTTACTACTGCAGGGAATTAGAGAAGAAGGTTTGAGGAATAGCGCCAAATTCAAAGTTTTCACATAACTTTCTTATTTATGGAAAAAAAAAATAGGAGGCATCACTTTTTGACCCACCCTCGTCAAATGCTCCTAATCAAATTTTTGTACATCATGCAGTATTTTCTAGAGGTAAGTAGTAGAGAAAGTAAAAAATGGTGGGGATGGTGTCCTTAAGCACACCATACAAATCTGACTCAAAAGACAGTAGCAACAGCAAGTACTTAAAGATCCTTCATAAGTATATATAGAATTTATCTGCATACAAGAGAGTATCAAAAAGTTTTCGATTATCATACTGTAGTTTTTATGGTAGCAGAGAAATTTTTTTTCAGTGTCATCATTGATCCCTCGGGGCATAATGTTGAAAGTTTCAGTCAAATGTGTCCTTTTCTTTTCTTACAGTGAGTGCTAGATGGGATTAAGGTGTAAGATGTAGAAAATTGAGGCCCATAGTGTGATAAAGTTGTTGCATTTGAAGGGCAAAGCTGCCCGGGAAATCAATGCTGAGATGACAGCTGTTTAAGGCAATGATTGCTGTCCTTGACAGACGATGCTATCATAGTGAGAAAAGTGGGAGTGTTTAATCCTGGAAGATGAGCAAACATCCAAATGATCATGAATGAGACACATCTTAGTTATGGTAGTGTCTGGAAAATTATTCACGAGAACTGCACATGTCTAAGATGTCTACACAGTGGGTTCCACATTTTCTAACCCCTTTCCAAAAACAAACACAGCGTGACCTTTCAAGACAAATGTTGATGCTGTTGGAACAGGATGAAGATGATTTTTGATCATCTGGTAACCATATATGAATCATGGATCAATCAATATGATCCAGAGACAAAAACCATGGGCACAGAATGGAAGCACGATGATTTTCGCCCTCCCAAAAAGGCAAAGGTGCAAAAGTCAGCTGAGAAGGTCATACTTTCAGTTTTCTGGGACTGTTGTGCAGTCATCCTTACAGATTACCTTTACAAGGGTCAAACCATTGTCTGGAAAAGTTACAAGCAGCTCTGATCAAGAAACAACCAGATATGCTCCAGCTCATTCATCTCTAGTTGCAGTTGACAAAACAAGGGAATACAACTTGAGATCTTTCAGAGAGTGGTAATCCAAAAATACAGACTTCTACAATCAAGGTATTCGCAAGGTCAAGAAACACTGGGAAAAATGTGTAAATCTGGATAGTGACTACAGAGAGAATAATTAACAAAGACATATCAACACAAACTCTGTATTACATTTTTTAAAGGGTGATAATTAAAACTTTATAGTAGCCCCTTGTACAAATATTTCAAATTAAGGATACACATATATGCACATGAAATTTCACTGTACAATGCAAGCTCTGGTTCTCTGACATAATGCAACAAGCAGTAATAGACAGCCTCACAGATTGCTACAAATTTCAAGTAACCACATTAGAATAAAAAACAAACAAAAGACACTCAAAACCAAGCTTTTTCTTGCAGGGAACTTAAACAAGACCTGAGCCGCTTTGGAAAGGAGTTCTTGAAAATCTTACACTATTAAACACTTTAGACTGATGTGTCAGTAATGTCGTCTCGCGATGCTCTGCACAAATATTCCCAATTTCCCCTTACTTTACTTCATATATAAACATAATCATATGCCGAGATTTAACTGTATTGGAACACCACAGAGAAGCGAAAAATTATTAAATTATAGATGAGTCGTATTTTTTACACATCTGCTTCACTTTCGTACCTATTTTGAGGACATGTTTCGCAAATCATCGCTTGCATCTACGGCTCTTGTGCGACTGAAGTTAGATCCAGCGGTGTGGGTAATTCTGGGGTTGTTGCTGCCATCTGTGGATTTAGTGATGAACTTGAATGTGGGATTCTCTTCTAGCGGGATTTCAAAGTTCATTAGTTGGTTTTTATGTTTTTCTATGTATATCCTCTCCCATATGACGAGTTCACTATGTTTTTGTACGTATTTTAGTAATTCTGTGTTATCTTCAATTTCATGATTTTCAGACCAGAAATGAGCTGCTATTGCGGACTTATCAATATTTTTGTATCTTAAGTGCCTGAAGTGTTCTTTCTTTCTAGTGCCTATGTTTCTTTTTGTCCTCCCTATGTAAATTTTTTCACAGTCTTTACACTTAATCTTGTAAATGCCTGACTTTTCCTCTTGTTTTATCTTATCAGTATTATTACTGTGAAGAAAACCTACTTCACAGTAATAATACTGATAAGATAAAACAAGAGGAAAAGTCAGGCATTTACAAGATTAAGTGTAAAGACTGTGAAAAAATTTACATAGGGAGGACAAAAAGAAACATAGGCACTAGAAAGAAAGAACACTTCAGGCACTTAAGATACAAAAATATTGATAAGTCCGCAATAGCAGCTCATTTCTGGTCTGAAAATCATGAAATTGAAGATAACACAGAATTACTAAAATACGTACAAAAACATAGTGAACTCGTCATATGGGAGAGGATATACATAGAAAAACATAAAAACCAACTAATGAACTTTGAAATCCCGCTAGAAGAGAATCCCACATTCAAGTTCATCACTAAATCCACAGATGGCAGCAACAACCCCAGAATTACCCACACCGCTGGATCTAACTTCAGTCGCACAAGAGCCGTAGATGCAAGCGATGATTTGCGAAACATGTCCTCAAAATAGGTACGAAAGTGAAGCAGATGTGTAAAAAATACGACTCATCTATAATTTAATAATCATATGCATTTACTCTTCTCTTGTGTGTTGTTGGACACAACCACTTATTCCAATAAAAATTCATTGAGTTTAAACAGTAGTTTATTTTCATATATATTCAAGGGATAAAAATGCTTGAGAAAATGCAAGCAAATGGATGACATTGTATGTGAAGACACTGACTCATTTGTATATTAAGTACAAGTGGGAGATTAGTTCTTGTATTTAAACTTGACTCATATTGCTTGACTATTGCTTAATACCTCAGTTGGGATATTCTTGACTGTTATAACTGGTAACTAACTCCACTTAGCTGTTTAAAATTGTCCAAATTCTCCAGTACTGCTTTTGTGATATAGACTGATTACCTTTTCCATTACTTCCAATAGTTCGCTATCGTACTGCCATCTAGTGGGGGCAACACAAACTTATTGACCGCATCTATTGGCGGTATTTCAAAATTCATCACACAATTTTTATATTTCAAAGTAAATATTTTCTCCCAACGCATCAAAACTATCAGTCATTCAATTGCTTTAACAATTTAACCTCTGGAATTATTTAATGGTTAAATGACCAGAAATGATCTGCCATCACTGACTTACGTACGTGTATATTTAATATTTCTGATATTCTTTCAGTCTGGTTTCCAAATTACGTCTGGTTCTACCAATGTAAATTTGATCACACTCCAAACAGTTAAACTGATAAATGTCAGATTTTTTATTATCTGAAATGTTATCTTTTTTTTTTTGGGGGGGGGGGGGGGAATATAGTAGATTTTTTATGCTGTATTTATTTTGAAAAAACATTGTTATACAATATTTTTAAAAATTTTTGAATTTTTTATTTGCCAAGGATGGTAAATTTTTTCAACTTATAATTACCTTTTACTTTCTTAAGGATAGAAATATCATTTACATTTTTTATATAGGGTTATTCAAAAAGAAAGAACAGATTTCAAACATTTATTTCTTCCAAACAACAAAAGATAGAAACATGATTCCAACTTTCATTGAGAGAGAAAAGTTTACAAAGGCTCAGAGATGTTCACAAAACCAAGAGACTTGGCAGTGCTTTCACATTTCTCATGCAATACAGTGAAGAGAGAGAGAAAACTTTTTAAACCAAATTGTGACAGGTGATAAAACTTGGGTTTGTCATGTCACACCACAATCCAAGCAACAATCAATGGAGTGGAGACACACATTCTCCGAAAAAACAAAAAATCAAAACAACGTCAGCAAAAAAAATCATGTGCGCTATGTTCTGTGATAGGAAAGGTGCTCTGCTTATTGAACTTCTTCCTAGAGATGAAATCACTTTTGCAGCACAATACTGCACACTGTGAGAACTATTCCAAACAGAGAGAAATGCTTAGTAAAGGAATTGTGTTGCTCCAAGACAGTGATCGGCCCCATACCGCTGGTGACACTCAGTGATTCAATAGATTTATTGGGAGCAGCTCAATAGCTCAACATAAAGCCTGAACTTGACTACCACTTGTATGTGCACATGAAGCACAAGCTGTGCGGCAAGCGCTCTGGATCTGACAAAGTGAAAAATGCTGTGGAGTCATGCCTTTCATCACTGGCAGGAATTTTCTATGCTCAAGATAAGAAAAGCTGATCACCTACTATGACAAATCTTTGAACATTGGAGGAAATTATGTGGCAAAATAGTTTAAGATATGCTCTTTCAAGTAAAAATAAAATTGGCTTCAAAAAAATTGTACTTTTGTTTTTGTTTTACAAAAGGGTACTTACTTATCAAACATGCCTTGTATGTTAGATAAAACAATGTCAATATGAAAGGAAACATTAATGCCCAAACATACATTCTCCAATGATTATGTAGAAAATGAAGCTAGCTACAGTGAAGCAATCAATATTATACAAATATAACAATTTGTAACAAAAGCCCCACTTAACTTAAGAAAATGGTGTTAATTCTTCTTTCTAATTGATATCGATTTCAAGAACTATTGTCCGCATCTAACACAATTCTCCTGTGGTTTTCCTTGACTGAAAATGCGGAAATCAATCAATATCAATTAGAAAGAAGAATTAGCACCATTTTCTTAAGTTAAGGGAGGCTTTTGTTGCAAATTGTTATATTTGTATAATACATTCTCCAACATTATAAAACTGCAGATAACCTCTGTTGGTTACATATATGCAGCAAAGCACATAATTAGTAGGCATTTTTCTACCAGATGGTATATTAGATCAACAATGCCATTCACAAAGGAGAGATACTGCATAACAAATTTAAGGAATTAGTATGTGTTAAGTGACACCAATTTACAGGCAGTGATGTCACCCAAATTAGCATTAACTTATAACTAGTGACCGTGTTCATTATTTTCGTAACCATACTTCATATTCGTTACTTTGGTAACCATTAATGGAAAACTCTTTGTATTCATTACATTGGTAACTTTACTAGTCAACGTTATTAGGTAACTAATTACCTTGTATTTGTTACTTTGGTAGCCATTACTGGGCAATTAGTTAATTTATATTTATTACTTTGGTAATCGTTATTGGGCAACTAGTTAGACTCCATTCACTTTTTAACTGTTATGATTATGTTCTTTTACAACGTAGTATGCAGTAGAAATGGGAGAAGCTTGCATTGTACTTGAGAAACCCTATACTTCAAAGTATCTGACTATAATGTTGCAAAGGCTTTCTCGGTCAGTGTCTATGCAGCATGGAGCAGTTTCAAAGCTAACACACACTCTTCCAGATGTTTCAGATGCAGCGGCACCATCAATTTTCAGTAGCATATTTGCATGTTTCTTCTCGGTAGCTCAGAAGCAACTGCTGCTGTGCTTGTTCTATGTACCACAGCTTTCTGATGGGTACAACTAAATTTGCAGCTTATCCTCTTGTGCAAAGTCTGAACTACTGCTTTTTCTGGAGTACAGAATGCCTTCACTTACCAATAGAAGTTATTCCCCTCTTTCTAAATTTCAACATTCTCTTCACTTCCACCAGCAGCTATTAGTGGTGCATATAGGGATGCCTGAGTATACAGAGTAGGTAAACCTGCAGATCCCACACTATGCTATGCACTTAGCTTGAGAACTATTTTGTTATTTTTTAGGAGGAATTATATCAACGTGATTGAACTTCTTGTTACTGTGTGCAGTAGTAGGGGAAGTATTATATTCTATCCAAAAAAAATTGATAAATATTTCCCCAGGAATACATATTTTATAACCCCTTGAACAAAAAGTAGCAAAAACATTTTTAGATGAAAGGCATTTTTAGTGTGTGTGCGCACACATGCACAGCATTAGTCAAAACTTTAAGTCAATTAAATGCCAAACTTGCTACTTAAGTTTAGCATCATCCAGGATGCAACACAAAAAAGTTCAAGAAATTTCTCCCAACCCAGACAAACCTTTAAATGGAATGTTTTTGAAAACTTTTGATTTTCCAAAATACTACCAAAATCTTCATTAAAATGTCTATTGTCTTGTCTGTGAATCACTTAGTACATGTGACATTACTGTGAGAAGCAAGTTCCAAGGTGCATAACCATTAAACTTCCTCTTAGCCATCCAACCATCAAAGAGTTAACATTTGCATGTGAGTTCAGAGCATTTTGTGTGTGGCAACACTTGTCCAGCCACTAGGAGCCCAAGGACATGTCAATTTGATTAAAATATTTGGAGAAATTTTCTTTCGTGCAACACCAGAATATTTTATAAGTCCAACGGTGCACGTATGCGCATGCGCAAGCAGACAACCCGCAGTCCTCGTATTGCAGCTAACACGAGAACTATGTAACACTTGTAGCAAACCTCCGCAAAAATGCCCCAGACATCTGTCCTAAACCGGTGCAAAAGGACATGTGGATGCGATTAGTGCGTATCAGTTTTGGAAAATACTGACCATGTTTCCTTTCAGGGCTCGACAAATCAGTAAAATGTATGAGCTCGTGTACTGGTTCGTCTACTGCCATGAATTGTGCCCAATTTTACCAACAGATATTAAAATTGACGTTAACAAATGTAACGCTTCGTTGCTTTACAAAAGTAAGCTTGCTGTCCAGCAAAAGTGCCAATTATACTGTTAGAAGTGTAGGCTGTTTGTTTTCTGTTCTTCATATATTTAAGATTTGTTCAGTACGTTGTTGAAAACCGGAAAATGGCTCGACAAATCAGTAAAATGTATGAGCTCGTGGACTGGTTCAGCTACTGCCACGAATTGTGCCCGATTTTACCAACAGATGTTAAAATCAATGTTAACAAATGTAATGTAGAAATTGTCACAGCACTAACACTAATGTTAAATTTATTTAGGTACTACTTTGTGTTAGTTTGCTAATGTAATTTAGGGACAAGTAAGACTGTTGGCAGCTTTGTGTTCAGTGGAGAAACAAGGATAGTTTGGCTGCACTGAATTCTTCAATATGGCTACATACGCAGTAAGGAAATAAACAAACAATAACGTTAAAAGAAGGCCTTCCAGCACGAAATTGCACTAAAAAGTAAAGAAATTATATTAAAAATCACGGTTGTATATAAAAACATCAAAAAGTGTGAAAGAATTAGAAAAAAAATCGGCGCATCGCATATTACAAAGAAGAGCCAAGTGAAATGTAGATCAACACATCATTTATGGTAGTTCGTAGGCTTTCACAGCCGGAGTCTGGTAGATAATGATTATCCGGGCTTGTAGGCTGTGGTCTAGTGGAAAATCTTCCAGGCGTTTCTGGAAGATTTTCCACTAGACCACAGCCTACAAGCCCGGATAATCATTATCTACCACATCATTTATGTCAAACTTTTTTTGTAGAGTGAAGCATTTCCATGATATTCCTGTTTTCCTGTCTAAGTTATGCAATACTTAAGATTTTGCTCAAATGGAAAGTTTTTATTTAGTTTTTACTATCTCTTAAACATGCCAAGAGAATCAAATTTCACAGCCATCACATAGCAACAGACAGCTGTGCTTTTTTAAAAGACTTGACTATTGCCTTCATCACTGAAAATAGATGCTATAAATGAAACATCTGGAAAACTTGATTATGTTTCACCATCACCCACAAAGCCTGAATTATGCACCCTATTACGAAAGCAATGACACAGTAATATTCTTTTGATTTTAAGCTTAAATTTAAACTTTGAGGTGGCATTTATTTATTCATTCAGTAATTTGTTTATACAAGGTTTCCACATAAAAATTATTAAACACAACGGGTTTCAATAATCAGCAGTCGCTCGAGAATGCACCTTTACTTTGTTCCTAATATTCTGTATAAAGTGTTACCTCATTGCTGAGATGTCATACCTTTTGGCTAAGTAAGTCACTTATCTGGAAGACACTCAGACTGAAATGTTTAAGCTTGGCCACAGTAATGTTTCCTTTAGTTCCTGTGTTTAACAAACAGTAGCAACCGAGGTCTATACACCCTATATTAATATACTTTACAGACTCTGCTGTTGTATGAACATTGGACCAATAATATGCCTTGCATGTCTTCCAGAAAAGACTGGGTAGAGTTACTTGCAGTTGTCATGAATCAAACATGGAGAGTATGGTACAGCTTTTACGTGTAAGCTCTGTAGCTTAATGCCAAAGTAAACTCAATTCTTATCGAAAAAGCTATATGCAATTATCCATATTTCTAGTGTTGTATTTATGTTTACTATCTTCCTTTTCAAAATCTTTCACATGTATTTACAAAACACTTACTAAATTGTTTACATGAGTGTTTGGCTTTTCTATACAGGTTTTTTTTTTACACCATATCAAATCAGTAAGTATAGATATCTTCTACATTAAAGCTTACTACTTTGTCAACAGCTCCGAATTCCATATTTAGTTCAGAGGCTAGATTTTCTATATGTATATATATTTTCAGACACATCAATGTAAAACCTTAGAATTTTGAACTGAATACTTTCACTGTCTAATAATATCTGCCCCTTGTGTGGTTTTCATGATTGTTTATGTAAAAATGAAATAGTTCTGTGTTGACCAATTAATTTTCTTAGAACCATTCTTTTGGTGTACTACTGTAATGTTTTTGTCTATGAATCCCTTATTGTTGCTTTCAATAAACACTATGGACAAGGAAACTGCCTCACATATCTCTTTGACTGTCAGATATAATGTTTATTGAAAGATAGAGACAGACTGAAAAATTCAATGCCATAGCCGGGATTTGAATTACAGATCTTCTGATCTCCGTCCAGCCGCTCTAACCCTTGAGCTACTATGGCCAACGTGCCAACATGGCATTAAATTCTCCAACTGACTCTTGTTTTTCCCGGTAAACCACTTAGGAGTTCTCATAAACACATGAGACAACTACCTTAATGGTGACTTACAACGTATAAGTACTTTAAGGCCCGGGCTTTATATAGTTAACCACTATCATGTTGGTCATAGTAGCTCAAGGGTTAGAGCGGCTGGACGGCAACCAGAAGATCCGTGGTTCAAATCCCAGCTATGGCATTGAATTTTTCAGTCTGACTCTATCTTCCCATACTTTAGCCTACACGGCCAGTGTGAAAGAACAATTAATTTCCAGTAATGTTTATTGTTGCTTTCAATAAACACTATGGACAAGGAAATTGCCTCGCATATCTCTTTGACTGCCACAGTTACCCTTTCAATATCAGAGAAGACCAAGGGATGCTCATATTGGAACCAAGACACTAAAATACTTGTTCAGGAAAAGATTTTGGGAAACCACGAAAACATCCTTTCAAAATATGCCCTTTGGGCTGAAATGAGGAAGGTCAACAGCAACTCCAACAAACCCCTATCTCATCTCATTGTGTAATTTCATATATATAATGCCATCAGCAAAATATAGGAGCATGCAAGGCTTAAGACAATTGTATCTATAAACTTTGCTAAAACTTCAAGAATTTTAGACTTTTTCTTTTCCACTTTTATTAAATAACTTTTACTTTCAAGTAAGAAAATTGCTTTTCTATCATCAACAATTTTAAAGTCACAAATGGCTATTTAACTGGTCATGTACCATTTAAAACACTGCATTGAACTTTAAACAACATTTTTCTTAATTCCTTTTTTTCAGCATTTTTCATTATTCAAAATACTCCTCGGCCACAATTTGTGACCTATTAGCTTGAAATGTCCAAGGGAGCTTGAGGAATTACATAATTAAAAGATTTAAATAGTTCAGTCAAAATGACTTAATTTTTAAAACATTGCGAAGTTCAATAATAATAATAGTCTACTTCTTCTTTACCTTCTTCCTAGTATACCACTTATCATGGTGTTAGGGGATTCTTGTTCCCCTATCCCTTAAGGTCGTGTCTGAGAAACCAAAGCTTTGGATCTGATAGAGAATGATGCCTGATGTGAGGGCGAGAGAAGTGGATAATAGTACGAGGGCAAGATGATGGAGCAATTGGTGGAATGATGGTGGAGAAAACCGGAGATCCCAGAGAAAACTTAACTCAATGCTGTGTTGTCCACCACAAATTTCACATTGCGGTTGCCTGGAATCAAACCCACGCCACCTTGGTGATAGTTGAGCATGGCGCAGCTCTTAATATGTTTACAAAAAAATAAAATTTCTTAAGCTAATTAAATTTAAGAAGTACCTGTACAGGATTTCTTTATGTTTGTATCCTGAGCTCAAATTAAAAATTTGAGTCATATGACAGTTTAAGGAGTATTTCATATTATATCACAGTGATTAACATCTTAGCAATGCATGGAATAGCTTGTTAAACATTTGCGTGCATTGTACGTTCTGAATATATGGTAAAGTTATTTTTACTTTTACAGATGCACTGACCTAAAAGACCATGGAACAATTCAATGCAAATACTTTTTACTAACAGCTACAATGAAAAACTTAAGCACAAGATAATTTTATATTTCTTCACTGTCCTACTGTCCTTCAAAACACTACATAAAAAACTTAAGTAAACCACTACTTGGGATCTTAACCTATCTTAAACCTAGTGGCACAGTAGAGTCAAACCCCTGCTTAATGAACTCATAGTCAACAAATATTTCTAATGGCACAAAAACTGCCTTGGACCCAATTTGAATGGTTGTGATTGAGCAGAAGTTTTCCTCTACATGTCCAGTCTTAAGTCTTCTCAACTTACCTTCATAACACTTCTCAACCCAAATCTTCTTGGAGAAAAATCTTCGTTATCCCTTTCTGCCGATGAAGTACGAAAAAGCAAAATCGTTTCCGCAAACTTTTAACTGTAGAAAAATTGCTTTGCTCCGAGTAATGTCAAAAAAAAGAATGTCATGCAATGAAAAACGTCTGAAAATATCAGAAAATCTACATCATTCCAGATAAATACAGATAAAAATGTTATGAAGGCATTCGATAAAACCAACAAACATGTGGTCCATAACGAGATTCCTTAAGCAGAGGTTTCACTTTGAGCCTCGACACAGTATATCCCTTTACAACACTCAACAATTCCACTTCGAAATGCCGATGTGCATACAACTAAAACTGGGTGAGGCATGCAAAACAAGTTAGTAACAACAACTAATTTTAAATTACAATTTAATAGTTGTAAATGAAGCAGTGTGCAAATTTGAACTAGAATGTGAGTTCTAACATCACTGGCATTTAGTACTGTTAGTAACACTTTGAATATTTGTTGGGGCCTAGCAGTTGGTATCTCGCTTATTACGCACAAACTACGACACGCGCACACCCACGCATACACACAAACACTCGCACAAGCGTGTTACCATAACTAATGTGCTCCCTGCAATTTAAAAACCATCACATTACACAAAATGGAAATACGGAATTGAAGGCACTGTCTTCCACTTACCCAAAGCATACTGTTCAGGATCATTCGTACTGCTTGGTCGGAAAAAGGCTTGACCTGGGTCTGAAACAAATGCATGGAAACTTAAACATTTGTACCACTTTTTTACCAATTGTGCTTACTTTTAAGCGGTTTCAACACACTATTCTTATTTAACTGTATTTTTCAATCTAATTCCTGCAGAAATGGTTTTACTACACATTTTTCTGTAGATGCAAGGAGAATACAAGAAATCAATACAAAGATGTAGAAAAGCTTATACCTATATGCTAGCCTTGAACATCTATGCTTCCCCAATACTGAGAGAAACATCCAAACAGCAACAACATTTAAGAAAATACAGTGGAACCTCACTTATGTTTTTCAAGGGAGACTACTAAAATATATACATGAGAAAAAGTGTAACTAAACTCAAATACAGTTTACCATGGAAGCGGAGAAGGATGGAACTCTTCCATTCCTGGACATTC
The DNA here is from genome assembly GCA_030765055.1 of Mantis religiosa. Classification (NCBI taxonomy): domain Eukaryota; kingdom Metazoa; phylum Arthropoda; class Insecta; order Mantodea; family Mantidae; genus Mantis; species Mantis religiosa. The sequence continues at coordinate 2,670,569 of JAUKNK010000101.1, read as the reverse complement.
TTGTTTCAAAAAACAGTAACGGTACACTGGGGCATGCTGTATACCGTAAGCCTACACACACCGATCTCTATCTGAACATCGCCTGCAGTGCCATATGTAGTAAAAGCGGGCGTTAAATACTTTACATTTCATTTCTATCTGAACGCTCATAGTTTCCATCATAAGTCTCAACAACTGGGAGTTCTCAATACACTGGCCCACAGAGCTTTGTCTATCTCTGATCCCAGCCACTTAAAACAGGAATTATAGCACCTGAGACTCAATTTCCATCAAAACGGCTACTCCAAATATGACATTGAAGCCTCGATCACCAATGCTAGGAAAGGGAAACCTGAAATACAGCAAGCGTCAGATAAGCCTACCGCTAGAGCCTGCATCCCGTTACCAGCAATCTATCCAGTAGAATCAGCAGAATTCTCGCCAAATAGATCAGGACCATCCACAAACCACCTCCGAAGATTAAGCATCTGTTGAGACCAGTGAAAGAAAAACTGGACTTCCAAGTTCCGGGAGTGTACCGCATTCCCTGTGAATGTGGGACACCGTATATAGGACAAACCGGAAGGACCATTGCTACTAGAATATTCGAACATGAACAGAGCATTCGTTTAATGCAACCTGAGAAGTCTGGGCTGGCACAGCATTGTTTTGATAACGACCATAAAGCCAATTTCCAGGAGACAAACATCTTGGCAAAATGCAACAGTTACTGCGAGCGGAGAATTAAGGAGGCTTTGGCCATTTCCTCTGAAAGGAGCACGCTTAATTGCGATGCTGGATTTCAGTTCAGCTCCTCTTGGAAACCAGCCTTATAAATGGAAATCCGTCGATTTAAGAAGCAAAGATCAATACAGCTTGATAATCAAGTTAAGCAGTTATGTTTCTTAGACACAATTTTCTATACTCACGCCATCTCCTGACCTGGCATTTAATTTACTAGAAAGTCTTTTGTTCAGTAATGCGAATTTTGATAGTGTTTTGTCTTTGTTTATAGTTGTGTTATATCCAGTAGTATTTCATTGTGGTTATAACATTTTATGAATATCCTGATGATGGGAGAGCTGCACACTCCCGAAACGTTGATATCTAATCATCTTTTCACCTGGCTTGCTGCCCGAGAAGAAAGTGAGCGTATTCGTCGCCAAGAAAGCTTCAAGTCTTATTTCAGGTCTTATTTTTAGTATAACTGATTTTCTCTTCTGGTATGGAAATGTGTATTAATTACACAAATAAAATTAGAGCATACACTGTGCACTTCACAAGGATTTAAAAAGTCTTCAATTTTTGTCTGCTTTTTGGATTTTTCCGTACAGCCATACACTAGTTGATTATAAGCACTACTGGCCTCTCCACAAATTCTCCGGCCATTTATGTCGTATCTTTTGTTAAACTTTTGGAACCAGCCAACAGTCATGTTAAGTTGCTTCACAAAATCTAATGCCTTCTCTTGTAACATTTTTCCTTCGATGGGAATGTTTTTCTCACAATGTTGATTGAAGCAGACTATAAGACATTTTTATAAATCAGCAAAATACCCTGTTTGTATTCTCTTTACATTTTGATAGCAAGATCCAGGCTTTGATACATTCAGTATATCCTCTTCATTTTTTATTATGGTTTTCAGTGTCGAGTAAGACAGGTCCAAATGCTCAGCAATATTCTTCGTTTCTTTAGGACTATTTTTAACCTATCCAAAATTTTTAATTTTTCACAAGAGTTAAGGATTTTCTTGTTTTCTACCTTGTTGTTTGATATTCACACATGTTTCTTCTCCTGTTTGTAACTCAAAACTCCGCTTGAAATAGATAAGTGACTGTTGGAACAATATGACAATGAAAGGATAAATCATAATGAAAACAGCACTAAAGCAGAGAAGTGACTGTTGGAACCAAGGTTAATAGACTGTTGGAGCGATATGACAATGAAACGATAAGTGACAATGAAAACTGCAAACCAGGCAGTTCCAAAGCTATTCAAAGCAAACATACCACCGTATTATTAATAATAACTAAACACTAGTAACACAACTTCACTATTTACTTATCTTATTTAAATCCTGGGACCGGTTTCAAAGCGAAACATCTGCTTCATCCTCAACCACTCAGCTTGACAGTCAGTCCGTTAGTGGGAAACCAGTCCCAGGATTTAAATAAGTAAATAGTGAAGTTGTGTTAGTTGTGTTTAGTTTTTTTTTTTTTTATTTATTTATTTAGTGTACTAAGCTATTACAATTGTTGAGCTACTCGCCAGTATTTGGCCCAGGCCATTAATTGGTGGGCAGCCCATTGAATTACAAAATGTGTAATACACTACTTACATTTCTATTACTACTAACATTACTACCATTACTACTATTGCTTACACACTATTGTTCATTTCCTTTTTTCACAGTTCACTTCCATTTATTTTTTACTTTATCTAAGAACTGTCCTACATTCTTGAGATTTTTATCTATAATTTTACATATATCAGGTCTTCACTTAATTTTTCTCCAGATGTATTCTTTTTGCCAAATCTCTGTTTCCCTGCATTCAAAAAGTATATGTTCCACATCTTCCTTACCCCCACACAATGGGCACTTGTCTTGCACAAACCCATTCCGCTGCCCTTTTAGCCTCCACACTCCTGCTCTCAGCCATGCTATCCCCTTCCTTTCTTCATTAATGGTTTTATCTATATACTGCTCCCTTCCCCAGCCACTTTTTAACTCAACATAATATACCAATGACCTCTTTTCACCTAACTGGCTGAACAGTTTTTGAATCTCTATATCTTCAAATCTTTTTCTAACACCCCTCCAGAAACCTTTATAATTTCTATCTCTTTTTCTCCAAATATCCCCTAAGCCATTATTTTTAAATTGTTTCGTAGAGTGCTTGCCCAGCCCGAGCTTTGCAGACTTGCTTCTTGATATTTCAAACATTGTTGCAATAAGCTGCTTTTTTTTTTTTTTTTTTTTTTTTTATATATATATATATATATATATCAACAGCATGCTCCATTACATAGTAATTCTAAATTCAAGATCCTATGCCAGTATTTCAAGGTTACTCTCCCCATTTCAATTTGAGCAACTTCGTTTGCTGTTGCCATTGGCAGCCCCAAAACTTCCTTACAGAACATCCTGTGTATCTGATCCACAACTTCCCACCCATTCTCAAGCCCCCATATTTCAATGCCATATAGCATTCTGGCCTCGACTACAGAACTATATACTCTTTCCAACCATTTCATCTCCATCTCTGACATTTTATATAGACACCCTCTCACAGCCATCATTGCTGCTTTCCCTTTTGCCAGTGCATATTTCTTTTGTTTTCCCCATTTGCCTCCTGCATCTAATTTTAATCCTAAGTACAGTCACGCACTACTTTGTATTCAGCTTCTCCCTTCTTCCACTTTTCATATTTACTCAATTTAGTTCCTTTTTTAAATACTACAATTTGAGTTTTTTCGCTGTTTACCTTTAAGTCCCACTCTGAACAGTATTTCTCCACCTCTTGCAAAGATATTTTTAACCCATTAACGCTAATGGACATTATTACCAAATCGTCTGCAGAAAGTAAACCTGGGACTTGTAAGTTGTTTATTACTGGCATGAGACTGTTATTCTTACTTATATTTTGTAGTACATCATCAATAAATAAATTGAATAAAATTGGACTTAGCTTGCACCCTTGCCTTAGTCCTTTTCCCTCCAGTTGTATTTCTCTAGTTAGTGCCCCTTCTTCATATTTTATGCAAAATGTATTTTCTTTATACAATTCTTTTAGTATAGTTACCATTTGATTACTCACTCCTTTCATTAACAGCTTATACCACAACAGTTTCAACTCTACCCGGTCGAAAGCTTTTTCCAAATCGATAAAAACCGTATATAATTTACCTTTCTTATTTTTTAGGTATTTATCTACTGGTGTTTATATGATGAATACATTATCAACTGTCCGCCTCCCCTTTCTGAAGCCCATTTGGAATTCTGAAAGAATATTATGCTCCTCTACCCAGACTTGCAGCCTTTCTGCCAAGATACCCGTATAAACTTTTCCCACATTCGATAACAGTGCTATGCCTCGGTAATTATTGGGTACATCCATATCCCCTTTACCTTTATAAACTGGCTGAATAATAGCCTTTTTTCAACTCTTAGGTATATACCCTTTGGTTTTCATTGAGTTGAACAATGATGTTAAAACTTTAACTCGGTTCATGTCTTTGCTCCATTCCCTAATGAACTCTCCGGTAGTTATTATTAATAACCTAGTTTACTTCACTGTCAGCAGCTTCAGTTTTTTAAATAAATACCACCGTATGCTTTAATATAAAAAATAAAGAACCTAAATGGGTATATTTTGTGTATGGAAATCAGAAAAAGTGACGCATTACCGAGAAAACTTATGACCAAAAAACGTATAATTGAGCAAAATTTTAATGGAAAACGAACTGGTCCCTAAAAATTTAGCGTATATGTGCAGAAAATGTAGAAGTGAATAACGTATAAACGAGTTTCAACAGTAAGTGTGTTGAAAAATTCAAAGCAACAGTAAGGGATCTTTGAAAATTTGTATGCCTCAGAAAAGATTATTCCAAATATGCATCTTTCAGTACTGTACTTTTGCCTCTCTCTTACGGTTTACATATTATTCATAATTATGCACAATTCCTTTTCACTGAAGTGGAAAATTTAAGACATAATTGTCACTTTTTCAAACAATTTAAAATAACAATGGATATCCTACGTATAGGGAGTTCTCGATTTTCTTGAAACTTTTTACATCGCATCTTCAGGAGATACTGAATGTAAATACCATATTTGTTATTAATCATATGCATGCATACCTAAAAACATTTTGGGTTCAAGTCCCTTAAATATATGTTCCTGGTTAAATGTTGGCATCAAATATTTTGGTGGAATATAAATCATCTAATTACTGTAAATACATAACAGACATGACTTTCTCTACTTGATTATCTACAAGTTACTCTTATAAAAGCCTTTTCTTCTATTTCTTGGTTAAGAGATCAACTTCCATTACACAAATTTGTATTAGTTAAGTATACAATAGGCGAAGTAACAGACAACGTTCTCCATGGTCTAGGAGTAACATTCTAGCCTATGGTTCCTAATGTTGCTGGTTCAAATGTGGCAAAGAGCAATGGATATTTTAACAGATGTAACAATCCTTAGGATGTCTTCCTTTGGAAGGAAAAGTAAAGCTGGCATAAAGAACCTCAAGCCTGATAAATGAGCCACTAAGAAAATCAAGCAACCTTTGGGATGCTGAAAACCACAATAGTTAGTGTGCCCAAAATAAATTGATATTATTGTGACTTTGTGGGTTCGTGAAATAACAAGACAAGGTTACAAATGCAAAAACTACACTTTATTTTCCTAGCAATACACCGTTTACCATTACAAATTGCTAGATCACCTCAAAACTGTTTATTTTTCAAACACTACACTCAACTGTCTGTCGCTTCCGGTAACGATCGGCCCCGAAGTTTCCCGAATCTCCACCGGCCATCATTTATTCATCGGCTTCGCAAGTCTACCGCCAGGGTGACATTATTCTTAATTTAAATAGGCTTTTAAAAAGCAGGTTGCTATATAATGGCTTTGTAATTCCATATTCTTTTTAGAGCAACAAGCAAAATACAAATAGCAACTTACCACTTGAAAAATAAAAATTCAAATCAATAACAAAGAATATCTTGGAAATGTATAACATCACAAAACAATGTTATTTAACATAAACTGTTGTTTTAACATCTACATTATGTAATAAAACTTTGTCCATCTCTTATGAGTTATCACTAGGGGCGGTGATTTTTCGCAAATGCAATATAGTGCAATAAAGTGCAAAATTGACTCAAAATGCGACATAAATGCAAAATCGAAGATTTTCCAAGTAATTATTTCTTTCCAATGCTTTTCCTTCTGGAAACTTTAACAGAAGAGTCTGTGGAACCTTTGTATGTTTAGAAAGTTAAAAAGTGACCACTCTTTTGGAATGTGGAAAGCAAACCTTCCCGCTAAATTAGCATATTGTTCCACCATTGCTCTGAAATGCATTTAGGGTCCTACCAACAGCATAGATGCTGAAAGATATTTCAGTAAATATAATTTGATTGTGAGTAACATGAGGTAATAATGTGCTTAAACATAACGAAAGTATAATATAAAGTATTAACCGGGCTTGTGGGCCATGGTCTACTGGGCTCCTTCATCTTCCCAGACGTTTCGTTTGCGGCAGACATCTTCAGTGGCAGTGTGATCGGAGTGTCCTGGTGGAAGTCTCAACAGTAACTCACAACTTCAGTGGCAGTGTGATCGGAGTGTCCTGGTGGAAGTCTCAACAGCAACTCACAACTTCAGTGGCAGTGTGATCGGAGTGTCCTGGTGGAAGTCTCAACAGCAACTCACAACTTCAGTGGCAGTGTGATCGGAGTGTCCTGGTGGAAGTCTCAACAGCAACTCACAACTTCAGTGGCAGTGTGATCGGAGTGTCCTGGTGGAAGTCTCAACAGCAACTCACAACTTCAGTGGCAGTGTGATCGGAGTGTCCTGGTGGAAGTCTCAACAGCAACTCACAACTTCAGTGGCAGTGTGATCGGAGTGTCCTGGTGGAAGTCTCAACAGCAACTCACAACTTCAGTGGCAGTGTGATCGGAGTGTCCTGGTGGAAGTCTCAACAGCAACTCACAACTTCAGTGGCAGTGTGATCGGAGTGTCCTGGTGGAAGTCTCAACAGCAACTCACAACTTCAGTGGCAGTGTGATCGGAGTGTCCTGGTGGAAGTCTCAACAGCAACTCACAACTTCAGTGGCAGTGTGATCGGAGTGTCCTGGTGGAAGTCTCAACAGCAACTCACAACTTCAGTGGCAGTGTGATCGGAGTGTCCTGGCGGAAGTCTCAACAGCAACTCACAACTTCAGTGGCAGTGTGATCGGAGTGTCCTGGTGGAAGTCTCAACAGCAACTCACAACTTCAGTGGCAGTGTGATCGGAGTGTCCTGGTGGAAGTCTCAACAGCAACTCACAACTTCAGTGGCAGTGTGATCGGAGTGTCCTGGTGGAAGTCTCAACAGCAACTCACAACTTCAGTGGCAGTGTGATCGGAGTGTCCTGGTGGAAGTCTCAACAGCAACTCACAACTTCAGTGGCAGTGTGATCGGAGTGTCCTGGTGGAAGTCTCAACAGCAACTCACAACTTCAGTGGCAGTGTGATCGGAGTGTCCTGGTGGAAGTCTCAACAGCAACTCACAACTTCAGTGGCAGTGTGATCGGAGTGTCCTGGTGGAAGTCTCAACAGCAACTCACAACTTCAGTGGCAGTGTGATCGGAGTGTCCTGGTGGAAGTCTCAACAGCAACTCACAACTTCAGTGGCAGTGTGATCGGAGTGTCCTGGCGGAAGTCTCAACAGCAACTCACAACTTCAGTGGCAGTGTGATCGGAGTGTCCTGGTGGAAGTCTCAACAGCAACTCACAACTTCAGTGGCAGTGTGATCGGAGTGTCCTGGTGGAAGTCTCAACAGCAACTCACAACTTCAGTGGCAGTGTGATCGGAGTGTCCTGGTGGAAGTCTCAACAGCAACTCACAACTTCAGTGGCAGTGTGATCGGAGTGTCCTGGTGGAAGTCTCAACAGCAACTCACAACTTCAGTGGCAGTGTGATCGGAGTGTCCTGGTGGAAGTCTCAACAGCAACTCACAACTTCAGTGGCAGTGTGATCGGAGTGTCCTGGTGGAAGTCTCAACAGCAACTCACAACTTCAGTGGCAGTGTGATCGGAGTGTCCTGGTGGAAGTCTCAACAGCAACTCACAACTTCAGTGGCAGTGTGATCGGAGTGTCCTGGTGGAAGTCTCAACAGCAACTCACAACTTCAGTGGCAGTGTGATCGGAGTGTCCTGGCGGAAGTCTCAACAGTAACTCACAACTTCAGTGGCAGTGTGATCGGAGTGTCCTGGCGGAAGTCTCAACAGCAACTCACAATTTCAGTGGCAGTGTGATCGGAGTGTCCTGGCGGAAGTCTCAACAGCAACTCACAACTTCAGTGGCAGTGTGATCGGAGTGTCCTGGCGGAAGTCTCAACAGCAACTCACAACTTCAGTGGCAGTGTGATCGGAGTGTCCTGGCGGAAGTCTCAACAGCAACTCACAACTTCAGTGGCAGTGTGATCGGAGTGTCCTGGCGGAAGTCTCAACAGCAACTCACAACTTCAGTGGCAGTGTGATCGGAGTGTCCTGGCGGAAGTCTCAACAGCAACTCACAATTTCAGTGGCAGTGTGATCGGAGTGTCCTGGTGGAAGTCTCAACAGCAACTCACAACTTCAGTGGCAGTGTGATCGGAGTGTCCTGGCGGAAGTCTCAACAGCAACTCACAACTTCAGTGGCAGTGTGATCGGAGTGTCCTGGCGGAAGTCTCAACAGCAACTCACAACTTCAGTGGCAGTGTGATCGGAGTGTCCTGGTGGAAGTCTCAACAGCAACTCACAACTTCAGTGGCAGTGTGATCGGAGTGTCCTGGTGGAAGTCTCAACAGTAACTCACAACTTCAGTGGCAGTGTGATCGGAGTGTCCTGGCGGAAGTCTCAACAGCTGTTGTGAGTTGCTGTTGAGACTTCTGCCAGGACACTGCAATCACACTGCCACTGAAGATGTCTGCCACAGCTGCAGACGAAACGTCTGGGAAGATGAAGGAGCCCAGTAGACCATGGCCCAAAAGCCCGGTTAATACTTTATATTATACTGACACAGCCGTGAAAGCTTACGAATTTTAACAACAAAAGTAATAAAAAAATTAATAGCTAGATCCATGACCATTACACTAGAGGTAACATGCAATTTCATTTAATATCACACAGATTACAATTATTCAAAATGAAACCGATGCTTGCTGGTTGTATGCACTATAACAAATTACCAATATACTAACAACATAGTATAAATAAATTTAAAATAAAACTGAAAAAATATATGGTGCAAGTATGTTTCTATTCAATCAAAGAATTTGTGAAGTAGTTTTCTAGGTACATATACATTATCTGTACTTAGCTATAGTACTTTATATTAGTGTATCTAATTGACAATGTCATGAATTATTGTAATTTTAATCGACAGCTAAATAAATGAAATTAAAATGAAAAGGACTCAAATGACTGAACAGAATCTTGAAGTATGTTCACTGCTTTCATTCAAACAGCATTACTGAATCATAAAATAATGAGTTATGGCATAGGCCAATTTTGTGCAATTTCTTTTTATTGTGTTAGTTTTACATCAGTGTGCATTTATCTTTTTTGTGTCATGCAGTAGGCTTTAGTCTGTATCAACTTGTTCTATATTTCTGTGTATTGCTTTAACCTATATTAATGCAAAACAAATTGACACTTTATGCACTTTTAACTCACTGTCATTAATAAACCTCCATAAACGTGATTTAAATCTCTTATAAATAATATTAATATTCATCATTTAAAAAGATTAACTCAAATTAAAATTTTTTTTCAAAATGCTATAAAATGCTAAATTGGAAATTTATAAATGCTACAAAATGCTAAATGTAAAAATCAAAATGCTAAATTTCTGATTTCAAAATGCTAAACTTACCACCCCTAGTTATCACTTACACAAAAATCACTCAGAATGAAGAGGACTTCAGGGCCTACTTCCAGAAAATTCAAGATATATTACATCATTTCAAAAGTAATGCCTCCTATTTATTTTCACAGAAACAACAAAAGATACAAAAACTCCAAAAACACACTTAAAGCAAAATTTCAGCTCACACCTATTTTTCCACATAACCACCATCATTCACTGTGCACTTTTTTTTTTTGCCAACAATGAACAAGAGCCTAAATACCACATGTGTAAAAGTCTGTACCAGCTGAGATAAGCCACTTTCTTGCAGCTGGATAACAGCACCTGAGTCTGAAAAATGTTAGCACATAGTGCATCTGTCACAGGCCCAAAGATATGTTAGTCCAAAGGTGCTAAATCAGGACTATACAGTGGATGCTTTTTTTTTTTTTTTTTTAATTTACGTCCTCCAACGTTGCCATATCGGACAATGAATGGAATGGATGAAATTATGCTCAAATGAGCCTGGGTCCATGGAGCTTATAGTTACCCGACATTTGTCTTTCAGGATAAGGGAAAACCATGGAAAAAACCTTATCCAGGTAACTCACCCTGACCGAGATTCGAACTCGGGACCTCTTGAACATGAGGCAGACATGCTACCACCACACTACCGAGGCGGGCATATACAGTGGATGTAGTAATGAGTTCCATGGTCACAAAACTGTTATGAGAGCCTGTCATTATCACACTTCAGGCAGAAGTTGTGTTCTCTGATCTGACTAGAAATTTGGGCTTTCAGCCTAGTTGTGTCGTATTGTACCATTCAGAAATGATATTTGCTCCTGGTTCTAAGGTATTCGAAATAACCAGACCCTGCTAACCTATAAGACTGCACACTATGCCTTGAACTTCTTTCTTCTGTCGTTCAGATTCAGGCTTGTAGTGGTGATTCCATGTCTCATCTCTAGTGATGGAGTTAAGAAAACTGTCATCTTCAGCTTTGTATTGGTCCAACAGGTCCTAAGAGATCTTTATCCCATGAGTGTTTTGCTCTTATGAAAGCATCCACAAGACTCATCTCGCACACACTTTGTAATCATTAAAACTAAGCCCAGGTCATGCAAAATGCTGATGCAGCACATGCCCAGTATAGCTCAGGCAAGTTTTCTAACAATTTTAATGCAACTTCATGGCTGTAAGTTGGGCTTGGGCTATGTACCGATAGGTATGTTTTATCTTCCAGTTGCCTCATTTGTGCTGAATTAGTAAACTATTACGAAATAGATTCAGTAATATCACGTGCTCCACTGCATTTTCCTAGATGATTGTTTGTTACATTTGGTGTGTAAAAATGTTAATATGTAGTGATTTCCTTGATTTCTATGATCTATAGTTGAAATTTTGGATACACAAATGAACTACTGGAAAACACTGATTTGGATGCACAGCTTTACAAGCTTTCAAGATAAGAAATACTATAATTCCAGAAAATACTACGAATTATAGTTATTTAATAGAAAGTCAACTTTTTTTTAACATTAATTCTGTTTAAATTCATCAAACAAAACCTGCAGTATCGTAAGGTGCCTGTTATTTTGTATTTAGGCACTGATAGCAAAAACAGCAAAGATGATTCAAATTTAACTGAACCACATGATGGCATGCCCACCAGTATCGATCCTGTCCAACCCAGGACTTCTGCAACAGTATCCCCGACAGATCACACTTCTAAAGGGAAAGCTTCCCAAAAAGAAAACAGCTGATGTCCAGACTGCAAAATTTCCCTTTGCATGCAAGAATATTTCAGACTGCATCATACCAAACCTAGATATGATTTAATTTTATGTAAGTAGCTTTATGTACACTTTAAAATAACATTTTGATACCTTTAGTAAATAGAAAATAAAATTAATACAATTTTGAGTCAACTCAAAATTATATTAATTTTGTGCTTCATTGTATCATAGTCCTTGCACATTGGAATGAAAATAAAATATTAATGCAGAAATTATGACTACTAGCTTATTTTCTGAGAAATCCTTAAAGATCATACTTTCACATTGCACTAATATATTTTAGCAGAACCCATTGATGTACTGCAAATAACTGTTCAAATTGTATGAAAAAGATTTGGTTTCTTGGTGCTCTTCAACAGCACATACTGCCTCAAGCTGAAAATGCAAAGGTTGCATAACATATTCTCTAATTACAATTCTCTGCTTGTGATCCGCTGATCATTATGGATGAGCTGATCAACACGCTGTTCATTATGTGCTGACAGCCAAACAGGGTTGACCAAGGCATGACTTGTCACCACTTTTTAAATGCTGCACCTACTGTATGCCCACCTCGGTAGCATGGTGGTAGCATGTCTGCCTCACGTTCAAGAGGTCCTGAGTTTGCATCTCAGTCAGGGTGAGTTACCTGGATAAGGTTTCTTCTGGGTTTTTCCCTTATCCTAAAAGACGAATGTCATGAGCATCATTTCACCCATTCCATTCATCGTCTGATATGACTTAATGTTGGGGAAAAAAAAAAAAAAAAAACCTACTGCCTCACATTACTCGGATCTACTGTACAGTTTCCATACACCTTTAGCAAGCACTGATGGATTTCAATTGGTGCAGTTTGTTCAGCAGTTAAGGAATTTAATCACACATCTCTGTGTTTGGAACACTACCCTGCTGCTGCTATCTGTTGCAGGACACTAGTGGTCCACCTACAATTTGGCTTCAACACTCCAAATCAACATAAATGGGAAGCATTACTTTCAGATTGACCATATTGTGAATTTATAATTGCTTGAACCATTTTTGACAATGATCTTAGGAAACGTTATTGTAAGGGGTAGTTTAGGTGGGGATCATCTAACATAGTCCCACTACATTCAAGAACAGATTTATCTTTATAGTCAATGTTATTCTATTTAATGTGCATTAAAATTCAGGTCAAAGAATGTAACTTTTTTCTTTCTTCTTGACCAAAAAAGATTCCTAGCCTGAGATGTAGACCACCAAAGATGGTTCTCTGACACCATTTCTCATGTGCAATTTTAGCAAAAGGTTAAAAGGGTCCACATCTATTTTTTTTTTTTTAAGATAATTTATAATTAAAGTGATCCTTTTATTTAGCAATTTCTATAGCTTTCTGAAATTTCTATTCAAAAATTAAATGTATTTTTTCTTCAAAACTGACAAATACAGAAACTTCTGACATTTTTACTTTTTATCAGTGACATGGAGTACTACATTGGCATTGAATTTTTCAATCTAATTCTATCCATCCAAAACCTTAGCCTATGTGTGAAAGAACAATTAATTTCCTTCGATTTCCATTTTGTAAGTTTAATAGGTTTCACAAACATTTTCATGTTCTAACTTCCGTGAATAATTTCTTTATTACAGCTTTTTCTTTATGCATATAGATGAAGAGGATGACATATTCTACCCAACTTAACCACAAACATATCCTTTAAAGCCTCCTAAATTAAAAAGAAATATGTTTGTGGATAGCACAAATAAAAATTGAGAAGTTCAGTATCTTCCAAGGAAGCTCTGTCCAACCTGAAGTATCCTTCATATGGAACATTTTTAGAGTTAAATTTTAAAGGGAGTCTATTAATGATACTAAACAACATTTACTTTTAAATTTTCCTGGAACATGTTTCCATTACTAATCAAGGCTTCGAGGGTTATCAGCCGTGTCAAATTAATAAACGTCGAGAAGACCATGGAGTTTGCAATGGCCGAAAGCTCGACGTTTATAATTTGACACGGCTGATCACCCTCGAAGCCTTGATTAGTAATGCTCGCCGTGAACCCTTCAAGTCTTACATGTTTCCATTGTCAACCGAACATGGAGGGAATAGCCTCTGAAACATGTTCCGGGAAAATTTGAAAGTAAGTGTTGTTTAGTGTCATTAATCGACTCATCCTTAAATTTAATTTATTACAACAATGTTTTCAACACTTCCATGAAAGGAATTATATTTTTCGAGTTGTTTATTTTCATAAGAGATACTCAAAAAATTTGCATTAAAATAGCATATATTAGATAGATTAATCATTTCTTCACACTAGCCGTATATAGGCTAAGGTTTTGGATAGAGTCAACTTGAAAAATTCATTCCCATGGCCAGGATTTGAACCAGGATCTCCCTATCCCTGTCCGGTCGCTCTTAACCATTGAGCTACCATGGCCAACGTGCGATTATAACATTAAATTCTCCAACTGACTCATATGGCTAAGAGCGGCTGGATGGAGACCGGGAGATCAGTAGTTCAAATCCTGGTCATGGCAATGAATTTTTCAGTCTATCAAACCCTATTGCTTGCCCAGTGTGCGACTTCTTTTGTTTTTATCCTATCTCAAATATTATAATAATTAGGTCATTCAACAACTAGTGGCAACATTTGAATTAACAACAAATAAAACATTTTTGGAGCAGACACATTATTGCATTGCTTAGAAGCAATCTCCTACGCACATCAAGGAGCCAACGGATGCCATCCACAGGCATCTTGTCCTAATATTCGAACAGACAGCTCTATTGCTGCTATATAATTGCCTGTCTGGTTCTGAAGCAAACTCCTCTAAGTGCTAATTTCATTTCAACATCACATGGGCTCATTTCTGGAGAGTATGGATGCTCCAGAATTTCCCAGTACATTAACAACAGGGGCAGACGTGCGAGAGCAAGCATCATCATGTAACACAATGGGATGAGAAATTAGGAGATTTGGACGTTTATGACGCACAGCTCGTCATAAATGGTGTTCCATAAAGTGACTGTAATATGCACCATTCGCAAGATTTCCTTGAGGAACTGAATGAGTGATGAAAACCTGTCAAAATCATAAGCAACAATGAACATGACTTTAAATGGGTCCTGTTCTTGTCAATACATTTTTGGCCATGATGAATCAATGTGCCGCCACTCATTTGATTGTTTCTTTAATTTTGGTTGGTAACATCAAACCCAGGCTTCACTTAAAGTCAAAGAAAACGCTTGCCTTCATGTTCATAGCATTCTAAATGTAATCTTGCTTTTTCCATCCTCAACCACATTGTTTCCTCTGTAAGATTATGAGATACCCATCGAGCGCAGATTTTCGTTATCTATAACTTCTTAAGTATGTGGAAAATCATACCAGAAGCAACTCGAACTTCCCTTGCTAGTTCAATACAAGTCCAACAATGATGTTCTTCCAGCATTCACATGCACATCATCACTTGCTGATTGCGGTCTGCCAGTTCCACGTTTTTGATAAAGGTCTTCCCTTCCTGTACAAAATGTATTTGCCCACCCAGTCACGGTACGATATGGTAAAGTCTGTCTACCACAAGCTTCCCATAATTCTGTATTGCATTGTTGAGCATTGATGTCTCTTGCAACCTGAATTTTAATGAAGCATCTTTGTTCATATTTACATATTTAGAGCACTAAAGATAACAGCCTACAATTAAACTTACTAAAAAATGTCTTAAATAAAATTGTATTCAAACTCACAGTTAACAAACATTGTACTATATGTGTTTGGAGGAATTTAGTAACAGTGACGTCAAAATTAATCTCAAAAACTATTTGTAGTTGGTTTATTGATACTCGTCACTTACTTTTTTATATTAATGAGAGAGAAGTTTCAAAGGCATTTGCCTCCATTTTCAATCTCTAACTGGCATCTGTTGTCTGCTCTCTCTCTGGTGATGGAACTATGAACTTTTTTTTCAAATTATCTACTTGAAATCCCACCAGCAGCAAGTTGGGAAAACGGTACCAATGTACTGCTTGTCAAGCAGTTGACAATAAAGCATGCTGCCAATGCGTATCATCATTGTGGCAACTAAAAATTCATAGTGATACTGAATGTGCACACCAAATGTATGAGTTTTGTATAACAATTAATGTATCTTGGATTAATAATTACAATGTATAGTCAAACATTATATCAAAAATCCAACACCCATGTATTAACCGCTTCGCCGATGGCCATTTAAACCCTTCAGGGGCCGGCAACGGATACCCAATAAACAGAACAGGACATTTAAATTGTTAAATGCTGTAAAAATGCATCATAAATACAATTCCGTATCTTCCGTATTTATTAAGTTATTTAAACGAAACAAAAACTGGTTTAAAACTCATTAAAGGCAGTATAAATCTACAGTAACAATAAAGTAGAGACTACATTAATAAATTGTTGAAATTTCACTTTGTTTCACTGTAGCAAAAGCCATTCTTTGTGCCGAATGCGCCTAATATGTGAATCATTTTGTTTTGTGTGTATACGAGCCATAGTATGTATGTATAGCTACGTAAGCGACTTCTCAGGTTCAAGTTTAGTTTATTTATGCTATGCCAAGGATAATATGACGAGAATATGTTGCGTCACACACTCACACACTGGAATGAAAACTCTGTCAGCATCTGTTATTACAGTGTTTCTCAACCAAGGTTTCTAGTAGCCTTATGCAGCAGTTTTCGCTCTGTATTTCAGTTATTTATACTCTCTCTTTGTTCAGAGCGATTTCTTGTAGCTATCAAGAGCTAAATGTATGGCACATTTGAAATTGTTAAATTTCAATGTTAACCATGGCTTATCCCGGTAATGTAGCAAATAAATTAGCTTGGGTATGATGTGTTCAGGCTTCTGATATTACTGTAGAAAATCTGGAAGATTTGTTGTACGATTATGAAGGAGATCTTTAGGGCATACATAGCAGTGACGTGTACTGGTTTACAGCTGGCATGTTAGCTACTCCATTGTTTGGGGAAATGGCGGGTCAAATATGCGTGATACGGATCAGCTATTACCAGCTATCCCTCTTTACGGAAAAGAGTTAAATGGTAAAAAAAAAGTATTTTTATACCACTGGATGTAACTATGCACAGTTGTTTAGTAATTTTCAGAGCTGTAAAAGACATTCATCTACCTGTACTTGCGCGTATAAAGAGCTCGTAACCTAATTGAGTATTATAATACTCAGAGGCCTCTTTATACTAGGGGGTAGCAAAATTCACATCATCCCTCATACTTGAGAGAAAACACTGTCCTAAAAGTATACCACCCACACCCAAAAAACTTGTAACCATTTCGAAAATGTGTAGTGTGTTGCGAAAAAGAAGTTCGCAAGGAAACCAATATTATTGGGTGTGAATCGGCAGATGTGCCCTTGGGTGTTTATCCAGGTTTGGAGGTGTACAATTCAAAAAGAAACCTTTAAGGATACGTTTACATTCCTTATAGAACTAATTTAAATTTATTGTAAAACAGCAAGATTAAAATAATTGGCGTTACATGAGCATTAAATGCATGTATGCGCAGGACGTCTATACACGTCCATATCGGTTTGGGGCATTTTAACTTGGACGTCATATGACGTCCATATCGGTGAAAGGGTTAATAAAATAATAATTTTGCCATTTATAGAAAGTATAGGGGCCTATGGGTCAGAGATTTGGGGAAGTGATAAAGGATGGAACACAATTGATAAAGTACATAGATTGTTTTGTAAAAGTATACTGGGCCTATCTATTGTATCACCCAATGGAGCAGTAATGATGGTGTTGGGACGAGTAGGTAGTAAGAGTTTGATAGTAGAAAGGATACTTAAATATTGGTACAGATTAAGATCGTTTGATGAGCAGAATTTATTGACGCAATGTATCGTATTGTAATATTTATGTTATCTTCTGACATCAATTGCTGTTAAGCTCAACTTTGTACATACTATGTATCATATTGTTGTAATTTGTATTGTATCTACTGACGTTGTCCATTGCTGTTAAGCTCAACGATACTACCGCCACCGCCATCATCATCATCATCATCATCATCATTAGTAATCCAAGAGAAATCTAGTGCTAAGGTGATCTGGGCTCAGGGAGTAAGAACTTTACAGGAAATTGGAATGGGGAATATATGGGAGTAGAGGGAGGGGTTGATTAAAGGATTTTGGAAAGAAGTGAGGAACAGAGTGGAGGACATAGAAAAACAGGAATTATTCCAGAATCTTGAAGGAAAGAACAACAATTAAAAGTTGAATAGGGAAGGGAGAAGTATGTTGAGATTTGTAACAGGTTAGGAAGAGAAGGTTGGGCTTCGACTAGATTAAGTGCACATAAGTTAAGAGGGGATAGGAAGGAAGTGAATTTGGATAGTTGCCCTCTATGTGGGGAGGTAGTATATACTGGAATGTGAAGAAACGAAACTATGGAGGGATAAGTTTATACCCAAAAAATGGGAGAGTGTTAACAATGAAGTGCTAAAAGTCAAGATAATGAGAGTACAAAGGAGGGGGATATAAAAAGGATAGGAGAATTTATAGGGAGAATAAGAGGCAACTTGTTTAGGAAAATAAAGCAATATAAACCGTGGTAAAGTTCATCATACATATTATTAAAATCAGATGGTACAGGGCAAAGACTTTGTAAATATGTGTATGTGTATGTAAATAGTGTTTATTAAAATACAAGGGCTGTTCAATAAAGATTTTTTTTTTTTTTTTTTGACAACGTACCTTCACTCATTCTCATAATTTTGATGGTCCTTCTCAAAATAGTCTCCCCTGAATGCGATGTACTTGTCTCAGCGTTTCTGCCAGTCTTCAAAGACATGCTGGAAACCATTTTTTGACAGATCCTTCAAAATCACCTCCGCAGCCTTCACCACTGCTTCTGATGATGGATAATACCTCCCACGAAGGCGTTTCTTCAAGTTAGGGAATAGAAAAAACTCACATGGGGCTAAATCCAGACTATAGGGAGGGTGAGGGATTCACTTCACATTGATTTTTGCAAGATATTCAGCAACAACATTGGCAATATGTGGCCGCGCATTATCGTACTGCAGCATTCAGCCTGCTTCACGGAAATGTGGTCTTTTGCGCCTGATATGGACTTGCAATGTTTTCAGGACATACATCCCTGTAGTACTGTCCAGTTACTGATGTGTGTGCAGGTACAACATGCTGATAAACCATTCCATGAATGTCAAAGAATGAGATGACCATAACTTTCCCAGCAGAAGCAACCACTTTTGCTTTTTTGGGGGTTGGTGATGAAGGAGATTTCCACACTGACCTTTGCTATTTGCTCTCAGGATCAAAATAATGTAGCCAAGTTTCATCAGCAGTTATTACATTTGAAAGAAACTCCGGATCTTCCTCTAACATCAACTTTAACTGCATACAGACCTGCATGCGAATGTCCTTTTGTTCAGGAAACAACAGTCTTGGAACCCATCGTGCACAAACACGTCTCATGTGTAATATTTCTGT
The DNA here is from genome assembly GCA_030765055.1 of Mantis religiosa. Taxonomy (NCBI): domain Eukaryota; kingdom Metazoa; phylum Arthropoda; class Insecta; order Mantodea; family Mantidae; genus Mantis; species Mantis religiosa. Next base: position 2,651,703 of record JAUKNK010000101.1, on the reverse strand, counting down.
CACCAACGTGTGGGTGGCACCCAATGAAATTTTCAGTATTTCAGAAAGTGATCTTAAGGTAATTCGTTGATTTCTCTCTCACAATGGCAGCAGCAGTGTTGATGTTTTCTTCTGTAAGAGCAGTAACTGAAGCACCGGGTCCACCTTCCTTTGAAATTGATTATGTCTCCTCTTTAAACATTTTAAACCACCTTCGAGCTGTGCTGTAGGGAAGAACAGACTCAACATAGGTCTTCTGTAACATTGTATAGGCCTCAACTGAAGATTTGTTGAGACAAAAGCAGAATTTCAAAGCCGCATATTGTTCCTCGCGTGTTACCACCATTGCAGCAGTAGGCGATACTGAACATGTCTGAACTTGCCTGGTTCTCACAGGTGGGAACCAGGAGTACGAACAATGAAACTACTACGGCGTGTTTGTTTCACATTAAGCTAACAGAATATAATAAGATTGAATTTTAGTGCGAAAAATTATGACCATAAAAAAATTGTAGATCATTCTTTATTGAACAGCCCTCGAATTAACATCAAGGTAATATGAATTATGTTAGGGTCCATCATGCATAAAAACCACAGTGTTAGAATACATGGTGAAATAAAGGAGGGGAGGGAAATAGCAACTCAGTAATGTATATGAAAATTGTAAGATTTTTGTACAGTATTATTATGGAAATAAATACATCCAATTACTACTTCAAAAAGTATAGAAGGTCTTTGACCTTAGAGGAACATAAAACTGGCTATCTCTAATCTCCAATTTAAGACATTTATAAGTTATTCAAAAACATGCAAAATATACAGTGACTATACAAAGTTACTGCAACAAACAATTGAACAGAACAAGGACAGCAGACATCAACTGCGACATGGTACTAATGTAGATAATATGTAAGCAGTGTTATTGTGGCAGTGATAAAAATGAGTGATCACAATTCAAAAAGCACTCTAACGGTAAACTTTTAAAAAGTGATAAACTTGCATTATTTTCATGTTCCAGTAAATGACATAGTGCAATTAATTGCTGAGATATGAGCATATAACAGCATAGTGAATTATGTATTATTGGAGTAATTTAGTAATAGTGACGTCCAAATTAATTAAAAAAACTGCTTGTAGTTGGTTTATCACACTCTGTCAATTACATTTTTATATAATTGAAGGTCTACTTTAGGAAGCTATTGTTTCCACTTTCAACCTCAAAAGTCCGACTATCGTCTGTTATCCCACCAGTCGATAATTTGATGAAGTTCATAGTTCCATCACCAGAGAAAAGCAGACATCAACAATAACAGATTATAGTCACATCTTCAAGGCTGAAAATGGAAGACATAGCTTCCAAAATTAGTCCTTCAATAATTAAAAAAATGTACAGTGTGTTAAAAACCAACTACAAACAGTTTCTTCAAGGATAGTGAATTTTGCCAAACAATTCTAAAGGACTGGTATTTTTAAAACACTGTGTAAAATGAGGGAAAAGCCTAAAACAGTTTTCGGAAAGGTGCACAGCCTTTTATAATTATTCCGAACATTATGTATGTTATCAAAGAGGAATGCAGCTGGAGAATATCACGCACCTGTTGTAGACATTTTCATGATAAACTTAGGTAATAACCACTTCTGGGTCAAGCTATAATTCAAACTGCAGCATTACCTGCCAGGATGACGATTGTGTATCAAATTAATTTCAGTGTACAAGTTTTATCAGTGCATATAATATATGTCAACTTATTTTCTATAATATGGGGGTTGTTCAATATATAACACACCATAATTTTTTAAAAGCCATTAATATTTATAGACAAACGTCCTAGTATGTATCAAAATTTTTCTTTATTCGAACACCACAGTGAAGCAAAACATAATTAAATTATAGATGTGTCATATTTTTTTACACATTAGCTTCAGTTACATACCTATATTGAGGAATTATTTCGTAAATTATTGTTCTTTATTTTAAATACATAAGAGCATATTAAGCAGAATTTTAGTGCATATATGCATGCATATATCCATATTTTACAATGCATATAAGAGCTCTAATCATGAAGGATAGACATACAGATAAGTTCTGGTCTATCATAACACTGTATACCATTTACTAGAGGTTACTAGTGGTACTATACATTTTGTTATAGTCCAGTGAAGGAGGACCATGATCATAATGAAGGATAGACATACAGATAAGCTCTGGTCTATCATAACACTGTATACCATTTACTAGAGGTCACTAGTGGTACTATACATTTTGTTATAGTCCAGTGAAGGAGGACCATGATCATAATGAAGGATAGACATACAGATAAGTTCTGGTCTATCATAACACTGTATACCATTTACTAGAGGTCACTAGTGGTACTATACATTTTGTTATAGTCCAGTGAAGGAGGACCATGATCATAATGAAGGATAGACATACAGATAAGCTCTGGTCTATCATAACACTGTATACCATTTACTAGAGGTCACTAGTGGTACTATACATTTTGTTACAGTCCAGTGAAGGAGGACCATGATCATGATGAAGGACAGACATACAGATAAGCTCTGGTCTATTGTAACACTGTATACCATTTACTAGAGGTTACTAGTGGTACTATACATTTTCTTACAGTCCAGTGAAGGAGGACCATGATCATGACGAAGGATAGACATACAGATAAGCTCTGGTCTATTGTAACACTGTATACCATTTACTAGAGGTTACTAGTGGTACTATACATTTTGTTACAGTCCAGTTAAGGAGGACCATGATCATGATGAAGGACAGACATACAGATAAGCTCTGGTCTATTGTAACACTGTATACCATTTACTAGAGGTTACTACTGGTACTATACATTTTGTTACAGTCCAGTGAAGGAGGACCATGATCATGATGAAGGATAGACATACAGATAAGCTCTGGTCTATCATAACACTGTATACCATTTACTAGAGGTTACTAGTGGTACTATACATTTTGTTACAGTCCAGTGAAGGAGGACCATCATCATGATGAAGGATAGACACACAAATAAGCTCTGGTCTATTGTAACACTGTATACCATTTACTAGAGGTTACTAGTGGTACTATACATTTTGTTACAGTCCAGTGGAGGACCATGATCATGATGAAGGACAGACATACAGATAAGCTCTGGTCTATTGTAACACTGTATACCATTTACTAGAGGTTACTAGTGGTACTATACATTTTGTTACAGTCCAGTGAAGGAGGACCATGATCATGATGAAGGATAGACATACAGATAAGCTCTGGTCTATTGTAACACTGTATACCATTTACTAGAGGTTACTAGTGGTACTATACATTTTGTTACAGTCCAGTGAAGGAGGACCATGATCATGATGAAGGATAGACATACAGATAAGCTCTGGTCTATTGTAACACTGTATACCATTTACTAGAGGTTACTAGTGGTACTATACATTTTGTTACAGTCCAGTGGAGGACCATGATCATGATGAAGGACAGACATACAGATAAGCTCTGGTCTATTGTAACACTGTATACCATTTACTAGAGGTCACTAGTGGTACTATACATTTTGTTACAGTCCAGTGAAGGAGGACCATGATCATGATGAAGGATAGACATACAGATAAGCTCTGGTCTATTGTAACACTGTATACCATTTACTAGAGGTTACTAGTGGTACTATACATTTTGTTACAGTCCAGTTAAGGAGGACCATGATCATGATGAAGGATAGACATACAGATAAGCTCTGGTCTATTGTAACACTGTATACCATTTACTAGAGGTTACTAGTGGTACTATACATTTTGTTACAGTCCAGTTAAGGAGGACCATGATCATGATGAAGGACAGACATACAGATAAGCTCTGGTCTATTGTAACACTGTATACCATTTACTAGAGGTTACTAGTGGTACTATACATTTTGTTACAGTCCAGTGAAGGAGGACCATGATCATGATGAAGGATAGACATACAGATAAGCTCTGGTCTATCATAACACTGTATACCATTTACTAGAGATTACTAGTGGTACTATACATTTTGTTACAGTCCAGTGAAGGAGGACCATGATCATGATGAAGGATAGACATACAGATAAGCTCTGGTCTATTGTAACACTGTATACCATTTACTAGAGGTTACTAGTGGTACTATACATTTCGTTACAGTCCAGTGGAGGACCATGATCATGATGGACAGACATACAGATAAGCACTGGTCTATTGTAACACTGTATACCATTTACTAGAGGTTACTAGTGGTACTATACATTTTGTTACAGTCCAGTGGAGGACCATATTCATGATGGACAGACATACAGATAAGCTCTGGTCTATTGTAACACTGTATACCATTTACTAGAGGTCACTAGTGGTACTATACATTTTGTTACAGTCCAGTGAAGGAGGACCATGATCATGATGAAGGATAGACATACAGATAAGCTCTGCTCTATTGTAACACTGTATACCATTTACTAGAGGTTACTAGTGGTACTATACATTTTGTTACAGTCCAGTTCAGGAGGACCATGATCATGATGAAGGACAGACATACAGATAAGCTCTGGTCTATTGTAACACTGTATACCATTTACTAGAGGTCACTAGTGGTACTATACATTTTGTTACAGTCCAGTGAAGGACCATGATCATGATGAAGGACAGACATACAGATAAGCTCTGGTCTATTGTAACACTGTATACCATTTACTAGAGGTCACTAGTGGTACTATACATTTTGTTACAGTCCAGTGAAGGAGGACCATGATCATGATGAAGGACAGACATACAGATAAGCTCTGCTCTATTGTAACACTGTATACCATTTACTAGAGGTTACTAGTGGTACTATACATTTTGTTACAGTCCAGTGAAGGAGGACCATGATCATGATGAAGGACAGACATACAGATAAGTTCTGGTCTATCATAACACTGTATACCATTTACTAGAGGTTACTAGTGGTACTATACATTTTGTTACAGTCCAGTGAAGGAGGACCATGATCATGATGAAGGATAGACATACAGATAAGCTCTGGTCTATCATAACACTGTATACCATTTACTAGAGGTTACTAGTGGTACTATACATTTTGTTACAGTCCAGTGAAGGAGGACCATGATCATGATGAAGGATAGACATACAGATAAGCTCTGGTCTATCATAACACTGTATACCATTTACTAGAGGTTACTAGTGGTACTATACATTTTGTTACAGTCCAGTGAAGGAGGACCATGATCATGATGAAGGATAGACATACAGATAAGCTCTGGTCTATCATAACACTGTATACCATTTACTAGAGGTTACTAGTGGTGCTATACATTTTGTTACTGTCCAGTGAAGGAGGACCATGATCATGATGAAGGATAGACATACAGATAAGCTCTGGTCTATCATAACACTGTATACCATTTACTAGAGGTTACTAGTAGTAGTATACGTTTTGTTACAGTACAGTGAAGGAGGACCATGATCATGATGAAGGATAGACATACAGATAAGCTCTGGTCTATTGTAACACTGTATACCATTTACTAGAGGTCACTAGTGGTACTATACATTTTGTTACAGTCCAGTGAAGGAGGACCATGATCATGATGAAGGATAGACACACAGATAAGTTCTGGTCTATCATAACACTGTCTACCATTTACTAGAGGTTACTAGTGGTACTATACATTTTGTTACAGTCCAGTGAAGAAGGACCATGATCATGATGGATAGACATACAGATAAGCTCTGGTCTATCATAGCACTGTATACCATTTACTAGAGGTTACTAGTGGTGCTATACATTTTGTTACAGTCCAGTGAAGGAGGACCATGATCATGATGAAGGATAGACATACAGATAAGCTCTGGTCTATCATAACACTGTATACCATTTACTAGAGGTTACTAGTGGTACTATACATTTTGTTACAGTCCAGTGAAGGAGGACCATGATCATGATGAAGGATAGACATACAGATAAGCTCTGGTCTATCATAACACTGTATACCATTTACTAGAGGTTACTAGTAGTAGTATACATTTTGTTACAGTACAGTGAGGGAGGACCATGATCATGATGAAGGATAGACATACAGATAAGCTCTGGTCTATCATAACACTGTATACCATTTACTAGAGGTTACTAGTGGTACTATACATTTTGTTACAGTCCAGTGAAGGAGGACCATGAAGGATAGACATACAGATAAGCTCTGATCTATTGTAACCCTGTATACCATTTACTAGAGGTCACTAGTGGTACTATACATTTTGCTACAGTCCAGTGAAGGAGGACCATGATCATGATGGACAGATAAGCTCTGGTCTATCATAACACTGTATACCATTTACTAGAGGTTACTAGTGGTACTATACATTTTGTTACAGTCCAGTGAAGGAGGACCATGATCATGATGAAGGACAGATAAGCTCTGGTCTATCATAACACTGTATACCATTTACTAGAGGTTACTAGTGGTACTATACATTTTGTTAGAGTCCAGTGAAGGTGGACCATGATCATGATGAAGGATAGACACACAGATAAGCTCTGGTCTATCATAACACTGTATACCATTTACTAGAGGTTACTAGTGGTACTATACATTTTGCTACAGTCCAGTGAGGGAGGACCATGATCATGATGAAGGATAGACACACAGATAAGCTCTGGTCTATCATAACACTGTATACCATTTACTAGAGGTTACTAGTGGTACTATACATTTTGTTACAGTACAGTGAAGGAGGACCATGATCATGATGAAGGATAGACATACAGATAAGCTCTGATCTATTGTAACCCTGTATACCATTTACTAGAGGTCACTAGTGGTACTATACATTTTGCTACAGTCCAGTGAAGGAGGACCATGATCATGATGGACAGATAAGCTCTGGTCTATCATAACACTGTATACCATTTACTAGAGGTTACTAGTGGTACTATACATTTTGTTACAGTCCAGTGAAGGAGGACCATGATCATGATGAAGGACAGATAAGCTCTGGTCTATCATAACACTGTATACCATTTACTAGAGGTTACTAGTGGTACTATACATTTTGTTACAGTCCAGTGAAGGTGGACCATGATCATGATGAAGGATAGACACACAGATAAGCTCTGGTCTATCATAACACTGTATACCATTTACTAGAGGTTACTAGTGGTACTATACATTTTGCTACAGTCCAGTGAGGGAGGACCATGATTATGATGAAGGATAGACATACAGATAAGCTCTGGTCTATCATAACACTGTATACCATTTACTAGAGGTCACTAGTGGTACTATACATTTTGTTACAGCCCAGTGAAGGAGGACCATGATCATGATGAAGGATAGACATACAGATAAGCTCTGGTCTATCATAACACTATATACCATTTACTAGAGGTCACTAGTGGTACTATACATTTTGTTACAGCCCAGTGAAGGAGGACCATGATTATGATGAAGGATAGACATACAGATAAGCTCTGGTCTATCATAACACTATATACCATTTACTAGAGGTCACTAGTGGTACTATACATTTTGTTACAGTACAGTGAAGGCGGACCATGATCATGATGAAGGATAGACATACAGATAAGCTCTGGTCTATCATAACACTGTATACCATTTACTAGAGGTCACTAGTGGTACTATACATTTTGTTACAGCCCAGTGAAGGAGGACCATGATCATGATGAAGGATAGACATACAGATAAGTTCTGGTCTATCATAACACTGTATATCATTTACTAGAGGTTACTAGTGGTACTATACATTTTGTTACAGTCCAGTGAAGGAGGACCATGATCATGATGAAGGATAGACATACAGATAAGCTCTGGTCTATCATAACACTGTCTACCATTTACTAGAGGTCACTAGTGGTACTATACATTTTGTTACAGTACACTGAAGGCGGACCATGATCATGATGAAGGATAGACATACAGATAAGCTCTGGTCTATCATAACACTGTATACCATTTACTAGAGGTCACTAGTGGTACTATACATTTTGTTACAGCCCAGTGAAGGAGGACCATGATCATGATGAAGGATAGACATACAGATAAGTTCTGGTCTATCATAACACTGTATACCATTTACTAGAGGTCACTAGTGGTACTATACATTTTGTTACCGTCCAGTGAAGGAGGACCATGATCATGATGAAGGATAGTCATACAGACAAGCTCTGGTCTATCATAACACTGTATACAATTTACTAGAGGTTACTAGTGGTACTATACATTTTGTTACAGTCCAGTTAAGGAGGACCATGATCATGATAAAGAATAGACATACAGATAAGCTCTGGTCTATCATAACACTCTATACCATTTACTAGAGGTTACTAGTGGTACTATACATTTTGTTACCGTCCAGTGAAGGAGGACCATGATCATGATGAAGGATAGACATACAGATAAGCTCTGGTCTATCATAACACTGTATACCATTTACTAGAGGTTACTAGTGGTACTATACATTTTGTTACAGTCCAGTGAAGGAGGACCATGATCATGATGAAGGATAGACATACAGATAAGCTCTGGTCTATCATAACACTGTATACCATTTACTAGAGGTTACTAGTGGTACTATACATTTTGTTACCGTCCAGTGAAGGAGGACCATGATCATGATAAAGAATAGACAGACAGATAAGCTCTGGTCTATCATAACACTGTATACCATTTACTAGAGGTTACTAGTGGTACTATACATTTTGTTACAGTCCAGTGAGGGAGGACCATGATCATGATGAAGGATAGACATACAGATAAGCTCTGGTCTATCATAACACTGTATACCATTTACTAGAGGTTACTAGTGGTACTATACATTTTGTTACAGTCCAGTTAAGGAGGACCATGATCATGATAAAGAATAGACATACAGATAAGCTCTGGTCTATCATAACACTGTATACCATTTACTAGAGGTTACTAGTGGTACTATACATTTTGTTACAGTCCATTTAAGGAGGACCATGATCATGATAAAGAATAGACATACAGATAAGCTCTGGTCGATTGTAACACTGTATACCATTTACTAGAGGTCACTATTGGTACTATACATTTTGTTACAGTCCAGTGAAGGAGGACCATGATCATGATGAAGGATAGACACACAGATAAGCTCTGGTCTATCATAACACTGTATACCATTTACTAGAGGTTACTAGTGGTACTATACATTTTGTTACAGTCCAGTGCAGGAGGACCATGATCATGATGAAGGATAGACACACAGATAAGCTCTGGTCTATCATAACACTGTATACCATTTACTAGAGGTTACTAGTGGTACTATACATTTTGTTACAGTCCAGTGAAGGAGGACCATGATCATGATGAAGGATAGACACACAGATAAGCTCTGGTCTATCATAACACTGTATACCATTTACTAGAGGTCACTAGTGGTACTATACATTTTGTTACAGTCCAGTGAAGGAGGGCCATGATCATGATGAAGGATAGACACACAGATAAGCTCTGGTCTATCATAACACTGTATACCATTTACTAGAGGTCACTAGTGGTGCTATACATTTTGTTACAGTCCAGTGAAGGAGGACCATGATCATGATGAAGGATAGACATACAGATAAGCTCTGGTCTATCATAACACTGTATACCATTTACTAGAGGTCACTAGTGGTACTATAGATTTTGTTACAGTCCAGTGAAGGAGGACCATGATCATGATGAAGGATAGACATACAGATAAGCTCTGGTCTATCATAACACTGTATACCATTTACTAGAGGTTACTAGTGGTATTATACATTTTGTTACAGTCCAGTGAAGGAGGACCATGATCATGATGGACAGACATACAGATAAGCTCTGGTCTATCATAACACTGTATACCATTTACTAGAGGTTACTAGTGGTGCTATACATTTTGTTACAGTCCAGTGAAGGAGGGCCATGATCATGATGGACAGACATACAGATAAGCTCTGGTCTATCATAACACTGTATACCATTTACTAGAGGTTACTAGTGGTACTATACATTTTGTTACAGTCCAGTGAAGGAGGGCCATGATCATGATGGACAGACATACAGATAAGCTCTGGTCTATCATAACACTGTATACCATTTACTAGAGGTTACTAGTGGTGCTATACATTTTGTTACAGTCCAGTGAAGGAGGGCCATGATCATGATGGACAGACATACAGATAAGCTCTGGTCTATCATAACACTGTATACCATTTACTAGAGGTTACTAGTGGTACTATACATTTTGTTACAGTCCAGTGAAGGAGGACCATGATCATGAAGAAGGATAGACATACAGATAAGATCTGGTCTATCATAACACTGTATACCATTTACTAGAGGTTACTAGTGGTATTATACATTTTGTTACAGTCCAGTGAGGGAGGACCATGATAATGATGAAGGATAGACACACAGATAAGCTCTGGTCTATCATAACACTGTATACCATTTACTAGAGGTTACTAGTGGTATTATACATTTTGTTACAGTCCAGTGAGGGAGGACCATGATAATGATAAATGCATATAAGCTCTGGTCTATTAACACTGTATACCATTTATTAGATAGTCATTAGTTCAACACTAGCTATTTAAGGCCTTATACGTTCTCAGCTTGACTTTAGGATGTCGTGATGATAGTAAAATTACTATGATAGTTGAGAATCATGCTTCAGTTGGGCCCCTATATTAACGGGTGCTCACTTGTTTGTGACAATCATATAAACAAACTGGTGTTAACATTTTTCAAAAATGGACAAAACTGAAACACTATACACTGTAAAGAACTTGTGTTGAGGGGTTTAACTCCAACAGATATACAGAAGGAATTCACTTTGTTAATTATCAAGTTGGCTGCTGAATGGCCGTACATCAGGGTGCCCCAAAGCTGCTATAACTAACCTAGAGATAAAACATTTACAGTGGTGCACTCAATGAACGCTTAATGTAAGTATTGTGAGGCACAGATTATGCCCAAGATTAACAAGACTGCTGGGCAGTCAGAAGTAAACATATGAGTTCTAGTGGAGTGAATTTGGTGGAGTTTGTAAGTCAGTCACCGACTGCATTTCTGGTATAACAGACTTTTTTACACTGCTATGTAGGGAAGAAAGTGAAGTGAATGTGAGGAACTGTAAAACTTCACGTTACTGAAATAATAGTGCAAGATAAGAAGTCCCAGCAAAAGTGAACTGATTACTAAATAACAGCAAAAATTAAACAACAGTTTGGAAAACTGGTGTATTGATGATTCTCCTGGAGTCCTTTATGGTTGTATTCCACTTCTAATGGTAACAACATATATTTCCTGTTGCCAGTTTGCAGACATTGTATAAACTTCATGCACGCATATATAAACAAGGCTTACCTTGCGAGGACGGGCCAGGTGTAGGTTCTGGCTCTTCTTTGACACGTTTAACGGCTGATAAAGCTGGAGAACTTGATTCCTGCAATGCACAAACACAACTTGTTGACAATCTCAGCAGTAAACAACTTTCCTTTTACTCTGTCAGCCACTTATACTTGCACAAATAGGTAATTACTGTTAAAAGAAGACCATATTGCATTAAGAGATGACTACTACACTCAGCCATATGGTATTATCAGGGACACAGGTGCAACCATTTTCTGGAAATCACTAGAAATGATCAAGTTTTAAGCAGTGCATATGTGTACATGGGTCAAAATCCTATTCAATCCAGTATGGCCCAATCTCAACTCAGCCTGAGAATAGCTTATGTTGTATAACCCGACATATGAAATTTATTATTTAATTACATAAAGACTATTAATAAGAAAAACAATTCATCTCATTAATTTCATTCACTGATATTTTTCTCTAAGTACAAAAAGTTTCTGTCTTGTATTTTAAAAACTGCATCATGTGGAAGAATTTGCATGTGAAAAACACCTGAAATTGCAAAATAGAATTTTTGTGTTAATTCCACTCATGTCAAGGTTTATAATTATGCAGTATAAATTTTAATTTCATGAATTAACACAACTCTAGTATATATATGGCAGGGAACAATGGGTTGGTTCGAGTCAAACACCACTTTGCCTTAAGACAGCCTCTATTCTATGCCACGAATAAGATGTTGACAGATGTGCAGGGAGTCCCACCAGGTGGTTGGTTCGACCTCGCCTGTGAGTTAGGATGGTGAGGGTTCAGGTAAAATAAATGGTGGTACAACATGACTGAATGTCAACAGAACATGTAGGCCACCCGGTGTGTAACTATTTTGTGACTTTTCAAAACACATTACTATACCAACTTTTTTAAAAAATTACTGCAAGCTACAACATTTGCAGCTTGAAACAGGTACAATTAACCACTTCGCCAATGGCCATTTAAACCCTCCAAGAGCCAGGAACGGATACCCAATAAACAAAACAAGACATCTAATTGTTAAATGCTGTAAAAATGCTTCATAAATACATATTCATATCTTCTGTTTTTATTAGGTTATTTTAGTGAAACAAAAACTGGTTTAAAGTCCATTAAAAGCAGTATACATCTATGGTATCACTAAAGTAGAGACTTTATTAATAAATCGTTGAAATTTCATATATTATGAAATAATATACCAGCACATACACCAGCTTCCAACAGAAACGATCCGGCACCTGGCACATCTTTACAACTCTATGCTGCGGTATGGCTACCACCCCAAAAGTTGGAAATTAGCACATATATTGCCCGGAAAAGATAAGTCTGATCACCAAAATTACCGACCAATATCACCTACATCAACCCTCTCCAAGACCTTCGAGAAAATTATGGTATACAGAATCCATAAGATATGTACACAACAAAACATTTTACCAGACACACAATCAGCATACCGCAGCAGCATAACCATCCAAGATCAAATAATGAGAGTATTACCCAACCTAACCGACATATATAACAAGGGACGCACAACAATTGTCACCTTTCTTGATATTCAAAACACATTTGACAAATGCTGGACAAACGGCATTTTGTACAAATTAACAAAATTCAATTTTCCACCCAGAATAACCAGATGGATCGCCAGCTTCCTCACAGACAGAACAGCCAGAATCCGAATCAACAACACACTCTCAGACACCTTCCCCCTAACAGCTGGAATGCCTCAAGGAAGCGCCGTCTCCGGGCTATTGTACATTCTATACACAGCTGACACGCCGAAACCATTAAAACCAACAATCCAAGTAGCACAATACGCGGACGACACGGCATACTGGAGCACAGCACCTAGGTACAACTATGCGAAATCTCATTTAGAGAATCAACTGAAAAACTACATCGCCTGGACTAACAAATGGCGAATAAATATAAACACAAAAAAGACTCAAATAATACTAATTAAAAAACGGCGCAAAGGGAAACACTCACACGTAGCGGTGACAGTTGGCAACGAACAAGTAGCGACAAAAACCACAGTAAAGTATCTGGGCATCACAATCCACCAAAATCTGACGATGACGAAACACTACACCGACAAGATTAAAAAAGTCAGGGCAGTACACGCTACACTTAACTTCTTAGCACGAATAAACAAGCAAGGAATCAGTCCCCACATCTTAAGAAGATTATACAAAACTCTTGTCAGACCAATCCTAACCTATGCAGCAATAGCAACCTTCCCTTTAACCGACGAAAAAACACTCAACAAACTACGGGCCTTCGAAAGGAGATGCCTCAGAACGTGCTACAAACTAAAACCCAACTACAAAAATAACATGATCCACCAGACTACCAACACCGAAACAATAGACGAACACGTTAAAAAAGGAATGATAAAATATATATACGGGGCACATCAAAGAACTTACAGACGGAAACTAATTCAAACAGCACTACAAACGAAACAGCCAAATGCAGACACCGACAGAGCAACACCATTACTAAAATTAGTTGAGATATACGACCAAAAACAAAATTAAGAACAACAAGAAATCGATCAACACATAGAGGAATTGCTACAACATATAGGCTAAACACAAGACAAAAATTCCTACAACCTTAAAGACAAACTTATACTCACATAAACTCTCCAATAAAGAGGCGCACACAAAATTAGTACTCAAACAGGTCTCATGGGCTATCGAGACGACGATGGGATGTTCATCAACCTTCTAACAAGTATATTAAGTATAAGTAAAATGTAGATATAGATATAAAAAAAATCATTACAAAAAAAATATTAAAATAAAATTTAAAAAAAATATAAAAAAATAAAAAAAGACATAAAAAAGTTAAAAAGAAAAAATGAAAAAAAAAAAGAATTATATAAAAAAATAATAGAGGAAAATTATATATATATATATATATATATATATATATATATATATATACTAAGAACACATGTTAATCCCATCATGACTACTTATCCTAAGCCTGACACCCCCACACGCTAGGCAAGTAAATAAACAATCTCACCACTGCTTACTCACTCCTAGGAACTCCCAACACATGCAAACACACACACTTCTGGGCTGAAGAGGGATTTCCCTGAAAAGCCTTGGGACCCAGGTCCCTAAATTCCATTTTTTTTATTATTATTATTATTATTATTATTATTATTATTATTATTATTATTATTATTATTATTATTATTATTATTATTATTATTATTATTATTATTATTATTATTATTATTATTATTATTATTATCATCATCATCATCATTATTATTATTTTGTAACACTGTAGAAAAGCCATTCTTTGCAGCATCTAACTGTAATTTTGTTTTATTGTGCACACAAACTGTATGCATATATTAGCTGCATAAGCAAAGTGTTGGGTTTAAGGTTTATAGGTTTCAGTTTATGCTACCATGCAATAATAAATAATTGTATATGTTGCGTTAAACACACATGCTGGAAAGAAACAAACCTCTCCATCAGCATCTGTATGTAGTACCTTTTATTACAGTATTTCACAACCAAAGTTCATGGTAGGCTTACATAGCCGTTTTCTTTGCTCAGTTCATATAGTAATTTTGACTATCAGAGTTCCGAGCGTTTTGTTTAGCTAAAACACTTTTGAAATTCTTACTTCAATGCTAATCATGGCTTCAACTAGTAATGTTGCAAATACATTAAATTGTATACGAAGTGTACAGGTTTTGAAATTACTTTCCAGAAAACGTGGAGGACTGTTTGCTGTTTGACAGTGATTTGGATATTAATGGCGAGTTTTCAGATTTTGAAGAGGGTGTTGAGGATATAGGTAGCAGTGAGGAAGAAAATGACCCATTTCAAATAGGTGTTTGCGAAGAATCAACATTATGGAATTGTCAAAATAATCTGACACAAATAGACATATCTTCAGGAGCACAACCTCTGGTGTACAACCGCAGACTCAGCTAACTTCTGACAGCCAACCAATTGACATTTTAACAAAATTTTAAGTACTGACTTACTATCTCTCATTGTTTTGGAAATATATGCGAGTGGGGTGAAGGAAGACCTGATGTCTAAAGGTAATTTAGGACCTAAGTGTAGAATACAGAAGTAACAATGAATGAGATTTACAGACTACTTGGTCTAATTATGCTCATGGGTGTTAATTTGTAAACCTACGCTAGACATGTACTGATCTACAGATGACATGCTAGCTACCCCATTATTTGGGAAATGAAAGCCAAATAACAGGTTTACTTCCATTTTGCGCTTCCTTCATTTCACCTGCACAGAAAATGTAAATGATAAATTACACAAAATCAGACCAGTTTTTGATTACATTATTTCAAAATTCAAAGAAAATTATGTGCCTAGTGAAAAGATCACTGTTGATGAAAGCCTGATGCTTTGGAAGGGCTGTTTAGGTTGGAAACAATACATCAAAACAAAGAGGGCCAGATTTGTCATAAAGAGTTTTGATATATGTGAAAGTAGAACAGGGTATCTTTACAATAGCTGCATATACACTGGCCAAGGTACTGATAACACCGGAGAAAAAGATTTGGGGTTATCTAGTTACATAGTAATGCACCTGATGGAATCTGTGCTTGATCAGAGTAGGACTGTATATTTAGATAATTGGTACAGTTCCCCTAAATTATTCATGACCTTACACAAAAGAAAAAAAATGCAATTGAACAGTATGCTCAAATCTTATTGGTTTGCCAAAAGATGTGAATACGAAGGCTCTAAGAAGAGGAGAAATGCAGGTGTCAGCTCCACCCTTGACCTATGCTGCTTGTCAGGACAGGAGGGTAGTTACAGCATTATCCAATTGCAGCTCTAATATGTCGATGATTGATACTGGAAAAATTGATGCTCATAACAAAATGTCAATTTTAAAAATCCTTTCATGGAAGTGTTGAAAACAGTGTTGTTGTATAAATTAAGTTAATTGTGAGTCGATTAATAACACAAAACAACACTCACTTTTAAATTTTTCCGGAACCGGTTTCTGAGGCCTTCCCTCTATCTTCAGCCGGACATCGACTAGTTCTCATTGGTGTAGCTGGCAATATTGCCAGCTACACCAATGAGAACTAGTCGATGTCCGGCTGAAGATAGAGGGAAGGCCTCAGAAACCGGTTCCGGAAAAATTTAAAAGTGAGTGTTGTTTTGTGTTATTAATCGACTCCCAATTAACTTAATGTCAATTTTAAGCCTGATATTATCCAGAAATACAATATGCATAAGGGTGGTGTGGATCTAGTAGATCAGGTATTACATGCATATCCCTCTTTGCGAAAAACAATCAAATTGTATAAAAAGGTATTTTTACACCAGCTGGATATCACCATATACAATTAAATATGAGCTGATTCAATTCACTATGGAGGTGGAAGAGAATGGGGTGTTGCCCTTTCTGGACATTCTGGTTTCAAGAAACAAGGACGGTACACTACGGCATGCAGTTTATCGGAAACCCACTCACACAGATTTATATCTAAACGCACGCAGCTACCACCATAAATCCCAACGTATGGGGGTGCTCGACACATTGGTCCACAGAGCATTGGCCATCTCGGACCCTCAGCACTTATCTCAGGAAATGCAACATCTGCGACAAACTTTTCGTCAGAACGGCTACTCTGAACCCGAAGTCACGAGGGCCCTCGCAAAAGCCAAAATAGCCAGAACACACATTTGTAGCTCCACTGAAAAGCCAACTGCTATAGCCTGCATCCCATATACCGGCAATCTGTCTGGAAAATTCGGCAGAATACTGGCAAGACACAACATAACCGCCTGCAAAAATCAGACACTTTATGAGACTGGTCAAAGACCAATTACATCTAAACGTCCCGGTGGTGTACCGCATTCCATGTGAATGTGGAGTGCCGTACATCGGACAAACCGGCAGGACCATAGCTACCAGGATCAAAGAACAAGATAGAAGCATCAGACTGTTGCAACCTGAAAAGTCTGGGCTGGCGGAACATTACTTCCAGCAAGACCATAGGGCTAGCTTCGGTCTCACCACTATTTTGGCAAACTGCAGTGGCTACTGGGAGCGCAGAGTTAAGGAGGCGTTGGCTATCTCGGCAGAGAGAGTCACTCTTAACCGAGATGCTGGGCTACAATTTAGTCCAGTATGGAATCCTGCATTAAAACTCGAAAAAGAGAGACTCAGGAAACACACATCTGGCTTACTGAGCAGCGACCAGAGCAGCAGTGTTTTCTGAGAGGTTGTCATATTCACCAACACGAGCCCGCTCGCTGTTTGGTCCGCATCATTTTCTTGGCGACCAGTATATATATGGGTCACCCCAGCCCTAAGTCATTCGACATCCTGATGATGGGAGAAATGTACGCTCCCGAAACATCGATGTCTCAACATCTGCTTACCTGGCTCGAAGCCCGAGAACGTCTAGAACATATACAATTGTTTAGTAATTTGGAGAGCTCTAATCCCACACAAGACAATGACGTACCTGGACTTTCACATATCAATAGCTTGCAGTCTAATTGACCACTATAAAATTCAGAGACCTCTCCATACTTGGGTTAAGAAATCCACCACCACAATACCCCTCAGACCTTTACTTTTTATAGAATTTATTTAAATTTACTGTTAAACAAAGTATAAAATAATTAGCGTTAAATAAGCATTAAATGCATGTATGCACAGGACATCTATACACATCCATATCAGTTTGCAGCATTTTAACTTGGATGTCATATGACATCCATATCGGTGAAAAGGTTAAAACCATATGATGTGCCATACTTTTAAAATACATAAATTAATTAATTAATTAATATTATTTGAAGAAAGTCTTTTGAAGATTCGTTCAAATTTTCTAAAAGCCCATGCATGGATGGTAGGTGAATTTTCTGTATTGCCAGTTTGTGTTTTTAAGCGATGTGACAGTGGAAAGAAACAACACCCTACCCTTTTTGGACCACAAGATAACTAGAAATCATCAGGGTGTAGATTTTGGAATATACAGGAAGCCCACACACATAGATAATTACATAAAGAAAAATGAATACAACCCAGTTTCACATCAACTAGCTGCCTTTAGAAGTCTAATTCACTGGCTATACAACATCCCACTGAGTAAGGAGGAGTTTTTGAAAGAACAACACATAAAAGAGATAGCAGTATTAAATGGATTCAACACAGCTATCATAAGGAACATGATGAAAAGAAAGGAGAAACTGAAGATAATATCAAAAAATACCACTCTCACACCACTTAAAAACACAAACTGGCAATATAGAAAATTCACCTACCATCCATGGGCTTTTAGAAAATTTGAACGAATCTTCAGAAGACTAAACTTAAAACTAGCACCCCAAAACAAATTCAGTCTGAGGAACCTGCTAAATAAACCACTGAAAAATTCAATCCCCAACACTTTGAAATCAGGAATTTATCAGATAAATTGTGAAACCTGTGAAAAAAGCTACATAGGAAAAACTAAGAGAAACTTGTTAACCAGGCAAAAAGAACACCAGAGGAACATTAAGTTGAAACAAACAGAAAAATCTGCAGTGTCACACCATTTTTGGACAGAAAACCACAACATTGGCCACAACATTAAACTGTTAAAATCTTTAAGTACACCCATAGAATTGGATATTTGGGAAAAAGTATTCATAACCAAAAACCGGGATAAAGTTATAAATTTTGAAATCCCGGCATTAAATGAAGTATTAAAACTTAGTGCCCCTAACACCAGATGGCAGAGTGATCGGAGCTCTGTAGTAGTGGAGGAAGAAGAATGTTCATTTAGTCACCAAACAGCTGAGGATGAGATCGAATGATCTTGAAAATGTTTCAATTATACAACATAGCCCCTGTTCCAACTTGCACGTGCCTGTTCTGAACATAGTCAAGAGAATTCTTTATTAATACTGCATCTTTACTGCATGGTTGGCTGTACATACTTTTTACTAAAATTGTGGGATTAGCAGAAATATCTCCCCCCCTCTCCCCCCCTCTCCCCCCACTCTCCCCCTCTCCCCCCCTCCTCCCTCCCACTCTCCCTCCCTCCCTCCCCCTCTCCCTCTCCCTCTCCCTCTCCCTCTCTCTCTCTCTCTCTCTCTCTCTCTCTCTCTCTCTCTCTCTCTCTCTCTCTCTCTCTCTCTCTCTCTCTCTCTCTCTCTCTCTCTCTCTCTCTCTCTCTCTCTCTCTCTCTCTCTCTCTCTCTCTCTCTGTGTTTTATTGCCTATTGATGTTTTTGTACCTGTTTGTGAGCACCACTTAAACATGACTCCACTTTTCCTTCACTGAAGGACCCACACATAGACAGCAAAAGCAGTACTGCTGCAGCTCATGAACTATATAATACACTCCCTACCTATCTGAAAAATATTCATAATCTTAAAATATTCAAGAAAAAATTAAAGAAATATTGTATGGAAGGTTGCTGTTATTCAACTGACGAATATCTTAGTTAATATTGACTAAATAAATAGTATTTGTATAATAAGTGTAATAGTGTATAGTTTATTATTGTAATTGGTTTATTTTAGAACTTGTTTACATAGATATTAAACTATGTGATCTTCTGGTTGCACATATTTAACTTGGCGGTGCTTTGAATGTTTTGTATTCTTTTAAGCAGATAATGAATGAATGAATTTTGGTTCTACAAAGCAGCAGTGCAAATATTGTTATTGTTGCACCAGCTTTCTAGTTTCTATTACACAGTTGTTTAACTATTGTTATTTGTTATAATGTGGATAAGTATCTGTCCAGAGTGGTTTGTTCTTGAGGGCAAGTAGTGAAAACATTGAGTCCAAAAATAAAAGAACAAAGTAATATATTAGAAGCAATATAGTAATATTTGGGTTTGTTTGATGTGGTGTCCAATCCCTCAGTATGTGTGTACACACGCTTGCACGCATGTGATAAATTCAATATGCTGCTATGGTACCCAGTCAAGGTTAAAAGACATTTGTCAACTAAACATTCCTCTATGTTAAGTAAAGATGTAAATTTTGTATTTTTGTCAGTAGCTGGAACATTATAAAAAACAGGTGACACTCATGACATGTCAGAAAGTACAGGGGGTTAGCTATAAGAGAGCCAAACTTATTGTAAAAGCAAGAACACACACAATAGCAGAAATGTTAATGCCCACGCGTAAAAATATTCCTGGTTTAAGGTTACCCAACACCCATCCATTCCACATGGTTATGGTTAAATGTTACCGATAAATATTTGAAAATTGTGGATGCCAATCTCATAATAAGATACACTTTATTTTCTGATTATAAGCGTACAAAAATCCTCTCTCTACGATACTTAAGAGTGCGAGCGATGCACGTTTCATCTTCGCATGGCTAACGTTACCCAACATCCATCCATTCAACACAGATTTTGGTGTTTTAATCTTACTGTTTCAAATGACAGATGGAAATCTTATAATAAGAAAAAATTTTATTTTCTGATCATGATCATACAAATATACTTTGACCATGAGTGATGCATGTTTTATCTTCACATGGTTATGGTCAAATGTTATGGATAAATATTTGAAAATTACGGATGCCAATCTTATAAGAAAGAATTTTATTTTCTGATTATGAACGTACAAAAATCCTCTCTACGATATTTAGAACATGAGTGATGCACGTTTCATCATCACATGGTTAAAAGCAACTACTGAAGTTTTAAAAGCTCCTCTCTCTGCTGAGAATCAGTCACCAGCTTAGTGATATGCCTGACATCAAAAACATTATGAAGGAGAAAAAAAGCAGTCATAAGTTCTCACATCAGATCCAGTCTACCAATATTGACATCAAGCACACCTACTTACTACTACCTACTACTACTTATAGTAGTATATTGATGGAGATGTAATTGCAACTAATTTCCTTTATATGCTAAAACTACCTGAACAAGCAACTGCAGAAAAAATGTTTTGTACAGTGTTTGCATAGATGGAGCCACTTGTATGACGGATCAAGTGAAAGGATTCATTAATAAAGTACACAAAGTAAATTCTCCTGACAAACTGACCATAGTTCCATACAGCAAAAAGCCCTTGTTGCTATGTCTTTCCTATTTTCTCTGACAACTCTGACAGACAAAGAAGTGAAACTTCTTCAAATCACAACCTGTAAATACTGAGTTCCCAGGGACCGCTGGATTGATGCTGTGACAAGTGATGCTAAGATCCTATTCCAAACCAGGCAGTGGTCATCAGTTGCCAAAGACGGAGCCAGATGAAGGCGGATGATTATGGAGGCTATGGTTCGATCCCAAACTGCTACACCACAAAAGAAGAAATACTGACTTTTTAAGCTTTTGTGATGAATGGTATCAGAGCACACTACACTTCTACTACATACAGAAATACGACAGTTACCTAGATGTAAAGTATTAACATGAATGTTAGAATTGCAGGAGGTACTTGCATCTTTCACTAATGAGGAACATGAGTATGCCAGATTTATTTGCTTATTATAAATGGGTATCAAAGTTAGCATATCATTCCAATATTTTCATATACTTCAATGAAAAAAACAAAATGAAAGGCAGAACAAAGAAATTTTGACCAGTATTAGTAAAATTTGAAGATTTGGAAATAAATTGTTCTTTCACACTAGCCGTGTGTAGGATGCACTATGAAAGGGTAGAGCCAGACTGAAAAATTCAAATCCCTGCTATGGCATTGAATTTTTTCAGTCTGGCTCTAACCTTTCATTTGAAGATTTATTAATAAGTTAAATTTATGTATACAGACAATTAGAAATGGAAATGTCCGAACTGTATGGTCCTTTGCTAATGATAGTAAGGTGTTGATCAACTTACATTTTCTGAATAATTTAAACTTACAAGAGGAAATGGCACATTTGAAAACAGACAGAACATTTAAATTAAAATTTCAGAAGTGTCTTTGGAAACATTTTGGTACTCAAAAAGCAATGAATACCTGACTATCTCCAGGATGGCAGTTAATGTCCTATTAACATTTCTACTATACATTTATGTGAAAACATCAAAGAGATTCAAATCCATTAATAAAGAAATGAGGCTCGCTTTGTCAATGATGCCATCATAAATCAGTTGTCTATGCAGCTAAGCAGACTTAAAAAAAAACACTGAAGGTATGATTGCAGCATTTTACTTTAAAATTAACATTAGAGATGCATTTTCTACAGTGAACTAAAATTAATAAATTGTTAATAAATAAATATGTACATTTCCATTTCATAATAATAACAAAATTCTTCATAATTATCTTAAGATTCATGATTTTGAGGAGACAAACATTTTGTGTGCCATGAGTCTAGGCCTATTTGGGCTGACTTCTAAGTAAAACAAATATTGTAGAACACTGCTCTATATTATTGAATTCTTCTTAAATCTACAACAAAATGTTTAAGTAAATAGTAAGGAAAGTCATGTGATTACATCAGTAACAGATGAGGATACCTTCCATGTTCTAGGGTGCAGTGAAAGATACTACCATTACCCTCAGAAGACTTTACAGTACCACAATTGCAATTTGGTCTGGTCTTGGCCCTTTTTTCAAAACATGTCTTTCACCTGAGTTATTTTGTATCACAATTTAGCCTACATTTTCTGCTTTATTTTCAATTTCTAGAGCAAAGTATTTTGGTGGACAAAAGCATTCTTGATGAAGTGTGCAAATGCTTCAGCCTTAGTGCTGATTTGTAATGAAGGAATATTTCAAACCGATATGATTAATAGCACTGTTAGAAGTGCAGCTAATTTTGTATTAAAAGACTTAATGAATCATATTTTATTATATGTTATTGACACGAACTTTTAAGTTTTAATAAAAAGTTACTCAATTAGTTATGTGTATTTTATACAGTTTAATACACACTAGATGAAGTAATTTCCCAGTCAGTTGTTCCACTGATTGCAAATTCAAGTTATAGCAGACTTGGTTGTTAAGTTTCATGCTTTATAACACAAGAGAAGACCAAACTAGCACAGTGCAAAATACAGCGGATTTGGATTTTACATGAGTAAAATATGTCTCAGTTAAAAAATATATTGCTAACACAGTTTCTACAGTATAATTTTCACCACCACTCGTGTTCACTAACACTGACCACTACATTCCAGGAAAGTAACAATATGTACAATACTGCTGAATGAAATCACGCCCTGCACGTGGGGAGGGAATGGGAAAGGTAGTGATGTCTACATCTGAGGCACAGTCCTTGCTAATTCACAATCCTTTTTTTTTTTTTTTCACACATTCATCATTGCTTAAATTAATTACGCACAGTAAAGAATGGGGGATAAGAATCAATATAAGCAAGTCAAAAATAGTAGTGTTTAAGAAGGGTGATAAGAAAAAATGAAAAGTGCTATCTAAATGAATAAATAGTGGAGGTGGTAAAAGAGTTTGACTATTTAGGGATGAGACTGTGTTACAATGGAGACTAGGGAGCACATGGGAGAAAGATAAGAGTGAAAGGGAAGATAGAGATGTCTGGGGTAAGAAGCTGTAAATATAAATTACCAGATATGTCAGTAAAGTGGCATAAAAGAATGTATGAAGCAATAGTAGAATCAAAAATGATATGTGGGGGGCCAATGAGATAAGAAATCATGTTGAACATACATATGAACAGTTCTGTAAAGAGATAGAGTTTGAATAAGTCAACGCCAAATGGACTAGCTAGAGTGGAACTTGGAAGACCTTGCAGGAGTGGGGTAATTATAGAAAGATGTTTAAAATATTGGTATAGATGTATAAAAAAGGATGATGACAATACATTAAAGATCTGTCTAGAACATCAGAAGAATTCAACATGTAAGAACAGCTGGTGGTCAGAGCTAGAGAGAACGCTGGTTAAAATAGAGATGGGGGATATCTGGCAAGAGAGAAAGAAATGTAAAAGGTTTCTGGACAGTTATTAAGAATAGGATAGAGGACATTGACAAACAAGTGACGTGGGGAAATCTGATAAGTAAGAAATCACTAAATGTATACCTGAAAATAAAGACAGAATGGGGAAGGGAAACATATATAGACATATGTGATAGATATGAGAGGGAGGGTTTAGCCATATTGAGAGGGGGTTCACCAAAGAAGTACATTCTATATGGAAAGAAAATAAGTTTAGATCATTATGTAGTGAAGTGTAAAGAAATTGAAAACCGAAGGAAATTAATATGGGAATGAAAAAAAAGGATAAAAAAGGGGCTTACGTAGTAACAATAAAAATGCTTACGTTGAAAAGAGAGAAAAGATTAAGGGAGGTGGGGAAATTTGCTGACAAAGTCAAAGAGAAGAAATAGTTGAGAAGGGCGAGGAAATAAGAGGCAGAGAAATGGAAGACACAATCAGAACATTAGGTCAAGGTCGTATAAGGGCTAGGATAGAGGTAACACCACTATCAGCCCGTAATATAAGCAGCTGACAAATTTGTACCTAGATTAGCATTGTAAAACTTATAATGGATATTGTAAGATATGGAAGTACAAATAAATAATAATAATAATAATAATAATAATAATAATAATAATAATAATAATAATAATAATAATAATAATAATAATAATAATAATATTGTTATTATTGTTATAGTTATTATTATCATTATTATTATCATTATTATTATTATTATTATTATTATTATTATTATTATTATTATTATTATTATTATTATTATTATTATTATTATTATTATTATTATTATTATTATTATTATTATTATTATTATTATTATTATTATTATTATTATTATTATTATTATTATTATTATTATTATTATTATTATTATTATTATTATAAGTTAATTATGCCATCAGTGTACTTTGTAAATTAGAACCCAAAACATTACATGGTCAGAGTTGAGAAATTGTTTCAAATGTATGAGATACATGAACAAACAACCTAGAAGCAAAGAACTGGTTGCATCAAAAAGATTTGAAAAGCTTAAGTGCATATCGGATGACATAGGAGTTTTAGAAAGATCAATAAAGAGAATTATTAAAGAACGCAAACAAAACATAAATCAGAGCATATCTTTGGAACTCCACGTAAAAATCACATCATTCCAAAATGAGTAATAGATCTAGATTACTTCGACAAATGTGTTGTTGGATGGACTCAAAATTTATGTTCATAAAAAAAGGTGTTCCTACACTAGCTAAATGAGTAAGTCATCCTTAAACAGAATAGTGAGAGAACTGGGTTTTAAATGGAAAAACACTAAAACAAACAGAAAATGCTTATAGAAAAGCATTACATTCATTCTAAAAGTCCCCGATGAAGACAGTCTATCTGATATTGAACAATTTTAATAAACTTATTTACAATTATGCTTGCATTACTGCAAACAGCCAGTATAATTGACAATTAATTAATAATTCATTTAATAATAATTTCAGCCAGTAAATTGTGTACACATTTTTCTGCAAGTACTGTACCACTTTTCTAACCAGTCTGCTATTGTCTCATAGCATATGAAGCTGACACAATAGTTTGGTTAATGCTGTCCATAACAAGACTGATAGCGAAGAACAAGATGATGAAAATGATGTGGAGGAAGAAAACATTCTGAATGATAATGAAGTGATAGTTCATTTGAAGAAAGTGATTCTATGGATGAAGAGGCCAAATGACTCAAACAGTATTCATCTCCTCCATCTTGCTGTAAAACTTACATATTTTCTTTAAAACAAGAATAAATTAGGTTGGTGTAAAATACATATAGTGGAATATAAGTCAAGATCAGTTATGGGCTGGAATACTTCCTCCCAGCATAACCAGTGAGTGATTTTAAAACTAATGTAATATATTTACCTTATATGTGAGAGTTTAACACTGTATTGTAATTTATTACATACATATTTCCCGCCTTCAACTGGCCACATTGATATTCTGCCCCTTCTAGTGTTATAGCATTGTTATAACATGGGTAAAGAATGTCCCCAAACAACCGCATTATTTCGAACTTCTGCTGTATTTATTTCAGTGAACAATGTTTCTTTTTCAATTCTGTATACATAGAGTACTATTTTAACTGTCAGAAAATGAGTAGTGATTGATAGTTGCAGAGTTGTAGCTTTACAACTATTTAAAGTTTAGTAACTGCAAGGTGCTATTCTTATGGAGAGATGTTAAATTTCTCCCAGTTGTGCTTGAGCGTTAATAGCTCAGATTTGTTGTTGCAACATAGGAATGGTCTAGCCTCTGGTTCCTAAGGTCGCAGGTTCAAACCCAAGGAAGAATGATAGAATTTTCTCTGGCATAAAAATCCTTAGCATGGCTTCCTTTGGAAGAAGTCAAGTCAGCACTCTCATGTCATAAATATACAGAAAGTACACAACAGAATCTCAAGTCTGACAAAAGGCCTCTGAGAAAATTATGCAATCTTTCATGCCCAATATAGAATGGGATGCTGAATACCACAGCAGTTTAAGAGCATCCATAAAAAAATAAAATAAAAGTCAATTTGCTGCAGAAAGTCAGTTCATCAGGGCCTTTTATTACAAAATCAATGTTGATAAAGTTTGGCATTATGAACCATTAAAATTCCTTTTAAACAACTGGAGACCCTTAAAAGTTTATTAGAAAATGGGAGAGCTATATTGTACAAGGTCAACAATTTTAGAATTAGGACAATTTTTAGAAGAACATGTTTCTAAAGCCGAATGAAATTTGTTTATAGCTACTTAAAAATGTTTTTGCAAATCATTATCATGTAGTTTGCTCAATTTGGTGCATTCAGCAAAAATAAGCCCATCAGCAACTTCCAAAGACATTGATTTTTCTTAATGGTGAATTTTAAGGAGAATCAAGAATTGCTGTTACTCATTAAAGTACAGTCATCAAATTAAGCAGGCAGCCAGGCACTTATAAACACCTGAACTTGGGCATCTGACACTTGTCTACTGCAATTCCAGTTCCTGCTATTGCATCATTTTCTAATTCAAGCCACATATGACAAACAAGGCATTAAACAAATATTCTTTGGTGGTTTTACAGTTACATACTAGTCCAATTTCTACAAAACAAACAAGTATTTATTCTCCAATGTGTAAGGACTATGATACAATGAAGCACAAAATTATATTAAGTATTTATTTAATTGAAAAGACTACTTGCAGTTCCTTTTTTAACACTTTTTCACTTACATTTTTATATTATTGAGGGACTAGTTTCAGAAGCCATTGCCTCCATTATCAACCTCTTTCCTCCAACTCTTAAAAATATAAAAATGTAAGTGACAAAGTGTCAAAAAACCAACTACAAATATTTTTTTTCAATTAAGTTTTTACTTAATTGAAAAGACTACTTGTAATTTGCTTTTAACACTTTGTCACTTACATTTTAATGTTATTGAGGGACTAGTTTCAGGAGCTGTTGCATCCATTTTCAACCTTTCTCCAACTGGCATCTGTTGTTGTCTGCTCTCCTCTCTCTGGTGATGGAACTATGAACTTCTTTGTCAAATTATCTACTGGTGGGATTTCAAAGTTGCATTACGCAGTCTATTTTTCCACATGAATATGTTCTCCCATTTTGTCAGTTTATTTTGGTTTATCACTCCTTCAGTAATTTTGGATTTGGATCAATGTCATGATTTTCATTCCAAAAATAAAATGCTACTGCTGACTTATCTTCTTGTTTCATTTTTATGTTTCTAAAGTGCTCTTTGACTCTGGTTTTTAGATTCCTTTTAGTTTGACCTATGTAGCATTTTTCACAATTCTTACAACTTATTTGCTATATCCTGGATTGGTTAATTGGTGGGATTTCATCCTTTGTTTTTGAATTTAACAATTTTAATACTGTGCATCTATTAGAGGTGCCAGGATGATATTTTGTTCCTTAAAAATCTTTTTGAATTTATTAAATGTTTTTGGGTGATATCTGAATGAACTGAATATGCTGTTGCTTTTTCTTTGCAAATGTGGTTGTTTTCTTAATTTTTAAGTTTAGCTTTTCTAATTTTCTTCAGATTTTTGTTGTATCCATTTTCTTCTGCTATGTGTAGTATTGCTTTTTGTTCTTTGAAGTATTCTGCTTTATCCATGGGTATGTTGACAAGTCTGTGTGTAAGTGCAGTTACCTTAATAAAAGTAGCAGTTTAAGTGTCATACATTAGTATAACAATCCAACATAAGCTAACATATCCACCTCTTCAAACTTGTTCAATTACAACCATTTTTAAACGTTCATGCAAAACCAAACATGTCTTTATTTAAATATGTTTTATACAGATATTTACAATAAAACCACAAATTAGTTGTACTTAAGAGAAGCACATTTTAGTCCTATGACTTAAAAGTTGTAAACAAAAATTAAATTTCAAAATTAACTGCACAGAATGAAGATCTAAAGAAATCTGATGTGCCACATTTCTCTCTTTCTTTATCCAGATAAAAGCACTCTTAAATCATACAGTGACTTTGTGGGTTTGTAAAATAAAAATTCCAATTATTTTAGTTAATTGATGGAAATTAATCATTTCTTCACACTAGCCATATATAGGCTAAAGTCTTTGATAGTCAACATGAAAAATTCAATGCCACGGCTGGGATTTGAACCACAGATATCCTGGATAACTTAATTCATTATTTACGTAGTAGTATCGGTTCCTATGTAAATAATGAATTAAGTTATCCAGGAGATCCGTGGTTCAAATCCCGGCTGTGGCATTGAATTTTTCATGTTGACTCTACTAAAAAGTCCAAGTTGCAGAAATTCAAAATGCTCTTTATTTCCGGAGAAACACACTTGTACAACTCCGATATCAGCAGAATAACGTAAACACACATGAACGCAATCTTCAAGTCCGTCTGCCACACGTCCACACTGCACCATTAACAGCTCTCACTGCATGACTGCTTTTATACACGAGCCGCTGTTTCTCAAAGGTTGGCGAAGTTTCTCGAAAGTTCACAAAGCTTCACAGACTTTCGTGGTGGAGCAAGAACACTATGGAACTGTCTCTTTCTCCCTCTCTCTCTCTCTCTGCACATGGCTTGGGCGCTATCTTTCACTTCTCGCTTCTCTCTCTCAGTGTTCGCTTATGAGTGGCAAAACAATGCCTCGTGACAATACCCTACTATCTATTTAATGTTAGTGAAGATAGGTGTTTGCAAAAAATACTATTACATATTTCATTGTGGTGCAAAAATACAGCAAGCAAAAGCAATAGTCACCCACCATGGTACTCTCCAATTAACTTGAGGTGGCAGCTGGGTAAAGATGTACACTGAATGAATTAGCCTGTTACCAATTCTGAAACGAGACTGAGGATGAATTTATACATGTGGAGCCATTGCTGGTACATGTATCAACTACTCCATACATATAAATCATCTTCAGCC
The DNA here is from genome assembly GCA_030765055.1 of Mantis religiosa. Classification (NCBI taxonomy): domain Eukaryota; kingdom Metazoa; phylum Arthropoda; class Insecta; order Mantodea; family Mantidae; genus Mantis; species Mantis religiosa. The sequence continues at coordinate 2,621,953 of JAUKNK010000101.1, read as the reverse complement.
TTCTTCACTCAGCTGCCAACTCAAGTTAATTGGCCTATAGCATATTTGGTAGCATGTATGCCTCATGTTCAAGATGTCCAGAGTTCAAATTTAGTCAGGGTGAGTTATCTAGATAAGGTGTTTTTTCCAGAGTTTTCCCTTATCCTGAAATATGACTGTCAGGTAGCTAAACTCTGTAGACCCTGGGCTCATTTGACCATTATTTCATTAGTCATCCGATATGACAATGTTGGTTTTCCCTTGTCCTGTAAGACGAATGTCTGGTACAGTCGCCCTGCTGGAACGCTTACCATGGATTTATCTTGGGTAATAGATACCTCTCAGATACCGCACTGATTACTCCACGCGGAGTAAACGTATATCTGTCATTTGTGATTTCTGCGAATTCCATTGGCTGAAGTGATGCGTTCATTGGTGCTTAGCACACGACCCGGAGGCGCGTCAGTTCCCCTCTCACTCTTACAAGAATAATCAGTGCGTTATCTGAGAGGTATCTATTACCAAAGATAAATCCATGGTAATCGTTCGAACAGGGCGACTTTAACTAATCTCTGTGGACCTTGGGCTCATTTGAACATTATTTCATTAATGTTGGTTTTCCCTTGTCCTGTAAGACGAATGTCTGGTAACTAATCTCTGTGGACCCTGGGCTCATTTGAACATTATTTCATTAGTCATCCGATATGACAATGTTGGTTTTCCCTTGTCCTGTAAGACGAATGTCAGGTAACTAATCTCTGTGGACCCTGGGCTCATTTGAACATTATTTCATTAGTCATCCGATATGACAATGTTGGTTTTCCCTTGTCCTGTAAGACGAATGTCAGGTAACTAATCTCTGTGGACCCTGGGCTCATTTGAACATTATTTCATTAGTCATCCGATATGACAATGTTGGTTTTCCCTTGTCCTGTAAGACGAATGTCTGGTAACTAATCTCTGTGGACCCTGGGCTCATTTGAACATTATTTCATTAGTCATCCGATATGACAATGTTGGTTTTCCCTTGTCCTGTAAGACGAATGTCAGGTAACTAATCTCTGTGGACCCTGGGCTCATTTGAACATTATTTCATTAGTCATCCGATATGACAATGTTGGTTTTCCCTTGTCCTGTAAGACGAATGTCTGGTAACTATGTAGACCCTGGGCTCATTTGAACATTATTTCATTAGTCATCCGATATGACAATGTTGGTTTTCCCTTGTCCTGTAAGACGAATGTCAGGTAACTAATCTCTGTGGACCCTGGGCTCATTTGAGCATTATTTCATTAGTCATCCGATATGACAATGTTGGTTTTCCCTTGTCCTGTAAGACGAATGTCTGGTAACTAATCTCTGTGGACCCTGGGCTCATTTGAACATTATTTCATTAATGTTGGTTTTCCCTTGTCCTGTAAGACGAATGTCTGGTAACTAATCTCTGTGGACCCTGGGCTCATTTGAACATTATTTCATTAGTCATCCGATATGACAATGTTGGTTTTCCCTTGTCCTGTAAGACGAATGTCAGGTAACTAATCTCTGTGGACCTTGGGCTCATTTGAACATTATTTCATTAGTCATCCGATATGACAATGTTGGTTTTCCCTTGTCCTGTAAGACGAATGTCTGGTAACTAATCTCTGTGGACCTTGGGCTCATTTGAACATTATTTCATTAGTCATCCGATATGACAATGTTGGTTTTCCCTTGTCCTGTAAGACGAATGTCTGGTAACTAATCTCTGTGGACCCTGGGCTCATTTGAACATTATTTCATTAATGTTGGTTTTCCCTTGTCCTGTAAGACGAATGTCTGGTAACTAATCTCTGTGGACCCTGGGCTCATTTGAACATTATTTCATTAGTCATCCGATATGACAATGTTGGTTTTCCCTTGTCCTGTAAGATGAATGTCAGGTAACTAATCTCTGTGGACCCTGGGCTCATTTGAACATTATTTCATTAGTCATCCGATATGACAATGTTGGTTTTCCCTTGTCCTGTAAGACGAATGTCTGGTAACTATGTAGACCCTGGGCTCATTTGAACATTATTTCATTAGTCATCCGATATGACAATGTTGGTTTTCCCTTGTCCTGTAAGACGAATGTCAGGTAACTAATCTCTGTGGACCCTGGGCTCATTTGAGCATTATTTCATTAGTCATCCGATATGACAATGTTGGTTTTCCCTTGTCCTGTAAGACGAATGTCTGGTAACTAATCTCTGTGGACCTTGGGCTCATTTGAACATTATTTCATTAATGTTGGTTTTCCCTTGTCCTGTAAGACGAATGTCAGGTAACTAATCTCTGTGGACCCTGGGCTCATTTGAGCATTATTTCATTAGTCATCCGATATGACTTAATGTTGGTTTTCCCTTATCCTGTAAGACGAATGTCTGGTAACTAATCTCTGTGGACCCTGGGCTCTCTGGGCTCATTTGAGCATTATTTCATTAGTCATCCGATATGACTTAATGTTGGTTTTCCCTTGTCCTGTAAGACGAATGTCTGGTAACTAAACTCTGTGGACCCTGGGTTCATTTGAGCATTATTTCATTAGTCATCCGATATGACAGTGTTGGTTTTCCCTTGTCCTGTAAGATGAATGTCTGGTAACTAATCTCTGTGTACCCTGGATTCATTTGAACATCATTTCCTTCATTGTCTTATATGACAATGTTGAAGGTTTTCCCTTATCCTGAAAGATGAATAGTAACTAAGCTCTGAGGACCTTGGACTCATTTGAGCATTTCATTTATCATCCAATATGACTTAATGTTGGAGGTTTTCCCTTATCCTGAGAGAGAATTTTGGGTAACTCTAAGCTCTATGGACTCTGCACTCATTTGAATGTAATTTCATTTATCATCCAATATGACTTAATGTTTTCCCTTATCCTGAAAGATGAATGTCTGGTAACTAAGCTCTGTGGACCCTGGAACTCATTTTAACAATATTTCACCTATTTCATTCATCTGATATGACCTAACATTGGAAGACATAATTAAAAGAGAAAGCAATGATCAAATATTAAAAAATGAGTTATATTCATATCATTTTCTGTATCCTTATTAGTGACAATACAAATTACTATTACAACAATTTATTTTTATCTAAATACTTAAAAAAAAAAATTACAAACGTTACACATTTTGTCATAGATACAAAAAAAATAAATGTACTCAAATGTTAAAGAACTGAACACTATATGCTGGGCTTAAAATTCCAGTCTATCATAGCAATCAATGTACAGTGGTGCAGTCCAGTAAAGAGTGATACTGATCACAAATCCTGACCTGTATAGTACTATATACCATTCAATCAGTAATCTTAACTTACAATAGCATACAATTCAACTAAATGCTCTGTTAAATCCACAGTAAAAATGTTTAAGGGGAGGCATTTGTAAAATTTCATCAAAAATGACATTTTCCTTTTTTGCCTTAAAATTATGTTTAAACATTGTAGTTTCAGAATCTGCCGTCAGTTTCGCCCTAGCGCCATTTAAAGAGCTGCTACATCATTATTTAAATGCCTATGTGCGGGTGGGCGTGGTCATTTATATTGCCTTTGCTAGCGTGTCACAAAGAAATTGTTGGAATTCCCACGTTTAAACTACGCCATTTGATTCCATACACTATGGTAATGTGCAGAGACATCTTCTGGATGTTTGTGAATGCTACTGAACAGTTCTGCTTAGCTTCTGCAAATTGGTTCCTACCTTCCTACTTTTGAAAGTAAACAAACATTTCCACATGAAGTGTTTGTGAAATATGGTTTACATGCAAGTGAAAGCTGTGGACAGCAGCTTACATTAGATTACTATTGTTTAGAATAGGAATAAAGCCTGATTTAACATTATATTGCTTTCTTGTTGCAACAGTAGGTATATAATTCATACCAGGTTAAGTTAGCAGTAAAGTGGCTATTTCAAAGCAAAATTTGGTGAAACATTAAGGTTTGTTAGTCATAATTGTAAGTAATGATACTAGAATGCTCTGCTTGAGGTAAATGTTAAGTGATAACAGAGTTACCAGTAGGTCACTTTTTAATGTAAATAGAAGAATTGTTGATGCATTTCTGGACATTGGTAAGGGTCATATTTCTATGCAGAGTTTTGTATGACCATGGGTATGAACTGCATGAACTATTCTACTTTCAATTTCCATCTCTTAGACAATATAATGCAGGAGGGTTTTGAAACCTAGAAAAAAGTGTGTTTATATTTAGAGCTTCTAACTAGATTTTTCTTTGTGTCCAATTTTTAGAATTTTTTTAATACTGCTAATAATCAAGACACTGAAGTTTTCCATTAATTTCTTTAAGTTTTGCATATATGTATACTCCTAGATAAATTTTCAATAAAAATTGGTACCATTATGGCTGTATATTAAAAACTTAATAATGACTGGTATTGAAAACGGAAAATTGACAAAAATTCAAGAAAATTCTATCATATTCCTTAAATTTTCTCCTTCAGAACCATTAGACATGGGCAAATGAGTATATACAGTTTTGTAACTATTATCTAAAGGAACCAGAATCCAAAGTTTCAATCATTTATAACAAAAATTGTAGAGATTGTAACATGTTTCCTAATGTAAAGAAATTGCAGCAAAAAATTCTTTTTTTTTTTTTTTTGGGGGGGGGGGGGGTAAAAACTATTGTAGATAGTAAAATTATAAAAATAGAGCCAAAGGTAACCAAATTAAACGGAAAGAAGGTAATAAGATAGTAGTAGGGCCGCATATGATGCATGGAGATTTCAAGAAAGTAGTGTAATTTTTATCTAAATCTTTAAATTCATTTTTCTCTGCTTTCAACATTTTTGCATGTTCAAAATGCTCCCCATTCTGCAATTCTCAACGAATTTGTATGAAACTTTGCATACATATTCCTAAATAAATGTTTAATAAAAGTTGGTATTTTTGTTGATTTAAATTAAATAGTTTATTTATTATTGAATTTTAAATCTCAAAATTGCAAAAAATTTAAGGAAAATTTAATATATTCACATAAAAAAATTTTTCTCCAAAAATACTTGACATACACTTCAAAAGCATAGCAACTTTTATAACTGATGTACATAGAAAGCTGAATCTAAAATTTAAAGTTTCTAAAAGGAAAAACATACAAAAATCACACTATAAAAAAGCACTAAATATATATATATATATTTTTTTTTTTTTTGAAAAACTATTTAAGATAGAAAGATCAATTTTGAAAGCGTAGCTAGATTCCCTGTACGCCATCTACTGACAAAATTTCAAGCAGTTCTGATGTGAACTTTGGATTTTAGCATGTTTCACAGATGCCTACCCTTAACACTGAATCTGACCTAAAAGCTGGGAAGAAACCCTCTCCATTGCTCAAGTCATAAAAAAGGCCTCCACTCCTGCACATAAAACAGGCAAACAGTAGACCTTGGTAATCATGATACTGAATGCTCTTTTAAATTTTTCTTTTTAATTTATTTAATGTCCTCTAACATGGATCATATTAGACGAACAAAATAGATGAAATGATGCTCAAATGAGCCCAGGATCCACAGAGCTTAATTAGCAGACATTCAACTTTCAGATAAGGAGAAACTACAGAAAAAACCTTAAAGCTAACTTGCCCTGACAGCATTCAAACCCAGGACCTCTTGTATGTGAGGCTAGCCCACAACACAAAGGCAGGTACATGGAATGTTTGGTTGGATTACAATACCAAAAATATTATGGCACCATATTTGTGTCCACATGGTGGTAACAATTTTGAAAGTTCCTATAGTGCATCAGCATGTAAGAACGTTAAGTATAATCCATGGCAAGCAAATAAAGTAACTTTTCAGGATGAAATATTTTCATTTTTTTGCTTCATAAGTCATTGTAAAACAAAATACTTCCAGACATTACTTTAAAGAAAAAATATTTAATTTTATGCCCTCTTATCACATAAGAAAATTAGGAACAGCAATTCTGTTACTTCTTGTGTATGGTTTGACATTGACTCATGTTAATCAAGAATTTGCAGGTGATCAGCCGTGTCAAGTTTATGGAGCTTCCTGCATTCTATAGAATACAAGGTCTGTTGCAAATTTTGAATTTTTGCGGGCTACGTATATTCAACTGTTTTGTGACATTATGTTGGTACTCATGTCCCTCACTTATAATGACAAGCTCGGCCATTTTGAATCTTCAGTTAATTATTGACAGCTATTTTGCTTGGATGTGTTTTGGCTCGTCTTCAATTTTTGCCTATTCCAAAAAATGGAACAAAGTATCTGTATCAAATTTTGTGTGAAAAACATAATTAAGTGTGCAGATGCATTCCGAATATTGACTGGCTTATGGTGAAGCTACCTTGGACCAAAGCAACCTTTATCGGTAGTACAAAAGGTTCTCAGATGGTCGAGAAGATGCGAACGACCGAGCTCAACAGACAAAAACATTGAAGTAGTGAAGAAAATAGTATTGGCCAATCCTCGATTCACCATTTGACAAGTTGCTGAGGACCTAAACATATCGACTGGCTCATGCCATTTGATTTTGACCATTGAATTGGGCATGAGACAGGTCACTGCAAAATTTGTACCAAAGTGATTCAATTTCGACCAAAATCACCATCACATTAACGTTGCTAAGAAGCTGTTGAACTCTGTCCGCGACAGGGGGTCATAACTGGTGACGAATCATGGGTTTATGTTTATGACATGCAAACTAAAACTCAATCATTGCAATGGATGCTGCCACACAAGCCTAAATAAAAAAAAATAAAAAAAAAAAAAGTGCCAAGTTTGGTCGAATATGAAGGTTTTGCTTACAGTTTTCTTCGACTGCAGGGGCGTGGTGCATCATGAGTGCTTGCCACAGGGTATGATGCACCATACTCCCCAGCCCTGGTCCCATGTGACCCTTTTTTGTTCCCAAAACTGAAGAGGTTATGAAAGGATTACCTATGCCACGATTGAGGAGAGAAAAACGCCAGCAAAGGAGGAGCTGAACAAGATCACAAAAAACTACTTTTTAAAATGCTTCAAGGATTGGAAAAAATGTTGGCACAAGCATATATCTGGTAGGGATTACTTTGAAGGGGGCAAAATAGATATTCATAAATAAACACTTAAAAAAAAAAAAAAAAACACAAAATTTGCAATACTTTTTGAAAAGACCTTGTAGAACAGAATAAAATAGAATCTTGGTCACATAACGTTTACACTGTAAGCCTAAATTGGTAAATTGTTGACTAAGTTATACATAAAACAAGAGTTAAAATAAGAGAAAACTACTTCTAATGTGTAAATAATATACAAGGTATTATTTATGCAATATAAATAATTTGTCAATTACAAATAATGCAAGGTTCGGTAGTACTTACAATTTTGTGTCATCCATAAATTCTTGTATGGAGAAATGTCTTATTTAATTATTTTACACTTTTATTAACCACTGAAGTCTTTCTCTCTTTGAATCATTGAGGCAATTTATTATATAATTTTATAACCATATTAGATTTTTCTTATAAGATTAAGTCTATGCTTAGGGTATTTTATGCTGGACTCTTATATAGTGCTGTAATGATGACAATTTTGTTTTTGCATAAATCTATCATAATTTTTATGTACATAGATTAACTCTAAAATATATACTGCGGGCATTGTTAAAAATTTTTAGTTTTTTTAAATAATGGTTTGCATGAATCTTTAAAACTAGCATGTAACATGCTACGTGATTCTCTCTCTCTTTTTTTTTTAACTATTTCCCATGCGTTTCCCCACAATATTGTCGCAAGCCCATTGCTGATGGAGGCGGTTCGGCGACACATTCAAAGGGACGGGCAGTCAGTGCGGAGATGAACACTCGCCGAAACGGCGGGGGGAAGGAGAAGGATTTCTTGAGAGTTCTAGTTCTTTATATTTGAGTTTGATTTATGAGTCACTATGTTTACACTCAAACTTCACTTACTTGTTGTATAATTGAAACGTTTTCAAGATCATTCGATCTCATCCTCAGCTGTTTGGTGACTAAATGAACCTTCCTCTTCTTCCACTACTACGGAGCTCCATCATAACGAACATGATGAAGAGAAAGGAAAAACTGAAGATAATATCAAAAAATACCACCCTCACACCACTTAAAAACACAAATTGGCAATATAGAAAATTCACCTACCATCTATGGGCTTTTAGAAAATTTAAACGAATCTTCAAAAGACTAAACTTAAAACTAGCACCCCAAAACAAATTCAGTCTGAGGAACCTGCTAAATAAACCACTGAAAAATACAATCCCCAACAATTTGAAATCAGGAATTTATCAGATTAATTGTGAAACCTGTGAAAAAAGCTACATAGGAAAAACTAAGAGAAACTTGTTAACCAGGCAAAAAGAAAACCAGAGGAACATTAAGTTGAAACAAACAGAAAAATCTGCAGTTTCACACCATTTTTGGACAGAAAACCACAACATTGGCCACAACATTAAACTGTTAAAATCTTTAAGTACACCCATAGAATTGAATATTTGGGAAAAAGTATTCATAAACAAAAACTGTGATAAAGTTATAAATTTTGAAATCCCGGCATTAAATGAAGTATTAAAACTTAGTGCCCCTAACACCAGATGGCAGAGTGATCGGAGCTCCGTAGTAGTGGAAGAAGAGGAAGGTTCATTTAGTCACCAAACAGCTGAGGATGAGATCGAATTATCTTGAAAACGTTTCAATTATACAACAAGTAAGTGAAGTTTGAGTGTAAACATAGTGACTCATAAATCAAACTCAAATATGAAGAATACTTCACTGTTAATAATGCTTCTGCTTTTAATATTTCTAGTTCTTTGTTCTAGCCGCGTCTCGATTGACAAATTTCTGAAATGTGAGTTATCTACAAAAAGGCAGCCAGCTCGCCACAAGAGTCAGTCATTAATTGTACTCACGTGCATGAACAGCTGGTGAGCTGTGTCGATGACCTTGTAAGTTGTATTGTGTATGTGACATAATTCTGGACTGCTGTGTACGAAGTGTGTTTCTACGGAAATAAAGTGCAATTTTTGGGGGTTTGTAACCTGGACTTTTGATTTCACGAACCCACAAATCACAATATTATGCCACAGGCCAACATCAAATAAAAACAGCTATAACAGTAAATTTTTCTGGTTTCTATATTTATGATATGTGCCAGACATAACATATTATATCAGGCTGAATTCAATTTCTCAGTTATATCTTCAATATGGATATTCCATTTTAAATATTCATCTATGTGTATTCCTAATATCTTACTATATCCTTTTGACATATTGTCTGAGCTATCTTGTTTTAAATTACCATAAGCAGCAGTCTTAAATTGTATAATTCTATCTTTTGTTTTATTCAAGTTCATTGCGTTATCAGTGAACCATTTATTTAATGTGTTACTTATATCAGTTGCAAACTATGAAGACTCAGCATAAGTTACACTTGTTTGTGAAGACAGTTCTTGGATATACAAGCAAGATAGAGGCAATATTTTTAATTCTTGAAAAAGTGTTCTGCAACTAGTTCTTTTGTTTACCTTTAGTATGGTACATATAGCTCTCCTGAAGAAGGTCATGGAGTATAGAATGGCCGAAAGCTTACCATTCATAAACCTAACACGGCCTATCACCCACAAAGCCTTGAAAGCTTCAAGTCTTACAATAACCCATATTAATAGCCAAAACTGTCATTTGTAAATGGTTGATTATATACGAGGGTCATACTCAAAGTCAAGAGCAACAACTTTTTTAAATCTTTATTTTGTAGGCAAACCAGAAACATCACCTTTATGTAAAGGCATTGAGGTCACTTTTTGAGTTTCCATTCCTTTACACATATATTCTGCAAATTTGACAATCTCTTATGATCCAGCTGCCAGAAGACAATGACATACTGCCTTACATATATCTTCCCTCGTCTTGTAACATTGGATGTGCATCTGTCCCTTAACATAACAGAGAAGATGGCAGTCAAAGGGTGCCAAGTTGAAATTGTGGAAAGTATGTCAACGAGTTTCCTACCCAAATGCCTTTATCCTCTCCACAGTGAAATAAGCAGTGTGACGATGCATGTTATCTTGTTGCAGGACCATGTTCTTTCCAGGTTGTTTACTCACAATGCACAACAGAAGTTCTCAAAATTGTATGGCTGTAGGAGGCAAAATTTATAGTTTCTCCAAATTCAAGAAAATCAACCAGAATACAACTCTGTGCAACCTAATTTATAACTTTTCCAAGAGACTGTACCATTTTGATCTCCATTTTTGATGTCAAATCCAATTTATAACATTTAGTTTCAGGCTCGTAATGTCACAATACTCAAAAAATAATCACCTTCATTTTAAAATCTCTGAAGATTTTGTGTAATGATTTTTCTTTAAAGTTTGTCATCCATTAGGCACAAACATTTCAATAACCTAAGCTTTCAGGGGAGATGTACTACTAATGTTAAAATTGCAATATGTTGTCACCAATCGCTTTGTTGTGTAAGTTCATTGTCACATCTGTAAGTTCAGAGCACATCTGTTCGACTTCTCTCACTGACAAAGACGGATTCTTCTCTGCACCACATGCACCACAATTCTTTTTTTGCTGCTTTGTAAAGGTTTATCCTTGTGATGCTTCAGTGAAAAACTGGCGGTAGACTCTGCCATTATACATGTGCAATAAACGACCAATAAAATAATTTGTCTATCGTACTCGGCACAGCACACCTTCGAATGGCAATATATGACAAATCCGGTTCAAAACAAGATCAGTAATGAAAGTCTGCATGTCACCACTACTGCCAAAGCACGTGCTATCTGTCATATGAAAGATCGGGTTAAGAGCAAAGGAACCTTCTCTTTACTTTGTTTAAGAATTAACATGCATTTCAGATAAATCAACTGTTGCGTAATATATTTGATTCAAACAGTTACGAAAATATAAATTTGACAGTTCTCTTCCAACATATAAAGATATATCACCACCCAGTAGACCACTAGGAGCTCTTACATTCGAGAAATTCGGGAAATATGCGAGTCAAATGGAGAACTTAACGTAATGACAGCATGTTGGCCATGGTAGCTCAATAGGTTAGAGCAACTGGACGAAAACTAGGAGATCCATGGTTCAAATCCTGGCCATGGCATTGAATTTTTCATGTTGACTCTATCAAAAACCTTAGCCTATGTACGGCTAGTGTGAAGAAATGATTAATTTCCATCAATTAACTAAACTATATCACCATGTTAAATAAGGAACTAATTTTTACCACACAACAGTCTATACCACAACAGCAGCCAATGAGAGGTGATTTGGTCACGTGACCATTAAGAGATACGGGGCAAGTTTATATGAAACAAGGATTAGTGGACACTTGAAGACACTGAAAATGATCCTGATTACCACAAGGTAATTACATCTGATGAAATGAGGATATTCCAATATGATCCAGAGACTTAAGCAATAAGCCATGCACTGAAAGTTCCCTCAATCCCCTAGGAAGAAAGCATGAATGAGCAAATCAAAAGCAATGGTTGCTATTTTGATATCCGCGGGGTTATCTACATTGAATTGTATGCCTGAAGATCAGACTGTCAATCAAGAGTATTATAAAATTCTGAAGACACTCCATGAAAATGTATAACTAAGGAGACCAACCTGTTGAAGGATCATTCATGGATCATCAGTCCATAATGCAATGTCTGTAAAGATGTTTTGGTAAAACAACAACATTACAGTGGTAGATCAACCGCCATATTTGCCTGACCTAGCACCATATGACTTGTTTCTTTCCCCAAAAGTGAAATCTGCGCTCAAAGGAATCAGATTCAAGTCTGTGAAAACAGTGAACAAAAAGGCGATGATGAGACCCCTCAACACATAACAAAAAAAGACTTCCAGCATTGCTTACAACAATAGAAAATTTGCATGTAGCACTGCAGGGATTGGGGAAACAACCACATTGAAAGGGACAACATTTCAGTTCTGTAAGTTTTTTCAATAAAGAGTTTGAGCATCAGTTCGGTTTCTTTATTGCTGCTTCTCGTATGTGGTAAAAAATGTATGAAGATATCATTAAGAAAATGTAGCTTTTATATTGAAATATGTATTTCTGAGAAAATTGTTATTAAAGTAAAATTTTCATATACACTACCTAAATCACAGTATTACTATAAAATCCTCATAGTTAGTAATCGTCTCCATGTTGTTGACTCACTGCTTCTCTCCTTTTTTGGATCCGGCTTGTTTGCTGAAGCAACTTCCAACACCTTGACATTGTTTACAATGTTGAATCCTGCTGACACACCAAGATAATCCCAACACTTGTAATCTTGCAGTGTAAATGTAAGAATCACATCATTCACACCAAACTGCAGTGCTGGCATATCCACAAATATATTTTTTGGGGATTCTCGAGTTGATCCACGTGATTAACTTGATTATCAAGCTGTATTGATCTGTGCTTCTTAAGTCGATGGATTTCCATTTTTAAGGCTGGTTTCCAAGAGGAGCTGAACTGAAAACCAGCACCACAATTAAGCGTGCTCCTCTCGGAGGAAATGGCCAAAGCCTCTTTAATTCTCCGCTCCCTGTAACTGTTGCGCTTTGCCAAGATGTTTGTCTCCTGAAAGTTTGCTCTATGGTCGTTATCAAGACAATGCTCTGCCAGCCCAGACTTCTCAGGTTGCATTAAACGAATGCTCCGTTCATGTTCGATTATTCTAATAGCGATGGTCCTTCCGGTTTCCCTATATACGGTGTCCCACATTCACAAGGAATGTGGTACACTTGGAAGTTCAGTTTGTCTTTCACTGATCTCAACAGATGCTTAATCTTTAGAGGTGGCGAGTGAGTGAGTGAGTGTGTGGTGTTTTAGGGCCCGTCGACAACAAGGTCATTTGGGCCCGAAGTCAACACTAAAACCTAAAAGCTACACAAATTTAGCTAAAACGGTAAAATAAAATAAAAACACTCAACTATTAAAAGTATATAAAAAAACCATCCAAAGACTAATAAGTTAAAATCTCTAAAATTAACAAATATAAAAAGCAAGTCAAACTTGTTTATTAAACCGATTTTGGCAACAAACTGCAGTGCCTTAACCACGGCCACTGGGTTGTCCCCTAAAACATCCAGCAAGTTAGTTCCCAAGCCTACTGACTGGCAAACACGGGCGTACTGCGGGCAATCGAGCAATACATGCCGCACAGTGAGGCGTACTGCACATGGAGCACACACTGGGGCCGGTTCCCCTCTTAACAAATGGCCATGAGTCGCTCGTGTGTGCCCAATTCTCAGCTGGGTGAGTATCACCTCGGCTAGCCAGTTATCCCTGCAGGGAGTTAGCCAGGGTTGTACGCTCTCCTTTATTGCCCGGAGTTGTGTGCCTTCCAAAGCTGTCCAGGAGTGCTGCCAAGCAGATAGGAGTTGGCGACGGAAAAAACGTTGCACATCCTGGTATGGCACCGTAGTTGTTAAACTCCGGGGCAAATGGCAAGCGGACTTAGCAGCTGCGTCCGCCTCCTCGTTCCCGGAAATGCCCACATGGCCTAGGGTCCAAGTGAAAACAAAATGGTATCCGCGACTAAGCATTTGCGAGATCAAGGCCTGAATTTTTAAAACTAGCGTGTGAGCTGCAATGTGCTGTTGCAAGGCCTGAAGAGCGCTTAGAGTGTCAGTGTAAACGATAAAATTGCCAGGAACTAACTTACAAATAAAAAGGAGCAGATAGAGGATGGCATACAATTCTGCAGAAAAAACAGAGGTGAAGTCCAGAAGGCGAAATTTATGAGCCTCGCCGTTAATGACGAATGCGCAACCCGTAGTGCTACCTAACTGGGAACCATCTGTAAAGCCCGGAACATAATTAGGGTAACGGTCCAGTAGTTCGGCAAAAAGTTGTTGGAATACCGAATGTGGGGTAGCTAGTCTCGAGTTGGAGGAAAGACCGAGATCGAACCGCGCACGCTGGAGCTGCCATGCGGGATAACGACCCAGGGACGACCGCTCCACGCGAGGCATTCGGAGGTTGTGTGTACGGGAGAGTTCCCGGAATCTTACTCCGGTTGGGCATGTCCGAGAACTAGGGTGCATGTGGATGGTCCTGATGTTGTATTTGGCGAGAATTCTACTGATTCTGCAGCATAGGTTGCTGGTAAATGGGATGCAGGCTTTAGCGGTAGGCTTATCTGACGCTTGCTGTATTACAGATTTCCCTTTGGTGATCGAGGCTGCAATGTCATATTTGGAGTAGCCGTTTTTACAGAAAGTAAGTCTCAGGTGCTGTAATTCCTGTTTTAAGTGGCTGGGATCAGAGATAGACAAAGCTCTGTGGGCCAGTGTATTGAGAACTCCCAGTTGTTGAGACTTATGATGAAAACTATGAGCGTTCAGATAGAGATCGGTGTGTGTAGACTTGCGATATACAGCATGCCCCAGTGTACCATTGCTGTTTTATGAAACAAGAATGTCCAGGAATGGAAGAGTTCCATCCTTCTCCACTTCCATGGTAAACTGTATTTGAGGTCAAAGACTATTGAGATGCTAGGCAAAGTGTCTGATCCATGTGGCCAAATTACAAAAGTGTCGTCCACATATCTATAGAAATGAGATGGTTTACATGGAGTTGTGACACTTATTTCATGTTCCAGGTGCTCCATATAGAAATTCGCTATAGCTGGTGCCAAAGGGGAGCCCATTGCTACTCTACTTGTTTATAGAAAGTACCACCAAACAAGAAAGTGGACGTCAGGATATGTCAGAAGAGCTCTGTGATATCAGCCGGAAAATGCTCCTTCAGAAGTTGGATGGCTTCCTGAAGTGGTTTCCAGGAAAGGCTGGGGGCTTCTATTGCGGACACTTTTTGAAGCATTGAAAGACACCTTTGTAAAATAGGGTCATGTGGAAGAGCACCACCTGCTCGCGCAGCTCCAGTAACAACTGATGACAATGAAGAAGTTGTGCGAAACTCAATAGAAAACAATCAACATACCAGTTTGAGGGCCATGGCACAATATCTACATTTAAGTCAGTCCTCAGTGATGTGTATATTGCACTGTAATAAAATTTCATCTGTACCATCTACAATTATGAGCTGTGCACAGTGGCTACAGCAGCAAGAGCAAATGGATGCAGATATTTTTAGGAAGCATTCTCTTTAGTGATGAAGCCACATTCTAAATAACAGAACTGTTGATCAACATAATATGCACTACTGGAGTATAACAATCTTCAATGGATGAGAGAAACTACATTCCAAGTACAGTGGAGCATCAGTGTCTGGTGCGGAATAAGAGGCAACCAGCTAATAGGACCATACATTTTTTAAGGCACCCTCACAGGGCCACGGTGCCTTGCATTTCTGGAAGAAGAGTTGCCATTGCTACAAGATGTATCATTAGTGCAACAGACAAACACGTGGTCCCAGCAGGATGGAGCTCCATCACACTGGTCACTGATTGTAAGAAATCACTTACATAGGGCATTGGCTGAGGGGGAGGGGGTCCATTGCTTGGCCTGCTAGATCACCTGATCTGACCACACTAGATTTCTTTTTTGTGGGTTCACATAAAGGAACGGGTCTGCACTCAAGAACCACAAAGCTTAAATCATCTGCGGACATTCATAATGAGGAATGCAGCCACATCACACTGAGCATATTACACCATCCAAGAAGGTCTCTATGGTAATGTAACCAAATGTGCATTAATGAAGGGGGTCGCAATTTTGAACATTTACTACATTGATGAAATCAATCACGGCAATGCAAGCCTTAACTCGGAACTACCCAATACAAAAAATGTTGCGGTTAAAAGCAAAATGGGAGAAAAGACCACTACAACCAATCAAGGTGAAAACACAAACAAGTTTCCTACACAACGTTATGGAATTAAAAACAGATGTGAATCTTCCTAATTTTAATCAAAGAAAACCCACTGACTTTTGAACCAATTAATATTCAATTAGATTTACAACAAATAGTTACAAAATCTAAAACTTCCAAGCCTGTACTAAAAGCACTAGCATTAGAAACTGTGAACAATAGATACCCACCTGAAGAATGGTTACATATCTACACAGATGGATCTAACTTGGACAACAACTCAGGAGCAGGAATTAAGTGTGCACTGTTCTCATTCTATCAACCAGCAGGATACCACACAACAAATTTTGATGCAGAAGTAACGGCTATTCATATTTCACTCCCACACCTTCTATACAGAATAGATAAATTCAAAAATGCTGTCATACTTTCTGATTCTAAAGCAGCATTATGTGCAATAAGTTCATATAAAATGAGGTCAATCCAAATTAAAGAATGTCACAAAATGATCCAACAACTTCAAAAACAACAGAAAAGAATTATATTACACTGGATACCTGCACATTGTGGAATTACTGGAAATGAATCAGCTGATTTTCTTGCCAAAAAGGGTTGAAATTTAATTCAGAACAAAAGTAAAAACTTACCATTCACATCCATAAAAAGATTAATAAAAAGCAAATATAAAAACAAACAAAATCAATCAATATCTAACAAAGCCAAAGATAAAAAATGGAACATTTTAATTAAAAATCCAGAAATTATAAAAGAAATCCCACGTAAAGCTGCAGTAGCAAATTTTAGATTACTTACAGAACATGATTATTTGGCCAAACACTTACACAGAATAGGAATTTAAACAAGTCTAAATTGTCCTCTGTGCAACAAAGAAGAGGAAATGACTGAAGAACATCTTTTAACCTGTGAAGCCCTCTGCCAGACCCACTACACAGAATTATTGGAGAGCAAGAGAGCTAATGGCTTCATTGCCAAAGTCTAGCATTTGACAACAAAGAAGAGGAAATGACTGAAGAACATCTTCTAACCTGTGAAGCCCTACCTGCCGGACCCACTACACAGAAATATTGGAGAGCAAGAGAGCTAATTCATTACCAAAGCCTAGTATTTGACAACAAAGAAGAGGAAATGACTGAAGAACATCTTCTAACCTGTGAAGCCCTACCTGCCGGACCCACTACACAGAAATATTGGAAAGCAAGAGAGGTAATGGCTGCATTGCCAAAGTCTAGCATTTGACAACAAAGAAGAGGAAATGACTGAAGAACATCTTCTAACCTGTGAAGCCCTACCTCCCGGACCCACTACACAGAAATATTGTAGAGCAAGAGAGCTAATGGCTTCATTGCCAAAGCCTAGTATTTGACAACAAAGAAGAGGAAATGACTGAAGAACATCTTCTAACCTGTGAAGCCCTACCTGCCGGACCCACTACACAGAAATATTGGAAAGCAAGAGAGGTAATGGCTGCATTGCCAAAGTCTAGCATTTGACAACAAAGAAGAGGAAATGACTGAAGAACATCTTCTAACCTGTGAAGCCCTACCTCCCGGACCCACTACACAGAAATATTGTAGAGCAAGAGAGCTAATGGCTTCATTGCCAAAGCCTAGCATTTGACAACAAAGAAGAGGAAATGACTGAAGAACATCTTCTAACCTGTGAAGTCCTACCTGCTGGACCCACTACACAGAAATATTGGAAAGCAAGAGAGCTAATGGCCTCACTGCCAAAGCCTAGCATTTGACAACAAAGAAGAGGAAATGACTGAAGAACATCTTCTAACCTGTGAAGTACTACCTGCCAGACCCACTACACAGAAATATTGGAGAGCAAGAGAGCTAATGGCTTCATTGCCAAAGCCTAGCATTTGAAAACAATATTGATGAAATCCACATTCTTAGACAATTTATTTTTCTGTTTGACCAAGAACTTGACAGTTCAGAACTCCTCTGTCAGTAGAAGTGAAAATAGATTCAAGCATGAAACAATCACTATTACATTTAATGTCTTTGACATGCTCCTACAAAATGAAAGCTATGTAACATGGTTTACTACACCAGATACAGTACAGATTATACGGGTCACAAAGTTGAACATGATCCCTATTTATCGGATTGTAACTTTTGAGTCTTTGGCTAACAAGAGAACCAATAGCAACAATAAATAAATTAGTAACTAAAATACAGATAATAAAGACTATGACAAAGAGGAAAAAAGAAATAATAATAATGTGATGTCATTCCGAACCTAAACTTTGCATCACCATATTCCAGCAGCTAATCCACTCCATCCAGCTGCCACAAATTCTATGTTGCTCTTTGGGAAAGCATTTGTTTTTCACCTTGCTAGCTTTTCGCAGCTTCTTGGTCCTCATTCAAGGCTGTCAGTATTAATGCGCGGTGCATATACTGTCCAACACAAAGTAAGTCCATGAGAGGAATGTGCCATCCTTACCAGTGGGTCAAGGACAACGAAATGTGTGACAAGAGAATGCATGCTATACAAGAGGCAGAACCATTAAAAAAACATGTGCCTTATTCACTCAGTATACTAAAACCAAGAAGATTTATTCACAAAAGCAGAAGCCGTCAGAATGTTTTTGAACGGATTGTAACTGAACTGGCATGACCTGTTGAGGGAGGGTGTAGGAACCTTCTCCAAACCCCTTGTGTCTCATTCCCCGGAGACTTTCTTTTCTGTGCCACAGTAGTACTGAATAGAAGGATAGAGCTGAAAGACAATTATTTAAAAAGCTACCTAAAGAAATACAAATGGCTAAAAATAAATATAAATTAAATTTGGTAAAAATGCTTACGTTGAAAAGAGAGAAAAGAATATGGGAGGTGAGGAAATTTTCTGGCAAAATCAAAGAGAAATGGTTGAGAAGGGCAAAGAAGTAAGAGGTAGAGAAATGGAAGACAATCAGAACATTACGTCAAGGTCGTATAAGGGCTAGGATAGAGGTAAAGGGCCAGGGAGCCAATACCACTATCAGCCTGTAATATAAGCAGCAGACAAATTTGTAACCAGATTAGAATTGTAAAACTTGTAATTGATACTGTACAAATAAATATTATTATTAATTAAATTTGGTAAAAAAGAAATATAATGATTTTTATAGCTTAGAAGAATATAAATCAAGACATGTTAAATTGCAAATTGTAAGTTTACACATATTTGTAATTTGACGTATTAATCCTAAGTCGATCGCACCTTAATATTGACGTGGTCGGTCGCACTGTTATCTACATAGTAGGCATCAATAACTCTAACTACTTGATTTTTGTGAAGTATTTCATTATTTTTAAAAAAAGTCATTCAATTGATTATTTTTTATTTTAATTTTTAATCCTAATAATACTAATGTAGACTAACACTGACGATAGTGTAGTGCAGTAGAACATCATTTACCCGGGTCAACTAGCACCAGGGCCAATCCGAGTTAACAAAAATCTGGTTATCTGGAGAATTAAGGAAAAACAATTTAAAAACATGTACCACAATAATTTTAATGGAATTTAGAAATGATTATCGGCACACTTTCACCTAAAAGCAAATACACTGTATGAACTGTAATAGCCTATGTACTTGTACTCTATTACGAACTAGTTGGTAGTAAAAAAAGCTGTAAACTTCTATTGTCTCAGTTTAGTGTATTGCTTACGAGCAGACTGATCTCACATCCGCTTTAATATCACTTCATTTGGCAATTTTTTTTTAGTTAATTGATGGAAATTAATCATTTCTCCACACTAGCCATATATAGGCTAAGGGTTTTTTTTTTTTTTGATAGCTAGTCAACATGAAAAATTCAATGCCATGGCCGGGATTTGAACCACGGAGCTCCTGGTTTCCGTCCTGTCGCTCTTAACCTTAGCCTATATACAGCTAGTGTGGAGAAATGATTAATTTCCATCAATTAACTAAAATAATAAGAGTTAAATGATGAAGCCTGGGACTTATGTACTTACGATAGTAAGTCGCCACGAACAGTGTATCTTGGATGCAAGAGCCCCTAGTAGTCTACTGGGGAAATATACGAGTCAAATGGAGAATTTAATGTCAAGACGGCACGTTGGCCATGATAACTCAATGGGTTAGAGCGACTGGACGGAAACCAGGAGGTCCGTGGTTCAAATCCCAGCCATGGCATTGAATTTTTCATGTTGACTATCATTTGGCAATGTTTTGGTTTGACTCTCAAAATAGCATCCATGTTTGGCCTATGTGCAGCTAGTGTGAAGAAATGACTCATTTCCACCAATTAACTTCTCTATGTTTACACAAATAAAAATATTTCTTAATTAATGTCCACTTATCTTAAGGTGTTGATGTTAATACTTCTTTCTTCTTCTTAAGATCGATTTCACGAACATTTGCTCGCATCGTCAGTTAACACACTCCATCAACAAGGATACCTGGTTTTTTCATATTACCAAAATCTGAAGACGAAACAAACCTAAAAACAGAGTCAACTGCCAGTATGTCAAAATTCATTATGCGATTTTTATTTTTTAAAATAAATAATTTTTCCCACACTATTAAATCTATTGGACTACTTAAGTGTTTTAATAATTTAACTTCGGGATTTATTTCATGGTAAAATGACCAAAAATGATCTGATACGGCCAATTTATCAATTTGTTTATAATTAATGTTACAAAAATGTTCTTTCTTTCTGGTTTCCAAACTATGTTTCATCTTTTCAATATAAACCTGATCACAATCTAAGCAATTAAATTGATAAATACCAGATTGTTTATTATTAGGAATTTTATCTTCTTCAGAAAATTGTAATAAATTTTTAATACCATATTTATTGTAAGTAACTAAAGTTATACCAACTTCTTTAAAAAAAATTGAAAATGTTTATTAACCCAAGGATGGTAAGTAAATTTTTTAAATTTATAATCATCTTTTATTTAAAACAGAAGTTAAATTATTAAAACAATTCAATGTTCCCATAGATTTAATAATTTGGGAAAAAAATATTTATTTTAAAAAATGCGTACAAATGTTCGTGAAATCAATTTTTTAAACAGAAGAAAGAAGCAAAAACATCAACTTCTTAAGATAAGTGGACATTAATTAACAAATATTTCTATTTGTGTAATATTTATTACTCCACTGTAACTAGCTTCATTTTCTGTGTAATCAGTTCTCTATGTTTGTTACTGCGATCATAACAACAGCTGGTTCATCAACACTGTCTGAAGCTGAATACTCTTTATTTTCATTTTCAGTAACACTGCATGATATAATAATGCCTTTCTCTGTAATCGTTTCATAACCTCCGTCATTGTCTATTGGCAACCAACTGTCAATGACTTCATCATCAGAACCATCAATATTTTTAAAAATATCTATAAAATCTCTTTGCACACTTATATTTTCTTCTCCTTCAATCCTGTTTTCTGGCAAGTCACACACACCATGCCACAACTATATCAAAGTTTCTCTTGCAACCTGGTCCCAAGCAATGAATGGTGAGCGCAATGAATTTGCCCGCTGGCAAGAGAATTTGAGTAATGTACCTAATGAGAATAGCAATCTATTGTCTGTAAAACAAGTCTTCATTTACTACGCTAAACAACATTAACTTCTAATTGTAAAAACTATTTATAGTAGGTTTATTGACACTCATCACTTTTTTATGTTATCGAGGGACTAGTATCGGAAGCCATTGCCTCCATTTTCAATCTCTCTCCAACTAGTGTCAGTTGTTTGCTCTCCTCTCTCTGGTGGTGGAACTATGAACTTCTTTGTCAAATTATCTACTGGTGGGATTTCAAAGTTCATTACGCGGTCCTTATTCACCAGTAGATAATTTGACAAAGAAGTTCATAGTTCCACCACCAGAGAGAGGAGAGCAGACAACTGACACTAGTTGGAGAGAGGTTGCAAATAAAGGCAAAAGGCTTCCGAAACTAGTCCCTCAATAATATAAAAAAGTTACAAGTATCAATAAACTGACTACAAATAGTTACTACAATTAATTTTGATGTCACTGTTTCTAAATTCCTCTAGTCACACATAACTGATCTGTGTTATTTACACATACAGGTTAAAGAGGTTTTACTGTATTAACAAAATAGGCAAATGTTAAAATACAGTATGAAAGAATAAAACAACTTATTACATCAAAATAGAGTACACAAATCATTTTTACTTATTACTACATATGATACTTATTTTCTCCTTCCCCCCCCCCCCCCCCACCTATTTTCCTATGTTAACAACATCTTATTTTTCCAACTCCAAACTCACAAAGCACTCATAGCATATCATTCAACCATATTCGAGACAAAAATACTTTTTGCACCTCTTATAGGTTATGTGAACATATTCTATGTATAACTCTGGATTCACAATGCTTTCCCCACTTTGTATTTCCATCCCTTCCTAACTAGAATAAGGCACCTCAAATAAAAGATTCACCTTCTCTGTGTCACAACTTTCTTCTCTTCGCTCAGGTAGTTAAGCACTCGCCTATTGATTCAGGTTTCAAATCCGGTCCTGGCCAATGATTTGTAAGTGTGCTTAAACGTGACGGCTCCATGTAACTAGATTTACTGGCATATAAAAGAATTCCTGCAGGTGTTCCCAAAACTAATCCCTCAAAAAAAGTGATATTATTAAAAACCAACAACAAATAGTTTTTTCAATTAATTTAGACGTCAGTACTAAATTCCTCCAAACATGCATAATGTGAATCCAATCTCAGACTCAATTTCAAAACCATAGAATGTTTTCAGCTCAAATGTTGGCAGCTCTTCATTTCTGAAGTAAAGGTATTGCAAATAAAGCTTGCCAGTCAGAGCTCCGTGAGACTTTGGTACTATTCAAAGTGGGGCTACCTCCTCTTGACTGAGGACCTCATAGTTTAGCTCTCCTAATCTTGATTTTAAGGGAGGTATGAAGCTACAGTACTGGGCAGATTAATTGGGATAGCACTGAATTTAAGTTAAATTTGATTACGCATTGCTTTGTTGCTGCATACATTTCCTTTATAAACATTACAACAATGTACAACGTATCAATATAGTTAATTTAACTGATAATTCTTTCTTTTATTCAGTCTGAATTTGTATTTTGTAGCACTGATACATATACATGTTAAGATTTAAAAAGAACTTTTGTATTCTTTTTGTTTACTATGGATCTCACACCCCGTAAAAGGGCAAAAATGATTGCTCTTAGTGAAAACTGGTGATGAGTGCAAGACAGATAGCAGATGCAGTGTGTGTTGGTAAATCTAGCGTTTCAAGGATTAAGAAGCTGCATAAAGTCACAGGGAACATGAAAACCACAAGAAAAGGAAACTGTGGGGCAACAAGGGAAACTATTCCCAGGGAAGATGGCCTAATCCAAAGAATCAGCATCCTCAACCGAAAGAAAACCACAAATGACATAAAAAGAGATGTTGCTTCTCATGGGATTGAGGTAGATGCTTCCATTGGATGTCGTCACCTTCTGGAATGTGGCCGTTGGCATGGCACACTATCAAACCCTTGACACCCCAAATGAAAAAATATAAAGACTGGACTATGGAGCAGTGTATCGAAATTTAACTGTATGGAACACCACAGTGAAGCGAAATAATTATTAAATTATAGATGAGTCGTATTTATTACACATCAGCTTCACTTATGTACCTACATTGAGGACATGTTTCGCAAACCATCGTTTGCATCATCGGCTCTTATGCGACTAAAGCTTGATCCAGTGGTGTGGGTAGTTCTGGAGTTGCTACTGCCATTTGTTGAGTGAGTGAGTGAGTGAGTGAGTGTGTGGTGTTTTAGGGCCCGTCGACAACAAGGTCATTTGGGCCCGGCCATTTGTTGATTTTGTGATGAATTTAAATATGGGGTTGTCTTCTGGCGGGATTTCAAAGTTCATTAGTTGGTTTTTATGTTTTTCTATGTATATTCTCTCCCAGATGACAAGTTATCAATATTTTTGTATCTTAAGTGCATAAAATGTTCGTTCTTTCTTTCTAGTGTCTGTTTCTTTTTGTCCTCCCTATGTACATTTTTTCACAGTCTTGTAAATGCCTGACTTTTCCTCTGGTTTTATCTTATCAGTATTATTACTGTTAAGTAGGTTTTTAATGTTGTAAATGGTTGTTGGTGCCAATGTTATATTGTATTTCTGGAATATTTTTTGGAACTTTTTTGTGGCCCAGGGGTGGTATGTAAATTTAGCAAATCTAATTTCTTGTTTCATTGGTGAAAGAGCTGTGATCTGTTTTAATCTTTTTGAAGTTTGAATGATTTTATTTTTTTTATTTACAAGGCTTTTTCCATATCCATTTTGTAGATTTGATGGTATGGAGCAGTGGTAAAAAACTAATTTTTTCTGACAAGACCCATTTTGAAGTTCAAGGGCACAGCAGGCCCCCAAACACCACCAAAGGTCACGTTCTGGGGAGACCGTACACTCCATTAAAGGAATGAGAAATAGTGTGAAGTACATTGAAGGACTAAAGAGATTCTAACCATGGTTTCCTGATGGTGATGGAGTACTTCATGATATGGCTCCTTGCTCGCTGTATTTAAATCCAATAGAGAACTTATAGCCCATTATTAAGGCTCGAATCAGAGAGTTGAACTGTACCAGAAAAACAAATATTATGGAAGTGTTATCCAGGTTTGTTTCAGAACCCAGAAGGGAAGATGTGCAGGACACTCATAGATTCAATCTGTAAGAGGGTGAAAGATAAAATAAAAGGAGATTGCATTTTGTATTAAAATGTAAGAGAAACAAATAAATATTTGTGGCTAGTAAGCCTCCGAAGATTGGAGTAATGTTAGCTATCCTGAACTTTTATTTTATTTTTCTCTATGTTCTTTCTTTTGTATTGTTACCGCTTTAGTTTTCTTCTTGTTAGGAAAACTTCAAATAAAACAGATCTGACAGTTACGCGAATTTTTATTTGAACATATCAAGAGTAACCCAAATAACTATAACTGGTGACCCGACGGCAAATAACGTTAAACATGTACTCAAATGTCAATGCAAGGTAACCAAATGAAACAAACCTTCCAAGTGGTACAACAGACGCTATTTAAGAGTAGCAATCAAACTGCCGGCATTTTGGAGAAAAAAATGTCAAGGTATAGCTTTTACAAGTAGAATCACAGAAAAAACAAAATTTCATTATGTTCTTAGTTCATTAGACAGTGAAGTAGCTGATCTTATATCCCACTTCCTCACAAAACCAATACCTGATGCTCCCTACTCAGATCTTAGAAAACGTCTAATCAAAGAATTCGAAGCATCGGACGAACTAAAGGCAAGGAAACTCTTTACAGAAGTAGAACTAGGTGACAGAAAGCCATCTGCAGAGATTACCCATGATGTTAGAGCCATTCTAGCGACTAGTCAAGATGAGTTAGCTATGGCTGATAAAATTATAGAAATAAGCAATCCTGGCAGTGCAATTCTTTGTCATACTTCAAGTTCATCTAATCTCAGAGAAATGATTCATGTGACCGGTTTTCTAGGTTAGAAAAGCAGATTGCTGTGCTCACAAATTCAATTAAGGATTTACAGATGCTTAAGCGGTCACGTAGCAGGTCACAAACTCCAAGCAGAAAACATATGATATTTGCTGGCACCATTACGAACTTTGTGACTATGCTAAGAAGTGTACACCACCTTGCAAATACAACACTACATTACCAGAAAATTGCCTAGACTCATCACTGGATGCAACAGGTGACGAAAGCGTCGACTTTTTATGTATGACAACAGCTCAGGATTACGATTTCTTGTTGAATCAGGTACTGATATTTCTCCATCTACAACCACAGAAAAGCAAAATCTCTCCGACTGTGTTCCTTATGCAGCTAATGGTTCAAGTATTCAAACATTTGGAGAAAAGCTATTGAAATACTCACAATACTCATAATAGACATGTTTGTAATTTTCCTGCTTGTTCCAATTGATCTGCATAGTACTGTATGTAATATTCCTAAACCAATAAATAATCAAACAGTAAAACACAACACAAAACAATAGATCTGCTCAATAGTATACTCATTAACTGCATTATGCACACAGAGATGTGCCCGCCTCGGTAACGTAGATGGTAGCTTGTCTGCCTCACGTTCAAGAGGGTCCGAGTTGGAATCTAGGTTAGTATGAGCTACCTGGATAAGGCTTTCTACAGGGCTTTCCCTTATCCTGGAAGATAAATGTCAGGTAGCTCTAAGCTCCATGGACTCCAGACTCAATTGAGGATCATTTCACCAATTTCATTCATCATCTGATATGACTTAACATTGGAGTACATAAATTACACCAAAAAAAAAAAAACTGAAATGTTATTGGACACTGAGTTCTTTAAAAGGGAAATATCACCCTGTAACAGGTGTAATGGTCATATGGTACAAAAATAAAATAATGTTCTGCACATCAGGTAAATTTTTGCAAGCTTTTGTTGCACTAGCTATACATCAACAAGAGCTACCAACTTCCCCATAGCAGGGTGAACCAAAGGAGCACTTGTCCTGAATGGTCTACAGCTAACATACAAGGAAAACAGGCTCTAGTTCCTGAGGCTGTCACTTCAAAACCAATGTGAGACAATGAATTTTTTCAGGCATAATACTCTTTAGCATGGCTTTCTTTGGAACCTAAGTAAAGTCAGTGGCCTGATAAAGAAGCCTCTGACCAAAATTATGTGGTCTTTAATGGCCAATATAAAATGAGATGCCAAGAACCATAGCAGTTGAAGAGCATCTGCAAATTAATAAATTAATAAAAAAAAAAAAAAAAACGGAACCAAAAATGTTTGTGTTAGATAACTATCTTTCAGAGAGAGAGGAAAAAAAAACAATTTCCACAATATAATAAATACTCTGGGAGAAGTTATCATACTTTAGGTCAATCCACGGGGTTCCATTTCACTAAACGTTGAAAAAGGCTTACACTAGTGTTTTCCGGGTAGGTGTATATTAATCCTGAATGAATAAGGAGGCATTGGGTTTTAGCTACACTGATGTTTTTGCTATGCTGTTCTGTCACTACGCCCTACTTCTACACTGCTCTACTTTTATAAAACACCTACGTTTGCAGCTTAGGGCCCTCAATATTTCAGCTGCACTTTGCTGCTTTATGTATTTAACTAAACTTGTTCTAAATTAAATTACATGCAATGGCAAACACAGTTGGGGATCATATAATTTTGAAATATTGCCAAATGACTCTCTCAAGTCTGTTTTACTTCAGTAGATGGCAATGATGGCAAACAATTTCCACCTATCAGCAGTAATTATAGGACGAAGAGTCCAGGGTCATAGAGCTTAGAGTTACCAGACATTCATCTTTCTGGCTAAAGGAAACCTCCAAAATTAAGTCATATTGCACGATAAATGAAATGATGTTCAAACGAGTACAGGGTGCATAGAGCTTAGGGTTATCAGACATTCATCTTTTTGGATAAGGAAACCTCCAAAATTAAGTCATATCAGACGATGAATGAAATGATGTTCAAGTACAGGGTACATAGAGCTTACAATTACTAGACATGCATCTTTCAGGATAAGGGAAAACCTCCAACATTAAGTCACATAGGACGATGAATGAAATGATGTTCCAATGAGAGCAGGGTACATAGAGCTTAGAGTTACCAGACGTTCATCTTTCAGGATAAGGGAAAACCTTCAATGTTAAGTCATATCGGACGACGAATGAAATGATGTTCAAATGAGTACAGGGTACATAGAGCTTAGAGTTATCAGACATTCATCTTTCAGGATAAGAGAAAACCTCCAACGTTAAGTCATATCGGACGATGAATGAAATCATGTTCAAATGAGTACAGGGTATATAGAGCTTAGAGTTATCAGACATGCATCTTTAAGGATAAGGGAAAACCTCCCAACGTTAAGTCACATCGGAGAGGAATGAAATGTTGTTCAAATGAGTAAAGGGTACATAGAACTTGGAGTTACCAGACATGCATCTTTCAGGATAAGGGAAAACCTCCAACAAAGTCACATCGGATGATGAATGAAATGTTCCAATGAGTGCAGGGTACATAGAGCTTAGTTACCAGACGTTCATCTTTCAGGATAAGGGAAAACCATGAAAAAAACTTTCTCCAGGTAACTCACCCTGACCGAGATTGCAATTTGGGAGCTCTTGAATGTAAGACAGACACGCTACTATCTACAATACTGAGGAGTACAAGGATCCAATGGCAATGTTTGTTAGTCATGTTGGTAGCTGGGCCTATGCAAAAGAGGTTAGGGGAGCAAGTGGTATCTGTAGGGAAACCAGGAAATCATGTTGACCCAAACAGTAACAAAGCATTAAACTCTGCCCAATTCCAATTTATACACAAAACTTTACTGAACTCCAGGTAAATCTTAAAACCACCTTACTTGTTCTAGGTCAATCTTGTCTCATTCTGTTCAAATGTTGGCATTGTAAAGAACTAACTCCATACACTAAGGTTTCCACAGAGAGACCGTTACTGATGACTATAAGCTAATTGTTGCTAATTACTTCAAAGAAGTTATTTTAATGTCACTGAGTAAAATTTCTTAGTGTAGCGAGATACTCACCTTATTTGGTGTTTTTGCTTCATCAGTGGACGGTACATTGTGCCCTGGGCCTGGACCATTCTCCTTCTCTTGAGACCTGTGCCCCAAAGGCGAGTGTTGCTGGACCTCCAAACCTGACACCTCCAGAAGCTCTGGTGAGCCCTGCTCCACTGGAGCATCTGCAGGTGTAGTTAATCTCGGAGAGTTTTCTGCATCTCCAATTCCATCTACATTGGAAGGCCGTGAATTGGAACCTGGTGAGGGGGTCTGCCCTTCTAGTAGGCCAGGTGTCGCAGCAGAGGTGCTGCCACTACTGCCTGACAACTTTCTCGGCCTCCCACGTTTCCTTTTGGGTGCAGTCAAGGCTGAGCCAAGGAGAGGATTGCTGGAAGTGGCGGAAGGCATTGGGATGGTTCGTTTGTGTGGCGTTGATGTAGGATGAATCCTATGCAGGTGGGGTGGTGGTGGTGGCGTGTGCGTGGTCACAACAGGGGGTGGCACGGCTGACAGGAGGGAAGACGTTATAGACGGAAGATCACACCTTTCTTCATTCACCTCAGTCAGTCCCTTTATCCTCAGTGACTCTGCCACTTTGAGGAATGCAGTCAACCTGTCTTGATCCACGCTTACCTCCCCTCGGTACATGAAGTCCAGTAAACTCCTCATATCGCAGTAAGGTACATCCTTCAGGATAACTATAGGGTGTTTGTCTGGGTGACCCACGAAAAGGGCCTGGAAATATGGGCTGCAGGCCGACAGCACCATCTTGTGAGCCCGCAGGAACCTGCCTTCCACTGCAAGTGTGACGTCCACGAACGACTCATCGTGTAGCAATTGGTCAAACACGGACAAAAGATTTGATTGATGGTTATTCCAACGAAGGCAGAATCGCTGTGAAGACAACGTTGACGTCATGGCTACCGTTGGTGACTGCTAGCAGGTGTCACTATGACTGTTCCGGACCTCATCCAAAATCCTGTCAAATTAAAATATTATCACTTTCGTAATGTCATGGTTGATAATGAATCACACAGGTGGCAATTTATCATCATTTACAGCCAACCCTAACAATTAATGATGTATTCCAAAAATCAGTCCGCATAATATCTCCAAAAATCAAAATATATCAAGAATTCAACATGTATCACAGCTTAAAAAGTATTGCAACAACCCTTTCACGTCACAAATAACCCAGCCCTTCCGCCATGTTGCTCTTATCATAAGCTCTCTACCCCACCCCACCCTCCCCTCCATCGGTCAAACCTTTTACGCAACCCTTTTCCCCCTGGCCGACATGATTTTAAGAGGAAAGAAATTACACACCAACCTAGATTATCCTCTCTCACGCACTTTCTTCCGGTGTTAATTAACACACTTGTCATTTCCAATATTCTAAATCACCTCATTTATCTCTCACTTGAAAATTTCCGAATAATATTGATTTTCTTTCGGGGTAAAGCGAAGTCGTCGACCCTACTGCGTATTTTCAATTCTATATAATTTAATATTAAATCAATATAAACATAGTGACACAACCACATGACAATTAATACTGAAAAATAAATTATTTCACATGCTATCTTTTAAATATACAGTTACCTGAGCATCTTTGCGGCTTTCGCATTGACGAGGGTTGAAATCCTTTAGAAGGATCGAAATACTTCAGAGCTTCAAGACGCCATGTCAGCAAGTATCTGCTGTTGTAGCTAAAACCCGAACCACTCCCGTTCGCAGTCTCGCTTAACGAAAAACAGGCGGGTGAAACAGCGGCTTTCGATAATCTTTTATTGTTGCAGCATAGCTTTTATAAAATAACTTTCAAAGGCCATCGCGCACTATTCGTAAATAGTTTCTGCTCTTTCTAGCACTTAAATACTTCACAAATGCGCCAGCGTATAAAAACTACAAGGAAAAAAACAGAAAGAAAAAAGTTGTGCACTTCTTAGGAAGTTACACGATTCTATAATTCACCACCTACGACCCTATGAACATTTTACGTCGCATTAAATTGTACATACTAAAATCGAACGCGATATGGGAAATGCTCGTGATGTTTGCGTAAGACAAAAGTTTTAAAGAATAGCGCGGGGATGAGAAAACTTGCTGCGTGGTTGTAAGGCAAAGAGGGATGGACTTGGACGTAACGTTGTACCGACTCTGTAATGTGGCCTTGAGGCATAAATGGGGCGGGGGCCAGTGCGACTATGCTGTGAGAGGGCTCCACGTGTATAGTGACTAGCGTGGGGTGCTTGACCCCTAAACAACTCACAAGAGTATGTGATCCTTGGTCGGACTGGGTAGGCACCATTGTTGGCATGGTTTTTACGCCACTTGGAAAACTTTTTTGTTACTTTCAATTTCTCATATTTTTTTTTACCGTAATGTTGCAATTTTCAAGTTGTAGAATCCTCTGCATTTATGAAGCAACTATCACTACCCCTAAATACAAAATGTTTATTTATACACTTCGATTATCAAGGTCTTTGCACACCTATTTCTTGAAAATGAGCTTAACGCAAAAAGATGACGGCTATTAACGTCCAAAGAAATCTACATAGAAAGTCGTGAATATTGAAGTAATATGAACTGGTCTGCATGCAGCGTGACCTTGACCAATCCCACTTTACAATATGATGCGATGGCATTTCGTAAGAAGCGACCCTATTTAATGCAATCACATTCGCCGGCCAATACTAAATTGCATAAATTCCTTCAATCGCTGTATTAACAGGCAAATGCAATGCTGCAGTGAAGATGATGTAGCTGCATTTTAACAGTAAACATTGCGTAATATGCAACTTACATATTTGCTACTTATAAATTAACTGTTTAATGGTAAGTAAATGTTAGTTACCCAGTTATTGCCGTATGGACCGAGTTAAAGGTCCGGAGTTCTAACTTGAGTCCTCTAGGTGAAACCTGGCATGTCCTAAATCTTCAGACTGCTCAACAATAAGAATGAGGGGAAAAAACACTGACGAGAACAAGACTGATCCATAGAATAAGCATAAAAGGTGATTATTTCCATGGCCCCCTGCCATATCGCTCGCTATATCGAACTGTCTGCACAGAAAAGGTATTGATCCGGATACGCCGAAACAGAATGCAATGCAATGGCGGAACAGATGATAATCCTATGAAAGTAAACGTGAGAAAATGAAGACAGTCTCGACCGTGAGAAAAGACTCCCTCTGCGAACGTGAGTTGGACGGGAGCTCAGTAAAAGAAAAAAAAAATAGAAGGGAGATATAAATTATCAGGCAGATAAAATATTTCAGACGATAAGTGTATCAACAAAATGTTGTCTATATTAACACGCATCCTGCATTTCCCCAAGATGCAAGCAACAGACCACCCACTTAATAAGGGAGGGGTGTTGATGGACAAATGCCATACTAAGAGAGCCAACAGCCTCATATTTTGTTTCTTCGATTGAAGGTTACTTAGGAAAACATGGCAATGTCAAATATTTTTATTGTTTTGTCCGGTATCACAACCTCTATCCTCTGTCCCTATTTTCAAAAATTACTGGACAAGTTATTTTTTAAAGTGAGGGGAGAATTTATATAACGTTCCTGGAAGATTTTAGAAGACAAACCTTTTACGCAATTCTAGTCTTATAAACCCTTTGTTATGACTGTCAAAATCGTGTACAATTATTCTCTCCCCAATTACAGGTGCATAATGGTTTATTAGAAAACATATGAAGTAATGAACATGTTGAAACGCTTGAATTTTAATAATTTCTCAAAATTCTAAACCTTCTATAAATCGCGCTAGTTGTTCAATTTCATTTGAGTTGGTAATACAAACGATTAGCTTTTGTTTTACGATTGTACAGACAATGCACAGAATTATAAATTAACAAACGAACTCTTCGCCTGCATGAGTTACTACAAATGTATTAATGGCAGTCACGTACTTTGACATGCCAACATTCTAATCAATTTTATTTTTAATTGTTCTTGTACGGTTTCAGTTTTGTATTCTTGCTTTTATTATTTTTATTTAATGGTTCCGTGCACGTTTTTATTTAGTATACTTTGAGCTTATCAGGTAGCGTCGCGGTAACGTATGTGACTCCATTCGGGAGGTACGGGTTTGATACTCAGCTGTAACATACGGTTTATCGTCAGTAAAGGAATGCTTCCCGCGACTTTCCTGCAGGAGGAGCAGGCGAGTTGCATCTAGATGGGAGGGGGTTGTATGGGAACTGAAGGGCTTTAGGTCCCCAAGGTCATAAACCTATGTCTGCCCCATTTGATCTTATGACTAAAATAGTAATATGGGCTTAGCTTCAAGAAAAGTAGTATCCAATGGAAATAATCATTTCTTCCACAATAGCCGTGTGTAGGCTAAGGTTTGAATAAGTAGAGCCACACAGTGCCATAGCCGGGATTTGAACCACGGATCTCCCGCTCTCCGTGCGGTTGCTCTAACCAGCTGAGCTACTATGGTCAACCGTGAAACATACAAGTCAGTTGGAGAATTTAATGTCATGTCGGCATGTTGGTCATAGTAGCTCAGTGGTTTAACTACGAAGCCTGGGACTTAAGTACTTACAGCATAGTAAGTCGTCACAAAAGGTGCGTGTCTCATAGCATATGAGAACCCCTAGTGGTCTACCGGGAAACATACGAGTCAGTTGGAGAATTTAACGTCATGTCGGCATGTTGGTCATAGTAGCTCAGTGGTTTAACTACGAAGCCTGGGACTTAAGTACTTACAGCATAGTAAGTCGTCACAAAAGGTGCGTGTCTCATAGCATATGAGAACTCCTAGTGGTCTACCGGGAAACATACGAGTCAGTTGGAGAATTTAATGTCATGTCGGCATGTTGGTCATAGTAGCTCAGTGGTTTAACTAGGAAGCCTGGGACTTAAGTACTTACAGCATAGTAAGTTGCCACAAAAGGTGCGTGTCTCATAGCATATGAGAACTCCTAGTGGTCAACCGTGAAACATACGAGTCAGTTGGAGAATTTAATGTCATGTCGGCATGTTGGCCATAGTAGCTCAGTGGTTTAACTATGAAACCAAGGACTTAAGTACTTACAGCATAGTAAGTCGCCATAAAAGGTGGGTGTCTAATAGCATATGAGAGCCCCTAGTGGTCTACTGGGAAACATACGAGTCAGTTGGAGAATTTAATGTCATGTCGGCATGTTGGTCATAGTAGCTCAGTGGTTTAACTATGAAACCAAGGACTTAAGTACTTACAGCATAGTAAGTCGCCACAAAAGTTGCGTGTCTCATAGCATATGAGAACCCCTAGTGGTCTACTGGGAAACATACGAGTCAGTTGGAGAATTTAATGTCATGTCGGCATGTTGGTCATAGTAGCTCAGTGGTTTAACTATGAAACCAAGGACTTAAGTACTTACAGCATAGTAAGTCGCCACAAAAGGTGCGTGTCTAATAGCATATGAGAACCCCTAGTGGTTTACCGGGAAACATACGAGTCAGTTGGAGAATTTAATGTCATGTCGGCATGTTGGTCATAGTAGCTCAGTGGTTTAACTATGAAACCAAGGACTTAAGTACTTACAGCATAGTAAGTCGCCACAAAAGGTGCGTGTCTAATAGCATATGAGAACCCCTAGTGGTCTACCGGGAAACATACGAGTCAGTTGGAGAATTTAAGGTCATGTCGGTATGTTGGCCATAGTAGCTCAGTGGTTTAACTATGAAACCAAGGACTTAAGTACTTACAGCATAGTAAGTCGACACAAAAGGTGCGTGTCTCATAGCATATGAGAACCCCTAGTGGTTTACCGGGAAACATACGAGTCAGTTGGAGAATTTAATGTCATGTCGGCATGTTGGCCATAGTAGCTGAGTGGTTTAACTATGAAACCAAGGACTTAAGTACTTACAGCATAGTAAGTCGTCACAAAAGGTGCGTGTCTCATAGCATATGAGAACCCCTAGTGGTTTACCGGGAAACATACGAGTCAGTTGGAGAATTTAATGTCATGTCGGTATGTTGGCCATAGTAGCTCAGTGGTTTAACTATGAAACCAAGGACTTAAGTACTTACAGCATAGTAAGTCGACACAAAAGGTGCGTGTCTAATAGCATATGAGAACCCCTAGTGGTTTACCGGGAAACATACGAGTCAGTTGGAGAATTTAATGTCATGTCGGCATGTTGGCCATAGTAGCTCAGTGGTTTAACTATGAAACCAAGGACTTAAGTACTTACAGCATAGTAAGTCGCCACAAAAGGTGCGTGTCTAATAGCATATGAGAACCCCTAGTGGTTTACCGGGAAACATATGAGTCAGTTGGAGAATTTAATGTCATGTCGGCATGTTGGTCATAGTAGCTCAGTGGTTTAACTATGAAACCAAGGACTTAAGTACTTACAGCATAGTAAGTCGCCACAAAACGTGCGTGTCTCATAGCATATGAGAACCCTTAGTGGTTTACCGGGAAACATACGAGTCAGTTGGAGAATTTAATGTCATGTCGGCATGTTGGCCATAGTAGCTCAGTGGTTTAACTATGAAGCCTGGGACTTAAGTACTTACAGCATAGTAAGTCGCCACAAAAGGTGCGTGTCTCATAGCATATGAAAACCCCTAGTGGTTTACGGGAAACATACGAGTCAGTTGGAGAATTTAATGTCATGTCGGCATGTTGGCCATAGTAGCTCAGTGGTTTAACTACGAAGCCTGGGACTTAAGTACTTACAGCATAGTAAGTTGCCACAAAATGTGCGTGTCTAATAGCATATGAGAACCCCTAGTGGTCTACCGGGAAACATACGAGTCGGATGGAGAATTTAATGTCATGTCGGCATGTTGGTCATAGTAGCTCAGTGGTTTAACTATGAAGCCAAGGACTTAAGTACTAACAGCATAGTAAGTCGCCACAAAATGTGC
Source organism: Mantis religiosa (assembly GCA_030765055.1). NCBI lineage: Eukaryota > Metazoa > Arthropoda > Insecta > Mantodea > Mantidae > Mantis > Mantis religiosa. The sequence goes on along the minus strand of JAUKNK010000101.1, from coordinate 2,586,696 downwards.
GTGTCTCATAGCATATGAGAACCCCTAGTGGTTTACGGGAAACATACGAGTCAGATGGAGAATTTAATGTCATGTCGGCATGTTGGTCATAGTAGCTCAGTGGTTTAACTATGAAACCAAGGACTTAAGTACTAACAGCATAGTAAGTCACCACAAAAGGTGCGTGTCTCATAACATATGAGAACTCCTAGTGGTCTACCGGGAAACATACGAGTCAGTTGGAGAATTTAATGTCATGTTGGCATGTTGGCCTTAGTAGCTCAGTGGTTTAACTACGAAGCCTGGGACTTAAGTACTTACAGAATAGTAAGTCACCACAAAAGGTGCGTGTCTCATAACATATGAGAACTCCTAGTGGTCTACCGGGAAACATACAAGTCAGTTGGAGAATTTAATGTCATGTCGGCATGTTGGTCATAGTAGTTCAGTTGGTTAGAGCAACCGCACGGAGAGCGGGAGATCCGTGGTTCAAATCCCGGCCATGGCATTAAATTTTTCAGACTGGCTCTACTCATTCAATAGTGTCCAAGTTTATAACAAACTTTCCACACAAATAAAATATATCACATCTCTCGTAACATTTAAAAGAAGCTAAAAACGTATTTGCTAATAAATATTGTTACTTTATTAAGGAGTGCTTAGAGATAACATTAAATCATTGTTACTTAAAATGATTCTTTATGTGCGTGTTCATGTTTGTGACAGTAGATTGATGGTGATAGAGAAGAGAATTATCCTGACACGTCTAATGTCATGTACATACATACATGATGTAAAGAGACTAGACATATATTGAAAAATTACTTGAAACTGAAATTTTGTAGCAAACGAAGTTTGCTCTTTATTCTTCTCTGAATCAATGAAAACTGGTGAAAAAGCTACAAACTTGAAGTGCAAATAATCATTGACTTGATGTGTGTTTGGAGGAATTTAGTAACAGTGACGTCAAAATTAATATAAAATTATTTGTGGTTGGTTTATTGACACTCGTCACTTACTTTTTCATATATTTATGAGAGACTAGTTTCAAAGGCCCTGGCCTCCATTTTCAATCTCTTCCCAAGTTGCCAGTTGGGAAGAGATTGAAAATGGAGGCCAGGGCCTTTGAAACTAGTCTCTCATAAATATATGAAAAAGTAAGTGACGAGTGTCAATAAACCAACCACAAATAATTTTATATTAATCATTGACTTACTGCACGTTCGTGTTAAACAGTAACCAAGGACCGGATTTTTATGATAAAGGTAATATCTAACAACTGGTCAGTGAAATGAAATAATAAAAATGACTTTTTGTCACCATTTCAAGATATGCAATTCTTACTTCTGTTACGTCAGAAACAAACTAAAAGTTATTAATTTAAACTTATGAATTTGTATGTTTTAGGAAGATGAACGTATAGAAATGGAATTTCCTTTCGACTGTAGCTTTGTTTTACAAAATAACACTTCACGTCCGAAGACAAAATACCTGCAGATTGAGATAAATCTATCTTAATTGACAAGATTCAGATGCTTTATTTTAGGGCCAGATGAATGAAACTACGAAAACTAAACTGAATGTCAAACTTTCCTCTGCAGATAACTCGATGTGTGACATTGAAAATAACGGATCAAACGCCCGCACATTGTCGAGCAAGACTTCCTTTGTGTACTTCCACATGAACATTGTGGACCCAGTCATCAAATATATCAAGAAAGAAGAAAAGAACTAGAAAAGGAAATAAAACGCAAAAAAATACCAAACATTCACATAAATATTGAAATATATGAATCTTCAAAATAAAAAACGATGATACAAATGTCCAAGAAAATTAACATTTTATAATCAGAGATTATTCCTGTTAAGATTTTTAAGAGTAATAAATACTGCATCAGCGGGGGGGGGGGGGGGGGGGAGATGATACGTCATCAAATCCGGGCGCTAGTGCTAACCATATTTGTTTTGTTCTCTCGTGTGGAATTAGCTTCAAGCAAAAGCTTCCTTTCGAGCCTTCATCCATTCAATAAGTAAACAAACAAAACAAACAAATGAACAAGCTTCTTTCTGCCGCTATCAAATTATGAACTTGTCTCTATAGTCAGAATTGGTACTTCTCCATACAAAGGTTCCGGGTTCTGTTCCTAGCGAGAGTCATCGCTAACCACCGCATTCTGGAAGTTGTAAACACACCCTCTGGCAAAGAGATTGAAGATATCAACCCTTTCTTGCATGTATATACTCTTATATCCTAAAATTCTGTGTGGGCGCCATTTATAACAATGAAGTAAACAGTAGACGAGAGTGTAACATCCCAGCGCTCACGTATGTTGTGAAACCATCAACATATTTGTGGCAAAATAAACACTCTTTTCCAATAGATGTTTATTTAACGTTTGTCTTTTGTTAGTTCAGCAACGTGTTTTTATTACGTATGCACATTCAAAATGCTTGATTTAATGTTTGATAAATAAAATACAAGTAATGCTCTACCTAATCATCTTAAACGAAATACCAGGACTGTTCAATAAACAATGATCTACAATTTTTTTACGGTCGTAATCTTTCGCACTAAAATTCAATCTTATTATATTCTGTTAGTCTAATATGAAACAAACACGCCGTAGTAGTTTCATTGTTGGTACTCCTGGTTCCCGCCTGTGAGAACCAGGCAAGTTCAGACATGTTCAGTATCGCCTACCGCTGCAATGGAGGTAACACGGAAGGAACAACATGCGAATTTGAAATTCTGCTTTCGTCTCAACAAATCTTCAGTTGAGGCCTATACAATGTTACAGGAGGCCTATGTCGAGTCTGTTCTTCCCTACAGCACAGCTCGAAGATGGTTTAAAATGTTTAATAAAGAGGAGACATAATCAATTTCAAAGGAAGGTGGATCCGGTGCTCCAGTTTCTCCTCTTACGGAAGAAAACATCAACACTGCTGCTGTTACTGTGAGAGAGGATCGACGAATTACCTTAACATCACTTTCTGAAATATTGAACATTTCATTGAGTGCCACCCACACGTTGGTGACAGAAACATTGCACATGAGACGTGTTTGTGCGCGATGGGTTCCACGATTGTTGATTCCCGAACATGCAGGTCTGCATCCAGTTAAAGTTGATGTTAGAGGAAGATCCTGAGTTTCTTTCAAACGTAATCACTGCTGATGAAACTTGGCTACATCATTTTGATCCTGAGAGCAAACAGCAAAGCTCAGTGTGGAAATCTCCTTCATCACCAACCCCCAAAAGAGCAAAAGTGGTTGCTTCTGCTGGGAAAGTTATGGTCATTTCATTCTTTGATATTCATGGAATGGTTTATCAGCATGTTGTACCTGCACACACATCAGTAACTGGACAATACTACAGGGATGTCCTGAAAACATTGCAAGTCCATATCAGACGCAAAAGACCACATTTCCGTGAAGCAGGCTGGATGTGCGGCCGCATATTGCCAATGTTGTTGCTGAATATCTTGCAAAAATCAACGTGGTGTATCCCTCACCCTCCCTATAGTCCGGATTTAGCCCCATGTGACTTTTTTCTATTCCCTAACTTGAAGAAACGCCTTCGTGGGAGACATTATCCATCATCAGAAGCAGTGGTGAAGGCTGCGGAGGCGATTTTGAAGGATCTCTCAAAAATTGTTTCCAGCATGTCTTTGAAGACTGACAGAAACGCTGGGACAAGTACATCACATTCAGGGGAGACTATTTTGAGAAGGACCATCAAAATTATGAGGATGAGTAAAGGAACGTTGTGATCATTCTTTATTGAACAGCCCTCGTACTAAAACGAAAGGAGTTTTCTACAAACGGGCGGAACGAATGATTAAACCTTAATACAGTAAAAGTGCAAAAGAAGTTATGTGTGATATTTCCGACAGAGGATTTGGAATGAGTTTAATCATCATTGATGTTTTGTTTGTCGTGATGTCACACAAAAGCCAACAATTAGCGATGTGTGATGAGCGTGTAGCAGGTAGAACCGCTGGAACGTTGCATCATTGATAGTAGTAGTTATCTCACGAAATTATCGTTTTAAAACACTAATTCCAATTACCCCCCCCCCCCCGCGTAGTTTATCAAATGTTTGTCTAATAATGACCTAGAGAGTATTTTCTTCTCGTTATGTAATTTCCTACAATCTCAACTATTTGAAATATTCTTTATGCTCCTATAGTCATTGTATAATATTAAATTATTATTATTATTATTATTATTATTATTATTATTATTATTATTATTATTATTATTATTATTATTATTATTATTATTATTATTATTATTATTATTATTATTATTATTATTATTATTATTATTATTATTATTATTATTATTATTATTATTATTACTATTATTATTATTATTATTATTATTATTATTATTATTATTATTATTATTATTATTATTATTATTATTATTATTATTATTATTATTATTATTATTATTATTATTATTATTATTATTATTATTATTATTATTATTATTATTATTATTATTATTATTATTATTATTATTATTATTATTATTATTATTATTATTATTATTATTATTATTATTATTATTATTATTATTATTATTATTATTATTATTATTATTATTATTATTATTATTATTATTATTATTATTATTATTATTATTTATTATTATTATTATCATTATTATTATCATCATTATTATTTATTATTTATTATTATTATTTATTATTTATTATTATTATCATTATTATTATCATCATTATTATTATTTATTATTTATTATTATTATTTATTATTTATTATTATTATCATTATTATTATCATCATTATTATTATTTATTTATTATTATTATTTATTATTATTTATTATTTATTATTTATTATTATTATTATTATTCAGAAATCCTTGATGCCAGCCTAACTAAAACACAATGACAAAATTACGATTACAACATTAATACAAAGGAAATAAAGCAACACAATACTGAAACACTTATTTACGTAAATGCTGTCCCCAGTAAATGTTGTTTATCGATTTTGAAGTTTCAAAATGTTGCAATGAATATTTAATGAAAATTATTGTTTTAATTCAGTAAACTTTATTGTATATTAAATACATTGCAGTTTTGAAAATACAAAGTACAATCCTGAACTGTCCAATGTTGAGTGCTTGAATGTGGCGAAGTTTTCTTTGAAACACCGTGTTCACTTAAAGATATTGCTCTCATATATTGGGGGACGTTTATATGTTTATATGTTTGATTTTTGCTATCGTTAGGTATACTTACGTATTGTGACTTTGTGGGTTCGTGAAATTAAACGTCCAATTGCACAAACTCAAAATGTTCTTTATTTCCACCGAATTACAGTTGGAACACTTGCCGATTACACAGAATTACGTAGCGCACACAATTACAATTTACCAGTTCGTCTGTCACAGGTCCACTCTACACTCACAATTACGTACAACTCCTCTGATACACGTACCCAGTCTTCCAGTCCGTTCGCTAGCCCGGCGCCCCTCACGACTGCTCGCCAAGAACTGAACTGACTCGCCCAATGCAGGCCTTATATAGGAAGATCGCTGTTTCTGGAAGTCTCGCGGTTCAGTGAATCATCCCGACTGTTCCAGACCTCAGGGGGAGGGGAAAGAGATGGCTAGTGATGTTTTTCCAACCATCCCCTCGTTAGCGCTACAAGATAAATGGGTAGGCGTGGCTTAATGCTTCCCGTCTGGTCGCTACCTGCCAGCTGCTGGTTCTCTCGGGAGTTCCGATGTTCGGGTGACAGTATTATGTGTTTCAAATGTTTGTCCTTGAGCGCTACTAGATGAGCAACCAATCGGAGTACTGCAGTGTTGTCGTATTGCATTCCTCCTAAGTGATGTGTGACGAGCGCCAAACTAACCAATCTCTAATAAATACTATTCGTGCTAAGACAAAAATTCGGATTTTGCAAAAACTGATCCACGAGGAAGGAGAGAGTAATGTAGTTAACATAACCGTAAAACCTCCATTTTTTAGCATTTTTAGCTCAAAAAGATTTCCTAATACAAATAAAGTAGATGCCATTATATTATAACAATGCATTGTGACGTAAGCACTGTAATGAATATTATTATTGGTTGGCATGTATGTGTAAACGTATACTTGAAATTACTCAGAACTGAAACGTAAACATTTGACATGACGTGATAAAAGAAATATGTACTTTGAATAAGCCAAGGTGTTTGTTAAATTCGATGAGAGGAAGCAATATCTTCTTGCTAGTCTGGCAGAACGTGTCTGGTCACATTATATCTTTGTTTATAAATGGTTCGTAATCTCTATTTACTCTAGAGAGTTCAAAGCAGCATTATTCAGTTACTCTTCCATGAAAAAGTGTATAAGCTGGATCAATGAGACGTGATCCACCTGCCTGGCCCCTTACTACTGCTAGAACAATACAACAGAGTTAATGTGGGCTCAAATTTTGTTGCAAACAGAAATAATATTTTTAAACTGACTGACGTTGAACAACTCTTTCATGAAGAAATTGACAAGGAACACAACAAGACTGGGAAAACTGTGTGAGACATCAGATAAACTACAAGAAGACGACTTTTGGAAAGAAATAGCACGTAACGAGATCTTGGAACCTTTCATCATAAATTTGCAGTACTCAGACGTTGAAGACAATGACGAATTATCTCTTAACGTAAGTAACATTCACAGCTATATGGATGTCCGCTGATACTTTCGGTGGATTAGAAAAATAAGTAATTCATAAACTATAATTAATTTTAAACTAAATATTTAAAACATTTGCATAATATACAAATACTCATGTTGCACTTAATTGTGATCTCAACAAATGCATTATTATAAAACTTTGGAAAATTCAGTTTGCGTTCCCTTACGTCTAGCGCCACGAACACTTGCAAGTGTACGAGAGAGAGGGAGAGAGTGGGGGTAACGAGGTGACAACGCTGAAGGCTCTAACACATCTGATTCGCTACAGGCGAGAACACATAATAGTCACCATTACGTCTGGTAAGCTTGCCAGAGGCTGAAGGCACTTACTTATTCCGTTTGGATGTAAGAATGTCATCTTCATTTTGCAAAAGCTGGAAGAGGTTAAGTTAACTTAGTCTAATGTTTTAACAACTCTTACAGGTAAACACAAACAAATATGTGTAATGGTATGAATAACAGCAGAATGCAACTGATTTTGCTGGAAAGAATGTGAATGAATGTGATAGGATATTAATAACTGACAAAACAAAAGAGAATCAAAGAGTTGCTAAGGAAAGCATCGTCTATTAGGTGCGTACTACGTAACCTGCAAATGATAAGATTTTTGCAACAAGGGAGAAGGGATGATCTCTCTACGGAAGAGAATTTTTTATATATAATACATTTAAATATTTGTTAAATGCATTTTTAAAACAAAGTGCAGTCTTCACAGGAAGTGTTGTTCAAATAAAGGTAATATTGGATCCGAGAACACAACTTGGAAAGTCAAATGCTGGCCGACTGTAACTAGACTGACGAAAGCACAACACAAAGGCACAAAACACAAATAAACTTGATCAAGTTGGGATCCTAAGTAAGGTCAAGGCGGGGCATAGTACCTTCTCACATCAAAATTCAGTGTATATGTCTACAGAATTGAGGTAAAGGTTATTTGATGCCGTACTCTGTAGTGTTTGATAAACAACTAAAGAAATAATACGATTGTCACTTTTGACTTTCTATACTGCATATATTCGATACCATGACATCACAGGAAGTACAGTTAGATATTGCTATAACGAATATAAACGTGGTCGAGGAGAGCCCAGGACGCCCTGTAGATGTGGTTACCGAGGAAGTACACGATATGATTCTGGAAGAGGACATAGCTGTATCGACGGGAACGACAATCCATGTTTTGTACGATAAGTTGGAGATGAGAAAACTGTCGGCCGGATGGGTGTCGCGTTTGGTCACAGTGGATAGCAAGCGAGTGAGGCTTTCAACTTCGGAGTTGTTTAAGCGAAATTGTGTCGAGTTGTCACTGTCGAGGAGATCTCGATTCATCATTATACTCCGGAAACCAAGCAACAATCAAAACAATGAACTGCTTCCGGAGAATCTGCTCTAAAGAAGTCAAAGACGTCCCATAGACTGTAAAAGTGATGGCGACGATGTAAAGGGTATCATACTCATTGACTTTTTGGAAAAAGGAGAAACGATTACTGGAGTGTATTACAGTGGGCTCAATTTTACAACAAGTTGGAGTCACGGCCCAATATAACGAACAAGAAAGTTATGTTTCACCACGATAATGCCCCAGCACATTCATCCGGAGTTGTCACTGGACTTGCTGCTACGCCCGATATTCCCCTGTTACTGAACATGAAGAAATGTCTCAGAGGAACAACATTTAGATCAAATGACGAGGTCACCATGGAGACAGAGGCGTATTTTGCAGAGCTTGACAATTCTTAGTTTTTGGAAAGATTAAGAAAATGGCAGCAGCATTGGCAGAAGTGTATATCTCTAAAAGGGGCCCGTGTTGAGAAATAAATATTTTGTGTTTGAAAAAACTGGCATCTTCATACCTGACATGGTTACTTACTGAACTGCACTTGTATGTCCGAGGGAGTTCGTAACAGAGAGAGGGAGAGAGAGCGTCTGTCTGTGAATAGATAAATAAAATACAATCAGTTAAATGCCAAACTTTCTATTTAAGTTCGACCCTAAACATGCAAATTTTCCAAAGATTATAATTTTCTCAAAAAATGGCTCTAACGGTTTTGATTAAAATAGCAAATGTTTAAGATATTTTTTATAAGAAATGAAATGTATATCTTGAATTTTCTGAGAATGTCCTCATATCACCTCTTCATTCTCAATTACTTTCGGACAACTGGTAAACTGTAAAAGAAAGACAAAATCGAATATACAAAAATGTAGAATAGTTAAGTCATATCATTCTATGTACAGCCATTTTCACAATATCCGTTGTTAATTACTTTCTTCAATCGCGTCGTTGTTTTTAAGTGCGGTCGCTATTCAACTGTTTTCTCGCGATGTATGGAACTTCAAAATCAGTATATAAACACCTGACTATCGATTAGCGTGGTGGCTTAGGCGGTAATGTGTATGGAGGCCATGAGTTCGGCCGACCTTCTTCATCATCGGGTTTGAACTCGCGACTTTAGAATCAGTAGAGCAACTCAGGAAGAGAGGATTTATCAGCTCCCTCCCACACACTGAAACAGTTATTTAAATATAGCCCCAGGCAAGAGTTTGTTAATTTTAAAGTGTTACTTAACTCTGAGAAACGTTAGAATAGTTATTTAATAAAATATTAATAAAACAAAAGAGACACGCTCTCGAGGAAGTGAAATAAATAATGTACAAATGCTACGGGAAGTCATCGTGAAAAATCATGTAACCACGGAAATCGGAAGAAAAAAAGCCAACGAGAAAGATGAACATTTTCATTGACGGAGAAGAATTGCTGTGAATATGTGCCTTAAACACAATATGTTTTCTCTTTTTAAAATAAAGTGCAATATTTCAAAATACAGCAAGTGTTATTCTAAGAATAAAGGTAATATAATAATCTATCCGAAACCATAACTTGAGAACTAATTGTCAATGTTCGTCGACTACAGCTAGGCCGACAAAAGGTAATATAAAAGCCATAAAAATCAACAAATGTACATCGAATTAGCATTCCAACAGTAAATAAGCAATTTAAACAACAAATTGACGAATCAACGTGACGCAAATATCTCCTGATCAACTTCCCTAACTGTTCCACCGACATCAATCCGCCTTTACAAACACAATATTCAAATATTTATGTTTTCCATCCAGTGCACCTTCGCACGCACCTTGTCACATGTCTCGATTTGGTTTACTGTATTTCTCTTGTGTCTACAATGAAACATGTAATAAGACTGCAAATGTTTATCTCGATAAACTTGATGTAGATAGAAAAATAAGGAATAGTTTGTAGGAGTAAAACAATATTGCATACAGAAAGTCGTGTAAACGTAAATGATTTTTAGATATAAGTATTTGTATCTGCTTGGGGCATCTCCATGTAAACAGTTGAGTGCTAGGCAGAAATGTTCCTAATTCGAGACATTGACCCACTTCTAGGGAAGCTGCAGTCGATAGATCGATCATGGCAAACAAAAGTACGCAATGCGTAACGCTCAGTTTGGAAACAATTGACAGATACTTCTCAGAATAGTTAACACAAGAAGCGATTAGCGATTACATTTCTCACTGCACATAGACGTTCGCCAACCGCTGCAATGTATTAAGATTGGAGTTATTACAAATTAAGGTAAATGATTCCCGGAGGCCAAGATACAGGGTTAGTTCCCAAACTTAGGCTGTACCTTCAAACTTTGAAATACTTCAACGAGATATATTTATGTAATTGATTGCAAACTGACAGCAAATAAATACAGCCTTCTAGCTTCTCTATTGCGCAAGTTGTTATTAAAAAAAAAAAAAAAAAAAACAATTCCACACGTAGATATCACCATCATATTTTATACTTTCAGAATTCCCTCTAAAAATGAAAGTCCATGTGTACGTGTGTGTGTGTGTGTGTGTGTGTGTGTGTGTGTGTGTGTGTGTGTGTGTGTGTCTGTGTGTGTGAGAGATAGAGAGAGAGAGAGAGAGAGAGAGAGAGAGAGAGAGAGAGAGAGAGAGAGAGAGAGAGAGAGAGCGAAAGAGATACTGGCTAAAATAACGACCTTGGTATTAATTTTTTTCTAGCCATTTTAATTAAAATATCATTTTTAATATATTTTTGTGACATGAAATATATATCCTGATTTTTTTACTGGAAATAGCCCCTGAAGTTCTCCAGATTCTGTAGGCAAATAGTAAAAAACAGACCAAATCTTCCTACAAAAAGTATTGATTTCCTTAAAGTAAACGCAAAATTTATATTCCACTTTTTTGGTTACATATTTCACCATATTCCTTGTTATTGGTAATCATGTTAAACTACTTTAATTTTTTCAAACTGGAAGTCGTTATTCATTTTTAAGTCCTGGCGACATTTTCAAAGTGAGGAAAGCTCCAAATAATAATTTTCATTAAAATAAGAGAGAATAATGACTCAAAGAACTAAGGCTAGGTGGCCTGAAAAGTTTCTGACCTAATAAAGATAAAATAAACTTTTATCAAAACATTTTATTGTTTATTTTTCAACATAGCCTCCTTGTAACTTTACACACACATCTCCCAGCGATGCTCCCATCGCTGTAACCCGTCCAAATAGTACTCGGCGTTTTTCAACATAGTGTCCTTGTAACTCTACACACTTCTCCCAGCGATGCTCCCATCTCTGTAACCCGTCCAAATAGTACTCGGCGTTCTTCAACATAGTCTCCTAGTAACTCTACACTCTTCTCCCAGCGATGCTCCCATCTCTGTAAACCGTCCAAATAGTACTCGGCGTTTTTTCAACATAGTCTCCTTGTAACTCTACACACTTCTCCCAGCGATGTTCCCATCTGTGTAACCCGTCCAAATAGTACTCGGCGTTTTTTCAACATAGTCTCCTTGTAACTCTACACACTTCTCCCAGCGATGTTCCCATCTCTGTAACCCGTCCAAATAGTACTCGGCGTTTTTCAACATAGTCTCCTTGTAACTCTACACACTTCTCCCAGCGATGTTCCCATCTCTGTAACACGTCCAAATAGTACTCGGCGTTTTTCAACATAGTCTCCTTGTAACTCTACACACTTCTCCCAGCGATGTTCCCATCCCTGTAACCCGTCCAAATAGACTCGGCGTTTTTCAACATAGTCTCCTTGTAACTCTACACACTTCTCCCAGCGATGTTCCTATCTCTGTAACACGCCCAAATAGTACTCGGCGTTTTTCAACATAGTCTCCTTGTAACTGTACTCACTTCTCCCAGCGATGCTCCCATCTCTGTAACACGCCCAAATAGTACTCGGAGTTTTTCAACATAGTCTCCTTGTAACTGTACTCACTTCTCCCAGCGATGCTCCCATCTCTGTAACCCGCCCAAATAGTACTCGGCGTTTTTCAACATAGTCTTCTTGTGACTGTACACACTTCTCCCAGGGATGTTCCCATCTCTGTAACACGCCCAAATAGTACTCGGAGTTTTTCAACATAGTCTCCTTGTAACTGTACTCACTTCTCCCAGCGATGCTCCCATCTCTGTAACCCGCCCAAATAGTACTCGGAGTTTTTCAACATAGTCTCCTTGTAACTCTACACACTTCTCCCAGCGATGTTCCCATCTCTGTAACCCGTCCAAATAGTACTCGGCGTTTTTGAACATAGTCTCCTTGTAACTCTACACACTTCTCCCAGCGATGTTCCCATCTCTGTAACACGTCCAAATAGCACTCGGCGTTTTTCAACATAGTCTCCTTGTAACTCTACACACTTCTCCCAGCGATGTTCCCATCCCTGTAACCCGTCCAAATAGACTCGGCGTTTTTCAACATAGTCTCCTTGTAACTCTACACACTTCTCCCAGCGATGTTCCTATCTCTGTAACACGCCCAAATAGTACTCGGCGTTTTTCAACATAGTCTCCTTGTAACTAGACTCACTTCTCCCAGCGATGCTCCCATCTCTGTAACACGCCCAAATAGTACTCGGCGTTTTTCAACATAGTCTCCTTGTAACTCTACACACTTCTCCCAGCGATGTTCCCATCTCTGTAACCCGTCCAAATAGTACTTGGGGTCTTTCAACATAATCTCCTTGTAACTCTACACACTTCTCCCAGCGATGTTCCCATCTCTGTAACCCGTCCAAATAGTACTCGGCGTTTTTCAACATAGTCTCCTTGAAACTCTACACACTTCTCCCAGCGATGTACCCATCTCTGTAACCCGTCCAAATAGTACTCGGCGTTTTTCAACATAGTCTCCTTGTAACTCTACACACTTCTCCCAGCAATGTTCCCATCTCTGTAACACGTCCAAATAGTACTCGGCGTTTTTCAACATAATCTCCTTGTAACTCTACACACTTCTCCCAGCGATGCTCCCATCTCTGTAACCCGTCCAAATAGTACTTGGGGTCTTTCAACATAATCTCCTTGTAACTCTACACACTTCTCCCAGCGATGTTCCCATCTCTGTAACCCGTCCAAATAGTACTCGGCGTTTTTCAACATAGTCTCCTTGAAACTCTACACACTTCTCCCAGCGATGTACCCATCTCTGTAACCCGTCCAAATAGTTCTCCACGTTTTTCAACATAGTCTCCTTGTAACTCTACACACTTCTCCCAGCGATGCTTCCATCTCTGTGACCCGCCCAAATAGTAGTCGACGTTTTTCAACATAGTGTCCTTGTAACTGTATACACTTCTCCCAGCGATGCTCCCATCTCTGTAACCCGTCCAAATAGTTCTCCACGTTTTTCAACATAGTCTCCTTGTAACTCTACACACTTTTCCCAGCGATGCTTCCATCTCTGTGACCCACCCAAATAGTAGTCGACGTTTTTCAACATAGTCTCCTTGTAACTCTACACACTTCTACCAGCGATGCTCCCATCTCTGTGACCCGCCCAAATAGTAGTCGACGTTTTTCAACATAGTCTCCTTGTAACTCTACACACTTCTCCCAGCGATGCTTCCATCTCTGTGACCCGCCCAAATAGTAGTCGACGTTTTTCAACATAGTCTCCTTGTAACTCTACACACTTCTCCCAGCGATGCTCCCATCTCTGTGACCCGCCCAAATAGTAGTCGACGTTTTTCAACATAGTCTCCTTGTAACTCTACACACTTCTCCCAGCGATGCTCCCATCTCTGTGACCCGCCCAAATAGTAGTCGACGTTTTTCAACATAGTCTCCTTGTAACTCTACACACTTCTACCAGCGATACTTCCATCTCTGTGACCCACCCAAATAGTAGTCGACGTTTTTCAACATAGTCTCCTTGTAACTCTACACACTTCTACCAGCGATGCTCCCATCTCTGTGACCCGCCCAAATAGTAGTCGACGTTTTTCAACATAGTCTCCTTGTAACTCTACACACTTCTCCCAGCGATGCTCCCATCTCTGTGACCCGCCCAAATAGTAGTCGACGTTTTTCAACATAGTCTCCTTGTAACTCTACACACTTCTCCCAGCGATGCTTCCATCTCTGTGACCCGCCCAAATAGTAGTCGACGTTTTTCAACATAGTCTCCTTGTAACTCTACACACTTCTACCAGCGATGCTCCCATCTCTGCAACCCGTCCAAATAGTAGTAGGAGTTTCTCTCTGTAAAATAATTGTTCACGAAGGTGATTGCCTCTTCATGTGACGAAAATCTCTGTCCTCCGAGTGCAAATTTTCAGATCAGGGAACAAAAAGAAGTCGCTTTGGGCTAGGTCTGGTGAATCAGGCAGTTCAAACCGTAATTTGTGGATTTTCGCCATTGCAACCGCTGAGGTGTGGGACAGTCTTGGTGAAACAGCATTTTCTTTTTCTCCAAATTGGCCGTTTTTCTGGGAGTTCTACCTTCAGCTTGTCAAGTAATGATGCGTAGTATGCTCCTGTAATGGTTTTTTTCATTTTTGAAGATAATCGTTTAACATAACTCCATCACTATCCCAAAAAAGTCGCCATCACTTTACCAGTCGAAAAAACAGTTTTTTTTTTTTTTTTTTTTTGGATCCGGTTCCCCTTTGCTCTGTTTGACTGTATTTTTGTTTCGGGCGTATAATGATGTATCCAAGTTTCATCTACAGTAATGAATCGGCGCCAAAACTCGGATTTATTGTGCCTAAACTGCGCCAACAGAGCGTTGAAAATGTTCATTTGAACACGTTTTTGGTCTAAGGTGAGCAAACACGGCACCCAACACGCGGACAGCTTTCTCATGTCTAAATGTTGATTTAATATGTGACAAACACGTTCTTTTGACATGTTCATAGACTCTGCTATGTCTCTCACTTTAATTCGGCGGTCGTCTAACATCATTTGGTGGACTTTGCCGATGTTTTCGTCGGTAGTTCCGAACATACATCGTCTCCCAACCTCTTACGGCTACGTTTAAATTCAGTTACCCAACATTTCACTGTGGTAAATTATGGTGTAGACTCTCCATACACATAATTCAACTCATCTTTGTCTTGCGCAGGTTTACTGCCTTTCAAAAACAAATATTTAATGACAGCTCGATACTGATTTTGTCCATTTTCATAAAAACACTCATATCTACTCACTCAAGCGACTGTTATATAACAAGTGAGCGTCCAAAATGGCTGAAACTTTGGTGAGTAACTGTGAACAGATTAATTAACGGAATTAACTAGCTTTTATTTACAAGTGCTGCCATCTTTATGTTGAGGTCGGAAACTTTTCAGACCACCCTCGTATTC
This sequence comes from Mantis religiosa, assembly GCA_030765055.1. NCBI lineage: Eukaryota > Metazoa > Arthropoda > Insecta > Mantodea > Mantidae > Mantis > Mantis religiosa. The sequence goes on along the minus strand of JAUKNK010000101.1, from coordinate 2,571,358 downwards.
CTGCTTCCCCTCTCCACTCAGACATTCCTTGGCCCACACTGCGTAACTGTTAGGCTAAAATGGAGAAATTGTGCAATTCACTCACTCTTGCTAATACGTTAAAAGTTCATAAGTATTTCCTGATTCTCATTACTAGGCTTACTACGGAGGGGATTCGGCACCGAAAGCCCTGGTATATTGTACCTAAGCTCCAAGTGGGGCATCCCCGGGAGGAAGGATGAGGCGAGGAGTCAGAGGGTGGCCGACCCAAGGAGTCATGACCGCGCCGAGACGCCCGCCGACAGTTCTACCCTGAACGAGACCCGGTGACACCCACTTGCACTGCTTCTTCTACGTAGAAAATGGTCCATGGATCGAAAAAGATGATCACCTGATGTTACGAGATCAGTGCTGTATGCTGGATGTAGTAGCAAAGCGATTTCTCCCCATTCCTCAATTTTTTCCATGGTTGTTCGTGTAGTATTGAGTGTTGCAATAGAACTTTATTTCGGTTAACTAATGTTGGGTATCTCCGTCTCAAAATTTTCATGAACTCTTTCCAGTTGTTGAGAATAAAGATCGGCATTAATGGTCTGTCCGTTTGGAACAAACTCTCAGTGGATCACACATTCAAAATTCTACCAGACACACAACATTACTCTGCGACCGAACTGATGACTTTAGCAGGTTGGCAGGGATCAAGCCACTGTTTCGAGGTATCAGGGTTTTGGTTAAAGTGACAATTCTCCTGACAAATCTATCATCCATGGGATTATGGATAATCTGACGACATATATCACCCTAATGAAGTGTCAGTTCATGACGTAGAGATCTACAGCTTCTGTATGATTCCCCAAATATCTTAATGTGGCGACATATGATGTACCAAGTTCTTATGAAAGCTAAGAGTACTTTTTTTGTGGATTTTCTCCCAAATCTTGTCGTGTATCATCAATTTTCCATACTTTAGGTCTTCAAGAACGTGGTAAGTCTTTAGTGTTTTCGTCTCCATTGTTGAAATGTTTGAACCATCATTGCGCCACACGCTCACTCCTGCCACTTCACATATTATTGGAGCTGTGACAGCGACTTTATAATCTTGCCTAGTAATGTTTTAGGAGTATTCTAAGTTCAAACTTTGTTATCTCCATTTTGTGATTGTTTATTAACAAATGAAGACTGATACTAGCCATGACAAACCAAAGAAACCCAATACATCCCCCAAAACACCAAAATGAGAAAAAGGAGACAACCTAATATATTTATTTTGTCCCTACATCAGCAATATCAGGGGAAACGGATTCCACTAGGCCCGGAAAGTCGGGACGAGGGAGCCGAAACACTGTTTTGCCACATAAGGCACCGCAGGCGGTGACACTAATGATACGAGGGCCGTTTTTTTTCAACCTCCGATAGGCTATAAATAAAACACAAGTTCATATAAAACAATAATTTTATTACCAAAAGAATAGTACACTTATGGTTAGTTTTCGACATAATCACCGAAGAGATTGAGACATTTGTCATATCTGTGGACAAGCTTTTCAATTCCCTCTTCAAAGAAAGTTGCCGCCAGTGAATTCAAGTAGTCCTTGACGTTCGTTTGAAGGTCCTCATTGGTTTGAAATCGCTTCCCACCAAGCCACGTCTTCAGTTAAGGAAAAAGGTGAAAGTCACTGGGTGCTAAGTCAGGACTGTATGGCGGATGATCGAAAATGTCCCATCCAAATTGGTCGAGAATCCGTTGAGTTGCTGCCGCAGTGTGTGGACGGGCATTATCGTGGATCAGAACAACTCCAGCAGTCAGCCTTCCTCTTCGTTTCTTTCTTCGTTTGCACCATGGCCTTCAGCCTGTAGAAAACGAATTACACTTCGCAATTCGCACTTGGCGGGAGCATCAATAATGGCGGCCATGTTTACGTGGCTGTAGCACAACGCCGACTGACGACTGAATGTCAACAATGGCGGAGTGTGTAGTGCGAGAGCTGCGCAGTCGCCGACAGCGCATACCCGCTTTGTGCTGCCCGCGTAGCGTCGGCATGGAGCGATCGGAGGTTGAAAAAAAACAGCCCTCGTACATGAGATGAAGATGGAGCAATGATGGGGGAAATGGGAGATCTCGGAGAAAACCTGCCCCATCGCCGTGTTGTCCATACAAATGTCACTTTGCGTTCGCCTGGGATCGAACCCGGGCCACCTTGTTAAGAGCCATGCGATGTAACCACTCAGCCACGATGCGGCCGAGAGAGAGAGAGAAGTGGATGATAGGAAAGATGAATGATGGAGCAATTTGTTGTCCCTCGCCTACAATTGAAAGGCTGAGTACAACAGTGGTCTATCCCACGGATATTGTACTGCCAGTTTTTCATACTTTACTGCTATATTGATGTTACTTCCATAATTACTTACTCTGAACCTTGGCAATCTTGTGTATAATAAACAAAATGTGTTAAGATGAAACTAAAAGGCTGACATTGGTATCAACGTGGTGCTTGATGGGTTAGAACAGTAACACTTGACCCGAGTGGACCATGGTTGCACTAAAATTTGTTGCTATAATTTGAGAGCAAGAAATAAAGTTGCTGCCAATGTGCAAAAAGTAAATTTATTTCAGTATATATCGATTGTAATATGTAGTTCAAAGTTAATGCCAACAGATGGCAAGGTCAACTAAAATTTGACATTGAAGAGGGTTAGACCTCTGTTGCACTCAGCCTTACAATTTAGCAATTATACAAAAGTTATTCACAAAGAAAACAACTTCTGAAGATATTAATAGAAAATTCAAGATATAGGTACATTTTATCAGAAAAATATCTTAAATATTGTCACTTTGTGGGTTCGTAGAATTAAAAGTGCAAGTTGCAGAAATTCAAAATGTTCTTTATTTTCGTAAAGATACACTCTGTTCAATCCTTACGTAACGAAATTGCGTCACATACACAATCTACCAAGGTCGATGATCACAACAGCGTTCTGATGATGATGACGATGTATAAGGGCGCTCAACTACAGCGGTCATCAGCGCCCTTTAAAAAACAAGTTATGGCAAAGGCCAGATATAAAAATTTCTAAAAACTATACAAGTATAAATAAACTTATTAAAACTACAAATACATATATATTAAAAAAAAAGAAATATCAATCAAAACCTACTAAAAATTTCATTCACTAAATCCTAAAGTCTAATCTCGAAAAGAATCTAAATACCTTCTCCACTACTGCGTTATCGTCCGCTAGCATTTCTGCGAAGCTGACCGGCAGCTGCAGAGACGTCCTAAGGTCTGCTAGGTGAAAACACTCTAGCAGCACGAGTCGTACAGACAACGCTTCATTGCAAAATGGACACAGTGGAGAAGGCGCCTTTTTAAGAAGAAAACTATGAGTAAAAAAGCAGTGCCCAATGCGCAACCGAGCCAAACTCATCTCCTCGCGACGAGATGACCGACAGGAGGTAACCCAGGGAATCAGAAGTTCTTTTACAGATCTAATTTTATTATTGCGGAGAGCGGACCACTCTTCCTGCCAGCAGGTTTGCACAGCTCTCCGCAATACGGCCCTAAAATCTTCCGATGTCACAGATGGTACTCGAACCTTGGGCTTCATGGTAGCCGTCTTGGCTGCCGAATCCGCCATTTCATTCCCCCGCAAGCCTACGTGACCAGGGACCCATGCACACACCACGTGAACGCCAGAAGCGTGTAAAACGTGGAGGGCATCCTGTATACGCTGTACAATTGGGTGGTAATTGTACAGCTGCAGTAGGCTTTGAAGTGCACTGAGGGAATCACTCAGGATTAAGCAGTCCCCCAACTTTCGTCGACGTACGTGTAAAATGGCCCGGTATATTGCATAAAGCTCTGCAGTAAAAATGGAAGTGCTAGTGTGGAATCCGAATGTATACGGTTCGGTTCCACACACGTAAGCACAACCAATACCATTTGAGTTCTTGGAGCCATCAGTATAAATTACAAAATGGTCCTCATATCGCGATAAAAATTCTAAAAAACATGTGCGGATACTAGACATAGACATGGTAGATTTATCATATTTAGTCATGCCCAGATCAACCGGGGACGCTCTGCACAACCAAGGAGGGTATGTCCTCTGCCCCTTGGGATACATCTTGGGCATTTCAGTATCAAGATGTCTAAGCAGCTCCCGGAAACGAAAACCAGGTGGCTTTGGTTTAATAGAAGTGTTCCTATAACGCGCGTCCATGAAGGTGTTAAAGAACGGCGTAAACGATGGATGTGTGGGCATTTGATTAACTCCACAGCCATAATTTGCTAATAACATGTTGCGCCTGTACTGCTGAGGAGGTTCTGCAGACTCAGCATAACTCGGCTCGTTGGAAATGCCCCAACTGCTATACGTATGCCACAATTATGGACTGTGTCCATAACAGCGTTCTGATTACATCTCTTTACTACTGGCTCTCGACGAGTCGTCGCTTCCTTAAATTCCTCATTGACAATTCCAGACTCTTCCAGAACGCTCTCCATCAATCAAGATGTTACCAGAATGTTCTAACTTTGTTTTGGCAGTGATACACTATCCGTCTGTTATCTTTGTGTACACAAGCCGCGCTTATCTCTCTGCACCAAAACGTTTGTGCGCGTCCCCGCGACAATATAGCGGAATGGCTCAGGGGGGTTTCGCCTGTGGTCCGCATTCATTGCCGGTTTTCCCGGGTCGCCGGGTGAATGTTGGGTAAATTAATTACCTTCTCTGAATTTCCTGTCTCTCCATTTCATCTCCATGGTCATTTCACGTCATCTCTCCTGGTGGTCTGTTTCAGGGTAGAAGTGTCGGCGGGTGTCTCGGCGCGGCATGGCACGATGATATGTTCTTGGTAAACACTTTCTTCTCCGGTTGGCTTAATGGGCCGTTTCAGCAATGCGGTAAGAGGATGCCGGTTGTACTGCACTACCGGGGAGTTTCCAAATGGTGAAGTATAGGGACCCTGCCCTCTGCACTGTCATGACTCCTTGAGATGCCCCAGTTGGTGCAGAGGTATAGGGAATGTGGCAGTTATTTCATGTTTTTAAATTTTTAAGAATATATTTTGAATTGTTATGGAAAGAGTAATTTGTATGAAAATGAAAATATAAAATTAGGTTGGTCGTGAGCTGATGCAGTGTGTATTGTCGTTATCGGTGATTGCAAGAATGTGATTACGTAATTTGGTGACGTGGACCAGTGGTTGTTATAGTAACGTAGAGGGAATAGAGTTAGGTCCTTCTGCAAACGTCTGCGGGTGTGCAGAAACAATTTTGTGTTGTACTAGTGGCGTGTGCAAGAGAGAGAAGCAACCATTGTCTGTTAAAAACACAACATTTACATTGTTTAAAAATTGTATCAGAATTTAAGTTTTCTCGCTGCAATAGAATAGAAGAATTGTTGTTTATTCTCCAACAATTGCAGCATCAAATTCCTATACTCTACGACCACGCTCAGATTTCTTGCTCCTGAGCTGCCGTTCGTCACCACCACATCTTCCATCGCATCATCTCATTTCAACATAAATCATGTTGCAAGGATCACTCTGCTCAGCGTTCCGAAACCTCTCCGTAAAGTTCCGTCCTATCCTATCGTATTTTAATTAAAATTGTTGCAGGAGTTTTTGAGGAAATCAAAATTTTCGAAAAAAAAAAGAACATATAAAGGTTAGCCTAGAGCAGGGAGACATTCTTGAAAAGCTTGTTGTCGCATTCTTCTAAGTGATTACGTAGGAGGACGTAAATGAAAAAAGAAAACACATACACACACTATACACGGATCTCTTTCTGTTTTTTTTTAGGGGGGGATTGCAGTGAGATCTCGACATCGAATTTTTAGTGGAATAAAATACTTCCCTACTGTAATAAAGTAATATAACTTGAGAAAACTTCAGTTCAGTTTGAGGGAAATCTGGTAATAGTGGTCGAGCTCCTCTAGTGTAAACTTCTCCATTTACTTAATCTTTGATCCCCAACTAACAATAACAATAAATAACAATAGCCTCTCATATCCATGTCCAATGAAACAAAATCGAAGTTTGGTGGTATAATTTAAAACCGAAACTGCTTCCCTACAACTTACATAACAAGTATGGTATTTAATGGAGTTTTTCCTTTGATGTTATCCTGTTCACACACTGCGATGAATTAGCTGAGTTGTCTCGACTTCCTTGTGGCCCGTTTCACATTGCGCTTTTTCTCTCAACATTTCTTCTCCAATTGCTATGCTGGTTTAAGATTACTTTTCTTGTTCCAGTCTATCAGTATGGAGTTTCCTTGCAAAAACTAGTCAAGAACTGCTGTAATATAGTTTTGAATAATTATTGCGAACTCAGAACTAAAAAGCTTTTAGTGAAAGCAAAATGTCGCCCTACGACTTCTATATTCAATAGCTAATTACTGTAAACAGCCGCATTTCGCGTGTCAATTGTCCAGTGTACATTTCTTGTATACAAGGTGAACAAAACACTACCAGATAGTGCAGGGGGCAGCACCTCCAAGCGGAATTAGCCGATTTACTTCAGTTTTAAGTAGAACTATGATGTACATTTTAGATATTCTGATAAATCAATAAACTTTGTTGGAAAAGATTTGTATGAAAACTTGAGAATTAATAGGTTATTGAAATATTCACTAACACACGTACCAAAGAAACATTGTGTACCTTGACACAATCTGAGCTATCGGTAATCTTATTCAAAAAGATAAAGTGAATATTAATTGTTAATAGAAGCCATGGACGCTGCTGTCAAAAACAAACCTAGCAGGTCAAAGGTTATACACTAAACCACTCGCGTTTTGACTGCAGCGCTCCTTCTTCACGATTTCTTCGCCGTTTAAACAGAAAGTATAAAAGCTCTCTTCATTTCTTCTAATGTACAAACTATTGAGTACCAAGTATAGTTCAACTATATACACTAAGTGGACCTGTAACTAGCCTAATTGGGAGAGGGGACAACAAAACTATCGAAACAAGTGAGTCACGAAGTGGTGTGAATGTGTTTAAGAAGAAATATTCCGGGAGTTGCTATCGATAAAGTGGTGTATCACTTTCAAGTATTTACAGCGCACTACATTTGCTGAGGTTACAACTCCCAGTTTCCAGCTCAGATGGCGTAAGTAGTTATTAACTTCTGTGACTATTATTATTATTTCGAATAAATATGTTCTTTTAATAGAGAAATTGTGACTACCTTGTTAGTAAAGGTAATTTGTGTCTACATTATACACCTGGTAACAAACTGTAGTCTTTATTTGTGTACAATATTACCAATCATGAAAAATATGGACGAAAATCAAAAACTAGAAGTATTAATTATGGTTAGATATGGTAATAGAACGAGAATTGTACAAAAATGCGTAATTTGTTTAGTCAGGTAAATCCGAACAGAAACAAATCTCAGTCAAAAGTTATAAACAAGTTCAATAAAACAGGAATTTGAAAAACAAAACAAGATTTGAAAGACATAAGTTTGCCCTGAATGATAGACGCAAGGGATTACAAGCATCAGAAGTTAACACCAAAGTAAAAGTGTGGTTTTAAAACCAACAATGGTCAGAAAGTTGCACCTGTGCATTATTACACTCTTTTTGACTTTCATTAAAAGCGTTAAATAAGCATGACCGCCATTAGATTATTGTCGCACCAACAAATCCAATCACTTTATATTTACACATGTTTAACAGCCCGACTAGTTAGTTTGCTTAATTTTTACTTTTTATTCTCTGATAAATTTCTCATTGTCTGTTGACAAAACAAATCGTGATATTTCACAGTTTGGTGTAAGTTAATCTATACGGGTAGCCTTACGCTTTCTGTCATCTAAATCGTTCTTCTTTTGTCTAGCATAAAGATTACATATGAATGGAAGAGTTAACATAAGCCAAATACTTGGTACACAATGTAAAACCTATATGAAATAGCATTTCATCACACGCGAGAGTTGCACATCTCGTTTTTAGCGTCATCTGTACTGTTTCAACCGGGAGTCGATCTCGTTTCTTTTAGTTTCACAAATCAATATATTACTAATATAAAATATAGTACATTTCATATATGTTAAATGGCTCCTAACATTATGAAATTCTGCCCATGTTCTTGGTTTCGAAATATTTTGGTACGCAAAATAAAATTCTATTTTAAATGCTTCTATAACTATAAATTCTGAGCTTTTCAGTTTATAAAAATGATATAAACAAGTGCATTTGTTTATTTATTTATTATTTATTTGTTTGTTTCTTTGCCTGCCTGCCTGCCTGCCTGCCCACCCGCCCCTCCGCCCATCCGACGAATGCGATGTGCCTATTACTTCCTTGCTTGCTCGCTTGCTTGCTTGCTTGCTCGCTTCCTCGCTTGCTCGCTTGCTCGCTTCCTCGCTTGCTCGCTTCCTCGCTTCCTCGCTTGCTCGCTTGCTCGCTTCCTCGCTTGCTTGCTTGCTTGCTTGCTCGCTCGCTCGCTCGCTTGCTTGCTTGCTTGCTTGCTTGCTTGCTTGCTTGCTTGCTTGCTTGCTTGCTTGCTCGCTTGCTTGCTCGCTTGCTTGCTTACTTGCTTGCTCGCTTGCTTACTCGCTCGCTTACTCGCTCGCTTACTCGCTTGCTTACTCGCTCGCTTACTCGCTCACTTACTCGCTCACTTACTCGCTCGCTTACTCGCTCACTTACTCACTCACTTACTCACTCACTTACTCACTCACTTACTCACTCACTTACTCACTCACTCACTTACTCACTTACTCACTCACTCACTTACTCACTTACTCACTCACTCACTCACTCACTCACTTACTTACTTACTTACTTATTTATTTATTTATTCATTTATTTATTTATTTATTTATTTATTTATTTATTTATTTATTCATTTATTTATGTATTTACTTATTTATTTAGGACTGTTGAAATTTCCTAAAGTCATAGCATGGTTCCCATGGAACCCATTGAAGTATTTGCCCCCATGAGAATCAAACAAGTGAGTCCGTAAACTTTAATGATCATTGTGGAAGTTGTAGTCTATATTACATAGTTATGTTCAGCTTGTATAACTACTTATATCACTGTCTATGTTCCTTGTCATGAAGTACGTGGCTTGTATTATGATAAGTGTAGAAGATGCAAGGGATTAGAAAGGGGGTGAGGGCAAGTCAGTAAACTGCAGAAAGGGAACAATAACATACGGCCGTGTGAGGTAGAGAAAGATGTGCTTATTTGTTTTAGTAATTAATGAATCATATCATATCAAATGTACGGTTATAGTTGTTAAGATTGTATGTTTTAGTGCCCATTACTTGCTACCTCCATCAATAGAAGGGACCTTAGATTACGTAAACAAATAACGTCCTTCTGGCGATAATAACAATTATACAATTACGTAATTGTCAACATTTAATTACAATTAGGTTAAGGGTATTGATATAACAATTGTGTAAGTTGAATGTCCTAGTTGCATGTCCGTGGGTGGAATATATTAAAGCATTTTGTTTATATTGCAGCCATTGAATATCATATTTCTAGCTGCATTTTGACATTTAAATGTTACTTTGTTAATATTTACTTCGATTTAATTCATACAACTGTGGAGTATTATAACCGTTTAGGGACGTGGAACATATCGATTATGGATCATATGTTAGATAACTATAAAGGGAGATAAAATCAAATGAGTTAGTTAACACATAGCGGGTTACAATCATAATTGATATATACACCCACTGCCGACAAACAAATTAAAGTGATATAGAAATTATGGAGCAGTTGGAAAAATGAATGCTTATAAATAAATCAAATATGAATATTTTGTACATTCTTTAAATGTTAAAGATTTGTAGGGTGGCAGTTAATTATGAGTACAGTTTGGCTTGGGGTAAGATAATTAGCGAGGGCTAGTCTCAGGCAGATTCGGAGAAATAGGTTATATCAGAAAGGGCAACGCTACTATCCGAAGTTGCCAGATCAGGTATGACAGTCTAGCTTTGAATTCTTAAAATATGTGAGAACATTTCTTAGAAATTTACAGAGAGAACCTTAGGATGGAAAGCAGAAAATTTCAGTAATGTAGAAATGAAGCAGCGACATCGTATCAGAAGTTAGTAGTGGCGGTCTTGTAGTCATTAGCAAAAGGGAGGGGGGAGGTTATTAGGAGAATATTTGGCAGCCCAGTAGCACATTCTGGGGGATAACGTTAGCCTGGTCGACGATGGAACAAGACGTAGCTCAATGAGGCGTCATTTCTTGCCTCATAATAGAATCATGTGATATTGCGCAGTATAGACTACGACGTTGGTCTGAAAAGTTTCCGACCGCAATATGAAGATGGTAGCACTCCTAAATAAAAGCTAGTGAATTTCGTTGTTCATCTGTTGGCAGTTACTCACCAAAGTTTAAGCCATTTTGGATGCTCGGTTGTTATGTAACAGTCGTTTGAGTGAGTTGGTGTGAGTGTTTTTATAAAAATGGCAAAATCAGTATCGAACTGTCATTAAATATTTGTTTTTGAAAGGCAATATGCCGACACAAAACAAAGATGAGTTGGATTCTGTGTATGGGGACTCTACACCATCATTTACCACAGTGAAACTATGGGCAGCTAATTTAGACGTGGCCGTAAGAGCTCGGGAGACGATGAACGTTCGGAACTGCCGACGAAAACATCGCCAAAGTTCACCAAATAGTGCTAGACTACCACCGAATTAAAGTGAGAGAGATAGCAGAGGCTATGAACATGCCAAAAGAACGTGTTTGTCACATATTAAATCAACATTTAGCCATGAGAAAGCTGTCCGAGTGTTGGGTGCCGTGTTTGCTCGCCTTAGACCAAAAACGTGTTCAAATGAACATTTCCAACACCCTGTTGGCGCAGTTTAGGCACAATAAATCCGAGTTTTGGCACCGATTAATTACTGTAGATGAAACTTGGATACACCATTATTAGCCAGAAACAAAAATACGGTCTAAACAGTGGACTGCAAGAGGTAACCGGCTAAAAAAAAAAGTAAAAAGTTTTTTTCGGCTGGGAAAGTGATGGCGGCTTTATTTTTGGGATAGTCATGGAGTTCTTTTAATCGGTTATCTTCAAAATGAAAATGCCATTACAGGATCATACTACGCATCATTACTTGAAAAGCTGAAGGCAGAACTTCCGGAAAAACGCCCACATTTGCAGAAAAATGAAAATCCTGTTTCACCAAGACAACGCACCGTCTCACACCTCAGCGGTTGCAATGGCAAACATCCACGAATTACGGTTTGAACTGCTTGACTCACCAGATCTAGCCCCAAGCGACTTCTTTTTGTTCCCTCATCTGAAAGTTGCGCTCGGAGGACAGAGATTTTCATCAAATGAACAGGCAATCACCTTCGTGAACAATTATTTTGCAGAGAAAAATGCCGAGTACTATTTGAATGGTTTACAGAGATGGGAGCATCGCTGGGAGAAGTGTGTAGAGTTACAAGGAGACTATGTTGAAAAACGCCGAGTACTATTTGGACGAGTAACAGAGATGTGAACATCGCTGGGAGAAATGTGTAGAGTTACAAGGAGACTATGTTGAGAAACGCCAAGTAGTATTTGAACGGGTTACAGAGATGGGAGCATTGCTGGGAGAAATGTGTAGAGTTACAAGGAGACTATGTTGAAAAACGCCAAGTAGTATTTGAACGGGTTACAGAGATGGGAGCATCGCTGGGAGAAATGTGTAGAGTTACAAGGAGACTATGTTGAAAAACGCCAAGTAGTATTTGGACGGGTTACAGAGATGTGAACATCGCTGGGAGAAATGTGTAGAGTTACAAGGAGACTATGTTGAGAAACGCCAAGTAGTATTTGAACGGGTTACAGAGATGTGAACATCGCTGGGAGAAATGTGTAGAGTTACAAGGAGACTATGTTGAAAAACGCCAAGTAGTATTTGAACGGGTTACAGAGATGGGAGCATCGCTGGGAGAAATGTGTAGAGTTACAAGGAGACTATGTTGAAAAACGCCAAGTAGTATTTGGACGGGTTACAGAGATGTGAACATCGCTGGGAGAAATGTGTAGAGTTACAACGAGACTATGTTGAAAAACGCCAAGTAGTATTTGAACGGGTTACAGAGATGGGAGCATCGCTGGGAGAAATGTGTAGAGTTACAAGGAGAATATGTTGAAAAACGCCAAGTAGTATTTGGATGGGTTACAGAGATGTGAACATCGCTGGGAGAAATGTGTAGAGTTACAAGGAGACTATGTTGAAAAACGCCAAGTAGTATTTGGACGGGTTACAGAGATGTGAACATCGCTGGGAGAAATGTGTAGAGTTACAAGGAGACTATGTTGAAAACGCCGAGTACTATTTGGACGGGTTACAGAGATGTGAACATCGCTGGGAGAAATGTGTAGAGTTACAAGGAGACTATGTTGAAAAACGCCAAGTAGTATTTGAACGGGTTACAGAGATGGGAGCATCGCTTGGAGCAGTGTGTAGAGTTACAAGGAGACTATGTTGAAAAACGCCAAGTACTATTTGGACGGGTTACAGAGATGGGAGCATCGCTGGGAGAAATGTGTAGAGTTACAAGGAGACTATGTTGAAAAACGCCGAGTACTATTTGGACGGGTTACAGAGATGTGAACATCGCTGGGAGAAATGTGTAGAGTTACAAGGAGACTATGTTAAAAAACGCCGAGTACTATTTGGACGGGTTACAGAGATGTGAACGTCGCTGGGAGAAGCGTGTACAGTTACAAGGAGACTATGTCGAAAAACGTAGAGTACTATTTGGACGGGTTACAGAGATGGGAGCATCGCTGGGTGAAGTGTTTAGAGTTACAAGGAGACTATGTTGAAAAACGCCGAGTACTATTTGGACAGGTTACAGAGATAGGAGCATCGCTGGGTGAAGTGTGTACAGTTATAAGAAGACTATATTGAAAAATGCCGAGTACCATTTGGACAGGTTACAGAGATATTAGCATCGCTGGGAGAAGTGTGTAGAGTTACAAGGAGACTATGTTGAAAAATGCCGAGTACTATTTGGACGTGTTACAGAGATAGGAGCATCGCTGGGAGAAGTGTGTAGAGTTACAAGGAGACTATGTTTAAAAACGCCGAGTACTATTTGGACGGGTTACAGAGATAGGAGCGTCGCTGGGAAAAGTATGTAGAGTTACAAGGAGACTATGTTTAAAAACGCCGAGTACTATTTGGACGGGTTACAGAGATGAGAACATCGCTGGGAAAAGTATGTAGAGTTACAAGGAGACTATGTTGAAAAACGCCGAGTACTATTTGGACGGGTTACAGAGATGGGAACATCGCTGGGAGAAGTGTGTAGAGTTACAAGGAGACTATGTTTAAAAACGCCGAGTACTATTTGGACAGGTTACAGAGATGAGAACGTCGCTGGGAAAAGTATGTAGAGTTACAAGGAGACTATGTTTAAAAACGCCGAGTACTATTTGGACAGGTTACAGAGATGAGAACGTCGCTGGGAAAAGTATGTAGAGTTACAAGGAGACTATGTTTAAAAACGCCGAGTACTATTTGGACGGGTTACAGAGATAGGAACATCGCTGGGAAAAGTATGTAGAGTTACAAGGAGACTATGTTTAAAAACGCCGAGTACTATTTGGACGGGTTACAGAGATAGGAACATCGCTGGGAGAAGTGTGTAGAGTTTCATGGAGACTATGTTGAAAAACGCCGAGTACTATTTGGACAGGTTACAGAGATGGGAACATCGCTGGGAGAAGTGTGTAGAGTTACAAGGAGACTATGTTGAAAAACGCGGAGTACTATTTGGGCGTGTTACAGAGATAGGAACATCGCTGGGAGAAGTGTGTAGAGTTTCATGGAGACTATGTTGAAAAACGCGGAGTACTATTTGGACAGGTTACAGAGATAGGAATATCGCTGGGAGAAGTGTGTAGAGTTTCAAGGAGACTATGTTGAAAAACGCCGAGTACTATTTGGACAGGTTACAGAGATAGGAACATCGCTGGGAGAAGTGTGTAGAGTTTCATGGAGACTATGTTGAAAAACGCGGAGTACTATTTGGGCGTGTTACAGAGTTAGGAACATCGCTGGGAGAAGTGTGTAGAGTTTCATGGAGACTATGTTGAAAACCGCCGAGTAATATTTGGACAGGTTACAGAGATGGGAACATCGCTGGGAAAAGTATGTAGAGTTACAAGGAGACTATGTTGAAAACCGCCGAGTACTATTTGGACGTGTTACAGAGATGGGAACATCGCTGGGAAAAGTATGTAGAGTTACAAGGAGACTATGCTGAAAACCGCCGAGTACTATTTGGACGGGTTACAGAGATGGGAACATCGCTGGGAAAAGTATGTAGAGTTACAAGGAGACTATGTTGAAAACCGCCGAGTACTATTTGGACAGGTTACAGAGATGGGAACATCGCTGGGAAAAGTATGTAGAGTTACAAGGAGACTATGTTGAAAACCGCCGAGTACTATTTGGACAGGTTACAGAGATGGGAACATCGCTGGGAGAAGTGTGTAGAGTTACAAGGAGACTATGTTGAAAAACGCCGAGTACTATTTGGACGGGTTACAGAGATGGGAACATCGCTGGGAAAAGTATGTAGAGTTACAAGGAGACTATGTTGAAAACCGCCGAGTACTATTTGGACAGGTTACAGAGATGGGAACATCGCTGGGAAAAGTATGTAGAGCTACAAGGAGACTATGTTGAAAACCACCGAGTACTATTTGGACAGGTTACAGAGATGGGAACATCGCTGGGAGAAGTGTGTAGAGTTACAAGGAGACTATGTTGAAAAACGCCGAGTACTATTTGGACGGGTTACAGAGATGGGAACATCGCTGGGAGAAGTGTGTAGAGTTACAAGGAGACTATGTTGAAAACCGCCGAGTACTATTTGGACGTGTTACAGAGATGGGAACATCGCTGGGAGAAGTGTGTAGAGTTACAAGGAGACTATGTTGAAAACCGCCGAGTACTATTTGGACGTGTTACAGAGATGGGAACATCGCTGGGAAAAGTATGTAGAGTTACAAGGAGACTATGTTGAAAAACGCCGAGTACTATTTGGACGGGTTACAGATATGGGAACATCGCTGGGAAAAGTATGTAGAGTTACAAGGAGACTATGTTGAAAACCGCCGAGTACTATTTGGACAGGTTACAGAGATGGGAACATCGCTGGGAAAAGTATGTAGAGTTACAAGGAGACTATGTTGAAAACCGCCGAGTACTATTTGGACAGGTTACAGAGATGGGAACATCGCTGGGAAAAGTATGTAGAGTTACAAGGAGACTATGTTGAAAAACGCCGAGTACTATTTGGACGGGTTACAGAGATGGGAACATCGCTGGGAAAAGTATGTAGAGTTACAAGGAGACTATGTTGAAAACCGCCGAGTACTATTTGGACAGGTTACAGAGATGGGAACATCGCTGGGAAAAGTATGTAGAGTTACAAGGAGACTATGTTGAAAACCGCCGAGTACTATTTGGACAGGTTACAGAGATGGGAACATCGCTGGGAAAAGTATGTAGAGTTACAAGGAGACTATGTTGAAAACCGCCGAGTACTATTTGGACAGGTTACAGAGATGGGAACATCGCTGGGAAAAGTGTGTAGAGTTACAAGGAGACTATGTTGAAAACCGCCGAGTACTATTTGGACAGGTTACAGAGATGGGAACATCGCTGGGAGAAGTGTGTAGAGTTACAAGGAGACTATGTTGAAAACCGCCGAGTACTATTTGGACGTGTTACAGAGATGGGAACATTGCTGGGAGAAGTGTGTAGAGTTACAAGGAGACTATGTTGAAAACCGCCGAGTACTATTTGGACAGGTTACAGAGATGGGAACATCGCTGGGAGAAGTGTGTAGAGTTACAAGGAGACTATGTTGAAAACCGCCGAGTACTATTTGGACAGGTTACAGAGATGGGAACATCGCTGGGAGAAGTGTGTAGAGTTACAAGGAGACTATGTTGAAAACCGCCGAGTACTATTTGGACAGGTTACAGAGATGGGAACATTGCTGGTAGAAGTGTGTAGAGTTACAAGGAGACTATGTTGAAAAACGCCGAGTACTATTTGGACAGGTTACAGAGATGGGAACATCGCTGGGAGAAGTGTGTAGAGTTACAAGGAGACTATGTTGAAAACCGCCGAGTCTATTTGGACAGGTTACAGAGATGGGAACATCGCTGGGAGAAGTGTGTAGAGTTACAAGGAGACTATGTTGAAAACCGCCGAGTACTATTTGGACAGGTTACAGAGATGGGAACATCGCTGGGAGAAGTGTGTAGAGTTACAAGGAGACTATGTTGAAAACCGCCGAGTACTATTTGGACGTGTTACAGAGATGTGAACATCGCTGGGAGAAATGTGTAGAGTTACAAGGAGACTATGTTGAAAACCGCCGAGTACTATATGGACAGGTTACAGAGATGGGAACATTGCTGGGAGAAGTGTGTAGAGTTACAAGGAGACTATGTTGAAAACCGCCGAGTACTATTTGGACAGGTTACAGAGATGGGAACATCGCTGGGAGAAGTGTGTAGAGTTACAAGGAGACTATGTTGAAAACCGCCGAGTACTATTTGGACAGGTTACAGAGATGGGAACATCGCTGGGAGAAGTGTGTAGAGTTACAAGGAGACTATGTTGAAAACCGCCGAGTACTATTTGGACGTGTTACAGAGATGGGAACATTGCTGGGAGAAGTGTGTAGAGTTACAAGGAGACTATGTTGAAAAACGCCGAGTACTATTTGGACGGGTTACAGGGATGGGAACATCGCTGGGAGAAGTATGTAGAGTTACAAGGAGACTATGTTGAAAACCGCCGAGTACTATTTGGACAGGTTACAGAGATGGGAACATCGCTGGGAGAAGTATGTAGAGTTACAAGGAGACTATGTTGAAAAACGCCGAGTACTATTTGGACGTGTTACAGAGATGGGAACATTGCTGGGAGAAGTGTGTAGAGTTACAAGGAGACTATGTTGAAAAACGCCGAGTACTATTTGGACGTGTTACAGAGATGGGAACATTGCTGGGAGAAGTGTGTAGAGTTACAAGGAGACTATGTTGAAAACCGCCGAGTACTATTTGGACAGGTTACAGAGATGGGAACATCGCTGGGAGAAGTATGTTGAGTTACAAGGAGACTATGTTGAAAACCGCCGAGTACTATTTGGACAGGTTACAGAGATGGGAACATCGCTGGGAGAAGTGTGTAGAGTTACAAGGAGACTATGTTGAAAACCGCCGAGTACTATTTGGACGTGTTACAGAGATGGGAACATTGCTGGGAGAAGTGTGTAGAGTTACAAGGAGACTATGTTGAAAAACGCCGAGTACTATTTGGACGTGTTACAGAGATAGGAACATCGCTGGGAGAAGTGTGTAGAGTTACAAGGAGACTATGTTGAAAACCGCCGAGTACTATTTGGACAGGTTACAGAGATGGGAACATCGCTGGGAAAAGTATGTAGAGTTACAAGGAGACTATGTTGAAAAACGCCGAGTACTATTTGGACAGGTTACAGAGATGGGAACATCGCTGGGAAAAGTGTGTAGAGTTACAAGGAGACTATGTTGAAAACCGCCGAGTACTATTTGGACAGGTTACAGAGATGGGAACATTGCTGGGAAAAGTGTGTAGAGTTACAAGGAGACTATGTTGAAAAACGCGGAGTACTGTTTGGACGGGTTACAGAGATGGGAACATCGCTGGGAAAAGTATGTAGAGTTACAAGGAGACTATGTTGAAAAACGCGGAGTACTGTTTGGACGGGTTACAGAGATGGGAACATCGCTGGGAAAAGTGTGTAGAGTTACAAGGAGACTATGTTGAAAAACGCGGAGTACTATTTGGACAGGTTACAGAGATGGGAACATCGCTGGGAAAAGTATGTAGAGTTACAAGGAGACTATGTTGAAAAACGCCGAGTACTATTTGGACAGGTTACAGAGATGGGAACATCGCTGGGAAAAGTGTGTAGAGTTACAAGGAGACTATGTTGAAAAACGCGGAGTACTATTTGGACGGGTTACAGAGATGAGAGCATCGCTGGGAGAAGTGTGTAGAGTTACAAGGAGACTATGTTGAAAAACGCCGAGTACTATTTGGACAGGTTACAGAGATGGGAACATCGCTGGGAAAAGTGTGTAGAGTTACAAGGAGACTATGTTGAAAAACGCCGAGTACTATTTGGACGGGTTACAGAGATGGGAACATCGCTGGGAAAAGTGTGTAGAGTTACAAGGAGACTATGTTGAAAAACGCCGAGTACTATTTGGACAGGTTACAGAGATGGGAACATCGCTGGGAAAAGTGTGTAGAGTTACAAGGAGACTATGTTGAAAAACGCGGAGTACTGTTTGGACGGGTTACAGAGATGGGAGCATCGCTGGGAGAAGTGTGTACAGTTACAAGGAGACTATGTTGAAAAACGCCAAGTACTGTTTGGACGGGTTACAGAGATGGGAACATCGCTCGGAGAAGTGTGTACAGTTACAAGGAGACTATGTTGAAAAACGCCAAGTACTGTTTGGACAGGTTACAGAGATGGGAACATCGCTCGGAGAAGTGTGTACAGTTACAAGGAGACTATGTTGAAAAACGCCAAGTACTGTTTGGACAGGTTACAGAGATGGGAACATCGCTCGGAGAAGTGTGTACAGTTACAAGGAGACTATGTTGAAAAACGCGGAGTACTGTTTGGACGGGTTACAGAGATGGGAGCATCGCTGGGAAAAGTGTGTAGAGTTACAAGGAGACTATGTTGAAAAACGCCAAGTACTGTTTGGACAGGTTACAGAGATGGGAACATCGCTGGGAAAAGTGTGTAGAGTTACAAGGAGACTATGTTGAAAAACGCCGAGTACTATTTGGACAGGTTACAGAGATGGGAACATCGCTGGGAAAAGTGTGTAGAGTTACAAGGAGACTATGTTGAAAAACGCCGAGTACTATTTGGACGTGTTACAGAGATGGGAACATCGCTGGGAAAAGTGTGTAGAGTTACAAGGAGACTATGTTGAAAAACGCCGAGTACTATTTGGACAGGTTACAGAGATGGGAACATCGCTGGGAAAAGTGTGTAGAGTTACAAGGAGACTATGTTGAAAACCGCCGAGTACTATTTGGACAGGTTACAGAGATGGGAACATCGCTGGGAGAAGTGTGTAGAGTTACAAGGAGACTATGTTGAAAACCGCCGAGTACTATTTGGACAGGTTACAGAGATGGGAACATCGCTGGGAGAAGTGTGTAGAGTTACAAGGAGACTATGTTGAAAACCGCCGAGTACTATTTGGACGTGTTACAGAGATGGGAACATTGCTGGGAGAAGTGTGTAGAGTTACAAGGAGACTATGTTGAAAAACGCCGAGTACTATTTGGACAGGTTACAGAGATGGGAACATCGCTGGGAGAAGTGTGTAGAGTTACAAGGAGACTATGTTGAAAACCGCCGAGTCTATTTGGACAGGTTACAGAGATGGGAACATCGCTGGGAGAAGTGTGTAGAGTTACAAGGAGACTATGTTGAAAACCGCCGAGTACTATTTGGACAGGTTACAGAGATGGGAACATCGCTGGGAGAAGTGTGTAGAGTTACAAGGAGACTATGTTGAAAACCGCCGAGTACTATTTGGACGTGTTACAGAGATGTGAACATCGCTGGGAGAAATGTGTAGAGTTACAAGGAGACTATGTTGAAAACCGCCGAGTACTATATGGACAGGTTACAGAGATGGGAACATTGCTGGGAGAAGTGTGTAGAGTTACAAGGAGACTATGTTGAAAACCGCCGAGTACTATTTGGACAGGTTACAGAGATGGGAACATCGCTGGGAGAAGTGTGTAGAGTTACAAGGAGACTATGTTGAAAACCGCCGAGTACTATTTGGACAGGTTACAGAGATGGGAACATCGCTGGGAGAAGTGTGTAGAGTTACAAGGAGACTATGTTGAAAACCGCCGAGTACTATTTGGACGTGTTACAGAGATGGGAACATTGCTGGGAGAAGTGTGTAGAGTTACAAGGAGACTATGTTGAAAAACGCCGAGTACTATTTGGACGGGTTACAGGGATGGGAACATCGCTGGGAGAAGTATGTAGAGTTACAAGGAGACTATGTTGAAAACCGCCGAGTACTATTTGGACAGGTTACAGAGATGGGAACATCGCTGGGAGAAGTATGTAGAGTTACAAGGAGACTATGTTGAAAAACGCCGAGTACTATTTGGACGTGTTACAGAGATGGGAACATTGCTGGGAGAAGTGTGTAGAGTTACAAGGAGACTATGTTGAAAAACGCCGAGTACTATTTGGACGTGTTACAGAGATGGGAACATTGCTGGGAGAAGTGTGTAGAGTTACAAGGAGACTATGTTGAAAACCGCCGAGTACTATTTGGACAGGTTACAGAGATGGGAACATCGCTGGGAGAAGTATGTTGAGTTACAAGGAGACTATGTTGAAAACCGCCGAGTACTATTTGGACAGGTTACAGAGATGGGAACATCGCTGGGAGAAGTGTGTAGAGTTACAAGGAGACTATGTTGAAAACCGCCGAGTACTATTTGGACGTGTTACAGAGATGGGAACATTGCTGGGAGAAGTGTGTAGAGTTACAAGGAGACTATGTTGAAAAACGCCGAGTACTATTTGGACGTGTTACAGAGATAGGAACATCGCTGGGAGAAGTGTGTAGAGTTACAAGGAGACTATGTTGAAAACCGCCGAGTACTATTTGGACAGGTTACAGAGATGGGAACATCGCTGGGAAAAGTATGTAGAGTTACAAGGAGACTATGTTGAAAAACGCCGAGTACTATTTGGACAGGTTACAGAGATGGGAACATCGCTGGGAAAAGTGTGTAGAGTTACAAGGAGACTATGTTGAAAACCGCCGAGTACTATTTGGACAGGTTACAGAGATGGGAACATTGCTGGGAAAAGTGTGTAGAGTTACAAGGAGACTATGTTGAAAAACGCGGAGTACTGTTTGGACGGGTTACAGAGATGGGAACATCGCTGGGAAAAGTATGTAGAGTTACAAGGAGACTATGTTGAAAAACGCGGAGTACTGTTTGGACGGGTTACAGAGATGGGAACATCGCTGGGAAAAGTGTGTAGAGTTACAAGGAGACTATGTTGAAAAACGCGGAGTACTATTTGGACAGGTTACAGAGATGGGAACATCGCTGGGAAAAGTATGTAGAGTTACAAGGAGACTATGTTGAAAAACGCCGAGTACTATTTGGACAGGTTACAGAGATGGGAACATCGCTGGGAAAAGTGTGTAGAGTTACAAGGAGACTATGTTGAAAAACGCGGAGTACTATTTGGACGGGTTACAGAGATGAGAGCATCGCTGGGAGAAGTGTGTAGAGTTACAAGGAGACTATGTTGAAAAACGCCGAGTACTATTTGGACAGGTTACAGAGATGGGAACATCGCTGGGAAAAGTGTGTAGAGTTACAAGGAGACTATGTTGAAAAACGCCGAGTACTATTTGGACGGGTTACAGAGATGGGAACATCGCTGGGAAAAGTGTGTAGAGTTACAAGGAGACTATGTTGAAAAACGCCGAGTACTATTTGGACAGGTTACAGAGATGGGAACATCGCTGGGAAAAGTGTGTAGAGTTACAAGGAGACTATGTTGAAAAACGCGGAGTACTGTTTGGACGGGTTACAGAGATGGGAGCATCGCTGGGAGAAGTGTGTACAGTTACAAGGAGACTATGTTGAAAAACGCCAAGTACTGTTTGGACGGGTTACAGAGATGGGAACATCGCTCGGAGAAGTGTGTACAGTTACAAGGAGACTATGTTGAAAAACGCCAAGTACTGTTTGGACAGGTTACAGAGATGGGAACATCGCTCGGAGAAGTGTGTACAGTTACAAGGAGACTATGTTGAAAAACGCCAAGTACTGTTTGGACAGGTTACAGAGATGGGAACATCGCTCGGAGAAGTGTGTACAGTTACAAGGAGACTATGTTGAAAAACGCGGAGTACTGTTTGGACGGGTTACAGAGATGGGAGCATCGCTGGGAAAAGTGTGTAGAGTTACAAGGAGACTATGTTGAAAAACGCCAAGTACTGTTTGGACAGGTTACAGAGATGGGAACATCGCTGGGAAAAGTGTGTAGAGTTACAAGGAGACTATGTTGAAAAACGCCGAGTACTATTTGGACAGGTTACAGAGATGGGAACATCGCTGGGAAAAGTGTGTAGAGTTACAAGGAGACTATGTTGAAAAACGCCGAGTACTATTTGGACGTGTTACAGAGATGGGAACATCGCTGGGAAAAGTGTGTAGAGTTACAAGGAGACTATGTTGAAAAACGCCGAGTACTATTTGGACAGGTTACAGAGATGGGAACATCGCTGGGAAAAGTGTGTAGAGTTACAAGGAGACTATGTTGAAAAACGCGGAGTACTGTTTGGACGGGTTACAGAGATGGGAGCATCGCTGGGAAAAGTGTGTAGAGTTACAAGGAGACTATGTTGAAAAACGCGGAGTACTGTTTGGACGGGTTACAGAGATGGGAGCATCGCTGGGAAAAGTGTGTAGAGTTACAAGGAGACTATGTTGAAAAACGCCGAGTACTATTTGGACGTGTTACAGAGATGGGAACATCGCTGGGAAAAGTGTGTAGAGTTACAAGGAGACTATGTTGAAAAACGCGGAGTACTATTTGGACAGGTTACAGAGATGGGAACATCGCTGGGAAAAGTGTGTAGAGTTACAAGGAGACTATGTTGAAAAACGCCGAGTACTATTTGGACGGGTTACAGAGATGGGAACATCGCTGGGAGAAGTGTGTAGAGTTTCAAGGAGACTATGTTGAAAAACGCCGAGTACTATTTGGACAGGTTACAGAGATGGGAACATCGCTGGGAAAAGTGTGTAGAGTTACAAGGAGACTATGTTGAAAAACGCCGAGTAATATTTGGACGGGTTACAGAGATGGGAACATCGCTGGGAAAAGTGTGTAGAGTTACAAGGAGACTATGTTGAAAAACGCCGAGTACTATTTGGACAGGTTACAGAGATGGGAACATCGCTGGGAAAAGTGTGTAGAGTTACAAGGAGACTATGTTGAAAAACGCGGAGTACTGTTTGGACGGGTTACAGAGATGGGAGCATCGCTGGGAAAAGTGTGTAGAGTTACAAGGAGACTATGTTGAAAAACGCGGAGTACTGTTTGGACGGGTTACAGAGATGGGAGCATCGCTGGGAAAAGTGTGTAGAGTTACAAGGAGACTATGTTGAAAAACGCGGAGTACTGTTTGGACGGGTTACAGAGATGGGAGCATCGCTGGGAAAAGTGTGTAGAGTTACAAGGAGACTATGTTGAAAAACGCCAAGTACTGTTTGGACGGGTTACAGAGATGAGAGCATCGCTGGGAGAAGTGTGTAGAGTTATAAGGAGACTATGTTGAAAAATAAAATATGAAAAATGTCTTGTATCTTCATTAGGTCGGAAACGTTTCAGACCACCTCGGTAGCGTGGTGGTAGTGTATGTGCCTCACGTTCAAGAGGTCCCGAGTTCGATTCTCGGTCAGGGTGAGTTACCTGGATAAGGTTTCTTCCGAGATTTTCACTTATCCTGAAAGACGAATGTCAAGTAAATCTGAGCTCCATGGACTCCGGACTTATTTGAGCATCCTTTCACCCGTTTGATTCATCGTCCGATATGACTTAATGTTGGAGGTCGTAAATTACAACAACAACAACAGTGCTTGAATCTTACACTGTGCGATAGGCAACCTGGTCTTTGGGACCCTTTCCGGACCGCAAAAGGGTAGGATGCCGGTTGTTTAGTCCTGCCGGGGAGTTTCCCAATGGTAAAGTTTTAGGACACTGCCCTCTGAACTGTCACAGCTCCCTGGAACGACCTCAGACTTCCTCCCAGGTGGGGCCACTTGGGGTCATATGAAGACGACCTCCGTAGCGTAATCCAGTCCAACTTCCGCCACCCTAGGTTACAGGAGACATGATGAAAATGGGAATTTTCTCAAAAAAATGTTCTAGCAAATGTAATATATTTTGACTTCTTAGGAATGTCCTCGGAAGTATTCTACATTCTATATGACTTGTATAACTAAATCTCCTTACAGCACACAATTTAACTCAAAGAGGTTTCTTTTTGTAGAGATAAGCATTTCTCATATATTTCTTGTATTTTCTTAATTTTAAAATGCATAAACCTTTCTCAAATAAGAAGTTATGTCCTGGCCATGCAAAGACAATGGAATGTACCTACGGGTACCAAATGTTTATGAAGTAGATAGAAGAAGAATTTGTACAAGACGGAATAGAGAAAGCCATGTGAGTGCAACATATGGCATTGATTTGTTTTTTGTTACACGTTTATATAAATTGTAACTTTTGGTAGAATGATATTGATTGCTTTGTAGAGGTGGACTGTTGCGTTATTGATTTGTTAAAAATTCCAGTATCTTGTACGAAAGAAAATGTGAAGAGAAATGTACAAGACGCAGCAAATAAGTAAGCAGTGCTCCTATAGCGGCACGTATAAAGCAGATCGTGTTTTGTTTTCATGTCGATAAAAATGACTCACTACTGTTTCTGTTTTAATAACGTAGTTATGGTATACTAATGACGTGATTCCTTAGCAACGATTATGGCAAGCACACCACAATTAGGAGATTACTTATTAAGGGTTCCCCCCCCCTTTAACTTCAAGGTCATCTCCATCAGTACCACAATTCACTTTTTACTATCTCTATCATGTACATAATTTGTTATTCATTTATATGTTGAATGATTAAATGTTCCGACGATGCTACTCGAATAGCTCCAGGATACATAATAAAAGCAAAAGACACTTTGTTCTCCTCACTTGCAGTTAGCCACGATTTCTTAATAAACCAACTCTTACACAAAGTCCTCTGTTTCTAGCCATCTTGTCGCCTAAATGTAAAATTGTCCACTGATGTGCACCTAATCATTTAATTTCAAGTTTTTCTTCTAGCTTTAATGAATGAAAGGGAATTTTCAATAAATAATCCTCTATTTTAATTTTAAAACTACAGTACTTTGTCTACCAAACAATTAAGATTCCAACAACAATCTCATGAATTCTAAAACTTCAAGTAATGGGCCTCAGCTACGTGGCCCCAAGCGATGTATGAAGAGCCAGGAAGTTACAGACAGGTAACTGCACAGTTTATAGAGGAGAGAGGAGTCATCGCGGACCCAAGTACCTTAATGTTCACATGAGTACAGGGTACATGTAGCTTAGAGTTACCAGACATTCATCTTTCAGGATAAGAGAAAACCTCCAACGTTAAGTCATATCGGACGATGAATGAAATGATGTTCAAATAAGTACAGGGTACATAGAGCTTAGAGTTACCAGACATTCATCTTTCAGGATAAGAGAAAACCTCCAACGTTAAGTCATATCGGACGATGAATGAAATGATGTACAAATGAGTACAGGGTACATGTAGCTTAGAGTTACCAGACATTCATCTTTCAGGATAAGAGAAAACCTCCAACGTTAACTCATATCGGACGATGAATGAAATGATGTTCAAATAAGTACAGGGTACATAGAGCTTAGAGTTACCAGACATTCATCTTTCAGGATAAGAGAAAACCTCCAACGTTAAGTCATATCGGACGATGAATGAAATGATGTTCAAATGAGTACAGGGTACATAGAGCTTAGAGTTACCAGACATTCATCTTTCAGGATAAGAGAAAACCTCCAACGTTAAGTCATATCGACGATGAATGAAATGATGTTCAAATGAGTACAGGGTACATAGAGCTTAGAGTTACCAGACATTCATCTTTCAGGATAAGGGAAAACCTCAAACGTTAAGTCACATCTGACGATGAATGAAATGATGTTCAAATGAGTACAGGGTACATAGAGCTTAGAGTTACCAGACATTCATCTTTAAGGATAAGGGAAAACCTCAAACGTTAAGTCACATCTGACGATGAATGAAATGATGTTCAAATGAGTACAGGGTACATAGAGCTTAGAGTTACCAGACATTCATCTTTCAGGATAAGAGAAAACCTCCAACGTTAAGTCATATCGACGATGAATGAAATGATGTTCAAATGAGTACAGGGTACATAGAGCTTAGAGTTACCAGACATGCATCTTTCAGGATAAGAGAAAACCTCCAACGTTAAGTCATATCGACGATGAATGAAATGATGTACAAATGAGTACAGGATACATAGAGCTTAGAGTTACCAGACATGCATCTTTAAGGATAAGGGAAAACCTCAAACGTTAAGTCATATCGGACGATGAATGAAATGATGTTCAAATGAGTACAGGGTACATAGAGCTTAGAGTTACCAGACATGCATCTTTAAGGATAAGGGAAAACCTCAAACGTTAAGTCATATCGGACGATGAATGAAATGATGTACAAATGAGTACAGGGTACATAGAGCCTAGAGTTGCCAGACATTCATCTTTCAGGGTAAGAGAAAACCTCCAACGTTAAGTCATATCGACGATGAATGAAATGATGTTCAAATGAGTACAGGGTACATAGAGCTTAGAGTTACCAGACATGCATCTTTAAGGATAAGGGAAAACCTCAAACGTTAAGTCATATCGGACGATGAATGAAATGATGTTCAAATGAGTACAGGGTACATAGAGCTTAGAGTTATCAGACATGCATCTTTAAGGATAAGGGAAAAGCTCCACCGTTAAGTCATATCGGACGATGAATGAAATGATGTACAAATGAGTACAGGGTACATAGAGCCTAGAGTTACCAGACATTCATCTTTCAGGGTAAGAGAAAACCTCCAACGTTAAGTCATATCGACGATGAATGAAATGATGTTCAAATGAGTACAGGGTACATAGAGCTTAGAGTTACCAGACATTCATCTTTCAGGATAAGAGAAAACCTCCAACGTTAAGTCATATCGACGATGAATGAAATGATGTTCAAATAAGTACAGGGTACATAGAGCTTAGAGTTACCAGACATTCACCTTTCAGGATAAGAGAAAACTTCCGACGTAAAGTCATATCGGGCAATGAATGAAATGATGTTGAAATGAGTACAGGGTACATAGAGCTTAGAGTTACCAGACATTCATCTTTCAGGATAACAGAAAACCTCCAACGTTAAGTCATATCGGACGATGAATGAAATTATGTTCAAATGAGTACAGGGTACATGGAGCTTAGAGTTACCAGACATTCATCTTTCAGGATAAGGGAAAACCTCCAACGTTAAGTCACATCGGACGATGAATGAAATGATGTTCAAATGAGTACAGGGTACATAGAGCTTAGACTTACCAGACATTCATCTTTCAGGATAAGGGAAAACCTCCAACATTTAGTCACATCGGACGATGAATGAAATGATGTTCAAATGAGTACAGGGTACATAGAGCTTAGAGTTACCAGACATTCATCTTTAAGGATAAGGGAAAACCTCAAACGTTAAGTCATATCGGACGATGAATGAAATTATGTTCAAATGAGTACAGGGTACATAGAGCTTAGAGTTACCAGACATTCATCTTTCAGGATAACAGAAAACCTCCAACGTTAAGTCATATCGGACGATGAATGAAATGATGTTCAAATGAGTACAGGGTACATAGAGCTTAGAGTTACCAGACATGCATCTTTAAGGATAAGGGAAAACCTCAAATGTTAAGTCATATCGGACGATGAATGAAATGATGTACAAATGAGTACAGGGTACATAGAGCCTAGAGTTACCAGACATTCATCTTTCAGGGTAAGAGAAAACCTCCAACGTTAAGTCATATCGACGATGAATGAAATGATGTTCAAATGAGTACAGGGTACATAGAGCTTAGAGTTACCAGACATGCATCTTTAAGGATAAGGGAAAACCTCAAACGTTAAGTCATATCGGACGATGAATGAAATGATGTTCAAATGAGTACAGGGTACATAGAGCTTAGAGTTATCAGACATGCATCTTTAAGGATAAGGGAAAAGCTCCACCGTTAAGTCATATCGGACGATGAATGAAATGATGTACAAATGAGTACAGGGTACATAGAGCCTAGAGTTACCAGACATTCATCTTTCAGGGTAAGAGAAAACCTCCAACGTTAAGTCATATCGACGATGAATGAAATGATGTTCAAATGAGTACAGGGTACATAGAGCTTAGAGTTACCAGACATTCATCTTTCAGGATAAGAGAAAACCTCCAACGTTAAGTCATATCGACGATGAATGAAATGATGTTCAAATAAGTACAGGGTACATAGAGCTTAGAGTTACCAGACATTCACCTTTCAGGATAAGAGAAAACTTCCGACGTAAAGTCATATCGGGCAATGAATGAAATGATGTTGAAATGAGTACAGGGTACATAGAGCTTAGAGTTACCAGACATTCATCTTTCAGGATAACAGAAAACCTCCAACGTTAAGTCATATCGGACGATGAATGAAATTATGTTCAAATGAGTACAGGGTACATGGAGCTTAGAGTTACCAGACATTCATCTTTCAGGATAAGGGAAAACCTCCAACGTTAAGTCACATCGGACGATGAATGAAATGATGTTCAAATGAGTACAGGGTACATAGAGCTTAGACTTACCAGACATTCATCTTTCAGGATAAGGGAAAACCTCCAACATTTAGTCACATCGGACGATGAATGAAATGATGTTCAAATGAGTACAGGGTACATAGAGCTTAGAGTTACCAGACATTCATCTTTAAGGATAAGGGAAAACCTCAAACGTTAAGTCATATCGGACGATGAATGAAATTATGTTCAAATGAGTACAGGGTACATAGAGCTTAGAGTTACCAGACATTCATCTTTCAGGATAACAGAAAACCTCCAACGTTAAGTCATATCGGACGATGAATGAAATGATGTTCAAATGAGTACAGGGTACATAGAGCTTAGAGTTACCAGACATGCATCTTTAAGGATAAGGGAAAACCTCAAACGTTAAGTCATATCGGACGATGAATGAAATGATGTACAAATGAGTACAGGGTACATAGAGCCTAGAGTTACCAGACATTCATCTTTCAGGGTAAGAGAAAACCTCCAACGTTAAGTCATATCGACGATGAATGAAATGATGTTTAAATGAGTACAGGGTACATAGAGCTTAGAGTTACCAGACATTCACCTTTCAGGATAAGAGAAAACTTCCGACGTAAAGTCATATCGGGCAATGAATGAAATGATGTTGAAATGAGTACAGGGTACATAGCGCTTAGAGTTACCAGACATTCATCTTTCAGGATAACAGAAAACCTCCAACGTTAAGTCATATCGGACGATGAATGAAATTATGTTCAAATGAGTACAGGGTACATGGAGCTTAGAGTTACCAGACATTCATCTTTCAGGATAAGGGAAAACCTCCAACGTTAAGTCATATCGGACGATGAATGCAATTATGTTCAAATGAGTACAGGGTACATAGAGCTTAGAGTTACCAGACATTCATCTTTCAGGATAACAGAAAACCTCCAACGTTAAGTCATATCGGACGATGAATGAAATTATGTTCAAATGAGTACAGGGTACATGGAGCTTAGAGTTACCAGACATTCATCTTTCAGGATAAGGGAAAACCTCCAACGTTAAGTCACATCGGACGATGAATGAAATGATGTTCAAATGAGTACAGGGTACATAGAGCTTAGACTTACCAGACATTCATCTTTCAGGATAAGGGAAAACCTCCAACATTTAGTCACATCGGACGATGAATGAAATGATGTTCAAATGAGTACAGGGTACATAGAGCTTAGAGTTACAAGACATTCATCTTTCAGGATAAGAGAAAACCTCCAACGTTAAGTCACATCGGACGATGAATGAAATCGTGTTCAAATGAGTACAGGGTACATAGAGCTTAGAGTTACCAGACATTCATCTTTCAGGATAAGAGAAAACCTCCAACGTTAAGTCACATCGGACGATGAATGTAATGATGTTCAAATGAGTACAGGGTACATAGAGCTTAGAGTTACCAGACATTCATCTTTCAGGATAAGAGAAAACCTCCAACGTTAAGTCACATCGGACGATGAATGTAATGATGTTCAAATGAGTACAGGGTACATAGAGCTTAGAGTTACCAGACATTCATCTTTCAGGATAAGAGAAAACCTCCAACGTTAAGTCATATCGGACGATGAATGAAATGATGTTCAAATGAGTACAGGGTACATAGAGCTTAGAGTTACCAGACATTCATCTTTCAGGATAAGAGAAAACCTCCAACGTTAAGTCATATCGGACGATGAATGAAATGATGTACAAATGAGTACAGGGTACATAGAGCTTAGAGTTACCAGACATTCATCTTTCAGGATAAGAGAAAACCTCCAACGTTAAGTCACATCGGACGATGAATGTAATGATATAAAATGAGCCCGCGGTATATATTTCGCAGTTTTCGTTGGCTGTTGGTTCAAATGTTTCTAAAACGCTTCTGTTAATGATGATAGCAGTTGAGTCCACTAGACATATAAATGTAAAGACGTTTCGGAACACTCATTCTGGTGCAGTGGTTATGACATTAGCCTTCAAGTAAACGTTAATTGTTTTGGAGTTTTCTTCAGTTTTTGTCGTTACTTTGCTTATTTTAGCTTTGTTTGTTTGTTATTTTGTGTAATCTTTCATTTATTGTACGGACTATGCAGTTTAGAATGACAGACTGTCCAAAATTCCTTGTGTGTGTGAGTGTGTGTGTGTGTATTTTTTATTATTTTTTATTACCTGGCATGCCCCATTCCTTAGGAATACTACATGCCTTCTTTTATTTACATTATATACAACTTTTACAATAATTTTACAATGATTTTACATATCTTGTATTTGTATTGAAATGTTTCCTACAATATTTTATAACATTCTTATTAAAATAGTTGCAAAATTAGCAGTTTTATTGAATTTTTATGCTTCATTTGCCTACTCTATATCTGTGAAGTTTATTGATTTAACGAATTTGACGAAACATATTAGATGTGTGTTAATAAGTTCCTCTTTGGTAATGGGCCACGTGCATAGTCTGCTTTTTATTTTTCCTATCATTTCGGTTCTTTGTTTATGATTGGACATTATGTGGTCTACTGTTTGGTCCTCTTCTTGACGTTTGCATACTGGGCTATCCAGTAAAGCAAATCGACGGCGGTATGAACGGAGCTTTCCATGTCCTGTGACAATTGCTGTAAACTCTTGGCGTATGGGCAGTTCTTGTTTTAGTCTATTTCTCACTGATGGGAAGAATGCTTTGGTGATGGCTCCTTTCCTTGATGCTATCCATTCTTCAGTCCAGTGTCTCTCTCCATGCTTATCAGGACTTCTTTAGGTGTTTTATTTTATTGTATTTCACGATCTTCCCCAGCAGCCTCTTTTGCTAGTCTGTCTACTATTTCATTGCCATATATGCCCGAGTGTGCTTTCACCCATCCAGTCTGATGTTCTCAGGTCGAGGATTTTAGCTTTGATTGCCTCAGTCAGGTAATTGTGTTTCGAGTTGTTTTTCAGGAGATCCAGTGTTATCCTGCTATCAGTGAACAATGCAACTCGTTTATCAGCGTACCATTCATCTTCTAGTTCCTTTAGTTTCTTCAGCGCCTCAAGAATTGCAAGTTGCTCTGCCTGGTTATTTGAGCATCGAGCATGCAGCTTGAACTTTAACTTATGGGTCAACATGCCGTATATAAATATTACTGCCGCTGCCCCAACTTTGTCTCCCATTTTGCTGCCATCTGTGTATATTTCAAATGCGTATGTAGTGTTATTGTCTGTCTCATTTATTGAAGGATTTTGTGCCAGGTGTCTCCAGTGTCGCATTTCTACTGGTGCGTCGTATTCCTCATTGTGAGCTCTTGTTGCCAGATAAGTCCTTACCTTTCCCTCTATGGTTACTTGTAGAGGTTGTGTACCAGCTATTACACATGAAGCCTCATGTGTAATAGCTGGTACACGTGTGTGTGTGTGTCGAATAACTTGCGTGCTGCTATTATTCAGGCAGCTACGTCCTCCTCTGAGGTAATACGCAGAAACTTGTGGTGTTGATGTATGGTTATCTTCTGATGCACCAAGTTCTTCTGAAAGACTACGGGTACCTTTTCGCGGATTTTCTCGCAAAACTTGACGTGTATCCTCAATATTCCATTCTTTAGGTCTTCCAGAACGTGGTAAATCTTTAGTGTTTTCGTCTCAATTGTTGAAACGTTGGAACCATCGTTTGCCACACGCTCACTAACGACATCTTCTTCTTCCACTTCACATATTCTTCGAGCTGCGACAGCGACTTTATAATCTTGTTTCTAGTAGTGTTTCAGAGGGAGTCTAAGTTCAAACTTTGTTATCCCCGTTTTGTGATTGTTTATTAACAACTGAAGACTGACGCTAGCCATGACATCCTGTAATAGAATTGCTAAACGAAGTGAATGCAATATATTTTCCAAAACACCAATATCAAAAGACCGACACTACTTATGTGACAACCTAATAAATGTTAAGCACGAATGTGACTGTTTGCTATTTCTTTTCTAGACTCAACACACTATAACAGTATCATGGTAATGCCACTGTACTCGTCTCTAATAAACGAGTATGTCTAGGTATAAAACATTATCTTGTCCTATATTGTACATTCTTGTTCAAAAGTCATTTGGTTCGCTTGATTTGCCTGATTACATTGTAGCTGTAATAACAGTTTTGGAATCTATAGTATTCCAGATCCTTAGAAATCAAATATATGAAGAAGGATAATCAATTAAAAACCAAAAGAATGAGAAATACTCGAACTTAGGATCTATCGCCGAACGGGTCTAAAACACACTACGTTGTTACATATACATTTACTATCTAGCGAATGCGGTATCAGTGGCGTACTGGCCCAAATTTACTTCGTCTTATTGCACAAAATCATGCGCTGTGAGCCTATAATGCAACATGGGAAAGTTACCGCAAACACAACGCCAATACTAAACTTGACTGTCAGGTTAATAAATAAGGCCATTTAATTAAACAAAAGAGAGAGAGGAAAAAAACACTATCGCACTGCACGGAAACAGAAAAGAAGAGTTATGGAGTCAGTTCACGAGAATTTTATTATTTTATTACAAAATCATCCTTGTCTTTATCACAAAAAATATAAATACTAGAAAGATAATTTACTGAAGGCAAATATTTGGAAGTAAATTGTGAATAAAGAAATGTGAAGGTAGACTTGAGTTGTTTATATTTCCTATGTTATCTGTCGACTTTGTGAGGTTAGGTAGGCTAGAACATATTTTGCTTTCTTTATGTATGGGTAAACCTTAATATAATAATTATTTATTATTATTATTGTTATTGTTATTATTATTATTATTATTATTATTATTATTATTATTATTATTATTATTATTATTATTATTATTATTATTATTATTATTATTATTATTATTATTATTATTATTATTATTATTATTATTATTATTATTATTATTATTATTATTATTATTATTATTATTATTATTATTATTATTATTATTATTATTATTATTATTATTATTATTATTATTATTATTATTATTATTATTATTATTATTATTATTATTATTATTATTATTATTATTATTATTATTATTATTATTATTATTATTATTATTATTATTATTATTATTATTATTATTATTATTATTATTATTATTATTATTATTATTATTATTATTATTATTATTATTATTATTATTATTATTATTATTATTATTATTATTATTATTATTATTATTATTATTATTATTATTATTATTATTATTATTATTATTATTATTATTATTATTATTATTATTATTATTATTATTATTATTATTATTATTATTATTATTATTATTATTATTATTATTATTATTATTATTATTATTATTATTATTATTATTATTATTATTATTTGCATCACTTAACATTATAGTTGGGAAAGTATTGTTCTATATGAATATAATGAAGTACTAAATTATTCTGAAGGTTTCAAAAAGGAGTAGTTTTGTTAAATGTTAATAGTGTAGTACAAATTTAATTTAAAAACATCCCTGACGCTAGTATTTTAGAAAAGTTTAATAACATTGATAAGGCAGTTATTTTATTTTGATGTTGACATCAAATGGATGTTGTCATATCCACGCGTTAATGTTGATGTTTGTATGAGAATGTGGCTTGGTGTCGTATCTCGAATTGTTCCCCAAACATCGCTCTAATTCTGAGACAATCTCTTTATATACATTAGATCCTTTAACAAAGTGGTAGAAGATGTACGACAGGGAATAAAAGAAATGATGCTCAGTTATATGTACACTACGGATAATGGCGGCTTTATTTCACTGCACATTGACTGGCACAAAGCGCCACCGGAAGTAATCACGCCCACTTTTTCTTCACGGAAATATCGACGTACTGTAAAATTTACAAATAGATTACCAAAGAAGCTATCAATGTAAGGTATTCTCCACAGCTTTTGTTCTGCCGTAAGTTATCGCCACCAAACAAAATTACAGAACAAAGCGTTTTTGACTTTATATTCACGGAGCCATTTATGTTTTGTGTAAATGTTTGAATTCTTATACACGTTCCATTTTTGTATTTGTTATTTACCTTGTCTATCAACAATTAATGTAGAACATGGACACTTTTATAAGTGCGACTTAAATAAATAAAATATCAAATCACGTTACTCGTATTCCCAGCTGACGTAAATTCTTCTTTTAATCGTCTGCAGTACAGTGTAGGCAACATTAGAAAAATGATTAATTTAACGTTAAGTATAAACAAGGAGAACTGAATGTTATACAGTGTGATCCATATAAACCTGAACCATTTCAATAGGTCATAACGTTTGTACTAATATGACACACGTACAACTTTGGTGGAATATAATACACAATTGGGAGATTACATTACACTATTTCCATCTCAGAGAAAATGTTAGAAGTGTCCTCCACCAGCATCTATACATGTTTGTACTCGTCTCACCATATTCTCTCAAGTTTTACGGAGAATATCCCCTAATGTTACTTATTTCGGTTCGAATGCATTCCTTGAGAACATCAATTGTCCGTGGCCTATTCGTGTACACTCTATGTCTATACCTCCACCCCCCCAGACCTTTTGAGATTATTCGATTATGAAAGAAACTGGTTACAAATTCCATGGTGTCATTAGATGTATGGCACGTTGCTCCATCTTGCTGGAAATAACCTTCTCTCAATTCAATATCACCCAGCTGCTCCACAAATGTCTTGAAGATACCCTTATAAACTTCAGTGTCTACAGTCGTATCAAAGAAACTGGTTACAAATTCCATGGTGTCATTAGATGTATGACACGTTGCTCCATCTTGCTGGAAATAACCTTCTCTCAATTCGATATCATCCAGCTGCTCCACAAATGTCTTGAAGATACCCTTATAAACTTCAGTGTCTACAGTCGTATCAAAGAAACTGGTTACAAATTCCATGGTGTCATTAGATGTATGACACGTTGCTCCATCTTGCTGGAAATAACCTTCTCTCAATTCAATATCACCCAGCTGCTCCACAAATGTCTTGAAGATACACATATAAAGTTCAGTGTCTACAGTCGTATCAAAAAACTGGTTACAAGTTCCATGGTGTCATTAGATGTATGGCACGTTGCTCCATCTTGCTGGAAATAACCTTCTCTCAATTCGATATCATCCAGCTGCTCCACAAATGTCTTGAAGATACCCTTATAAACTTCAGTGTCTACAGTCGTATCAAAGAAACTGGTTACAAGTTCCATGGTGTCATTAGATGTATGACACGTTGCTCCATCTTGCTGGAAATAACCTTCTCTCAATTCGATATCACCCAGCTGCTCCACAAATGTCTTGAAGATACCCATATAATCTTGAGTGTCTACAGTCGTATCAAAGAAACTGGTTACAAGTTCCATGGTGTCATTAGATGTATGGCACGTTGCTCCATCTTGCTGGGAATAACCTTCTCTCAATTCGATATCATCCAGCTGCTCCACAAATGTCTTGAAGATACCCTTATAAACTTCAGTGTCTACAGTCGTATCAAAGAAAATGGGACCAACGATCCTGGAAGCTGACACCACGCGCCATCATGCAGTGGGGTTTCATGGATCACTTGGGGGTTTACATCAGCCCAATATCTGGTGTTTTGTGTGTTTATGTAGCCTGACAGATGAAACCACGCCTTATCTGTAAACCATGTTATGGACGTGGAATAAGAGTACCCTAAAACCATCGACAGTAACTGATTTGTTTATCCTAATCTGCTTCTTTCAGTTGTTGTACCACATGCACTCTGTAAGGTCGCAGCTCTTTGACATGTTCCATATGAATACCCTGATTCCTGGCTCAATCGACGCAACGATATGTTTGGAGAATTCTGCGAACATCTGTAACAGATGACGGTCTATGTTTTCCACTCTCAGTTGTCCTCAGCTTTCTTACGAGCGATAAAATTGTTGTCTTTGTAGGAATATCGTGTTCGAAATTCCCGTTGTGTTGTAAGGAAGAAATCTGTCTTCCAGTACGTTTTCAAAATGTAGACATGCTCTCGTAGTGAGTACTGCATGACCGCGCAGTTATGTCAACTGTCAACAATTGTCAGGGTTGTCAATTCTCTCAGAGCCATTGAGATCATTAAAAACAAATGTATACATCTTACGAGCTTTCAAAGGGAAATTATGCTCTATTGAAGTGGTTCAGTTTTATATGGATCGCACTGTATAAAGATAAAGCTTTCCGTTTTCTTTGTCATTGCACATTGTTGCGTTTTTTGATAAGTGGCTTGTCTGTCGTTTCTCGATGTCATATTAGTGTTCGGGTGGACTGGACTGGATTGAACTACGCTAGGGAATCGATTTGGTAGCGAGCGATATTTGCTCAGGCGGTTTCGTCTTTGGCTCGCATTCAGGAGGCCCGGGTTCGCGTACCTCACCGGTGGGTTTTACTAGGGGTTTTCCCAAGTAGCCTGGCAAATGGTGTGTAGGTTAATTACATTCCCTTCATCTCATCTCCATTATCATTTCACATCATCTCTCATCTGGTGGTCTGTTTCAGGTAGAAGTGTCGGCGGGAGACTCGACGTGGCATGGCAGGATGATATACTCCTCATGTGGGAGGGTCTCTGGTCTGCTGTAGCTGTTTCCGAAGCACAGAAGGGTGAGATCTGCGTTGTCCTGGCCTACATGAGGAGTTTCCATCTAGTGATGTACGGATAACCGCCTTCCTCCTGCTGGAGGTGCCCCACGTGGAAGTATAGGTACAATTGGACCTTCGTGCCGAATACCCTCCGTAAAGTTGACCTTTTCGGGACCACAGTAGGGTTACAGTTTACAACTCACGTATTATGTTTGTCAAATTCTTTCTGACGACAAATTATTCGTAATTTCTTTTATTATTTCAAATACTTTTTCTTGAAGCAAATAAATTTGTTTTTTATATATGACAATAGTTTTCCAAATGCTGGAATTTTTTGCAACATTGCACTTTTGTTATTGTCGATACCAAGCTACTGTAGACATTTCTCTCTTTCAAGTCTACGGTAACTTCACTTTACGTCACTTATTTTCAAGAACACTGTTTTAACATTTTATTTAATTCATATTCGTAACTGCCGCCATTATTCAGGTCGTAGATGAACGGCTGCCAACACAAGCAACATGTTACCAGGATAAATTGAATGAGCTGTGATCGCCATGTAAAAAGACCTAATAAATGTAAAACCAACTTATTAAACAAATGCAAACGCAAAGAATGAG
Organism: Mantis religiosa; assembly: GCA_030765055.1. Taxonomy (NCBI): domain Eukaryota; kingdom Metazoa; phylum Arthropoda; class Insecta; order Mantodea; family Mantidae; genus Mantis; species Mantis religiosa. Next base: position 2,533,576 of record JAUKNK010000101.1, on the reverse strand, counting down.
TGTCAAGTGATTGGACAGTTAGTTTTTACGCCCTTTAACTGCTACATTGTCGCCAGCTGTTGCATACTGGGCGCGATGGACTGCACCAAGCTTCAGCTTCTTTTACGTGACTTAAATATACGATTCCAGACCACCGGCTTTATTGCCCTTCCAAAGGAAGCCATCCTAAGGACTTTTACACCCAAAAAGTCCATTACTCTCCGCTGGTTTTGAACCCATGCCCTCGGGAACCAGAAGGTAGCATGTAATCGACGATACATGAAATGAAAATGGAGCACCGGTGGAAGGAGATGGCGGGGAAAACCGGAGAAAAGCAGCCCAACGTCGTGTTGTCACTTTGCGGTCGTCTGAGGATCGAACCCGGGCCGCCTTGGAGAGAGCCGAGCGTTCTAACCACTCAGCCACGGCGCTACCTGACATCACGGAGAAGTACATTGATAACGATAGAGTGCCATAAATATGTTATCACTAGGGTACGGAAGTTTAGCCAAAAAACAACACAATTCGTTAGTAGTGTCGGGGTTATACGCTACCTCCGTCTCGTAAACATAGGGGAGGAGATTGAGTGACATGCAGTCCCGCACAAAGGTCAAGGGCAACGGTAATCTATCAAACGTAGTCACACGACGGACGCAGTGTCGTAGATTTATTCATAAATTATACAAAGCAAACTTATCGTTTCCAGATATATGAATATAAACAAATGAATCAATAATTACAATATGCATAGTATTGTGCTTAAAAAGCAAATTCGATGTGATTATACTACATTACGTTTGTGTATATGCCTCAATGTACTTAGTGCATCAACAATTACGTTCCCTACAATTTGTTTTGTCTATGGAAACCTATAATCTATTAGATAGAGTCAACACGAAACATTAAATGCCACAGCCCGGATTTGAACTACGGATCTCCTGGTTTCTCCGCTTGACTCGTATATTTCCCCGGTAGGCCACTAGGGGCTCTCGTATCCGAGATACTTACTATCGTAAGTACTCTAGTCCTAGACTTCATCATGTAACTCTTATTATTTTAGTTTACTGATGGTAGCTCAATGGGTTAGAGTGACTGGACGGAAATCAGGAGATCCGTGGTTCAAATCCTGGTCATGGCATTGAATTTTTCACGTTGACTTTATCTATCAAAAACCTTAGCCTATATACGGCTAGTGTGAAGAAATGATTAATTTCCATCAATTAAACATATTCTGTTGTCGGACATGAAGTTTCTACTATGCTGAAGTACTTCCTAGTAGCACAGCTTTAGGTATTCCTTGCGTATTACACAGTTGACGATCTACAACTTGTATACAACTAACTTCACAAATTGTTGGCTCAAGTTTCGGGCTCTATTTATTATACTGATGTGATAAAGTACGACGTTTAATTGGTGTGTGTCGTTGCAGCTGACTTTGGACAAGTTTGTCATTACTTAGACTTGGTGGATTGGTAGGAGAGGTCACATAGAGCGGCCAACAGATCTTCAGTCTTTGGACATCGTTTGTGAGTGCATTTGAACTCAGTAGTACGTACATACAGCGAGGTATACAGTTGTTTCAAAACGACATCGAACGAATATAGCCATTTCGTAGTTTATAGTCCGAATTTCGGTGTCGCAGCTTCGAAATTCTCTTAGGTATAACTTTATGCAACATTAAATATTACATTATTTTGTGATTAGGCAGCGCAGGAATCACTGGTGTGCAAACTTCAAAAGTTGTTATTGAGATGCACCGATCATGAAAACAAAATCATTGCTCTTTGCTCTTTATTAGTGATCCTAGCTTCGCTTTCAGGTAATGGGGCAAAAAAGTCGATAAAATGACTCGGACAGTTCCAAGCTTGCTCATTTTGATATGATCTTAATTGTACAGTACTTTCCAACAGTTACTGTAAAATCAACAGCTTCCTTTTCAGTTACAAATGCTTTATTTAGTATTATTAAACACAGTGAAATAAAATGTTTGTCTCATTGCATAAGGCATTTAGTTTTGGTTAACTTTATCTACAAGTCTTTGATATTGTTCTTTTTATCATTTAATGCTTCCACTCAATCTCACTAACATAAACTTTACCTCTAAAAGTTTAAGTAGCATATGTCCACCAGCTTATTTGCCGCCATCGACTGTTATAACGGAATGTTAGAACACTTTAAACACCCATAAACAAATAACTAAAGAATAAATTAAATTAATTGGGAGTCGATTAATAACACAAAACAACACTCACTTTTAAACTTTCCCAGAACATGTTTCTGAGGCCTTCCCTCTATCTTCAGCCGGACATCGACTGGTTCTCATTGGTGTAGCTGGCAATATTTTGTCATCGGTCTCCTCTGGTGGCGGTTCAAGGAACCTGCTGAACAAATCTTTCTGGGGGATGTCGAAATTGAATACTTTGTTCCTATTTTTTGAAATGAAGATTTGTTCCCATGTGGACAGTTCTTCTTTTCCTGTTGTATGTTTTAGTAGTTTTGGTTCTGGATTTATGTTGTGGTTTTTTTTTTCAAAAATGCGTGGCAACTGCTGATTTTTCTAATTGTTTGTATTTTATGTTCCTAAAGTGTTCCTTTGCTCTTGTTTCTAAATTTCTTTTGGTTTTTCCAATATAAATTTGACTACAGTCACAACATTCAATTTGATATATACCAGATTTTTTGTTAGATGGAATGGCATCTTTGATGTTTGAGCAAATTAGGTTTTTTTTAAGGAGAAATGATTCACTGGAGCTAGTTGAATGTTTTGCTTTTTGAAGACTTTTTTGAATTTATCAAAGGCCCATGGATGGTAAGTGAATTTTTTGAAGATCATTTTAGTTTCTGTAGCTCACAACCCTCTCAAAGAAATTCTTAAAAGTAGCAAGATACCGTGGAGTACTCCGATATGTTTACAAACAACTACAGCAGGCGGCATGCTGTGTCACCTACTACCTAGCCTCCTTAATTTTCCGCTCCCAGTAATTGTTGCATATTACCAAGATGGTCGTCTCCCGAAAGTTGGCTTTATGGTCGTTATCAAAACAATGCTCTGCCAGCGCAGACTTCTCAGGTTACATTAAACGAATGCTCCGTTCATGTTCGATTATTCTAGTAGCGATGCTCCTTCTGGTTTGAGGCTTTGGCCATTTCCTCTGAAAGGATGACACTTAATCGCGATGCTGGATTTCAGTTTAACTCCTCTTAGAAACCGGCCTTAAAAATGGAAATCCGTCGAATTAAGAAGCAAAGATCAATACAGCTTGATATTTAAGTTAAGTAGTTACGTTTCTTTGACACAATTTTCTATACTCACGCCATCTCCTGACCTGGCATTTAATTTACTGAAAACAGTCTTTTGTTCAGTAATGCGAATTTTGATAGTGTTTTGTCTTTGTTTATAGTTGTGTTATATCCAGTGTTTCATTTTGTGGTTATAACATTTAATAAATATGCTGATGATGGGAGAGATGCTTGCTGCCCGAGAAGAAAGTGAGCGTATCCATCGCCAGGAAAGCTTCAGGTGTTATTTTAAAGTTTAATCCTACTTAATAGGTTCTCATATTGTATGTCTAAATGGGAGGTGGTTTAAAGGGTGAACGAACTTACATAAAATAAAAAGTAAATGTAACTCTTTACGACAGATTTATAAAATAACTGCTGGAAACGGCGACCGGCGAACAAACGAGTCGTACCCTGTACAAAATTCTTTGTGTGTGTCGAGTAACTTAATATGGTGCAATTATTCTGTCAGTTAGGTCCTCTTCTGAAGTGTTTCATAGACCAGAGACTTGAGGTCGGGAGGGCGTGCTGGCCAAGCTACCACCATCGGACAGCATAAACCACAATAATGTTATTGCACTGTTCTTGGGTACGAATCACCTTATTTCTTCCTATTAGGATTTAAAAACACAAAGAAAAAATTAATTACATAAGAGGAACGGAACCAACGACCTCTAGAACACAGTTGTCGGTGTTACGGGTTGGGCCACCAGAGTACTACGGAAACCCCACTAAAGTAGGCTAGATGATGCAAGAACACATTACTCGGTGTTCAGTGCCGTACTGGGAGGTCATTAATTCGAGATTTGACAGATCTTTGAGATATTCAATCTTGAGAATGACAACAATGAGCTACTAAGAGTCGATATTTCTATACTTGGGAAGCAGTTTTAAAGACATTCTAATTCAATAAATTTCACCTGTCTTGTTAAAATACCAACTTATCAGCTTGTGATGCCAATTAGGTTTAACTCAATTAACTGTGTTATGTTTAGCCCAGACCATGCATTCTCTATATAGTCACGTCTACACTCGCTGAAATTATTTCGGTGTAGTTCATTAACACTCTGTTTCGTATCTGTGACTATCGCGTATTTCGTTTTAGCTTTAGTATGGACAACATGGCGAGTCAGAGAAAAGACCACAGTATGCGTAAAGCAGGCTATGATAATAGTAAAGCTATGGAAAACGGTTAATAACAATGTAATTATCAACAATGAACTTTAATTAACACGAGACAAGTGCTGAGTAAACAAAGTTTGTACAATTTGAAATGATAACAGTGGGCAACAATGAAAATGTTTCGGGTTTAAAAATAGTGAATTTATATGTATTTCCATTTACTGATTTCAAAAGTCACCACAAAAATGATAGATTTGCTCTTGTTTTGAAGATAAAGTGACATTTCATATTTTACAGTGAAGATTTTAAATTTGGGGAAAATTTTTGGGAGTTGGCATACCTGTCAAATAACAAAACACAATCAGAGAGAAATTTTGGAAATTAAGTGATGCAAAAGTTAAGGAAGGCATTTTTGTCGGACCACAAATAAGAGAACTTGTAAAGCATCCTGCATTTGACCAAATTTTGGAGGGGAAAGAAAAGGAAGCTTGGGAAGCCTTCAAGGGTGTTGTTCATGGATTTTTAGGCAACAAAAGAGATGACAGTGCTGCTGCAAAAATACCGTAACCCTGGATACAACATGTCCCTTAAGATCCATTTTCTCCCCTCCCACCTAGACTTTGTCCCTCCTAGTTGTGGAGCTGTTAGTGATGAACATGGGGGGAGATTCCATCAGGATGTTTCTGTTATGGAACAAAGATATCAGGGCCGTTGCAATGAAGTAATGCTTGGTCTTTGTATAGGGATTCTGCGGAACTCCATCACAAGAGGCAAGATAAGAGACGACGACATGATTCTGTTCAGACACGACTATCTGCGAAGTATTTTTCCAGCAATTTAGAGCTCTTAGCATGTAATTACCAGTTAAAAACATCAAGTGTATCCTTTTCTCTCAATCTGTTAATATGTAATACTTCCACCTTGTGTATATCATAGAAACTACAGCTAATAAAAAAAATTCATTGTCATATTTGTTTTTCTCAACGCAAAATTAGTAGGAATTGCCTCATGAAGTGCTCGAAACATTCAAACATTATTTTCTTGTTGCCCAGTGTTATTGGTAGTAAAACTGATAACTGATTTGTTATATAGTTTTGGCTGTATCTATGAGCACGTTGTCTATTGGAGAAAGCTGTGCGCCGCAGTTGATGAATCTACAAGGCTACTACAGCTGTGAATTATAAAGATATACAATGTACTGATGGGCATGTGATGTGTGACAGTTTGAGGTTGAAGTATTTCAGCACCGGAAATGCTAAATATTACATTATATCTGCTAACTTCTGAATTAATAACAATAAAGCCCCATTACATAGAAACATTAACGCGAGGACATGAACCAGGGGCGGCTTCTGAGGTAGTGCCGCTGTGCCATGGCACCATCTGTATGAAAACGAAAGAAAGAGAAATGTATAGGAATTGCGCAAAAAAGATTGTTTCTAAGTGTCTGCTCCCTCGTGTGAATAGGCGCGTTAAACGCAAGCGCTTTGTCCTGGTTGTTTTGTGTGGCGTGGTGCCGATTCTAGAACAGCACCGTCTACGCTCATAAGCGCCTGTGTTAAGGGCTAGGATGTCTGCTTATACACGGCTTCTTATGGGAGAAGGTAGTGCCGAGATTTCTCTGGCGCATAACTTACGCTTTGTCCGCTTGAGTGCAGTAAAGCACAGGGCTTAAGATACCTGTCTCTGTCGCGAAATCGTACACGAACGCTTGCTTCGAATCACATTCTCCATGAATTGTATTATCAAACTTTTACTGTACTCATCACACCTATGCGTAACAAAAGTACGGATGTAATAAATATCTATTTCTGTTTCCCTGTACGTTCTGTTTGGTACAGTATATTATAAAATAAAATGGATTATTGATAAGATTACCTAAATCGTTCGAAATTGGTACACATATTTATATTTTAACAACCCTTGTTTATTTTTATTTATTCATTTTTATTTATTCATTCATTTATTATTTATTTATTATTTATTTATTTTACAATATCTCACCGGCCGCCCCTAACATGAACATCAAATTCGCTTTGCCAATCACTAACGTCAATATCAAAATAGAAGAATTACTACCTTATCAGTGTTATTAACATTTTTAAAATACTGGTAGTGGGATGTTTTTGAATTAAATTTGTACTACACTATTAACATTTCACGAAACTACTCTTTTTCGAAACCTTCAAAATAACTTAGTACTTTAGAATATTCATTAGAACAATGCTTTCGCAACTACAATGATAAGTGATGCAAATAGTAATAATCATAAGCTAATAATAACAATCAATAATTATTACATTATGATTTTTCCATATATAAAGAAAGAAAGTATGTTCTAGCCTACCTAACCTCACAAAGTCGACAGATAACAAAGGAAATAATATAAACAACTCAAGTCTACCTTCAATTTTCACTTCATTCGTAATTTACTTCCAAATATTTTCCTTCAGTAAATTATCTTTGAAGTATTTATGCTTTTTGTCATAAAGACAACGATGATTTAGAAATAAAATAATCAATTTCTCTTCTCTTCTCTTCTGCTCCTTTGCAGTGCGATAGTGTTTTTTCTTTCTCTTTTGTTTACTCGCCAAAGACAAACATGAAATTTAAGTTAATTGATGGAAATGAATCGTTACTTCACACTAGCCGTACACAGGCTAAGGTGTTTGGACGTGACAATGAATTCTTCAGTTTGACGTTAGCGTCTGGCGATAATGTTCATGTTAACGGAAATCATTCTGAATGGACTTATTTAACTTTTTTGTAACTTACGTCATTTAACTTTTCAAGTCATATCGGACGATGCATGGAATGAGTGAAATGATGCTCAAATGGGCCCAGGGTCCATGGAGCTTAGAGTTACCCGACATTCGTCTTTTAGGATAAGGGAAAACCTCGGAACAACCTTATCTAGATATTTTAGTTAATTGATGGAAATTAATCATTTCTCCACATTAGCCGTATATAGGCTAAGGTATCCAGGTAACTCACCCTGACCGAGATTGGAACTCGGGACCTCTTGAACGTGAGGTAGACACTACCATCTACGCTACCGAGATGGGCACTTATTTAGCAACCTGACAATAAACTTAGTGTTCGAGTTGTGTTTGTGGTAACTTTTCTATGTGAATGGGGCATTTCTATCTGTAAAATATTCTTTACTGCTTTTTTTTAGTTCTTGTAAGTTTTTTTATATAAATGAGTAAATACTTTTGCGCTGGCTATGGCATTCGGCTGTGTTTTGCTGACCCCAACAACACAACAAGCTGCCCTGTAATCATTTTCTGGTATTTGCCGCCGGCCACAAACACCGCAACATCGGCTTCCGCATCTTCTTCTCTCTGCCACGCATTACCTACACATGACTTTCTCAACCCCTTCCTCAACAAACTACTACTCCTTATAGCTGCATTAAAATACAAGAGTAGAGTCTATTTAACTGACCGTCAAATCTAACAGCACGTCTCTTTGATATGATATACGGGACATAAAAATGAATAACGACTTCGTATTTGAGAAAAGGACAGTATTGGAAAATTGTAAGGAGATAACGAGGAATATCTCGGAAGTGGCTAAAATGTATTTGACATAAGATACGTGTTTTGTAAAGTTGGATTTTGTCTAGTATGAACTAAAGATGTCAGTAAATAAAACGAAAGTGATGGCATTTGTCACATAAACAACCAGTAATAGTGAAATATCAAATAATTAATTAGGTACAACATTGCAATTATCTTGGATGTGATACATATGTGTTAGTGATTTACACAAGTGCCAGAATTTATGTGCAACGTTAAAAGAACTTAGAAATAAAGAAACATAACTTGTATAAGGTTATGGAAGTGAGAGTTAGGCTTTAAGACAGAAAGATAAAAGCAACTGGGATGAATATTTGGAGAGCAGTTAAGATGGGGACAGATTAACTAATGAAGAAATAGCAGAAGATTTAAAGATTAGTACTACATGAGACATCATAGAGAATCATAAACAGAAACGAAAAGACCATCTGAGTAGAATGGACTGAAGCAGGCCACCATAAAGGGCACTACAGTACAAACCTAAAGGAAGAAGACTGATAAGAAGACCTCGTTTAAGTGGAAGCGAGACCGGAATAGTCCAGTGGTCTAATACATCAAAGAAGGAAGAACAAAAGGTGGATTATCTCTTACGATTTGTCAGTGATGTATAAAAACGATGGTGGCGCAAAGAGTTCACGTTGGCGCGACACTTTGAAGCAAATTAGAGCAAAGAATGTGTAGTGTTTAACGTCCGCTTTTACTACATACGGCACCGCAGGTGATGACACTGATGATACATGACATGAAGATGGAACACCGGTGGAATGAGATGGCGGGGGAAACCGGAGGTCCTGGAGAAAACCCGCCCCAGCGCCGTGTTGTCCACCACAAATCTCACTTTGCGGTCGCCTGGGATCGAACCCGGGCCGCCTTGGTGAGAGCCAAGCGGTCTTAGAGCAAAGAGATACTCTCAGGGTATGCGTGGATATGTAATGACACTGGAATGCAAGTTTCAAACCGATTTAATGACATCACATCAAACTCGAAATTACCGATATCAGTGTTCAAAGTTACCGTATGTAGACTGCTTAGTACGCGATAACACTTAATTCGTACTCACGTATGAACGGACAGATATCTTTTATCATCGCCACTGGTGTGTCTTCCCCGTCCGCCCGCCGCGGACTGTCTGTCCTCACTGGGCACAGCTGCGTGTGTGTGTCACTTTCACCTCTGGAAACCCTTTTTTTTATTCACCCAAAACTCCTTTGTGACTATTTTGTCCATTGTGATTATGACACTATTAAGGGTCCGAAGAATACCTCTTCAAACGGAGTCAAGTGCTACCCATTTAGAATTCTCCCGTGTCTTTTGTTACACAACTCAAGCAACTGCACCTGTTCGTGTCGTAACAAATATGCAATGCTCCTTTGAAATCCATTACGATTATTTATACATTGCATCCCTTAATTTCGGTATCATCAGTTAAAGATCTTCCAGAATGAAGAGAACTTGTAAAGACATATACATTTTGCCAAAACATGACAAGCGAATCGCTCTCATTTGTCGTTGGGTGGTAACCATTAGCCAACAAAAGGCGACCTTCATAATCAAGGCGGCAGACATTGTAGCCAGTCCTCTGGTTCCTTTGTTTCATGCAGACACGTACCTCAAACTATCGCCGTCCTTGACACAGAATGGCGCACAGTTGTCATGTTTTGGAAAACAAAACACATTTAATTTATCATGAACATATCTTAAACATGTGATACGGAGCGTTCCATCATTAGAATATACTGACACTCATTATTCGTCACACTTAAGGATTTGTTCAGATACACGACTCAGGTTTTGTAAATATTCTTTACTTTCTATACACAGTATATAGTGTGAGAGGGTGTAGTAAAGTTTTAATTATCACTCTTTAAAAATGTGATAGAGAGTTTGTGTTGATATGTGCTTGTTAGTTTTTCTCTATGTAGTCATCGTCCAGATTTACACACTTTTCTCAGCGTTACTTGACCTTCTAAATACCTTGATTGTAGAAGTCTGCAGAATTCGCTTTAAACCACTCTTCCACTTCATTAATGACGTCATTTGTGTTGTCAAATCGGCGACCACACAATGGATTCTTCATTTCCGGGAACAAGAAAAAGTCAGTTGGTGCGAGATCGGGCGAATAAGGCGGCTGCTGTAAGGTCTCAAAGCCATATTCCCTTGTTTTGTCAACTGCAACTTGAGATAAATGAGCTGGTGCATTGTCAGAACAGAAGACGAACAACTTTGGAGAGCATACCGCGTCGTTTGTTAATCAGAGCTGTTCGTAACTTCTCCAGAAGATTGCAGTAATATCTGTCAGTGATGGTTTGTACTTTGGCAAGATAATCTGTAAGGATGACTCCACGACAGTCCCATAAAACTGAAAGCATGACCTTCCCAACTGACGTTTGCACCTTTGCCTTTTTGGGAGGGGAGCAATAGACATGTTTCCATTCCATGCTCATGGTTTTTGTCTCTGGATCATACTGATAGATGCAGGATTCATCCATGGTTGCCAGGCGATGAAAAACTTCATCTTCATCCTGTTCCAACAGCATCAACATCTGTCCTGAAAGGTCACGTCGTGTTTGCTTTTGGAAAGTGGTTAGCAAACATGGAACCCATCGTGCAGACACCTTAGACATGTGCAGTTCGTCCAGACACTACCATAACTAAGATGTGTCTCATTCATGATCATTTGGATGGTTGCTCGTCTGTCTTCCAGTATTAAACACTCCACTTTCTTCACTGTGACAGCTGACGGTCTACCAGCTCTTGGCTCATCTGTCAGGGACATGTGACCAGTTCCACCTCACAATAGTGTCATACGATGGGCAATCATTTCCATAAACAGTCGTCATCTCATCATGAATTTCCCGGGCAGTTTTGCCCTTCAATTGCAGGAAGTTGATCACACTACGATCCTCAATTTTCTCCATCTTACACCTTAGTCACTTCTGGCACTCACTGTTAACAAACAAAAGGACTCAAGTCACTGAAACTACCAACATTGTGTCCCAAGGGATCAAGGATAACACTGAAAAAGTTTCATCACTCTGGCATAAAACCTACCGGTGATAATTAAAACTTTACAACACCCCTCCTAAATGTATTGTATTTCGACAATGGGGTTTCATTGGAAACACACCTTTCAGGCAATTGTTAGTAAATGTAGGTCCTTTATTAGTTCACGAATATGTTAAAAGTAGACAGTTATTGTTTCGCTCAAAAGCTTCTAATACGTCGATAATACCAACTTTGGTTTGTTATGACAATCGCATCATTTAACTGAAGTAAATATTACTTGTATAAAATGACAGGTCATTTCTCGAAAGTTTGGAAGTTTATAATTGATTAATTGATTGCATTTTTGTTACGTTATTCTAATCGTTTAATTATTTCCACTGCCTCCCTTACGTAGAAAGTTGTGCTACGCAAGACAAATGAACATCATGACCATGAGAAAGGTAAAACAATGTCAGGTGAGTCCACTGCACCTTATTCTTGAGATTTATGCAATCCGTATTTTATTTTATGAAAACATGGATCCATTACGAGGTTCTACCCGTGTACTTAACGTAGATGTTAAACAATCAATGAAATTAGTACTAATATAGATGTTATCACATTACCTGTAATTAGACAGTTGACGTTCGCACGTCTGTAAACGTTCACTGGAACCAGAGAGTACTGTACATTACACGAAATGTTTGACTCACACGTTACTTGGAACGACCGCAGAACTACAATCTCATTTGTCTGCTCTGTCGGTGATTCGAATCCTCTGCATAGGTATACTAACCTTTTTTTTACCGTGTAATACAATTTTAAATGATTATTCTGAAAACTGCTATTACTTTTATTTGTAGGTAATTGTTTTATTTATGTTTTATGTATTGTGTGATGTTTCTTTATTGGTGAACTACAAGTAGATAGTTGTTTAAACACGCCTATAGGTAAATGCAATTGAAATAAATATCATTTATATACATTTGAACATAGAAAACAAGGAAATTGCAGTATCAGAGTTTAACATGGAAGTTAAACACAATTTTGTAGACATGGAATTATTGTGCTGCTAAAAATGTTGTTTCAAATCGGTATACTTTTTTGCGCTGAAATGGCTCTTTTTCTATCACGGAACACGACTCCTCTGACGAAGCAAGTGGTCGAACTGGCCCTCAGTTACTTTATAATCAAATTATTGAGAATTCAGTTTCCATGTTTCGATTAACCTTGCTGAGACTCGAACCTGTGTCATTGGGTTAGGGCACAGGAGAGGTCAATTCCCAATGAGCTATTTCGAGACTTGACTTAAAGCACGTTCTGGGTTCAGTAGTACCACTTGTATGTCTGGCGCTATACCTTTGCCACCTCGCGAGATCTCGTACTTGATTTAGCCTTTTAAGACACTTTTAATCATTTTCTGGGTGTTTTAATATTATTACATAAATGGCGAAAGCTCTTATGCATGTTAATTGAGATGCATGAGATGTAGTTTACACCAAAATGTAAATAAACCGTTGTTTAATAGTATGTCTGTTTTGACTGTACGGGTCCATAATGAATGAGGGGCGTCTCTAATTTGTTCCTAATGTTTGGCAGCCAACTCCTGCTCTAAGTACAAGAATCCGCCATTTTCTTTTTAGCTGACGTTGTTAGTGTACTCATATGATAGATCCATTTTTGTCCCCGTGGCGTTCACAGAATTACTTTGTCATGTATACTCTAATACAAAGTTTGTAAAATCGCCTGGTAACCGGAATTCGCCCTCAATAAGGGAGTCGTATGTTTTTTGAGGTGTACCTTAGCGAGCAGTGCGTGTTGTCCCTTAAGCCGCTATTCCTCTGAATTTTGCGCATTCCTCTTTCTAAGAACGTCAAGCAATACAGTTTAGTAAGCGCAAAACTGGACTAAGGGACACATGCCGTTTTATGGGTGGCCTACCTTCCAAAAAATAAGGCGCAGCTGTCTCATATGGTATATATAAATATTGAGGACTGTTTGTATGATTCGGCCTAGGTTTGGAATCACACCTTCTCACAAAATAAGATCTTCCTTTTAACACATGTATCATGAATAATTATTGGAGATCCCTTGAAATATTTTAAAAAAGAAATGCCTGTGTTATACAAGTCTGAATACCCTTAAAACGACAGTCCTATAACTAGATATTTTGCTAAGTAAAAGAACACCAGCGGCACTGGTGCGATCATGGCAATCGTCGTTAACAAACAATTTACTCTGTCAGCGAACATAGCTCCAGCATCTTCTATTACTCAAACCTATACAGGATGGGCCACGGAAACATGACGATCTTTAAATAAGTAGTATAATATACAAATTAAAATTTTAATTCTGTAATATTGCATTTGATGACGTGACCTTATTTTCTAAATAGAACATCTCCTAACTGACCTCCATTACTTAGTTGCATTGTTGCAGTCTGTATCACTGACGTTAACAGACATCGGATCCCATACACCTTTAAAGGGATATGAAGTTTATGAGTCTCGCAGTATATAACTGCTGACGGGATAGTCCCAGGGATAGTCCGGTTCGTAACGCGTAGCTTTAGTTTCATTACAACCACTGCTCGTCACACAGGTAGATCTGCCTTCCAGGGAGTGCAAGGTGTTTGACATATTGTATTAATAGCATTACTTTCACAACAATTATTGGACAATCTCCATTTTATAAATCAATAGTTTTGGGTATTATCAACAACCATTAAACAGCTTGAAGAATATACTTTCGAGTTATCTAAAAGCAGTCGAGGAGGTGTCTGCAAAAGTTAACAATATAAAGAATGCACCAACTACCAAACGAATAACAAATGAATTGTCCAATATTCAACACAAAAATACTGGATTTTCAGTACTCCGTAATATAAGAAATAAACCAAGTCTCGGACAAGCACATAAAAATGATTTGCACTACTCATATGTACCATTAACGTCATGGTCGTTCACTGTAATTCCCACATCGAAAGCAATGTGAAGGATGGCGTACACTTTGTATCCGTACCGGACTGTACACACAGTATACTTGTTGACACGGACGTTTGTTGATGTCGCGCCTGTTGATTGCTAAGGTGTACGGGATCCGATATTTACGTGACAAATAGCGCTTTAGTGAAATGTTTCAGAAATATTGATCCGATTTACCCGCGGTTAGCTTATAGGTACATATTAAAGTGTCGGTGCTAAACTGGAACCCTGTCTTACATCACCTAACGCTATCACAATTAACACATACTAGATGTAACAATAACTTTACAAGATGGAGTACAAAAAGTCATATTTAATCGAAATTTATCATTCCATTTACTGTGGAACGAGCAAGAGAAACAGAAGAAAGCGAATCGATGCTCAGATGTTTTAATTCTATACTCTTTTCTGTAACGTTGCCCGAAACAAATGAACAATAGTATAACTGATGCGATCTCGAAATTGACTGACAATAATCTTAAAATGTTGCACGTTTTATGCTGTACCGTTTAATTTTATCAAGTTCAAAATATTATATAAAATTGTTTGCGAATAAATGTAATGTTAGTGTATATAGCCAAAAGATTCAATATGTACATTTCATTTGACTTGCAAATATCTTAAGCATACGACACGTCGTTAAAATACATACCTCACCTCCTCTTTCTAGTGTACTGGATTACTGGAACATAAATTCAACATTTCCAAAACTAAAACCAATAGCCACTAAATATTTGTGTATTGCACCTGCAACAGTTTTCTCTGAAAGACTATTTCGTACAGCAGGTCTCGTGTGTGACAGAAAAAGAAATATTGATTCCGAAAGTGTGAGAATGTTAGTATTTTGAACAAAAACTTACAAAAGTGGACTGTTTTGATTTTAAATGTGTAATGTAGAGTCTAAAAACAAGTACACTGATGGTTTTAAGTTTTGTCTCATTAAATAAGTGCAGTTATTTCCCTTTATTGACATTACATTGTATGTTATATTGCAACTAGAAGTATAACTGACGATACCGACTCATCCCTATAAACATGAAATGAGATAATTTGCGCGATATTGAACCCTGAACATAACTGTAGTAGGGACAGACGGACATTGCTGAGATTAGAGGCCACGACCCTAACAAACAGTTGAGGGTCACTCTAATTGCCACGCCACTCCCATTGTCACAGAAACGGGAAGGGTTGAGATGACGTCACCATATCTCAAGGATAACCACACACACACTCACACACCGCCCTTCTCTCATAATGCGAAACATTTCCACTGCACCAACCTTCTAACGGGGATAAACATTACAAGTCGAGACCGATTTTATCTCGCAAATAATTGTTATAGGAATCATATTTGCGACAAAATTTCAATTGGAATGATGCAATTCTGTGTCACGCTAAGGCGACTTTTGGGACAGTATCTGGTGGCCCCCCCCCCACATCCTGTCCTCGATATCCTGAACATCCTGCCGATGTTCCAGGTCGTCTCAATCTCAGCTTTTGCTCAGATCCGGAGTCTCAGGATGAGCAATTCCTTTAGATGTTGTCCACGGCTGCCGCAATCGAAGCATGAACACCCCTACCTCTGGTTTGGTCTTTACTAAATGTAACTTTACTAAATGAACTGAAATAATCGTTCAACTTCTTTTTAACTATTCCAGTTTTTAATTCAGTACTAACAAAAACATGTTAAAACATAAATAGATAACTTTATAATGGTCGGTTCCCTTCACAATATTAACTTTAAGTCGAGTTCCCTCACACTGGTAAGGTTTTGCTTCATAACTCGAGCACGTCCATGCACAGAATGACGCTAACTCTGACTAGTTTAAAATTATTGAATTTGTCGTTGCTACGATAATTCAGTAATTTCTCATTGGTTCACGTCTTCTTTCGTGAACACACTTTTCATTACTTTTCATTCTTTTGTTTAAATCAGAATCACAAGTTTACCTTCAATTGTTTCTTAATCTCGTTCCCTTTCCACAAAAGTTTTTAATCATTTACAATAAATTCTTTTCTTAATAAATATAAAATAAAATAAAATTAAACTACTAACAATGTTTTGGGGTTTAAAATAAAAAAATATTGGTCACATATTCATGTGTAATTAAGTAAAATTGCAATACTGTAACTGGTAGAAAGTTGACTTTGCCTATGTGAAAACGTCCCTGGTTCCGTGGTTCACGAAGGTTTTGTAAGTTATGAGGGCAAGGGGTGCTCAGAGCACGTGACTACAGTTCGTCTGGTTTATCTTGAAACAGGGAATTAGAGAGAGAGAGAGAGCTGTTGTAGGTTAGGTACCCATCACTGTCTAATCCCGTATCGCATCACTTCTACGACGGCTGTTCAATAAACAATTATCATAATTTTGATGGTCCTTCTCAAAATAGTCTCCCCTGAATGCGATGTACTTGTCCCAGCGTTACTGCCAGTCTTCAAAGACATGCTCGAAACCATTTTTGAGAGATCCTTCAAAATCGCCTCCGCAGCCTTCACCACTGCTTCTGATGATGGAAAATGCGTCCCACGAAGGCGTTTCTTCAAGTTAGGGAATAGAAAAAAGTCACATGGGGCTAAATGCGGACTATAGGGAGGGTGAGGGATACACTTCACGTTGATTTTTGCAAGATATTCAGCAACAACATTGGCAATATGCGGCCGCACATCCAGCCTGCTTCACGGAAATGTGATCTTTTGTGCCTGATATGAACTTGCAATGTTTTCAGGACATCCCTCTAGTATTGTCCAGTTACTGATGTGTGTGCAGGTACAACATGCTCATAAACCATTCCATGAATATCAAAGAATGAGATGACCATAACTTCCTCTAACATCAACTTTAACTGCATGTTACCTCAATTGCAGCGGTAGGCGATACTGAACATGTCTGAACTTGCCTGGTTCTCACAGGAGGGAACCAGGAGTACCAACAACGAAACTGCTACGGCGTGTTTGTTTCACACTAAGCTAACAGAATATAATACCTATAAGTTTGAATTTTAGTACGAAAAATTATGAGAAAGCTGATCTGTGTCTTGGGCCATGATTCCTCGGTCCACCTCTAATCCTACCGCCACTACGTCTTGCTTCCTGTTGGAAGAATTCTCTAAGAGAACAGACAAATTCTCTAGCTTGGCTATGTAATGTAACACCCCGACCGTAAGCTGATCTTTGCCTTGGGCCATGATTCCTCGGTCTACCTCTAATACTACAGCCACACGTCTTGCTTCCTGTTGGAAAAATTCTCTAAGAGAACAAATTCTCTAGCTTGACTATGTAATGTAACAACCCAACCGGAAGCTGATCTTTGCCTTGGGCCATGATTCCTCGGTCCACCTCGGTCCAGGTTTATGACACCCCATGTCAGTACTGTCCTCTACAGGAGAGAAAGTCTCCGAGGGATGAGACTCAGGGGGGTAGGCGAAGGTTCTCACACCCTCTCTGGACAGGTTTATGACATCCCATGTTAGTACTGTCTTCCACAGGAGAGAAAGTCTCCGAGGGATGAGACGCAGGGGATTTAGAGAAGGTTCCCGCACCCTCCATGGGCAGGTTTATGACATCCCATGTCAGTACTGTCCTCCACAGGAGAGAAAGTCTCCGAGGGATGAGACTCAGGGGGGTAGGCGAAGGTTCTCACACCCTCTCTGGACAGGTTTATGACATCCCATGTTAGTACTGTCTTCCACAGGAGAGAAAGTCTCCGAGGGATGAGACGCAGGGGATTTAGAGAAGGTTCCCGCACCCTCCATGGACAGGTTTATGACATCCCATGTCAGTACTGTCCTCCACAAGAGAGTATGTCTCCGAGGCCTGAGACGCAGGGGGGTTGGCGAAGGTTCTCACACCCTCCATGGACAGGTTTAAGACACCCCATGTCAGGACTATCCTCCACAGGAAAGTCTCCAAGCCCCGAGACGCAGGAGGTTTAAAGAAGGTTCCCATACCCTCCATGGACAGGTTTATGACACCCCATGTCAGTACTATCCTCCATAGGAGAGAAAGTCTCCGAGGCCTCAGACGCAGGGGGGTTGGCGAAGGTTCTCACACCCTCTCTGGACAGGTTTATGACGTCCCATGTCAGTACTGTCCTCCACAGGAGAGTAAGTCTCCGAGGCCTGAGACGCAGGGGGGTTGGCGAAGGTTCTCACACCCTCCATGGACAGGTTTATGACATCCCATGTCAGTACTGTCCTCCACAGGAGAGTAAGTCTCCGAGGCCTGAGACGCAGGGGGGTTGGCGAAGGTTCTCACACCCTCTCTGGACAGGTTTATGACGTCCCATGTCAGTACTGTCCTCCACAGGAGAGTAAGTCTCCGAGGCCTGAGACGCAGGGGGGTTGGCGAAGGTTCTCACACCCTCCATGGACAGGTTTATGACATCCCATGTCAGTACTGTCCTCCACAGGAGAGTAAGTCTCCGAGGCCTGAGACGCAGGGGGGTTGGCGAAGGTTCTCACACCCTCTCTGGACAGGTTTATGACGTCCCATGTCAGTACTGTCCTCCACGGGAGAGTAAGTCTCCGAGGCCTGAGACGCAGGGGGGTTGGCGAAGGTTCTCACACCCTCTCTGGACAGGTTTATGACGTCCCATGTCAGTACTGTCCTCCACGGGAGAGTAAGTCTCCGAGGCCTGAGACGCAGGGGGGTTGGCGAAGGTTCTCACACCCTCCATGGACAGGTTTATGACATCCCATGTCGCGCTGCTCGAACGGTTACCATGGATTTATCTTTGTTAACAGAAACCTCTCAGATAACGCACTGATTATTCTTGTAAGAGTGAGAGGGGCACTGGCGTCCCTCCCGGTCGTGTGATAAGCGTTAATGAGCGCATCACTTCAACCAATGGAATTTGCTGGAATCACAAATGACAGATATATGCTCACTCCACGTGAAGTAATCAGTGCGTTATCAGAGAGGTGTCTATATCTTAAGGTGGTAAAAGTGATATCTTCATACCTACAGCATATGGCTCGACGCGGTATGATTGGCCCCCGCCTGCTGCATTTCCACGTAAGGTTACTCTGAAGGATCTGTCGATGTATATCACAGAGGCAGACGTCACCACACAGCTAAAGGGTCTCAACTATTCAGTGGAGAGGGTTGGTCAACTGCGATCAAATCGTAGTCCAACTCCTCAACTACTTCCGCACTTCCGAGTTGCTCTGCGGAAAGAAGGCAACTATTAAGCCATATACTAGGAGACGAGGATGTTCAACGCCATCATCCGCGTTGAATCCTATCGTCCACCGGCACAACCCCTACAGTGCACAAACTGCCAGCAGTTTACACATAGTGCTGCTGGATGTCGGCTGGAACCTGTCTGCTCCTTCTGTGGTGAACCAGGACACAAAAGGGCGGAATGTCCTAAAGTGGGCTTGGTCAACGCAAAACCCACATGCTACAACAGCGGCGGAGAACATTCCTGCAGGTATGCCAAATGCCCTGTGTGGCAGGAAGCTAGGATAGAAATGCACCTGAGTAAGAGTGGGCGGCACACACGGTTTGATGCAGCTCCTAATGTACCAAACCCCATAGTGCTCCCCAAAGAGGCTTTCAAGGGCACTCGATACCCTGGTCTACCTCCACCAACTAGAGTACAGCATGTGAGTTACGCCGCTGCCACTAATAGCTCCATGGAAATGGCGCAACCTACGGCCAAAGCAACCATGGTGACAACAAGTGATCGTCCCGTCAACAAAACCACGACTGAGCCACTAAATGCACCAAGGAAACCAATATCTCAGCTGCAAACAAAAGGGCTGCAAATAATCCCCCCAAGGCAGTGAATACTCTTAGCTTGCCTCCAGCTCCTGCACATCGTCCACCTCCTTCTGGACCACGACAGCAAGCTCAGCAACGCCTCCCTGTACAATACCATCCAGTTTCAACCACACCCTCAGCTTCTTCCCATTGCACAGCCATCCCAAATGCACAGTTTTTGCAGCTCATGGATAGAATACTGTCACCCAATTATCGGAAAGCCCGACCAACGACAGCTGAGAAGGGACCAGAGGCATCCGAGCCACACCCACCAATCAATCTCAGTCACTAACTGAGGGGATGATTAGGGAAGTGTCACTTGTCGCTGGCCGCCTCTTCCCCCCTCCCCTGCCGTCTGGAACCTTTGCGGTGATTCACTGAAACTAGAGGCTTCGAGAGAAAACGGCGATGTTCCTATAAAAAGGGCTGCAGTGAGTGAATTGAGTCAGTTCTTGGCAAACAGCGTAAGAGCACCGTGCTAGTGTACGGACGAGAAGACTGTGTACGTGCATCGGAGAATTGTACGTAACTGCGAGAGCAAAGTGGAACTGTAACGAACGAACTGGTGAATCGTAATTGTGTGCATTACGTAATTCTGTGTAATTGGCAAGTGTTCAACTGTAAGTCGGTGGAAATAAAGAACATTTTTGACTGGTGCAATTGGACTTTTAATTTCACGAACCCACAAAGTCACAATACCTATCCACCTGCAAACCGATTTTGCCATAGCTTTGGCCGACGCACTGGCTCAACGACCAGCATCCATACCACCATCTACTATTCTGGTACACACCGTCTTCACATATCTAGGACAATATGGCGGACAGCAATAAGGTCATAGCAAACCTGCAAAGCCTTCGAATCTGTTCATGGAATGCGAATGGATTGAGGAATAAGTTAAAAGAAACTGCGAACTTCCTTGCAGTTAACAAAATCCAGGTACTCTTGGTCCAGGAAACGCATCTTTCTGGCAACCTGAAAGCCTCAATCCCAGGTATGACATGCTATAGAACTGATCGAGCTGACGGTTTTGGTGGCACGGCAGTATACATCAGCCGTACCATAAGGCACCATCGCCTTCACCTCCCTTCTACAGGATTGCTAGAAGCCACCTCTGTGGAATTCCACTCTCGGAAATTCCAGGGGTGCTATATTGGAACGCTATATTGAACGTCACAATCTAGCAGTACTTGCTCCTACTTCACCCACTATAACCCATGGGGACCGTTTTCCACCAGATTGGTTGGACTTTGCCATCCTGCAAAATATCCACGGTCACCCCCAAGTCCTAACTATCCCAGAGCTCTCTTCGGATCACTATCCCGTCCTCTTCCTCTATCAAGCCCGAGCCACTCTCAAGGCACCCCCTATCAGAGCAAATCCTCGCTTCACCAACTGGAGCAAGTACTCTGAAATCATGGCGCAACAACCTGCTGAGATCCTTCCGTGTGACAGTGTTGAAGCAGCGGAACAGCTGGCCATCACCATCATCACTACTATGGCCTCAGCCATGGAACAAGCCACTCCACCAAAGCGTGTGAAATCCGGTGGACAGAAACCTCTACCATCTCAACTGCGCAGCCTCATAGCTGCTAAGAACAAAGCTCGACGCCGTTTCCAACAGTCTCGCAACCCTGATGACAAGCGTGAATGGAACCGGCTACACCAACTGGTAAAGCTCGAGCTAGCTGAATGCAGCAATGAAATGTGGGAGAGGAAATTGTGCTCGCTAGATCCAGAGGACTCATCCCTTTTGGCGAATGTCCAAAGCTCTATTGAAAATTCCGTCGGCCGACCATCCATTGATCGACGGCGGTAGAGTAGCCTCGTCTGCAAGAGAGAAGGTAGAACTTATGGCTGAACATCTAGCCTCTACCTTTCACCCAGCTGAGTCAATAGATAACGAAATATCGGAGGAAATTGCTTCAGCTGTCCACCGATATCTTAGTGTGCCACATACGGTGGAAGAAGTCCCCATAACATCCATTGCAGAAGTGAGATCCATCATCAATTCTGTGCGACCCTTCAAAGCGGCGGGAGCTGACAACTTGCCATACGCTGCTTATAAAACACTTTCCCAATCCTGGTTACAACTTTTGGTGCATCTCTTTAACAGGCTGCTTTTAGCCTATTTCCCGGTGGCATGGAAACATGCACCTTACCCAAGCCAGGGAAGGATCCCAAGCATCTAAACAGCCACAGGCCTATCAGCCTTCTCCCATCCATTAGCAAGTTGTTCGAGAAAGTAGTTCACCAGCGGCTCCAAAGTATACTGGATCAACATCAGGTGCTACGTCCAGAACAATTTGGTTTCCGGCGGCAGCACTCCACAACTCACCAGCTCCTTCGACTTGTGGACGAAGTGGTGAAAGGGTTTAATAACCGGCATTATGTTGCAGCCCTCTTCCTCGATATTTCCAGAGCCTTCGATTCTGTTTGGCACGAAGGCCTCCTGCACCGACTCATACACTATAACATCCTTTCCTACCTCATTCATCTATTGCACCATTATCTCCAAAATCGATCCTTTGTAGTAGTGAAGGACGACATCCTTTCCAAACCTTACGCCATAAATACAGGTGTCCCCTAGGGTAGCGTCCTAGGGCCCCTACTTTTCCTGGCATAGATCAATACACTTCCCACCTTGATAGGCTGCAACCTTTACCTGTTTGCTGACGACACAGCCATAACGACAGCATCTCACAAACATGACATCGCAGTACACAGGGCGCAGAACTTTGCAAATATGCTGTATGCCTGGTTCGCCACATGGCGATTAAAACTCAAAGCCACTAAGTCCCAAGCCGTCACTTTCACACGGAGAGCTATACAAGATGTACCAAACCTCCGTCTTGGAGACACAGCTGTGCCATGGTCATCGCAGGCAACATACCTTGGTGTTATCTTGGACATGCGCCTTACCTGGAAGGCACACATCACGTCACTGGCTAATAAAGTCAATAGAAGTATGGCCATGATGTACCCACTGTACAACCGAAACTCTTCATTGGCCTTGCGAAACAAGCTCGTGCTTTATAAGCAAATACTAAGGCCAGCATTGACCTACGCCTGCCAAATCTGGGGTATAGCAGCAAAATCACATCTCTCCAAACTCCAAGTCCTACAAACCGATACCTCGGGTCTGCAGACACAGCCGACTGGTACATCCCAAACGAAAACATCCATCTAGACCTATCCTTCCCTAAATTATATGACTACATCCTCCATCTATCCCACAAATTTTACTCACAACTCCTTAACAGTTTCAATAACCTCATCCGTGGACTTGGAGAGTACGACATTGACCCCGGAGAACTATACAAAAAACCCAAACTTGTTCTAGGACAACCTTAACTTAAATCTCTAAAACAACAAATCTATCTATTACCCATAAAACTACATCCTACCCTGATCACCACCGCTAAACCACCATCACTGAAAAACTTTCCCCATGCCAATAAGGGACTAGTTCCCGGTATGGCTAGAGTCGAAGGACCCTCCTCCAATGAGGAGGAACCTCCTTCAACGACCACACGACCTGCTGCTGCTGAAGGTGGCAAGGGAGTGGGGGAAGGAGTTGCGCCTGTGCTCATTCGCGCCTAGAGCAGTCCGCAGAGTAGCGTTATATTGCTAAAATGGAAGGGTTTCTCATTTTAGTGTTCTTTGTGGAGTTGGGAACATTGACAGAGTGTTACAGGTGGCTTCATAAAATCCAGTGACTAAAGAATAATGGATAACTTTGTAAACTCACTAATGGAAGTGCAATTTTCAAGGTTGACTCTTGAAGAAAAAGTACAATTGAAACCTTTCCAACGCCCGAATTCTTAATGGGAAAAGTAGAAACTGAGAAAAATGAAAACCGGATGTTTAAGAGGCACATTAGTTCTAAGGTCATGTGTGAGAAATGTGACTGGATCTGTGCTACGAAATTCTCAAGTCCTTATTCTGCTATCAGTGTTTTTTGTTTGTTCCTAAATGATTCATTTGTTTGTGGACAGTTAAGGGAGTGAGTAGTATAAAACATTTAACAGAACAAATAAACAAACATGAACATGCAGGACACCATATGATTAGTGTGGTACATATATCACTCCTAGGAAAACAAAACATTGCATCATGCCTTGACTCCGTGTTTAAAGAAAATATTAAGTAACATAACATTCAAGCTTATTTCATGTGTCGAGAACATAACGAGTCTGGCTCATTGACTATACAGCTGAACTGGATACAGTGATGAAGGAGCAAAAACAGCGCAGGATGATCTATTAGACTTCATGTTGAAAGTCTACAGGGAGAAAATAGAGCAACAGATACGAGCTTCTGAGCTTGTTCCCAGTCAGTGTGACGAGAAAACTGACGTTTCAAATCCTTGTCAGATGGTTTTGGTATTCCATTACGTATATGAGGAATTTCTAAATGAGAGACTTTGTGAACCATGAAGGAAGAGATGCGGAATTTCTGTCAAAGTGTATAAGGAATGATATCCACTCGTCTCTCGGAAATACCAAACAAAAGCTCATTGCTCAAACATTTGACGGGGCCAGAGTTATAAGGGGAAGGACTGGTGGAGTACAGACCAAAATAAGGGAAACACATTCATACGCGTACTTCGTCCAGTGATATGAACACCGGTTGACTTTAATCATACAAAAGACAACAAACGCTAGTTGCCAAGTACGTGTGTTCTTTTCAGATCTGTGGTATATTCCAGCATTCTTTTCCAATTCCTCTTTGCGATCTGATGTTTTAGAAAAAGTAGTGAAAGGAAGATGCCCAGAGTTGCTTTAACAAGATGGAATTACAATATTTGTACCATCAATGTTTTGTACGAAAACACAGAAAACCTGAAATATTGCTTCGAAATTATTGAAGAGAGCTGCACTAATACAACCACAATAAATTAAGTCAATAGCTATAGAAGAGTTCTTGAAGATCCAAATTTTATTTTTTGGTTAACAAATCCTACCTCATGTAGACATTTTGTACCAGCAACTTCAAAAGAAGAGAAAAGATAGTGTAACGTTAAAGAATGACATCCTTATATTTAAACAACAAATGGAAAAGGAAAGATTGAATATTCATGAAGTTCACAAAAACTTAAGTGAAGAATTTCCGCAGCCACCAAAGAAAAAGAGAAGTATGGAATGAGCAAGGGTTGGAGGTGTGTGACGTCATCACAACTACTGTCACATATAGATCTGCTTATAATGGACATCTAGGAGCTGCATCTTTGCTGTGTAAAGACTTATTTAAGGATTTTTATGAACGTTTCCCGGAAGAAATTTTCACACGAATGATGCAGTGCTATCCTTTTCTACAGCAAGGAAAACTGCGCACAGAGTTGCAGCTAATTTAAAGACGAAATGATTTTAACATTCAAGGGGCCTTGAAACTTTTTCATTTCATTACAAAAATAAACTTACGTGAGTGTTCAGTGAAGTCAGAAAGCTTTAGAAAATTGTCATAACAACGCCGAGGAGCCTGCGGAATCTGAACGTTGGTTTTCCACTCTGAATATGATAAAAACGCTTTTAAGAAACACAATAACAAACGACAGACTCAATGATTTAGCAATGCTGTCAATAAATAATGCCCCTATCAGTAACACCTAGGATTTTGACGAAAGAGTGATGGAAAATTTCATTAAATTAAAGAACATATAAATTGGTCAAAAGTGCAATTCATGATAAACTGAACAAATGCCAAATGTTTATACATTGAGTGATATTCGCGTGAATCTGGTGTGCTGGCAGCTTATATGGGTTTTCGTGAGCTTGAATGATGTTCTAATAACATCCTTTTATATGTTGCGAGCATATTAATACAGTAGCTTTGGGCAAAGATTGTGTTGCGCTTCTTGCACTTATTTCTGAGCTATATATCACAACTTGAGAACCAATATTTCCGTGAATTGTAGAGGTAGAATTTGAAAAAAAAAGATTCTTAAAATTTACATGTGTAATAATTTATTGTTGTCAATACTTAGCAAGCAAAAGCGTGTCCGCGACCCCCAAACATTTTGGCCACGAGCCGCCACTGGTTTCAATTACATAGCTTTAAAATATTTAACTATTCCTGGCAGCTAATTCTATTCCCCTTTTCACATGTACCAACTTGAAAAACTAATAAGAATGTATATTTCGATCAATATGGACCATTAAGTGTATAGCAATAAGGCCCACACATCCTCTCAAACATCCAAACGTATAGTTTACTAAACAAGCTCAGAGAAAACCTAAACTTACAGAAAATTAATTAAAGGACAAGACAGAGAGCCAAGAGCGAGAACAAGCGAGAACAGGCTTGTGTTAGCCTGAAGAGTGTTGCTGTGTGCCCACCCAGGATAGGGTTTAACCACAGATAGGATTTTCTTTATGGGATGTGTTAGGATGGCTGTTTTTCTTTGAGGATGATGGATTGAATATGAGGTAGTCTATTGACTCCTCTAGAAGGATAGAATTCTATCTCTAGCACCCTGGCGTTGAAAGATTTATTTTGATTTGAACTGAATCTTAATTGAATTTTTGTTTCATTTTGAGACCAACAACTCTTGGTAGATTACGGGAGCTCGGCTTTTGCTGCTGCTGGAAATGCTCCGTGGTTACCTCGGATGCCCGCAAGCCTTTCGGGGGACCCGGAATATTCGGCGACGACGTCTGGTGGGATCATAATCACCAAGAGACAGAACCAGAGCGCTTCTGTGCAAAGGTAACTAACTGTAAGTATAATTTTGTAGCCCGGCGTCTAATTTCATCTTCCACGTATGGAAGACCCGAGGCTTCATGGAGGAACCTTACTGGGAAGAATTGGCCTACTGAATAGATGGACCTAAGTCCTCTATTCTGAGCGCGTTGAAGGTATGCCAGCCAGGAATCTGCGGCCATGCCCAGACCTCGCAGGCATATAGCATCAACGGGACTATAAGAGCTCGAAAGAGGTATAGCTTTACGCGGACTGGCATCGATCGAGAACCCAGCATAGGATACAGGGAAGCAATAGCTCCCTGAACCCTCGCCGAGAGTTCCCTGATGTGTCGAGAACAAGTCGTCCCGCGAAAATGTTAAGATATACATTCTTTAGAAGAAGTCCTCCCTTCTCACCCATAAATATTTATTGGTTTGGTATTGCTTCTATATTACTTAAGGCTGCCGATTATTTTAAAGTAATAATTAACTATTAAAACTAAGCTGTAAGTGATGACAATAATTACAATTTGTTATAAAACTTTTTTTTTAATTTATCAACGTGGCTTTTAGGAGGAATATTTGGTGGAAAGTTGCGGGGTCCCGCGGTAGCACCCCCGTTAGTATCGGTTGTTCTGTGCAAGCGCCTGAAGGGCACGTGCTTATAGCGCTTGAGTCAGGGGGTCCAACAATGACCAGAGGCCCTGAGTGGATCGCCTGGAATAGAAGGAGGGTTGAATAGATAAGGGTATGCGCTTATTTATATCAATGGCTAGATGCCTTAGTGAACATTAAGTCATGCGGCGTCGATGACGCGATGTTCTGGCTGGGTTGTCGGTAAGGTGGCGCACTGTGGTCCGGAGATGTTCTAGGTGTGAGTGTAGGTCAGCTATGCGCGAGAGTATCTGAGTGAAGCACGCATGTGACGTGTCAGGAAGCGGAGGAGCGGTCGCAGACTGAGCTTCCATCAGGGTGAGGTTGAGCTGGTCTAAGGTCTGCGAATGTGTTACATTGATGATGTGGTGCAGGTCAGTGAAACTCTGGGTTATGCTGTGCAGTAGGCTGGTGGTTCCAATGGATTCCTGCAGTTGTGCAACTAGTGACGAGGTGGTCCCTGTGGTCTGGTGTAGTGCCTTGAGGGACGAGATGATGCGCTCTTGGTGAGATGCCAGGCTGTCAGTCATGATATTCCTGGTGGTCGAGAGTTGGTCTTTGAGTTCGGTCAGCATGGCGGTGGTGGCGTTATCTGGAGCGTTGATGGCGGCAAGTGAGTCATCCAGGTTCCCCAGGCGAAGACTAATGTTCAAGATCTCAGAGTGGAGATCTTGTACGTCGGTTCTAGGAGTCCCTTGGGTGGCTGAGACGGGTCCGCTTGCCAGTTGCTCCTCGATGGAATGAAGCCGGCGGTTGGCCTTCTGAACTTCATCCTTGAGGCAGTCCAGCGCTTGGCTCCAATCGGCAGGACCGCTAGGTTGAGCCGTGGGAGGTGTAGCGAGGCCGGAGTCCTGGCGCGGGCGAGCGGGGTACTGCGCCTGTCCTGTAAAGTGGCCGTAGCCATTACAGGTGGCGCAGTACCGGCGGCGGCGGCGAATATCGTGCTGCTGGCATTCCCCTGTGAGTGTCGCGGCACCGCAGTAATGGCACCGCGGGGTTGCAGTGCAAGCGATGGCTACGTGTCCGTACCTGCAGCATCGACGACAAGGTGCTAGACGCTCGGAGCGGCTTGCCTCAATTTTGAGACACTGCCCTAACAAGGGCAGGCCCAGCCTCAAGGCCGCGCTCTTCTCGGCTTCGTCTTCTAGCTGCAGGCGGACCAAGGACGTGGTGCGGCCTCGTATGCTGATGCGGCTGGCCCGTAGGGCCGAGGGCCACTGCTGTTGGGCGGCGGCGAGAATGAACCTGCACGGCAGGTCACGAGGCACATCCGTGACGACGACGGTCGCGGTCCACGGCGGCCGAGCAGGTTTGGCGGGTGGCGATGTTGTGGACCTCGGCGTTGAGGCAGCAGCGGCGGCGTAGGTTGCTGCTGAGGTGAGCTCTGGGAGGGACGTTTGGGTAGCGCGCGTGCTGCTGAGTAGGTGTGGCGGTGTAAGCTGGCGTTGAGCGACTGCGTCTGGCGATGCGTGCGGCGTCCTTGGGGAGGGACTGGCCCAGAATCGGTCGGTGCGCCTGGCGGGCGACTCGCTCTCGTCCGCCGATGCTATCAGCGAGGCTGGCGTGGGCGCCCGAGAGCCGGCCGGAGAGGGCTGCGGCGGGAGCGGCTCTGCTGCCTGACGCTTCGCTGCAGCAGAGTTCTTCTTCGTCTTCTTCCCCATGATGCTGCGTCGACGGTTTCCCTAAGGTGAGGTGTGCTCATCTGTGTCCGAGGAGAGATGTCGAGCCGAGTCGAATGAGGAATCTCTTGAAATGAATCTTGAATGAATTGCACATATTGTTCGTCATTATAAGATATGACTGGTGGAGCCATCTCTGGACAGCAATTCCCGTTCGCTTTAATTTCACGACCTTCCAATTGAAATGTCTGTCCTAGCGGACATCTCTATAACTAAAAGATGGAACAAATGCATTTAATGTGTTACACTCATAGTAATTTTTCAATCCAACTTTCCGCTAGGACTTATTCTGCCATCTGCGCCAAATTGGAAATAAGCGTATACAGAAGTTTGACATACAAGAAGGGCATAGTTAAATGTCAGCTCATGCTGCCTTCACATTTACAATGTTATTATTATCAACTTACAAGATATAAATGTATTGCGCAATTGAACTACAAGATAAGTTGATATAAATTATGTGTATTAACGAGACTAAATTTGATTTACCAAAAGCTTTTGATTTAAAGGTTACAGAACATCATAGAGAAATAAGTCAGAATGAATCAGACTATTAAACTGATTCTTTATTTTTATTCAGTTGTATTATACATAATCTACTAAGGCTGTTCAATAAACAATGATCACAATTTTTTACGGTCATAATTTTTCGCACTAAAATTCAATCTTATTATATTCTGTTAGCTTAATGTGAAACAAACACGCCGTAGTAGTTTCATTGTTGGTACTCCTGGTTCCCGCCTGTGAGAACCAGGCAAGTTCAGACATGTTCAGTATCGCCTACCGCTGCAATGAAGGTAACACGCGAGGAACAATATGCGGCTTTGAAATTCTGCTTTCGTCTCAACAAATCTTCAGTTGAGATCTGTACAATGTTACAGGAGGTCTATGGAGAGTCTGTTCTTCCCTACAGCACAGCTCGAAGGTGGTTTAAAATGTTTAAAGAAGTGAGACAAGCAATTTCAAAGGAACGTGGACCCGGTTCTCCAGTTACTGCTCTTACAGAAGAAAACATCAACACTGCTACTGCCATTGTGAGAGAGGATCGACGAATTACCTTAACATCACTTTCTGAAATACTGAACATTTCATTGGGTGCCACCCACACGTTGGTGACGAAACATTACAGATGAGACGTGTTTGTGCGCGATGGGTTCCAAGACTTGATTCCCGAACAAAAAGACATTCGCATGCAGGTCTGCATGCAGTTAAAGTTGATGTTAGAGGAAGATTCGGAGTTTCTTTCAAACGTAATCACTGCTGATGAAACTTGGCTACATCATTTTGATCCTGAGAGCAAACAGCAAAGCGCAGAGTGGAAATCTCCTTCATCACCAACCCTCCCCCCAAAAAGCAAAAGTGGTTGCTTCTGCTGGGAAAGTTATGGTCATCTCATTCTTTGATACTCATGGAATGGTTTATCAGCATGTTGTACCTGCACACACATCAGTAACTGGACAATACTAGAGGGATGTCCTGAAAACATTGCAAGTCCATATCAGACGCAAAAGACCACATTTCCGGGAAGCAGACTGGATGCTGCACCACGATAATGCGCGGCCGCATATTTCCAATGTTGTTGCTGAATATCTTACCCAAATCAACGTGAAGTGCATCCTTCACCCTCCCTATAGTCCGGATTTAGCCCCATGTGACTGTTCTATTCCCTAACTTGAAGAAATGCTTTCGTGGGAGACATTATCCATCATCAGAAGCAGTGGTGAAGGCTGCGGAGGTGATTTTGAAGGATCTCTCAAAAATGGTTTCCAGCATGTCTTTGAAGACTGGCAGAAACGCTGAGACAAGTACATCGCATTCAGGGGAGACTATTTTGAGAAGGACAAACAAAATTATGAGGATGAGTGAAGGTACGTTGTCAAAAAAATTGTGATGATTCTTTAATGAACAGCCCTCGTAATTTGATCAAATAAATTATCAAATTTTATTTATCAAATTGATAAACCTATACAATATTTTCCAAAAGGTAATAAGGCGTGTCACAATTACCTTTTGTAAAGATTTGATGATACAGATTTGTACCAAAGTCAGATCTCGGTACAGGTACTACGTACTTAGTGTAAGTAGCTCAAGTATTGTACCCAAGTACCCAAGCATTTAATCGGGAGAGTTCATCAGAAATACATATGTTTAACTGCCTGAGTCCAAAAAAAAAACCGAGAATATTTTAAAACGTTGCTGTGTATATGTATGTATGTAATGTATGTATTTATGTATGTAATGTATGTATGTATGTATGTAATGTATATATGTATGTACTTATGGAAGGAATTTTTCCAGAAAGATGGACGCGTTCATCTATAGTTCCTATAGTAAAGAAGATAGTGAAACGATGTATGTAATGTATGTATGAATGTAATGTATGTATTAATGTATGTATTATGTATGTATGTATGTATGTATGTATGTATGTATGTATGTATGTATGTATGTATGTATGTATGTATGTATGTATGTATGTATGTATGTATGTATGTATGTATGTATGTATGTATGTATGTATGTATGTATGTATGTATGTATGTATGTATGTATGTATGTATGTATGTATGTATGTATGTATGTATGTATGTATGTATGTATGTATGTATGTATGTATGTATGTATGTATGTATGTATGTATGTATGTATGTATGTATGTATGTATGTATGTATGTATGTATGTATGTATGTATGTATGTATGTATGTATGTATGTATGTATGTATGTATGTGTGTATGTATGTATTTTTTTCTTTATTGATAACAATCAGCATGCCCCACTACATAGTAGTATTACATGCATTACATTACATTTTTCCAACATTTGATTTTACAAATTCTACATATTTACATGTTAATATTACATTAGATCTTTTAGCAGTTGATTTCACAAGTTATACATATTTACATATCTTTACAGGTTAATTGAATTGATGTATTTACAGAATGCTTTTAAGTGGTGTTTTACAAGACTCTCGTTGGTTACTGGCCACTTGCTTCCATTTAGAGTTACATCTTGTATTAGCTTGGCTCTTTGACTTTTGTCTACACATTCGTATATTAAATGGTTTACGGTTTGTGGGAGCTGTTACATGTGCATTTTGGATCGTCTACTATATGGAATCTGTGTAAATAAGCTTTGGTTTTTCCGTGGCCGGAAATTATTGCTGTGAAAATTGGTGATAAAGGAAGCTTTCTCTTCAGTCTATCTTTTATTTTTGGAAAGAATAATTTGCTGAGTGCCCCTTTGTCCGTGGCATTCCACTTATTCTGCCAGACCTGATGTCCTGTATCTTGTATTTCAGAAATAATTACAGATTTAGGTATCAAACTGTAGCTATTGGGCAGATCTCCATCTAGAGCAGCGGATTTGGCTAGTTTGTCTGCTAACTCATTTCCACATATACCTACATGGGCTTTCACCCAATTGAAATGTATTCTCCATTTTTGTCTTTGTAAGGTTTTACATATATTAAGGGTTTTCTCTGCTATGGAGTTATGTTTATTATTATTCCGCAGAATGGCTAGGGTTACTGTACTGTCTGAATATATCGCTACAGTCTTCTCTTCCTCCGGTGTGTTGTTAAAGTTTTGAAGCTCTTGTAGCGCTTTCAATATGGCCAGTTGTTCTGCCTGATTATTGGTACATCTTCCGTCTAGCTTGTATTTTAGCTCTCGAATTGAAGTCCCTTGTTTGAATATTACAACTGCTGCACCCACTTGCTCTCCTATTTTGCTTCCATCCGTGTAGATTTTGAATATAGAGTCTTCATCATCAGCTTCTTTAACTTCCGGTACTTCTGCAGGGTGGTTCCAGTCACTGGGGGGCAGGGGTGCGTCATAGTCTTGTTTATTTTGCAAGAAGTTGTACAGTTTGACTTTCCCTTCAATTGTGATATCAATGGGTTGGATGCCAGCAATGACACAAGAATCGTCATATGAAATTGTCCTGTATGCCTTCGTAATTTTTATGTTAAACAACCTTTGGATTCTCTGGATTCTTCTCAGATTCTTCGGGTTGTGTAATGCAGATGCCCATATGGGTGCTCCATACGTCAGTATAGGTTCTATAGCTCCTCTGTATATTGTCTCTAGTGCTTTGCTTCCAAGTCCCCAGGTTAGTTTTGCTGATTTAGATAAAGTGTGAATTAGGCTTATAGCTTTATCATGCACTTGGTCAATATGATAATCAAACTTGAACTGTTTGTCGATATGAATGCCTAAGTATTTCATGATGTCTACTTGTTCTATAATTTTGTTATTAAGATAGATGTTTATCTTCTCGTTTGCAGAAGATAAACATCTATCTTAATAACAAAATTATTAGAACAAATTATGTATGTGTGTGTATGTATGTATGTATGTATGTATGTATGTATGTATGTATGTATGTATGTATGTATGTATGTATGTATGTATGTATGTATGTATGTATGTATGTATGTATGTATGTATGTATGTATGTATGTATGTATGTATGTATGTATGTATGTATGTATGTATGTATGTATGTATGTATGTATGTATGTATGTATGTATGTATGTATGTATGTATGTATGTATGTATGTATGTATGTATGTATGTATGTATGTATGTATGTATGTATGTATGTATGTATGTATGTATGTATGTATGTATGTATGTATGTATGTATGTATGTATGTATGTATGTATGTATGTATGTATGTATGTATGTATGTATGTATGTATGTATGTATGTATGTATGTATGTATGTATGTATGTATGTATGTATGTATGTATGTATGTATGTATGTATGTATGTATGTATGTATGTATGTATGTATGTATGTATGTATGTATGTGTGTGTGAGTGTGAGTGTGAGTGTCAACAATGGAGTCCAAATATAGAAGTCGTTAAATATCAAACGGGGTTCAGCAACTTCCAAGAGTACTATGTAGAGATTTTCAAGAAAACTTCCAAACTCAGACAACACTTTGCATGGAACATTTTTGCAAATTCTGATTTAGTATTCTGTTCCATTTATACCCGCCTTTAAACCAATGGTCATATCGGCGCCGGTTCTCCTTTGGAACAAATCGAAGGTGTTAACTCGTATTCGTTGGGTTTTATTCATTATCACGTACACATTTATACCCCACCCTAAACTGCAATTATCATATCGGCGGCCGTTCTCCTTTGGAACATATCGAAGGTGTTAACTCGTATTCGTTGGGTTTTATTCATTAGATCAAGTACACATTTATACCTCGCCTTTAACTACAATGATCATATCGGCGGCTGTTCTCCTTAGGAACACATCGAAGGTGTTAACTCGTATTCGTTGGGTTTTATTCATTAGATCAAGTACACATTTATACCCCGCCTTTAACTACAATGGTCATATCGGCGGCCGTTCTCCTTTGGAACATATCGAAGGTGTTAACTCGTATTCGTTGGGTTTTATTCATTAGATCAAGTACACATTTATACCTCGCCTTTAACTACAATGGTCATATCGGCGGCCGTTCTCCTTTGGAACATATCGAAGGTGTTAACTCGTATTCGTTGGGTTTTATTCATTAGATCAAGTACACATTTATACCCCGCCTTTAACTACAATGGTCATATCGGCGGCCGTTCTCCTTTGGAACATATCGAAGGTGTTAACTCGTATTCGTTGGGTTTTATTCATTAGATCAAGTACACATTTATACCTCGCCTTTAACTACAATGATCATATCGGCGGCCGTTCTCCTTTGGAACATATCGAAGGTGTTAACTCGTATTCGTTGGGTTTTATTCATTAGATCAAGTACACATTTATACCTCGCCTTTAACTACAATGGTCATATCGGCGGCCGTTCTCCTTTGGAACATATCGAAGGTGTTAACTCGTATTCGTTGGGTTTTATTCATTAGATCAAGTACACATTTATACCCCACCTTTAACTACAATGGTCATATCGGCGGCCATTCTCCTTTGGAACATATCGAAGGTGTTAACTCGTATTCGTTGGGTTTTATTAATTAGATCAGGTACACATTTATACCTCGCCTTTAACTACAATGGTCATATCGGCGGCCGTTCTCCTTTGGAACATATCGAAGGTGTTAACTCGTATTTGTTGGGCTTTAATCATTAGATCACGTACACATTTATACCTCGCCTTTAACTACAATGGTCATATCGGCGGCCGTTCTCCTTTGGAACATATCGAAGGTGTTAACTCGTATTCGTTGGGTTGTATTAATTAGATCAAGTACACATTTATACCTCGCCTTTAACTGCAATGGTCATATCGGCGGCCGTTCTCCTTTGGAACATATCGAAGGTGTTAACTCGTATTCGTTGGGTTTTATTAATTAGATCAAGTACACATTTATACCTCGCCTTTAACTACAATGGTCATATCGGCGGCCGTTCTCCTTTGGAACATAGCGAAGGTGTTAACTCGTATTCATTAGGTTTTAATCATTAGATCACGTACACATTTATACCTCGCCTTTAACTGCAATGGTCATATCGGCGGCCGTTCTCCTTTGGAACATATCGAAGGTGTTAACTCGTATTCGTTGGGTTTTAATCATTAGATCACGTACACATTTATACCTCGCCTTTAACTGCAATGGTCATATCGGCGGCCGTTCTCCTTTGGAACATATCGCAGGTGTTAACTCGTATTTGTTGGGTTTTAATCATTAGATCACGTACACATTTATACCTCGCCTTTAACTGCAATGGTCATATCGGCGGCCGTTCTCCTTTGGAACATATCGTAGGTGTTAACTCGTATTCGTTGGGTTTTAATCATTAGATCACGTACACATTTATACCTCGCCTTTAACTGCAATGGTCATATCGGCGGCCGTTCTCCTTTGGAACATATCGTAGGTGTTAACTCGTATTTGTTGGGTTTTAATCATTAGATCACGTACACATTTATACCTCGCCTTTAACTGCAATGGTCATATCGGCGGCCGTTCTCCTTTGGAACATATCGTAGGTGTTAACTCGTATTCGTTGGGTTTTAATCATTAGATCACGTACACATTTATACCTCGCCTTTAACTGCAATGGTCATATCGGCGGCCGTTCTCCTTTGGAACATATCGAAGGTGTTAACTCGTATTCGTTGGGTTTTAATCATTAGATCAAGTACACATTTATACCTCGCCTTTAACTGCAATGGTCATATCGGCGGCCGTTCTCCTTTGGAACATATCGTAGGTGTTAACTCGTATTCGTTGGGTTTTAATCATTAGATCACGTACACATTTATACCTCGCCTTTAACTGCAATGGTCATATCGGCGGCCGTTCTCCTTTGGAACATATCGAAGGTGTTAACTCGTATTCGTTGGGTTTTAATCATTAGATCAAGTACACATTTATACCTCGCCTTTAACTGCAATGGTCATATCGGCGGCCGTTCTCCTTTGGAACATATCGAAGGTGTTAACTCGTATTCGTTGGGTTTTAATCATTAGATCACGTACACATTTATACCTCGCCTTTAACTGCAATGGTCATATCGGCGGCCGTTCTCCTTTGGAACATATCGAAGGTGTTAACTCGTATTCGTTGGGTTTTAATCATTAGATCAAGTACACATTTATACCTCGCCTTTAACTGCAATGGTCATATCGGCGGCCGTTCTCCTTTGGAACATATCGAAGGTGTTAACTCGTATTCGTTGGGTTTTAATCATTAGATCACGTACATATTTATACCTCGCCTTTAACTGCAATGGTCATATCGGCGGCCGTTCTCCTTTGGAACATATCGAAGGTGTTAACTCGTATTCGTTGGGTTTTAATCATTAGATCACGTACACATTTATACCTCGCCTTTAACTGCAATGGTCATATCGGCGGCCGTTCTCCTTTGGAACATATCGAAGGTGTTAACTCGTATTTGTTGGGTTTTAATCATTAGATCAAGTACACATTTATACCTCGCCTTTAACTGCAATGGTCATATCGGCGGCCGTTCTCCTTTGGAACATATCGAAGGTGTTAACTCGTATTTGTTGGGTTTTAATCATTAGATCACGTACACATTTATACCTCGCCTTTAACTACAAACTTTAACTTTAACTCGCCTTGTTTTGTATGATATCTTTCAAACTTTCTGCTGGTACCACTGTAACTCCAATGATGCTAGTTTTTCTTTTGTCTTTGGCTGTGTATGTGAACAGTTATTTGTTCTGAATAATATTTTGTACTAGTTATTGGTGAATATATGATAAGGGTAAGCCAAAAACATTTCGAAAGAGAAAGCTTACAGGCAATTGTTTTACTAAAAACAGAATAGTAAATGTAGAAAATATAAATAGAATAGACAATGAAACCACAGGCAATATTGAGGTTAGTAGACCCAGTTCACACAATACATGTGCTAATCATGATAGTAGTCATATATAGAAATTGATGAGCTGCGAGTCCTGAAAGCAGATAAAATGGTTGAAGAACTGGCCAAGAAGGCAAGACAAATGAAGAGCAACTTGAACAGAACAAGTGAGAATAGAGAGAGAGTCAAGATTATGTAGCAGAAATGTTCTGACTCATGTGAGAAGTCAGTAATCAATATTGTGAATTTGTGGGTTCGTAGAATTAAAAGTCCGAGTTGCAGATATCCTAAATGTTCTTTATTTCCGTAGTAATACATTGTTCAATTCTCACGTAACAACATTACGTCACATACACAACAAGGTCGATCACAATAACAAACATCTGTTTACAACATCAGCTCAGCTGTTGACTGCTTACGACTGACTCTTGTCGAGTCGTCGCTCCCTTATATGCCTCATTGATAATTCTAGATATTTCCGGAATAAACAAGAAATCGAATGTTCTATACAACAATCATTTATCTCTGTTTGTTTGTTTCGGCAGACCTTTATCTGCGTGCCCGCGTTGTTAGCATGTCTGCCTCACGTTCAAGAGGCCCCGAGTTCGAATCTCGGTCAGGATGAGTTACCTGGATAAGGTTTTTCCGGAGTCTTCCCTTATTCTGTAAGACGAATGTCAGGTAACTGTAAGCTCCATGGACCCCGGACTGATTTGAGCATCATTTCATCCATTCCATTCATCGTCCGATATGAACTAACGTTGAAGGACGTAAATTACAAAAAAAAAAACAAAAAAAAAAACTACGTGCTATCTTTATTTGCCTGCTCTTTGTGTATACAAGCCGCGCTATCGTAAATAACAGGTTCGCGACAATATATCAACTTTAAAGCTATTTTTCTCAGCTTCACATTTTTTTCAGGTTACGGTACACTTTTTCTTTAAAAACACTAATCAACCAAAACATTTGAATTTTTTGTGTGTATTAAGCAGACTCATAAGAATAATAAGAAGGAACTTTTCTCTGTGATTCATAATACTTGTTTAAAAAATAAAATTATCTGAAATTTCAGTCCTTTCTTTTTTTACAAAAACTAGAAAATTTATAAAAATTATCAGTACCAAATGTTCAAATAAATAAATAAATAAATAAATATAATAATAACAACAATAACAATAATAATAACAATAATAACAACAACAATAATAATAACAATAATAATAATATTAATTATAATAATAACAATAATAACAACAATAATAATAACAAAAACAATAATAATAATAATAATAATAATAATAATAATAATAATAATAATTATAACAATTATAATAACAATAATAACAATAATAACAACAATAACAATAATAATAACAATAACAATAATAACAACAATAATAATAACATTAATAATAATAACAACAATAACAATAACAACAACAATAATAATAATAATAATAATAATAATAATAATAATAATAATAATAATAATAATAATAATAATAATAATAATAATAATAATAATAATAATAATAATAATAATAATAATAATAATAATAATAATAATAATAATAATAATAATAATAATAATAATAATAATAATAATAATAATAATAATAATAATAATAATAATAATAATAATAATAATAATAATAATAATAATAATAATAATAATAATAATAATAATAATAATAATAATAATAATAATAATAATAATAATAATAATAATAATAATAATAATAATAATAATAATAATAATAATAATAATAATAATAATAATAATAATAATAATAATAATAATAACAATAATAACAACAATAATAATTATAATAATTATAATAGATATTATTAAAGATAAAGGTTTTAAGAAGAAGCCTGAACATTTTCATGTACATATCAATAATAATTTCTTAGCAATGTGCACCCAAAAATCATGGAAATAGCATTGAGGAGACAGTCAGTAGTTTCTCACCTTAAGATAAGAGTGAAAATTATCTTTCGGTATTAATGCACAAGAAAGGAAGTTTTTCAAATTGTTAAAATGCTAAATTCGATAGTTTCAACAGTCTAATTTTAAGTTATAAAAACAAATTGTCCTGCTCTATGTTGGCATAATGATTGTATTGGTTTTAATAATATTTACTGCAATAATTTCAACTTGTTTTTCACGCCAGAGAGAAGAGTACTTTACTGCACGAAATTAGTTAATGGCTCTAGTGCTACGTATTGGCGTATTTTCGCAATATTGGCAAGTCGATCAATAAATACTGGAAATCCCTTCTCCCCTCGTCGCCATGTTTACTGCGCAATAATTGCTGACAGAGGGCAAATTAAACATTAAAACAATGTAGGCCGCAATGTGATACATACTTGGATCCTTATCGAACATCACTCACTTGTTTATTAGAACCACAAAGATCGTATAGAGGCGCGCGATGTCATGATTGGAGCTCGACATTTGTTTTCTTATATTCGTTGACGTTTTACGTAATGTCTATGTATGCCTCTGGTAGCTAAAGTGCTATTAAATATTTCACTAAGATTTTATTTCATTGATAAGTGGAATTATGTTTTTATTTATGCACTTTTCACTCCTATGGCTCTATTATTGGGCGTGAAATACCGCTGTTTCGCTCTTTATCAGCCTTGGGCTGATGGTACGAGCCATAAATATATGACAAGTGACGCGGCTTTACTTCTTTTCCAAATGAAGCCAAGATTGTTATGTCCTCCGTCGGATTTGAACCCGTGAACTTTGGAAACTGAGCTTATCGTCCTACCCCAAGACTTACTTCATATTATCGTTTATTTAATGTAAGTATTGCAATTAACACCTGACGCTCTGAGTCAATGAACCAATGTTGACAATATCCCTGAGAGAGTCTGTAATACCGAGATCACTTTCCTAACCCGAATAGTTTCGTTTCGTAACCTTAACAAACATACGGCCAACTGTAAAGGTTTGCGATTCGGAAGTAGCCTTTTCTTTGAGTCTTTGTTCTCTCTTATTTTAATGAAAATTATTTTTTGGAACTTCCCTCTCTTTGAAAGTCACGCCTCACTACTGGACCTACGTGTGTTTGTACAATAGAAAGAGTACTAAAGAGTAGCCTTAGTTCTTTGAGTCTTTATTCTCTCTTATTTTAATGAAAATTATTTTTTGGAACTTCCCTCTCTTTGAAAGTCACACCTCGCTACTGGACCTACGTGTGTTTGTACAATAGAAAGAGTACTAAAGAGTAGCCTTAGTTCTTTGAGTCATTATTCTCTCTTATTTTAATGACAATTATTATTTGGAGCTTCTCTCACTTTGAAATTCACGCCTCGCTACTGGACCTACGTGTGAATGTACAATAGAAAGGGTACTAAAGAGTAGCTTTAGTTCTTTGAGTAATTATTTTCTCTTATTTTAATAAAAATTATTATATGGAGTTTGCCTCACTTTGAAAGTCGCGCCTCGCTACTGGACCTACGTGTGACTGTACAATAGAAAGAGTACTAAAGAGTAGCCTTAGTTCTTTGAGTCATTATTTTCTCATATTTTAATGAAAATTACTATTTGGAGCTTCCCTCACTTTGAAAGTCACACCACGCTACTGGACCTACGTGTGACTGTACAATAGAAAGAGTAGCCTTAGTTCTTTGAGTCATTGTTCTCTGTTACTTTAATGAAAATTAGTATTTGGAGCTTCTCTCACTTTGAAATTCACGCCTCGCTACTGGACCTACGTGTGACTGTACAATAGAAAGAGTACTAAAGAGTAGCCTTAGTTCTTTGAGTCATTATTTTCTCTTATTTTAATGAAAATTATTATTTGGAGTTTGCCTCACTTTGAAAGTCGCGCCTCGCTACTGGACCTACGTGTGACTGTACAATAGAAAGAGTACTAAAGAGTGGCCTTAGTTCTTTGAGTCATTATTTTCTCATTATTTAATGAAAATTATTATTTGGAGCTTCCCTCACTTTTAAAGTCACGCCTCGCTACTGGACCTACGTGTGACTGTATAATAGAAAGAGTACTAAAGAGTAGCCTTAGTTCTTTGAGTCATTATTCTCTCTTATTTTATTGAAAATTATTATTTGGGGCTTCCCTCGCTTTGAAAGTCACACCAGGCTACTGGACCTACGTGTGACTGTATAATAGAAAGAGTACTAAAGAGTAACCTTAGTTCTTTGAGTCATTATTCTCTCTTATTTTAATGAAAATTATTATCTGGACCTTCCCTCACTTTGAAAGTCACACCAGGCTACTGGACCTACGTGTGACTGTATAATAGAAAGAGTACTAAAGAGTAACCTTAGTTCTTTGAGTCATTATTCTCTCTTATTTTAATGAAAATTATTATATGGACCTTCCCTCACTTTGAAAGTCACACCAGGCTACTGGACCTACGTGTGACTGTATAATAGAAAGAGTACTAAAGAGTAGCCTTAGTTCTTTGAGTCATTATTCTCTCTTATTTTAATGAAAATTATTATATGGGGCTTCCCTCACTTTGAAAGTCACACCACGCTACTGGACCTACGTGTGACTGTACAATAGAAAGAGTAGCCTTAGTTCTTTGAGTCATTATTCTCTCTTATTTTAATGACAATTATTATTTGGAGGTTCTCTCACTTTGAAATTCACGCCTCGCTACTGAACCTATGTGTGACTGTACAATAGAAAGAGTATCAAAGGGTATCCTTAGTTCTTTGAGTCATTATTCTCTCTTATTTCAATATTTTATTATTTAGAGCTTGCCTAACTCTGAACGTCAGGTCTCGCTACTGGACCTGCGTGTGACTGTACAACAGAAAGAGTACTAAAGAGTAGCCTAAGTTGTTTGGGTCATTATTCTCTCTGATTTTAATGATAATTATTATTTGGAGCTTCTCTCACTTTGAAAGCCACGCCTCACTACTGAACCTACGTGTGACTGTACAATAGAAAGAGTACTAAGGAGTAGCCTAAGTTGTTTGAGTCATTATTCTCTCTTATTTTAATGATAATTATTATTTGGAGCTTCTCTCACTTTGAAAGTCACACCACGCTACTGGACCTACGTGTGACTGTACAATAGAAAGAGTAGCCTTAGTTCTTTGAGTCATTATTCTCTGTTACTTTAATGAAAATTATTATTTGGAGCTTCTCTCACTTTGAAATTCACGCCTCGCTACTGGACCTACGTGTGACTGTATAATAGAAAGAGTACTAAAGAGTAACCTTAGTTCTTTGAGTCATTATTCTCTCTTATTTTAATGAAAATTATTATTTGGAGCTTCCCTCACTTTGAAAGTCACGCCTCGCTACTGGACCTACGTGTGACTGTATAATAGAAAGAGTACTAAAGAGTAGCCTTAGTTCTTTGAGTCATTATTCTCTCTTATTTTAATGAAAATTATTATTTGGAGCTTACCTCACTTTGAAAGTCACGCCCTGCTACTGAACCTACCTGTGAATGTACAATAGAAAGAGTACTAAAGAGTAGCCTTAGTTCCTTGAGTCATTATTCTCTCTTATTTTAATGACAATTATTATTTGGAGCTTCCCTCGCTCTGAAAGTCACGTCTCGCTACTGGACCTACGTGTGACTGTACAATAGAAAGGATACTAAAGAGTAGCCTTAGTTCTTTGAGTCATTATTCTCTCTTATATTAATGAAAATTATTATTTCGGGCTTACCTCACTTTGAAAGTCACGCCCCTCTACTTGACCTACGTGTGACTGTACAATAGAAAGAGTACTGAAGATTAGCCATAGTTCTTTGAGTCATTATTCTCTCTTATTTTAATGAAAATTATTATTTGGAGCTTCCCTCAGTTTGAAAGTCACACCTCGCTACTAGACCTCCGTGTGACTGTACACTAGAAATAGTACTGAAGAGTTGCCTTAGTTATTTGAGCGATTAGTTGTCTTATTTTAAAGAAAATTATTTGTAGCTGCCCTCACTTTGAAAGTCACGTCTCGCTACTGGACCTACGTGTGACTGTACAATAGAAAGAGTACTAAAGAGTAGCCTTAGCTCTTTGAGTCATTATTCTCTCTTATTTCAATATTTTATTATTTGGAGCTTGCCTCACTTTGAAAGTCGCGCCTCACTACTGAACCTACGTGTGACTGTACAATAGAAAGAGTACTAAAGAGTAGCCTAAGTTGTTTGAGTCATTATTCTCTCTTATTTTAATGATAATTGTTATTTGGAGCTTCTCTCACATTGAAAGTCACGTCTCGCTACTGGACCTAGGTGTGAATGTACAATAGAAAGAGTACTAAAGAGTACCCTTAGCTCTTTGAGTCATTATTCTCTCTTATTTCAATGTTTTATTATTTGGAGCTTGCCTCACTTTGAAAGTCGCGCCTCACTACTGAACCTACGTGTGACTGTACAATAGAAGGGTACTGAAGAGTTGCCATAGTTCTTTGAGTCATTATTCTCTCTTATTTTAATGATAATTATTATTTGGTGCTTCCCTCACTTTGAAAGTCACGCCTCACTACAGAACCTCCGTGTGACTGTACAATAGAAAGAGTACTAAAGAGTAGCCTAAGTTGTTTGAGTTGTTTGGAGCTTCTCTCACTTTGAAAGTCACGTCTCGCCACTGGACCTAGGTGTGACTGTACAATAGAAAGAGTACTAAAGAGTAGCCTTAGTACTTTGAGTCATTATTCTCTCTTATTTTAATGATAATTATTACTTGTATCTTCCCTCGCTACTGGACCTACGTGTGACTGTACAATAGAAAGAGTACTAAAGAGTAGCCTAAGTTGTTTGTCATTATTCTCTCTTAATTTAATGAAAATTATTACTTGTATCTTCTCTCACATTGAAAGTCACGTCTCGCCACTGGACCTAGGTGTGACTTTACAATAGAAAGAGTACTAAAGAGTAGCCTAAGTTGTTTGAGCCATTATTCTCTGTTATTTTAATAAAAATTATTATTTGGAGCTTCCCTCACCTTGAAAATCACGTCTCGCTACTACACCTAGGTGTGAATGTACAATAGAAAGAGTACTAAAGAGTAACCTTAGATCTTTGAGTCATTATTCTCTCTTATTTTAATGAAAGTTATTATTTGGGGCTTCCCTCACTTTGAAAGTCACACACCGCCACTGGACCTACGTGTAACTGTACAATAGAAAGAGTACTAAAGAGTATCCCTAGTTCTTTGAGTCATTATCCTCTCTTATTTCAATATTTTATTATTTGGAGCTTGCCTCACTCTCAACGTCAGACCTTCTGGACTGGACCTTCGTGTGACTGTACAATAGAAGGGTACTGAAGAGTTGCCTTAGTTATTTGAGTCATTATTCTCTCTTATTTTAATGATAATTATTATTTGGTGCTTCCCTCACTTTGAAAATCACGCCTCAC
The DNA here is from genome assembly GCA_030765055.1 of Mantis religiosa. NCBI lineage: Eukaryota > Metazoa > Arthropoda > Insecta > Mantodea > Mantidae > Mantis > Mantis religiosa. The sequence goes on along the minus strand of JAUKNK010000101.1, from coordinate 2,489,199 downwards.
TACTGAACCGACGTGTAACTGTACAATAGAAAGAGTACTAAAGAGTAGCCTTAGTTCTTTGAGTCATTATTCTCTCTTATTATAATGATAATTATTATTTGGAGCTTCTCTCACTTTGAAAGCCACGCCTCACTACTGAACCTACGTGTGACTGTACAATAGAAAGAGTACTAAAGAGTAGCCTTAGTTCTTTGAGTCATTATTCTCTCTTATTATAATGATAATTATTATTTGGAGCTTCTCTCACTTTGAAAGCCACGCCTCACTACTGAACCTACGTGTAACTGTACAATAGAAAGAGTACTAAAGAGTAGCCTTAGTTCTTTGAGTCATTATTCTCTCTTATTATAATGATAATTATTATTTGGTGCTTCCCTCACTTTGAAACTCACGCCTCACTACTGAACCTACGTGTGACTGTACAATAGAAAGAGTACTAAAGAGTAGCCTAAGTTGTTTGAGTCATTATTCTCTCTTATTTTAATGATAATTATTATTTGGAGCTTCTCTCACTTTGAAAGTCACGCCTCGCTACTGGACCTACGTGTGACTGTACAATAGAAAGAGTAGCCTTAGTTCTTTGAGTCATTATTCTCTGTTACTTTAATGAAAATTATTATTTGGAGCTTCTCTCACTTTGAAATTCACGCCTCGCTACTGGACCTACGTGTGACTGTATAATAGAAAGAGTACTAAAGAGTAACCTTAGTTCTTTGAGTCATTATTCTCTCTTATTTTAATGAAAATTATTATTTGGAGCTTCCCTCACTTTGAAAGTCACGCCTCGCTACTGGACCTACGTGTGACTGTATAATAGAAAGAGTACTAAAGAGTAGCCTTAGTTCTTTGAGTCATTATTCTCTCTTATTTTAATGAAAATTATTATTTGGAGCTTACCTCACTTTGAAAGTCACGCCCTGCTACTGAAACTACCTGTGATTGTACAATAGAAAGAGTACTAAAGAGTAGCCTTAGTTCCTTGAGTCATTATTCTCTCTTATTTTAATGAAAATTATTATTTGGAGCTTCCCTCGCTCTGAAAGTCACGTCTCGCTACTGGACCTACGTGTGACTTTACAATAGAAAGAGTACTAAAGAGTAGCCTAAGTTGTTTGAGCCATTATTCTCTGTTATTTTAATAAAAATTATTATTTGGAGCTTCCCTCACCTTGAAAATCACGTCTCGCTACTACACCTAGGTGTGAATGTACAATAGAAAGAGTACTAAAGAGTAACCTTAGATCTTTGAGTCATTATTCTCTCTTATTTTAATAAAAGTTATTATTTGGGGCTTCCCTCACTTTGAAAGTCACACACCGCCACTGGACCTACGTGTAACTGTACAATAGAAAGAGTACTAAAGAGTATCCCTAGTTCTTTGAGTCATTATCCTCTCTTATTTCAATATTTTATTATTTGGAGCTTGCCTCACTCTCAACGTCAGACCTTCTGGACTGGACCTTCGTGTGACTGTACAATAGAAGGGTACTGAAGAGTTGCCTTAGTTATTTGAGTCATTATTCTCTCTTATTTTAATGATAATTATTATTTGGTGCTTCCCTCACTTTGAAAATCACGCCTCACTACTGAACCGACGTGTAACTGTACAATAGAAAGAGTACTAAAGAGTAGCCTTAGTTCTTTGAGTCATTATTCTCTCTTATTATAATGATAATTATTATTTGGAGCTTCCCTCACTTTGAAAGTCAAGCCTCACTACTGAACCTACGTGTGACTGTACAATAGAAAGAGTACTAAAGAGTAGCCTAAGTTGTTTGAGTCATTATTCTCTCTTATTATAATGATAATTATTATTTGGAGCTTCCCTCACTTTGAAAGTCACGCCTCACTACTGAACCGACGTGTGACTGTACAATAGAAAGAGTACTAAAGAGTAGCCTTAGTTCTTTGAGTCATTATTCTCTCTTATTATAATGATAATTATTATTTGGAGCTTCCCTCACTTTGAAAGTCACGCCTCACTACTGAACCTACGTGTGACTGTACAATAGAAAGAGTACTAAAGAGTAGCCTAAGTTGTTTGAGTCATTATTCTCTCTTATTTTAATGATAATTATTATTTGGAGCTTCTCTCACTTTGAAAGTCACACCACGCTACTGGACCTACGTGTGACTGTACAATAGAAAGAGTAGCCTTAGTTCTTTGAGTCATTATTCTCTGTTACTTTAATGAAAATTATTATTTGGAGCTTCCCTCACTTTGAAATTCACGCCTCGCTACTGGACCTACGTGTGACTGTATAATAGAAAGAGTACTAAAGAGTAACCTTAGTTCTTTGAGTCATTATTCTCTCTTATTTTAATGAAAATTATTATTTGGAGCTTCCCTCACTTTGAAAGTCACGCCTCGCTACTGGACCTACGTGTGACTGTATAATAGAAAGAGTACTAAAGAGTAGCCTTAGTTCTTTGAGTCATTATTCTCTCTTATTTTAATGAAAATTATTATTTGGAGCTTACCTCACTTTGAAAGTCACGCCCTGCTACTGAACCTACCTGTGAATGTACAATAGAAAGAGTACTAAAGAGTAGCCTTAGTTCCTTGAGTCATTATTCTCTCTTATTTTAATGAAAATTATTATTTGGAGCTTCCCTCACTTTGAAAGTCACGCCTCGCTACTGGACCTACGTGTGACTGTATAATAGAAAGAGTACTAAAGAGTAGCCTTAGTTCTTTGAGTCATTATTCTCTCTTATTTTAATGAAAATTATTATTTGGAGCTTCCCTCACTTTGAAAGTCACGCCTCACTACTGAACCGACGTGTGACTGTACAATAGAAAGAGTACTAAAGAGTAGCCTTAGTTCTTTGAGTCATTATTCTCTCTTATTATAATGATAATTATTATTTGGAGCTTCCCTCACTTTGAAAGTCACGCCTCACTACTGAACCTACGTGTGACTGTACAATAGAAAGAGTACTAAAAAGTAGCCTAAGTTGTATGAGTCATTATTCTCTTTTATTTTAATGACAATTATTATTTGGAGCTTCTCTCACATTGAAAGTCACGCCTCACTACTGAACCTAGTTGTGACTGTACAATAGAAAGAGTATCAAAGGGTATCCTTAGTTCTTTGAGTCATTATTCTCTCTTATTTCAATATTTTATTATTTGGAGCTTGCCTAACTCTGAACGTCAGGTCTCGCTACTGGACCTGCGTGTGACTGTACAACAGAAAGAGTACTAAAGAGTAGCCTAAGTTGTTTGGGTCATTATTCTCTCTGATTTTAATGATAATTATTATTTGGAGCTTCTCTCACTTTGAAAGCCACGCCTCACTACTGAACCTACGTGTGACTGTACAATAGAAAGAGTACTAAAGAGTAGCCTAAGTTGTTTGAGTCATTATTCTCTCTTATTTTAATGATAATTATTATTTGGAGCTTCTCTCACTTTGAAAGTCACGCCTCACTACTGAACGTACGTGTGACTGTACAATAGGAAGAGCGCTAAAGAGTAGCCTAAGTTGTTTGAGTCATTATTCTCTCTTATTTTAATGATAATTATTATTTGGAGCTTCCCTCACTTTGAAAGTCACGCCTCACTACTGAACCGACGTGTGACTGTACAATAGAAACAGTACTAAAGAGTAGCCTTAGTTCTTTGAGTCATTATTCTCTCTTATTTTAATGATAATTATTACTTGGAGCTTCCCTCACTTTGAAAGTCACGCCTCACTACTTAACCTACGTGTGACTGTACAATAGAAAGAGTACTAAAGGTTAGCCTAAGTTGTTTGAGTCATTATTCTCTCTTAGTTTAATGATAATTATTATTTGGAGCTTCTCTCACATTGAAAGTCACGTCTCGCTACTGGACCTAGGTGTGAATGTACAATAGAAAGAGTACTGAAGAGTAGCCTTAGCTCTTTGAGTCATTATTCTCTCTTATTTTAATGAAAGTTATTATTTGGAGCTTCCCTCACCTTGAAAGTCACGTCTGGCTACTGGACCTAGGTGTGAATGTACAATAGAAAGAGTACTAAAGAGTAACCTTAGTTCTTTGAGTCATTATTCTCTCTTATTTTAATATTTTATTATTTGGAGCTTGCCTTACTTTGAAAGTCACGTCTCACTACAGGACCTACGTGTGACTGTACAATAGAAAGAGTACTAAAGAGTAGCCTGAGTTCTTTGAATCATTATTCTCTCTTATTTTAATGATAATAATTATTTGTATCTTCCCTCACATTGAAAGTCACACCTCGCTACTGGACCTACGTGTGACTGTACAATAGAAAGAGTAGTGAAGAGTAGCCTTAGTTCTTTGAGTCATTATTCTCTCTTATTTTAATGATAATTATTATTTGGAGTTTGCCTTACTTTGAAAGTCGCGCCTCGCTACTGGACCTACGTGTGACTGTACAATAGAAAGAGTACTAAAGAGTAGCCTTAGTTCTTTGAGTCATTATTTTCTCATATTTTAATGAAAATTATTATATGGAGCTTCCCTCCCTTTGAAAGTCACACCACGCTACTGAACCTACGTGTGACTGTACAATAGAAAGAGTAGCCTTAGTTCTTTGAGTCATTGTTCTCTGTTACTTTAATGAAAATTAGTATTTGGAGCTTCTCTCACTTTGAAATTCACGCTTCGCTACTGGACCTACGTGTGACTGTACAATAGAAAGAGTACTAAAGAGTAGCCTTAGTTCTTTGAGTCATTATTTTCTCTTATTTTAATGAAAATTATTATTTGGAGTTTGCATCACTTTGAAAGTCACGCCTCGCTACTGGACCTACGTGTGACTGTACAATAGAAAGAGTACTAAAGAGTAGCCTTAGTTCTTTGAGTCATTATTTTCTCATATTTTAATGAAAATTATTACTCGGAGCTTCCCTCACTTTTAAAGTCACGCCTCGCTACTGGACCTACGTGTGACTGTATAATAGAAAGAGTACTAAAGAGTAGCCTTAGTTCCTTGAGTCATTATTTTCTCATATTTTAATGAAAATTATTACTCGGAGCTTCTCTCACTTTGAAAGTCACGCCTCGCTACTGGACCTACGTGTGACTGTATAATAGAAAGAGTACTAAAGAGTAGCCTTAGTTCTTTGAGTCATTATTTTCCCATATTTTAATGAAAATTATTACTCGGAGCTTCTCTCACTTTGAAAGTCACGCCTCGCTACTGGACCTACGTGTGACTGTACAATAGAAAGAGTACTAAAGAGTAGCCTTAGTTCTTTGAGTCATTATTTTCTCATATTTTAATGAAAATTATTACTCGGAGCTTCCCTCACTTTTAAAGTCACGCCTCGCTACTGGACCTACGTGTGACTGTATAATAGAAAGAGTACTAAAGAGTAGCCTTAGTTCCTTGAGTCATTAATCTCTCTTATTTTAATGAAAATTATTATCTGGAGCTTCCCTCACTTTGAAAGTCACACCAGGCTACTGAACCTACGTGTGACTGTATAATAGAAAGAGTACTAAAGAGTAGCCTTAGTTCCTTGAGTCATTATTCTCTCTTATTTTATTGAAAATTATTATCTGGAGCTTCCCTCACTTTGAAAGTCACACCAGGCTACTGGACCTACGTGTGACTGTATAATAGAAAGAGTACTAAAGAGTAGCCTTAGTTCTTTGAGTCATTATTCTCTCTTATTTTAATGAAAATTATTATCTGGAGCTTCCCTCACTTTGAAAGTCACACCAGGCTACTGGACCTACGTGTGATTGTATAATAGAAAGAGTTCTAAAGAGTAACCTTAGTTCTTTGAGTCATTATTCTCTCTTATTTTAATGAAAATTATTATCTGGAGCTTCCCTCACTTTGAAAGTCACACCAGGCTACTGGACCTACGTGTGACTGTATAATAGAAAGAGTACTAAAGAGTAGCCTTAGTTCCTTGAGTCATTATTCTCTCTTATTTTATTGAAAATTATTATTTGGAGCTTCCCTCACTTTGAAAGTCACACCAGGCTACTGGACCTACGTGTGATTGTATAATAGAAAGAGTTCTAAAGAGTAACCTTAGTTCTTTGAGTCATTATTCTCTCTTATTTTAATGAAAATTATTAGCTGGAGCTTCCCTCACTTTGAAAGTCACACCAGGCTACTGGACCTACGTGTGACTGAATAATAGAAAGAGTACTAAAGAGTAGCCTTAGTTCTTTGAGTCATTATTCTCTCTTCTTTTAATGAAATTTATTATATGGAGCTTCCCTCATTTTGAAAGTCACACCACGCTACTGGACCTACGTGTGACTGTACAATAGAAAGAGTACTAAAGAGTACTCTCAGTTGTTTGGGTCATTATTCTCTCTTATTTTAATTTTAATTATTATTTGGAGCTTCCCTCACTTTGAAAGTCAAGCCTTACTACTGAATCTACGTGTGACTGCACAATAGAAAGAGTACTAAAGAGTAGCCTAAGTTGTTTGAGTCATTATTCTCTCTTATTTTAATGAAAATTATTATTTGTATCTTCTCTCACATTGGAAGTCACGTCTCGCCACTGGACCTACGTGTGACTGTACAATAGAAAGAGTGCTAAAGAGTAGCCTACGTTGTTTGAGTCATTATTCTTTCTTATTTTAATGAAAATTATTATTTGTATCTTCCCTCACTTTGAAAGTCACACCTCGCTACTGGACCAAGGTATGACTGTACAATAGAAAGAGTACTAAAGAGTAGCCTTAGTACTTTGAGTCATTATTCTCTCTTATTTTAATGATAATCATTATTTGTATCTTCCCTCACTTTGAAAGTTACACCTCGCTACTGGACCTACGTGTGACTGTACAGTAGGAAGAGTAGTGAAGAGTAGCCTTAGTTCTTTGAGTCATTCTCTCTTATTTTAATGAAAATTATTATTTGGAGCTTCCCTCACCTTGAAAGTCGCGTCTCGCTACTGGACCTACGTGTGACTGTACAATACAAAGAGTAGTGAAGAGTAGCCTTAGTTCTTTGAGTCATTATTCTCTCTTATTTTAATATTTTATTTTTTGGAGCTTGCCTCACATTGAAAGTCACGTCTCGCTACTGGACCTACGTGTGACTGTACAATAGAAAGAGTAGTGAAGAGTAGCCTTAGTTCTTTGAGTCATTATTCTCTCTTATTTTAATATTTTATTATTTGGAGCTCGCCTCACTTTGAAAGTCACGTCTCGCTACTGGACCTACGTGGGACTGTACAATAGAAAGAGTAGTGAAGAGTAGCCTTAGTTCTTTGAGTCATTATTCTCTCTTATTTTAATGAAAATTATTATTTGGAGCTTGCCTCCGCAAAAAAGTACCCTTAGGCTTTCAGAAGAACTTGCTGTATCAAAATATATCACACATCGACACATTAAGACATTTGGAGAATCATACAGAAGCTGTAGATCTGTACCTTATGAACTGACACCTCAACAGGCTGAACGTAGTGTGGATATCCGTAATCCTTTGGTCACTTATGATGAATAATTATTACCAAAACCCAGTTGTATCGAAACAGTGGCTTGATCCATTATAAGCTGCCACAGTGATTGTTAAAAACTAATCAGTTCGGTCGCAAAGTAATGTTGTGTGTCTGGGGTGATTCACTGACAACTTGTTCCAAACGGACGAGCGACTGATGCGGATCTTAATTCTGAACAACTGGAACGAGTTCATGAAACTTTGACACGGAGATACCCAGCATTAGTTAACCGAAATGGAGTTCTATTGCAAAAGGACAATGCAACACTCCATACTGCATGAACAACCAGGAATTGGGATCGCTTGGCCACCACACCCAGCATACAGCCCTGATCTGGCACCAGGACCTCTATCCATGGAAGAAATTTATCTACGTGGAAGAAATTTTGATAAGATTGAAGTTGTACAAAAGGGTGTCACTGAATTCTTCGCCTCAAAAGCCAGAGACTGGTACCATCGTGGGATAACTCAACGATGACTCAACACCATAGACCATAGTGGTCTATACTTAAAAAGTTAGCTAATTGCTTGTCAATTGTTTTTCTTGAAAAACGACATAATAACCCCTGCAGTGATGTTTATCTTGCCTGTATAAAATGTATGTAGGAGTTGTACACTTCCTTGACATACTCTGTGGCTGCTAGAACGTAAATCACTAATCGCATCTATCAATAAGACATACATACCTGCTCACGATAGAGGTTATACGAGGATGGTTTGAAAAGGTTCCGACCTCAACATGTACAGGACAGCACTTGTAAATGAAAGCTAGTGAATTTGATTGTTCATCTGTTGACAGTTACGCACCGTATTCGACACTCAGTTGTTACGTAACACTCGTTTGAGGGAGTTGATGTGAGTGTTTTTATGAAAATGAACAAAATCGACTATCGAGCTGTCATTAAATATTTGTTTTTTAAAGGCAATATACCGACACAAATCAAAGATGAGTTGAATTATGTGTATGGGGACTCTACACCATCATTTACCACAGGCTTTAGGCAGCTAAATTTAAACGTGGCCGTAAGAGCTTGGGAGACGAACATTTGGGACTTGCAAAAACTGCAACTACTGACGAAAACATTTCCAAAGTTCACCAAATAGTATTAGCGACCGCCGCATTTAACTGAGAGAGATAGCAGAGTCTATGAACATGACAAAACAACGCCTTTGTCACATATTAAATCAATCTTTAACACACGAGAAAGCTGTCCGCACGCTGATTGCAGCGTTTACTCACATTAGACCAAAAACATGTTTCAATAAACATTTCTGCTCGGTTGGCGCAGTTTGGGCGCAACAAATCCGAGTTTTTACTTGCTGTAGATGATATTTGGATATACCATTATAGGCCCGAAACAAAAATACACTGCCCGCTTAGTTGGCGTTGTGGTAGCATGTCTGCCTCACGTTCAAGAGGTCCCGAGTTCGAATCCTGGTCAGGGTGAGTTACCTGGATAAGGTTTCCTCCGGGGATTCCCTCATACTGAACGACGAATTTCGGGTAACTCTAAGCTCTATGGACCCCGGAATGTTTTGAGCATCATTTCACCCATTCCATTCATCATCCGATATGACTTAACGCTGGAGCACGTAAATTACAACAACAACAAAAAAGAAAAAAATACAGTCCAAACAGTGAACTGCAAAGGGGGAACTGGCTCAAATAGAAAGCAAAAACTGATTTTTTTGGCTGGTAAAGTGATGGCGACTGTTTTTTGGGATAGACACGGCGTTATTTTAATCCATTATCTTCAAATAGTAAAACACATTACAGGAGCATACTACGGATCACTACTTGACAAGCTGAAGGCAGAACTTGTGAAAAAGCGGCCACATTTGCAGATAAATAAAATCCTGTTTCACCAACACAACGCACCGTCTCACACCTCAGCGATTGCAATGGCAAAAATCCACGAATTACGGTTTGAACTGCTTGACTCACCAGATCTAGCCCCAAGCGACCTCATTTTGTTCCCTAACCTGAAAATTACGATCGGAGGACGGTGATTTTCGTCAAATGAAGACGGGTTACAGAGATGGGAACATCGCTAGGAGAAGTGCGTAGACTTACAAGGAGACTATGTTGAAAAACGCCGAGTACTATTTGGACGGGTTACAGAGATGGGAGCAGCGCTGGGAAAAGTGTGTAGAGTTACAAGGAGACTATGTTGAAAAACGCCGAGTACTATTTGGACGTGTTACAGAAATGGGAGCAGCGCTGGGAAAAGTGTGTAGAGTTACAAGGAGACTATGCTGAAAAACGATGAGTACTATTTGGACGGGTTACAGAGATGGGAGCATCGCTGGGGGAAGTGTGCACAGTTACAAGGAGACTATGTTGAAAAACGCCGAGTACTAGTTGGACGGGTTACAGAGATGGGAGAATCGCTGGGAGAAGAGTGTAGAGTTACAAGGAGACTATGTTGAATAACGCCGAGTACTATTTGGACGGGTTACAGAGATGAGAGCATCGCTGGGAGAAGTGTGTAGAGTTACAAGAAGACTAAGTCGAAAAACGCGGAGTACTATTGGGACGGGTTACAGAGATCAGAGCATCGCTGGGAGAAGTGTGTAGTGTTACAAGGAGACTAAGTCGGAAAACGCGGAGTACTATTGGGACGGGTTACAGAGATGAAAGCATCGCTGGGAGAAGTGTGTAGAGTTAAAAGGAGACTATGTTGAAAAACGCCGAGTACTATTTGGACGGGTTACAGAGATGGGAGCATCCCTAGGAGAAGTGTGTAGAGTTACAAGGAGACTATGTTGAAAAACGCCGAGTACTATTTGGACGGGTTGCAGAGATGGGAGCATCGCTGGGAGAAGTGTGTAAAGTTACAAGGAGACTATGTTGAAAACAGTCGAGTACTATTTGGACGGGTTACAGAAATGGGAGCATCGCTGGGAGAAGTGTGTACAGTTACAGGGAGACTATGTTGAAAAACGTCCAGTACTATTTGGACGGGTTACAGACATGTGAACGTCGCTGGGAGAAGTGTGTAGAGTTACAACGAGACTGTTGAAAGACGCCGAGTACTATTTGGACGTGTTACAGAGATGGGAGCATCGCTGGGAGAAGTGTGTAGAGTTACAAGGAGACTATGTTCAAAAACGCCGAGTCTATTTAGACGGGATACAGAGATAGGAGCATCGCTGGGAGAAGTGTGTATAGTAAGTAACAAGGAGACAATCTTGAAAAACGCCGAGTAGTACTTGGACGGGCTACAGAAATTGGAGCATCGCTGGGAGAAGTGTGTAGTGTTACAAGGAGACTATGTTGAAAAACGCCGAGTACCATTTAAACGGGTTACACAGATGGGTGCATCGCCAGGAAAAGTGTGCAGAGTTACAAGGAGACTATGTTAAAAAACGCCGAGTACTATTTGGAGGGGTTACAGAGATGGGAGCATCGCTGGGAAAAATGTGTAGAGTTGCAAGGAGACTATGTTGAAAAACGTCGAGTGGTATTTGGACGGGTTACAGAGATGGGAGCATCGCTGAGAGAAGTGTGTATAGTTACAAGGAGACTATGTTGACGAACACCGAGTACTATTTGTACGGGTTACAGATATGAGAGCATCGCTACGAGAACTGTGCAGAGTTACAAGGAGACTATGTTGAAAAACGTCGAGAACTATTTGGATATTTTACAGAGTTGCGAGCATCGCTGGGAGAAGTGTGTAGAGTTACAAGGAGCCTACGTTGAAAAACGCCGAGCACTATTTGGACGGGTTACAGAGATGGGAGAAGCGCTGGGGGAAGTGTGTAGTGTTACAAGAAGACTATGTTAAAAAACGTCGAGTGCTATTTGGACGGGTTACAGAGATGAGAGCATCGCTGCGAGAAGTGTGTCGAGTTACAAGGAGACTATGTTGAAAAACGCCGAGTACTGTTTGGACGGGTTACAGAGATGGGAGCATCGCTGGGAGAAGTGTGTAGAGTTACAAGGAGACTATGTTGAAAAACGCCGAGTACCATTTAAACGGGTTACAGAGATGGGAGCATCGCCAGGAAAAGTGTGCAGAGTTACAAGGAGACTATGTTAAAAAACGCCGAGTACTATTTGGAGGGGTTACAGAAATGGGAGCACCGCTGGGAAAAGTGTGTAGAGTTGCAAGGAGACTATGTTGAAAAACGTCGAGTTGTATCTGGACGTGTTACAGAGATGGGAACGTCGCTGGTAGAAGTGTGTAGAGTTACAAGGAGACTATGTTGAAAAACGTCGAGTACTATTTGGACGGGTTACAGAGATGGGAGCATCGCTGAGAGAAGTGTGTACAGTTACAAGGAGACTATGTTGAAAAACGCCGAGTACTATTTGGACGGGTTACAGAGATGGGAACATCGCGGGGATAAGTGTGTACAGTTACAAGTAGACTATGTTGAAAAACGCCGAGTACTATTTGGACGTGTTACAGAGTTGCGAGCATCGCTGGGAGAAGTGTGTAGAGTTACAAAGAGACTATGTTGAAAAACGCCGAGTACTACTTGGACGGATTGCAGAGATGGGAACATCGTTGGGAGAAGTGTGTAGAGTTACAAGGAGACTATGTTGAAAAACGTCGAGATGTATTTGGACGTGTTACAGAGATGGGAACGTCGCTGGTAGAAGTGTGTAGAGTTACAAGGAGACTATGTTGAAAAACGTCGAGTACTATTTGGACGGGTTACAGAGATGGGAGCATCGCTGAGAGAAGTGTGTACAGTTACAAGGAGACTATGTTGAAAAACGCCGAGTACTATTTGGACGGGTTACAGAGATGGGAACATCGCGGGGATAAGTGTGTACAGTTACAAGGAGACTATGTTGAAAAACGCCGAGTACTATTTGGACGTGTTACAGAGTTGCGAGCATCGCTGGGAGAAGTGTGTAGAGTTACAAGGAGACTATGTTGAAAAACGCCGAGTACTATTTGGACGGATTGCAGAGATGGGAACATCGTTGGGAGAAGTGTGTAGAGTTACAAGGAGACTATGTTGAAAAACGCCGAGTACTATTTGGACGTGTTACAGAGATGGGAACATCGTTGGGAGAAGTGTGTAGAGTTACAAGGAGACTATGTTGAAAAACGCCGGATACTATTTGGACGTGTTACAGAGATGGGAACATCGCTCGGAGAAGTGTGTAGAGTTACAAGGAGACTATGTTGAAAAACGTCGAGTACTATTTGGACGTGTTACAGAGACGGGAACATCGCTCGGAGAAGTGTGTAGAGTTACAAGGAGACTATGTTGAAAAACGCCTAGTACTATTTGGACGTGTTACAGAGATGGGAACATCGCTCGGAGAAGTGTGTAGAGTTACAAGGAGTCTATGTTGAAAAACGCCGAGTTCTATTTGGACGGGTTACAGAGATGGGAGCATCGCTGGGAGAAGTGTGTAGAGTTACAAGGAGACTATGTTGAAAAAAAATCTGAAAAATGTCTTGTATCTTTATTAGATCGGAAACTTAACGTTGTAGGACATGAATTAAAAAAAACACTAAGGCTTTAGTTTTCTTTCTGGCACAATTATTGTCATTTCTTGATAGTTTCAACATCTCTCTGTACACTTCATAGTTTCGACATCTCGCTGTACCCTTCATAGTTTCGGCATCTGGCTGTACCCTTCATAGTTTCGACATCTCGCTGTACCCTTCATAGTTTCGACATCACGCTGTACTCTTCACAGTTTCGACTACACGCTGTACCCTTCATAGTTTCGGCATCTCGCTGTACCCTTCATAGTTTCGACATCTCGCTGTACCCTTCTTAGTTTCGACATCGCGCTGTGCCCTTTATAGTTTCGACATCTCGCTGTACCCTTCATAGTTTCGACATCTCGCTGTACCCTTTATAGTTTCGACATCTCGCTGTGCCCTTTATAGTTTCGACATCTCCTTGTACCCTTCATATTTTCGACATCACGCTGTACCTTTCATAGTTTCGGCATCTGGCTGTGCCCTTTATAGTTTCGACATCTCGCTGTGTCCTTTATAGTTTCGACATCTCGCTGTGTCCTTTATAGTTTCGACATCTCGCTGTGCCCTTCATAGTTTCGACATCTCGCTGTACCCTTCGTAGTTTCGACATCTGGCTGTGCCCTTTATAGTTTCGGCATCTGGCTGTGCCCTTTATAGTTTCGACATCTCGCTGTACCCTTTATAGTTTCGACATCTCGCTGTGTCCTTCGTAGTTTCGACATCTCGCTATGCCCTTCATAGTTTCGGCATCTGGCTGTGCCCTTTATAGTTTCGACATCTCGCTGTGCCCTTTATAGTTTCGACATCTCGCTGTGTCCTTTATAGTTTCGACATCTCGCTGTGTCCTTTATAGTTTCGACATCTCGCTATGTCCTTTATAGTTTCGACATCTCGCGGTGCCCTTAATAGTTTCGACATCTCGCTGTGTCCTTTATAGTTTCGGCATCTCGCTGTGTCCTTCTAAGTTTCGACATCTCGCTGTGTCCTTTATAGTTTCGACATCTCGCTGTGCCCTTCAATGTTTCGGCAACTGGCTGTGCCCTTTATAGTTTCGACATCTCGCTGTGCCCTTTATAGTTTCGACATCTCGCTGTACCCTCTATAGTTTCGACATCTCGCTGTGTCCTTTATAGTTTCGACATCTCGCTGTGCCCTTCAATGTTTCGGCAACTGGCTGTGCCCTTTATAGTTTCGACATCTCGCTGTGCCCTTTATAGTTTCGACATCTCGCTGTACCCTCTATAGTTTCGACATCTCGCTGTGTCCTTTATAGTTTCGACATCTCGCTGTGCCCTTCAATATTTCAGCAACTGGCTGTGCCCTTTATAGTTTCGACATCTCGCTGTGCCTTTTATAGTTTCAACATCTCGCTGTACCCTCTATAGTTTCGACATCTCGCTGTGTCCTTTATAGTTTCGACATCTCGCTGTGTCCTTTATAGTTTCGACATCTCGCTGTGCCCTTTATAGTTTCGACATCTCGCTGTACCCTTTATAATTTCGACATCTCTCTGTACCCTTCGTAGTTTCGGCATCTCGCTGTGTCCTTTATAGTTTCGGCATCTGGCTGTGCCCTTTATAGTTTCGACATCTCGCTGTACCCTTCATAGTTTCGGCATCTCGCTGTGTCCTTCATAGTATCGACATCTGCTGTGCCCTTCATAGTTTCGACATCTCGCTGTATCCTTCATAGTTTCGACATCTCGTAGTGCCCTTCATAGTATCGACATCTCGCTGTGTCCTTCATAGTTTCGACATCACCTTGTACCCTTCATATTTTCGACATCACGCTGTACCTTTCATAGTTTCGACATCTCGCTGTATCCTTCATAGTTTCGACATCTCGCTGTGCCCTTCATAGTATCGACATCTCGCTGTGTCCTTCATAGTTTCGACATCTCGCTGTGTCCTTCATAGTTTCGACATCTCGCTGTACCCTTCATAGTATCGACATCTCGCTGTGTCCTTCATAGTTTCGACATCTCGCTGTGTCCTTCATAGTTTCGACATCTCACTGTGCCCTTCATAGTATCGACATCTCGCTGTGTCCTTCATAGTTTCGACATCTCGCTGTGCCCTTCATAGTATCGACATCTCGCTGTGTCCTTCATAGTTTCGACATCTCGCTGTGTCCTTCATAGTTTCGACATCTCGCTGTACCCTTCATAGTTTCGACATCTCGCTGTGTCCTTCATAGTTTCGACATCTCGATGTACCCTTCATAGTTTCGACATCTCGCTGTGTCCTTCATAGTTTCGACATCTCGCTGTATCCTTCATAGTTTCGACATCTCGCTGTGTCCTTCATAGTTTTGACAAAGGAAGTCCGCGATATTCTAATCTCTTTGAATGACCAAAAGAAGGAAAACGAATGGCAACTTGATGTATGAGAAGAAAAAAAATGAAAACCAAACTGCAAAAATATTAGCTAAAAGATTATCTTAATACAAAGAATAAAATACAATTTTATGTTTTAACAAGATATACATTTGTTGTGTAGTAATATTTTGTGTTGAAGCCCTTGTTTTTGTTTAGGCCCCATAATAGGTATTGTTTATTTATTTGGTAACGTTATTGAGAGTTTAAAACGGAAAATGGCATTATGTGTATATTAAGTATGTGTAAGTGAAATTGTGAATAAGAGACCAACAAGATATACATAAGCTGTTCCCGTAGCTTAGTCGGTAGAGCAACTGACTGCCCTGCTAGGGGTCCCGGGTTCGATTCCTGGCGCTGGGGGTGGGGATTTTTCTCCGACCAAGAGAATTCCTCACCTTCCTGTGTACGTGATCTAATGATTAAAAGCCAACGCACAAAGGAGAACGGTCGCCGATATGACCAATAGATTAAATGGAACAAATAACAAAAAGGTCGCTACGACTGATGAGTGTGTAAAGAAATGAACCGTTGCTATAGGGACAGAAACACAACTTCCAAGAGACGATTGGAGTGAAAAAGATTATATCCACATCCAATGATACCGCAGAAAATTTGCTTGATGCTTTTTCGATACTTAGGTGCTGATTCTGCATTTGTTATTTTATTTTCAAGTCACGAGATATTACTGCCGTAAGTAGAACATCGCAGAGCCCAAAAATTGTGAGGAATGTACACTAACACTATACTAGAAAATAATCGTGTGTCAACTGTCACCGGTCACCTCCTCTTTCTAGTAGACTGTATTACTGCAAAACAAATTCAACATTTGCGAAACTAAAAAACAAATGAGCCGCTAAATATTTGTGTATTGCAGCTGCTACAGTTTTCTCTAAAAGACTATTTAGTACAAAAGGTCTCGTGTGTGACAGAAAAAGAAGTAGACTTGATCTGGAAGTATTTTAGAACAAAAACTTATAAAGTGGACTGTTTTGATTTTAAATGCCTAATGTAGCGTTTAAAAATAAGTTTTGTCTCATTAAATATATACAGCTAATTAATTTTATTGGCTTTACACAGTTCTACCAACATTCTATTTTGTGAAGTAAGACCTGAAGCTTTCCTGACGACGGCTACGCTCACTTTCTTCTCGGGTAACAAGCCAGGTGAAAAGACGATTAGATATCGACATTTCGGGAGTGTGCATCTCTCCCATCATCAGGATATTTATAAAATGTTATAACCTCAAATGAAATAATGGATATAACACAACTATAAACAAAGACAGAACACTATCAAAATTTGCATCACTGAACAAAAGACTGTTTTCAGTAAATTAAATGCCAGGTCAGGAGACGACGTGAGTATAGAAAATTGTGTCAAAGAAACGTAACTACTTAACTGATTATCAAGCTGTATTGATCTTTGCTTCTTAAGTAAACGGATTTCCATTTTTAAGGCCGGTTTCCAAGAGGAGCTGAACTGAAATCCAGCATCACGATTAAGCATGCTCCTCTCGGGAGCTGTCAGAACATTGTTTTGATAATGACCATAGAGCCAATTTTCGGGAGACAACCATTTTGGCAAAATGCAACAGTTACTGGGAGCGGAGAATTAAGGAGGATTCGGCCATTTCCTTTCAAAGGAACACACTTAATCGTGGTGCTGGGTTTCAGTTCAGCTCCTCTTGGAAACCGGCCTTAAAAATGGAAATCCGTCGAATTAAGAAGCACAGATCAATACAGCTTGATAATCAAGTTAAGTAGTTACGTTTCTTTGACCCAAATATGCCCGCCTCAGTAGCGTAGATGGTAGCGTGTCTGCCTCAAATTCAAGAGGTCCCGAGTTCGAATCTCGGTCAGGGTGAGTTACTTGGATAACGTTTTTTCCGCGGTCTTCCCTTACCCTGAAAGACGAATGACGGGTAGCTCTAAGCTCTATGGACCCTGGGCTCATTTGAATATCATTTCACCCATTCCATTCATCGTCCGATATCACTTAACGTTGGAGGACGTAAACTACAAAAAAAAAAAAAAAAAAAAAAAAAAAATTGACACAATTAATTTTCTATACTCACGCCATCTCTTGACCTGGCATTTAATTTACTGAAAACAGTCTTTTGTTCAGTAGCGAATTTTGATAGTGTTTTGTCTTTGTTTAGAGTTGTGTTATATCCAGTATTTCATTTGTGGTTATAACATTTAATAAATATCCTGATGGTGGGAGAGCTGCACACTCCCGAAACGTTGATATCTAATCGTCTTTTCACCTGGCTTGCTGCCCGAGAAGAAAGTGAGCATATTCTATTTCGTGTTGGTACTAGTAGTGGGAATGACGCTATCGAGGTATCGGGTATCGTAAGGAACATCGTATATCGAGAATCGAGCTCTAGTTAAAACAATTATTGTATAAATTTGCATTGTCTTATGTTGTATTTAGTGCTTGACAAAAAAATAATTATCAACAAAGAAGCTTCAGAATCATAATGTTAGTAAATTGAGATTAAAATGTCGCATCAGTTTGAGACCGCGACCTTGGGATGAGAATTCTCTCGTACTGATTGGAGGAAAGTTGGAGGCTGGGAATTTAATTCTTCAGCAGTTCCTTACAATTTGGAAGTTTCTAAATATAATCAATCATGCGATATAAAGAACAAAATTACAAAACTAAATTCAAAAGACAGAATTATTTATCATAGTTTGACGACGCGAACTCCATCATCACGCAGCGAACTTCAACACACAACAATATAATTTTATGATAAACTAACCGCCCAACGTGATCAAAATAAAATATAGAATATCACTTTCAGTCTGTTTGTTACAGTTTACCAGTTATACAGTAGTCATTCAGAATGAGGAGAACTTTTGAAGACGTTCCCAGGAAATTCAGGATTTACATTTTATTTGTAATGAAAAGCTCTTAAAATTGTGATATTTGAATGAACATCGTTAAAGGCGCTACGGCCTCTCCATAATCTTCGAATCTTTTCCGAATGAAGGATAATGGAAGCTGCTGGACGTAAATACCCAGCTCGATATTTAATTGCCTTTTTGTTTTTCTGGTGAAATGTTACTATTCAATACAAAATGTTCCCTGTAGATATGTTTAAAAGTGACAATTATGTGACTGGCGTTGGTGGTAACGGAACTGAAGCAGGGTGTCGACTACAGGACGTTTACCCTGTGTCGTGCGGTGTTCCGCTCACTGATCATCATCGCCTGCTACAAAAACCTATGACATCGCAGCGGATTCCGCTATTCACTTGTCCAGGGTGCTCAAGGCCTTCTCAAACAACTTGACTTTTGGATGTTTGTTCAGAGGGGAAGCAAACAGTCGCGTCTGCCAGCAATTGATAACTGCAGTCTGCCAATCTCATCTTCCTTCTTGTACAACATTTACTTCACTTTCGTGGAGATAAACACTTTCTTACAAATACAGCGATAGTCAAATGTTCAACAGGCCTTAAAATTACATACTCTTTGCCTGCAAGAAACAGATGAATATCGATAGTTTAACAGAATGACAAACTATTCCAACCATTAAATCTTGTGTTTTAAAGACATTAACCTTGTATAGCGTGTTTTCGTCTTCTTTCAAATTTATATAACTGTTCTGAATGAAGTCTTCTTACATATTACCAAGACATTCAAGACATACATTTTATTGTTTATGTAAATATTTCAAATAATCAAAATCGTTAGAGCCCAAAACTAAAAGTTCTCATCTTTACAATGTTGCAGGTAAAGGGAACTTCGGGATTGGAGTGACTTGTTGCATTTTTGGAACATAATGAGGTTAAATGTGCCATTGTACTTTGGGCTTTGGCTACTTTTGGGGTTATTAAATCTCTAGCTTACTGAGTACATGCGCGATAGAAAAAGAAAGAAAAATAAATTTAAATTATGTGTTTTAACAAGATCTACAGCTTTGTGCAGAATGGTTTGTCTATCTATTACGGCCTTACACTTATACAACACTTGTATTAAAAGTATTTTGTATTTTTATCAAAAGTGTTACTACCATTTTCAGAAAATAGATAAATACATTTACAACTTCCACGTCAAGGGTAGCTTAGGTTGTGTGCTTTAAAAATCATGTGTTGCGTCTTAGGAACCGAATTTTCGTTTATGTGTTATTTATTTGTTTATTTATAATGTAAAGATTACTGGTATTCCCAATTACGAGCCTAAAAGTTAACAATACTAAAGTGACTACAAAATTAAGTGGAGAAAAATATCAGAACATCGTAAAATAACAAAAGCACCACAATCTAATAACAAAACGAATCATAAAATATAAACATCATCGTCTTCTTCTTCCTTCATGCTTTAGGCATTGTTGCTTGTTGCAGTCTACATAATTTATGTTATTGGTTGCACCGTTTTCTTGGTCTTCCCATGCTTATCTTTCCTACTGGTCTATTGTAGTTCATAAAATAGAGAGGTACAGTGCGGACGATGGTTCTGTGCCGGTGGAGACCGTTTGCGCAGTTGCTGAGCCTACACTCTCGGTCATGCGCAGTACACTGAAATGGCAGTCTCCAGTATCGTGGAGAGGTTCGACTGGGTAACTTCTAACGCTTCGGTGCCGTCACGTAAAGATTTTAGTTTTAGAAATTGTGATTCTTAATCGCACTGGCGATTAGCGTTTTGTCTGTGTGTATGTGTGTGCTTTTATATATTTTCTAATTTAGATTAAAATGCCTCCAATTCAAAGCAAACTTAGTGGAAAAACACTTCACAACCAAGCCGCGAAGTTCTGTTCTGAAACGGGAAGCAGTTTCTGGCGATATGCTAATAAAATGCAAGGGAGGGTGAGTGTAGCAAAAAGTATCTGAAAGAAAATTTCATAAAATGATTAAACAAGTGGAGAAATGTGAGGCACAAGTGATTTCCTTTGAAACATCTGGAAAGTACATTGTGTACCAGAAACAATCACTGTCATTAATGACTTCGATAGGTGTGTAATTCGCCAAACAATTTATAATTTGTATATTCAGGAGAAAACTGTGTTAACTGTCAAAATTTGGGACTCCTGAAACATCAAGATTCCATTAACTTTAAAGGAGCAAGCACTAGTTTAAAGACATGTGGCATAGGTTTCAAGTGGAAGAAAACAAGAACAGGGTGTTGTTATGGGAAATGTATATGAGAAATTGGCGCGTCATATTTACGTTCCATAAAAAGGCTTAGAGACGAAGGAAGGTCGGTTATCAATGAAGATGGAACATATCTTCATACGAGAATCGGCTAACTCACACCCATGCGCTACAAGCCACAAAGGCATCAACCCAGATGTTTATTTTCCTGTAAATTAAAACATTTGTGAAAGCAAAGAAGTAAAAAAGTAAAGAAGATCTGTTGTTTATCAGCAAGTGCTCATATATCTTAAGGTATGCGTTTTAGTAAAGACGAGTCTGTGAAATATGGCCTTGCTGTACTGTGTTCCATCTTCTAGGGCTAGCAGAAGATACAAGTGGCGCTTAGTCACAGACTCTCTCCAGTGCGCGAAGAAAATAAGTCAGCGACACAGAACTATCGTCACTACTGTAATCTTTCTTTCTCCATCTTTTGTACATGGGTTACCCATTTAGTTGTATATTCTTGTACTCTGTCATTCAGGTCGAATATCACTAGCTCTTCACGTATATCTTCATTTCGTTTGTGGTAAATTGTTCTATATTCCGCAATGCTTCTTACAAATTTCATGTCATTTGCCTGAGGTTATGTTTTATCTTTTTCAGTCATGACCCATACTTCGCTGCCATATAGTATTTTAGACACTGACATTACTTTGTAAAATTTTAGAATGGTATATTTACTTGCTTTGTTATTTAGACTTCTTTTATTGTTCCATTTATATAGTTGAATGTTTCTGACTTTTTAATTATGTCTATTTCTTTCTTATATGACATGTAATAACCCAAGTATTTGAACTCGTCTACCTGTTCTATTACAATTTTGGATCCAATAGTCTCTTTACCTTTAAAAGCCATCACTTTACTTTACTTGGAGATATAACCATATTAAACTCCTGTTTAGCTCGTGAATTGCCTTCTGAATTAGAGATAATAACGTGGTCATCTGCAAAGGTAAGGGACATTACAAAGTTCTTTACGTTAAGATTTGTGGTATATATTCCTGTCTTACTAATCCATTGTCTCAGAATTTCGTCCATATAAAAGTTAAAAAGTAGTGCAGACATACTGCATCCTTGTCTTAAACCTAGATTTATTTTTTTTCATTTTGTGGTGTTCTGCTCCATGTATTTGCATCTTTGTGTTGTTATATATATATAGTTTCTATAAGGTGGATTGGAATACCTCTTTTACTGAAAAAAAAAGAAAAAGAAAAACAGGAATTGGTAATAATGGTTAGCATTTACAACAGAACATTTAATCTATGTTGGTAGTAAAGTCACAGGTAAAGTAAATCTTCTAATATTCATACAAAATATATTGTAATTTATTGTATAATGATTGCATTCTAAGCACAGATGAAAACACCTCAATCAGCATTAACCTTATAAAGAAAAACAATATTACGAAATATATTGGGTGCAATATTTCGTTTACTATTGTTATTATTATTATTATTATTATTATTATTATTATTATTATTATTATTATTATTATTATTATTATTATTATTATTATTATTATTAT
Organism: Mantis religiosa; assembly: GCA_030765055.1. Classification (NCBI taxonomy): domain Eukaryota; kingdom Metazoa; phylum Arthropoda; class Insecta; order Mantodea; family Mantidae; genus Mantis; species Mantis religiosa. The sequence goes on along the minus strand of JAUKNK010000101.1, from coordinate 2,467,269 downwards.
TATTATTATTATTATTATTATTATTATTATTATTATTATTATTATTATTATTATTATTATTATTATTATTATTATTATTATTATTATTATTATTATTATTATTATTATTATTATTATTATTATTATTATTATTATTATTATTATTATTATTATTATTATTATTATTATTATTATTATTATTATTATTATTATTATTATTATTATTATTATTATCATCATCATCATCATTATTATTATCATTATTATTACACAATAAAGCCATGGTATTGACGAATAAAGCAATGAACGCTTTCCCAGTCGTAAAGCAATAGAACATAGATTCTTGTGGTTGACCATTTACCGTATACTTACTTATTGTGGTGAGTAGTTATTTTATTTTGACAGGAATGATGTAGCCGCTAATGTTGACAGGAATGTCGATATTTCAAACTTGCTCAGGTATAATGTATACTAAGGTTAACATCGCACCAATCAGTAACAAGTAGGCAAGCTATGTTATGAAGTTAGTAAACAAGAAAGACAAAAAGGCTCTTGGCTGTAACAGAATTTGTTAAACAACACGGGGGAAGTAATTAAAACGTCATTCAGTGTTCAGGGTCACGTATTGTACTTCTGTCATCTCACATCAGAGGGCGTAATTAGCATGTACAAAGATCTATTACACTATTACTATTATCTATTCCACTCTAATTCTTCCTAATCCAGATACAAATATTGTTAGCTACTTATGGTCTATTTACCCTGGCCATTTACTCTTGATTGTAGGTCACATTAACTTCTATTGATTTCTTTGCCCTTCTTCACCATTTTCCTTTACTCTTTCCCTGTCTCTTTAATAGCTTTTTTCATGTTTTACTGTATTTCTTCTCTCCAATTTCCACACTTCTTCTCCACATACCACACAATATAGCCTCACTATCACAAATATATCTATATCAGTTTCTCTTCCCCAATTTTTCTTCATTTTTAAATATAGGTATAACTAATGACCTCTTGTCCACACTCTTGTGTGTCCATATTCTCCTCTCTTCTACGAGGGCTATCCAGAAAGTAGATTACGTTTTGGAATAAAAAGTAAACAAAGTATAGGAAACAAATTTTATTATATACAGATGAAAGCCACACTCAAATACTACTTTTCGACATAGTCACCATTCAAATTAAGGCATTTATCGTAGCGATGTACGAGCTTGGAAATTCCTTCGTCGAAAAATTCGGCCGCCTGCGCCTTCAACCACTTCGTTACCTCTTCTTGCAGCTGTGCGTCGTCATCAAAACGCTGCATAGCCAGCCACTTCTTCATTGCTGGGAATAGGTGGAAGTCGCTCGGTGCCAGGTCGGGACTGTACGGCGGATGAGGAAACAACTCCCACTTAAAAGATTCAAGAACTTCACGAGTGACATTTGCCGTGTGGGGCCGGGCGTTGTCGTGAATCAACAAGATCTTAGAGCTCAACATTCCTCTGCGCTTGTTTTGAATGGCTCTTCTGAGTTTTTGGAGAGTTTGGTAATACCTTTGAGAGTTTATTGTAGTGCCTCTTTCCAGGAAGTCCACCAAAATCACACCTTTTCTGTCCCAAAAAACAGTCGCCATCATCTTCCTTGCCGACATTGTTTGCATGCATTTCTTGGGTTTTTGGGGAGAACTTGTGTGCCCCCACTGCATTGATTGCAATTTCGTTTCACAGTTCACGTGTTTCACCCATGTTTCGTCACCAGTAACGATGCGATCGAGTAAAGAGTCACCATCCTTATGGTAAACGTCCAAAAAGTTCAACGCTGCAGCCATTCGCTGATTTTTGTGGTCCTCTGTCAAGATTTTTGGAATCCATCTTGCACAAAACTTGTGGTAACCAAGCTTTTCGCTGATGATTTCGTGCAACAAACTTCGCGAAATTTGTGGAAAACTCAAAGAAAGTTCCGTTATTGTGAACCTTCGATTTTCACGGACTTTAGCATCGACTTTTTCGACAAGTTCGGCAGTCACTATGCTGGGTCTCCCACTTCGATCTTCGTCGTGAACATTGGTTCGGCCATTTTTAAATCTGATGACCCACTGACGCACTCCACCTTCAGTGATAATGTTGTCCCCATACACTTCACAAAGCTGCCGATAGATTTCTATCGGTTTACAGTTTTTTTGCAGTCAGAAACCTTATTACTGCACGCACCTCGCGGGATTTTCAATTAACGCAGACATTTCAAACCGTCACAGCATCTGAACGGAGCACAGCACGAACCTCTCACTAGCACGGCTAGATGCCGACTGAGCTGCGCAACGCTCTGACCCCAAGATGGCCGCGCTAGCCCCGCCCCTAGCGGAAACAGACGAAAACGTAATCTACTTTCTGGATAGCCCTCGTATATTTAACCATTAACCAAATTTTGCTCTCCTTCCTGCCATATCACAATTTTCTGCCTAATTCTGCCCACCAGCTATCTTTAAGTGTTCTAAACATACTTTATATCAGGCGTGCTGAGGTGTACAGCACACACTTCCTTCCCCTACACATGTTTTCCTCACGCCAGTGACGAAGGCAGCGAGAGACAGAGGTGGCAGTCAGAAGCGTTGCTACTAACGTTTAGTGTATCTTTGTTCTAGGTGCATTGGCATTTGTCACAAATACTGCAAAGTATATACAATCCCTTCAAATATCTCAGCTTTAAAATATTGTGACTTTGTGGGTTCGTAGAAATTCTAATTGCCACTGCTCAATTCTCACGTAACAACATCACACACATATATACAACACAAACTTCCAAACAGCTCTCGTTACAACACTTTTGTTACACACTTCACAGCTGTTTACTGCTCGCCTCACTGTTTCACAACTTGCAACTCCTCTTGGCAAGTCGTCGCCTCTTTAAATACCTTACTGATAATTTCTAGATTATTCCAAAATAAACCAGAACCCGAAAAGTCTCTATCAGTCAAGAAGCATCTAGAAATTTCCATTTATCTCAGTTTGTTTGTTTCGGCAGACCTTTATCTGCATGTTATCTTTCTGTGCCGGCTCTTGGTTTCCACTGCCCGCCTATCAGTTCCTTTTGTGTAAACAAGCCGCGCGATCGTAGATACGGGTTTGCGACAATATTTTAAGCTTCTCCATTTACCCTTATGACTTGAAATTATTAAAAGTCTTCCATATCTGCAATTAAGTGCCGAAAGTAGCCCTCATTTGTGCATATTCAGCGAAACGTAGATCCAAATTTGATGACAAAATAACTCCTTTCTTTTCATAATTGTTTAAACACATGTTCATCTGAAAGAATATAGTGAAAGAATTATGAAATGGGTGTTTTCAAAATTAAATCCTAAACACACGCACACACACATTTATGGTATACGGGTATTTAATATATGCTGGTAACGAGCTGCAGAGGAAATACAATAAATATTTGTCACACAAGAGTTACGTCATACAGTTTGTTCGCCTTTTATTTTTTTTTTATTTTTTTTTTTTGGAAAACAGGAATAAAGGTATAGGAAAAACCAACAACAGGGTATATTGGGTATCTGGGCAGGAAGAAGGATGGGGCATGGAAGGGATGTTGTTCTGAGCTGATTCTATTTATTGGGGCCTGTGGAGCTAATTTAGTTTGGACTGTTGAGGCGAAGTTGATGGCCGGCACCGCTGAAGCAACCCTGCTGCTCCTGGGTAGAAACTAGGGTTTGCGGAAAATCCGCTTGTGGTGATCACGTAGCAGCCATGATCCAGGGGACCCTGACTGCGACCTGTGAACTGTGGTGACTATTGAATTTTAACTTTGGCAAAATGTGCAACCGCCAGGGTCGCAGTCATCGGTGGTGCAACTGATGCCTTGAAGGGCTCGGTTTCGTGGAGGGTTGCGGCGAGGCAGGTCCTGTGGCGGCGGCGTCCAATGGGCGCGAGATTCTCTGCGAGGCTGGGCGTGTGGAGGCGGTGCTCCGTTGTCTCGAGCGAGGGTTCTCCGGAGGTCATCAATGCTCTGCGTGATGTAGCCCTGGTGTGTGCGGAGGGCCTCCTCAAGCTTCCTGCTCGGCGCTCGGGTGTCGTTGATGTAGCCGACGATCTTCTCGAGCTTGGCCTTGCAGTAGCCTAAGGCCTCGGAGGTGGCGCTGGCCTCTTCCTGAGTAGCGCTTTGCGGGGCTTGGGCGGCTTCTCTGACATCCAACGTCTGATGCAGGGCTTCCTCCCATGTAGCTACCCGCGCCTTCAGCTTCTCGATGGATGCCTGCAGGTCTGTGAGTGTGGCGGTGACGGTGTGCAGAAGTTCTCGGTGCTCGGCGCTGGTCTGCGTCCCCTGGTGCTGTATGGTGATTTGTGCGTATGTGCGGCGTTGTGTCTGCTGCGGGATGTGGCGTGAAGTAGGAGGGTGAGGCTGGTGTTGAGGAGGAAGTGGAGTATGAAGGGGAGGCTGGTGTTGGCGGTTAATGGTTCGGCGTTGTTGTTTGGGATTTAGGGGGCACGAGGCTTGTCCGGTGAAGTGGCCAGCGGTGTTGCAGGTGGCACAGTAGAGGAGACGGCGCGACAGATCGTGTCCCTTGCAGACTGCAGTGAGGCACGCTGCTCCACAGTAGTGGCAACGAGGCTCCTCACTGCAGGTAACGGTGGTGTGTCCGTATCGGCAGCAGCGGCGGCATGGAGTGGTGCGGCCCCCCAGCTGGCTTCAATTGGGAGCACCTGCTCGAAGGCAGGGAGTCCGTTTCTCAGCGCAGCATGGTAGTCCGCTTCGTCCAAGAATTCGAGTCTCACAAGGGGTGAAAGTCCCTTGTGAGTGGTGATGCGGGATGCCTTCACCAGGGAAGGCCAGCGGAGTCGGGCAGTGCTGAGAATGAATGCCTCAGGTAGTTGTCTGTGCACTCCCCGTGCCACTGCACTGAAGCTCGGCGGAGATGTCGAGCAGAGCGGCGGCGGTGGCACGGGTTCGGCCGGCGGCGAGGCTGCTTCTTCTTCTGCTGTCGGCTGCGGCTGTGCTGGGCTCGAGCGAGCTCGGTGATGGCGGTGCAGGCTGCTCTCCCACAGGTTCCATGGGAGGAACTGTGTCGGCGTTTTCTTCAGCTCTGTCAGGCGATGCTGCGGTCGGCGTTCGGTGCTTCTTTTTCTTCGCTCCCATGTTGTCGGTGTGACGGCTGAGCTCGGAATGAGGTGTTCGCCAGGTCAATAAAGGACATACATATGTACAAATTACAGGTTCGTATCACTCCGCGTTCGCAATAACAGAACAGTTTTAATAAGACTTTTTCATCATTTAAAGGACACATTTACTACAAATAAATGTAAACCACATGCAGTACATTGTACTGGTACTTACGTCATGTGCATTCCTCTAATCTGAGCTGGAAATTGCCGGGAGTTCTAACCTCACTAACTGTAGTACGCTGTAAATACCTGAAACTGACACACAGAATGTTACGTTCATCACTCTATCGATAGAAGGTTCTAGATATAACTCGTTAAATATGGTCAGTATATTCAGCACTTCGTGACGTATATTTAAAAACGCTCGCTCGTTCCGTGATGGTGATGTAAATTGTTTTGCTTGTTGCCATCTCCTAGTTAGGTTAGTTACGAGTTCGCTTTTCTTTAAGCTTTAGAAGAAATGTGATGAACTTTTAAAGCTTAGTAGTACTACTTTCTCGAGAGACTAAAATAGATGGAAAATTACTTCTAACCAGCCTTATGAAGTACGCAAGTGAAAAAGCAGTAAATGTTATGTCAATTGTACAAAAGAGCTATAGAACTCCTTCCACGGCAACAAGGATATACCATGTAATACGATATGGTTCAAGTACATGGGCACATAGGTTAAGGGTCAAATCCTGCGCAAATTTAATCCTAAAAACTCCGAGGCAAATACTACTTCACAGCAACGGAGTTACAAAACCAACATCTACTTTGGCCCTACTAATATTAGCGGGAATTTGGCTTATTGACTATATCATTAGATTAATGGCTGCAACTTACTGGTTAAAGAAGGGACAATATGGGAATGCTTTTAAAATTATGGGAAAAAGATGCAAAACTAAGAAATAAATGAAAACTTATTTACTACAGGAATGGCAAGAAGAGTGGGATTTCCAGACATTAAAGAGAGGTAAAATTGGAACATATAAAACCAAGAAAATGATCTTTTCACTTTGTTACAGGACATGGTCCATATAATGTATATTTAAGAGGAATAGGAAAGAAGAACTCAGATTTATGTGAGCAATGTAAATGTTTTGATTTACCTGAACATGTTATTGTTTGAGTGCAATAAATATAGTGAACTAGTAGAAGACAGTCGAAGGGAACTTTAAAGAAAACTTGGAACATCTTAAGGGAACTGGAAAATTATGCACACTTGGAAAATATGTCTCAGATAATATCCGCGAAGGCGTTAGACCCGCGACAAAACACTTCAAGAAAGAAATGTGGGAACATTTCAAAGTACGAGAAAGCAATACTATTTGAGAGATCGTCGGAGGGGAATAGGAGCAAGAGAAACTGAAGAGACAAATTACCATACTTGAGAAGACCTAATTTAAGACGCAAGTTTGCATATCGGAAGGAAGAGTACAAGTCACCGAAAGAAGGAGAATCTCTGGAGAGCCAAAGGAGGTACATGGAGAGAATCAGAGCTGACAAACACAACTGATTATGTAGAAAAGGAAAGATGACAACTGGGATATCTGGAACTGACGAACCAGCACCATCTACTGACGCCAGTCCCTTTAGGAGATGGATAACACTTGCAGAAGAGGATATTTAAAATTGTAGGAAACAGTCTTTCGTAGTTTGTTATAACAATTAAAGCTGTAGGAGAAATGTAGATTTGAACTATATAGTTGGAGTAGAAAGACTGTTTTTAGATAGATTAGATGAGTAGATTTGTAAGGTTACTGGAATTCAGTAACCCTTAAGCTTAGTTAAGGCAGCAAGTAAATTATACATATCTGCAAAATTTGTAAAGTATTTTATATAATTTCATTTGAAACTTAAATAAAGTTAAAAAATGGAGTTTGCATAGTAAGGCCTGGTATAGATTCCAGAAATTAGGATATTAAATATTTCCTTGAGAGACTATTTGGAGGACAAAAGAGGAGCGCTGTACGTGGTATATAATGTAGCGTTATAAACAGATCTGATTGTCATTTGTTTGCTCATGGCTTTCTTCATGACTCAAATTGTAAATCCTGTGTTGAAGCTGCGCTGTTTCAACCTGTATAACCTTGCTTAGCCATTTCGTCTGTTACAGAGAAGTTATGTCAAAGTACTCGAGGAAGGGACGATTTACTAGGAGCAACAAGAATAAAGGTAAGACGTGAATAGGATGGCAAACAAAATCGAGCGAGATAGAACCACGAGCGTCTCGCATTATGAAACACGCTACAGAGACACAATCTGTGAGCGCTTGCTAACAATCGAAGAGTCACGATGGCTTTCGGTATCTGCAGGTTACGAATGCCAGAATACAGAAATATTCAGTATTGAATGAGCCCGCGGAACTGGTCACTCGAGCCTAAGCAGCTGTTAAACTGTCCGTAGCACCGCGAATAAATTTTGAAAATGTATATAGATCAAATAAAATATTGTTTGGTATGAATTTTCTTATTTTTCTTATTTTTCTCCTGAAATTGTCTTTTCATTGGAAAAGAGGCGCTTCAAGCGTATTATTGCACGCTTCGCCATTCATTGTAACTTTCTACAAATGTTATGTGTATTAATATGAAGCAGATAAGGAATAAGCGTTTGTATGAACAGGTATACAAGAGTGAGTGGAGAAAGAATTGTGTTTGTACACACTTTTACGGAGTAGTTTTGCTGTATCGTTTACCAGTCACACTATATTGCACCTCCTCTCACTGTAGCCATTGAGACAAGTTAAACTTTTCTTTGTAAAGGGTAGTTTGGGTCCACAGATTTTGTTTAAAGTCTTTGTATGGTGTTTCTGGAAGATGTTAAGCTTCAATACGAAGTTTGGTACCGAGCTGCTTTACAAACACACATGTCTATCTTAAAACTGTGTTTTTGTACCTCAACGAGCCTCAAAACATGAAATGAGAGTTTTGAGTGGAATCCAATACTTTGTTACTGTGGTACACCTTCTCAGAGGAATGCTTTAGCCTTAACACGTGTGTACGTATGTATTTTTAGGCGCGAGCTCACCTCTACGGAGCGGCTAGCCGGCCACATAGTTATTGTCATCTACTGTCATTTGTTACAACTCGCCAAAACAAATTCGAAGCTAATTCATAACCTAGTTTGGAGATGCCAGATAGTTTAGTGTTTTCGCTAAAATGGATCTGATTCCCTTTTTACTTTACAATGGAAGATTTACGATGAGTTAAAAGTGAAACTGAACGTGTTTATGCGAACTTTTCCGCAGTTATATTGCTTTAACGACACTAAACGTAGTTTTTGTTAAGGAGTACCCAGGACGACGAAAGAAAGTTCTGTAAGTGGCAGAAGTCCTAGACAGTTCATATTTTGTTGGCTCAATGGCAGCTCACAACTTGGGAACTGTGTTTGGAACTATTTAAGTGAAATAAAGGACCTTTTGTGTCGAGTTGTCACCGTCAGAGACAGAGATGCATCGATATACTCCAAAACCATGCAGCATTAATACAATAGGTTACTTCCCGTGAATCTACTACAAAGACGATTACATTGTCCGGAAAAGCGATGGCGACCATATTTCGGGACACGAAGGTTGTCATCCTCATTGCACATTACTCCCGCTTCATTAGCGTAGATAGTAGCGTGTCTGCCTTACGTTCAAGAGGTCCGCAGTTCGAATCTACGTCATGGTGAGTTACTTGGATAAGGTTTCTTCCGGGATTTTCCCTTATCCTGAAAGACAAATGTCATGTAACTCTAAGCTCCATTGACCCCTGAGACAATTGAGCATCATTTCACCAATTTCATTTATCGCCTGATATGACTTAACGTTGGAGGACGTAAATTAAAAAAAAAACACATTACGGGAAAATGCCATAGTGAATTATTGGCCCGATTCGACAAGTGTTGCTTCACCACGAAAACGCACCAACACCTCATCTAGTGCTGCATGCATTGCTACTCCATTCCTTCGATATCTTCTTCTTTCCAAACATGAAGAACTGCCTCGCGGGAACAAAATGTGCATGAAATGAACTTATGGTCGCGTATTTTGTAGCCGTGGTTACGGGTCGAGTCCCGCCTTGGACATGGCTGTGTGCATATGTGTAAAACAACAGGGGAAGAAACAAAACGCTACGGAAGTGTAAAGTGACGAAAACAAGGAAAAGAAAGAAGACAAACGAGTTCTCATTCAACTGTTTTCTTATTTAAAATACTGTGTCAAATGACAAAGAAATTGCATAAACTGACTTTAACACTAGAATCGTTACCCAATGCTTCACCAACACCAACTGCAATACTCAGACCATAATACAGATTCCAAGATGGCGCCCGTCGAAGCCCAGCGACTCTGGTTACGCAGAATAGGAAACTATACACAATGGACATAACATAATCCATATTACGGAGCAGCGGGGTAACTCCTAAGCATTTATCACTTTATACTTTCAACTAAAATGTGTAATAACATAAATAAAGAGCATCATGACAAATTCTAAGAACTTATAACATTATATAGTAGCACGACCAGTACTATGCATTTTCCACCTTATACTTCCAATCAAAATTTAATTTATAAGGCATGACAACTCATAAGCATTAAACACAGCAAACTTTATCTTATTGGACTGTATCATCATATCGTCTGTAGCAAGTATTAAAGTTTCTTTTATATTGTTTACATAGTAACCTTTTCTGGTAAGGACATAGGTACTGCTTATACTATAATATTTAAGAGAACTCACCAGATTGTCCAGTTTACTCCAATTGTCACGTTTGAAGGTGTCAAGTTCCCTCACACTGCAAGATTCATTTAAAATTTTCCACTGGTAGGCTCATAATATTTCTTCTAGGTTATGAAATACTTTGAAACTTATTAAGTGAAGGAACATCAGTGAAGCTGGGATCTTGAATGTTATTGAAAAGAACGTAACTAATCATCTTTAATAATGACTATCAATGGGTTAAAATCTCCTCACCACTTCGGTTTTTAAGGACTCAAAACTGTCAATAACATCTTGTGCACACCAAATATTATAATTATCTTCACTCTCTGTAAAATTTCTTGGATGCATTCTTCAGGATTTCGTTTTTTATGGTTGAGCTTTAATGTGTGATGGGATGTCTGATTCTTAAAAATCGTGGGGTAGGCATCATCTATTAATTTTTGTACTTTTCGAAGGGCACGAATTGGTTCACCATCAAATATGTTTTTCTTAACCTGAAAGCACTGTTCAAAATGATGAATACAAACTACAGTTTTGTCATTTACTTTAAAATCTTTACGATGTATGATCCTGATCCACTTATCCCATTACGATTTATCCTTCGCAAATTTAAATGTCGTGTGAGGTACACTACCATAATTAGATTGCAGCTGGGAACACAACAACGATGCATTTCGACAATACTTCACAGTATATATTTAGGTAAACGTTATCACTTTATGTTAAATACTCAACTATAAACTAACTCGTTAGTCACTAATTGCCACTGTAATATGAATTACATTAATTCTTCAAACACACAATCAAAGTAAACAAACACACACTTTACTCTGTAGATATAACCACAACATAACAAGCTGGGCCACGAGCGCCGCCATTTTACCTACAATCGATTCTCGTATTATGGTCTGAGTATTGGAGTTGGTGTTGGCTTCACTTATTTACAAATAGCTACACAGAATAAGCACGTCAGTCTAATGCTTCTTGCACGCACCAACTTACGAGCACTGCTTACATCAAGCAGACGTGCATCAGCACAGTTGACCACGTGGTGACAAAATAACACAATTCAATTGTTTACGATTAGCGATAAGGTATAAAGTGCATTACAATGTTAACTCTATATCATAAAAGCAACTTGAATGGTTTATTGAAACTAGGTAAAACAAGAAGTTTAATAAACCGTGGAACTATATTGTGGAAGAGCACCAGTATTAATGCGACATTTATACGAGGTGTGTCTGTGAAATAAGGTCTCTAAGGCGCCGGAGCCGTGAGGAACGCTATTACGCGAGATCCGGTAACACTGACGTGTAGCTTGGTTTCACCCCTTCAAATCCCCACTACAACGAACCAGTTGTAACCATTAGTCTTGGCTGGGCAGCCGTTTGCGATGAAGCTTCCTATCACTTCCGCCGCTAAGAGCGAGTTGCGTGCAGTGATGCGTTTTCTGAGTGCCAAGGGCACTCCCCCACTGAAACTCATCGTCAGTTATGCGAAGTCTATGAATCACAGTATATGGACGTCAAAAACGTGCGAAAGTGGGTCAGAGAGTTCAAAGACGGACGTACAGACGTCCATGACGATCAGCGTTCTGGTCGGCCTTCGGTTTCAGCCGAGACAATTGCAAAAGTGGAGCAAGAAATGCTTAAAGATCGGCGTGTGTCAGTTCGGGAGCTGTGCAAACTTATCCCTGAAGTCACTACAGACTCCACCTGAAAGACACAGAAAACTGCCGATGTGGAACAACTGAAACACCGGAACATGCTGTATGGGAAATATCCGCTAACAATACGACATAGGACAACAGCGATGTCGTACGTACAGGACAAGTCGATTTACGAAATTATAAGAAACAAACGACTCTGGACTTGGTTCGACAAAGCGGCAAACACTTTCTCAATTAAGGCAGGGGAAGAATTCATCAATGGAAGACAACCTTAAAAAACACTCTCGACAAGGACAAATTACCGGAGATGACAGAAAATAATTAGGTTAAGCTAAAGCTAGGAATTAGGATAAGTTAATGTTAGAAATTAATTAATATTTATATGTAAAATTAATTGTAAGTAGTCCTAGCGTACCTCAAAATACTCATTATAAAACAAATGTAACACAAATTGAATAAAGAGTGGAACACAGTCTGGTTTCTAAAATAGGCACCAGACTCCCAGAATTAAGGAGGCCGAGGTCTTGCTGTAGAACAAGATCTCGGCCTTTTTTTTTTATCCCTGAAGTCAGTAAGACTACAATTGACCGAATATTTACATTATCGCAAGATGTGTGTGAGGTGGGTCCCCAAAATGCTCACCGAAGACCATAAACGGCAACGTGTTGAGGCGGCCCACCGATTCCTGTAGCGCTATGCAGAACAGGGCGAGGAATTGTTGGATTCAATTGTCACAGGCGATGAAACCTGGGTGCACTACACAACACCAGAAACTAAAGAACGTTCTCGGCATTCGAATTCGCCGAAGCCGCGAGAGTTCAAACAGACATTTTCTGTTGGCAAAGTGATAGCCAGTGTGTTCTGGGACAGAAAAGGTGTATTGTTGTGCGAGTTTATGCCTACCGGCACAACAATAAACGCCGCTAGCTACTGTGAGACTTTGAAAAAATTGCGAAGTGCCATTCAAAATCGAAAGAGGGGAATGCTGACGAAGGGAGTGATATTTCATCACGACAACGCTCGTCCCCATACTGCACATGCAAAGGCTGATCTCCTGGCCCAGTTCGTATGGGACAGTCCAGACTTAGCACCTAGTGATTATCATCTGTTTGCTGAGTTGAAGTCACACCTGGGTGACGAGGTTGAGCGCTACCTGCACAACTTGGCGGGAGAGTGCTATGACAAGGTTATACAAAAACTGCCACAGTACATCGATCGCAATGATGATTACGTTGAGAAATAGCTGTAAGTTCCGCCTTTACATCAATGTAACATTCATTGACAATAAACATGTTTTCTGTATGACACGCCTCGTAGACACCGGGACAGCCGTGACCATCATCAGACCTGACGTGGCCAAGTGTTTGCCGTACCAGCTAGTGACGGCTTCGGGTGACACCTTGCCTGTGGAGAAGGAGGCCTTGCTGAAGTTGACCTTGGGACGGAGTGTCGTGCGTCAATGGGTGTTCCTCGCGAAGGTGGCTGAGGTGGTGATACTAGGATTAGATGCCCTCAGGAGCCACGAGGCGACGGTCGACATCGGCAGGAAGATCCTGCAGCTCAATGGAGAAGAGATGATACTCCTGGGAATCTGCAGGATCGTCCTGAGGGAAGACGTTGTTGTCCCCGCGAGAAGCGAGGTGGTGGTGACGGCGCGACTGGAAAGCCAGCGAACAAGGAACTTGATGCTGGGCCAGAAGACGCCTCTTCACGGACTATGTGTAGCCAGAACATTGTTGCCGTGCCGAGAGGACATGTCGGTGAGGCTGCTCAACCTAGCAGACACCGATCACGACGTCCAGGCCGGTACGGAGCGAGCCCGTGGTCAGCGTAACACCAATCGACCAGACCCATGAGCCGATGCCATCGCAACACCTGGGGCCCCGGCTGGAATGTTTATTGGAGAGGGCGGCCGACAAGCTGACCCTGACCGCAGAACAGCTCGAGAAGGTTCGACAACTGCTGAGACGATGCCAGCGCGTGTTCGGCCAAGGGAACATTACGAGTAGGGTCTACACAGGCAGCCGTCGCTGACCTCCCTCTTGTACCAGGGAGTTACCGAGCTGTCCCCGAAGGGCGCCCGGCACCTCCGTGGGGCTTTCCAGTAGGGCAACACCTAAAGAAAAACAAGTCCCCCCCCATCTGGTCCGAAAACACAAGACCGGTGGAAGTAGATACGCCACTTAGGCGCGCCAACCCGGAAAGGGGAAGGCTACCGATTAACCTCGGTGGGGCCTCCTGGTGATCTAGCACACCTTCTACTAGCTATGCAGGCTAGCACGTGGGGATATATGGCTTCCCTCAACCCCGTCCGGAGACGTACACTGCCCCCTCGAGACCAACCGAACAACTACCATTCAGGGAGCGGCTCGAATGTTCGGCCCGAGGTTTCTCTAATAACGTCAGAGGTACCACGAGTGTTAGGGGTCCACAGCGCTCGCACCACGGCAGCTGAAGGGGATGGATCCACTCCCCCCCCCCCCTCCTACGGGAAGTGGGTTAAATGACAGATGAGTAACCCGACACTCCTTTATCTTAGAAATGGACAAGTGAACTCGACCATAAACTACATCTGTACGGACAGTGTTTCATTGTATTTCCGCTAAATATTCAAATTATGTATTGTTTTATGGATTTCAATTGTTTTAATAATTTAACTTATGGATTTATTTCATAGTTAAATGACCAAAAAATGATCTGCTACGGTCAATTTATCAGTTTGTTTATACTTAATATTACGAAAATGTTCTTTTGTTCTGGTTTCTAAATTACGTTTTGTCTTTCCAATATAAACTTTATCACAATCGAAACAGTTAAACTGATAAATACCAGATCTTTTATTAGGAATTTTATCCGTTTAGAGAAATACAATAAATTTTAATACTATATTTATTTTGAGGAACTGAAGTTATACCAAACTCTTTAATTTAAAAAAAAAAAAAATATTAACCCAAGGATGGTAAGTAAATTTTTAAAATTATAATCGTCTTTTATTTTTTAAGGTAGAAATATCGTTAACAGATTTTTTTATTTATAAAGTATTTATTAAAACTGTTAATTAAATTTTTTGTTTTGTTTTGTAATTCACGTCCTACAACGTTAAGTCATAGCGGACGACGAAATCATGCTCAAATGATTGATTAATTGATTGTGTGGATTTAGGGCGCTCAACAGCGCCGTCATCAGCGACCTATGCTCAAATGACTCCAAAGTCCATGGAGCTTAGAGTCACCTGACATTCGTCTCTTAGGATAAGGGAAAACCCCGGTAAAAACCTTATCCAGGTAACTCACCCTGACCGAGATTCGAAATTGGGACCTCTTGAACGTGAGGCAGACACGCTACCATCTACACTACCGAGGCGGGCTCCATTAATAACAGTGGGCAACAATGAAAATGTTTCGGGTTTAAAAATAGTGAAGTTATATGTATTTCGATCTGCTGAATTCAAAAGTCACCACAAACATGATAGATTAGCTCTTGTTTTGAAGATAAAGTGACATTTCATATTTTACAGTGAAGATTTTAAATTTGGGGGAACTTTTTGGGGAGTTCGCACACCTGTCTAATAACAAAACACAATCAGAGAGAAATTTTGGAAATTAAGTGATGCAAAATTTAAGGAAGGCATTTTTTTCGTGCCACAAATAAGAGAACTTGTAAAGGATCCTGCATTTGACCAAATTTTGGAGGGGAAAGAAAAGGAAGCTTGGGAATCCTTCATGGATTTTTAGGAAACAAAAGAGATGACAACTACAAGCATTTGATGACAGTGCTGCTGCAACAATACCGTAACCTTGGATGCAACAACATGTCCCTTAAGATCCATTTTCTCTACTCCCACCTAGACTTTGTCCCTCCTAGTTGTGGAGCTGTTAGTGATGATTCCATCAGGACATTTCTGTTATGGAACAAAAATATCAGGGCCGTTGGAATGAAGTAATACTTGGTCTTTGTATAGGGATTCTGCGGAACTCCATCACAAGAGGCAAGCTAAGAGACGACTAAGACACGATTCTCTTCAGACACGACTATCTGCGAAGTATTTTTCCAGCAATTTAGAGCTCTAAGCGTGTTATTACCAGTTAAACACATCAAGTGTATCCTTTTCTCTCAATCTGTTAATATGTAATACTTCCATCTTGTGTATATCATAGAAACTAGAGCTAATAATTTTTTTCATTGTCCTAATTGTTTTTCTCAACCCAAAATTAGTAGGAATTGCCTCATGAAGTGCTCCAAACATTAAAAAAAAATTGTTGTTGCGCAGTGTAATATATTTATATTCTTTATTAAATTCTTTTTTATTCATTGGTATATTTATTAATCTAAAAATCAAACTTTTGAAAACTGCAAATTTATGTGAAAAAGGATTTTTTTCCAGATTTATGAACCCTATTTTACACAGTGGTATATTAGGGTTAGAGTTGATACATAAAAGTACACAATTTTAACAAATATGTTTAAAATACTAGCAGGAAGAAATGATGTTTTCATTTAATGAATATTAATTTAAACTATTTCAGACGTTTAAACACTGAGTTTATAAACATCATGAAGTACTTATACTGTTGTGGCTTCATTAGCAAAGATGTGAGCGGAGCAGAAAATTCAGTTCCTAGAGAGTCTAGCTTGAATATTAATTCTTGTCTTTCTCTCCAAAAAATGGGACAACAGAAAAGGAGATGAACCACAATTTGAAATTCTTCACCACACATGCACTCGGGGTTGGCATTATGAGTATTCGCCAAATTTACCATGTCCACTTAAAAATTGTGTCAAAACAAAATTTGGAACAAGAGTTTCACATTTTGCCCTGTCATATATACTAGGGAAAAATAATCTTTTTGTTAAACTTCCATTTGGAGTTCACTCACTTTCTTCTTGGGCAACAAGATGATTAGATATCGACGTTTTGGGAGTGTGTATAACTGGATATAACACAACTGGCCCCGTAGCTCAGTCGGTAGAGCACCTGCCTGCCGTGCTAGGGGTCCCGGGTTCGATTCCCGACGGTGGGGGTGGGGATTTTTCTTCGACCAAGATAATTCCCCATCTTCCCCTGAGTCTGGAAGTATGAATGAGACTGTGCGTGATGTAATGATTAAAGAAAAACCAAAAGATAACGGGTTAACACCTTCAGTATGTTCAAAAGGAGCACGGCCGTCGATATGACCATTGTAGTTAAAGGCGCGGTATAAATGGAACAAGCAAAAAAAAAAAAAAAAAAAAAAAAAAAAAAAAAAAAAAAAAAAAAAAAAAAAAAAAAAAACCACTATCAAAATTCGCATCACTGAACAAAAGACTGTTTTCAGTAAATTAAATGCCAGGTCAGGAGATGGCGTGAGTATAGAAAATTGTGTCAAAGAAACGTAACTACTTAACTTGATTATCAAGCTGTCTTTGCTTCTTAACTCGATTGCTGGTTTCCAAGAGGAGCTGAACTGAAACCCAGCATCACGATTAAGCGTGCTCCTTTCAGAGGAAATCGCCAAAGCCTCCTTAATTCTCCGCTCCCAGTAACTATTGCATTTTGCCAAGATGGTCATCTCCCGAAAGTTGACTCTATGGTCGTTATCAAAACAATGCTCTGCCAGCCCAGACTTCTCAGGTTACATTAAACAAATGTTCCGTTCGTGTTCGATTATTCTAGTAGCGATGGTCCTTCCGATTTGTCCTATATATGGTGTCCCACATTCACAGGGAAAGCGCTACACTCCCGGAACTTGGAAGTCCAGTTTGTCTTCCACTGGTCTCAACATATGTTTAATCTTCGGAGGTTACTTGTGGATGGTCCTGATGTTGTATTTGGCGAAAATTTTGCTGATTCTGTCGGATAGATTGCTGATAAACGAGATGCAGACTGTAGCAGTAGGCTTATCTGACGCTTGCTGTATTACAGGTTTCCCTTTCTTAGCTTTGATGATCGAGGCTGCTGATTCTGCAGCATAGGTTGCTGATAAACGGGATGCAGACTGTAGCGGTAAGCTTATCTGACGCTTGCTGTATTAAAGGTTTCCCTTTCTTAGCTTTGGTGATCGAGGCTGCTGATTCTGCAGCATAGGTTGCTGGTAAACGGGATGCAGACTGTAGCAGTAGGCTTATCTGACGCTTGCTGTATTAAAGGTTTCCCTTTCTTAGCTTTGGTGATCGAGGCTGCTGATTCTGCAGCATAGGTTGCTGGTAAACGGGATGCAGACTGTAGCAGTACGCTTATCTGACGCTTGCTGTATTACAGGTTTCCCTTTCTTAGCTTTGGTGATCGAGGCTGCTGATTCTGCAGCATAGGTTGCTGGTAAACGGGATGCAGACTGTAGCAGTACGCTTATCTGACGCTTGCTGTATTACAGGTTTCCCTTTCTTAGCTTTGATGATCGAGGCTGCTGATTCTGCAGCATAGGTTGCTGGTAAACGGGATGCAGACTGTAGCAGTAGGCTTATCTGACGCTTGCTGTATTACAGGTTTCCCTTTCTTAGCTTTGGTGATCGAGGCTGCTGATTCTGCAGCATAGGTTGCTGGTAAACGGGATGCAGACTGTAGCAGTACGCTTATCTGACGCTTGCTGTATTACAGGTTTCCCTTTCTTAGCTTTGATGATCGAGGCTGCTGATTCTGCAGCATAGGTTGCTGGTAAACGGGATGCAGACTGTAGCAGTACGCTTATCTGACGCTTGCTGTATTACAGGTTTCCCTTTCTTAGCTTTGGTGATCGAGGCTGCTGATTCTGCAGCATAGGTTGCTGGTAAACGGGATGCAGACTGTAGCAGTACGCTTATCTGACGCTTGCTGTATTACAGGTTTCCCTTTCTTAGCTTTGGTGATCGAGGCTGCTGATTCTGCAGCATAGGTTGCTGGTAAACGGGATGCAGACTGTAGCAGTACGCTTATCTGACGCTTGCTGTATTACAGGTTTCCCTTTCTTAGCTTTGGTGATCGAGGCTGCTGATTCTGCAGCATAGGTTGCTGGTAAACGGGATGCAGACTGTAGCAGTACGCTTATCTGATGCTTGCTGTATTACAGGTTTCCCTTTCTTAGCTTTGGTGATCGAGGCTGCTGATTCTGCAGCATAGGTTGCTGATAAACGGGATGCAGACTGTAGCAGTAGGCTTATCTGACGCTTGCTGTATTACAGGTTTCCCTTTCTTAGCTTTGGTGATCGAGGCTGCTGATTCTGCAGCATAGGTTGCTGGTAAACGGGATGCAGACTGTAGCAGTAGGCTTATCTGACGCTTGCTGTATTACAGGTTTCCCTTTCTTAGCTTTGGTGATCGAGGCTGCTGATTCTGCAGCATAGGTTGCTGGTAAACGGGATGCAGACTGTAGCAGTACGCTTATCTGACGCTTGCTGTATTAAAGGTTTCCCTTTCTTAGCTTTGGTGATCGAGGCTGCTGATTCTGCAGCATAGGTTGCTGGTAAACGGGATGTAGACTGTAGCAGTAGGCTTATCTGACGCTTGCTGTATTACAGGTTTCCCTTTCTTAGCTTTGGTGATCGAGGCTGCTGATTCTGCAGCATAGGTTGCTGGTAAACGGGATGCAGGTTGTAGCGGTAGGCTTATCTGACGCTTGCTGTATTAAAAGTTTCCCTTTCTTAGCTTTGGTGATCGAGGCTGCTGATTCTGCAGGATAGGTTGCTGGTAAACGGGATGTAGACTGTAGCAGTACGCTTATCTGACGCTTGCTGTATTAAAGGTTTCCCTTTCTTAGCTTTGGTGATCGAGGCTGCTGATTCTGCAGCATAGGTTGCTGGTAAACGGGATGCAGACTGTAGCAGTACGCTTATTTGACGCTTGCTGTATTAAAGGTTTCCCTTTCTTAGCTTTGGTGATCGAGGCTGCTGATTCTGCAGCATAGGTTGCTGATAACCGGGATGCAGTTTGTAGCGGTAAGCTTATCTGACGCTTGCTGTATTACAGGTTTCCCTTTCTTAGCTTTGATGATCGAGGCTGCTGATTCTGCAGCATAGGTTGCTGGTAAACGGGATGCAGACTGTAGTGGTAGGCTTATCTGACGCTTGCTGTATTACAGGTTTCCCTTTCTTAGCTTTGGTGATCGAGGCTGCTGATTCTGCAGCATAGGTTGCTGGTAAACGGGATGCAGACTGTAGTGGTAAGCTTATCTGACGCTTGCTGTATTACAGGTTTCCCTTTCTTAGCTTTGATGATCGAGGCTGCTGATTCTGCAGCATAGGTTGCTGGTAAACGGGATGTAGGCTGTAGCAGTAGGCTTATCTGACGCTTGCTGTATTACAGGTTTCCCTTTCTTAGCTTTGATGATCGAGGCTGCTGATTCTGCAGCATAGGTTGCTGGTAAACGGGATGTAGACTGTAGCAGTACGCTTATCTGACGCTTGCTGTATTACAGGTTTCCCTTTCTTAGCTTTCACATATTAATTGTAATTGTACGGGAGACTTATTCTGAGAAAACTGAAAATGAATTACATGTGTCTTATCCAAGTTTACAATTAAATTATTATTGCTGAACCATTTAGTAATATTACTGAACATTCTGCTTGATGAGATTTGTAGCTCTTCAAGTGCATTGCTTTCAATTAATATATTTGTGTCATCAGCATATTGACATATTTTTTTAGCTGTAATATTTGACTGTAAATCATTTACAAACAATAAGAAAAGAATAGGACCCAAAATAGAACCTTGTGGTACACCAAACTTAATATATTTTGTGTCTGATCGGTATTCTTTAATGCAATCTTTTTCTGTATGTGAAATTTCTACTATTTGCTTCCTGTCCTTTACATATGATTTGATCCGTTCCAATGCATGTCCTCTAATACCCATATATTCTAATTTTTGGAATAGTAAATTGTGGTTTAGTACATCGAAAGCTTTAGTTAGGTCGAAAAATGTGCCTTGTATTTTGTCTTTGTTATCCAAAGGATTTATTACACTGTTTACATAATCAAAAAGTGAAGTTTCTGGGGATTTTCGTTTACAGAACCCATGCTGAGTTTTAGATATTAAATCATTCATCCCTATAAAGACTATAATGGCCGATTTCAGCAACAGATATTAAAATCGACGTTAACAAATGTAACGTAACAATTATCACAGCTCTAACAAAACTGTTAAATGTCTTACATTTCATCAACCTAAGAAACACGTGTTAACGCCAAGAGACTTGTAAATATTGTGACTTTGTGGGTTCGTAGAGTTAAAAGTCCAATTTGCCGAGATTCTAAATGTTCTTTATTTCCGTAGAAATACACTGTTCAGTTCTCACGTAACAACATTACATATCACAAACTGCAGCACCAAGATCGATGACAATAACAAACATTACCTTTCGTTACAACACTTCACAACTGACTCTTCACTAGCCATGGTTTCTTTTTATACACCCATTCATGAATTCCAGATTTTTTCTGTCAATCACTAGATGTTTCTGGAGTAATGACGTAATCCGAATATTCTATCACCTTCCCTCTCTGGGCCGGCAAGTCTTTTACCTCTGTGCTAAACTATTCGTCTCTTGTTTATCGGCGTTATCGTTAATTGTCGGCGCTTTGTGAACGCTAGCCACGTGATCGTAAACTGCTTATGCAAACTCTTTATTACCGTCGCCGTTTGTTATCTATTTGCGCCGAAATTTTCATGTCCGCTGCCGTGACAATATCACAGCTATAGAAGCCTATGGATGAGTCGTATTATTTTCTGAATGTCCTGCGATACGCTTTTGTTTTTACTTTCGTTTACACGCAACAGAAAAAATGGCGGGTAGATAAAATCGTAAGAGAAGCCGTGGGACAAATTTGTCATCGATGGAGAAAGAATTGTTAATTGAATTGTTGACGAAGTGTAAGGATATTGTGGAAAATAAGAGGACGGATGAGGTGAATGTAAAAGAGAAAGATGTCACGTGGGAAAAGATTGGAAACGAATATAATTAAAATGTATGTGTTACTTCTAGAACTTGGTCAGTTTTATGTAAATTTAAAACGAAGTGTGAAGCACCGAAGTGAGGAGTGACTTGAACGTTTCAGGACGAGAGGTGGACATAATTGTAGCGGGATTTTTATGGTGAAGGTGGGATGCACATTGACTATTTCGAAGCCCGAGGTCAGGAAGTTGTAGTTTGAATTGGTTCTTGAATATTGTGTCTGCTTAAATAAGAGTCATGAGATCTCGTTTTCAAGGCTGGTTACGAGTGAATGAAATACAATTTGGATAAGTTCAATTTCGTAATATATAATTTAATTGTATCATCTGGATTACATTTTACTCGAACTTTCTTTCCTGGTCGATCATTGCAAGTTATCGATAAATCCTTACTTCCTTCATAGATATTTTCCGTTAATTACATAAAATTGCTCACTCCTGCACGTCCACTCATCCGATCCAAAACTTTTTATATTCTCCGCGTCCTTTTATTTTAACCAGCCAGATTATTGATTTTTCTCTGCAATTATACCAATATACATATCTTGTTCAATTATCGCTCTAGAATCTCACTTCCACACACTCAACATAAATATTATAATACTTTTAAACATTTTTCTCAATTCCAAATAAAGTCACCAAATAAACAAAACTCATTTCCAAGGCCAAACAAAAACAACTGTTACATAATTCAGTGAATTATAAAATCGCAATGTTATTAATACTTGAAGTAAAGGCGATATCGGCATGTTCTAACCTCTCTTGTACTTCCGCAGTAACCTTCATAACAACTTGTTTCGCCAAATTTCTGATGTTAAGTCCTTAACAAATGTAAATAGTCACGATGGCAGGCGTGAACGCAGCTGTTGATGTCGATTTGCTATATTTAAGACCGTCTAAATGGTATTCATAATAGAGTACGGCCTATGAGGAGAAATGATTTTGAGGAGCTATCTGACTGTCGAAACATGTTGCAATGAAGGTTACTGCGGAAGTACAAGATATCGAAAGGAATATGGCGATCTCACCTTTGCTTCAAGTATTAATAACTTTGCGATTTTATAATTAACTGAATTATGTGGATAATACATTGTCCACCTTCCGTCTTGAAACATTCAAGTCATTCGTCACTTGTCCTTCTTCGCTCCTCGTTTTAAATTTACGTAATACTGAATTAGAACATACATCGAAAGGAATATGTCGATCTCACCTTTGCTTCAAGTATTAATAACTTTGCGATTTTATAATTAACTGAATTATGTGGATAATACATTGTCCACCTCCCGTCTTGAAACATTCAAGTCGCTCGTCACTTGTCCTTCTTCGCTCCTCGTTTTAAATTTACGTAATACTGAATTAGAACATACATCGAAAGGAATATGTCGATCTCGCCTTTACTTCAAGTATTAATAACTTTGTGATTTTATAATTCACTGAATTGTGTGGATAATACATTGTTCACCTTCCGTCTTGAAACTTTCAAGTCACTTGCCCTTCGCTCCTCGTTTTAAATTTACGTAATACTGAATTAGAGCATACATCGAAAGGAATATGCCGATCTCGCCTTTACTTCAAGTATTAATAACTTTGCGATTTTATAATTAACTGAATTATGTGGATAATACATTGTCCACCTCCCGTCTTGAAACATTCAAGTCGCTCGTCACTTGTCCTTCTTCACTCCTCGTTTTAAATTTACGTAATACTGAATTAGAACATACATCGAAAGGAATATGTCGATCTCGCCTTTACTTCAAGTATTAATAACTTTGTGATTTTATAATTCACTGAATTATGTGGATAATACATTGTTCACCTTCCGTCTTGAAACTTTCAAGTCACTTGCCCTTCGCTCCTCGTTTTAAATTTACGTAATACTGACGAAGTTGTTTGGTGCTTGTAGTAGTGACACATGCATTTGAATTAAATTCGTTTCCAATATTTTCCCCGCGACATCTTTCTCTTTTACATTCACCTCATCCGTCCTCTTATTTTCCACAATATCCTTACACTTTGTCATCAATTCAATTAACAATTCTTTATCAATCGATGAGAAATTTGTCCCACGGCTTTATTTATAATTTTGGTCATCCGCCATTTGTGCAGAAGAACATGAAAACAAAAGCGCATCGCGGTACATTCAGAAAATAATATGACACATCCACAGCCTTCTATAGCTGAGATATTTACAAGTTTCTTGGCGTTAACACGTGTTTGTTAACATTTTCAGAAAACAGGTTGGTGAAATGCAAGAAATTTAATATTAGTGTTAGAACTGTGACTATCGTTACGTTACATTTGTTAACGTCGATTTTAACATCTGTTGGTGAAATCGGGCATTAGTGGTTTACCGGGAAAAACAGGAGTCAGTTGAAGAACTTAATGTCATGTTGACACGTTGGCCGTGGTAGCTCAATGGTTTAGAGCGGCTGGACAGAAACCAGAAGATCCGTGGTTCAAATCCCGGCTATGGCGTTGGATTTTTCAGTCTGACTCTAACTTTTCATATATTCACATTCATTCAGAGATAAGAGATAAGTTAGTTTGAAAAAAGTGAACATGGATAACAAAATGAACATTTAACTGTAATGTCTAAACTTATAGAAAGCTATTTCGGTTAAGCGGTGTTTGGCCAAGTTTGTTCTTGGGACGAATAAATCTGCTTGGAAGAGTACACATTGGTGCCATTCATCAACGGGAACATGTTTATCATTGATATATAGGACTGAATCTGACATCAAGTGCGTTAAATAATATTCCATCTGATGTTGAATGAAAAGAAAAACATTTTATCGTATTTTTCGGAGCATAAGACGCACTTTTTTCGTTGTATGATACTGTCTATAATTTAACTGCGTCTTATGGTCCAAAGTTCACATATGAAACCCAACTGAATTTATCGGCAGTGTCAGACTTGTGGGCAACATAGCATAAAGCACCATTAGATGAATATAAGCGTCAATGACTACATAATAGCAAAGGTTTGAACGCGATGTTCTCTCACAGCTCCTTTGTTGTCAGTAGCAAGAGTACCGTTGTGTAAGCGACATCCAGTTGTGAATTTTTCTAGCTCTCGTGTCCTATACGATGCCGCACAAACAGACGAGATTTTCGTACATTGTTGCATTCGAGTTAGAAGATGCGTAGCATGCAGAAGAGCACTGTAATAAGGCAGCAGAAAGGCATTTTGGGTCCCCAGCAGAAACAATTGACAACTGACAAAAGACAAGCATCGTTTTCGCAAGCATGCAGCAAAATGGCCGTAGCTAGAAATAGAATTAAAGAAGTTGGTGACAGACAACAGGAATAATGGCATCGCAGTGTCTACAAAACTGATCGTCTGCAAACATTATAGATTTTGCGGGATCTCCGTCTTGGTGCTACCCATTTATGAAGTGAGGACTTTCCATGCGCATTTGAACAAGAAGTGCCGAGTACGAATCTAAAATTCTGGCGTTTCATAAATTTTATATTAATGCAAGGAGAAATTTCAGTTCAAACTTGGTCAAATTGGAAACATGAACAAAGTTCCCCTAACTTTTGACGTTCCATCAAATAGAACGGCGGACAACAAATATGCAAGTAAAAGAGAATAGCACCTTTATTATTTTTATTTCAAAATGTTCCTAACAAAATCGTGACTGCGTCTTATAGTCCAAGAAATACAGTAATTTTAATGACATCTATCGAGACAAGCAACAATCTTATCGCGACGCTGCGAATTTATTTAATAATACGCATCTGAATGAGCTCCAACTTCAAGTATAACGCAAGATCATTGGATATTGTGTTCGGTGTACAAGAAATTCCAAAACTAACTACAACAAAGTTCGCATTAGAACCCAATGTAAAGTTCCATGAAGTCCTTATACATTTTACTGTATGTATGAAGCTATCAGAAATACTATTCGTCCCGGTGCCATGAAAATTACAAGCACCATTCTTTTTTTCGTCCTTTAACCTTTTTAAGTCATATCGGACGATGAATGGAATTGGTGAAATCATGCTCAAATGTCCAGGGTCAATGGAGCTTAAACTTACCCAACATTCGTCTTTTAAGATAAGGGAAAACCCCGGGAAAACCTTATCCAGGTAACTAACCCTGACCGAGATTCAAACTCGGGACCTCTTGAACGCCAGGCAGACATGCTACCATCTACGCTACCGAGGCATTAGCTACAAATGCTCCATGGTTCATCAGAAACCAACAACTTCATCACGAGTTTGGTCTTCTACCAGTTCACCAGTACATCCACCGGCTGGCACGACCTTTCTTTTACCATCTTCAGGAGGACCCTGGAGCTGTCACCTACAATCTCGGCGCTCGCACTCGCCTCAAGCGCAGACTGCCACAAGATCTTCACCTGAGTGACCGACCCAGACGAGTGATAACTATCAATTTGTGTTATAGTGATCCTGACATTTAGCTAGAGGAGTCGTTCACGGCTACTTCAATTGTTATGTGTACTGTTACTAAGTGTCTCAATAACAAACATCTGTAAAGCATATTTGCTGATCGATGGATTAAAACAAAAGAGTTTTGCATTACTTTCAGAAGACGATCGTGATAGAAGTATGCTTTGGATATAAACAAAAGACAATCAAATCACAAAAACATAGGAAACGTTTTACTCCATTAAACTTAACCATTGTTTTTATTATTTAACAGTAATGAACTGGGCACAATTTATCTGTGGGTTCTCACTGAACAGTGTTGAGTACTGTAGAATTTCGTCACATTACACTTACATAGTTGAGCAATAATCATAAGTTTGTGACTTGTAAAGGTTAGGTTTACGATTAAAAAACTAGAAACTAAGACTACAATATTTACTAACTACAGCAAAGCGAAGAAATAACAATATATACGTTTCGTAAAATTATACCTAAGATACATTGAGATCACAGTTCATCATCCATGTATTGCTCGACTGAATAATACGTACTGTGACTTTGTGGCTTCGTGAAAATTGCACTTTATTTCCGTAGAAATACGCTTCGTACACATACACAATACAACATACAAGGTCAACAAACACAGCTGCTTACCCGCACGCGTTCAATTACCGACTGACTCCTCTTTCGCTCGCTCGTGCTGGCTGTGTACAGCCAGAAGGTTTTTGCTGCGTGCCCACCCATTAAGGGTTTTACCGCAGGTAGGATTATTATTGAAAGATGTAGGATGAAGGTGATGTAGGTTTCTGAATGGGAGTTAATTTTGAGGTTACCAAAGTACCTTCGGGTTGAAGGAGAGGATGCAGTACTTAGCACCCATTTTTTTTTTTTTTTTTTTTTTTTTTAATATTTTGTATTTTAGTTGGGGAGAAATTTAGATGCCAAACAGCTTGGAAGAATTATGAGGAGCTCAGCTTTAGCTGCTGATAGGTTTAGCTCCTGGGTTATCTAGGGTGCCCGCATGCCATACGGGGGACCCGATGCAGTCTAGATCGGCGTCTAGTGGGGTCATAATTTCCCAATGATCTGACAAGGGCGCTTCTGTGAGATGGTAAACTTGCGTATAATTTTGAAGCCCGGCGCCTAATTTCATCCTCCACGTATGGAAGACCCGATGCTTCGTGGAGCAACCTGGTAGGGAAATAACGTCCCACAGAATAAATAGATCGTAGTCCTCTATTCTGTGCACGTTGAAGCCATGCTAAACAGCTGTCTGCTGCCATGCCCCAGATCTCGCAGGCATATAGCATCACCGGGATTACCAGCGCTCGGAAGAGGTACAACTTCATGCGGACTGGCATCGAGGTCGACCCCAGCATTGGGTACAGGGAAGCAATTGCTCCCTGTACCTTCGTCGAAAGGTCCCTGATGTGCCGGCGAAAAGTTAAACCTCTATCCAAGTTTACTCCTAGGTACTGGACAGAGTTAGACCACTCTATCCTTCGACCTCGGTAGCTGAAGTTGGGGCAGTCTGCGGGGGTGTAGCGCTTTGTGAAAAGTATGGCGTGGCTTTTGTCCGGATTTACGGACATCGGCCAACGCCGGCACCACTGTTGTGTTAGGCGGAGATGTCTTTGAATGGGGTTGAAGGATCTGAGAATGTGTTTGTCCTTGCAGAACAGAAACACGTCGTCAGCGTATTGTGCCATTTCGACTCGTGGTTCTGTGGGGAAATCTGCCATAAAGACGTTGAAGAGGGTGGGAGATAGCACAGAGCCTTCGGGGACTCCACCTCTCACTGGTCTGAGTGTTGATGTCTTCCCCGCGACTGAGACTTTAAATGTGCGATGTCGCAAGAAGCTGTGTAGAATGTTGATCACTTGTGTTGGGAGCCCCAGATGGATCATTTTGTGTAGGAGTCCGGCATGCCATGTCGTAGAGAAGGCCTTCTCGACATCCAACGAAACTGCGGCAGTGAAGGCGCCTTCCTGGAAGCCCAGGGCGGCGGTCTCCACCACACGCAGCAACTGCTGAACTGTCGAGTGCCCAGGACGAAAACCAAATTGGTGGTCAGGAATGGCTTGAATGTCTACCAATATTGGGGACAAGCGAGCAAGAATTAGCCTCTCGAGAACTTTCGAAAGGGTGGAGAGGAGGCTAATGGACCTGTAGCTGGAAGGGTGTACCGGATTCTTCCCAGGTTTCAATATGCAAATCACCCGGGCCTCTCTCCACTCTCGTGGAAAGTACCCAAGGGCGAGGCACATATTGAAAATCCTAGTCAGGAAGAGAACCGCATTGAAGGGAAGATGGCGGAGCATTAGGGGAGTCGACTCCTCTTTGGCGGGCGGGCTGCCTTTTTATAGTTTACTAACATTCCAGAAATTTCTCAAACAATCGAGACCCGGCTAGAACAAAGGCGAACTCCCGCCCAGCATTTCGGCGAGCTTTTATCTCCGCATTGCACTGCCGTCTCTTTGATCTCGTTGCACGCGCCGCCTCCAATCAACAATGACCTGGCGACAGTACATGTTACTGGCAAATAAACTTTTAATAGACTTTTTGAAGAGATTTTCGTTTCAGATTTCCCTAAATGTTTCGAGCAGTGCGAACTTTGAGCAGGATATTTGATGTCTGTTTTTCCTGTGTTGTGTTCATGTTGACGCTGTTATAATTATTATATACATATAGAACTATGTTGTAAATATATAGTCGAGGTTATGTTTTAAACAATGATGTGCAAGAAAGTCTATAAGTTGAATGAGACAATGCGTATGATTTTCTTTTGAATTCAGAAGACTTTCCTAGTTTCTAAATTTGTTATTTTAGCCAGGCAGGGCATGTTGAAACAGATAATATTTCATTTCTTTTCTATATAAAGCGTTCACTAGAAATAGTCCTAAGAGTTTTCCTGAAGTTAGCAAGTTTCTTTGCTATGTAAGTTGCATATCTAACAAAAAAATAAATGGTGTTCTATTAAAATTAACAAAGGTGTAGTTAGTTCCGGTTAAACGGGAAGTTAGGAAAATCGGTTATTACCTATACGGGTAAGTGGTGGAGGGGGAAGTTGTAACTAATTTCTATGTTACACGG
The DNA here is from genome assembly GCA_030765055.1 of Mantis religiosa. NCBI lineage: Eukaryota > Metazoa > Arthropoda > Insecta > Mantodea > Mantidae > Mantis > Mantis religiosa. Next base: position 2,438,400 of record JAUKNK010000101.1, on the reverse strand, counting down.
AGGTGTGTCATGTTGACTCATACATAATACAAAGTACAAAATCCAGCTGTATATGTGGGGGCTGTTATTAAAGGCAGGAAGGATGCTAGACGTCGTCATGTCAACAATACTGCTTCTAAATACGTACAATGTGAAGCTATTAACAGTAAAGTAAACAAATATAATAATGTGTAACATAAAACTTCGCTTATCTTAAAAGAAATGCTGATACTTCTTATAAATTGATTACGATCGCGATTTCGTAAATATTTGATTCACACTATCAGCTTGAGCCATCAACAACCTCGTTGTCAAGGTTACAATCGCTAGATGTCACTATGTTTTTGTCAGGACTACCAAAATCTGAAAACGAAACAAATTTAGAAACAGAATCAACAGCCGGCATTTCAAAATTCATCACGCGATGTTTGTGTTTTAAAATAAATATTTTTTCCCAAACCATTAAATCTATTGGACCATTCAATTGTTTTAATAATTTAACTTCTGGATTTATTTCATGGATAAATGACCAAAACTGATCTGCTACGGCCAATTTAGCAGTTTGTTTATACTTAATGTTACGAAAATGTTCTTTCATTCTGGTTTCCAAATTACGTTTTGTCTTTCCAATATAAACTTTATCACAATCGAAACAATTAAACTGATAAATACCAGATCTTTTATTGTTAGGAATTTTATCTTTTTAGAGGAATGCAGTAAATTGTTAGTACTATATTTATTTTGAAGAACTAAAGTTATAGCAAACTCCTTAAAAAAAGTTCGAAAACCTTTATTAACCCAAGGATGGCAAGTAAATTTTTTAAAATTGTAATCGAGTTTTATTTATTTAATTATTTATTTTCTGCTTCTACTTACGTTCGCTATGTTAAGAGGTTAGAGCAATAACATCTGCAACAGCATACTCTGTTCCCATCTAACCTTTACACGGAAAATTGTTCTTAATTTCTACTTTCTCAAAAATGGCCAGTGACAACATTAAAATAACATAATCACAAGGTATTTTCATAAAAAATGAAATGTGTATTTTGTATCATCTGGGAATATCCTCAGAAGTCGTCTTCATTCTAAATGAGTTTATTATGATAAACCGTAAGACATAACAACATATTAATGCACAGTTCAAAGATATACCTAATTTATTTGAAATATTTACTTTCTTGTGGCGTTAAATATTTCTGAGCAATTATTTATTATAGGTTTGAACCGTCAAATACTTTGTACTTTCTCAATTACAAAAAGGCATTACATTTTGTTTATTTCTTGGCCATGCAAAGTCTTTACATAACGACCAGCTCCTAAAATATTCCGCTATCGCTTAAAGTCTAAAAATGGAAATGGATTATTTCGGCATGTACTCGGCACGGAGGTCCAAACTCGGTATATTCTCCCTATGTCCCCAAGTGGGGCACCCAGGGAGAAGGGATGAGGCTAAGCAGATACGGCGGCCATCCCAAGGAGCCACCACAATGCAGAGGGCAGGGTTCATCCTGCCATGCAGCGCCGACATTTCTTACAGTGAAAGAGACCACCAGATGAGAGATGATGTGAAATGATAACGGAGATGAAATGGAGAGACAGAAATGCTCACTTTCTTCTTGGGCAACAAGCCAGGTGAAAAGACGACTACAAATCAATGTTTTGGGAGTGTGCATCTCTCCCATCATCAGGATATTTATAAATGTTATAACCTCAAATGAAACATTGGATATAACACAACTATAAACAAAGACAAAACACTATCAAAATTCGCATTACTGAACAAAAGACTGTTTTCAATAAATTAAATGCCAGGTCAGGAGACGGCGTGAGTATAGAAAATTGTGTCAAATAAACGTAACTACTTAAGTTTATTATCAAGCTGTATTGATCTTTGCTTCTTAAGTCGACGGATTTCAATTTTATGGCCGGTTCCCAAGAGCAGCTGAACTGAAATCCAGGATCACGATTACGTGTCATCCTTTCAGATGATGTACTGGTCTGGTATGTGTCACAATAACACATAAATACAAAAGGTAGCAATTAGGTATACGATACTATCTCCACTGCAAACCGCCGTTGCAGACGGCGTTTGTGTTGTTATTCTTCTTACTTTCTCTTAAATTTCCCTAATGAGTTAGAGTAAGGGGCATAAATGAAAAATCAATTTAAAGGGAATATGTTGTGATGGCCTCTTCATTGAAGGAATTTTGAACAACTTTATACAGATACACAAAGCGTATCATACCAAAATATGGATATGCAAAAAGCACTCAACTTAAGTGTTTTACATTTCTTTTGCAGCAGATATCGTTTCTCAGATATCAGTGGTTTGGCGCGAATTTCAAACTGAGGGAAGCTTCAAATAATAATTTTCATTAAAATAAGAGAGAATAATGACTCAAAGAACTAAGGCTACTCTTTAGTACTCTTTCTATTGTACAGTCACACATAGGTCCAGTAGCGAGGCGTGACTTTCAAAGTGAGGGAAGCTCCAAATAATAATTTTCATTAAAATAAGAGAGAATAATCACTCAAAGAACTAAGGCTACTCTTTAGTACTCTTTCTATTGTACAGTCACACGTAGGTCCAGTAGCGAGGTGTGACTTTCAAAGTGAGGGAAGCTCCAAATAATAATTTTCATTAAAATAAGAGAGAATAATGACTCAAAGAACTATGGCTACTCTTTAGTACTCTTTCTATTGTACAGTCACACGTAGGTCCAGTAGCGAGGTGTGACTTTCAAAGTGAGGGAAGCTCCAAATAATAATTTTCATTAAAATAAGAGAGAATAATCACTCAAAGAACTAAGGCTACTCTTTAGTACTCTTTCTATTGTACAGTCACACATAGGTCCAGTAGCGAGGCGTGACTTTCAAAGTGAGGGAAGCTCCAAATAATAATTTTCATTAAAATAAGAGAGAATAATCACTCAAAGAACTAAGGCTACTCTTTAGTACTCTTTCTATTGTACAGTCACACCTAGGTCCAGTAGCGAGGCGTGACTTTCAAAGTGAGGGAAGCTCCAAATAATAATTTTCATTAAAATAAGAGAGAATAATGACTCAAAGAACTAAGGCTACTCTTTAGTACTCTTTCTATTGTACAGTCACACATAGGTCCAGTAGCGAGGCGTGACTTTCAAAGTGAGGGAAGCTCCAAATAATAATTTTCATTAAAATAAGAGAGAATAATCACTCAAAGAACTAAGGCTACTCTTTAGTACTCTTTCTATTGTACAGTCACACGTAGGTCCAGTAGCGAGGTGTGACTTTCAAAGTGAGGGAAGCTCCAAATAATAATTTTCATTAAAATAAGAGAGAATAATGACTCAAAGAACTAAGGCTACTCTTTAGTACTCTTTCTATTGTACAGTCACACGTAGGTCCAGTAGCGAGGTGTGACTTTCAAAGTGAGGGAAGCTCCAAATAATAATATTCATTAAAATAAGAGAGAATAATGACTCAAAGAACTAAGGCTACTCTTTAGTACTCTTTCTATTGTACAGTCACACATAGGTCCAGTAGCGAGGCGTGACTTTCAAAGTGAGGGAAGCTCCAAATAATAATTTTCATTAAAATAAGAGAGAATAATGACTCAAAGACCTAAGGCTACTCTTTAGTACTCTTTCTATTGTACAGTCACACGTAGGTCCAGTAGCGAGGTGTGACTTTCAAAGTGAGGGAAGCTCCAAATAATAATTGTCATTAAAATAAGAGAGAATAATGACTCAAAGAACTAAGGCTACTCTTTAGTACTCTTTCTATTGTACAGTCACACGCAGGTCCAGTAGCGGGGTGTGACTTTCAAACTGAGGGAAGCTCCAAATAATAATTTTCATTAAAATAAGAGAGAATAATGACTCAAAGAACTAAGGCTACTCTTTAGTACTCTTTCTATTGTACAGTCAAACGTAGGTCCAGTAGCGAGACGTTACTTTCAAAGTGAGGGAAGCTCCAAACAATAATTGTCATTAAAATAAGAGAGAATAATGACTCAAAGAACTAAGGCTACTATTTAGTAGTCTTTCTATTGTACAGTCACACGTAAATCCAGTAGCGAGGCTTGAATTTCAAAGTGAGAGGAGCTCCAAATAATAATTTTCATTAAAATAAGAGAGAATAATGACTCAAAGAACTAAGGCTACTCTTTCTATTGTACAGTCACACGTAGGTCCAGTAGCAAGGTGTGGCTTTCAAAGTGAGAGAAGCTCCAAATAATAATTTTCATTAAAATAAGAGAGAATAATGACTCAAAGAACTAAGGCTACTCTTTAGTACTCCTTCTATTGTACAGTCACACGTAGGTCCTGTAGCGAGACGTGACTTTCAAAGCGATGTAAGCTCCAAATAATAATTTTCATTAAAATAAGAGAGAATAATGACTCAAAGAACTAAGGCTACTCTTTAGTACTCCTTCTATTGTACAGTCACACGTAGGTCCAGTAGCGAGACGTGACTTTCAAAGTGAGGGAAGCTCCAAATAATAATTTTCATTAAAATAAGAGAGAATAATGACTCAAAGAACTAAGGCTACTCTTTAGTACTCTTTCTATTGTACAGTCACACGTAGGTCCAGTAGCGAGGCGTGACTTTCAAAGTGATGTAAGCTCCAAATAATAATTTTCATTAAAATAAGAGAGAACAATGACTCCAAGAACTAAGGCTACTCTTTAGTATTCTTTCTATTGTACAGTCACACGTAGGTCCAGGAGCCAGACGTGACTTTCAAAGTGAAGGAAGCTCCAAATAATAATTTTCATTAAAATAAGAGAGAATAATGACTCAAAGGACTAAGGCTGCTCTTTAGTACTCTTTCTATTGTACAGTCAGACGTAGGTCCAGTAGCGAGACGTGACTTTCAGAGTGAGAGAAGCTCCAAATAATAATTTTCATTAAAATAAGAGAACAATGACTCAAAGAACTAAGGCTACTCTTTCTATTGTACAGTCACACGTAGGCAAGACTGCTCACACTACAAGCAGACATATTCCTGCTTTCCCTCTCCACTCAGACGTTCGCTGGCCCAAACCCCGTGAACTGTTAGCCTAACATGGAGCACGCAATTCAAAAGTTTTTGCTAATAACTTAAAACTCCATAAGAATTTCCTATTTCTCACCACTTAATACTGATCTACGTAACATAAAATTGCTAACGCTATTGTAATATATTTACAGTTGTATTTAAAAGCGCAACATAAAACAAAAAAAGACTATAAATTTTTCTTCACGTGGTACAGAGAGTTGACGTAACAAAATCTGTCAGTGCTTCCTAATTATGGAAGGGTCCCGATCGCTTCAGGAGGAAGGGCGGTATCCGAATGCTGAATGAGCTCGCGGAACTAAGCAGCTGTCAAACTGTCCGGAGCACCGCGGTTGTTAGCGACTAAATTTTGAAAATGTACACAGAGCAAATAAAATATTGTTTGGCATGAATTATCTTTCTCCTTTTTCCCCCTCTCTCTTTAAATTCTTGGGGAAGCGACGCTTCAACGCTTATTTGCACGCTTCGCCAATGTCAGGTATATTCTAGTGCTTGATGTGCTCTTCTTACATCTCCAAATATTGACTTAATTCCTCATAGTGTATTATTGGTGTTCTAACTCAATGTAGCCTGTCCCTGCGTGTTATTGTTCTCTAACCTTGTTTTCACTCTGATCTGTAAAGCATTTTACTGCTGATCGACCAATAATAAATTTAAAAAATTGACATACGTTTTTGTTACTGCTTTAGACCAAATCGGTGACTCTAACTTTGTAACAATTGCTCATCGCCATGACACTCCCGCTTTTACTATTATGTTGTTAAGTCATATCGGATGATGAATGAAATTGGTGAAATGATGCTCAAATGAATCCGGGGTCCATGGAGCTTAGAGCTACCTGAAATTCGTCTTTTAATGATAAGGGAAAACCCCGGAAAAAACCTTATCCAGACCGAGATTCGAACTCGGGACCTCTTGAACGTGAGGTAGACACGCTACCATCTACGCCACCGAGGCGGGCTCGGTTTGTTTACTTTCGGTTTTCTTTATAACATCGCTTACTCTACCTTATGATTCCAAGATATACCTCTAGATTTGCTAACCTCTGTGATACTGGTTGAAACGCCCAAAACTTTTATTTCTAAACAAAAGTACTATCCACATTCCCAGAATGTTTTGGAATTCGGCGTCTCGCGTTGAAACATCCGACTATCGCTCGGGCCTCCTTCTACCAAACAACGGAATGTGATATGAAAAACATCTCTGACGTGTTACTTCACATGTTTTCTCCATCAGGTCTTCAACAAACTGTTACTTCTAGGCCCTCTATTCCATGTAATTCATGTTAATCTAGATAATTGAAATAATACACATTGGGCTTAAGAGTGAGAGCATTTAAAAGTCGGTCTAGAGAAGTACCGAGTTCGAATCTTGGCCAGGATGAGCTATATGGTTACACTTTCCCTTAACCTTAAAGGATGATATCTAGTATCTCTAAGCTCTATGTACTCTGTACTCATTTGAACATAATTTCATTCATCGTCCGATATGACTTAACGTTGGAGGTTTTCCCTTAACCTGAAAGATGAATGTCTGGTAACTAAGCTCTATGTATCCTGTACTCATTTGAACATCATTTCATTCATCGTCCGATATGACTTAACGTTGGAGGTTTTCTCTTATCCTGAAAGATGAATGTCTGATAACTCTAAGCTCTATGTACCCTGTACTCATTTGAACATAATTTCATTCATCGTCCGATATGACTTAACGTTGGAGGTTTTCTCTTAACCTGAAAGATGAATGTCTGGTAACTCTAAGCTCTATGTACCCTGTACTCATTTGAACATCATTTCATTCATCGTCCGATATGACTTAACGTTGGAGGTTTTGCCTTATCCTGAAAGATGAATGTCTGGTAACTCTAAGCTCTATGTACCCTGTACTCATTTGAACATCATTTCATTTATCGTCCGATATGACTTAACGTTGGAGGTTTTCTCTTATCCTGAAAGATGAATGTCTGATAACTCTAAGCTCTATGTACCCTGTACTCATTTGAACATAATTTCATTTATCGTCCGATATGACTTAACGTTGGAGGTTTTGCCTTATCCTGAAAGATGAATGTCTGGTAACTCTAAGCTCTATGTACCCTGTACTCATTTGAACATAATTTCATTTATCGTCCGATATGACTTAACGTTGGAGGTTTTGCCTTATCCTGAAAGATGAATGTCTGATACCTCTAAGCTCTATGTACCCTGTACTCATTTGAACATCATTTCATTCATCGTCCGATATGACTTAACGTTGGAGGTTTTCTCTTATCCTGAAAGATGAATGTCTGATAACTCTAAGCTCTATGTACCCTGTACTCATTTGAACATCATTTCATTCATCGTCCGATATGACTTAACGTTGGAGGTTTTGCCTTATCCTGAAAGATGAATGTCTGGTAACTCTAAGCTCTATGTACCCTGTACTCATTTGAACATCATTTCATTCATCGTCCGACATGAGTTTGCTGGTTAAAGGAAATGAATTCGGAGAGGGGGGGTGGTGTTGAGTGGGAAGGAATAACCGACTTTTCATTTGAGAAAATTATAACTATTGGAAAATCCAAAGAAACAAAAAGAAATATGCCCAAAATGCTATTTTCCACAAAATATAATATAAAATATATGATTGACATAAATTATATGGTTTAAGGACGTCTACAATTTATGTATAATAAGATTTTGTCTCACCTCTTACAGTTTACCAGTTACACGAAGGTTATTGTGAATAAAGAGAACTTCTATGGACATTCCCAGCAAATTGAAGATACGCATTTCATTTGTCATAAATTATGACTCATAATAGTTCTTTATGGTACAGACAATCAAGAAGTATTTATCCAAGACTGGAAGGTTTGAATGGATAAATAAATCTTGTACCATACAACGTTTTATACAAGACTTACCCTAATCATTAAAAGGGTCCATTACTTTTTAAATTAAATTGTAATAAAATAGAAACACCATTTATAATGTTATTTTCTGAGAAAGAGGAGCTATTTATATCAAGGCCGGCTTGATGTGTGTCACAAACATAGTTGGCTAATACCTAGTGTGAGCGAATCGATGTTGGCTAGTAATTTCTAGGGAATTCTTTTAATTGTATTTTATTGACACACACATAGAAGTGTCGTTGAAGAGTCAACCTTCTCCGAGGACAAGGATCCTTCGACGTTTTGCCATTCCAGGACTCTGACCCTTACTGGCGTTATGATGGATTTGTAGTAAGAGACGGTGAGTAGATGGTAGGACTTTGTTTTAATGAAGTATCACAAGTTGTAGGATGAAATAAAGGTTATGTTGTTTATTATAGGAGACCATTAAGGTTATGATGGGCCTAAAATGAATCTGGGGCTCTTGTACGTTTCCTCGGGGTCAATGTCATGTTCGTCGAGACCTCGGGTAAGTTGTAGTTTATTCATACATGCTTAAAGTGAGTTTCATCTCTCCTTATATTATAGTGTTACTTTATTAGGTTAATTTTCCTTATTAAAGTGCAACTTTACAATTAAGTATTGGATAAAAGTATCTTAACACATGGAAGTTTAATAAAAATCAGACACATTTCTGAGAAAAACGAAATTTTCCATATAAGGAGTAGTTTGTGGTGGAGGGTTTCTTAAACTCTTTATGTCGCGTCATTGGAAAGTGCTGGACATAAATACAACTTTTTTTCTATTTTTGGTTTTTAAACACTTCATTTTTCGGTTATGCTATTCACGCATGCATGCACAAGCACACAAATATACACCACAAATGCATACATATTATTCTAAAAATGCTTTTAAAGAAAGAAACAGGCAGTATGTATTAACTCTGAAAGCCTGTTCAGAAGCTATTTTACATAATGTATAAGTGAGAAACTACCAAATTGTATTTGTATATAACATTTGCTATTCGATTTTGCATCATATTGAAAAAAGTTGTTTAAAGACAACCCCAAGCAAGATTTTTTTTTTCCAATTTTAAATGTTAATTAAAATTTAAGAAATGTTGGAATAGTTGTTTAATAAAATATAAATGTAATTAGTGATAAAAACAAAAGATACTCGCAGTCAAAGACGTGAGATAAATTATATAACTTCTATGAAAGGAGATCGTGAAAAATCCGGTAGCTATAGGGACGGAAGAAACTTCTGTATGTATAAGTGTACCTTAAACTTATTTATTGTGTTTTAGAATAAAGAGTAATCTTTAACAAACAAGGAAATATTATTTCACCAATAATTGTGTGATAAAACATCGGTCCGAGACCACAGCTGCGAAATCAACCGTAAAAGATCACCAACTGCAGCTAGGCTGGGAAAGGATGATACAAAATCAAGGAAATAACACCAAATCTACCTCGAAATTGGCTTCACGAGGTGAGCAAATAAAAAGGTTAATCAACAAATTGAGGAACTAACGTAACACAAAGGAATTTTAGGAAAAGCCTCACCCTGCCCATTTTCATATTGCCTGTATTTATGTGTGATATTCAAGTTTAGTGTTCATTCTTTGACATGTCTAATGTTCACATCTTTTGCGGTTACTAGTAAACTTACTAAATCTAATCCAATCTCGACATCAAGTTTTGTTTGGACTACGAAATTTTCCCTACTTAATGTAAGAATGCAGTAAAGGATAGCGGACATGCATCATTGTTTTGTTTCTTGGTGAAACCCCGTTCCTCCCCGAGCTAGACGCTGGAACACCCTCTTGAGTGTTGTTACTTGGCTGGTAAATGGGTTCATTGACCTTGGCGCTGCGAGTAGGGAGGACGGCCGCTCCCACGACCCCCGTGACGTCACGACTTGGACCTGCGGGAGGTCAGTGAACTGAGACGATCCCCAACCTCTCAAGTGAGACACAACACCACCTGTTGCTTCCACCCTCACTCACTTACACTTCTATGTATCATTACACACCTCGTTGCAACGATACAGAGCGATGTCAAATGTTTAAATCGTCTGTCTTGCAGGACCACGAGAAAAATCTAAGTGACTTACCACTTGAAAAAAAAAAAAAAACAATGTGTTTAGACGACTTCTTATACTCTTATACAAAATATTCCTGAAATATACTTGTTAATAGAGATAAACCTTGGAAAGCAATTATTCTTCTGCGCTTAGTCTATATAGGACAAGGTTTGGAAAGAGAATGATATGTTTTATAGTATCTAATTATGATTTATATGGGATACTTGTTCTAGCGGGTTTTTATTCAAAAGTTATAAATTGCTACGAAAAACTCTGATTCGGAAACTGAATCGGCGATAGTAAAAGGAACTTAACATTCCTACAACTGAAGGACTGAAAATGACTAAAAAGTTCACTGCTATAGCGGGATTTAAACCACGGATTTTCTTGACTCTGTCCAGCCACTGACAACTTGCCGGCATTTGAAACACGGAACGTAAATTAGCTACAATAAGTACGTCGCCATTTAGGAAAATCTCACACGAATTTGAGATATGGTTTGTCGGAAGAAAGGCGAGTCAGTTAGGGAACTCTGTTCTGTTGGCACATTATTATGGTCGTTAAGTTGGTAATACGAACCGCACGGAAATCATGGTTCAAATTCGGGCTATGACATTGAATGAACCTACCTTTCTGAAATAAACCTTCCTTATACGTTTATATACATTCTTATTTGTTTATAAATGCACTTGAAGGTTCAGACCACCTTCATTTAATGTCTGCTGATGTAAATTTGTTGTAAATGAAAACTAGGTTTTCCTAAGTAGGTACACCTTTTATTTAGGTTATTCGATATGTATTACATTTTCATTTCACAGTTTTAATATGTTGTATAATTTTTCTAAAAATTAGTTTAGAGTTGTAATTTATAATATGACTAATTTTAATAGGTCCATGTGAACATTTTTTGTATAATTGTAGTAATTTGTCATTTTCTTTCTTATTAATACTATCTCTCCACAACTACAATATGGATAATTTTCTACAGTAGTAAAGGAGTTAAGCTTAGGCGTAATCAAATTTTAAAAATGTCTTGCATATCTTTCTTCATTCTTTTAAACCATGGAGCTGTATTTATTTCATTTATCCAAAGATCTTCAGGGTGTTCATTCATTTTACATCTTTCTTTAATTTGGCAAGTGAGTTGCATATCCACCAATTTACCCTCATTTCTTGCCTCCTTAATAAATTCAATTTACAGCTTCCAATGATATTACAGTGTCCAGGGATCCAAATTAATTTGTTACTTAATCCTTTCTGATTAGCCATGCATATTTTCTGTTCTATTTCTGTTTATATTGTGCTAAAATTTACTTCATAGCTGGTTCCTTTTAATTTACTCAAAATGCTATAAAAATCAGAAAAAATGGTATGCTATAAGGTTGCTAGAACAGTGTACTTTGGGTTGGTATATTCAATATACTCTTTTGAGGATCTTCCAACAATTGCATTAAGGTGTTGCAACAAACAGGAACACAAAACTAATAAAACAAGTGAACCAATATACTCCAAGTAAACAACTTTTTTCAGATCGAACAATTCTACCTTTTACATGTATTTATATCTTAGAAACAGTTTCATTCATATATGAAAATAAAAGCATCTGCTAGCTTAACAATGAATACCATTCATACAATACACAATCCATCTCCAACAACATAGATGAACAAAAAGTTTGAATTCAGTTTTCCATAAAGGTATTAACTTACTGAGACCATTAAAGATCCAGAGATCAAAGCATTTAAAAATAAAGTTAAAAACTTGCTCTTAAATGATTTATTCAGTTGATGAATTAATGAATACCCAATTTTGAATACCCTTTGCACTAAATGACTTGTTTATTTAGAATTAGAAATTGGTAAATAAACCATCCATCCTGGTTAATTTTTGACCTCTGAATTTGTTTCATGGGTTCTGTTTAACTGGGAGATGCACTTCGGTTCAAGAAGAAGCTTGACAACCTCCAAGACCAATATTATTATCTGTATTATAGTACTCTAGTCACCTCAATTGTAAATATAATAGAAATGTAATCAGTATAAAATGTTCAAATGCAATTGCATATCTGAGTGAGGGTTTTTTCCAAGTTTTCACTCAGTTAAATTTAAAGGGAGTCGATTAATAACACTATACAACACTTACTTTTAAATTTTCCCGGAACATGTTTCAGAGACTATCTGCCTCCATTGTCAACTGGACATCATCTGGTTCTCTGTAATGTAGCTGGCAATATTTTGTCATAGGTCTCCTCTGGTGGCGGTTCAAGGAACTTGCTGAACAAATATTTCTGGGGGATGTCGTAATTGAATACTTTGTTCCTATTTTTTGAAATGAAGATTTGTTCCCATGTGGATAGTTCTTGTTTTCCTGATGTATGTTTTAGTAGTTTTGGTTCTGGATTTATGTTGTTTTTTTTTCCCCCCCAAAAATGCGTGGCAACTGCTGATTTTTCTAATTGTTTATATTTTATGTTTCTAAAGTGTTGCTTTGCTCTTGTTTCTAAATTTCTTTTGGTTTTTCCAATATAAATTTGACTACAGTCATTGCATTCAATTTGATATATACCAGATTTTTTGTTAGATGGAATGGCATCTTTGATGTTTGAGCAAATTAGGTTTTTTTAAGGAGTAATGGTTGACTGGTGCTAGTTGAATGTTTTGTTTTTTGAAGACTTTTTTGAATTTATCAAAGGCCCATGGATGGTAAGTGAATTTTTTGAAAATCATATTAGTTTCTGTAGCTGAGAGGGTTGGGGTTTCCTTTATTAGCTTCTTCTTTTTTGCTAAGCTCACTTTTTTGTCTACTAATGATTTGGGAAAGTCATTTTTTTGTGCTATTTCAATTATTTTGATGTATTCTGTTTTGTATTCTTCTGCTGTGAGAGGGATGTTGACCAGTCTGTGTGCTAAACTATTGACAATGGAGGCAAAGTCTCTGAAACATGTTCCAGGAAATTTAAAAGTAAGTGTTGGTTAGTGTCATTAATCAACTCCCTTTAAATTTAATTTATTACAACAACACTGTTTTCAACACTTCCAAGAAAGAAATTGTTTCACTCAGTTATTAATGCAAATGCCGGGTATTTGTGCAACCTTGTGTGTTTTCTTTATAAATTGTAAATATGATTGTTTAAATTACATTTAAAAATGAGTTGATTAATAACACTTACTTTTTTTGCCTTAGTATTTTTTTGACAAGTCCTATATTCTGTTCAAATTTTGATGGTGAATAATCTGAATGTAAATATGTAAAAACTAGAAGTAAGCAGTAGTGAAGCAACAAATACTACACAAAATAGAATTATTTGTAACAACAATTTGCTTATCTTTAAGGAAATTTTCATCAATTTCTTAAAGATAAGTGAAATTTTGTTACAAATAATTCTATTTTGTGTAGTAGTGAATCTGAAGACTTTACTTAATTTTGTAGTTCATAATATATAAGATAGCTGTTGTTTGAATAGCAATAAGTTCAGTTGCATATATAGATCTTGACACAGCTTAATCTTAATGCTACCTTCATTATTATGGACAGCCCACCTCAGTAGTGTAGATGGCAGTGTGTCTGCCTTACATTCAAGAGGTACCGAGTTAGAATCTCTGTTGGGGTTAGTTATCTGGATAAGGTTTTTCTGGGTTTTACCTCATTCTGAAAGACGAATGTCAGGTAACTCTAAGCACTATGGACCCTGAGTTCATTTGAGCATCATTTTACACATTTCATTCATTGTCTGATATGACTTAATGTTGGAGGATGTAAATTAAAACAAAATTATTATGGATATAAAGTGCTGCTCTTTGGGGACTTTAGATCTGTCAGGTTGTAAGATAAGCAGCACTCAGGAAGTGCACTAAATACTTTTCCTATTATCTACTTAGTGCTGTTGCATTCTGTTAATAAATTTCATGCTAAGATTTCAGTGGAAATACATGTTTCGAGGTTCCCTGAATGAAAAAGCACTTTTAGAAAAAGTCTGTATGTGGGATAGCTCAAAAGTGAAAAGTCTGTTAACATAAAATTTGTTATTTAAGTTCAACCTCTTCTATGATAATCTTTATGGAGTCAATAGACTCTTTACAAGAGCATCTGACATTGTTAGAGTTAACAGTAAAGTTTTTACAATTATGTACAAGAGCATAATTACTGAAACATACATTCTGCAATACTGTATAGACATTATAGACATTAGGCAACATTTTAATACATTTTAATACATTTTTGAATTTAATATTTGCATTATTTTTGAAATTTGTTGGTAATTAATTATAAAATAAGGCTCAAATTTCATAAGCATCTTTATTATTTTGGTTTTTATTTACTTATGGCAGTCTTTATTGAGCACATTAAATTCCTTATTATGTGTGACAAGTAAAATCTTTTTATAAATACAGAGAGAAACTACTGTCGGTAGTTGAGCTTGTACAAGAATCTCATACATTATTTTGAATTTTTAATGTACTATTAATATTGGAAATACTTGTAACCCCCGTATTTCAGTTCTATACACTAAATGTGGGTAAACTTATGCCATAGTAAGTTCTCTTTAGAATATGTGTGTTCTTTTTTTTTCACTGTCTTAGAAGGTATAGTTCTAACTTAATTTTTTTTGCAAACAGCATCTACTTGTGTATTATACATTAACCGTTCATCAATGTTTTTGCCTAAATTTTTAAAATTTCTCAGTTGGAGAATTTAATGGCATGTTGGCCATAGTAGCTCAGTTGGTTAAAGCACCCGCACGGAGAGTGGGAAATCCGTGGTTCAAATCCTGGCTATGACATTGAATTTTTCAGTCTGACTCTACTCATTCAAACCTTAGACTACACACGGCTAGTGAGGAAGAAATGATTATTTCTATCAATTTATCTAAAATAAAACATAAAGGTTTAACTATGAAGCCTGGGACTTAAGTACTTACAGCATAGTAAGTCGCCACAAAAGGTGCGTGCTTCATAGCATGTGAGAACCCCTAGTGGTCTACCGGGAAACATACGAGTCAGTTGGAGAATTTAACGTCATGTCGGCATGTTGGCCATAGTAGCTCAGTGGTTTAACTACGAAGCCTAGGACTTAAGTACTTACAGCATAGTAAGTCGCCACAAAAGGTGCGTGTGTCATAGCATATGAGAACCCCTAGTGGTCTACCGGGAAACATACGAGTCAGTTGGAGAATTTAATGTCATGTCGGCATGTTGGCCATAGTAGCTCAGTGGTTTTACTATGAAGCCTGGGACTTAGGTACTTACAGCATAGTAAGTCGCCACAAAAGGTGCGTGTCTCATAGCATATGAGAACTCCTAGTGGTCTACCGGGAAACATACGAGTCAGTTGGAGAATTTAATGTCATGTCGACATGTTGGCCATAGTAGCTCAGTGGTTTAACTACAAAGCCTGGGACTTAAGTACTTACAGCATAGTAAGTCACCATAAAAGGTGTGGGTCTTATAGCATATGAGAACTCCTAGTGGTCTACCAGGAAACATACGAGTCAGTTGGAGAATTTAATGTCATGTCGGCATGTAGGCCATAGTAGCTCAGTGGTTTAACTACGAAGCCTGGGACTTAAGTACTTACAGCATAGTAAGTCGCAACAAAAGGTGTGTGGCTCTTAGCATATGAGAACCCCTAGTGGTTTACCGGGAAACATACAAGTCAGTTGGAGAATTTAATGTCATGTCGGCATGTTGGTCACAGTAGCTCAGTGGTTTAACTACGAAGCCTGGGACTTAAGTACTTACAGCATAGTAAGTCGCCATGAAACGTGCGTGTCTCTTAGCATATGACCACCTCTAGTGGTCTACCGGAAAAAATACGAGTCAGTTGGAGAATTTAATGTCATGTCGGAATGTCGGTCATAGTAGCTCAGAGGTTATACTATGAAGCTGGGACTTAAGTACTTACAGCACAGTAAGTCACCACAAAAGGTGCGTGTCTCATAGCATATGAGAACTCCTAGTGGTCTTCCGGGAAACATACGAGTCAGTTGGAGAATTTAATGTCATGTCGGCATGTTGGCCATAGTAGCTCAGAGGTTTTACTATGAAGCTGGGACTTAAGTACTTAGAGCATAGTAAGTCGCCACAAAAGGTGCGTCTCATAACATATAAGAACCCCTAGTGGTCTACCAGGAAACATACGAGTCAGTTGGAGAATTTAATGTCATGTCGACATGTTGGCCATAGTAGCTCAGTGGTTTAACTACAAAGCCTGGGACTTAAGTACTTACAGCATAGTAAGTCACCATAAAAGGTGTGGGTCTTATAGCATATGAGAACTCCTAGTGGTCTACCAGGAAACATACGAGTCAGTTGGAGAATTTAATGTCATGTCGGCATGTAGGCCATAGTAGCTCAGTGGTTTAACTACGAAGCCTGGGACTTAAGTACTTACAGCATAGTAAGTCGCAACAAAAGGTGTGTGGCTCTTAGCATATGAGAACCCCTAGTGGTTTACCGGGAAACATACAAGTCAGTTGGAGAATTTAATGTCATGTCGGCATGTTGGTCACAGTAGCTCAGTGGTTTAACTACGAAGCCTGGGACTTAAGTACTTACAGCATAGTAAGTCGCCATGAAACGTGCGTGTCTCTTAGCATATGACCACCTCTAGTGGTCTACCGGAAAAAATACGAGTCAGTTGGAGAATTTAATGTCATGTCGGAATGTCGGTCATAGTAGCTCAGAGGTTATACTATGAAGCTGGGACTTAAGTACTTACAGCACAGTAAGTCACCACAAAAGGTGCGTGTCTCATAGCATATGAGAACTCCTAGTGGTCTTCCGGGAAACATACGAGTCAGTTGGAGAATTTAATGTCATGTCGGCATGTTGGCCTTAGTAGCTCAGCTGGTTAGCACAACCACACGGAGGGTGGGAGATCTGTGGTTCAAATCCCGGCTATGGCATTGAATTTTTCAATCTGGCTCTACTCATCTAAAAATTTAAAGTTGTTCACCTACTCCAAGGTAAATTGTTAACATTTATTTTATTCTCTAAGGTTGTTAGACTTTTGGAATACCGTAATTTTAGTTTTATCTATGTTTGGTTTCAACCTAGTGTGTATTAGATATACATATTAAAAATATATCATTAACAAAGGAGATTACTTTGTTGCTTTCCGGTGTAGGTAAATTGTTTACATAAATAAATAAAAGTGTAGGCCCTAGCAGTGATCCTTGAGGTATCCCTCTCTTTACTATACTAGGTGAGTGAAAATTATGGAACAATGCCTGTAAAACCACTGTTGCAACTCTATGAAGTGATATTTTTTAGAAAAGGTGTAAGATTGTCAACATACCCTCATATTACTATGATTTCGTAAGTTTTTGTTGTTAAATGACAACATTTCTTTTTTCTGCATTCCTCCAGTCCTTGTCTCAGAATGTATAAACAAATACCCTTTCAAACTGCAATTTAAATTTATTAGGATCTTACTGTTTGTGTACTGAACAAAGGAAAATGGATCATTTCTTCAAATTGAGTAGGTCTTGAATTAAACAATACAGTAGGCTACTTCAGTATGTGGCTTTGGATTGAACAAATACGTATTTTAGTAATTCTAGTAGATTTAGTAGATAAAAAACTAAAATTATTCAAACTTCAAAAGAGATTAAAACAGATCACAGCTCTCACACCAATAAAACAAGAAATTAGATTTGCTAAATTTACTTACCACCCCTGGGCCACAAAAAAGTTCCAAAAAATATTCAAGAAATACAATATAACATTGGCACCAAAAAACAATTACAACATTAAAAACCTACTTCACAGTAATAATACTGATAAGATAAAACCAGAGGAAAAGTCAGGCATTTACAAGATTAAGTGTAAAGACTGTGAAAAAATTTACATAGGGAGAACAAAAAGAAACATAGGCACTAGAAAGAAAGAACACTTCAGGCACTTAAGATACAAAAATATTGATAAGTCCGCAATAGCAGCTCATTTCTGGTCTGAAAATCATGAAATGGAAGATAGCACAGAATTACTAAAATACGTACAAAAACATAGTGAACTCGTCATATGGGAGAGGATATACATAGAAAAACATAAAAACCAACTAATGAACTTTGAAATCCCGCTAGAAGAGAATCCCACATTCAAGTTCATCACTAAATCCACAGATGGCAGCAACAACCCCAGAATTACCCACACCGCTGGATCTAACTTCAGTCGCACAAGAGCCGTAGATGCAAGCGATGATTTGCGAAACATGTCCTCAAAATAGGTACGAAAGTGAAGCAGATGTGTAAAAAATACAACTCATCTATAATTTAATAATTTTTCGCTTCACTGTGGTGTTCCAATACAGTTAAATCTCGATATACAGCAATGCTTACTTCATTGTAAAATCTTCCAGATAGTAAGGGCACTGATGACCGCACCATTGAGCGCCCTTATACCCACATCATCATCATCTTCCAGATAGTAATTAGTCATGGCAGAACTTACAGAAAGACAACAAACTGAAATACCATCAAGATCTCCTGACCTTTTTGTTGTGGGGATATTTGAAGTGGAGGGTTTACAAGAACCAACCAAGAGACCGGGCTTGTGGGCCGTGGTCTAGAAGTTCTTGAGTGAACCGACATTTCACCAGGAACTGCACCTAGCATCGTCAGGGTTGATCTGTCTGATGTGCAAGGCAGAAGTCTTATATACAAATATAACAATTTGTAACTTAAAACTTTACTTATAAGAATGATGATAATTCTTATAAATTCTTCGTTTGTAATCAGGTTTATACTGGAAAGACAAAACGTAATTTAGAAACCAGAACGAAAGAACATTAAGTATAAACAAACTGATAAATTGACCATAGCAGATCATTTTTGGTCATTTGACCATGAAATAAATCCAGAAGTTAAATTATGTTGTTGTTGACTAATAGCACTGGGGATTACTTGATTTGAATCATTTTCCCCCTAGCTTCCCAATATAAAGCCTGTAGGTTCCCACTTTTGAGACCATTACATTTGTCCAAATGGTGTTTGTTCATGATGACATCCTCTTTACATCCCACCTACATTTGGCTGTAGGTATGCAGTGTATTTTTTAAAGGTGTTCTGCAAGACAATCATGGCCAGTTTCCATTCTAAATAGGGCCACTGCACTTTTTCTTGGTAGTTTTTGTAAGTCAGTTTTGTCTCCAATGTTCTTATAATCCTTGTCTTTTAGTTTATCTTCTTCATCAAGTCTCTGCTGTCTTTTAAAATGTAGCTTAATGTTGTTTAATTGTTTATTAATTTCAGTTTGTCTTAAGGGTGAGACAAACCAGGTGAAATGAGAGCAATAGCAATAGCAATAGCAATAGCCACAGAAAATGAAAGATATCCAGAAAAAGAATGGCTCCGAATATATACAGATGGATCCTTTATAAACAAACAAGATGCTGGTGCAGGAGTATACTGCAAACACTAGACAAAACCTCAAACCATTATCAAAATCAGCCATAGATGGGATTGTAAACTATAAAAACAAAACAACAAGAAACATCATAAAGCTCTCGAATCAAGAAACCATGTCACCCTGCAATGGATTCCAGCCCACGTTGGACTTTTAGGTAATGAACATGCTGACCAACTAGAAGTTAAATTATTAAAACAATTAAATGGTCCAATAGATTTAATGGTTTGGGAAAAGATATTTATTTTAGAAAACAAACATTGCGTAATGAATTTTGAAATCCCAGCAGTCAATTCTGTTTTTAAATTTGTTTCATTTTCAGATGTTGGTAGTACTAACCAGAACATATCAACATCTAGTGTTTGTAACAATGGCGAAAGCTTTGTTTCCGGCTGAAGATGTGTATGAATATACATGAAATCGCAATCCTGGAGAATTTATAAGAATTATCATCATTTCTTATAAGATAAGTGAAGTTTTAAGTTACAAATTATTATGTTTGTATATATTTGTTTGCTTCACTGTTAATAGCTTCATGTTTTACATATTTGTCAGAAGTCTTGTTTTGGAGAACTGCTGCTGGGTGGGCCTCCCATGTTTCCATTGGGATATTTCTTGAAATTTGAGATTTTTAGGTTGAAGGACCTTATAGGGCTGGCTTCTGCCTCTTCATTTTTTTCCTGATTCCCTCTGGAAATTTTCTTTTGATGTCTTGATTCTTACCTTGTATTGGATGTGCTATGTTTATAGGTTTTCCTTGTATTTATCATATTGCCTTGGTTTACACATGCAGACCTTTTATAATGATGTTTTGTTTTAATTCAGGGTACTTCAAGTTAAGTCACAGTATCAAATGGATGGAATGTAACCTTGAGTTTGCACATGGTAAAGTAAAACAGTCACTGGACACAATAACAAGTCTTTAAGTCTTATGGTTTGTTATATTAAAGTGTTTTCTAGATGAACAAAATTATTCTCAATATTGTCACCGATGGCATTGTTGCAACAAATGGGAGCGGGGTGCATGGGCAGGAGTGCTGGATGCTTGCTAAGAGAAAGAAAAGCAGAGAGGCTCCAGAATTTTCTGTCTTTCTCTTGCCAATGCATATGTTCTCAGAAGGTCTGCAGCATTCTAGAAACAATGAATGGAGGTATCCGTACCGACAAAGTGTTAGAAGCAGCAGTTGTTTGTTGGTTATTGTGACAGTGGATGTTTGAAGTGTACCGCAGTGATTTCCTTCATTTGTTTAGGTCTTCAAGACAGCTGATTGTCAATTTCACATCTTTTTACTGCAATAAAGTGTGTTCTAAATGTCTACAAACCAGACTTTTGATTCACAATGACTAGAGCTCAAATTCATATGCGCTATAAGATATTAATATATGCATGCATCTATGCACTAAATATCTGCTAAATATGCTTTAAAAACTTTATAACATGCATTTAAAATAAAGTATATTATTTCAGCTTTCTCACATTTATTAATCTTTAAGTAATAAAATAATAAATTCTTAAACACATGCAGTAATTAGTAAATATTGTCACAAACCCATTGTTGCGACTGGTGGCCAGCGCACACAAAGGCTCAGATAGCGCAGAGCGGAGATAAAAAAAAAAAAGCTTACCGAAACAGATAACGATAGATAACTGGAAGGTTTGTCTTTCTAGTGCCGTCTTGATTATTAGAGAATATTCCACAAATTTTTAGAAATATGAGTAGAGGTATATAAAGAAGCCACGACTTGCCAGTAGACAGTCGTAATTGGACTTGTGTGCGTGCAGCAGTGTTTTGAAAGTGAATTCTTTTTATTTTAGTTAATTGATGGAAATTATTAATTTCTTCATACTAGCCGTACATAGGCTAAGGTTTTTGATAGAGTCAACATGAAAAATTCAATGCCATGGCTGGGATTTGAACCATGGTTCTCCTGGTTTCCGTCCAGTCACTCTAACCCATTGAGCTACCATCAATTAACTAAAATAATAAGAGTTAAATCGTGAAGTCTGGGACTCAAGTACTTACGATAGTTAAGTCAGCACAAACGGTGTATCTCAGATGCAAGAGCCCCTAGTGGTCTATCAGGGAAATATATGAGTTAAATGGAGAATTTAATGTCATGATGGCAAGTTGGCCATGGTAGCTCAATGGGTTAGAGTGACTGGACAGATACCAGGAGATCCATGGTTCAAATCCCGGCCATGGCATTGAATTTTTCATGTAGATTATCTATCAAAAACCTTAGCCTATTCACGGCTAGTATGAAGAAATGATTAATTTCCTCCTACATTCTTTATAAACTGACAAGAGGATGTGTATGAATAGTTATGTGCAGCCAAATGTTCCCAATCACAGAGAAGATATACTTTGATTTTGTACAGTTGTATAAGAAATATTTTTGTTCATGTTGCACATTGAATGTACCTGTATAATTCTAGTTCAGCCAATTTTGTCCACATACCATATTGTGACTTTGTGGATTCGTAGAATTAAATGTCCAATTTGCAGAAATTCAAAACGTTCTTTATTTGTGTAGAAATACACTCTGATCAATCCTTACAGTAGCAGAATTACGTCACATACATCATTACAATGTACCAAGGTCGATGACCACAACAAAGAGCTCACTTTCACAACACAACAGTTTCAATTAAAACTCTCATTACGACTCTGTTTATGACTACTGATAAACTAGCCATGGCTTCTTTTTATACATGCCTTCATGGTTCCAGAAGATAATCAAATGTTCTGTAAGACGTCACCAGACGTCTTAACTTTATCTATCGGCAAGTCTGTTATCTCCGGGTTATCTTTATCTGTTTTTGCAGGCTCTTTATCTCCATACTCTGCTATCTGTCTGTTATTGACCTGTGCTGAACCCTTTGTGTGCGTACGCCGCCAGTCGTAATAATGGATTCGTGACAATATTGATACAACAATAGATATGCATACAATTTTCCTTGGTACAAATACACTTGTCCGTGTGAGTTATATTTTGTTTGTAACAAACATTTGGTACAAATATTTATTTCACTAGAAAGATACTTTTTGAGCTTCCCTGATCCAAAAACAATATTTTTTAAAAAAAGGTACATTTGTATGCAAACATAAAATGAAAATTCAAGTAATACATTTCATGTACAAAATTGAATCGAGAATATATTGACACATTGCTTCACTCACACTGTTTATTCACAGGACATGTTTCAAGAGCTCTTGCTCCCATCATCAGCTGATACTCGACTAGTGCAAGTTGTAGTGGTTTCTTCTTTCTCCGTATTGTCAATAGATGGCGTGATGTACTTGTCAAAGATGTCCGGTGGTGGAGTTTCAAAATTCATGACTATGACGATTTTTGTTAATGAAGATTTTTTCCCATACGGAAAGGTCTATGGGGTGATTAACGATTTTATTAGAGATGTTTCCAAATTGATGTCATGTCTAGTATTCAAAAAATGAAAAGCCACTGCTGATTTTTCTGTTTCACCATTTTTAATGTTTCTCATATGTTCTTTAGTTCTGATGTTAATATTTCTTTTTGTTTTTCCTATATAAATTTTAGGGCAAGTTTCACATTTGATCTCATAGATTCCTGGTTTTTCTTTGGTAGTGATTGAATTTTTGGGAGGGCCTTTTAACAAATTTCTGATATTAAACCTGTTTTGAGGTGCAAGAGTTATATTGTGTTTTGAGAAGATTTTTTGGAATTTGTTATAGGCTGATGGGTGGAAGGTGAATTTTTTAAAAAGTTTTTTCTCTTTTTCTCCTGTAGGTTCTAGGGTGGTGGTTTCTTTTATTTTCTTAGCTTTGTTGAGTCTGTTAACAGTTTTGTCTATTAAATTTGGGTTGAAACCGTTGGATATAGCTACTTTTTTTATGTGTAGGTATTCTTCTTGATAATCTTCTCTGTTTAGTGGAAAGTTGATCATCCGAAAGATTAAACTGTTGAAAATGGCATATTGGTGTTGTTTTGGGTTGAAACTGTTGTTCTTAATGTAATTATCTGTGTGTGTCGGTTTCCTGTAGATACCAAAAGTGAGTTTGTTGTCCATTTTTTTGATCTTGATGTCCAAAAAGGGGAGCACACCATCCTCTTCTGTTTCCAATGTAAATTTTATAGCTGGATTTTGTATATTCAAAAGTTTAAGACCATCTTGTATGAGTTTTTTAGGTACTATTGCAAAAATGTCGTCAACATAATACCACACTTTGAAATAATTTGGAAAGGCTTTTGTGATATGTGTTTCAAAAGCACTCATGAATAAATCTGCCAAGAAGGGAGACAATGGGTTGCCCATAGCTAGGCCCGTTTTTTGTTTATAGATCTGTCCATTAAAGCTGAAAAAATTTTGATTGATACAAATTTCTGTAAGTTGTGAAAGTTCTTCTATTTCTTCAGGTGTTATTTGTATTGATTCCAGCCATTTTTTGAGAAGTGGAATAAGCTCATTGGTCGGTATACTTGGATATAAAGAAATGACGTCAAAGGAAACTAAAGCATCTGTAGAGTTGATCTTTGTGTCCTTCAGGAGATTTAACAATTCAAACGAGTTTTTGATACTTAAATTTTCAAATTTTGTGAAGGATCTGAAGATTTGAACCAGCCATTTTGATAGTTGGTAAGTGGGTGCATCAATGTTATTAATTATTGGTCTGAGGGTAATTTCAGGTTTATGTATTTTGGGTAAACCATATATGTATGGTGTTTTTGGACTGTCTATTTTATTGTTCAATTTATCTCTTTTAGTCATGATTTTACTGTTTTTAATTGCTAATTCCACAGATTTGCATGCTTTCTTTAATGGATTGTTTTCTAGTTTAACAAATTCTTTTCCGTTTAAAAGGTTGTCCATTTTTTTGCGATAGTCACAAAGGCCTAAAAACATGTGTAGATTACACAAAAAACATTGAAAACTATATCGCGGACATTGAAATAGCGATATATAATTTGCCCGATAACAAAAAATCTACGATCAGAACACAGTGCTTAGAAACTCTAGATCATATTCAAAATGCAAATTCAAAAAGATATTCATATAAAAAATTAATCAAAAATTTAAATGAAAAACCGGTAGTCTACACAAAAGCAGACAAGGGTAACAAAATAGTAATATTGGACGAAGAAGACTATCGCAAAAAAATGGACAACCTTTTAAACGGAAAAGAATTTGTTAAACTAGAAAACAATCCATTAAAGAAAGCATGCAAATCTGTGGAATTAGCAATTAAAAACAGTAAAATCATGACTAAAAGAGATAAATTGAACAATAAAATAGACAGTCCAAAAACACCATACATATATGGTTTACCCAAAATACATAAACCTGAAATTACCCTCAGACCAATAATTAATAACATTGATGCACCCACTTACCAACTATCAAAATGGCTGGTTCAAATCTTCAGATCCTTCACAAAATTTGAAAATTTAAGTATCAAAAACTCGTTTGAATTGTTAAATCTCCTGAAGGACACAAAGATCAACTCTACAGATGCTTTAGTTTCCTTTGACGTCATTTCTTTATATCCAAGTATACCGACCAATGAGCTTATTCCACTTCTCAAAAAATGGCTGGAATCAATACAAATAACACCTGAAGAAATAGAAGAACTTTCACAACTTACAGAAATTTGTATCAATCAAAATTTTTTCAGCTTTAATGGACAGATCTATAAACAAAAAACGGGCCTAGCTATGGGCAACCCATTGTCTCCCTTCTTGGCAGATTTATTCATGAGCGCTTTTGAAACACATATCACAAAAGCTTTTCCAAATTATTTCAAAGTGTGGTATCGCTATGTTGACGACATTTTTGCAATAGTACCTAAAAAACTCATACAAGATGGTCTTAAACTTTTGAATATACAAAATCCAGCTATAAAGTTTACATTGGAAACAGAAGAGGATGGTGTGCTCCCCTTTTTGGACATCAAGATCAAAAAAATGAACAACAAACTCACTTTTGGTATCTACAGGAAACCGACACACACAGATAATTACATTAAGAACAACAGTTTCAACCCAAAACAACACCAACATGCCATTTTCAACAGTTTAATCTTTCGGATGATCAACTTTCCACTAAACAGAGAAGATTATCAAGAAGAATACCTACACATAAAAAAAGTAGCTATATCCAACGGTTTCAACCCAAATTTAATAGACAAAACTGTTAACAGACTCAACAAAGCTAAGAAAATAAAAGAAACCACCACCCTAGAACCTACAGGAGAAAAAGAGAAAAAACTTTTTAAAAAATTCACCTTCCACCCATCAGCCTATAACAAATTCCAAAAAATCTTCTCAAAACACAACATAACTCTTGCACCTCAAAACAGGTTTAATATCAGAAATTTGTTAAAAGGCCCTCCCAAAAATTCAATCACTACCAAAGAAAAACCAGGAATCTATGAGATCAAATGTGAAACTTGCCCTAAAATTTATATAGGAAAAACAAAAAGAAATATTAACATCAGAACTAAAGAACATATGAGAAACATTAAAAATGGTGAAACAGAAAAATCAGCAGTGGCTTTTCATTTTTTGATACTAGACATGACATCAATTTGGAAACATCTCTAATAAAATACGTTAATCACCCCATAGACCTTTCCGTATGGGAAAAAATCTTCATTAACAAAAATCGTCATAGTCATGAATTTTGAAACTCCACCACCGGACATCTTTGACAAGTACATCACGCCATCTATTGACAATACGGAGAAAGAAGAAACCACTACAACTTGCACTAGTCGAGTATCAGCTGATGATGGGAGCAAGAGCTCTTGAAACATGTCCTGTGAATAAACAGTGTGAGTGAAGCAATGTGTCAATATATTTTCGATTCAATTTTGTACTAGTTTGTGCTTCACTGTCCCTACGCTTCTTTCAAGTTTATACTTTGAATACATTTCATGCTGATACAGAAACTACAGAAGCACATCTTTATGCAAGCATTTTTCATACAGAATTGCTTTGTTTTTCAAAAGCACCTCTGACAATTGCATAAAAATCTGTCTCAAAGTTTCATTCTAAATGAATTTTATTATATTGCTAAACTGCAACAGATAAAATATTTACTACACAAAAACTGTAGAGCTTGTTAGAGCACTATTTCTGATAAACAGTTTCTTTGTGTGTTAGCAGTGTTCAGAACATTCCAAGTTTTGTGTTTATACTGTCCAAAATGTGTTAAGATTCAAAACTTCTTTTTACTGCAACCCAGTATTTATTTTGAAATCATTCATAAATGCCAGGGATAGAAGAAACATATTTTATTAATAACTTTGATTTGCAACAGATAAATATGAATTCCTGCTTAACTGAGAAAGTTGTATGCATATACCACTTCAGTAATTTTATTTTCTTAAAGAGAGCTAAAACACTAGCATGACATAACTTCAGTTGCACTAACCTGCTATGATATTCCTGCCTCCAAAGTTTGAATGTTTTTGGGCTCTTTTAGCATGCTGAAATAAAATTCAAAGTCAGTAAGTTCCTATCACGTAACATTTTTTCATTTTATGTTTTTTCCTCATAGCATAATTTTCTTATGGTTGTTTGAACTTATTGCATCATTATATATATATACTTCAATGCTTTAACATGTGCTGTTGTCAGGATTTGAAAACAAAATTTACTTAAAATACTGTTAAGGTTATGCATGATTGGAGGAATTTAGTAACAGTGACGTCAAAATTAAATGAAAAAACTATTTGTAGTTGGTTAACACATGTAATTGATGGAAGCATTTAAAAACTGACTACAAATAATTTTTTCATTTACTTTTAAGGTTGTCCACAGTAAAAACTGAAGGTACCAAATGTTTATGTGACACGGGGTGCAAGCGCATAAGGAATTTAGAATAAACTAACTAGCTACTTTGCCATTAGTGTATGTTTATTTGTGGGACATCGATATAAGGTGCATTAAAAAAGTAACGAGCCAGAGACATAATTACAGAAACAAGTACCTGTATAGATAGAGTCAACATGAAAAATTCAATTCCATGGCCAGGATTTGAACCACGGATCTCCTGGTTTCCATCCAGTCGCTCTAACCCATTGAGCTATCATGGCCAACATGCCATCTTGACATTAAATTCACTAGTCGATGTCCGGCTGAAGATAGAGGGAAGACCTCAGAAACCGGTTCCGGGAAAATTTAAAAGTGAGTGTTGTTTTGTGTTATTAATCGACTCCTAATTAACTTAATTTATACAACAACACTGTTTTCAACACTTCCATAAAAGGATTTATTAAATTCTCCATTTGACTTGTATATTTCCCCTGTAGACTACTAGGGGCTCTCGCATTCGAGATACACTGTTTGTGGCAACTTACTGTTGTAAGAACTTGAGTCCCAGGCTTCTAGTGGTTTACCGGGGAAATATACAAGTCAAATGGAGAATTCAATGTCAGGATGGCACGTTGGCCATGGTAGCTCAATGGGTTGGAGTGACTGAACGGAAACCAGGAGATCCATGGTTCAAATCCCGGCCATGGCATTGAATTTTTCATGTTGACTATCAAAAATCTTAGCCTATATATGGCTTGTGTGGAGAAATGATTAATTTCCATCAATTAACTAAAGTAGCTGTATGTTAGAAGTATTAGCCTGGCTGTTGAGACACTTGTCCCACTGTGACACAAGGCAGTGAATGGCTTGTCTCATACAATACAATACACAAAGTCCCGGGGCTGTGATGTGAACCAGTTCTGCACGTACAGCTGGACGTTGTCCAACGTGAATCGTTTGCCCCTCAGAGCTCTTAAGGGGACCAAAAATGGCGCAATCACAAGCAGAGAGGTCTGGACTGTATGGAGGGTGGCCAAGAACCTCCCATTTGAATTTCTGCAGGAGTGCTGCAACTGTGTTGGCCATATGAGGCTTTCCATTGTCATGGAGCAGAATGACCCCAGGGGTGAGATTGCCTGGTTGTTTTGATTTGATCGCTTGGCGAAGATTGGTCAAGGATTGCGAGTAATGCTGGGCATTCACTTTTGTCCCGTGCTGCAGGAAGTGTATCAGAAGGAGGCCATCTTGGTCAAAGAAGAATGTCAGCATAGCCTTTCCTGCTCTTGTGTGGATGGCCTTGGCTGTTTTTGGTGGTGGAGGTGACCCTGGATGCTTCCACTGGAGACTTTGTTGTTTTGATTCTGGTTTGAAGTGATGACACCATGACTCATCTCCAGCCACCACTCATGCCAGGAGCTCATTCCCTTCCCTGGCATAGCGCTGCAGATGACCAAGACAGTGGGGCATTTGACATGCTTCCTGGTGTGGTTGAAGATTGTGGGGCACCCACTGGGCACACAGTTTGTGCAAGAGCAGTCGTTCCTTCATGATGGTGTGAACACTTCCGACATTCAATCCGACCTTGGCAGCTATGGCTTTCACTGTCACTGGATAATGAGTACATCAACCAGCTGGATAATGACATTGGTAATGCAGTGTAGTGCTCCAAACCGTGCATTGTCGGCTAACGGCACCTATCCTCCCCTGAAGTGCTTGTGCCACGCCTTGACCCTTACAAGGGACATGCAGTATTTGCCGTACACTTGTGACATTTGTTGATGAATGTCCGTTCCCCCTTTTCCTTCTGCTGTCAGAAAATGAGCAACACCTCTTTGCTCTTCTTTTGATGCCTCCATTTCACTGTTTGCAATGCGACTGGCAGCACTGGATGATTGATGCATGCTGCTGCTAGCTTTGTATAGTCATATGATGTGCAAGTGTGTCCTCTAGCGACGGGCTGTAAACTTCCAGGCTCTGGTCAGAACACTTTGTTACACAAGTCACAATCTTAACAACCTGTCACAGGTTTGCATATACCAGACTCCAGCACATGTCCTTTTGAACGCCCCTTATGAATATTGGCCACTCTTGCTGACAGATCAGCTCTCATATCTTTAAGCATATACATATCCAGTCTAGTTCCTCTTACTGGAAACAAAATCAGTTTCAGGCATTATTATAGAGTAGAATGTTGTGATCTATTAGTCAAATACAAAAGTATTTGCCATGTCACTTCACTCATGTATAAATAATTCAGAGCACTTTTGTTGCATAAGTGGGTAATACACCGCCAAATCACAAGTTGTTATATTACAGATTTTTGTTTAAAAAAGAAAAAAATATCTTGCCTACTTTGGAATCAAACTTGGAGACCAAAGTAAAACTTGGGCACTGCACAGAGTATGTAGAGGACACATTGAAGAACCTCGTCATTTGGTCAACAGTAGAAGACCACTGCTATCTTTGGGAATAACTATGGTTTGGAGAAAGCACATGAACCATAGCAATGACTGTTACTTCTGCTCTGTGATGTGAAAGGGTACAATTCTAAAAATAAAATGCAAATTATGTATCCAGTCGTATGGTCAGCCAATTTACCTGTACCCTATGGGCCTGATGTACCAATCCCTGTGTGGTGTATTTTCAGATAAATTAGAAGTATCAAAAATTAAGCCACTGCATAAAAAAGGGGAGAAGAATAAAAGAGAAAATTACAGACCAATATCAATCTTATCATCATTTTCTAAAATATTTGAAAAACTGGTTCATAATAGAATATCATTCATCTCAAAATACAATATTCTTTCAGAGGCCCAAAACGGGTTTAGAAAAAACAGATCTACCATAACAGCAATGGACAGTTTAATAAATAAAATTCAAGAAGCTATTGATAAAAAGTTAGCAGTTTTGGGTTTATTTCTAGACATAACGAAAGCATACAACGTTTTATATCATGAAATACTACTCAGGAAATTAAATAAATATGGTTTTAGGGGTATTATGAATAACTGGGTTAAATCCTATTTAAGCGATAGAAAACAGTTTGTAGAACTTCAGTTTGAAAATAAAGGAAAATTAAATACAGTTCAGTCCACAAGGATCAGTCCTGGGCCCATTGTTATTTTCGTTGTACATAAATGATTTGCCAATTGCCATTAATTCCACAGATGTTATTTTATTTGCAGATGACACTAACATCCTAATAAAAGGAAACAATCAAGAAAGCGTAGAGACCAAACTCAATGATACTCTATGTAAACTGCACACATGGTTTCAGACGAATGAACTAATTATAAATAAGGATAAGACTATTGCCATTTCATTCCATACTTGCCAAAATAGAAATGTGGTCAAACCTCCAATAGTATTTGATAAAACAGCCATTAGCTACAATAATGAAACAAAATTTTTGGGATTACATATAAATGAGAACATGAAATGGACCACACATATTCAACATTTAATAAATAAACTGAGTTCCATTTGTTATTTGCTTAAACATTTGAAAAGCTTAATAAATTTAGCAGCATATATTATGGTTACTTTCACAGTCGGTTACAATATGGGATAGTGTTCTGGGGGGAAAAGGCAGATAGAGTCTTTAAACTTCAAAAAAGAGCGATAAGGATACTAAGTGGGGTGGATAACAGAACATCTTGCAGGCCATTATTCAGAAAACATCAAATATTACCTCTAGCATGTATGTACATTTTGGAATTAGTGATCCATGTAAAACAAAATAAACTACAAATACAAAATTACAAAAATGCTGATATTCATAAATACAATACACGTCAGAAAGATGACTTTCACATTCAAAGTTGCAGAAAAGAAATCTTCAGGTCTAGTGCTATCAATAAAGGTATAACATTATACAAAAGGCTACCAGAAAATATTAAACAAATGAAGAGCCTTATACATTTTAAAAAGGGAGTAAAACTCTTTTTACTGCAACATTCATTTTATTCTGTAAATGAGTTTTTAAACGTTAGTTTTAAGTGATTGTAAATAATGACAATAGCCATTAATGTAGTTTTTGTACTATGACGTGTCTGATATCAGTGTATGATAAAAAGGACAAAATAAATTGAATTGACCAGAATTTCTTGAACAGTTTACATCCGAGTTTGATGTAGAAGTGGGAGAAATAATGATGGGCGACAGCGGCTATATACCAAAATTATATGCTACAGAATGTGGATGTTCTAACTAGAGTGAATTACATGACTTAGTGAGGGATCTTGCCCTCTTTAAAGAGTTAGCCAAGTTGGTAGGCTCTAGACTCAAGAAAAGAATGTGCTTTGTCTAGGAACGCTCTATTGGTACCAACAATGCAAAAGACATTTTAAACCTGAAACAGCTATTTTAGACAGAATTCATTGAGAATTATTAAAAAACAATTATAGTAAAAAGGGAACGAGGTTAAAAAAGAATTATTGAAAGTGAAATATTGATTGAAGGGATAGGAGCTAACACAAACAAATATTGTTTTTTAATAATGATATTATTGTAAATTTTAAAGAAATATTGTTTTAATGTTAAAATTGTTTAGAAATGATTTAAAGGAACAATTTTAAAAGATTACCAAATATGGTAACAAACTCTATTCAGTGAAAGTATGACGTGGACCAATAAAATTGTGTTAAATTGCCATAGCAACAATAAGGCCAGTAACTTGGGACTAGCTGGATTTGGCATTCTTCTTGGGACAGACTTCATCAAGGTCAGACGCAAATGTTTGTCTGTAATCTTGCAAATAGATGCTGTAGAGAATAAAATATTTCTTTAACAAGAAATGTCAATGCTTACAAAATTGTATTTTAATTTGGTGCTATGACAAGTTATGCAAATCATTAACCTTAATTAAAATATAAATTTCTAAAAGAAAGTCCCTATTTAATTTTTTTAAACAAAATATTCATCACTTCCTATCCAGGACCACACCCAAGATAAGGTCATAATGCAGAGACAGGAGCAGCTGAGGTAACTATGATTTCCAGAGCATCGTAACCAATGCCAAGGACTGGACATTGCAGTATCTCCATCCCATTTATATTGCTTCGCAAATGGCTTCCCAACCTGGGGCTTCCAGATAATCAACATGTCATAGCATTCATCATCCCATTTAAAATCCTGTCGCAAACCCTTTTCTCGAAGATGGCTATCTTGTATACTGCAGTAATTCTAAAACTTGGGACTTTTAAACTATGATCCAAGTGAATGGAGACTATTCACTGATGCTTTGAAGTGAAGTTTAAAGGGTGTCCTCATATAACAGAAATGTTTTTGGTTCAGTATCTGTTGCATTTCAGTAATCCTCAAAGAATCACATGCAAATTTGCAAGTATGTTATTGCAAGTGAATTACAGTAAATACAACTGTAAGTTCCTAGTGATTTTAAGGTTATTATTACATTGATGGGTCAACAATCTGGGTTTACTATGGGATAGGAGGGCAAGAGTTAAATCACTGGACCAAAAAAGACTGGCCAGCTCGAGAAAATTTGGAAGCTGGCTCTATCAATGTTGTGTGCCAAAGCCTTGTGAGTCTCTGAAGTTGTGCTTTAAATAAGGAAAGAGACTGCTTCAAGTATATGAGAAATTCCCACTTCTCTCTAAAGCAAAATTCAAAGAAGGTATATTTAATGGTATGGGCTGCGCCATGGTCAAGTAATTAGATGATCATGTCATCAAGGTGGCACGGGTTCGATCTCAGGTGACCTCAAAGTGAGATTTATGGTGGGCAACACAGCGCTGCAGCGGGTTTTCTCTGAGTCCTCCAGTTTCTCCCACCATCATTCATTTTGCCCTGTTATCATTCAGTTCTCTCACTCATACCAGGTATCTGTCTGGAATCCTCTATGCAGCAGAGCTCCCCTCCTGTAGCAGGCCCTTGACCTTAATGGGACTTTCTGGGCTAATAATAACAACAAATATTTAATGGTCCTAACATAAGAATTGATGTCTGATGCAGCATTAAAAACACTATGGATGAAAAGAAGAAAACAGCATGGATGTCTTTCTCTGAAATTGTTTCCAAATCTCTTGGTAACAACAGGGATCACTTTACCGAAACATTGTAGCTAACATGATCAAAGCATATAAGGAACCTGATTGTAACACGAGTGTGAAAGTTAGTTTCCTATTTTCTCATCTAGATTATTTGCACAAAAATCTGGGGTTTTTTAGTGAAGAGTAAGCCAAACAAGAATGTGCAGGAGTTCGAAAGGAGGTACCAGGGATGTTGGAGCATAAATATGCTTACTGACTATTGTTTGATGTTTAAGTGTGAAATACCTGAAGACAAACATTAACGGAAAAGGAACAGGATGACTTTCTCAACTAAGAAGCAACGGGTATAAAATGCATGATACATTCCAACAGTAAAATAAATAATGCAAAAGAGAACAAAAACACTTTTAGAGATGTATGAATAACTATTCACATAATTTCAGTAAGTTCTGAACACTATGTATTGTTTTCATTAACATAAAAAAGTATAAATATTAAAAGCAGAAGCATTATTAACAGTGAAGTATTCTTCATTTTTGAGTTTGATTTATGAGTCGCTATGTTTACACTCAAACTTCACTTACTATGTTGTACAATTGAAACATTTTCAGATCATTCGATCTCATCCTCAGCTGTTTGGTGACTAAATGAACATTCCTCTTCTTCCACTACAGAGGGATCAGAGCACCGTAGTAGTGGAAGAAAAGGAATGTTCATTTAGTCACCAAACAGCTGAGGATGAGATCAAATGATCTTGAAAACGTTTCAATTATACAACAAGTAAGTGAAGTTTGAGTGTAAACATAGTGACTCATAAATCAAACTCAAAAATAAAAAAGTACAATGAGAAAGTATTTGGTCCAATTCGCTTAATTCTACAATACATATATGGTGATTTTGCAAGAAAACCTTACATGAAAGAAGTAAATGGATTGGAAATTTGGAGTTACAGTAAAATACTTTATTCGTCACATTATACTTACATAGTTGAGCAGGCGCTCGTAAATTATTGACTCGTCAAAATATTAAACCTAGACTTTAAGATCAGAATTAGGTCTACAATATTTACAATACAATATGTTACAAAGTATAATAAAGCAAGAGAATATTAATTATTTACAATATCTAGAGTATATAGTTTTCCTAAATTTGAACAGACACTAAGATACAATTGAGGTCACAGTGCATTATCCATGACTTCCTGAATTGAATGGTATGCTTTTTTGGTGAATAAACTTTTGACTGTTTTCTTAAAAAGATTTTGGTTTTGGAATTCCCTAACTGTTTGTGGCAATTTATTATATATTTTAATCCCGATATATTGTGTACTTTCTCGAGCAGTGCTAACCTATGAGAAGGTTTTCCTCTTGTGTTATGATCATGATGTTGAATTACTGTGTACATATAGAGGCAAGGTTGCGTCAAAATTCTTAATGTTTTAAAAAGTGGTCTGCAGGATGCTCTGTAACTCGAATGTGTCATTCATTATGCGTATGATTTATCATGTCAGCATTATACAGAATTATCTTGTTTACTTTAGGCAACAAACACTTCGACTAGTGTGAAGGAACAATTAATTTCCATCAATTAAAGGCCACGCCGTGGCTCAGTGGTTAGACCGCTTGGCTCTCACCAAGGCGGCCCGGGTTCGATCCCAGGCGACCGCAAAGTGAGATTTGTGGTGGGCAACACGGCGTTGGGGCGGGTTTTCTCCGGGACCTCCGGTTTCCCCCGCCATCTCATTCCACCGGTGCTCCATCTTCATCTCATGTATCATCAGTGTCACCGCCTGCGGTGCCGCATGTAGTAAAAGCGGGCGTTAAACACTACACATTTCATTTCATTTTCCATCAATTAACTAAAATAATAAGACTTAAATGATGAAGCCTGGGACTCAAGTACTTAGAATAGTAAGTCGCCACAAACGGTGTATCTCGGATACGAGAGCCCCTAGTGGTCTACAAGGGAAATATGAGTCAAATGGAGAATTTAATGTCATGATGGCACATTGGCCATGGTAGCTCAGTGGGTTAGAGTGACTGGACAAAAACCAGGAAATCCGTGGTTCAAATCCCGGCAATGGCGTAGAATTTTTCATGTTGACTATCTAACCTGTAAGGTCTTTATTCAAATTTTTATGACTCATAACCGCAAGATGTACAGAAACATTGCTTGTAAAATCTAATGTCATTGTGTTTTGAGCTCTAATTATTACAATAATATTCAATGTTTCATTTAACCTGTTCAATATGTTGAGTAATGCATTTGAAACGTCATGGCAAGCCTCCTGTTTTTGACAAATTCATCCAGAATTCTAACAAAAGATTAGGTAAGAAGTTGATAATGTACCTTTCTCAAGTAGTTGGGAACAACATATTGCATGATGAAGTCAATCCTGATTAACTTTATCATGAATAAGCAAGAGCTGGACACAAAATAAACTTTCAGAATAATTAATAGAATAGATATGAAGGTAACTGTTGACTAACAAAAGTTGTAAGCTAGAACAAGCTTACAGTACCCACAGGTGAAAGTGGAATTTTTCCTGTATACACCTTTTTAAAGCAATATATTAGCAACGTTGCTTATGTCATTACATCCGTAGGGTAGCCAACTTAACTATCACAATATATCACCAGCAAAGCATGCCAAATCATGACAGAGGGCAATGGATTTTTTCAGGTTCCTTCCTTTCGGCAGTACCGTGTCATTCACAGCATGTAAAAGAACAAATAGAAAGAGACCTCTGAGCAAAATTAAGCTGTTTTTCATGCCTAATGCAGAACACGATGCTGAGAACCAAAGCAGTTAGCACATCTATGTATTAAAAAGATTTGCATGCAGGTAAAACGAGTATGTGTTCCTTAATAATGTTTGTGAGTACATAGGCTTAGCTTTTTGGTTTATCGAAAGTTAAGCTTTTTAGACAAGGTAACTTGGAATTAACACTGAAGTAATGTAATAAGTAAAATTATACAATGAGTCAACTGAGACACTCTGTACTTCATATACCACAAATTTTCTTTCAACCTCTCCACATCGACTGGCTAGAACTTTGGTGTTCCAGTTAATCACGGTTCTCCAGAGATTCAATGAGGCTGGGTAAAATATTTTCTTTCGATGGAATGTCAAACTTAATTAAATATGAAATATGATCTGAAGCTTTCCTGGCAACGTATATGTTCTAGACGTTCTTGGGCTTCGAGCCAGGTAGTGATGTAGAGCCACTGATTCATCATCCTGATGATTGGAGCGATGCACACTCCCGAAACGTCGATGGCTCTACATCACTATACCTGGCTCAAAGCCCAAGAACGTCTAGAACTTAATTAAATGTTTCAAATTTCTTTACATAAATCTTTTCTCAGATGTTTAATTCTTGGTTCATGAGCCATTTCGAAGTTCATATTACTACAGCCTTCCTATACATCTTTAAAACCTGGGTCAGATATGTAGATGATATATTTGCAATAATCAACAAGAAAAACAGTACCAATGCCCAAAAACTATTACATTTACAGGAACCCAGCATCACTATGGAAATAGAATCCAACAAAAAACATACAAGAAATTAACAAGATTTTCACTGAATTTAACATCACTCTGGCACTATAAGTCGACAACTTAGAAAATAATGTTTCGAGGGGAACTTATCATTGTTTCCTGCTGGACTACATCCCCCAATCTTGTCTCTCCCTCCTTTCTTGCTTGCTGTCCGCTCGCCTCTCCTTGGGCAGCACTTCTCCACTGATCATGTGCATGTGTTTAGTAGCCACTGTCCAGGATTTGAGGAAGAAGAAACAGTGGGGGAAGCGTTCTCCCTACCTAAGTATGTGCCTGTGCACAAGAACATTCTCTTCTATGTTGTCAACCTATAGTAAACAAATTCAATATCAAATCTCATAAAAAAACCAAAATTAGACAAAATTCCTGTGGGAAAGAAATTGGCATTTATATAATAAATCGCTCAGTGCAGTAAGATATACTTTGGAAAGACGAAATGTAACATTGCAACTAGATTGAAAGAACAGTTTAGGAACATCAAGCAAAAAGAAACATAAATCTGCAATAGCAGCACATTTCCGGGATCATAACCACAACATAGAACATAAAACCCAACTGCTAAAATCAGTTCACTTGAATCAAGAAATAAACATCTGGGAAAACATTTATATAAAGAAATTCAAAACACATTTAAATTCTTGAGTTCCATTGGAAGAAAATATTTTGCTTACCCTCATTGGATCGCTGCCAGTTGTCTCGTTTCTGGACAACCATGATCAGCTGGAATACCAAAGATCTAGCCAGTCAACAATTTCTTGATAATGCCTTCAAGTGGAGACAAAACGCATTGAAAGAAAATTGAAGAATGTAAAGTATAGAATGTGTCAGTCAACTTAAAAGTTTAATTAGCAACTAATGATCATACCAAAGTACACGAGCAAAGAGAGCTTATGACTGTCTTGCTAAGTTTCTGAATTGCAACATTTTGTGTAATGAACTATAAGCAACAACATCTCCTAGCACTTACATTTCTATGGATGGGAATTAAAGAACTGTGTACAGCAAAGGAGTTACGCAAAATTCAACATTCAAACATTTACTTCAACCTTTTATTGCAATTTTTAAAATACAGTTTTATACCTGCAGTCTTTAGCTGCTTCTGGTAACACAAAGTAGTCTGTCCTCTAACATTTAGGAGATTCTGCAAAATAGCATTTCTTGAAAGGGAAGAAGCAGCACCTAGAATCTCACTCAACCAGCAGATTTCACTTCCAATCCAAGCATGTGCAATATTGTAAAAATGGCATTTACCACCTGCATGCCTTCATTATAAAAGAAATCCTCATAAGGGATGCTGTGTGTGTTACATAACTCCAAAGTGCTAACATCTACTCCAAAAGTAATTCTTAAGGTAATATTGCATCACTACCTTTTATTCCATGGGATGTGAAAGTTGGTCAATTTTTGTTTTTTCAAATTAAGAATTATTAATTTCCTTACCTTTTACATCATGAATTATTTTAAGCTGAACATCAATCTGTAACATGGTGGGAAAACAAGCAAGTGATAAAACAAATGAGGATCAATTTGTTTGTATTCCAACATTTTAACAATAAAAGAACATCAGCTTTAATTATAAAATAACATATAAAAGTAATTCTTAAGGTAATATTACATCACTACCTTTTATTCCATGGGATGTGAAAGTTTGTCAATTTTTGTTTTTTCAAATTAAGAATTATTAATTTCCTTATCTTTTACATCATGAATTATTTTAAGATGAACATCAATCTGTAACATGGTGGGAAAAACAAGCAAGTGATAAAACAAATGAGGATTGATTTGTTTGTATTCAAACATTTTAACAATAAAAGAACATCAGCTTTAATTATAAAATACTATATTGAGATTTTAAATTCATTTGTTGCATCAATTGCTGTTTAAAAATGTAATTACAAATTCACTTTTTAGATGTCAAAAATTAACTTTGTTTACAGTCCATATTCATCATTGCACAGTATATGTTTTAAACACTCAAGAGCTGTCAGCTTACTGTGAATTAAAATGTATTTTTGTGTCCCTTTAAGGTTATACATTGTTGGAAAAGCTAGCAGAGGACATCCTAGTGTAACATCTCAGCATGTACACAACTTATTTTTAGTATTCAACTTCACTTGGTAAAATATGTAATAAATCAGACTTTTATGACATAATATAAGAATTCAGCACCCTTAAGTTATGTGTGTACCTTGAATGTAAAAGAAATAATAACCCTAAGAGATCTGTTCACCGGTACAGCTTAAGGCTAACATACAGTCACAACATCCAATTATTTACAATTTACTCTCCAATACATTCGCAGATAGTCAAGCTCCTAACTTTTTTTTCAGATTCTCAGCCAACTTGTCCATAAACTCGAAGGTCTCCAAGTAGTCCTTACGAGTGACATTAGACATTCCCTTGATGCAGATGGCAAGATCCTTTGTCATGAACCCTGACTCGATGGTGTCAATGCAGACTTGTTCGAGAGAGTCGGCAAACTCCTTCAGACGCTTGTTGTTGTCCAACTTGGCTCGGTGGGCCAGACCTCTCGTCCAAGCAAATATAGAAGCAATGGGGTTGGTGGAGGTCTCCTTGCCTTGCTGGTAGAACCTGTAATGTCTTGTGACGGTGCCATGGGCTGCCTCTGCTTCGACCGTCTTACCATCTGGACACACCAACACCGAGGTCATCATCCCCAAAGAGCCGTAACCCTGGGCAACAGCATCAGACTGCACATCCCCATCGTAGTTCTTGCAGGCCCACACAAAACCTCCCTCAGACTTCATGGCATACGCCACCATGTCATCAATAAGTCTGTGCTCGTACCAGATACCCTTAGCTTCATACTTGGACTTGTACTCCTTATCATAGATTTCCTGGAAGATGTCCTTGAACCTTCCATCGTACTTCTTTAATATGGTGTTCTTGGTACTGAGGTACAAGGGGTAGTTCCTGTTGAGAGCATACTGGAGTGATGAATGTGCAAAAGCTTTGATGGAGTCGTCAGTGTTGAACATGCCAAGGGCCACACCTGGCCCCTTGTACTCGTGCACCGTGTGAACGATTGGAGACACGTCACCACTTGCTGGCGTCCACTTCAGCTCCAGCTTACCTGCTCCGGGTACCACGAAGTCTGTGGCTTTGTACTGATCCGCATGCGCGTGACGTCCTATGATGATGGGTTTATTCCAGCCGGTTACCAGCCGAGGAATGTTCTTGCAGATGATGGCTTCCCGGAACACCGTACCACCCAAAATGTTCCTGATGGTACCGTTCGGCGATTTCCACATCTGCTTCAACTTAAACTCCTCAACTCGCTTCTCGTCCGGAGTAATTGTAGCACACTTTATTCCCACGTTATACTTCAATATCGCGTTAGCACAGTCTACCGTAACCTGGTCATTAGTTTTATCTCGATTTTCAATACCCAAATCATAAGTATGAAGTTCGATATCCAGGAACGGCAATATAAGCTTGTCTTTAATCAAGTCCCATATAATCCTTGTCATTTCATCTCCTAAAATGTCTACAACTGGCCCAACCTTTATTTTCTCCATGATGTTACCTTAGTACGTACCTACTGATCTGCTTGAGCTCACTCACACAAATGCACCTCCACGTCGACACAACTGTAAAAACAACTTAAACTAGACCCATAAAACTCAAAGTCATTCCTTTCCTGCTTGACCCCTTTTCCAGACCCGTGACATTCGTTGGCACGTCACACTTTCACCGCCTTCCAAATACCAAACCTAACCAATAACAGCTAAAAACGTCATATGATACTGCGGCCGGCCGGCAACAGTTTTCGTAATCTATGATCGATAGCTTATCATTTGCAAGATAGACGAAATACGTCAATAAAATAGCTGATAAAACGTTCGTGAATACATTACGTAATTTTTAAATATGAATGGATTAAATTTGAATGTTAAAATTAGCAAAATTATGACTTATTTGATTCGGGATTTCCAGATTTTTTTTTTTTAAATTGGAGACCTTGAAAGTACAAAAATAATTTCGAGTATGTAGCATTACTATTTAATATTAAGCAAACCTGGAGTTCCAGTGTTGGAATTTCTCCTGATATATTCTTATAAAACAAGGAATACGACAGTGATTTCTGGAAGTAGTGGGTGATAGAATAATAGAATTTTATCTTTTTTTAAATTTACGCGTAACAATGCTGTCATATTAGACGAATGAAATGATGTTCAAATGGGCACAGAGTCCATAGAGCTTAGAGTTCCCCGATATTCACCTTTCAGGATAAGGGAAAACCTCGTGGGGAGCTGGATGATAACTCGGCACCCTTGAATGTGAGGCAGACATGGCACCGCTAGAGGTGGGCTTGCTGCGTAAAGTTTAAGTATTATATTCCGCCGAAAATTGATACCGAAATTTAACCATTAACACTGAGACTCTTTGAAGTCGGAAAACGTACTTCTACAAAAATGTGTGTTTATAACTCACATTGGAATTTCAGTTGTTTTTTTGTGTGTAATTTACGTCCTCCAACGTTGAGTCATATCAGACGGTGAATGAATTGGGTGAAATACTCAAATGAGTCCAGTGTCCATGGAGCTTAGAGTTACCCGACATTCGTCTTGAAGGATAAGGGAAAACCCTGGAAAACACCTTACCCAGGTAACTCACCCTGGCCGAGATTCGAACTCGGGACCTCTTGAACGTGAGGCAGACACGCTACCATCCACGCTACCGAGGCGGGCAGTTTATTAGTGAAAGATTACTATAAACATGTTCAAGAAAATCCCTGCACTCCAAACTACCCTTTACACGGAAAATGCTTTTAAAAATGTATATAGAACTTTTATTAAAGTTATTTTAAAATATTGGATGACTAATGTTTATCTTGAATTTTCTGGAAATGTTCTCAGAAGGCCGTGTCATTTTGATTGACCTTTGTATGTACAACTGATAAACCTTTAAGGATAGACAAAACCGCACTACACAAAAAATGCAGATTTCGATAAACAATGCATTTTTTATGGAGTTAACCACTTCCAAATATTCTTTATTAGTTTTAATTTTCAAATACAGAATGAATGAAATTCCAAAGCCGTCACATAGCAACCAGTTTTTAAGGATTTGACTCTATTCTGCTGTTTATACTGCTCTTATTAGGAAATGTATGTACACTAACATCATTCAACATCAAGTACAGAGAATATGCTTTTTTTTTTTAAAGATAATTTGTTGAATGAGGAAAGAGTCATTAAACACATCAAATTATTTTTGTAAATGATCTTAAATTATTAATTTAAAAGAGTTCTTATTTAGTGTTCAGAAGAAATGGATGTGTTTGGTAAATATAGCAGAAACAAATTAGCTAATAACGAAGAAATAAAATAACAGTGTATGTACCTACACATTGTTTGGCTTGAATTCCATAAGGAGCTTAGTGCAGAAATTATATCTGACAATGTCAGTTGCACAATTTTAACTGATAAAGATTAATTTGTGAATTTTAAATATTTGTAACAGTATTTTAATATTCTCTTAGTGAAGCCTTGGTTAAACTAAACTTCTCTGAGAATGCTGTATGTATCATATAAATGTTTGACTTTCTCCATTTCTGGGTATCTGTATTACATAAGGCAAGTATAACCTTTATTTAAATTAAACACAAACCTCTCAAGTTTGTGCCTTCAGTATTCTCCAGATCTCCAATGATCAACAAGTTCTTGGTGTAACCTTGGTACGGCCACTCTGAGAAAATAAAATTAAAGAGCAGAAACAAAAATTAAAATCAGAAAGTAAGAATAAGCATATTAGTCTTCAGGAGTTGTTTCAGAACTGCCTGTCTTCTAGATAATCAAATCTGATGAGCAGAGGCAACAGTTTTTGTTTTTAGCAATATGTTTACAAACTTTTTTCTTTTTTCGAGAATATTTTTTAGCGATAAGTAAGAAAATTTCTACTATTTTTAGTCTGCATAGAAAAATTTACATTTATTACAAATTACATAAATATAACTTTACTTTAACATTCATGTCTTCTTAACATGAAGCTATGTAGAAGTCATAAAAAAAGTTTACAAATATAACGAAAGCAAGATAAAATTTAACACTTAACAAAGCCAATAAAATGACATCATGTGCACTGAAATAACTAAGCGGTGCAACAATAAACTGACACCA
This sequence comes from Mantis religiosa, assembly GCA_030765055.1. Taxonomy (NCBI): domain Eukaryota; kingdom Metazoa; phylum Arthropoda; class Insecta; order Mantodea; family Mantidae; genus Mantis; species Mantis religiosa. The sequence goes on along the minus strand of JAUKNK010000101.1, from coordinate 2,395,504 downwards.
CAGCAGCCAGCTGGTTTAATTCAGTAGTTTACATTGTCAGCTATTTTGATACAATTGATTTCTTTTCTGTGCAAAATTTGTTAAATGATCACTTTTGTGATGCCAAGTGCTGCAATTTAGTAAAGGGACAGGCAACATTTGTTTCTGAAAATTGCAAATTGATAACAGATCCTATATTAGAATATCAATCCAAACAAAAACCTCTGGCTTGTTTTTTCCCGAATTAATTCTCTGAGAGCCAAATGTGAAATATTAGAGTGGTCACTTTGGAAACAGAGTAAAAGCACTTGTAGATCATACCTCCCGTAGGGGAAGGGATGCGTCCCTTTCAGCTGCCAAAGTGCGGGCGCTGCGGACCCCTAGCACTCGTGGTACCTCTGACGTTACTAGAGGAACCTCGGGCCGAACATGCCGAGCCCCTCCCAAATGGGAGCTGTTCGGATTGGGTTGGACTTGAGGGGGCAGTGTGTTCCCGTCACCCACGGGCAATTGGGTACCTCTGGCCAGGCCATCGGCCGCCCGGAGGGGGTAGAGGGTTGCCTCATAAGTCCCGGGAACTAGCCTGCAGAGCTAGTAGCTGGTGAGCTAGACACTGGCGGCCCTACCAAGGTTTATTGGTAGCTGGTTCATTAAGGACCGGCGCGTAAGTGGCGTATCCACTTCCGTCCTGTCTGCTGTGCAGGCGGGGGGGGGGGGCAGTTTATAAAATATGTACTGTCCTATGGTAAATAGACCCGAGAGGCCCGGGTTCAGGTCCTACGGGGCCTGGACTAATGGGAGTAGATCCTCACATTAATGTAGATCATACCATGGATCCCAGTGTTAGAGAAGCAGTAGAAGAGAATCTAAAAGTTTGCTGCCGTATGAATTTGTGTAAATTTAACTCCATTATGGCAAAAGAAACTGATGATGTAAAAACATAAAAGCTTTAGATCATTTGTTGAGCCTTCTAGGCTACTTACTAAATCAATATGGGTGATTTAAATCATGTAATGGCAGCATTTAAACTAAATGCATTTAAAACCAGTGATATTACTTGTGATTCTGATTTGCTTCTTTGTGACATTGTTGAACAGCAAAGCCGTGATAGATGTAGTAACAGCACTCTTGACATTGAAGACAAAAGCTGATTCTTAAAGCAATTTCTGTGAAAAGTTCCTTCAATGTCTTTGGTTGTCGATGTCAAACGCTGACAGTGAGAGATTTTTTCTCTACATATAACTTAGTTGTGACAGACAAAAGAACAAGTATGAAATGCCAAAATATTACAACTTGTTGTATGCTGCAGTTTGGTGATGTCTCATGTGTGATATTTGATCTTATTCATGTTACCTACTAACTGCTGATTTCAAATAAAACATTTTAATTTGGAAAAAAGGGGTTTTAACAGTTGTGTTACTCAAGTTATCTGTTACTCTTCATTTCAGCCATGTCTTTACTCATTAATTCTCCTGGAAAATTTGTGTGAAATTAATGCAAATTTATGGTAAAATATTCACCACAAAACACCACTAATTAAAATTATTAATGTAAATTTTACAAATAACTGTCACCACAAAGTCTTGTCTCTGTTGATGAGATAATGGCACAATGGGACTTACAACACCCTCACACTTCAACCTATAGGTCTTTTGTGCAATCCCTATTTCCCACTACAGGAATTTGAGTTCTTTGGATTTAATAAACTTCAGAACTCTCTTCCCTGAGACGGTACCTTTACACTTCTCCCAAAGATCTTTCCCTCCCTAGGAGCTTGCAGTTTAATGAAGGAATCCTGATTGCAACATATTCAATTTATGCCATGATCTAGTACTTGATGCTCCATATATTGTTAGTATTTATGTAGAATATGCTTCGTTAGGATCTTCCTAACATCATCAGCTGTTGTCGACTAATAGATGTTGGTTTAGTAAACTCATTGGAGGCGACAGGTGCGTCTCTGTCAGTAACTTGATGAACTTGAAGTTTGGTTTCTCTTCAACGGTGATGTTGAAATTAAGGTTTCCTTCATATTTCTTTATGAATATTTTTTCCCATGTGGTTAATGCAGCTGGACTTTTGACACTTTTTAATAAGTGGATATCTTGTTCTATATCGTGATTATCATTCCAAAAATGGTACACTACCACCGATTAGTCTATTTCTTTGTTCTTGATGTTCCTAAACTGCTCATTAAGCCTAATGTTTAAATTCCTTTTAGTTTTTCAATGTAAAAGTTGTCACAGCCGTTGCAATTTATCCAGTACACATCTGAGTTTTTGTCTGTGGGGTTCTCTTTTGTTTACAGTACAATACCTTTTGGAATCATATAATACAAAGGAGATAACTACAGACAAAAACTCAGGTGGATACATTGCAAAGGCTGTGACAACTTTTACATTGGAAAAACAAAAAGGAACTTGAAAATTAGGCTTAAAGAGATTTTAGGAACATCAGCAACAAAGAAACAGACAAATCAGCAGTAGCGTACCATTTTTAGAATGATAATCATGATATAAAACAAGAAATCCATTTATTAAAAAGTGTTCAGGGTCCAACTGCATTAAACATGTGGGAAAAGTTGTTCATAAAAAAATATGAAGGAAAACTGTTCAATTTCAACACTACCTTAGAAGAGAACCCAAAATTCAAGTTCATCAAGATACCAACTGACACACCCCTATCACCTTCAAGAAGTTCACCAAATACAGTCGACATTAGCTGAGGATAGGAAGATCTTAACCAAACGTGTTCTAGGTAAATCCTAGCAATAAGTGGAGCATTGAGTACTAGTTCAACTCAAAATTATATTAATTTTGTGCTTCATTGTATCATAGTCCTTACTCATTGGAATAATTATTGATCATCCATAGCCCTTTACTTTTTACTTGATAAATATATTTCCCTGAATTCCTGATCTGACATTTATCTCCAAAACATTTTTGTTAATGTTCTCTCCAGTGAAAACCCAACCAACTTTACTTGCTCTTTTATATATAATTAGCAGGGCAGGCATAGTACTGCATGCAAAATTTGGGTGTAGAGATCTCACTGGAATTATGTTTTGAGGCCCTCTCACAGAAGCATGTGTTTATGAACAGCAAGCATAGCTCTAAAGTTTTGGTATATAAGTGCAGTATCTTCTGAAAATGTGACAAAGTCTTCCACTAAAATCTCTCACCTCTCTTTGCATGAAACAATTTTGAAAATTTTGGTTTCCTTAGAAATGGCTCTAGAGGACTGTATGGGGTTTGTAGTGAAAAAGCAGTGTACCTGGTTCCCCAATCCTCTTTACCCTTGCTTGATCACCCATCCTAGCTACTATCTTTGATACAGAGTTCATCTGACGCTCGACTTCTGACCACTGGTCCTGATTTTCTTGGAATGCAAGTCTTCCATTTGAGGATAGTAAATAGAGAAAAAAGAAAAACTCACAATTCCGATTAAAATAGTTTATGTTTAAGACACTTGCATCAGAAATTAGATGTAGTGTTGAACTTTCTGTGAAATGTCCTTTATCCTGGATGACTGGTAAACATAAGGTATAGGCAAAATCTTGCTACATATGTGATTTATGTTTTTGTAAAGTTAACCATTTTTAAAATATGCTTAGTTATTGGTTTGAGGTTTCAAGCACTTTTATTGTTCTAAAGAGAGGAATCATTTTTCTCCTGGCATGTAATGAATTTCAAAGTTATGACCTAGTGACCAGCTCTTAAAAACATTTTCTATCACTTATCTCATTGTACCTAAAGGAAATATGTAATAAAATCATTATACAAATATAATTACTTGTAACAAAAAATTTCACTTATCTTAAGAAAAATGATGTTAATTTTTCTTATTAGTTGAATTAGTTGAAGATGAAATCGATTTCACGAACTCTTGTTCACATCGTCAGTCAAAGAAAACCATAGGAGAAAAATTCATTGTTAAGGAAGTTACTATTTTATGTTTTTTCAGTATTACCAAAATCTAAAAATGAAACAATCTTAAGAACAGAATCAACTGCTGATATTTCAAAATTCATTACGCAATGTTTATTTTTTGAAATAAATATCTTTTCCCAAACCATTAAATCTATCAGGACATTTAGTTGTTTAATTTAACTTCAGGATTTATATTATGGTTAAATGACCAAAAATGATCTGCTTTTATCAGTTTGTTTATACTTAATGTTACGAAAATGTTTTTTTGTTCTGGTTTCCAAATTATGTTTCGTTCTACCAATGTAAACCCAATCACAATCTAAACAATAAAATCGATAAATACCAGATTTTTTATTATTAGGAATTTTATCTTCTTTAGAGAAATGTAAATTTTTAATTCTGTATTTCTTTCGAAGAACCAAAGTTATACCAAACTCTTTAAAAACTTTTTGAAATTGTTGATTAAACCAAGGATGGTAAGTAAATTTTTTAAAATTATAATCGCCTTTTATTTTTTTAAGGGTAGAAATACCATTAACAGTTAACATAAATATCATTAACATAACAACATAGTAACTTCCTTAATGACAAATTTGTTTTCTCCTGTGGTTTTCTTTGACTGACGATGCGAACAAGAGTTCGTGAAATCGATTTCAACTTCAACAAATTCAACTAATAAGAAAAATCAACATCATTTTTCTTATGATAAGTGAAGTTTTTGTGACAAGTAATTATATTTGTACAATATTTATTGCTTCAATGTAACTAGTTTCATTTTCTATGTAATGTAATAAAATTGTTTCTGGACTGGACTATACTAAGGAGGGGATTTGGTATGGAAGTCCAAACTAGTCTATTACACCTCTGCTCCCAAGTGGAGCATCCCTGGAGGGAGGATGAGGCGAGAGGAGACAGAGGGCGGCCGTACCAAGGAGCCACGACAGTGCAGAGGGCAGGGTTCCCACATACATATCCATCATGAGTGCCACACATCAGTAAAGTGTTGCAGAAGTACAAAATGGCAGTAATGTGCATACAAATTAAACAGCAAGTCACATTTATTGCATAAACTTGGAAATGGAGCAAGAAAAACAATAAAACATTCCTTGCTGTAAATTCTATTTATTAAGCCCAAATACAAAGATAATAAAATTTTTTATTAAAATAACAATGACATCAGTATTTAAGTATTGTGACTAGGTTATTTTTACAAAGTTGACGGTGAAACATGGGCACATTTTATGACAACAGGTGGCTCTTCTCTTCTCTTCTTCTATAGGATTAAAACGTGCAGCAATAAATATTGTTGTTATACATACTAACAGACCTAAGCTTCTGTGATGGTAATATTGTTAAGGAGGTGCCAACTGCACAGTGCTCATTACACTAACAAGTCCTTGTATCTGAGTTCTCATTTTGACATCTCAAAGAGATAGCAAAGCAAATTGTTTTTTTGCTATTAAATGGTTTCAGCAATTTAATCTCCTTTCTGATGCGGTGGTTCTTGTTCCAGAAATGAAAAGCCAACAAAATAACTGCTTAAAACACCACAGAATTAATATAAACTTCGTTTTATTTTAGTCTGTTCTTTTGTGGTGTGAGCCAATCCTCATTATTACATATTTTTGAATAGCAAAGACTTTTCATTTTGGATTCAGATTTTATTTACTGCAATAAGAACTCCTTGAGCAAACAAGTACTCTGTTTCCATCTTTTTCTATGTCATGACATCATCTCAACTCTACTTTAAATACCAAAATTCAATATACTATAACTGCCTTACATTTGTTGTACAATATGGAACTCAGATCAGGAGTACCACAACACTGTCAAAGTTAACCTAATGAGCACGGCAACAACACAACCCTGCACTCCTTTCCAATGTACTAACATTATATATAGTTGCATTAGAGTATTGATTTCAGTGCATACAACTACTTCATTATTTATCTTAATCATTTCCGTATCACTGCTTAAGATTTGAGCAACACAACTTTAGATTTCATTTTTTGCATGATGCACATCAGCCACGTTACTAAACATGGGTGCCAACTCATAAACTATATGAAAATTTTGAAGATGACGAGACTGTGAGCCAATCAGGAGGGTGGAAGTGATTAGTGCATATACACCATTACGCCACTGTGAAGACATTTTGTTTAATATTAGCTGGCTTACCCAACATTATATAATTTAGTTTCCTAACCTGAAATGATGAATTAATTTCTTTCCATGTACCTTCCTAAGTTCTTTATTAAATTACTGTACAACTATTAAGAATATTTTTATGCTGAATTTTCCCCTTTCCTTATTATTTTAATTTTGTAAAACCCAAGCTATTTATAATAATGGATGAAAGATCTTCGCAGAAGTATGTGAAACACTAATGGAATGTCTGACTTTCTTAACCTCACCCTGACAATCTTCCAAGTTCTGTAAGTGCTACACAGTGTGTAAATACCCTTTAGTGTGGAACAGCTATAAGGTAGAATGGTCATTTAATTCTTTACATAATTACTGTAGGTAACCTTTTAAACAGCTGAAGGGTCTTGCCTCTCACCAAAGTGGCATCCGGATGAGTTTCTTTCCACATTCATTTTGCCAACTGCTTTATCATCACTTTTCATTTAATATCATTTACTCCCTTAATTTGAACTGATGACTGATACCTTTTAAAGTTTTGCACCTTACAGCCTGCAGCTACATAGAAAAATAGTCTTTCCAAATGTTAATTACACATATCATTCAATTTCCGTCACGTTAAAGCTCTAATCATTTTTTTACTCCCGTCTTCACCAATGCTGGTGCTAAGAGTTGCTCGAGTTCCCTCAGAGCAAGGGAGCTGAAGCATTTGACCTGAGATACCAGGGTTGAGGGGTCAGCCCAAAGCCTGGGATGATGAACAGATGAATCATGGAGCAATTGGTGGAATGATGGTGAGAGAAACTGGAGGACCCAGAGGAAACCCATCCCAGCACCATGTTATCTACCACAAATCCCACTTTGTGGTCGCCTGGGATCGAACCTGGGCCATCTAGGTGAGAGCCAAGCAGTATAACCACTTAGCCATGGCGTGGTCCTAATAATAAATAATAATAATAATAATAATAATAATAATAATAATAATAATAATAATAATAATAATAATAATAATAATAATAATAATAATAATAATAGCAAAGAATTTTAAATTACATTTTTCTTAACCTAATTAAAATTAAGAAATGCCTGCATCGCAAATTCTTTGTTTGTATGCCAAGCTCAAATTAAAAAATGCAAGCGATATAAAAAAGGATTAATTCTATATTAAAATCTTAAACGCCTTGACTTGTTTTACAGATAGTAAATTGCTATTCTCATTTGGTACATTACTCGAATTCTCTTGCCAGGGATGAGTTCATTGTACACATCTGCCTGCTTGGGACCAGACTGAAAGAGAAACTTTAATAGTCATGGAAAAAGTTGTGGCCTGATGTGTTTGACTTGCCAGAAAACAAGACTGAAGAAAAAATAAGTGTGGAAGAAGATTTTATAGACAATTTTAAAAATATGGATGGCTGTTCCGATGGTGATAAAGAAGACATTGACAATGACAGAGGTTATAAACTGATTACAGAGGAACACATTACTGCTTCATGCATTGTTACTGAAAATGAAAAGTATTCATATTAAGACAGTGTTGATGATCCAGCTGTGGTTATGACCCACATACAAGCAGTAACAAACATAGAAAAATTGATGCTTTATTTCAAAAATCAAGCTGAAATATTGCCATATGAACTTCTAATGTTAAAGCGGATGTGAGAGAAGCGATACACTAAACTGAGAAGACAGAAGCTCACTGCCTTTTTACTACCAACTAGTTTGTAGTACAGTACAAATACATAGACTATTACGTACATATAGTGTATGTGCTTTTGGGTGAAAGTGTGTCAGTTAGTAATTTCTAAACTCCATTAAAAATATTTTGCTGATGATGTACATGTTTTTTTATCACTGTTCCATCATTCTCTGAATAACCTGGATTCTTAACTCGGATCAGCTCTGATCCCAGTTGATCCAGGTAAGTAAGATTTTACTCTAATTGGAAGATAATTGAATTTGTCCATTTTCATAAATACCTAACTGGGCATAAGCAAGGATGAAGTATCAAGTTAATGAGCTGTTACTCAAACTGTGCTCGTCTTAAGCAGTGATCCTTCTACCAAATGTACACACATGTGATGTAAGTAGCTTTGTTCTCTTCATTCTGCGAAAATATATTATAAAAACACACAGCCTTGTAAATCACACACTCAAGCTTGGCATTACCTTGTGCATGGAACTTCATCTTGGGAGCAGCAGCTTATATAAGGGAGCCTTCTTTGTCCTTCGTGGAAACACACCAAACATCCGATACCTTCACATTACTTTCTCTACAAATATTACTTCATGTTTACTCAGATAAAATTTACAGAAATACTTTCATTACAAAATCTGTTGAGGGTATAAGAGGAATACAAAGCTGAAGTGAAATGCTTAAAATGTAGGCAAATGTACGTTAATTTTAAAGGTCTACCTTTTGCATGAAACAAAAGAATGGCAACTTAATACTTGCGAGATTCAAACAGCATCAAATATCTGAGAAATAGTTAATGCCACAAAAATGTTTCGAGATTATCAGGTAGTGTCTTTTGACTATCTTTTATGGTTTGCTAAGTACAGAAAATTTGAAATGAAACGGACGTCACAGTTAGTCCTAGAAAATTCAAGATATACATTTTATTTGTTATGTGAACAGTTTAAACTTACTGTATTTTAATTAAAACTGTTAAGTCAGTTTTGTAAAAAAACAAAGAAAACTTTTTCAGTGCTAAAGAAACTTTGGAATGGAGCATATCCTTGTATGCTGAACTTAAATAGCAACTTTGGTATTTATCCGACATTTTCGACCTACAGTATTCACACACATGGACAGCCTTTTCTAAAAGTAATTTTTTAGATTTGCACATTTTAAAACACACATCTCTGATGATGTTTGAATGGCAGAGAAGGTACAACAACAATACTTTTAACATACAATATTGTGCCTTTTCTCAATTTTCTCAGTTGTTAGACCTGGTTCTCGCCAGTAAGTTATTACTTCCACTTTGGAAATTTCTTATGCTTACAGTAACAAATATAAAAGCTTTTTGTTTCTAACAAATAAACGTCTAAGTTTTTATAGATTCTCTTCCACTTGTTGAGGTATATTGTTGAAAGATTGCCAGATTGAGATACACGAATTGAGGTTCACTGAACAAAGAAAGAACATTTCAAAAAAACAGGTTTGCAAGTATATGGGGTGTGAACAATATAACACTTGCTATTAAGTTCAGAATAAAGAAATCTCCCATAAATACTGTCTTCCCTTCTTTATTTCTGATTTTCTCAAAAATGGCTTAAACAATTTTGATTAAATCATATGAAGAATATTGTTAAAATAAAGAACAAAATGTATATAATTTTCTGCGAATAGTCTTTGAAGATCCTTTGACTACTGAATTTTATACAGGATGCAAACAAAGAAGATAGACTGAAACTAACTTAATTTTCTAGTACATCAAAGTATACAATATTCAACTGTTTGTTGCAATGTCAAGGACAGTATTTGCATTGGATCTGATTATCCACTTAGTTTCCTCTATCCCTCTTTTAACTACAACAAGACTATTTCTGTAAAGGTTTGCCTTCATTAACATGAAGTAGATAGGAAAGTTAAGTTTAAATTTCCAGAAGCTGTATAAAAATAAATAATGGGTAGAAAAAGTAATGTGATTGTAATGTATGAGATTTGTTTATATCTTGCTTAACAGACACGTGGTATAAGTTGCATAGTTGTCTTCCTGCACTATTTCATTTTCATTCTTTTGGCTTTGGCTCGTACACGTGGGTATTTACTGAGATAACAAATGCTCATTTGGAATCTGCCAATTGTAACACAAATGTAACAAAGATCTTGTTTGTAACACTGGAATCAAAATCTCAGTTCATACTTTGATTTTTATATACAAAACAGATGTACAAATAAAATTAATTTTAAAACACTAATTGGTTTAGAATATTTAAACCTTGCATTCACTTTCAACCAGAAATAGAAACTAATTTAATAACATTGATAAGAAGGCTTCCTTGACACCAAGTTTGAGGTTATGAAACATTATTACTTCCCACAGACAATGGTTTGTTCAACAAAAGGAACGGCAGATCTTGTCAAGACATACATTCTGTGTCTCATCATTTCATTAACCAGAAAATTTATACAAGCATTTAATTTCAAAGCAATAGTTTATAAAGTGTATGCATGCTATTCTGTATGCTGTTTAACAGAAATAAATTTGGTTTTATGAGATCATTTTGCATTAACTTGATGTTATGAACAAGACGAGATCACCTTGCTGCTAGAGGCCTGCTCCCTTTTGACATCCATTTTCATATTCCAGCTGAAAATATTTTTTAAAAAGCCAGCAATTCGGAGTAATTACAAAACAAGAAGAAATCTGCTTAAATATAGTTGGAATTAGTCAATAGTCATATGTTACTATAAATTTTATAATTTTGAAGCAGAAAAAGTGTTTATTTTCAAAAAAAAATGATTAAAAAACATATCCATAATTGACAACTTGAAACTAACTAAAAATTTAGCCTTTGCTGAGCAAAGCATAATAATTTTGCTATTAAATGAAAAGTGAAAATAGGAAAAGCTTATAAGGTTGGCAACTTGCACAAATTTGTTTTTGCAGACAACTATATATGAACTATGCTCATTAAAATAATATCTAATATAAATAAGAGTATTGTATTTTCACATATGCTAACAATAATGTGCTGTATTACCACAAATATTTGTGACAACAGCCTTATAGTCAGTGGGGAAGCATGCAATGAGGCGCTGGAAGTGTGGCTTCCCCAAGAATTTCAAGAGAAAAAGGAGAAAATTCATGCCAAACAATATTTTATTTATATGGAGATTTAACTGTATTGGAACACCACAGTGAAGCAAAATAATTATTAATTTATAGATGAGTCGTATTTATTTCACATCTGCTTCACTTATGTAAAGTGAAGCAGATGTGAAATAAATACGACTCATCTATAAATTAATATTTTATTTGCTCTGGACACATTTCCAAAATTTATTTGCAACATCCGCAGTGCGGCAGACAATTTGACAGCTGCTTAGATTCAAGCGACCAGTTCTGCAAGCTCATCCAACACTCTGTTTACACATTAATAACCTTAGCAAAAGTGTGTGAATTGCATACTTTCTCCATTTGAGGCTAACAGTTCAAGTAGTGTGGGCCAGCGAAAATCTGAGTGGAGAGGGGAAGCTTCTACTGTGACCAGTCTCGTCTACGTGTGACTATACAATAAAAATAGTACTGAAGAGTAGCCTTCGTTCTTTGAGTCGTCATTCTCTCTTATTTTAATGAAAATTATTATTTGGAGCTTCCCTCACTTTGAAAGTCACACACCGCTACTGAACCTACGTGTTACTGTACAATAGAAAGAGTACTAAAGAGTAGCCTTCGTTCTTTGAGTCATTATTCTCTCTTATTTTAATGAAAATTATTATTTGGAGCTTCCCTCACTTTGAAAGTCACAGCTCGCTACTGGACCTACGTGTGACTGTACAATAGAAAGAGTACTAAAGAGTAGCCTTCGTTCTTTGAGTCATTATTCTCTCTTATTTTAATGAAAATTATTATTTGGAGCTTCCCTCACGTTGAAAGTCACACACCGCTACTGAACCTACGTGTTACTGTACAATAGAAAGAGTACTAAAGAGTAGCCTTCGTTCTTTGAGTCATTATTCTCTCTTATTTTAATGAAAATTATTATTTGGAGCTTCCCTCACGTTGAAAGTCACACACCGCTACTGAACCTACGTGTTACTGTACAATAGAAAGAGTACTAAAGAGTAGCCTTCGTTCTTTGAGTCATTATTCTCTCTTATTTTAATGAAAATTATTATTTGGAGCTTCCCTTGCTTTGAAAGTCATGCCTCGCCACTGCTTATAATAGAAGTTGCTCACTTTAAGTACTGAACATTGTTTTACATAATCTCAAATTACCTTACCTCTGATTTTAGTGATACAGTTTCTGATACTACAACATCAAAACAAATATCTAAATATAAAATTACTGCTAAATAAAACGCTAATTAGAATATAAGTTACAGCTCTGATAATAAGTTTAAAAAGTTACAAACACTTTCATAGTAAAACATTCTTAACCCTTTATGGTCCACAATATCTTTTCTTCAGTTTTCAGGGAATATTATTATACAAACCTCAAAAGTATATTAAAATAAAGTGATTTGGGACATGGAAACAAAGAGCTCTTTTATAAATTAGTCACATAAGTTAAATTATTTTGTTTGTTAACAACTATGATCATATTCAACATTACTAGTGTGCCAGAATTTTGTCTGCAGTTCCTGTATATGCCAATAAATCTACTGATGTTGGGCGGTTGCTTTTAAGTACACTTAAAAACCACTGGTATAGAGAGACCTTGGTGCCAGTATTGTATTACAAACAATAATTTGTAATAACCTCAGCAGTTATTGTGCTATAGATTCAGAATATATTTCTAACCACTCGAAGAGTGAACAATGCTATTACAACACTTCAAAAGAAGACAGTCGAAAGACGCTCACCGACAGATCTAACCACCTCCTTGCTAACTCGGAAACAAAATTGTTGCTAGCGAGATTTCTTCTTGTTTTGGATCAATTCTGCACCTTATTAATATTCATTGTCTAAAATCACCAAATCTTACTTATTGCACAAGTTCAAAAATCACCAACACATTTATCATTACACTCATATAAAAGAATTAATACAAAAGCATTAATATTTCAGTATTTAAAATATTTTGTTTGTTAAATAAACTTCTCATCTGTTTTATAAAAGCATTCTGAGTGATGTAAAGTTAACAAAAACATTACTTTTTGGAAGGAGTGTAGATGTCACCGTTTGTGAAGAGATGAACAGGTTTATGTCTTTATCAGTGCAACACGAGGTTGCAAAGAGTGATGCAGTTTCCTGTGCATGCTCAAATCAACACCTTAAGTGAAACTCAGCAGTTTGGAAATGTCAATAAAATGTTATTTTTGGGTATGAATTTCCGTTTAATATATAACACAATCACACAGGTTTTAGGCACTGTAAAGGAAGAGAGGAAATGTTTTGTTATACTTTATTGAATGTATACTAGAAATGACAGTACACAATACAATAGAGAAGTAGAGGTTAGGCGAGTTGATGCAAATAAAGAAATATCACTGAACCTGCGATACCCATTATTTGTGAAATATCTGTTACTTATTAATAAACTGCTGGCATGTTGGACGAGAATTCAGATTCTTGTTCTATTTGTTCAAAAATTGTGAGTACTGATTGATTTATGAGACAAAAGTACATCGCAAAATCAACATTAACAATGAAATAATTGCTTCGCTTTAGACGCTTTCTATTTATCTTGTTCTGCACATATTCATTTTAGTGAATTACAAATTAAATTACATAACAGTTTACCAAACATAATACTTAACTATGTTAAAAAAACTTTGTCTAACATTGTAATAATGCATAGAGAAATTATAAATTTCAAATCAGTACTTGTGTTCATTAGATTCCATATCTTAAACTGATAACACATTGCTGTGCCATTTATGTTTTTGCTTCCATAACTTTGATTTTGATCTATAAAAGGTGAAGAACAATTAGGTTTGCAGGCCTTTTTAACCATTACAATGATTAATGAAACAGCTGCTCTTGCAAAACACAGATTAAACAACTTTCATACAAGAGAAATAAGATTTATCATTGGAAAGGTAGAATCAAACTGAAGAATTCAATGTCAGGGCTGTGATTTGAACCACAGATCTCCTGGTTTCCATCATGTTGCTCTAACCAAGTTAGTTACCATGGCAACATCTTGGCACAACATTAAACCTCCCAACATTTTTCCCAGAAAAAATGCTAAGAGATATCAAATCCATTTGAGATAATACCCCAATGGTTACTTGTAATATTGTTAAGTGCATAAGTCCCATACTTTACAGTTAACTATTATTAGGTCAGTCAGACATACTGTATTAGGACAGGGCTGGAAAAATATAATCAGAAAAGTTCAATGTTGTAGTCAGGATTCAAACCACAGATTATCATGTTGCTGAATACTTAAGTTAAAAATGTATTTATTTTTTTAAGCTTTTTTTTTTCAAAACTGAAGCAATTATTTCTGCTATAAAACATTTCATAAATGTTTATGAAAGTTAAGAAAATACCTTCAATGCTTTTAGAATTTGTTGCATTTTTTTTTTTTTTTTTTTTTGCTGAGCAACTGCAACCTTCCTAATGTGAATTCTTGCTGCACGGTTGTAAATGTTCTTCTGAAAACTATGACAACTGGAAATAACCTTTTTCAAACCCCCACCGAGATCTCTCAGGTTTAAATGATATCTACTCTCCTTCCCGCAGTATACTGCACGTTACACATACATAAAATTACTCTTGGCTATTCAATATCTAGTGATGTACTCTGTACGAACATGTTTCAACTGCACAGATAATCCATTACTATTACATGACAAGCAAGTCAAAAAGTAAGTTTCTCTGCTTCCCTATTTTCTTCACTACGTTCATCCTCTTTTGCCTGGCTTCTGGCTAATTTCCTATTCAGTATTCCTTTTTGTTTTTACTGGTTATAAAACATAATGAGGCAGATGACTTGACCATGACAACAAAAATCTTAAATAGTTCACTGAGGATGCCATTTTCTATTGTTGTATAACATAGAACCACACAGAAGACTTGAATGCCAAAAAATAAAAGTACAGTTTATCAATAAAGCAGTGTATTACACACAAAATTATGAGAAACTTACTTCATGAGTAGTAAACATACGCACTATTCCCTGCCATACCTTGAGAGTAAACTCAACAGGACATAATTATGATGAGTATCTGGTTTGTACGATGCAATCTGCAAAATGGGTGGCCCTATTATATTAATATCTGTATTTATGATTTATCATGCGAGATGCAATCCATGTATTCTTGCAAATAAATCAGTTAATGACATACAATAGATAACTGTCCTTCTTGATTCTTAGATCTAAATATATGTGAAAAATGTTCAAAGTTTAGCAATTCCCAATCACTCCCCAAATTAGAAGATTCACCTTGTTGTACATCTCTCCAGCATGGCAATAAATCAGTGAATATTTCTGATGGTTTTTGTACATGCTAGGGCAATCCTAGAAATAGCGTCTATCTCCATGATTGTGTGAGCCATTGTGAAAAAGCCTATGCAACTTTCATCTTGTCTACGTAAACATTTCCAATTGTTTTTTCTCCCGGGGCATACTTGCTTGGGCAATCCCAGAAATGTCTACCTCCAATCACTATGAACAAGACTATGAAACAAGTAAGAATTGTTGGCCAAAAGATGAAATGTTTAATGTTCTCTGTTACTGCTTATATTGCAACAATTTTACATGAGGGACAAAGATTGTCTCTGCTAGATGGTACACCACAAAATGTCTTCAATGAACTGAGAATAAAGTGTTGTAAAACTGGTCTGTGTACAACTTTGTTGCAGCTTGTCTCTGCCCACACTGCACAAGAAACAATGCAATTTCTACATGTCAAGTACTCCTTACAGTCCAAATCTGGCCCCACCTCACTTTTTCTATTTCCAAAAATAAAATAAAAAAATTTTGGTCAAATATTTAAATCAGCTGAAACTGCAGTAGTTGCTTATGAAACAAAGAGGATGGATGGTGTTCAGCATTTGACAAATGGTTTTAAAAGGATGAGAAGTATACAATGCAATGGAGAACAATATATATCTGCAATAATCAGATCTAAATTTTTAAAATGTTATTGTGTTCATCCTCAAAACTTCCAGATTGACCCTCGTAGCTTCAGTTTTTATGCAGCTTGTTTCGAAACAACACTGAACGAATATAGCTGTTTTGAGTTAATAACTTAACTAGTCCAAATTCTGGTGCTGCAGCTTCGAAATTCTGTTAAGTATAATTTTATGCAGCATTAAATATTACATTATTTTGTGATTACGCAGCACAGGAACCACTGGTGTGCAAACTTCAAAAGTTGTTATTGGGACATACCAGTCACAAAAACAAAAACATTGCTCTTTGATCTTTATCAGTGACCCTAGCCTACCTTTCAGGTAATGTGGCAAAGGGCAGTTATTTGTACAAAAGTCAACTAATAACTCAGACAGTTCCAAGGTTGCTCATTTTGTATGATCTTAATTGTACAGTACTTTCAACCAGTTACTGTAAAATCAAGAGCTTCCTTTTAAGTTACAAATGCTTTATTTAGTATTATTAAACATAGTGAAATAAAATGTTTGTCTCATTGCATAAAGTATTTAGTTTTGGCTAAATTTATCTACAATTTTTTATATTGTTCTCCGTCCTTTTTATCATTTAATGCTTCCACTCAATGTCACAAACATTAACTTTCCTCTAAAAGGTTTAAGTTGCACCAGTTATTTGCTGTCATCAACTGTTAAAACAGAACGTTGGAATGCGTTAAACACCCATAAACAAATAAATAAAGAATGGCTTTTTTATTGCAGTTTCATAAGCCGAAGAAATTCTTAATAGTAGCAAGCTACTACGAAGTATGTCGGTATGTTTACAAACAGCTACAGCAGGCAGCACAGTGTGTCACCTACCTGCAAACTTTGATAGCGTGAGGCATGTGGCATTGTTCCTATCACTGCCTAATCTACACTCATCCTGGAGCATTCTCTTTTATATGGGTATATTGGCGGTAAAAACTATCTATATGTGTCAAATAGAAGCTGAGCAACTACTAGTATATATTCGTTCGGTGTTGTTTCGAAACACCCTGTATATGTTACTTCATATCACTAGCATTATTTAAGGGAGAAGTAGTGGATCAGTCTGCCACTACTACATGAAGGATTTGTTCAAATCATCACATTGTTCACAAGAAGTTAGATAGGTAGAGTTAGACTGAAAAATTCAATGTCATAACCAGGATTTAAACCCCAGATCTCTATCCAGTTGCTCTTTAACATTCAGCTACCATGGCAACATGCCAGCATGATATTAAATTCTCCTACTGACTTGTATTTTTGTGGTAAACCACTAGATCTTATAATACCTTTCATGGCTGTAAGTACTTAAGTCCCAGGATTTATAGTTACCACTATTAGGTTAAGTTCTTTCACACTAGCTGTGTGTACAGTAAGATTTGGAGAGGTAAGTATCTTATTGGATGGAAGGGAAGATGAAAGCAAAACCAAATGAGTTTTAATATACTCTTGTCAAAGCAATGAATAATATAAATAAGTTGAACAGTGAGTAAATGCAAGCTCTTATTTCCCTTGCCAGTTCATCATTTGTCCAAGCAGGATGTGCTGCAAAATCCACTTCATATGCTAATACACATATTTACTAGGGAAACGTTGTTACAAGAATGTTATAATTTAAAAACACTGCCTCATCAAGCCACAGTTGAGTCCTGACGTCTTGTATTATTTCTGGGAATACCCTTGTAATTATATCCCAACTTACCCGACAGTCGCCACAATGGGGTCTAGTGTTATTTCTAGGATTACCCTTGTACATCCAATTGTGTCCCTTCTACAATTACCCTCATATATCCAATTGTGTCCCAAGTTACACGGTTTACACTCAGGTGTTCTTGTATGCTTTAAATGCAAGCCTACTTCTACGTCATATCTATGTTACATATGTACAATAGTTTAACATGAATCCAGTGGTGTTCAGTCTCAAATACAACCAATTTCTGCTTTCTTATTGCATCACCAATTACATGTACGCTCTTAGACAAAAGAAATTGCCAGACTCTCTCAATGTATCCTCGCAAGTCTTTAGCTTCCTTCTTCAAACAGCATATTAAATGTGTGGCAATGCAGAGTGATGACAATTCTGTCCATTAATTATTCTTACTTTCTCAGATAAACATAATATTTTCAAAATAACCATTAAACAATAATGAGTGGAAAAACCTTTCGTTCTATTACATTGTGCTGATTTGTTGTGAAATATTTGTTAAGAACAATAATATGGAATGAGGAGGAGGAGGGCTATACTGATGGTAAGCATCCTTGTTCCAGTAAGACGAGTTCATAAGATAATCCCTACCTTAAACATACAAATGTTTATGTACTGCTACCAGAGTTTATAATTCAGTTATATACCTAGTCTTGCCATAAATACTGTTACAAATTTTTGACACATACTGTACCTCTGGTTTGGCGCCTAAACAACTGCATGTATGCACACCTTAACCTTGAACCATTGTTAGCTTGTCTCTGAAAGAGGAAGTATTTAGCTCCAGGTTTTACTATGGAATGGGGTGATTATGAAAATCGTGTAGCCGTCATTGTATTGCATAAAGTTGGAAAATCTGCAACTGACATTTCAAGATGCTACAAAAGCTGACAATCAGCCGAATGTTTGTATACCGCACCATTGAGTAATTCACTGCAACTGGGACTAAAGGATCAGCCGAGAAAGGGTCGACCACGCAGTGTCAGGACTCCAGCAGTACAAAAAGCAGTGGCAGCTCATGATTGGAGAAATTCTGTGCGGAAGCAGGCTATCTTGTCCCATGAAATGAACATTTCAAAGAGGACAATGTCCACGCTTCTGTCAGAGGACCTTGGACTAAGGGCTTATCGCTAATGTAGAGGACATTATCTTGTCCCAAGCCTAAAGAAGCTGAGAGTGCTTAAATGTCGACGTCTCCTACAGCGTTACACTCAAAATGGTCATCGGAACATCCTCCTTCACCGATGAAAGTTTTCACTATTGAGGAGTGTTTCAATGTACAAAACGACAGGGTTTATGCATCATCATCTCGGGAAGCCAGTAATAAGCTTCCTAAAGATCAGAGGGCCCATCATCTCTCCTCAGTGATGGTGTGGTGGGAGGTGAGTTATTCTGGTAGCACCTAGCTACATTTTTGCGAAAAGCATGTTAAAACCAGCGCCAGAGTGTATGAAAGCACTGTTTTGGAGCCTATTGTCAAGAACTTAAGTGACACATTGTTTCAAAGCCAACCATGGACTTTCCAGTAGGATTCTGCCACTGCCCACAAGGCCACGCCAACGCAAGCATGGCTTCAGATTCATGTCCCTGACTTCACTTTCCCTGAAGATTGGCCCAGTAGCAGTCCGCACCTGAATCCATTGAACTACCGACTGTGGTCACTGCAAGAGGAGACACCTTGCCATTGGAAGTTTAAAGTGTTTCTTGTCAGTAGTGGCGGATTTCCCCCTGGATGTTGTCTGGTTTGCCATAGACGAGTGGCCACAAAGACTCAGAGCCTGTATCCATGCAAAAGGTGGCCATTTCAAAAAGTGATTAGTGCTGTGTGTAATGAATGCCTGTAGGTACAACATACCAAAAGCCAATTAAAATATTTTGCATAATATTTGTGTTTTTCACTTTTGAAATTGTAATAGTATTTATCGCTAGACTAGGTAGAGAACACTGGCTACAGAGGTGCAAGTTGGCTAGTATGCCTAGAGGAGGAACAGTACTACAGATGTATTTCTTAGACATGGCATACGACATAATGCTGTGCAGTAGTTTATGGTCAAGTCCACTTGTTTATTTGTAAGATTAAGGGGTGTCAGGTTAGTCATCTGTCAGCTTTATCAGCTTCTTACCCCCCCCCCCCCATTGATTTGCATGATGTCACTCGCTGTGTACATCCAAGCAAGGTCATGCACCAGCCCTAAAAATACCTCTGTACATTTGCACACCTGATTCTAGTTCCAATGCCCCACTTCATTCATATCAAGAGCAACTTATAGTACCATTCATACAATTAACTGATATTTGGAGCAATTTACTAACAGTGAGGTCTAAATTAAATAATAAATATTTGTAGTCTGTATTTTTTCAAGTGACGCAGTGTGTAAAAAAAAAGGATTAATACATACAATTTTAAAACTAATAAATAGCACGATAATTGAAACTCTCTCCTTCTACAATATATTTCCACTTACTTTTTACTTTATATTGACAATACTCTTACTTACTTCCTTCTCAAAATATTCTGTTTAAAATTCTTTTGTTTGTACTTAGTAAGTTCTTCCCTCAAGTTTTAGTTCTTCTAGAATCAAACATTATGTACTCTAGCTGCTCCATATAAAGGACACTTCATACTCCAGTTATTGACCTCTCTTTTCTTCTTGTTTACTTTACCAAACATTTTTCTTTAGCTCTTGTTTCTAAGCTCCTGTTTGTTTCAGACAGATAATATAAAAACACATACAAAAATCAGCAATTACCATCCAGTTTTGGAAAGAAAATCACAACAATAATCTGAAACTAAAAGACATAACAAAAAATGAAGAATTGTCAACATGAAAACAGATCACCTAAGTGTTTCCTAAAATCTGACTCACTCATTTTTCTTTTGTCTTAGAGCATAAGTTACATGTAAATACACTTTGTATGCCTGCAAATGCTAGAATAACCTGAACAAAATCACTTTTCACAAGGCACTTGGCCCCACCTTCTTATACATAACATAAAAGGCAACAGATTCACAGCATGTTTGTCTGTCTACCTGTGCATCGCTTCGCAGATTAGTGTAAGTAATAGAGATAAGCTAAAGTAGGAAGACAAAAAACCATTTGTTATGTTGGCAGTCATGCCAATCTTCCAGGCTGTAGTATCTGTTTGGTTCACTCTGAGACAATAACTCTGTTGTAGAGATAATGAAACTGTACCATACATATGTCCAGTGCACCAATTTTGTAAGTCTTTTTATAACCAGTTCCAGAAGTAACACAGTGATCAAAAACAGTTCAAGTAGGTATACAAAGTGACACCTTACTTCTAATAGTGGGCAATGTTCCCATGAGCAGCCATGGGAAACTACGTCAATACAAGAGCGACCATGAGTCACTGGTGGGCAGGTAAACAAAGACTGTAAATGCCAATGGAATGAACAACGGCTGGGGTTGGCTTATAACCATGTAAAAACTCCAGCAACAGTTCAAGTTCATTTTCTTTTACCCTGTTTTTAATTTATACAAGTTCCTATGCTTGCACATGAGAAAGTAAATTACCAAAATATCATCTTGGAATATATATGTAATTATTACTACCTTGGAAATCAACACAAAACAGTTATTCTACTGATTTCCTTTAAGCCAATGCATCAGTGAAGCTCAGTGAAAAATGTGAATATTTTTTCTATTCTGCTTTTCTAATACAACTCCAATTATCTCAACTCCAATATTTAGAGTGGTCTGAGGGAAGTGGATCATGCTAGATCAGGCATTATAAGATCCATGCAGTCCCGAGCTAAGAGCAAACCCAGAACCTTTTCTAAGACATTCCTTGCAGTTAAACTGATGCATGTCCCCTTCCAACAATGCATACTGTCTTAATCTGGCTTGAACTTTGTTACATTACAATTCCTTCAAGTGCCAAAATATAAAATTAAAGTAACAAAAAGCTGCTTGTATGCTACAGTATTGTTTGACAGCTATCATAGTGCATTCTGTAGGTTTATTATCATTATAAAATCACGTGGCACTTTGCAAAGTAAATGTAACCCATGGCTTAACAACCCGAAGCGGGTCCAACTGTCGGCCTTATGCCCACATACACAAGGCAGAGGTGGGCGATCATCCAACCAATATGGGCAGATGTCAGCATCTCAGCACTCCCAGCCAGAAAGTTGACTTTCTAGACCAGGGTTCACTACCTAGCATAGTTCCTCACTTCCTCACGGTGCTAAATGGGTGCGATCAATCCCAGGCACTTTCCGTGGCAGGGAAACAAAGCATAATGCTCTAGCCCACTATGCCACGGCACAGGACATTCTACAAAGTAGTAATATTAATACTCAGGGTTAAAACCCCCATGCCAACGAGTGAGATCAAGCTACCATGCTCGTGTCTACTGTGTCACAGCAGAACTTTGTAGTCATTAAGTTAACATTATAATATACACAAATTAAGCTTTGATTTTTTAAAGCAACGGCATTTTATCCAGCTGTCTCATGGACTTAATTAATCTGGATAGTTGGAGTTATATTACATACTTGTAATTTCATGTTAAACATTTGGTTTTGTAATATTAACAATTTTAAAGCTTCAAATTTCTATTTAATTCATCTCTAAGCACTCTAATGAACCTTAAATTCCATTTTCACTATTCAAAATATGTCCTGGACCATAGTTTATAACGGAGCTTGAAGTTTTTAGGAAAACTTCAATAATTACACATTTAAAAATTATTATGCAATTATTATTTACAATTAAAACAGATTAAATGGTTCAGTTCAAATTATTTACCATTACCTACATTGAAAAGGTTGAACAATTCAATAATATTTATTCAAACAATTTCACGTAAAACACTTTGGAGTAATATGATAAGCTGTAGCTCCATATTACCATATCAAAAAGTGTTTAATTATAAATAAAAATGTTAATATCTTAACCACAGCTTGACATTGCTTGTTAAAGTTTATGTTTTATGTTTAAATTAAAAACAATCAGAAGAAAACACATTTCACAGATGTATTGCTTTAACACAAGTTGAGTATGCACATATGTATGGTACAAGAAAGGAGAGCATTCAAAGGAAGTCAACGATGCAAAACAAACTGATTCTATGAATTTCACAGATTTTGGAATATTTACTTACAACAAAGTGTTTTCTTAAAACTGTTATTAAAAATAATAATTTTTGCCATTTCTAATTGGTTACCTATTGATTGAAATGTCATAATTTAGACTTTGTATCTCCAGTTGAAGATAAAATTGGCTCTACACACAATGCTATCTCAACAAACAGCAACTGCAGTCTAATACAGCCCAGAAGATTATTATTCACTCTTTTAACAACATTGGCAAAACTCTGCGACCTTAACATTGTATAAATTAAAGCAATGCTGTGCCTAAGATTAAAGTGAAGTTAGTTCCAGATTAAAATCACCCTTGGACCACATCTTTGGTACACAGTATCTTTACTTACGCAGTTTTGTTCTCAACTTATGTGCACTTCCATTAATGGTCGTTTGCAGATGCTGCTGCACTGCTCTCTTCTGTGACGGCGGGGTGGAAGTCAAGTGCTGCACTGTTGATACAGAATCTCTTGCGTGTTGGCTTTGGCCCATCGTTGAACACATGCCCCAGGTGAGCACCGCAGTTTGAACACGTCACCTCCGTGCGGATCATTCCTGGGTTGGCGATTAATAAGAGAAGGTTGCCTCCAACTGATGGTGTGATGATTTGAGGATGGGAAGATGGGTGGATGTGTGACAGCGAGAGAAAGAGAAGAACAAGACATCAAACCAATCACCAATGCAGCAGGCAAGACAAGCTCTTGGTGGTGATACAAACTTGGTCACTGATAACATTCCAACAGGTTTATGTAAAGTCATTGTTAGGTAGGGCCACATCAGTCTCTCATACATCTTCAGAATGCTGTCAGTTTTTGAATGGAGCTACTGTGTAACAAGTTTATGTTGCATGAAACTCAACTCATCTCTTACTAATGATTACGCCAACGGTAGTTATGCAACAAAGAATGCAACATATGTAATTACATGGTTTACCATTGGTATATATGGATACACCATGCAACAAATATGTCCAAAGTCCCATACAATTATGAAACAATTAAAAAATGAAATTATGCTCATTTTGTCTGTTATTTTGTACACTGAAAATCGATAAATAAATCAAAGCAATAAAAGTACAGCTGTAAAATTCACCGATTTTAACTTTTGCTGAACTAAACTTAATTCTTCCCATCGTAGAACAAAAAACAGTTAAAGGTTTGAAAACAAGTCATTCTTGTTGCATCTAAGAATTGATTTGTATTGAGAAAAACAATGAAAAATAGGCACATATTTAAATTTTGCTATTTCTTTCAGCAACAATGATTCTTCCATGTAGGAGAAATTAATTTGTTTTACAAGATAAGATATTGATAATATGTTGTAATGCATAGTATCCTGGATTATTTTGAAGTATGCAGTACTTTCTTCACAGTTTCAGCTGGCACAGATTTAAGTTCTAGTAAGAGATTTTCTATTACACTTATGTTTGTGAACAGTGGTATGTTAATTTGTTTGAGTGCTGCGATGGCTGTAGAAAAGCAGGTGAAATGTGATGTAATGCAAATTAATTCCTCCTATATTCTATCCCTACATATAGCACTTTCAACTTACACAATACTTTTGCTTATTTTTCATATAGTTTTTTGTATATCTCAGTAATTGAAAATTGTTAGAATAATATACAACAGCCTGTAACCAGGTCCCGCATCTTATAATAATTGGTTTAGCATGAAGTGGAAATTCCGGTACCAACTGTTTAAACAAATTTATCTACTTGGACATTTAAAATCTTTAGTCCCCTACCTGTCTTAATCATATAGGCAGCATCTGATAAGAACAAAACTACATGTTCATAGATATATAGAATCAACATGAAGAATTCAACGCCATGGCTGGGATTTGAACCACAGATCTCCTGGTTTCCATCCAGTTGCACTTAGCCATTGAGTTACCATGGCCAACATGCCGTCCTGACATTAAATTCTCTAACTGACTCATATATTTTCCCAGCAAACCATTAGGGGCTCTCATATTCAAGATACACCGTTTGTGGCAACTTACTATCGTAAGTACTTGAGTCCCAGGCTTCATCATTAAACTCTTATTATTTTAGTTAATTGATGGAAATTAATCATTTCTCCACACTAGCCGTATATAGGCTAAGGTTTTGGATAGTCAACATGCAAAATTCAATGCCATAGCGGGATTTGAACCACAGATCTCCTGGTTTCCATCCAGTCGCTGTTACCCATTGAGCTACAATGGCCAATGTGCTGTCCTGACATTAAATTGTCCTATTGACTCATATTTTCCTGGTAAACCATTAAGAGCTCTCGTATTTGAGATACACCGTTTGTACTGACTTACTATTGTACATTTTCATAATTAATTCTCTCTGGCTACAATAAAGCACTGCATTTTTAAACACTTTTGTGAATGATATGGTGTATAAATCAAATCCCCAAACCTTACAAGAACTTAAGAATAATACACGGAAAGAAGTAGCCAACATCTCCCACGAAGAGTTAAATCTGTTATAACACAGTTTTCAAGAATATGAACGCTTGTAAAATAATAATGGTACTAGTTGGCCTTGTTTCAATGTGTAAGATGGTCTGCATGGGGTTGAGCAAGCGAGTGGCACATGCCCATGATCAAGATGCTGCAATAACTGTGCATCACTTATGTTGGTAATATTTAAATGAGAGAACAAATGGTTTGTTAAATAAAACATGTTAAAAATGCTAAAAGAATATTAATGTTATTGAAATTTATTAACATTTAACACTAATTGATTTTTTTCATACTAGCCATGAGCATAGTACTAAAACATTATTTTATGTTCAGTTTTATTTAAAATTGATTTTAATTATATTGAATAAAATTTGAAGTTTAGCATAACAAGTAGAAGTGCAAAAGTAATTTGATAGAGGAAAGGAAAAATTAAATATTAATTACGATTTTGGTAACAACAAAATTAATTTAAATTAAGAAGAAATAATATGAATAACGTAGAAAATGAAGCTAGCTACAGTGAAGCAATGAATATTACACAAATATAAATATTTGTAACAATAAACTCACTTATCTTTAAGAAAATGGTGTTAATTCTTCTTTCACAAACAGATTGCTTGTATCTTCAGTCCATCAATAAACTCCGTTGTCAAGGATTCCGGTTACCATGTTATTATGTTTTTTTAGTATTACCAAAAATAATAATAATGTGGAAATACTGAAAAAACATAATAACATGGTAACCGGAATCCTTGACAACGGAGTTTATTGATGGACTGAAGATAGAAACAGTCTGTTTGTGAAATTGATCTCCATTAGAAAGAAGAATTAACACAATTTTCTTAAGATAAGTGAAGTTTTTGTCACAAATATTTATATTTGTGTAATTAATATGAATGTTAAACCGTTTTGAAAAGTGATTTAAAAGAAAAATTATAAAATAAATATTATTGATTCTAACAAAAAGCAAAATTATAATTGGTTATGACGTGGACCAATGGTAAAATGTTGACTTCCATAGCAACAAAAGAATCAATAAACCGACATTGGATAACGCTCCCTTCTTCTGCATTCAGCCATCACAGAGTATGGACATGTGTGTATCTGTATGTCTGCAGAACGGATGCAGTGCATAAAATATTGCGAAAGCAACAAGCTCTTTAAAACTATGTAATATCAACATTTACAAATAAGATTATTTGTTCAGTGTTCAAAAGATTATTTTAAAAAGTTTATTCAATTAAGATTACAATTTGAGAAGAAAAGAATATTATACTTATTTTATCTGCACACAACCCCACCATTATCTCTCATCTGCGACCGCACCCTGAAATTGGATCTCATGCAAATACAAGAGCAGCCGAGGTAAGTGCCAGAATCCAACTTTGAGTAAATGTACGAGAACATCAACTCCATCATCTGCAGTATTTACCCATATGCATATCCTGTTACGGCTTCACAACCTGGGACTTCGAAATAATCAATGCAGAGATCATCACGTCATCAGCATCCCATTTCCAACTTTAACATTTTGTTACAGTACAATGTTGAAAAGAGAGAAACAAACTGAAAAATGAATGCAATAGCCAAGATTTTAATTTTTAAGTCTGACTCTACAAGAAACCCAAAAATATCCTAACTGACTCTGCAGTGTTTTGCCTATCTGTGCCTTCTGCTGCTAGAGTAGAAAGGTACACATGAAACCTTGTAACATTTTTAAAACTACTTTTAAACGTAAGACTTGAAGCTTTCCTGGCGACGAATATGCTCACTTTCTTCTCAGGCAGCAAGCCAGGTGAAAAGATGATTAGAAATCAACATTTTGGGAGTGTGCATATCTCCCATCATCAGGATATTTATAAAATGTTATAACCACAAATGAAATACTGGATATAACATAACTATAAACAAAGACAAAACACTATCAAAATTCGCTACTGAACAAAAGACTGTTTCCAGTAAATTAAATGCCAGGTCAGGAGATGGCGTGAGTATAAAAAATTGTGTCAAAGAAACATAACTACTTAACTTGAATATCAAGCTGTATTGATCTGTGCTTCTTAAATAGACGGATTTCCATTTTTAAGGCCGGTTTCCAAGAGGAGCTGAACTGAAATTCAGCATTACAATTAAGCGTGCTCCTCTCAGAGGATATGGCCAAAGCCTCCTTAATTCTCTGCTCCCAGTAACCGTTGCATTTTGCCAAGATGGTTGTCTCCCAAAAATTGGCTCTATGGTCGTTATCAAAACAATGCTCTGCCAGCCCAGACTTCTCAGGTTGCATTAAACGAATGCTCTGTTCATGTTCGATTATTCTAGTAGCGATGGTCCTTCCGGTTTGTCCTATATATGGTGTTCAACATTCACAGGGAATGTGGTACACTCCCGGAACTTGAAGTCCAGTTTGTTTTTCAATGGTCTCAACAGATGTTTAATCTTTGGAGCTGGCTTGTGGATGTTCCTGATGTTGTATTTGACAAGAATTCTGCTGATTCTGCCAGATAGGTTGCCGGTAAACAGGATGCCGGCTGTAGCGCTAGGCTCATCTGACGCTTGCTGTATTACAGGTTTCCCTTTCCTAGCTTTGGTGATCGAGGCTTCAACGTCATATTCGGAGTAGCCATTTTGCCGGAAAGTGAGTCTCAGGTGCTGTAATTCTTATTTTAAGTGGCTGGGATCAGAGATAGACAAAGCTCTGTGGGCTAGTGTATTGAGAACTCCCAGTCGTTGAGAGACTTATGATGGAAACTATGAGCAATCAGTGTTTCATTTGTGGTTATAACATTTTATAAATATCCTGATGATGGGAGAGATGCATACTCCCGAAATGTTGATATCTAATCATCTTTTCACCTGACTGGCTGCCCGAGAAGAACGTGAGCATACTTTTAAACACTTTATCCAAGTTATTAAACGAGATGCTGAAACTGGCCACCATCATTGTCAATATATGTTTAGCTCCTCTTTAGGAAACTGTCATCACTCACCGTACTTCATGTTGAGAAATGTTGGCAATTTCCTGGCAGATATTTTGTTTTAATCCTTCCATAGTGTGTATACACTTTATGTTTGAACTTATCCCAGAGATAGAAATCGCAAGGGTTAGGTCAGGAGACTGAGGTGGCCACAAATCTGTACTAATAATTGTCCTGAAACACATTTTCAATTGTTCTCATCAGACGACTGGCTGTAAGTGCTGTAGTAAAATTTTGTGGAAACAAAGGCAGAATCACACTTCTTGTCTTAATTTTCTAAGATAAAAAGAGGGGGAATTTAGATATATATGGGCGTCAACTCCAACTCAAAAAGAAATTTGGGCCTTTAACACTTTCTCTACTTATGGAGAAATACCAGCATTGTCAACATGAATCACAGCAAGTGATGG
This sequence comes from Mantis religiosa, assembly GCA_030765055.1. Lineage (NCBI taxonomy): Eukaryota > Metazoa > Arthropoda > Insecta > Mantodea > Mantidae > Mantis > Mantis religiosa. The sequence continues at coordinate 2,367,042 of JAUKNK010000101.1, read as the reverse complement.
ATAGTTTCCCTAAGAAGTGCCAAATATGTATGGACAACAGTGATGGCCTCCTTTAATAACTTGTAAAGACTTTAAAAGTAGTTTTAAAAATGTTATATGGTAACATCCACACCTTTCTATAATGACAATGAACACCAAGGTCACAGACAAGCATTGCACAGCTGGTTACAATGATTTTGGGTTTCTGTATCTTTCCAATTTAACAACATTTTATATAAGATATGTACTTGAAATTTTGTACATATCTTGAAAGATAATAAGAAGAGTTGAAAGGTTATCAGTGACCAGAAACGCATCACCAGTATTCTTTGTAAATAAGGTACCAACCAATAGTCTCAAATTAAAATTGACAAACAAATTATTGTAAAACTGTTAATATTAAGTTAGGAACTGTCACTACAGCTTACCTTGCATACTGCATGCACGAAAAGAAAGGATAGATACACAAGGTTGATGGCACAAACTGAAACTGTTGAACCATGTGCTCGATTACTGAGCAAACTTTACATTTCAGTTTATGCTCTCTGCAGTGCACTGGACACTTTACACATCACAAATACTTTTTGTTATAGATATAAGAATACAGCAAGCTAAGCTACAGTCACAACTTTTACAAACTGAAAGGTTAAGTGATGGCTTTGAAATTCCAAATTCCATGTTCCTGAATGACCCCCAGACAACATAATTGCAAGTATTTAACATTCAAAACAACAACAAAAACTTTGATTTGAATTGCGTTCTAACAAGATAATACTTTTGTGTGTCTAAGATTTTGTTTGTCCTTTATAGTTTACAAATTACATAAATGTCATTCAGAATGAATACAACGTCAGAGAAAATTCAAGATATACATTTCATTTGTTACATAAACATTTTAATCAAAACTGTTACAGCCACTTTTGAGAAAATAAAAATATAATTATAAATCTTGTATGTGAAGTGTAGTTTGGGATGGGGAACTTTTTTGAAAATCAGTGTACACCTCCCCAAACATACACACTCAGGAACCTACTACCATGTAAATAATGAGAGGCAATGGGTACAGCTTTCTAACATAAGACCTGAAGCTTTCCTGGCGACAATACGCTCACTTTCTTCTCGGGCAATAAGCCAGATGAAAAGATGATTAGAAATCAACGTTTCGAGAGTGTGCATTTCTCCCATCATCAGGATATTTATAAAATGTTAACACCACAAATGAAACACTGAATAGAACACAACTATAAACAAAGACCTAATCATCTTTTCACCTAACTGGCTGCCCGAGAAGAAAGTGAGCTTTCTAACAATTGAAAAGGGTGTGCATGACAAGCCACACCTGATCAACCCTGCATAGCTGTCGCCCCTCACAACGAAGAGCATCTTGAACAACTCAACTGTGCTGATTGGCAGATAACGACCAAAGAATTGTGTGTAAACCTGAATGTTGACTGTAATGCTTTGGAGACAATATTAGAACATCTTGATTATTGGAAATTCTGTGGAGATGGGTCCCACGGATGCTTACAGAACAACAAAATCAATGCATAGACATTTCGTTTTGGATAGTTAAGAGTCAAACTGAAAAATTCAATGCCTCAGCCAGGATTTGAACCATGGATCTCCTGGTTTCCGTCCAGTCACACATACCCATTGAGCTACCATTGCCAACTTGCCATCACCAGTTTAAATTCTCCAATTGACTCATATTTTCCCAGTAAACCACTAGGGCTCTCATATTCAAGATACACCGTTTGTGGTGACTTACTATTGTAAGTACTTAAATACCAGGCTTTTTATCATTAAACTGTTATTGTTAAATTGGTTGATGGAATTAATCCTTTAAATGCACTGTGTATGGGCTTTGGTTTTAGATAGTCAAACTGAAAATTCAATGCCACGACTGGGATTTGAGCCACGGATCTCCAGGTTTCCGTCCAGTCGCTCTTGCCCATTGACCTACCATGGCATAGAGATTTGTTGGGACCTGCTGGACCAACATGAAGCTGAAGGTGACAATTTTCTGAATAGCATCATCATGTGCTGTCACTACTATGAGCTGAACTCCAAAATACAGCCCATGGACAGAAATGATTCAGATTTTTACAAGTGTGGGATCGTTGGCTAAAGTGCATAACGAATGATGGTGACTTTGTGGGAAAATGACAGTCTGTAGCTGAAATATTGCTCTATTTGTGATTTATCTACTCCGTAGTTTCCATAAATTACTTTTACCTGCTACAGATAAATAAACCACATCTTTCTATAGCAAGTTTTGTCCAGTGCACTACCAAATGTTAAGGAATCACATGCAATCAAATGCTACTAAATAATGCCTTCTTTTTCTCTCTACATCACACAGCAGTTAATTCTCTTTGAAATACGACAAATGTTAATGATAACATACTCTACAAATACACTCAAAGTTTAAGTTATGTACAATATAACTAAACTGGACCAGTTTCACCAACCAATGTTAAAAATACTCTTAACATCTTGTTCAGTTATGTTAAAAATTTTGTATTTCATCAAATTTTTACAGCAAACTGCTTGGTAACATCTTGCTAACAGCAAATGAAACTACAAATGGTAGCTTTCAAGAAACAATGACTGTACTAGAGTTTCTGAGCATATGTGTATCAGTGTAAGAAGCAGGCAGTTGTTACTTCACAAACTTTTCTCAGACTTCAAGCCAGACAACTTTATGAAACATTGTTTTGGGAGCATGCACCTTTAAGCTGTAGAATGCTTAAGAGGGTTTGTATGGATTTATATTTTATGACAGTTACATACATGGACAATTCATTGCCATATAATGTTCCTGATTATTTAAGACTAGAATCAATGTCAAATGAAACATTTAGATACACAGAAAATAAATGTTTCACTATTTCAAGTGTATTAATTGTAGAACTGGGTCCTAATTACAGAGATGAGTGTGTTGTTTACGGGCTTGAAGGTCGTGGTCTAGATGATAAAAACATATCTGACATTTCGCCCGTAGCTCCGTCAGGCATCTTCAGAGATTCAGTCCTGGCTGTTTACAACTAGACTGGCGTTTAGTGGAGCACCTGAACTATATATAGAGGCTCCTATTCGTTACTCATGCACCAATCCCTGTGCGACTGCCATACCTTTATTCTGGTTGGTTCTTTGTGGTTTAGGCTTTGTGCTGTCCAGCATCGGCATCCAGGCTTTGTGTAGGCATGCTATTTCTTCTTTTCTATTAAAATTGTTTTTGTGTTTATAGATTTCAATGGCTTCTCTATATAGCCGTGCATTACACCACCCCAGGCAGAAAATAGGCATAATCAAGACCCTAACGGTTATAGAAATAAAAATAATTTGAGCTTCACATCCAAGAAGGACATCAAAAGTCTCTACTGAGAGGCAGAATATCAAAGCATTTTTACCTTACATCAAAGGTGTTACAGATTGCTTTGGTAAACTGCTAGAGTGAGTCAATATAAAAACCATCTTCAAGCCCACCAGAAAGCTAAAACAACAACTGAGGTCAGTGAAGGACAGACTGGATCCGCTCTTGATGCAGGGAATTTACTGTATACCGTATAGGTATATGTTGGCACCACCAAGCGCAGCATAAAAGCCCGCAACAAGGAACACGAAAGCAACTGCCGATTGGGTCACATTGAGAAATCAGTAGTAGCCAAACACGCTTTGTTAGTGGGCCATGACATTAATTTTCAAGAAACTGAGCTTCTTGACAACACAGCCTACTACCACACACGGCTGTACAGAGAAGCCATTGAAATCTATAAACACAAAGACTGTTTTAATAGAGAGGTAGAAATAGCACGCCTACACAAAGCCTGGATGCCAGTGCTGTACAGCACAAAGCCTAAACCACAAAGAACCAACCAGAATAAAGGTATGGCAGCCGAGTGACCAATAGGAGCCGAGTAGGCGGTCACTCATACCTCTATATATAGTTCAGGCACTCCACTAAACGCCAGTCTAGTTGTCAACAGCCAGGACTGAATCTCTGAAGATACCCGATGGAGCTACGGGTGAAACGTCAGATATTTTTTCATCGTCTAGACCATGGTCTTCAAGCCCAGAAACAACATTCTACTGGATTAATGCCGGGGCCATGAAAGCCTAAACATGATGAGCTTACATTGCAGTCTGAGGAAAATCTGTAATTTATTTGAAATTTAAATGTTTCTTCCAGGTCCAGTAAGCAAACTGCAGTAATTGTATACCACTATAATGCTAAGTCCCAAAAATGTCAGGCATTTAGAACTAGTGGTGGATAGTCCATTGAAAGTAAACAAAAGGGTATTGTCACTGATTAAGGATTAAGTGAACCGAGCGGGATGGCTCGGGTGGTTTGATCTGTGGCTCTCATTCAGGCGGCCTGGGTTCAATTCCTGTGGATGACCTACTCACCCCTGGGTGTTTTCGGGGGTTTTCTCAGGTCGCTAGGTGAATGCTCGATGGGTCAATTACATCTCCCAAATTTCCTGTCCCTCCATTTCATCTCCAGTATCATTTCACATCATCTCTCATCTGGTGATCTCTTTCACGGTAGAAGTGTCGGCGGGTGTCTTGGCAGTGCATGGCAGGATGATATGCCCTGAGGTAAACTACTTACTCCTCCTCTGGTAGGTCAGTTGCTGGTCTCCGTTTCTCAGCTGGAACCATTTTGGGACCACCAGCCAGGGACATTTGGGGCTCAGCTGCTGGACACGTTGCCATCCCGCAGTAGGGGAGTGTGTACGTTGTCCTGGCCTGTCGGGGAAAGTCTTTATCTAAGTAAACTATAGGGACTGTCGTGGCTCATTGGGCCGGCCATCCTCTGTCTCCTCTCACCTCATCCTTCCTTCCGGAAGTGACCCTCCTTGGAGCATATGAACAATGGACAGCATAGTGGCCTATGTACTGAATCCCCTCCGTAGTGAAATCCTAGTTCTAAAGATTAAGCGAACCAAAAGAAAAATACCATTTGCTTTTTGAAGCAACTGCTTCAGTAACTTTCTAGATAAATTCACAAATGATAGCTTTGCAAATATCAGTACAGTAGAACCTCATTTACCCGATCAACTAGGACCAGGGCCGACCTAACTAACGAGAAATTGGAGATGTCAGTTAGATGGTTAGAAAGAATGTATGAAGCGGTCATTGAAGCCAGAACAATGTATGCAGTGGAGGTATGGGGCACATCAGAGATAGGAACACAATTAGACCAAATGTATGGATTGTTTTGCAAAGAACTACTAGGGCTGCCAGAATCGGCACCAAGAGAAGTGGCATTACTAGAGTTGCATAATACAAAAAGGAGGGGAATAATAAGAGAAAGAACACTGAAATTCTGGTATAAGTGTATTTAATGGCAGAAAGGGGAATTACTGAATCTATGCATGAAGCAACAGAAAAGCATTAAGAATACTGGAAATAATGATATTAAAGATAGACATGGGAGATCTATGGAGAACAGAGGAGACAAATTATAGCGGTTTTTGGAAGGAAGTAAGAACTAGACAAGACATAGATAGGCAAGAGATATGGGAAAGTATAGCATAAAACAAAAAATTGAAATTTTATAAGCAATTAAAGACAGAATGGGATAGGGAAAAATATATAGATCACTGTGACAAAACTGGAAGAGAAACCATAGCATGGATGAAAGTAGGAATAATATATCTAAAAGGGTTGAGAAGTAATGAGATAGGGATATGTGAAATTTGTGGAGATGAAGAGAGCACTGTTCATTACCTGATAGAATGTAAGGAGTTAACAAATTACAGGAGAAAAATATGCGATAAGAAATGGGACACTGTAAGTAAACAGATATTAGCGGTATGCATGCTAATAGAGATAAGTGAAAAGAAAAATAGATGTATAGGAGATTTCTTATATAGGATAAGAGAAAAGTGGATTAGGATAAAAGAAGTGAGGGTCAAGCTGCTCAGGAAAACCAAAGGCTTATGGCCAGGGGACCTGAGTCAGCGAGTAAATCTTAGGTCAGCAATTTCATGTATTTGTACAGGATGTGTAACACAGCATGTTCTATGTTAAATTTTATTGCATTGAATTCGTAATGGATACTGTACAAATAAATATCAAATATCAAATTAATGGATGTCTGGGTTATCCACAGAATGACGGAAAAACGATAAAAAATACATGTGCATCATCAAAATATTTTTAATGAAGTTTAGAAATTACTACCAGCACACTTTCACCTAAAAGCACATACACTGTATATACTGTAATAGCCAATGTATTTGTACTGTAATACAAACTAGTCGGTAGTAAAAAAATGCAGTGAACTTCTGCTGTCTCAGTTCAGAGTATCGCTTATGAGCAGAATGATCTCACATCTGCTTTAACATTAGAAGTTCATTGGCAATGTTTCGGCTTGACTCTTGAAATAAAGCATCAATTTCTCTATGTTATTGCTTGTGTGTGGATCATAACCACAGCTGGTTCTTCAACACTGTCTCAATCTGATACTCTACATTTTCATTTTCAGTAACACTGCATGAAACAATAATGCCTTCCTCGTAATTGGTTTATAATCTCCGTCATTCTCAACATTGGAACAGTCATCCAAATTTTTAAAAATGTCTATAGTATCTCCTGCCACACTTATTTTTTTCTTCTTCCTCAATTTGGTTAAGACAAGTCACACAGAGAAGCCACAACTTTATCAAAGTTTCTCTTCCAACCTGGTCCCCAGCAGGTGGGGTGAGTGCAATGAATTTGCCCTCTGGCAAGAGAATTTGAATAACGTACCTACTGAGAACACCAATTCATCGTCTGTAAAACAAACCTTGCCCACCTTGTAGTGTGCCTGCCTCACATTCAAGATATCCCAAGTTTGAATCTCAGCCAGGGTGAGTTATCTAAATAATTTTCTTACCGGTTTTTCCCTTATCTTGAAAGATGAATGTCTGCTAACTCTAAGCTCTATGGAACGTGGGTTCATTTGAACATCAACCCACCATTTCATTCATCGTCTGATATGACTTAACGTTGAAGGATGTAAATTAAAAAAAATCTTCATTTACTATGCTGAACAACAATTTTGTTTTTCAAAACTGGTTCAGGCCAATGAGATTTTACTGTGTACTAAATAGAAAGTGTCAGTAAGATGATTTCAAGTAATAGGAGAGAAAGACAGGTACTGTTGGCATTATTCTAACCTCTTGTATCTCCCATAAAACCATGCTCATGACCTCTTTGAAAAGGTCTTTATCACTTTAAAAATTCCTCCTTTTGCAGGTTTTCAAAGGAAAGGCATTCAAATGGAGCAAACTTATACCAACAATTTGATTTACTGCAGCGATTTTCCAACTTCTAACATTTGTTCTTGGTTCTTTCTTCAACTGTTTACCCTCCACATATGTAGGACTTAGACCTCAGAACCTACTAGTGAGGGCTTGAGAAAATGCCTGTTGAGAATACCCAGGATGGGTGATCAGCCCGATGTCTAGTATGAGAGCAAGAGAATTAAATGACAAAATAAGAGCAAAATGAATGAAAAGAAAGGTGGCATGATGGTGGGGGAAACCAGAGATCCTGCAAAAAACCCATCCCTGCACCATGTTGTCCTGTGATTGAACCCGGGTCACCTTGATGAGAGTCAAGTGTCTAATTACTCAGCCACGCCACAGCCTCTAACATTTGTTAAATGGTTTAACACAGAAATATGATACTGTTAACTTAATAACGAGGTGAACACACTGTTAAAGCTAACACTGTTCAATGAATCATAATCTGTGTTAACTTTGTGTTAAATCATTAAAATTTGACATTGGTTGGTGAAATTGTTCTTTAACGTTTTGAGTTTATTTTCTTAAGGGTACTCAAATATACACTAATTATAATATGTTGTAAAATAAAATAACTCTTATTTTAAAACTTTTCTTAGAAAAAGTCATAAAATACTGCAGAATCAGATTTGTTGTTTTGGCCATTTAATAGTGCTTAAAGTGAGTTGAAATAATTGCAGATCATTCAAACTGAAGTATAAGAAAACTAGCTTTTGTACTACTTTGTACCTAACTTTTGAGAATATAATCTTTAAATAATGAAAATTGACGATGTACCGGATCTTCAGATTTATTCAACCTTTGCCGCCAATATTTTGACTGCATATGATGTCAGTACTGGAAACGAGTTTATCATGCATTGCCTCTTGCAAAGAACTAGCAAAAGGTGAGTGGTGGCGAGGTCACTTTAGTGAAATGGGACTTGTGTTGCATCTTTCCAATATTTACATTTGGAACTTTCACTTGCATATTGTAAACTCACAATCACAGCATTTCTGTGGCCAATATCATAATGATAGACCCCGTCCACATATTCTTCCAGTTCGGAAGTAGCATTCAACCATATTCTGTGATCGCATGCAAAAAACACACAAAACGTCCTGCATGCCTAGAACATCAACCTGTTTACGAAGTCGAAAATGCAGGCACCGTGCCCATACAAGACAAGGGGCTCGCTAAACTGATAATGATGTTGTTCAATTAAACCCTCTGGGGCTAAAGGCCAAACAAATCTGAATGAAATACTCCATTTGGTGCAAGTCTGAACATCTTTTATCTTTGAATTTTGTATATTATTCTTGAATATAGTTCCTTTACTTTCAATTTTTTGTAAAGATCAATCAAGTATTATTTATTAATACCTTAAATCCAAAACTATATTTAATACAAAGAATATGTTCTTTAGATCTCTTTTTCAATCTTCAAAACAAGATTTCAACAAAATTTTGCATGCTATTTGCATTTACCCCTGCACATTCAATTACAAATTGATGTTGAATAGCTTTAAATGACCAAACATGACATTTAAATGGATGAGTGAGCAAACAATGTAGACATTTTAAAACTATTTTTTGAATATGGAGTATAGTTTTGTTCTTAAAGTTGATTCCAAATAGTGGAAATGACACATTTGTAAGAGGCCTTTCACAATGAAACTTATACAGGATGATACCGAAAGCTCTTTCATCTGCTACCTGGTTCCGAAGTATCTCATTCTTGAACTATTTCAGTTATGAATATTTATCATTTACAAAAGAAAATACACTCACTAAGTTACAAACATTTTATTTAACATATGGACAGTTGTTTTGATAGGTAAGCCAGAAGAACTATTTCAAATATTTGTTAACAACGCTATATTGATATTCCAGAACATTGTATTATAGGAAGTGTTTTAGATGCCAATAAATTCACTTCTAAATAGTGCAATAACACTGTCACATTCTAAACTTATGTTATTTAAATTGTGATTTAAGAAACTCATAGTTTAATATTTTGTTGTGCATATTCATAGATGACCTATTATGCCTGATTTCACCAACAGATGTTAAAATCAACGTTAACAAATGTAACATAACAATTGTCACAGCGCTAACACTACTGTTAAATTTCTTGTATTTCACCAACCTGTTTTCTGAAAGTGTTGACAAACAGTGTTGTAACGCCAAGAAACTATAGAAGGCTATAGATAGGTCGTATTATTTTCTGAACGTACTGCAATGTGCTTTTGTTTTCATTTTCGTCTGCACAAAGCTGAGAAAATGGCGGGTAAACAAAATTGTAAACAAAAGCCGCGAGACAAATTTCTCATTGATGGAGAAAGAATTGCTAACTGAATTGGTGACGAAGTATAAGGATATTGTGGAAAATAAGAGGACGGATGAGGTGAATGTAAAAGAGAATGATGTCACATGGGAAAATATTGAAAACAAATTTAATTCAAATGCACGTGTCACTACTACAAGAACCAAACAACTTCATCAGTATTACATAAATTTAAAATGAGGTGCGGACAAGTGCCTTGAACGTTTCAAGATGGGAGGTGGACAGTGTATTATCCACATAATTCAGTTAACTATAAAATTGCAAAGTTATTAATACTTGAAGCAAAGGCAAGATTGGCATATTCCTTTCGATGCATGTTCTAACTCAGTATTACGTAAATTTAAAACGAGGAGCGAAGGACGAGTGACTTGAACGTTTCAAGACGGGAGGTGGACAGTGTATTTATCCACATAATTCAGTGGATTAAAAAAATCGCAAAGTTATTAATACTTGAAGCAAAGGCAAGATCGGCATATTCCTGTCAATGCATGTTCTAACCTCTCTTGTACTTCTGCAGTAACCTTCATAGCAAGTTGTTTGGACAGTCTATACCTCTGTAGAAAATTTTGTTTTAATAGCTCCTCAAAATAATTTCTCCCCATAGGCCGTACTCTATTATGAATGCCATTTAGATGGTTTTGAATATAGCAAATCAACATCAACAGCTGCGTTCACGCCTGCCATCTTGACTATTTACAATTGTTAAGGACTTAACAACAGAAATTTGGCTTGTTAGTTTAACAAGAGATTTAACACGAGTGTTAAGCTAACACTTGTTGGTGAAATGCAATTTTTATTTTAACTATGGCTAAACTCATGTTAAGTGTTAACATTTGTTGGTGAAATTGGGCATTAGTGTAATAGACATAGCCAGTAAGATATGAAGGCAGTTCATTCCATGTTTCAAAATAGATGCTGATATCTGTTACCCATGTACTGTCACTTCTTGCCATTGTCAAACCAATTTGGTATTGTCACGTGTTGCATTATTGAGCTGCTGTGACAAGCTGGAGCTGGGCACATGGGCGGGAGAGAAAGAGACATAGAGGGGCTCCAGAGTGCTCGGTCTACTGTTGTTGCCGAGAAATTTCTCAGAAGGTCTATGGCATTCTAAAAGCAATGACTGGGAGGTATAAATACTGGCAAAGTATTAGAAGCGGAGTTGTGTGATGGTCGTTGCGACAGTGGAAGTTGACCGAGTTGACCTAGAAGATAGCTGATTGTCAATTTCACGTCTTTTTACTGCAATAAAGAGTGTTCTAAATTTCTGCAAACCAGACTTTTGATTCTACGTAACCATAACAGTCCCAGTATTATTCATTGTTGTTCTCAAACTAATACCTCCTATTTTTTTGTGTTGACTTTGGATATTCAAGCCAGATGTCATTGATGAATCTCTTCTTTCATTTGCAGGTGGTTTCATTGTTCTGCAGTATTTGGTGCCAGCAGAGGAATGTTCCAAAATGGACATGTGATTGAATTCCTCACAGCTGAAGAAATCACACCAACTTAAATCCACTAAAGCTGTATAGACGATACACTAGACATGAGCAATGTGAGGCGATGGGTGCAGCATTTTAACATTGGTGAAAAGGGTGTGCATAATAAACTACAAATACAAAATTACAAAAATGTCGATATTCACAAATACAATACACGTCAGAAAGATGACTTTCACATTCAAAGTTGTAGAATGGAAATCTTCAGGTCTAGTGCTATCAATAAAGGTATAAGATTATACAACAGGCTACCAGAGAATATTAAACAAATGAAGAGCCTTATACATTTTAAAAAGGGAGTAAAACTCTTTTTACTGCCTCATTCATTTTATTCTGTAAATGAGTTTTTAAATGTTAATTAGTTTTAAGTGATTTTAAATAATGACAGTGGACATTAATGTAATTTTTATACTATGATGTGTCTGATATCAATCAAAAGGACAAAATAAATTGAATTAAATTATGAAGTAGAGTAAACTCCACATTTGTGAACAATTACTTTTATATAGCATTTCTCTATGGTCTTTATATAGTTTATATTTATTTGCTTTTTCTACTTTAGACTTTTGTTGGATCCTGTATCTGTTACACTTTTTAGTCTTATGTAACTTTTTATATTTATCTTTGTATCTTGAACTGACGTGTCCTATAACATATGTATTATGTTCCAAAGGATGAAATAAATAAATAACAAGCCATAAGGCAGTTGACCCTGCACAGATGTCACCTCTCACAACGAAGAGCTTCTTGATCAACTCATCCTGCTGATCGGTGGATAACAACCAACAAATTGTGTGCAAACTTAAATATCAGGTGTAATGCCTTGGAAACAATGTTGGAACATCTTGGTTATCATAAATTTTGTGCAAGATGGGTCCCACAGATGTTTACAGAAGAACAAAAACCTCTTGGAGTAAACATTCGTTAGGACCTGCTGGATCAATATGACACTGAAGGTGATAATTTTCTAAATAGCACCATTACTGGAGATGAGACGTGGTGTCACTACTACAAGCCAGAATCCAAAGGACAATCCATGGAATGGCAACATACGAATTCTTCATCAAAGAAGATATTTAAGTCACAGCCATCTGCAGGCAAAGTGATGTGCACATTCTACAGGGAGCCACAGTGTGGTTCTTTTGAATGACCTGAAGCCTGGAGCAAATGTCAATTCGGCATGCTACAACACTGTCTAGGCTGAAAGCCAAAGGACACAGAGAAGACCAACTTTCACCTGCAACATATACCAGACCCACATCATTGCAAAATTTGGCAGACCTGTCTGAACACATCCACTATACAGTCCCATCTCTTTGAGCCTCTGAAGGATGGACTATGTAACAAACATTTCAAGACTTGCATGGTGTTATCAATGCTGTAAAGAAGTGGTTAGACTCAGTTGGCTCTGGTTCATCATTGACAAAAGTGCATTGCAAATGGTGATGACTATCTGGAAAAATGACATCTGTAGCTGAAATATTGCTCTAGTTAGCTATGCTGCTGTGATTTACGTATGTCCTATAGTTTCCATGAATAAAAACAAGACAACAACCCTCAAAGATTATTTTGGATTTGGCAGGTATTTCAGTTATTCAATTTGTTTTCACTTGCAGTGTCATTCAGTGAGTCCTCTTTTACTTGTGAATGCAAAACCTTGCAAGAACTAATAGTTTATTTCCAATTTCATAGTTATAATTATTAAAAATACCTAAAAGAGTTTAATGTCTATCTACATAATTCCCTGACTCTTTTTGTAATGGACCCTTCCCACACCTTTTCCTTATCCTTTTCTTTCTTGACTACCCTGAATATTTATCTCTGCTCTTCTGTTTTAATTGCAGTAATTTATCCCATATCCCCATTATGTTTGGATAAACAATTAACATTCTCTCTGGCTCCCTGTATGTATATACTATAATCTGTCTCAACCTAGTTTAATCCTGCTGTAAACATCTGGACGGGGAGAGAGAAAGAGATTGGTTAAGCTGTTGATTGGTTTAGCAAAGTTAATGGTCATTTTCTTTTATTTGCATGCATACAATAAACTCCTCTCTGCGAGAGCTAATTTCTGAGAGAGAAAAGTATGCAAATGTTTCAATTCCTATAAACGTAATAGCTCCACATTTTATTTTTCTGCTTCACATACCACATAAATGTGTTCTGGGCACGTGAGTCCTAAAAGGAATATTTACAACAGATATATACATAATAGCATGTTATATACAGATTAGACAGAAGACAGGTGAAATAATACACACCTTCAACTTATTATGTTAAATTAAGGTGCATTTTATTTTACAATTACTGAAGGACACTTGCATTCATATACCAGGCAGCTCTCTCACGAGGTCTGTATCGAGTTGAATGCTGATTAAGATGTTATTGTTTATAGTGTGGAGCTGCTTATGATATTTAACACTGTATTTTCTGTACATCTCGTGTACTTCACAAGCCCAACAACACTTATGTATATGCAATTTAAAATCAGTAAGCTTTTCATCATGGAGTAGGCCGGTGCTTCAGCCGAAATGAAAAACAATCAAGGCAAACCTATAAAAAGTGGTGAGAGGCGAATGATTGCACATTGTTTCGCGGTGCTTAAAGAAAGAAACCGAGCATTGTCTATAAAAAATAGTGAGAAAGAAACTGATGATCTCATTTGCGTTTCTGCAAGTAGTGTACAAAGTGTTAGAATGTAACAGCAAGCATCCTGAACTCTAAGAACACTGAGAAAATCGCGTAAATGCAAACAGTGCTTGGAGAAATAGGACGATTACGAAAAGTGCTATATGCAGTGAAGTTCATGATTATTTTCTCAGAAATGAACCGTTGACTCTAAATAAGGTTTTGCATGCAGTAAATTCTGACATAGACTTGTCAAATTTTTCACAAAGTACTCTCCATCAGTTGTTGATAGATATTGGATTGAAATTTCAAAAGTGAATGCGGATATCAGTTATAGTAAGGTAACCATTATGTTATGCATGATTCTATTAATATTTCAACTCATAGATTTAATAAATTAATGTGTAACCCAATTCTATTTATTGTCTAGAAGTTAGCGCTGATCTACATATGGCTAGTGTTGCAAAACTTATGTGCATGCATGTAGCATCTAACATGTAGCGAGTTGAGTCGGCTCCGCCTTGTTGTTTACAGCAGGATTAAACTAGCATGAGACAGAGTATACTGAGACGCTTTGTACTTCACATACCAGAAATTTTCTTTCAATGCATTTTGTCTCCACTTGAAGGCATTATCAAGAAATTATCAACTGGCCAGAGGTTTGATGTTCGAGCTGATCATGGTTCTCTAGACATGAGACATTTGTCGGTGATCCAATGAGGCTAAGTAAAATAGTTTCTTTGCATCTATCCACGACCCTTGGTTCTCCACCTTGAGGATTGTACGTCGACGTCGACATCTCACCTCCATCATTAGAATGCGACTTGGACATGGATGTTACCCTGCGCATCTACACTGACTATGTCTCATCAATTCCCCTGTATGTCCTGATTACCCAGGCGAAACCGCTGACCTCAATCATCTCCTGTTCAGTTGCTCTCGCTACCGAGCCCACTGTTCTTCCTTCCTCCACCACCTACTTCAACAGTTTGTCCCTTTTCCTGCTAGCGTCAACACCATATTACAGTTATGCCACAAACCTGTACACCAAGCTTTTCTGCAATTTCTTCAAGAAAGTGATCTACAGATCTATTCTCTCCCCCCCCCCCCCATCCTCTTAATTTTCCTTTCATTATTTTTCCCTTCGATGGCCAAAAAAAAAAAAAGTTTCTTTCAATAGAATGTCAAAAGTCATTAAATGTGTTCTGAATTTCTTTATTTAAGTAAGTGTTTTCCCAGATGCTTAGTTCTTGATTCAAGTAAACTGATTTTAGTAGTTGGGTTTTCTGCTCATGTTGTGGTTATGATCCCAGAAATGTCCTGCTAATGTGGATTTATCCATTTCTTTTTGTTTGATGTTCCTAAAGCGTTCTTTTAATCGTCTCCAAAGAACCATGATCAGTTGGAACACCAAAGTTCTAACCAGTCAACAATTTTTTGATAATCCCTTCAGTGGAGATGAAACACATTGAAAGAAAATTTTTGATATGTGAAGAACAGTGTGTCTCAGTCAACTCATTGTATAATTATAAAATGTGATTCTATGTTTGTATAGACCACATACTTTGAGATAACAAGAAACAAACTTCTATGGTTACGTGTAAGTTTCATTGTGAATGGTCCTTTATTTTCTTTGTGTTAGATCTATGTTTGGTGAAGGGAGAAGGACATGTAAACTTGTAAATACTACATTACGATCACATGCAAGTAACACTATCTAGCAAACACAGAAGCTACTATCAAGCTTCAATTCTAACACACACATATTTGCTAAATGGCATGGCAATACCCATGTGGGTTCTATAAAAGTCTGTCAATTTGCTACATTAAGTTTCAATAGTCCTCTTAACAGAATGTTAATTCTCTATTAAAACTAACAAAGACTTTCACAAAATTCTGCAGTTTGGATACACTAAGGTGTTATGAAAACACATGGCTAAAAATGAACATAAGGGAACCATCAGAAAATGCATTTAACATTTTCTAAATTGAATTTGTTTTTATGCCTGTCCAATAACTGCAGCAATAAATACATCCAAGAAACCTATAAGCTATGAAGTTATAACCAACAATTACATATGTTGATACTCATCCTGTTTATTATATAAGGGGTGTTCAAACAGAAACGAGCCAGAGTCTGTTATGCGGAAACCGGTGACAGGAAGGTAATATTGTGGTGTGTATAAAGAAGTGTTGTTCCAACCAGAGCATGGAAGTTAACAGCCTGTCACTAGAGGGCACATGTGCACGTCACATGACTATACAAAGCTAGCAACAGCATTCATCAATCGTCCAATGCTGCCAGTCACATTGCAAACAGTGAAATGGAGGTGTCAAAAGAAGAGCAAAGTGGTGTTGTTTGTTTTCTGACAGTGAAAGGAGTAGGGGGAATGGACATTCATCGATGAATGTCACAAGTGTATGGCGAACACGGCATGTCCCTTGCAAGGGTCAAGGTGTGGCACAAGCGCTTCAGGAGGATGGGTGTTGTTAGCCGATGATGCACGGTCTGGAGCACCACACTGCATTACCAATGACATCATCCAGCTGGTTGATGCATTCATTACCCAGGACCGCCAACTGATAGTGAAAGCTATAGCTGCCAAGGTCAGATTGAGTGTCAGAAGTGTTCATACCATCATGAAGGAACAACTGCTTTTGCGCAAAGTGTGTGCCCAATGGGTGCCCCACAGTCTTCAACCACACGAGGAAGCATGTCAAATGGCCCACTGTCTTGGTCATCTGCAGCACTATGCTAGGGAAGGGAATGAGTTCCTGGTACGAGTGGTGGCTGGAGATGAGTCATGGTATCATCACTTTGAACCACAATCAAAACAAGAAGGTCTACAGTGGAAGCATCCAGGGTCACCACCACCAAAATCCAAGCCCATGCACACATGCGCAGGAAAGGTTATGCTGACCTTCTTTGACCAAGATGGTTCCCTTCTGATACATTTCCTGCAGCAGTGTGACTTGCAATCCTTGACCAACTTTGCCAAACAATCAAATCAAAATGACCAGACAATCTCACCCATTGGGTCATTATGCTCCATGATAGTGCAAAGTCTCATATGGCCAACAGTTGTGACACTCCTGCAGAAATTCAAATGGGAGGTTCTCGGCAACCCTCCATACAGTCCAGACCCCTTTCCCTGTGATTACGTAATTTTTGGTCCCCTTAAAAAGACTCTGAGGGGTAAATGATTCACCTTGGACAACATTTAGCTGTACATGCAGAACTGGCTCACATCGCAGCCCTGGGACTTTTATGAGACAGCCATTCACTACCTTGTGTCACAGTGGGACAAGTGTCTCAACAGCCACGGCCAATACTTCTAACATACAGGTACTGGTTTCTGTAATTATGTCTCTGACTCATTTCTTTTTGAATGGATCTTATAATATTTCAAATACTTCATGAGCTATGATTTTTGAAATTGTTGCAACCTTTTCTCATGACCCTGTATTTAGTATGAGTATTAGAATTTTTGCTTTATCCTGTGATTCTTTACTGCCCACAATAGATTAATTGTTCCATTGTACAAGTTAACCAATGTTGCCAATTCTTTTTCTTTCTTTCTTTTTTTTTTTTTTGGTTTGTGGTTTGTTGTCATTCGTTTTGTAATTAATATTGCAGTGCTTTTGATATTTCACATTGTTCTAATTTGTTTGAAACACTTAATTTTGTAGTCACTTTTGTATTGTACCATCAAGTGAGCATTGTAATTGGGAATACCTGTAATGTTCACATTATAAATGAAAAAAAATATTTTGACCTTGATACTGCCATTTAAGATGTGTATTGCAGGAGTAGACAAAATGTTTAGGAAGGAGGGGTCCAGTGGATCACAGGTTACAGCTCAGGAATTTAACTAATTGTAACACTGGCTGTGAAAGCTACAAACCTGAATTTTGTGCATTACTTACATCAGGATCAATCCTTTTTGTTAAACATTTCTGAGCACATTAGTGTTGTACTAAATTAAGGAGCAATTGCACTAAACAAAAATACTGTCTGCATTTGGAAACATTACAAATAAACCCACCTATGGTAGCTCTGTAAACTCCATTAGAATTAGGTAGCATGAAACCTCTTGTAGCATACGATAAAGAAGCATATTTTTGCTGTACGAGATTTAACTTGGCACTTTTTGCACTATCCTTGTCTAGCAAGGGCACTGAAATGGTCAATCCCTTTTAAAGTGTTATTGTGTGCTGTGGTATGAGGGTAAGCACAAGCACGCATCAGTGGTGTTGCAAGTGAAGTATCGGTTGTTAATGTGTTGGAAATGTGAAAAACGTTTTTAGAATTTGAGAATTTTGTGATTATTTTAAACACAGTGCTGGGAATAGTGCTAGAGTCTGTGTTAGTTCTTGGAGGCGTGGGAACAAAGGGAAAAGCTACAAGATCACATGGCAGGGATTAAGGTTCATATATTTTTTACAGACGAATGTGAGGCCCTAAAATGCAGAAAGCTAACTATATCTGTGTCGAGCATAGATAATGAAATTTAGATTTGTAAGGAACTCACGCAGAGGAAAATTACTGACAGAACGACCACACTGTAATACAAGTACCTCCTTAATTAAATTAATTGGGAGTCGATTAATGACACTAAACAACACTTACTTTTAAATTTTCCCGGAACTAGTTTCAGAGGCCTTCCCTCTATCTTCAGCCGGACATCGACTCAACAACACTTCCATGAAAGGATTTACCTCCTTAATGCTTATATGGGCACAGATAAAAATGATGTCCCAAAACATAATATATCATTCAAGCACAGTGATGTAAAAGTATAGTTCGATAGTAGGTGTAGTTGGAACAAATCTGGCGGGGAGCTTGTGAACATGTTGAAAAGACTGAATAGTTTTATTGGGAGAAAGATGGTTTAATAGATGAAATTAGTGATATATTCATTTTAATTTAGAATGATGATTAAAATTGTGAACACAAGGAACGTTATGAAATTTCTGACAATGAAGAAGGGGAACAGGGGTCAAAATTTGGAGGACGAAGTCACTACATAAAAGAGAGGTGGGTTAGAAAGAGATGGTAAGTATGCATTTTTGTCTCTTTCTAAAAGCCAGGGGCCAAGTTAAATCTTGTACACTATAGTATTCTCTGCTTATTATGTTTCTGTGGAATATTGAGGCAAATTCTGACAGACAGGCGCTAGAAATGGGATGTTTTGCCATGCCATCTAACACAACACTCACCATGAGATGTGTCCTGGGTCAGTTTAACCTTTCCCTTGTCCAGCACATCGTTGAATGCTGGCCAGCCACATCCTGACTCAAACTTTGTTTCTGACGAGAACAGCTCTTCCCCACACACTACGCATGAGTAGACACCTGCATCTTTTGTTTTGTAGTATTTGCCTGTGAATGCCCTGCAACATATTTTACTCCAGTTGGTTTTCATGTACAAAACTAGACGCTGAAACCTTCATTACAAATACACAGAGCAAAACCTTGTTGAGTTGTTTAGCGTAGTAAATGAAGTCAGATGATAAATTGTTATTCTTAGTATGCACATTACTTGAATTCATGGCACTCGCCCCATCTGCTAGGACCAGGTTGGAGGAGAAACTTTGATAAAGTCATGGAAAAGAGGTTTCATAGACATTTTTAAAAATATAGATCACTGTTCCAATGTTGACATTGACAGAGGTTATCAACCGATTACAGAGGATGGCATTATTGCATCATGCAGTGTTACTGAAAATGAAAATCAAGAGTATTCAGATTCAGAAAGTGTTGATATACGAGGGCTGTTCAATAAAGAATCATCATAATTATTTTGGTCATAATCTTTCGCACTAAAATTCAATCTTATTATATTCTGTTAGCTTAATTTGAAACAAACACGCCGTAGTAGTTTCATTGTTGGTACTCCTGGTGAGAACCAGGCAAGTTCAGACATGTTCAGTATCGCCTACCGCTGCAACGGAGGTAACACGTGAGGAACAATATGCAGCTTTGAAATTCTGCTTTTGTCTCAACATATCTTCAGTTGAGGCCTATACAATATTACAGGAGGTCTATGGAGAGTCTGTTCTTCCCTACAGCACAACTCGAAGGTGTTTTAAAATGTTTAAAGAGGGGAGACAATCAGTTTCAAAGGAAGGTGGACCTGGTGTTTCAGTTACTGCTCTTACGGAAGAAAACATCAACAATGCTGCTGCCATTGTGAGAGAGGATCGACAAATTACCTTAAGATCACTTTCTAAAATACTGAACATTTCATTGGGTGCCACACACACGTTGGTAACAGAAACATTACACATGTGATGTGTTTGTTCGCGATGGGTTCCAAGACTGTTGATTCCTGAACAAAAAGACATTTGCATGCAGGTCTGTATGCAGTTAAAGTTGATGTTAGAGGAAGATCCGGAGTTTCTTTCAAACGTAATCATTGCTGATGAAACTTGGCTACATCATTTTGATCGTGAGAACAAAGAGCAAAGCTCAGTATGGAAATCTTCATCACCAACCCCCCCAAAAAAGCAAAAGTGGTTGCTTCTGCTGGGAAACTTATGATCATCTCATTCTTTGATATTCATGGAATGGTTTATCAGTATGTTGTACCTGCACACACATCAGTAACTGGACAATACTACAGGGTTGTCCTGAGAACATTGCAAGTCCATATCAGGCGCAAAAGACCACATTTCCGTGAGGCAGGCTGGATGCTGCACCACGATAATGTGCGGCCGCATATTGCCAATGTTGCTGGATATCTTGCAAAAATCAACGTAAAAGGCATCCCTCACCCTCCCTATAGTCCGGATTTAGCCCCATGTGACTTTTTTCTATTCCCTAACTTGAAGAAATGCCTTCGTGGGAGGCATTATCCATCATCAGAAGCAGTGGTGAAGGCTGCGGAGGCGATTTTGAAGAATCTCTCAAAAATGGTTTCCAGCATGTCTTTGAAGACTGGCAGAAACGCTGGGACAAGTACATCGCATTCAGGGGAGACTATTTTGAGAAGGACCATCAAAATTATGAGGATAAGTAAAGGTACGTTGTCAAAAAAACATTGTGATCAATTCTTTATTGAACAGCCCTTGTACCAGCTGTGGTTATGATTCACACACAAGCAGTAACAAACATAGATAAATTGATGTTTTATTTCAGAGTTA
Source organism: Mantis religiosa (assembly GCA_030765055.1). NCBI lineage: Eukaryota > Metazoa > Arthropoda > Insecta > Mantodea > Mantidae > Mantis > Mantis religiosa. The sequence goes on along the minus strand of JAUKNK010000101.1, from coordinate 2,346,168 downwards.
AGACAAATGAAGTTCTAATGTTAAGGCGGATGAAAGATAAGCGATACACTAAACTGAGACAACATAAGCTCGCTTCTTTTTTACTACTGACTAGTTTGCAGTACAGTACAAATACATAAGACTATTACAGTACATACAGAGTATGTGTTTTTAGGTGAAACTGTGTCGATGGGTTTCTAAAGTCTGTTAAAAATATTAAAAATATTTTCATTAACTCAGATCGGTCCTGCTCCCAGTTGATCTGGGTAAACGAGATGAAATGTATATCTTCAAATCTTTTGCAACAGTCTCTAAATTCCTCTATAATTTTTGAACAACTGGACAAAATTTTACTACACAAACAAACCTTTCCACGATATTCTTTATTATGGTTTCAATTCTCAGATACTTTGTACTTTTCTCAACTGAAAATTGCTATTCTTTTTCCTTCTTTCTTTTTCATATTCATGCACAGAGAACAAAATTTCAAAGCCATTTGAAAATCATTTTAGCATTCTGTATTTGTCTTACACATACAACTAAATGTGTAATAATTAACAAGAAGTAGATGAAGTAGAGGAATGCATTTTGCAACAAAACTTTGTAGAACAATTAGTAGAAACTATTATATGAATTCAACAGATCAGTTACTTTTTTCTTAAGATCATTAGTTCATAAGTATGCATTTCAGAAACAAAATATACTGACCTCTTTTAAAAATGTTATCATTTCAGCCAATTGTATCTCTCATTATAATAAAATAGTGATTTAAGCACTTCTGAAAACATATTAAAAGTAGATAGAAGAAAAGGTTTTTAACAGTTTGCAGAAAAGTGAGTAGGGAAGGCATATGAACATAACAGTTAACAATATTTTCTGTCACACTTCTTATAATACATTCTATCAACCAACAATATTAATTCTGGCGTTAAATTAAAAACAAATCTAGGATCTAGGATCTGGTTAGGTTATTTCACTTCTGAAAGTTTTATGACACACTATTCTTTCCAGTAAACCATCTTTGTGGAGTTTTTATACATTCTAAGTAACCTTTAGAAAGAATACATGTAAAGAAACTCCCACAGTAAACGGCTACGCATACAGAAACCTATCTTACCTATAACTAAAATTTATTCTTTAATGTTTGCAGAGCACCATTACCAACTACTCATTTCATTTTGTTACCAAATGACACTGAAACATTTGTAGCATATAATTTAATAAAAAATCATTGTTACTATAAAAATGCCAGTAATTTACTGCTCTTACTCCCATAAAAACTAATAATTAATTTCCTTGGTTGCAAAGGTATATGGGTATATAAATACAGACTGTCATCTGTCATATAACTCAACTATCTGATACAATAGCTAATGAGCAGTGTTCTTATAACAGAACAGGTAACCTACTGTCAGTCTCGAAAAATAAGCTAAAACCCTGGATGCCGTTAAATGTAACAATGTCAACCAGTTTGCAACTGTCTGCCATTTCTAGAATTTATAAGAAAACTTCATACCTCTCAGTTCCTTTTTCTTGAGTAACATAATACTGCATCGGTGTCAAACGTTTTTTCAACTCGGCTTTGGCATTCTGGTCTTTGTCGTCTGACATATCTGTTCACAAGAAATTCAGGATTATTGTGTTAGGCAACACTAAAATAACTCCAATAGCATTTTTCAACCTTATTTGGTGAACATCATATGTTCCTCCTACACGATTTAAAACACTCTAGAAATCAAATGCACTGTTATGTATACCTAAAACAAAACTTTAAAAATTAAAGACTACATAATTGTGATGCTCAACGTAATTACCAAGACGATTTGTTCCTTGTCCTTGCCCCAGTTTTAATGTTTATTTTCATACGTGTCCTCTAAGTATCCACAGCTGTTCTCTGGTTCTCGTATTTAATACTCCGCCACTGCTGCAGTTTCAGTTTTTATGCAAGTATGCTTGTTCTAAAAGACTTTTAAATATCCTAGCATATAAATCACAGCCTTTATTCAAGAGAGCTAAGAATGGAGAATGTAGGTTAGGTAGAAATAACGGGAAGCAAAGATGCTCTGCGGACGACCGACCATGACTTTGACAAGTTGGAAATCCGAAACTGATTGTAAACAACGAGTAAAGTATTGCGAAATCAGCAGAGTTCGTTGCCCAAGGGCTATGGATTTTCCTTTACTCATTTATTTCGCTAACAACCAATTACAGTTCTGTAACTGTGTAATTTTATCTGCAATTCCTTAAACAGAACTTCAAATATTTCCACCAAATGAAGAAATAAGAGGGAGAGAGGTTAAAGAGCACGATGACAACAGATGGCGATGACAAAATTTCGCAACATAACACGAATTACCAAGTTTATTGCTAGAAATCTTCCACTTTAAAAAGTTCCATTAACGCGCACAAATTAAACCTCTCAGTTCTTACCTTTTTGGATTAGCGCTGTTAATCACTGCATTTAGTAGTAAGTAAGCAATTCGCTAGAAACTCTGGCCTACATTTCCTGGAAGTATAGTTTTCATTTTCTCAAATTATGTGTTCGTTCATCCGGATAGTCCAAACTGGTTCCGCTTCTGCGGTCGTCATTTGATACCAGCACTGAAACCTCAGAAGATAGGGTTCCACGTACATAATACCTGGCAGCTTTATTTTCGCAAAAGACTTAGCGATTCTGGTTTGCACGATGATAAAATATTCGTTTATAATACGGCTCGCACGCGCGCAAATGTTTGTGTCTAGGTGTTCAACAAGGAAGAATTCTTCTAGAATGCTTGAAATATATCTACATAATATAGATATATTTGCAATAATGTGCCACTGTACTACAATGGCGGTTCATTTTGGAAGGCTTTTAAAATTCAACATAAATACCTGAACACTAATACACGTTCTTTCTGCTCAGTGAACTCTGTACTTATTTGAGCTCTCATTCATCGACCGATATTTCTTAGGGTTGGAGGTTTTCCTTATCCTAAAAGATGAATGTCTGGTAACTATAAGCTCTATGTACTCTGTACTCATTTGAACATCATTTCATTCATCGTCCGATATGACTTAACGTTGGAGGTTTCCTCTTATCCTGAAACATGAATGTCTGGTAACTCTGAGCTCTATGGACCCTGTACTCATTTGAACATCATTTCATTCATCGTCCGATATGACTTAACGCTGGAGGGTTTCTCTTATCCTGAAAGATGAATGTCTGGTAACTCTGAGCTCTATGGACCCTGTACTCATTTGAACATCATTTCATACATCGTCCGATATGACTTAACGTTGGAGGTTTTCATTTTTCCTGAAAGATGAATGTCTGATAACTCTAAGCTCTATGTACCCTGTACTCAGTTAGTTAGTTACTAACACTCCCCACATGGCAACCTTGGCCTTCGGGGTAACCTCACCCCACCAAGTGATGACCGGATCCATTTCTCAGGTGGAGGCACCCAGAGGGCGGTGTCCATTACCTCCGATGATAGGGTGATAGTGAAGATGGCGGTGAGGTGAGAGGACCTACAGTTTTTACCGTGGACTCCGAACCACGTTGGGCATAGGGGATACTTCACATGTGCTAGACAGAGGTGAAGGCGTGGATAGGGCCGACTTAAAATCGCCAACCCCAGAGCCGGGAATCGAACTCGGGACCCTTAGAACGGGAGCCGCGAACGAAACCACCGCGCTACCCCGGCGCCCCTGTACCCTGTACTCATTTCAACTCCGATATGACTTAACGTTGAAGGTTTTCCCTTATCCTGAAAGATGAATGTCTGATAACTCTAAGCTCTATGTACCCTGTACTTATTTGAACATCATTTCATTCATCGTCCGATATGACTTAACGTTGGAGGTTTTCTCTTATCCTGAAAGATGAATGTCTGGTAACTCTAAGCTCTATGTACCCTGTACTCATCTGAACATCATTTCATTCATCGTCTGATATGACTTAACGCTGGAGGTTTTCTCTTATCCTGAAAAATGAATGTCTGGTAACTCTAAGCTCTATGTACCCTGTACTCATTTGTACATCATTTCATTCATAGTCCGATATTACTTAACGTTGGAGGTTTTCTCTTATCCTGAAAAATGAATGTCCGGTAACACTAAGCTCTATGTATCCTGTACTCATTTGTACATCATTTCATTCATAGTCCGATATTACTTAACGTTGGAGGTTTTTTTCTTATCCTGAAAAATGAATGTCCGGTAACTCTAAGCTCTATGTACCCTGTACTCATTTGTACATCATTTCATTCATCGTCCGATATGACAACGTTGGAGGTTTTCTCTTATCCTGAAAAATGAATGTCCGGTAACTCTAAGCTCTATGTACCCTGTACTCATTTGAACATCATTTCATTCATCGTTCGATATGACTTAACGTTGGAGGTTTTCTCTTATCCTGAAAAATGAATGTCCGGTAACTCTAAGCTCTATGTACCCTGTACTCATTTGAACATCATTTCATTCATCGTTCGATATGACTTAACGTTGGAGGTTTTCTCTTATCCTAAAAGATGAATGTCTGGTAACTCTAAGTAAGCTCTATGTACCTTGGGCTCATTTGAACATAATTTCATTCATCGTGGTATATGATTTAACGTTGGAGGACGTAATTTTCCCTCCAAAAGGTTTTTTTCACTGCGCTGTGTACATCAGAAGTTAAATCCATAAAGACTAACAATGTACATTAAATTTTCAGTGTTTCCCTGGTTGTCATCTCGCGACATTCAGATGAGTATTGTTTATAAGAACGTATGATTCCAGCGTTCCAGCAGTTACCGGTAAACTGAATCAGTTGATAACTGACAATCAACAAAAAAAAAAGCGGACACAAAAATAGACTTTGGCAGTAGCCATGTTGTCATAACTTGCCAGTGCTTATTTATTGTGCGATCCAAATATTACTGACGCAACAATGACAAGTTGTGGAGTATGAATAGAAACGCAGCGTTTTGTTACAATAAGAAATTAACACTCGAATATAAGTATTTAAAATAATTAAAGAGTAAGATACGAGGGCGGTCTAGCAAGTAAACTCCGTTTGGAAATCAAACTTAAACCAGTTGAAATGCAAAAATTTTATTAGTATATCTGAAAACTACAACATGTCTTCTATTTTTCTGCATGTTCTCCGAAAAATTCAAGCATTTGTCACGGCTTTTAACAGTCTTTGAAACACCCTGTGCATAAAACTCTGCCACCTGTGAAAGAAGCCAACCCTTTACAGCTTAGTGAAGCTCTTCGTCATTGGCGAAGTACTGAGATGCAAGTCACTGTTTCATGTATGGGAACAGATAAAAGTCGCTGGTAGCCAAGTCCAAAATATAGGAGGCGATGGTCAAAAACGTCGCATTTGAAACTGGCCAAAAGTTCATTTTCCACTTGAAGAGCAAGTATTAGTATAAGCTCCTAAGAGCGACCCTGTACAGGACATTTTATTTCTATAATGTTTATTTATTCTGTAATGAAGAAGTTATTCAATTTATACTCACACTAATCAGACCAGTTTGCCTGAGGGCTCTAATATGAGTATCCTCTATCCATGTATACTTTAATTTTAATATGTATATTATGTGTATAGCTCCACAATTTGTATAGCACTAACCGTGCTGAGCAATTGAAATAAAAAATTCAACCAGAAAATGTTCATTTGTTCTTCTGTGTACGGCCGAGCATTGTTATGCAGAAACACAACACCAGATGTCTGAAGACTTGTTTTGGAATGCCCTTCTTAGTCTTTTCAAAGTTTCACAGTAGGCTCCAGAATTTGCATTCGTACCAGGTTCAATAAAATCGAGTAAGATACCCTTGGTATCATACAAAACCGTAGCGATGACTTTCTTCGCAGACAAAGTTTGACAGGTGCTTGGAGAAACGTTATGTCCCTACTGCATTGACTGCCATTTTGTCTCAACATTGACGTAGGCGTATCCCCGGTAACAATTTTGTTCAAAAATGCTTCTCTTACAGTGTCATGCCACGAAAGAAAGTCTACATCAGAACTCATTCTTTTGGTTTTGTGGTTGACAGTCAGCAGTTTTGGTACCCAACGAGCACAAAACTTGCGATAGCCTAGGTGTTTGTCACTATCTCGTGCAAAAGACTCCGAAGAATTCCGGGAAATGATCAGAAACTTCCGTTGTCGTGAACCGATGGTTCTAACAAGTTTTCCCATTCACTCTGTTCATCTTTGACAAGAGTAGGCTTATCACTCCTGTTTTCTTCATGAATGTGTCTTCTTCAATTTTTAAAAAATCCTACCCATTGACGGAAAACACCTTTGTTCTTAATGTTAGGACCATATACTGCAAACAATTCGGCTGCTGAGTGATGTTTTGGCTCAATGTTATAACACCGCGCAACTCACTGTTGGTGGGATTTTGTATTGTCGTCCACCCTCTGTACTGTAGCCGGCCGTCCTCTGACTCCGCTAACCTCATCCTCCCTCCCGGGGGTGCTCCCTTGGGGCATAGGTACAAAAGACCAGTCTGGTCGAATGTCGAATCCCCTCCGAACAATGTCTCCTCTCGCTTCATCCATCCTCCCGGAGATGCCCCACTTGGGGCTTAGTTACAATAAACTACAGCGCCCACCTCGGTAGCGTGTCTGTCTCACGTTCAACAGGTCCCGAGTTCGAATCTAGGTCAGGACGAGTTACCTGGATAAGGTTTTTCCGAGGTTTTCCTTTATCCCGAAAGACGAATGTTGGGTAACTCTAAGCTCCATGGACCTCGGACTCCGATGTGACTTAAGGTTGGAGGACGAAAATTACAAAAACAGTGTAAAGCTATCGAAATCAGAAAGTTTTAGGTTCTTCCGTGGTCAAGAGAGCTAAGCTATAATTGTTCAAGAAATTGGCGAATAGTTTGCTTCTCGCATAAGACCAAGTTGAGTTCCATAACGGCCGAGAACCATGGACCTCTCGACCAACAGAAAAGATATTGTCACCGATCACATTGTTGTGTTTGAGCCGCCGCAAAGCCAGAGCTGTGCGCGTGGGCAGGAAATAAAGAGAGAGAGTAGCGCACAGAGCTGAACACTTGCCAAAAGAGTGAAACAGACAGAGAGAAGTCTGGCATTTTCCGCTTTTCTGATGCCGTCACGATTGTTATAGAATGATCTACTGCATTATAGAACAATGACTAGGAGGGTTAAACAGCGGCAAAGTGTGAGACTATACCTCCGCCCTATGTCGCCCTGATTAGCAGTTTCCTCAGAGACCGCACGTTCAGGGTGAGAGTGGAAGGACGGCTCACATCAGCCACGGGAGTCCCTGAAGACGGTGTTCTGTCCCCGCTACTCTTTGCGGCCTACATGTCTGATTTCCCTCTGGAACCACAGACGGTTACGTGCCAAAATGCCGACGATGTCCTCATAACACAATCGCAAGTAACAAAAACCTACGTTACTGCTATCCTCCGCTGCAGCGCCAGCTCTGAGCCATCGGCCGTCGGAGTGAGAGGTGGAATGACCATTAGCCCAAGGAAGAGCTCCGCTCTACTCCTAGCTAAAGTCCGAGCTAGACGATTGGATTGGTCACTGAGGTTGAACCAGAGGCATATCCCCTGGGTACCCTTTGCCAAATACCTCGGTTACCTCGATCACGGCCTCACCTATGCCCCTCACGTCCGGGTCAAAGCCGGACAAGAGCATGCAGCACGTACCCCATCTTTAAAACCACTATGCCAACACACCTTAAACTACGCTTGTATTGGGCGATTATACCACCCCTGGTTCTGTACGGCTGCGAAGTCTGGGGATCAGCGTCTCCGACCACTATTCGCAGACTGCAACGCGTCCAGAACAGGGCGCTGCGAATTATCTACGATACTGGGCATGGATTCCCGTCCCATATCCTCCACACCTACTCCGGAGTCCCATATATTGTAGACGTGGTGCGGGAGAGAACCCGTACCATCTACACGTTAACGTTAACTGCAGAGGTTCTACTCCAATTAGTCCAAGGACTCCTTCAACCAGGAAGTTACCGAGCTGTCCCAAAAGGGCGCCCGGCGCCTTCGTAGGGCTTTCCATAGGGCAAGACCTAGAGACTGACAAGCCCCCCCCCCCATCTGGTCCAAGGACACAAGACGGGATGGAAGTGGATACGCCACTTACGCGCGCCAACTCCAAAATGGGAAGGCTACCGATATGACATTGGTAGGGCCGCCTGGTGATCTAGCACACCTTCTACTAGCTATGCTGGCTAGTACGCAAAAATATATGGCTTCCTCAACTCCGTCCGGAGACGTACCCGATCTCCCACGGGTATCGGGAACCACTGCCCCCTCGAGTTCAACCCAATCCGAACAAATCCCAATCAGGGAGGAGCTCGCATGTTCGGCCGAGGTTCCTCTAGTAACGACAGGGGTACCACGAATGCTAGGGGTCCGCAGCGCCCGCACCACGGCAGCTGAAGGGGACGGATCCCCTCCCCTACGAGACCGTACCATCTACAATAAGCTAGACTCCCATCCCAATAACCTGGTGAATACCCTTGGCCGTTACAACCACAGGGTTCCTCGCCGCATACCAAGCTACCGGCTGCCCAAAGATGCTTTGGGCGACCTAAACTGAGCAGGACAACTTTCTCCTGATTCTGTACCCCCAAGCCCAGAAATGAGCTTGGTATAATCAATACCTTACCCTGGTTCCTTTCCCTCTAGCCTGTCAAGCGGGCTGTGCTTCAGCTGCCTCACAAGCAGGCAGAAGAGCGCAGCCAACACTGGGCACACACACCCTCCATGAGCAGTGGTGCCCACATATGGCTAGATATACTACTGCCCAAGACAACCGCCTTATACTGCCCAGTTAAAGCCGCACTAAGTGGCTAGGTGTTGGGCGGCAAACACCCCGTCCAGGTAAACCTGGGTGACTCGCATCTTCTGCTGGTCTGCTGGAAACAGTCAGTTGTATTGAAATTGTGTGTTGGTTGACAAATGAACTGTACCTCAGTGATTCTTTCGTTTGTTTACGTGTTGTAGAGCAACGAGACGACCTTGAAGACTGCTGTTTGTACAAGGATTGTACAAGGCTTCTGTTAGGTGCAATAAAGATTGTTTTGAAATTTCTGCTAACAAGACTTTTGATTCTGCGAACCCAAGAAGCCACAATATTGATAATTGGGAAACTAAATCAGTGAGCAAGAGGTGATCTAACGGAGGTAAATAAATATTAGAAATGCTGAAACAAATGGACACAGTTTAATCCTTGTAGCATTTGATTGCATTCTAGACTGTAAGGACACAAATCCCACGAACCATAGTGCCCTCGTGGGCAGGAATACCTCCTTCCAGTGTCAGATTACACCATAATGAGTTGTACACCTAATATTAAAGTAGTCTTGTGGACAAAACTTAGTCTCTTGCACATAAACTGCCGTACAATTGAACAATTACTGAGCAAAATTTCAATTTCTGGCTGAGAAGTTCTAATTCCACATATATTCCATTGCATAACCATGTAACTATTATGGAATGAGTTCTCAAACGTAACTCTCCACTACGTAGAAGACAGTGAGGTCGAATTGTTTAGTGCGAGGTTAACCTCTTTTATTGCAGGCTTATCGTGCCTCTGGCAGAAACTCCTGCTCCATCACCTCCATGAAGAAGGACCTCCAACCGATTGGAAATGGAGATTGACAAAGATAAACATTGGCAATTCAGGACCTTAGCACAAAAATGCTTCTAGAAGGATTTCTGAGGTGCTCGATCGTTTCTCTTTTATTTTGGGAGAAAATTTAGTGCTTACTTTCAGGAAGTTGGTTCTACCATAGCTGTCTTGAACTTACTGACAATATATTACAAGCTTTTGCCATTTGTTAAGGTCCACGACGTTTTGTGTTGACTTTGCTGAAGTGTTCTTTCCAGTAGCGGACTTGGACAATGTTGATAACTAAAGGCCGAAGGCATGTGCGGTTTTAAATAGGTATACTGCACAGGGATTATAGTGTTATCGCTCGTGTGTGTAAACAACTGCAGATAGGTACAGCCTGACCGTGACCACCACATCGCTGACAGAGCACCTTAAACTATGCATCCTGGAATTGCATGTTATCGCTTATACATGCTGCTATTTATTAACTATAATATCATTCACAGAGTGCATTGCTCTGGGTTACAATGTACGTTCACAAATTACACTGGGCAACAATGAAAATGTTTCGGGCTTAAAAATAGTGAACTTACATATATTTCCATCTGCTGAATTTAAAAATCACCATAAAAATTATAGATTAGCTTTTTTTTTTTTTGAAGATAAAGTGACATTTCATATTTTAGAGTGAAGATTTTAAATTTGGGGGAATTTGTTGGGGAGTTGGCACACCTATAAAATAACAAAAGACAATCAGAGAGAAATTTTGGAAATTAAGTGATGCAAAAGTTAAGGAGGGCATTTTTATCAGACCACAATAAGAGAACTTGTAAAGGATCCTGCATTTGACCAAATTTTGGAAGGGAAAGAAAAGGAAGCTTGGGAAGTCTTCAAGGATGTTGTTCATGGATTTTTAGGCAACAGAAGAGATGACAACTACAAGCATTTGGTGACAGTGCTCCTACAAAAATACTGTAACCTTGGATGCAACATGTCCCTTAAGATCTATTTTCTCTACTCCCACCTAGACTTTTCCCCTCCTAGTTGTGGAGCTGTTAGTGATGAACATGGGGAGAGATTCCATCAGGACATTTCTGTTATGGAACAAAGATATCAGGGTCGTTGGAATGAAGTGATGCTTGGTCTTTGTATAGGGATTCTGCAGAACTCCATCACAAGAGGCAAGCTAAAAGACGACGACATGATTCTCTTCGGACACAACTATCTGCGAAGTATTTTTCCAGCAATTTAGAACTCTTAGCATGTAATTACCAGTTAGAAAAATCAAATGCACTTTCATTGTTGTTAGACTGTATGTAATTAAAATGTATCCTTTTCTCTCAATCCATATGTAATACTTCCACCATGTGTATATCATAGAAACTAGAGCTAATAAAATGTTTTCATTGTCATATTTGTTTTTCTCAACCCAAAATTAGTAGGAATTGCCTTCTTTTTTTTTTTTTTTTTTTTTTTTTTTTTTTTTTTTTTTTTTTGCCCAGTGTTATTAAATGTGAAATTTTGACTATCACTGAAGCAATTTTTAAACAGCGAAAAAGCTTCTTTTGACGTCACACGTCAGAGGTGCAAATATAAGGAATTCCATTCTGGCATGTTTTCCTTCTAACATTCACACAACTTTATAACCACCATTTTTGTTAAGAACGTTTTGGAATTAGCTTTCACTTTTTCGATACCTGGAACAAGAGGTACGCTGTTAATTGAATTAGCTAAGTCTTCTATTATACTTATGCTCTTGAACATTTCTCAACCCGATTGTTTTAATTCTTTAATAGCTTTGGACAACATTGAAAAATTGTTGGATGTGAACTGAAGATTTTCAGGTAGTTCATGTAATATCAGAAACTTTGCAGTTACAATAATAGGCGAATCTGCATCAAATAGAGTGCTAATAACATTTACAATTCTATTGTAATGCACCGCATAATAGGTGACAGACTTTATCCAAGTACCCCATCTTATAATTATTGGCTTTGTTGGCAAAGGAATCGCTGGTGCCATGTTACGAAATATTGAAAGTTTCGCAGGGGCTTTGACTCTCGCAAGGCAATGTTTCACTAGTTTGCAGAGTACTGTGTCACATTGTTTTCGACGTTTGCTTCTGGTGGCAGTTGTTTGCACATTTGATGGCTGTGCTGTACATCTGACGTCCAGCTAACCTGTATCTCATGCAAGCGTACCTCCCTCCGGACATTATTGATAACTATATATATATATAATTTTCCCGGTAAACCATGGCATTGAATTTTTCATGTTGACTCTATCAAAAACCTAAGCTCAGGCTAGCGTGAAGAAATGATTAATTTCCACTAATTAACTAAAATAATTTCGTGATTTGGTCTCAATATTGAATGATTTAAAAAGAAATAATGATAATATCAATATATTTTTTCCTTCTCTGTGTCCTTCATTGGCATATAGACAATTAAAGCTCTCTTTTTGGCTACCTCACTAAATATTGTTTTGTATTTCTATTTCTCAAATCCTTTTCTTGCCAATTTCCAAAAATTATTCACATTATTATCTCTTTTTCTCCATATTTCCCCTAAGCCAATGCTATCCTAGTTTTTTCTTAGACTATCAACTGAAACAGTTCTCTCTGCCCCTAATAATCAATCATATGTTAAAAGTTAATTAAAACATTTGTCAACTGTATGTTATGTATAAGCGATATCTTATATTAAATTAATTGGGAGTCGATTAATAACACAAAACAACACTCACTTTTAAATTTTCCCAGAACACTTTAGGAACATAAAATACAAACAATTAGAAAAATCAGTAGTTGCCACGCATTTTTGGGAAAAAAACCACAACATAAATCCAGAACCAAAATTACTAAAACATACAACAGGAAAAAAAGAACTGTCCGCATGGGAACAAATCTTTATTTCAAAAAATAGGAACAAAGTATTCAATTTCGACATCCCCCAGAAAGATTTGTTCAGTAAGTTCCTCGAACCGCCACCAGAGGAGACCGATGACAAAATATTGCCAGCTACACCAATGAGAACAAGTCGATGTCCGGCTGAAGATAGAGGGAAGGCCTCAGAAACCGGTTCCGGGAAAATTTAAAAGTGAGTGTTGTTTTGTGTTATTAATCGACTCCCAATTAATTTAATTTATACAACAACACTGTTTTCAACACTTCCATGAAAGGATTGATATCTTATATGTTTCTACATGTTAAAAATTATTTCCCTTGTAAAAAAATGTGTGTCAGAAACTTGAAACGGACCTTGAGCCAGAAGAAGTGTTTTGATCCGGTAACAAAGGACAAGGAGTGTCATAAATCTTCAGGGTACCAACTGGTGCATTCAGCCAAAGTTCTGACAAGAGAAATCGAGGGAATCCTAAAAAAATTAAGAAAAAGGTTATTCCCTTAAATAAAGATGCCATATGCGTTATCTCGACAAATCAATTTAAAAATACTTCCCACCAAAATATAAAAAGTGATTTGGGCGGTTGTGATCGACCTATGATCACTCTCCCATGTAAGCAGTGGAAGGGGTGTTTATAGACCAAGTTAAAACAAAAAGTTATAGAAAGCTGAATTTTATCCAGTCGCTGTTGCATATGTGGAGGAGAAACGTCTGTTAGTGCGAAAACATTGCGCGGAATTTTCAAAAGTCGTTGCATACGGGGGAGAGGATACGTCTGCTAGAGCGAAAAGTTTCTGCGCGTTACAAGTTACACTAAAGCCGCGCGGATATTGTGGATATAATAAGTTTATTTTGAAGTGCGGGTGAGAACTGCGGAGCGTCATATATATGCTGACAAAAGCATACTCAACAAAAGAGAACACTTTTGGTGATGTGAGGTCCACATAAAGTTTGTCATAAGTAATTTTAAAACGATCTAAAGTAAAATTAAATATAAGTGATTGCCACAAGACAAGAAAACTGTGTTTCCTTCGATGCCCAAGTGATCCACCCATACAACTCTGAACTTCAAGAGATCATTGCTTGTAACCCAACACTAAAAGCAAATTTAGGAGAACGTCTAGAGCAACGTTTTTGAGGCATGAGTCATTTCTAGACATTTACTGAAATAAATTTAACTTTATCAACACTTTACCATTTTTGAGGTTGCTGTCATCAGTTTTCCTCACAATTTCATGCAAAGAGTATGATATATCAAGGCCAACATATAAGGTCCATTATTTTAGTTAATTGATGGAAATTAATCATTTCTTCACACTAGCCGTATATAGGCTAAGGTCTTTGATAGATAGTCAACATGAAAAATTCAATGCCACGGCCGGAATTTGAACCACATATCTCCTGGTTTCCGTCCAGTCCCTCTAACCCAATGAGCTACCATGGCCAACTTGCCATCCTGACATTAAATTCTCCACTGTACTCGTATATTTCCCCAGTAGACCACTAGGGGCTCAGGCATCCGAAATACGCCGTTTGTGGTGACTTACTCTTGTAAGTACTATAGTAAGCTCAATGCGTTAGAGTGACTGGACGGAAACCGTGGTTCAAATCCCTGCCAAGGCATTGAATTTTTCATGTTGACTCTATCTGTATAAGGTCCAATTTTATATATTTCTTTATGCTTGACCATGCCAAACTTTAGTATTTATACGAATAGTAGCAGTAATTTAATGGGCCTCATTAAAGTACATCTGTTCATTAAAGTATTGGTATTCGACCAATCAGAAGTGGTCAAGTAACATTGATAAATTGCAAGTATCGATTATTCTCATTTCTATCGACAATGGTACTAGTGCCAGTTTAGAAAAAAGTCAAAATGTCTGACACTAGTAACAGTGACATTGAACTTATATTCCCAGAAATTACAGCAAAAGCACCCAATGTAACCAATAACTTAATGTCACAAAGTCAATAAAGATGTACGAGAAATTCTATTCATAATTCATAGATAGGAGAATATCAAAACATATAAATTTGTTCTCAGAAAATGTATTCCTAGTGTATTTTGAAGAATTGTCTCAAAATATGAAATCATCGACCTTGTAGACTCACTATTCTATTTTGAAACCAACACTCAATGTTAGGCACCAAATTGACTTATCTAAATACTCAAAACTAAACAGCTTACTAAAATGCAAATCAGAAGGATATAAAGGGAAAAAAGCCAAAACATTTACACCTGAAGTTTATAAATGAAGCACACGATGTTAAGTACCTCATCATAAAAGTGAGTTTCTTTTTTTAATGTTGTCAAATGCTAGGTTTTGGCAATGAAGCCATTAGCTCTCTTGCTCTCCAATATTTCTGTGTAGTGGGTCCGCAGATAGGACTTCACAGGTTAAAAGATGTTCTTCAGTCATTTCCTCTTCTTTGTTGTCAAATGCTAGGCTTTGGCAATGAAGCCATTAGCTCTCTTGCTCTCCAATATTTCTGTGTAGTGAGTCTGGCAGGTAGGGCTTCACAGGTTAGAAGATGTTCTTCAGTCATTTCCTCTTCTTTGTTGTCAAATGCTAGGCTTTGGCAATGAAGCCATTAGCTCTCTTGCTCTCCAATATTTCTGTGTAGTGGGTCCGGCAGGTAGGACTTCACAGGTTAAAAGATGTTCTTCAGTCATTTCCTCTTCTTTGTTGTCAAATGCTAGGCTTTGGCAATGAAGCCATTAGCACTCTTGCTCTCCAGTATTTGTGTGTAGTGGGTCCGGCAGGTAGGGCTTCACAGGTTAAAAGATGTTCTTCAGTCATTTCCTCTTCTTTGTTGCCAAATGCTAGGCTTTGGCAATGAAGCCATTAGCTCTCTTGCTCTGCAATATTTCTGTGTAGTGGGTCCGGCAGGTAGGACTTCACAGGTTAAAAGATGTTCTTCAGTCATTTCCTCTTCTTTGTTGTCAAATGCTAGGCTTTGGCAATGAAGCCATTAGCTCTCTTGCTCTCCAATATTTCTGTGTAGTGGGTCCGGCAGGTAGGACTTCACAGGTTAAAAGATGTTCTTCAGTCATTTCCTCTTCTTTGTTGTCAAATGCTAGGCTTTGGCAATGAAGCCATTAGCTCTCTTGCTCTCCAATATTTCTGTGTAGTGGGTCCGGCAGGTAGGACTTCACAGGTTAGAAGATGTTCTTCAGTCATTTCCTCTTCTTTGTTGACAAATGCTAGGCTTTGGCAATGAAGCCATTAGCTCTCTTGCTCTCCAATATTTCTGTGTAGTGAGTCCAGCAAGTAGGGCTTCACAGGTTAGAAGATGTCCTTCAGTCATTTCCTCTTCTTTGTTGTCAAATGCTAGGCTTTCGCAATGAAGCCATTAGCTCTCTTGCTCTGCAATATTTCTGTGTAGTGGGTCCGGCAGGTAGGGCTTCACAGGTTAAAAGATGTTCTTCAGTCATTTCCTCTTCTTTGTTGTCAAATGCTAGGCTTTGGCAATGAAGCCATTAGCTCTCTTGCTCTCCAATATTTCTGTGTAGTGGGTCCGGCAGGTAGGGCTTCACAGGTTAGAAGATGTTCTTCAGTCATTTCCTCTTCTTTGTTGTCAAGTGCTAGGCTTTCGCAATGAAGCCATTAGCTCTTTTGCTCTCCAATATTTCTGTGTAGTAGGTCCGGCAGGTAGGACTTCACAGGTTAAAAGATGTTCTTCAGTCATTTCCTCTTCTTTGTTGTCAAATGCTAGGCTTTGGCAATGAAGCCATTAGCTCTCTTGCTCTCCAATATTTCTGTGTAATGGGTCCGGCAGGTAGGACTTCACAGGTTAAAAGATGTTCTTCAGTCATTTCCTCTTCTTTGTTGTCAAATGCTAGGCTTTGGCAATGAAGCCATTAGCTCTCTTGCTCTCCAATATTTCTGTGTAGTGGGTCCGGCAGGTAGGGCTACACAGGTTAGAAGATGTTCTTCAGTCATTTCCTCTTCTTTGTTGACAAATGCTAGGCTTTGGCAATGAAGCCATTAGCTCTCTTGCTCTCCAATATTTCTGTGTAGTGAGTCCAGCAAGTAGGGCTTCACAGGTTAGAAGATGTCCTTCAGTCATTTCCTCTTCTTTGTTGTCAAATGCTAGGCTTTCGCAATGAAGCCATTAGCTCTCTTGCTCTGCAATATTTCTGTGTAGTGGGTCCGGCAGGTAGGGCTTCACAGGTTAAAAGATGTTCTTCAGTCATTTCCTCTTCTTTGTTGTCAAATGCTAGGCTTTGGCAATGAAGCCATTAGCTCTCTTGCTCTCCAATATTTCTGTGTAATGGGTCCGGCAGGTAGGACTTCACAGGTTAAAAGATGTTCTTCAGTCATTTCCTCTTCTTTGTTGTCAAATGCTAGGCTTTGGCAATGAAGCCATTAGCTCTCTTGCTCTCCAATATTTCTGTGTAGTGGGTCCGGCAGGTAGGGCTACACAGGTTAGAAGATGTTCTTCAGTCATTTCCTCTTCTTTGTTGACAAATGCTAGGCTTTGGCAATGAAGCCATTAGCTCTCTTGCTCTCCAATATTTCTGTGTAGTGAGTCCAGCAAGTAGGGCTTCACAGGTTAGAAGATGTCCTTCAGTCATTTCCTCTTCTTTGTTGTCAAATGCTAGGCTTTCGCAATGAAGCCATTAGCTCTCTTGCTCTGCAATATTTCTGTGTAGTGGGTCCGGCAGGTAGGGCTTCACAGGTTAAAAGATGTTCTTCAGTCATTTCCTCTTCTTTGTTGTCAAATGCTAGGCTTTGGCAATGAAGCCATTAGCTCTCTTGCTCTCCAATATTTCTGTGTAGTGGGTCCGGCAGGTAGGGCTTCACAGGTTAGAAGATGTTCTTCAGTCATTTCCTCTTCTTTGTTGTCAAGTGCTAGGCTTTCGCAATGAAGCCATTAGCTCTTTTGCTCTCCAATATTTCTGTGTAGTAGGTCCGGCAGGTAGGACTTCACAGGTTAGAAGATGTTCTTCAGTCATTTCCTCTTCTTTGTTGTCAAATGCTAGGTTTTGGCAATGAAGCCATTAGCTCTCTTGCTCTCCAATATTTCTGTGTAGTAGGTCCGGCAGGTAGGGCTTCACAGGTTAAAAGATGTTCTTCAGTCATTTCCTCTTCATTGTTGCACAGAGGACAATTTGGACTTTTATAAATTCCTATTCTGTGTAAGTGTTTGGTCAAATAATCATGTTCCATAAGTAATCTAAAATTTGCTACTGCAGCTTTACGTTGGATTCCTGGAATAATTTCTGGATTTTTAATTAAAATGTTCCATTTTTTATCTTTGGCTTTGTTAGATATTGATTGGTTTTGTTTGTTTTTATATTTGTTTTTAATTAATCTTTTTATGAATGTAAAGGGTAAGTTTTTACTTTTGCTCTGAATTAAATTTGCACCTTTTTTGGCAAGAAAATCAGCTGATTCATTTCCAGCAATGCCACAATGTGTAGGTATCCATTGTAATATAATTCTTTTCTGTAGTTTTTGAAGTTGTTGGATCATTTTAGAAATAGAGGAAATGCTATTTCATCTTTTATGGTGGCCTGCCATTGCGTACAAATGTTCCACAATTGGTACTTGTGAGGAAAGCCGATGGACTTTAAAACTCCTCCCAGCCAGGTCCGATGGACCCATTAACCAGACAGGTGTGGCCCTCTAGACATACTGGAGGTTAAAGTGAATGGATGATGTAACCACCATTACAAGCAAATAATTGGTGTCCACTTAAAAAACAGTTACATTTATGCTACTTAAAACATGTCACATCTTTTTTTAATGTTACCAAGTTTTGTTTTAATGTTTTTAGATTAAACTGTGTCACACATTAACAGCTGTTTATAGGGAAGTAATCAATACTTCTGCGGCTACGTACTACATCATTAGACAAAGCAATAATGATTATAATATCTTCTCAAACCAGAAATGAATACTTTGAAATGAAACCTTTAATTTAGATACATGATCGAGTATAGACAGTCGTATGAAACTTGACTATAATGGTAATTAAAATGGTCGTATCATAATTATTAACCTTGCTTCACTCACTCGGTTAATAATAATACTCATGTTTTAATTACTACTATTATACTCTCATTGCATTATATACTATTTATCACTTCGACCACCTGTAATCCTCCCTGCAACTATAACAACATGTGCAATGAACTATTTCTACTAACATTTATGTCATTCAAATGAAATAAACAAAAAATGAATTTCTGTTAGAACAGTTTATAGAAGTAAAGGTAGAGAAGGTTTACATAATTTGTTTTGGAAGTATTTATTGATACAATATTGTACAAACATAATTTCATTTGTATACATAACACTGCCTCATTATTTAGCTGAACATTTCAAATAAGTCTAGAGGCAACCAGTTTTGATGTGATTACTGTTTTAGAGTTTTCCTGACTTATTTGATTATGACTTTATTGGGCAGGAAGCAGGGAATTCACATATTTGCAAGGCACCTAATTTCATTTTTCTGTCAGGAAATGTTACAACACAATGATAATGCCATGCTACCTTAAGTGGCAGTGAAACTCTACTTCATTAGCAAAGTCCAGGGATAGCAACTCTAGTTACTTTTTGCCATCCCAACTACAGAAACTAAAAAGCCTTTGTTTGGATGTGTGGCCATATAATGACGAATTGCTTGCCCTACGCTGCACTGTTTCTGATCACTGATACTGTACACAGGTTGTGTCACAGCTGAGAACACAGAATCTTCAATGTGACAGTAAACTATTGTACATAAGTGATAGGTTCCCTGCTGTTAATAAATTTGGGGGAAGGAAATTGGATCTATTCCTGATAAGAAATTCCTCTGTTCAGAGAAACTTTCTTTTGTGCGACGCAAGAATATTTTCTAAGTCCAAAGGTGCATGTATGCACATGCGCAAGCAGACGACCAGCTGGTTTTGGCATTGCCGCCAACATGAGAGAGATATGTAACACTTGTAGCCAACCTCTGCACAAATACCCCAGACATCTGCAGTCCCGGCCACGTCGTTCAAATTGAATGCAAAATAGGATGATGCAATAAAATAAAACTATAATAGAAGTATTTATAAACAGTGGAGCTTCATCAATCAAAAACACTTTTTAAACCAATTCTCGAACTGTATAAACACTTAAGCTCCAGCTGAGGATGGGGACGCGGTGTCCTTGAAACTTGTCCTAATTTAAAAAGTAAGTGGAGCTTAAGTGTTTATACAGTTCGAGAATTGGTTTAAAAAGTGTTTTTGAAGGATGATGCAAGTTTCATCGTGAGCATGTTGTAGAGGGTAACTGGATCCTGGGGATGATTGATGTGGAAATGAATGAGGTGTGGTAGACGATATGCCCCAACAACAGAAGGGATGCAAATACGCTCTACAGTCTAATTGCAGAACATGTAGAGTTCACCAGCACCATTCACACCAATGCCTGGCAGGGGTACTATGGGTTGATGGCTGGAGGGTTTGCTGCGCACCTCACAGTGAATCACTTAGTGCACTTTGTCGACCCAGTGACAAATGTGCACACAAATAACATAGAGTCACGCTGGCTAGGACTACGGCATCATCTAACAAGGGGCGGCATTCGTAAGGACAGTGTGGATGCTCATATTTCTAAGTATTTGTGGCACAATGACTGCAAAAACTGGTCAGCAGACCCATTTCAAGAATTAATTTAAGACATTAGGCATGTCTATCCTGTAGTGTAACAATGTTTAGCATAATTAGTTAGCTAGTTGGTGAAAATTAGGGACTATTGTGTGTGTTTAGTGTAATTAGTTAGGTAGTTAGTGTAAATTAGGGACTACTGTGTGTGTTTAAAGTTTAGATTTAGGTACTACTTTCAGTTTGTCTGCTAGATAGTGTACTGTTGGCAGCATTGTGTTCAGTGGAGAAACAAGCAGTTTGGCTGCACTGAATTCTTCAATATGGCTACATTACGCAGTAAGTAAATAAACAAACAATTAATAACGTTAAAAGAATGCCCTCCAACACGAAATTGCAATAAAAAGTAAAGAAATTATATTGAAAATCATGGTTGTATATAAAAACATCAAAAAGTGTGAAGGAATTAGAAAAAAATCACCAAGTCGCATATTAGAAAGAAGAGCCTTCTGTTCTTACAAAGAAAAAACTATGACATTAGCAAAAAGTTAGAAGCAAGTCCAAAGAAATGTCTAATTAAGTCTACACAGGAAT
This sequence comes from Mantis religiosa, assembly GCA_030765055.1. Lineage (NCBI taxonomy): Eukaryota > Metazoa > Arthropoda > Insecta > Mantodea > Mantidae > Mantis > Mantis religiosa. Next base: position 2,325,516 of record JAUKNK010000101.1, on the reverse strand, counting down.
CAGTAATTTTCCTAACCTCAGCTTGGAATGTCACCAAAGTTATAAAATTAAACCTCTTTGAGATATGAAATGTCAGAAGAGTTAATTTGTGCAACAATAATGTTAATATGGACCCACATCTACTATGTGATTGTTGTAGTTTAAAGGGCACAGTTTGCTTCCTAGTGCCAGGAAACTCCTGTAAGCCAGACAGGCATCCAAACGAAGGCTTTCATTTTCAGAAAGGAACTGAGCAGATTATTGTATGGTAAAGGTGCAGTGCATCAGTCAACTCCAGCACAATAACCTGGGTCTATAGCAACATCTCCTGTATCCAGCACATAGAGTAATATGTTGCCTTCGCTATTACCAATATCTTCCTGTGTAACAGCCCCATTGAAGATGAAAGTATTGCCTGTAAGAAAACACATCAATCAATACAGTAAAGTAACATCATACCTAACCTATACAGCAATAAACTATGTGGAAACAGTGCATTAAGAGTGAGTGGAAATCAAAGAGAGCACAGTTGCCTTGGTTTTTGAAAACATTCATTAGATTGAATGTGATTGATAATGTAAACAAGTGTTTATGAAATCCCAATCTCACAATTTCTTGAAATTTCCATCAATTTCCTTAAAGATAAACAAAGTTTTTGCTACAAATAATTATATCTGTGTAATATTTACATAAGGTTATCAAGGCTCTCAGTTTAAGACTAGAGAGAGCTCTAGCAGCTGTTGTATATAAACAAACTACAGATGATACTTTCACTAGAACAACCAACACTCAATGGATCTGAGGAATCAGGACAAACATTTGTTGGACTTTCTTCAAGTTTCATTTTCCTGAATTGTAACTAGAGAGAGAGCATTTAGCATTTAGAGCAGCTGTTTCATGTCATGACCAACTTGAATAATTTATACATTAAATAGTGTAATATGCAGAATATATATTTAATTGCTGTTCCTGGGAACGACAAAATTAAGAGTTCATCAGGTTGTCTTTTCTGTTAATTGTGAATGCTCACTTAACAAGGTGTAATTGTCACGCTGACTTTTGTTGTTGGTAATGTGAACTAGTGTTAAACAGTTGAAGTATGATTACGTACCAACAGGAACCTCATCCGCCTGTACTTCTGTTTCTACTTGTAGTTCCATCTGACTGCCTATATCTGTCTGCTCCTCTGACTCTTGTCCCTCAACCAAAGGAATCCTCGACACTGTCAGCAATATCTCTCCACCTGCAATTTCATTACCCCATTACATAGTACCAGGCATTAACTCTTATGTCAAACACAATTTTGCTCAGGATGCAAGGTTCTTTATTCCACTTTCAATGCATGCTATATTGAGGGCTAAAAAAAACCAAAATAACTATAAAAACAGAATCGACTGCCGTATTTCAAAATTCATGACACAATGTTTGTTTATTAAAATAAATATATTTTCCCAAACCATTAAATCTATCAGACCATATAATTGTTTTAATAATTTAACTTCTGGATTTATTTCATGGTTAAATGATAAAAAATAATCTGCTTTTTTATATTTAATGTTACAAAAATATTCTTTCGTTCTGGTTTCTAATTTACGTTTTGTCTTTCCAATATAAACTTTATCACAATTGAAACAATTAAATTGATAAATACCTGATATTTTACTATCAGGAATTTCATCTTTATAATTTAAAAAAATTTATTTACCATCCTTGGGTTAATAAACATTTTAAAAAAGTTTCTAAAGAGTTTGGTATAACTTTAGTTCCTCAAAATAAATATAGTATTAAAAATTTACTGCATTTCTCTAAAAAAGATAAAATTCCTGATAGTAAAAAATCTGGTATTTATCAATTTAATTGTTTCGATTGTGATAAAGTTTATATTGGAAAGACAAAACGTAATATAGAAACCAAAACAAAAGAACATTGTCGTAACATTAAGTATAAACAAACTGATAAGTCGGCCGTAGCAGATCATTTTTGGTCATTTAACCATGAAATAAATCCAGAAGTTAAATTATTAAATCAATTAAATGGTCTGATAGATTTAATGGTTCGGGAAAAGATGTTTATTTTAAAAAATAAACATCCCGTAATGCATTTTGAAATACTGGCAGTCAATTCTGTTTTTAGTTTGTTTCATTTTCAGATGTTGGTAGTACTAAAATAAACAGTGACATCTAGCGACAGTAACATTAACGAGTTTGTTGATGGTTCGAGTTGATGATGTGGATAATTTATTCACAAAATCGCGATCCTATTCAATTTGTAAGAAATACGGTCATCATTTCTTAAAAGCTAAGTGAAGTTTTTTAAGTTACACATATTTGTATATACCCTCACCAAGATTATTTTTGTATCTACTTTATGTTAACTGCTTCAGTGATGGCCATATAAAGCACTGGGAATGGATAGGTAATAAACAGAACAACACATTTAAATCATTAAATGATGTAAAAATGCTTTATAAATACACATTCATATCTTCCTTATTAAGTTATTCTAACAAAACAAAAACTGGTTTAAAGCCCATTAAAAGTAGTATACAACTATGTCATAAGAGACTATATTCAGAAGTCATTGAAATATCACTCTTTTATTAATTTTTAGATGAGTCGTATTTATTACACATTATTATTATTAATTTTTCGCTTCACTGTGGTGTTCCAATACAGTTAAATCTTGATATATCACTCTTTTGTTTCACTGTAGCAAAAGCATTGTTTGCGTTGAATGCAACTAACTTGTGAGTCATTTTGTTTTGTGCGAATACAAATGATATGTCTTGTCGCGAGACATTGTTATGCGGCGGTGCATGCATAAGAGACAGAAAGTGCCCCAAGCCATGCCCACGAACGTGCTAGCACTTGGCGCTTGCAGAGAGGGACAGGGGCGGGGAGAGAAGAAGACAGAGAGACGTCTGGATAGTTCTCTCCATTTTTTGCTGACTTGTGAAAGGCCGTGAAGCGTGGACAAGTTTCTTGAAAGAATGGTACAGGTATAAAAAGAGCCGCGGCTAGCCAAGCGAGTCAGTTTTGTCTATGGACTTGTGAATCGCATGTGTACAGCCGTGAAGTGATTTGAAAGTGAATTCATTTGTTTGTGGACATGTGGTAGACGACCTTGAAGGTTGTATTTGTGCATGTTACGTCATCCTGCTGCTGCAAAGGGTTGTACAAAACGTCTTTTTATAGATCATTTTGAAGTGGCCCAAATGACCTTGTTGTCGACGGGCCCTAAAACCCCACACACTCACTCACTCACTCATTTTGAAGTCTGCAAACTAGACTTTTAATTTTACGAACCCAGAAAGTCACAGTATATATAATTGAATAAGTGAAGTGTTTTCTTGGTATGCTAAATTTGGTAATGAAGCTATTTTTCTAACAGTTTATCTCCATTAAAATGAGATAGAAGGGTAAGATTTCATAAAAATAGTTTGCAGAAGTTGTATAAAAATAAATTATGGTGGGTAGAGAAAATCACGACAATTTAATAATTACACAAAGTGTCAAACTTGCTGTCTCACCTTCCCCTTGTGTGTCAGTCTGCAGAATGTCCATGTTACTAATAACTGGACTGGTTTGTTGCGATGTCGCCACAAGTGATGTGGACACCTCAGTGTTGCCACCTGCCTCTAGTTTATCCAGAAACCCATGCACATCCCACTCATGTTGCATGTCAGAATGTCGCTTCTCTAGATGCCTTCGCATAGACTGTCGGTACCTTACTGACATGTGGCAATATGGACAGACAAATGTCAGTCCACCATGGTACTGCCTAATATGGGCCTTCAGCATGTGTTCCTGTAACAGATGTCAAGAGTCAGTACCTCACTGGATGTGGTAACTGAGACATGGTACTTCTGAATGTGAACAACTAAACACTATAAAAATTTCTCTCATCATATTTACATCATGGTTGTCATGTTCCTAAAATAGAAACCTGTAAAAGTTTCCCTCGTTCAGCAAAATGTAATAATTGTACAATAATATGAAATTTAAAATCCATAACTTTTGAGATGGTAAACGTACAAAAACTGCATGTAAAATACAAGGGTTGCATACAAATTAATGATAACACTGCTGTAACATAAAACCAGTGGGTCGGCTGTATTGACAAATTGAAGGCCTGTTAGACAAGTTTGTGCAATGAGTGAGTACAGTAATCTGTCAACTCTGCTGCAGTGTGTAGATCATCAAACTTCATAGCCATAGTGCAACTGCCCTAACAACATGTTTAGAAATGCAAAGCAATGTTCATGGCTCAAAACAGAAGTGGCATGAGATCGGTGTGCACAAGAATGTTTTCAGAAATTGTGTGAAGCTTGTGTGTGATGGTGCATTGCCATACAGCACAGTCACACAATGGGTTAAAGTGTTCAGAGCAGGCAGAGTAGTCTGGAGGATAACCCCCATACAGGATAACCCCACATGGAGAACAATACCGTTCAACTCCTTGCTTCCTTGTTGGATACTGATCACCAGTGGATTGTGTGTGAGTTGGCAGCAGAAGTCGGAGTATGCCACAAAACTGTGTTCCACATTCTACATGACATTCTGGGTTACTGCAAAATTGCAGCAGATTGAATATCTGATGAACTTTCTGAGGTACAACAATGAAACCACTTTGCAGTTGCACATTATTTGTTGGATGGGTACCAAAGGGAAGGTTACAACTTTCTTCGATGAATCATCACTATGGACAAAACCTGGGTTTGCTCGTACGAACCAAAATTGATACACCAATGAATCCAGTGAATGGAGGCATTCCGGTTCTCCTTGTCCAAAGAAAGTGTGCGCTACACAAAATGCTGTGAAAGTGATGTTCATTGTAGCTAATGACAATGGTGGGGTAATACTGCATCATGCTGTACCACCAAGGGTGATGGTAGATGCGTGTTCCTGCAACACCACCTTTGTCCAACACTCAGGCGAAAGTGATCACATTTCATGAAACAGCTCCCTATCATTCATGACAATGCAAGATGCTACATCGCTGCTACTGTCCAGGACCTCTTGCAATGCTGGCAATTGGAGGTTCTAAAGCAACCACCATATTCACCCATATGAGTACCTCTGATAATAATCTCTTTTTGCCAAAATGAAAGTAGTACCTTGAGGAATCCAGTAAAACACTAGAGATGAAATTATCCAGGCAAGAGGACAGCTACTACGGGACATGAACAGAAATAGATGTGCTGATAGTACGCAATGTCTTCCTAACATTTAGCAAAAGGTCATGTACATAAGGGGGGCAATTTATTGAAGGTGTGTAACTATAAGTACCCCTGTCAATAAAGACATTTCAGAGGAAAAAGTAGTTCTCATTACTTTTTATCCAATCCTTGTGAATGTGAATTACATAGATAGTCAACATGAAAAATTCAATGCCATGGCCAGGATTTGAACCACGGATCTCCTGGTTTCTGTCCAGTCGCTCTAACCCATTGAGCTAACTTGGCCATCGTGTCGTCCTGACATTAAATTCTCCATTTGACTTGTATATTTCCCCAGTAGACCATTAGGTGCTCTCACATCCGAGATACATCATTTGTGGCGACTTACTGTCCTAATCCTTGTTTCACATAAGCTTGCCCCGTATCTCTTAATGATCACGTGACCTTATCACCTACTGATATATCATATCACTTTATATATCATATCACCTTATGGTTGTGTTGTGTATAGACTGTTGTGCGGTAAAAATTAGTTTGTTATTTAACATGGTGATATATCTTTATATGTTGGAAGAGAATTGTCAAATTTATATATTCGTGACTATTTGAATTAAATAGATAGATAGATAGATAGATAGATAGATAGATAGATAGATAGATAGATAGATAGATAGATAGATAGATAGATAGATAGATAGATAGATAGATAGATAGATAGATAGATAGATAGATAGATAGATAGATAGATAGATAGATAGATAGATAGATAGATAGATAGATAGATAGATAGATAGATAGATAGATAGATAGATAGATAGATAGATAGATAGATAGATAGATAGATAGATAGATAGATAGATAGATAGATAGATAGATAGATAGATAGATAGATAGATAGATAGATAGATAGATAGATAGATAGATAGATAGATAGATAGATAGATAGATAGATAGATAGATAGATAGATAGATAGATAGATAGATAGATAGATAGATAGATAGATAGATAGATAGATAGATAGATAGATAGATAGATAGATAGATAGATAGATAGATAGATAGATAGATAGATAGATAGATAGATAGATAGATAGATAGATAGATAGATAGATAGATAGATAGATAGATAGATAGATAGATAGATAGATAGATAGATAGATAGATAGATAGATAGATAGATAGATAGATAGATAGATAGATAGATAGATAGATAGATAGATAGATAGATAGATAGATAGATAGATAGATAGATAGATAGATAGATAGATAGATAGATAGATAGATAGATAGATAGATAGATAGATAGATAGATAGATAGATAGATAGATAGATAGATAGATAGATAGATAGATAGATAGATAGATAGATAGATAGATAGATAGATAGATAGATAGATAGATAGATAGATAGATAGATAGATAGATAGATAGATAGATAGATAGATAGATAGATAGATAGATAGATAGATAGATAGATAGATAGATAGATAGATAGATAGATAGATAGATAGATAGATAGATAGATAGATAGATAGATAGATAGATAGATAGATAGTTTTATTCACCTTAGGAATATACAATATTCATGGCTTCGTCAAATTTGTACCCATAAGAATAATACATTTCTTATGAGTAATACAATTATGAATAATACAATAGTAATTAAATAATACAATAGTAGTTAAATAATACAATAGTGATTAAAGTAATGCAGTAGTAATTAACAGAATAATAATACAAATAGTAATTAAGAATAAGGCAACTTAGGTCACATAATAGTTTAATGTATTACATTTTTAAGAACTAGGCTGTAAGAGACATAATTTTTACCAAAAAAAAATCAATATTTACTTTATTTAATTTTACTTCTTAGAAACTCATCTGTTGTGTGACATTACTTTTAGTGGGATATTTTTTTACAGCTTTTCTGAATATTACAAGTATCACCTCCGAAGTTGCACAGGTATTTATTCACAAACATCATTTTAGGAAGCATTGATATGTTGATCATGTTTTAAGTATTCTTCCACTGAATAATAGCAACCTTCTCTTAAAAATGATTTTACAGTCAGTTTAAACCTTTTTTCCGATGTTATACTTTTAATGCCATCGGGTAGTTTGTTATATAATAATACTGCAACAGAGCTGACTTATCTGAAATGCATGTTAATTCTTAAATGAAGTAAAGAGGAGGTTCCTTTGCTCTCAAGCACATGGCATGATAGCACGTGCTTCAGCGGTAGTGATGACATATTTGTTTATATGACTTTTATTACTGACCTTGTTTTGAACTGGATTAGTCATATATCGCCATTCGAAGCTGTGCTGTGCTGAATGCGAGAGCTAAATTATTTTATTGATCGTTAATTGCGTGTGTACTTATTATATGTATAGTGGCTATGTCTACCGCCAATTTTTCGCTGAAGCAACGCAAGGGAAAACCTTTACAAAGCGGCTAGAAAAGAATTGTGATGCATGTGTTTAATGCACTCACAGAGAAGAATCCGTGAGTGAGAGAAGTCAAACAGCTGTGCTCTGAAGTTACAGGTGTGTTAGGTCCATAGGAACATCGCGACATGAAATTGAGACAACAGGAAAACTTGCCACTCCAGGGGCGATATTGCTGTGTGGCAAAGACGTTATTTAAGGACAATCAGACTGTACTGAGATACAAGTTGCAAAATATATTATCTTGACGAGACTTGGGTGAATGAAGAACACACGACAAGTATGCCGTGACACGACTTTTAAGACTGAAAGACAAGCATTTTTGCAAGGAATGTGTGCTGATTTAAAAAATCCCAGTGGAAAAGGCCGAAGTTTCAGTTTCATTGCACATTCATTCAGTTCCAACTTGCTCAGTTTCATTATAAACTTGTAGTTTTGCATGCCTTTATATTCTTTTTTGTATGATTTTATCTATCTTCCCGGCAATTATTATGGCATTTACTGCAGGTTATAAATGTGACGAAATGGCACTGCCAATGGCCTATGGCGCGAAAGCATTAGCCAATTAGGGTGAGGGGGAAGGTTGTTGTATGTGGAGCGATACATGTCAGCGGGGCAAGGTTATATGAAACAGAGATTAAGTACTTGAGTCCCAGGCTTCATCATTTAACTCTTATTATTTTTAGTTAATTGATGGAAATTAATCATTTCTTCACACTAGCCATATATAGGCTAAGGTTTTTGATAGATAGAGTCAACGTGAAAAATTCAATGCCATGGCTGGGATTTGAACCACAGATATCCTAGTTTCTGTCCAGTTTTGAATTCCATGTTATAAGAATCCTTATAGATTTGGTAGTGCTGCTTGCCACCACAACAAATACAAAGAATGCCACTTCCCAGATTATACACATGTTTCTAGTACATAATTTATCAGAATCCTTGAAGATTTGGTAGTACTGCTTATTGCTGGTACCACATTATGCACAAAGAACATTACTGCCTGACAAATGAGTGCAGTTGTTTGCGGAGGTCACTGGTGTTGCATGGCTTGGTTTAGAGAGGTCAGAGAAGGCAGGAATATAGAGCAATACAGTCTGACCATCAAAACATCAGCACAGTGTAATGCGACACTTTCTTGTGAAACTGATATATCATAATTAAAATTATACTAAGAGTCTACTGAGACATTCTGTACTGCACATGCCACAAATTTTCTTTCAATGCATTTTGCCTCCTCTTTGTCTTCAAGTAGATGCAAAAAGCATTGAAAGAAAATTTGTGGCAAGTGCAGTACAGAGTCTCTCAGTCAACTCATAGTATAATTTTAATTATTACATACTTCAGTGTTAATTTTAATTTACTTTTTCAAACTGGTATATAAAAGTGATATATGTGTTTGGAGGAATTTAGTAACACTGACATCAAAATTAATTGCAAAAACTATTTTTAGTTGGAAAGATAGAGTCTGACTGAAAAATTCAATGCCATAGCTGGGATTTGAACCATGGATCTTCTGGTTGCCGATCTAACCCTTGAGCTACTATGGCCAACGTGCCGACATGACATTAAATTCTCCAACTGACTCGTGTATTTCCTGGTAAATCACTAGGAGTTCTTATAAACACATGAGACAACTACCTTAATGATGACTTACTATGCTGTAAGTACTTTAAGGCCCAGGTATGACATTAAATTCTCCAACTGACTCGGGTTTTTCCCGGTAAACCACTAGGAGTTCTCATAAACACATGAGACAACTAGCTTAATGACGACTTACTATGCTGTAAGTACTTTAAGGCCCAGGTATGACATTAAATTCTCCAACTGACTCGTGTTTTTCCCGGTAAACCACTAGGAGTTCTCATAAACACATGAGACAACTACCTTAATGACGACTTACTATGCTGTAAGTACTTTAAGGCCCAGGTATGACATTAAATTCTCCAACTGACTCGGGTTTTTCCCGGTAAACCACTAGGAGTTCTCATAAACACATGAGACAACTACCTTAATGACGACTTACTATGCTGTAAGTACTTTAAGGCCCAGGTATGACATTAAATTCTCCAACTGACTCGTGTTTTTCCCGGTAAACCACTAGGAGTTCTCATAAACACATGAGACAACTACCTTAATGACGACTTACTATCTATGCTGTAAGTACTTTAAGGTCCGGGTATGACATTAAATTCTCCAACTGACTCGTGTTTTTCCCGGTAAACCACTAGGAGTTTTCATAAACACATGAGACAACTACCTTAATGACGACTTACTATGCTGTAAGTACTTTAAGGCCCAGGTATGACATTAAATTCTCCAACTGACTCGTGTTTTTCCCGGTAAACCACTAGGAGTTCTCATAAACACATGAGACAACTACCTTAATGACGACTTATAGCGTGTAAGTACTTTAAGGCCCGGGCTTTATAGTTAACCACTATTAGGTCAATTAATGGAAATTAATTGTTCTTTCACACTGGTCGTGTAATTTTTCAGTCTGACTCTATCTTTCCATACTTTAACCTACACACGGCCAGTGTGAAAGAACAATTAATTTCCACTATTTTTAGTTGGTTTATTGATACTTGTCACTTACTTTTTTATATTATTGAGATTATCAATAAATCAACTAAAAACAGTTTCTGCGATTATAAAAGTGATATTCACTTTTAATGGTGAATTTCTTAACAAACTTCTGGCTTAGAAATGGGTAAGCCTCTTTCACCTTTTCCTGCTGATCTTTTTATGAGTTTTTTCGAAATGCAAGTCACTAAAGCATAAATTTTGGTATAGATATGTTGGTGATATTTTTGCTATTGTTCCTAAAAAACACATTAATGATTTTTTAAAATTACTAAATTTGGAAGATAAAGCTATAACATTAGAGACTGAAATTAATGGGTTTCTTCCTTTTCTTGATCTAAAGATAATAAGAAATAATAATAAATTAAACTTTGGTATTTATAGGAAGTCTACTCATACTGATAATTACATAAAAAATAAAATTTTAAACCCTTTTTCACATAAATTTGCTGTTTTTAATAGTTTGATTTATACATTAATAAATATACCCCTGAATAAAGAAGAATTTAATAAAGAATATAAACATATTATTAATACTGCTTTAATTAATGGTTTTAATAAAGACTTTATAAATAAAAAAATAAAAAAATTGAAAAATTTAAATATCAAAAAACTGTTAATGATATTTCTACCCTTAAAAAATAAAAGATGATTATAATTTTAAAAAATTTACTTATCCTTGGGTTAATAAACATTTTCAAAATTTTTTTTGAAGAATTTGGTATAACTTTAGTTACTCAAAATAAATATAGTATTGTAAATCTATTGCATTTCTCTTAAAAAAGATAAAATTCCTAATAATAAAAAATCTGGCATTTATAAATTTAGTTGTTTCGATTTTGATAAAGTTTATATTGGAAAAGACAAAACGTAATTTGGAAACCAGAATGAAAGAACATTTTCGTAACATTAAGTATAAACAAACTGATAAATCGGCTGTAGCAGATCATTTTTGGTCATTTAACCATAAAATAAGTCCAGAAGTTAAGTTATTAAACAATTAAATGGTCTGATAGATTTAATGGTTTGGAAAAATATATTTTAAAAAACAAACATCGCATAATGAATTTTGAAATACCGGCAGTCGATTCTGTTTTTAAATTTATTTTATTTTCAGATTTTGGTAGTCCTAACAAGAACATTGTAACATCTAGCGTTTGTAGCATTGATGACAGTTTTGTTTGTGGTTCCGGCTGACAATATGGAAGAATTTCCATGAAATTACGATCCCGAACAATTTATAAGAAAAGTATAATTTTTTCTTATGAGATAAGTGAAGTTTTAAGTTACAAATTGTTACATTTGTATATACTGATATCCCATGTCTGTAAGTATTCTCGAGAATGTGTCCTTCTACCTTCAAAAGGGATCTTTTCTTAACAGCACTCATGAGTTTACATGATGTGGGAATTTCTCTTTTCTGTCTGTAAAATCAAGAAGAGTTCAGTGCACAACACATTTTTCAAACTCACAGAGCTCAAACCTTTTTGGATGTGGATATGTTTACCAGTTGTTGGAAGTTTTTCTCCCCTAAGTTTTGAATTTTGAACATCTTTCACTATATTATGCACAACTTGTTTACTTTGACCCACTGCCATTGCTGTCCACTTAACAATAATATTTACTGGAATAATTAGAACGTTATGTTTCTTCTTTACAAAATACACACATCGACTACTGAAAACTTAAACCTTTCACGTCGAGCATTATTATTCATTGCTTTTTAAGTGATCAGCTGGGTAAGGTTAAAATATTGAATTTTTGGCCATTCCAAGCTCCATGGCCTTCCTCAGGAACTGAATGAAAAGCTGGCCAAGTCTCCTCTTGTATACTCTCCAACATGTGAGTAGGGCTTGTGTCACTGCCGCTAATGACTGCATAATCTGGTTCTATGGCTGGAGTCCACACCTACTCAAGAGAAGTCCCAAATCTCTATTGAGATTCGATGGATGGAGTTTAATCTGGATGGCCTCTTTAATAAAATGTTTATCTGTATGTTTCAGAACCAAGACATCATTAGTTAGCTACAGCTAACTTCTCTGATTAAAGGAGTCTGATGTAAGTTTGTTCTTTTACACCTCTCCTCTGTTTGTGCAACATAAACCCTTCCGCATTCACAAGGAATCTTATACACTCCTGGAACCTTAAGGTCCAATGGATCTTTTACCATAGGTAAAAGGTATTGCTGGATCTTCTTAGGTACAGTAAAGTAGGTTTTAATATCAAACTTGGAAAGAATACAGGCAATCTTATTGGAGATAGTGCCATGAAAAGGTATTAATGCCTTATTTTTGAGTTTGATTTATGAGTCACTATGTTTACACTCAAACTTCACTTACTTGTTGTTGTATAATTGAAACGTTTTCAAGATCATTCGGTCTCATCCTCAGTTGTTTGGTGACTAACTGAACATTCCTCTTCTTCTACTACTATGGAGCTCCAATCACTCTGCCATCTGGTGTTAGGGGCACTATTAATGCCTTACTTAACCAGTCATCTCTATTCTTGGAATGACGGTGGAATGACATATTAGTCCTATTGTCTAACAACCTTCTGTAGACATTCTTGATGTCACAATTGCTATAGGTAGCAAACTAGACCAAAGAATTGAATTTCTTGATGAATATTGTTCTCGTCTGCTATATCAAAAGCCCTTTGAAGTAATGTGGACATGACTGTTCTCTTATGGATAGGATGGTGATGACTGGACACATTCAAATAACTGTTGATGTGTGTTGGCTTCCTGTGTACTATATGCCATTTACTAGAGGTTATTCAGTAAAGGAAAAGAAGCTGCAAACCTGAAATGACAATGAAGTAATTCAACAGATTTGGCTTTACCTTCACAAAGCCTTTGTCACACAGCTCACACTGATGTATCCGACCTTGTGTATGCTCCAACATGTGCTGCGACAGATAGTCACGTGACGTAAAGTTTTTGTTACAGTGGTCACACATCAGTAATCTTCTGGCGAGGGGGTTATGTACTGCTGCATGCTTCAACAGGTTGCCCTTCTGGAAGAACTCCTGCAGAACAGAAACCAAAATTTATATACAGTAAATCCTCCATTCATGCAACAATTTTTTTAAATATGAGAAAATTTTCAATTCAGTATATAATTAGTGCTGCAAAATAAATACATCATAAACCTAGTAAACTACTTACTCAAGAATAGTGTGCCAATTATTGGATATGTATCAAATGGACTGCCGAGGTTGTGACAAATACTGTGATGCAGTAGATAAGGCCAAGGTTATTGAGAGATCAGCCAGTACCAGGCAGTTGGAATGTAAATACATAACAAGCACATTCGTCCAGAAAAGCATATATGCAGTAGGGCAGAGGAAGACAGCTTCGAGAGTTATGACGTATTTCAGCTGGGAGCGAGGCCTGCAGTGAATGTGACGTCAGGCAAGAGCTGTGTAGCACCAAGTTGCCTATATAAATGGCACTGTGAGTACAGAATCTGAGGGTTGTCAGCTGTAGCACACTTGATGACAACACGTACCTAATGGAACTGTTAAATTTACAATGTGACGATTTATTGAAGGACAAATATACATACAAGAAAGACTTGGCTGATTTTTACAAGAATGTCCCCCAAACCAGATTTCTGAGGTAGCATTCACTTACTGCATGGACATTGTGTATGTTTGGCTCGACATATGCGTATGAATAATTTTTTTTCTATTGGGAAATTAGCTAAGTCCAAACCCCAAAGTACCTTGTCGGTTCACAATCTAACATGCAGCCTTCAATTACAAATTTCCCAGACATTACGTCCTGACATTGATAAACTAGTTAAAGAAAAACAAAACACAAAATGTTGGAAAATGTCCACGTAATTCTGTTCTGAATGGGTCTCCTCTAATTTGCAGAGATATTACTTTATGTTTTATTTTATTTACTTTATAACATGCCTGTCCTTCAGGTAAACTACGAGTTGAAGTTTCATATACGTTTTCATAGCACAGAGCCAAATTGTAATTGTTTATAAACTGTGACCACTTGTGTAATTAAAGCAGTCAGCATTAATATTACAACACCCAAGATGTAAGTTGTACATATTATTAACACTCGATATGTTTCCTGTCTTTCCTAAGCTCTCGGAACCCCAACACATCAAACTATTTCCTTGCTCTTGAGCAGAAGAAATCAGCGCGGTGACGTCACATGCTAACCTGCCTTTCGTTCAGGAGCATACTTGGTGGTCAGAACTGACGGAGCTGACATCACACTGCCACTACCTGTCTTCCCCTGCAATAGGCACTAATGCCAGACAGTGATAATCTTTTAGAAGCTTTGCTTTCTCAAACATTCTGGAGCTATCTAAGAACATCCTACAGCTATTTAACAAATGCTCTTGCAAGTCAATCAGTCTTGCAAAGTAAGTGCATGCATTTCTGGTGTGACACAAAATACCATTTTCTGAGCAAGATATCATGTGCAGTGAGTAGTGTTACTGTGAAGTATTGAGACATCTCATCTTTGACTCTCTAGTAAATGAGCTGTCAGGCCTCTTTTGTTACGTCAGTGTGAAAACAAAGTAAAAGTATGGTGAACACATTAGTGCAGTAAAAATTACTGAAGTGATAGTTTCTAAATTGGACAAAATCACAATATATGTTAGAAAAAGTAAAAGAAGTTTGGAGATCAGGAATATTTCAAGTAAATGGATAAGTCTACTGTAGAATAACATATAGGAAAAACAATTTCAATGGATTCCCAATGTAACACCAAATTGAAATGCTGCTAACTTTGCAATGGGAATTAGCATTTTCAAGGCAGTCAGTAAATACTATTTTGTGATCTTTATTCCTAAGAAATATTTTATTCGGAAAAGGTTTAGATATGTTGGCCTTGCAAAATTGTGTGTTTTTAAACAACCCTTCTGGATTAAACAAATTCCAAGTGAATATGGTTGCATACTGTAACTTCATCCACTTTTGTATTGTCACCCTGGCGGTAGACTTGCAAAGCCGATGAATAAATGATGACCGGTGGAGATTCGGGAAACTTCGGGGCCGATCGTTACCGGAAGCAACAGACAGTTGAGT
Source organism: Mantis religiosa (assembly GCA_030765055.1). Taxonomy (NCBI): domain Eukaryota; kingdom Metazoa; phylum Arthropoda; class Insecta; order Mantodea; family Mantidae; genus Mantis; species Mantis religiosa. The sequence continues at coordinate 2,310,267 of JAUKNK010000101.1, read as the reverse complement.
GTAGTGTTTGAAAAATAAACAGTTTTGAGGTGATCTAGCAATTTGTAATGGTAAACGGTGTATTGCTAGGAAAATAAAGTGTAGTTTTTGCGTTTGTAACCTCGTCTTGTTATTTCACGAACCCACAAAGTCACAACTGGTGTCAGAAGTGGAACATACGACAATGGAAGCTGCATTGGCAAAGATTTTAGAGAAAATGGAAGAAATGAAGACGGCAAATGAAAACCTCGCTGTAAAAACGGAAGCGGCAGATAACAACCTGGCCGCGGAAATTACAGCGAAGACGGAAGCGGCAAATAACAACTTGGCCACGACAATGACCGCAAAGATGGCCAAACTGACCACAGAAATGAGGGCAGCGAACGACAGCCTGGCCACGGAGATGAAAGCGGCAAACGAGGCCCTTGCCGTGAAGTTTGAAGAACAGTTGGCCGGCGTGAGGGATAACGTGACGGAGCTGGGCAAGCGGATGGGCCAAGTGGACGAGCGCGTCGAGGACCTGGCGAGCCGCGTTGACGACCTGGAGGGAAAGGCCGACACCAGCGTCAAGTCCCTGAACGCCATAGTAGAGGATGTAGTCGGCAGGAAACTGAAGGATTTGAAGGCCGACGCGCCGGGACGCGACACAACATCTGCGCGCGTCAAACCGCCGAAATATGACGGCGCGTCAACATTTGAGGTCTTCCGCCGCCAGTTCGACACAGTGGCCAAGCACAACAGATGGTCACCGGAGGAGGAGGCCACACAGCTAATAGCCAGCCTCCAGGGACGGGCCGCGGAAGTCCTAAACGCGGTGCAGACAACGGCGGCGCCCAAGGACATCTGGGAGGCCCTGGAGAATCGTTTCGGGAACCACCGCTTAGCCGCAGCATACCGCAGCCAGCTAAAGGCAAGGTCGCAGCAGCCGGGGGAGACGCTGCAGGAGTTAGCCATAGCGATTGAGCAGCTAGCTAGCAAGGCCTTGGTTGACCTGCCACTGGAGTTCGTATCCCGGGAAGCCGCCTACAACTTTGTCGACGGGGTACGGGACACGGAGATTCGTCAGCGCCTAATGCTCGGCGATTATAAAACCATCCACGAGGCGCTGACAGCCGCATTAAGGATGGAGGCGGCCAAGGTAGCATCTATCCCGACGTCGAGAACGAGTGTCCGCTACGCCGGAGACAGAAGACCAGCCGAGGGACGCCGGCGAACACCTAGTGGCCTGTGTTGGGGGTGTGGACAGCCCGGACACCTGCAGAGAGACTGCCCACACCAGGAAGGGCAGTGGGAAGAACGAGTAAGGCCCGGCGTGGAGAGGGACACGTCGGCACCATCACCACCATCCCCTCGAGTGACGCTGCGCTCTGTCAGCCGGCGTATGGATGACAGCCTCATCGCGGACGGCTGGGTAGGAGGAAAGCCGTGCCGCGTGCTGGTGGACACTGGGGCAGCCGTGACCATCATCAGACCTGACGTGGCGAATGGTTTGCCGACGAGGAAGCCGAGCCGACCATACCAGCTTGTGTTGGCATCGGGCGACACCTTGCCTGTGGAGAAGGAGGCCCTGCTGGAGCTGAACTTGGGACGGAGTGCCGTGCATCTGTGGGTGTTCGTCGCGAAGGTGGCTGAGGAGGTAATTCTGGGACTGGATGCCCTCAGGAGCCACGAGGCGACGGTCGACGTGGGCAAGAAGGTCCTGAGGCTCAACGGAGAAGAGGTTATACTCCGTCAACCAGAAGAGCACCTTGGAATTTGCAGGGTCATCTTGAATGAAGACGTGGTTGTCCCCGCGAGGAGCGAGGTGATGGTGACGGCGCGACCGGAAGGCCAGACAGCACGTTGGGTCCAGAGGCAGCAGGAGTACGACTTCACCTTGGAACATCGCAGAGGGAAGAGTCACGGTAACGCGGACGCTATGTCCCGAAGACCCTGTCCAGAAGAGTGTGGCCAATGCACAAGAGTGGAGGGGAAGGAGCGTGCCGCAGCAGTTCGAGTAGTCACGGCAGTGCCTGCGGATGGCTGGGATAGCGCAGGCCTGAGGAGGGAGCAGCTGGCGGACGCAGACTTGGGGCCACTCTTGAGGGATGTGGAGAACCTGGTGGACCACCTCCACGACATGCACGAGATGGCTCGCCAGAACCTCCAGAAGGCGAGCGACCGCATGAAATCCCGATATGACAGGCAAGCCAACAGCCAAGGGTTCCAGCAAGGTGACCTGGTCTGGTTGTACTGCCCGACCCGGACCAAGGGACGCTGCTCGAAGCTTCAGCAGCCATGGCAAGGACCGTACCGTGTGATGAAGAGGATTAACGACGTGGTCTACTGCATCCAGAAGGTGCCCCGAGGAAAGATGTTGGTGGTACACCTGGATCGCCTGGCCCGCTACGAAGGCGCTGTTCGGGACGACCAGCCTTGAGGAGGGAGCAGTGTCACCCTGGCGGTAGACTCGCAAAGCCGATGAATAAATGATGGCCGGTGGAGATTCGGGAAACTTCAGGGCCGATCGTTACCGGAAGCGATAGACAGTTGAGTGTAGTGTTTGAAAAATAAACAGTTTTGAGGTGATCTAGCAATTTGTAATGGTAAACAGTGTATTGCTAGGAAAATAAAGTGTAGTTTTTGCATTTGTAACCTCGTCTTGTTATTTCACGAACCCACAAAGTCACAGTATTATCACTTCACTCAAGTTTCAGTGTGACTTAACTTATTTGTTTATTATCCAAATCTGTGATTCCTATTTTACCCAAAGATACTCTTATATTAGGAACATAGTTTATAATTTATGTAATGAATATGATACAATTACAAGATGTGACAAAATACAATATCATCAAAATGACAAACAGTAAAGCTCAAATTAATCCTAATGTATAATGAGCACACAATTAATATAATTTTGAGTTGAACTAATACTCAATGCTCTACTTAAACGCGTTTCGTTAGGATCTTCATAACATCATCAGCTGTTGTAGACTGCAGATGACTGTTGTCTGCCTCACGCTCCAGAGGTCCCGAGTTTGAATCTCGGTTAGGGTGAGTTACCTGGTTAAAGTTTTTTCCAAGGATTTCTCTTATCCCTTTAAACTTATTAATTTTAAAAAGAGATTAATTCTAAATTCAATTTCAATTAATATAACGATGATGTCAGGTAAGATGAATGTCAGGTAACTCTAAACCCATTGACCCCGGACTCATTTGAGCATTATTTCAGCCATTTCATTTATCGTCCAATATGACTTTACATTGGAGGATGTAAATTAAAAAAATGTATTATTATTATTGTATTACTAGGAGGTGTAAGATTACCTTGCCACACTCTCCACAGCTGTAGGGCTTCTCCCCAGTGTGACATCGCATGTGAACATCCAGAGACTTCTTGGTCTTGAGTTTTTTGTTACAAACGGGACATGGGATCTGTGGTGCCTGGTGCACAGTGTGGTGTTCCTGAAGTATGTCTTTCCTGTGAAACCTCTTGCCACAGACTTCGCACTCAAACCTGCGCTCGCCTGCACATTTATAAATACGTCCATATTAATAATAATGAGGCACATATGACTTGTATCCAACAATTTTATATTAAAATTATACCACAAATACATGTTATGAGGCCAAGAACTCCTGCCCCCTCCAAATAATATCTTTTTACTGTGTTTGCATGTACAATATAACTCAAAAATGAACATTTGGATAAGCACCAAACTAGGTATATTACATAATCAATATGTCATTGATTTTCATATCTGTAAGTTAGCTTCCATTAAACAGTAAATTTCCATGCACAAAAGTATGGAGGTTATTCTGTAACAAATGATTATAATTCTTTTTGGCAACATGCTTTTACTCCTTCTCAAAATGGTCCTTCTCAAAATATCTTGGTGCTTCTGACAGAGTGCAAAGATATGCTGGAATCCTGTTTCTGCAGCCTTCTACAGCTTCTGAAGGTGGAAGGTGTTTCTTTAGGTTAGGGCTATATCTAGAGGGATGCACTTCACAGCTGTGTATTATCATGGCACTACATTCAGCCTGTTTAAGGATATAGATTTGCCAAGTTTTGTGCAGGTACAACATGTGTGCTGATAAACCAATCCATGAGTATTAAAAAATGAGATGACAATAAATTCCCCAGAGACTTGGATTTTTGTTAGTTAGTGATGAAGGGTTACTGTTTGCAGGATCAAAATGATGTAGCCATAATTATGTAGAAAATGAAGCTAGTACAGTGAAGCAACAAATACTACACAAATATAACTATTTGCAACAAAAACTTTACTTATCTTAAGAAGATGATGTAAGTTTTTCTTATTAATTGATAAGATCGATTTCGTAAACCCTTGTTTGCATACTCAGCCATCAAATAATTGATGCCAAATAACTGATGGGTATGTACACAAGGGTTTATGAAATCGATCTTATCAATTAATAAGAAAAATTTACATCATTTTCTTAAGGTAAGTAAAGTTTTTGTTGCAAATAATTGTATTTGTGTAGTATGATGTAGCCATGTTTACCCTTAAAATAAATTTTGGATCATCCCCAGCAATCATCTTCAGCTGCACGCCAATCTCCTTTTGTTCTGAAATCATTCATCTTGGAACCCACTGTACACAAATACGAGGATGGTCTGAAAAGTTTCCAACCTAATATAGCCACAAGACATTTTTTTCAGAATATATATTTTTTTTTTTAATTTTTCAACATAGAATCCTTGTAGCTCTACACATGTCTCCCAGCGATGCTCCCATCTCTGTAACCCGTCCAAATAGTACTCGGCGTTTTTCAACATAGTCTCCTTGTAACTCTACACACTTCTCCCAGCGATGCTCTCATCTCTGTAGCCCGTCCAAATAGTACTCGGCGTTTTTCAACATAGTCTCCTTGTAACTCTACACACTTCTCCCAGCAATGCTCTCATCTCTGTAACACGTCCAAATAGTACTCGCCGTTTTTCAACATAGTCTCCTTGTAACTCTACACACTTCTCCCAGCGATGCTCCCATCTCTGTAACACGTCCAAATAGTACTCAACATTTTTCAACATAGTCTCCTTATAACTCTACACACTCCTCCCAGCGATGCTCCCATCTCTGTAACACGTCCAAATAGTACTCAACATTTTTCAACATAGTCTCCTTATAACTCTACACACTCCTCCCAGCGATGCTCCCATCTCTGTAACATGTCCAAATAGTACTCAACATTTTTCAACATAGTCTCCTTATAACTCTACACACTCCTTCCAGCGATGCTCCCATCTCTGTAACACGTCCAAATAGCACTCAACATTTTTCAACATAGTCTCCTTATAACTCTACACACTCCTCCCAGCGATGCTCCCATCTCTGTAACACGTCCAAATAGCACTCAACATTTTTCAACATAGTCTCCTTATAACTCTACACACTCCGCCCAGCGATGCTCCCATCTCTGTAACACGTCCAAATAGTACTCAACATTTTTCAACATAGTCTCCTTATAACTCTACACACTTTTCTCTCAGCGATGCTCCCATCTCTGTAACCCATCCAAATAGTACTCAACATTTTTCAACATAGTCTCCTTATAACTCTACACACTTCTCCCAGCGATGCTCCCATCTCTGTAACACGTTCAAATAGTACTCGGCGTTTTTCAACATAGTGTCCTCATAACTCTACACACTTTTCTCTCAGCGATGCTCCCATCTCTGTAACCCGTCCAAATAGTACTCAACATTTTTCAACATAGTCTCCTTATAACTCTACACACTCCTCCCAGCGATGCTCCCATCTCTGCAACCCGTCCAATAGTACTTGGGGTTTTTCAACATAGTCTCCTTGTAACTCTACACACTTCTCCCAGCGATGCTCCCATCTCTGTAACCCGTCCAAATAGTATCCAGCATTTTTCAACATAGACTCCTTGTAACTCTACACACTTCTCCCAGCGATGCTCCCATCTCTGTAACCCGTCCAAATAGTACTCGGCATTTTTCAACATAGTCTCCTTGTAACTCTACTCACTTCTCCCAACGATGCTCTCATCTCTGTAACCCGTCCAAATAGTACTCGGCATTTTTCAACATAGTCTCCTTGTAACTCTACACACTTCTCCCAGCAATGCTCCCATCTCTGTAACCCGTCCAAATAGTACTCGGCATTTTTCAACATAGTCTCCTTGTAACTCTACACACTTCTCCCAGCTATGCTCCCATCTCTGTAACCCATCCAAATAGTATTTGGTATTTTTCTCTGCAAAATAATTGTTCGCGAAGGTGATTGCCTCTTCATTTGACGAAAACTGTCCTCCAAGCGCAATTTTCAGATGAGGTAATAGTTGCTTGGGGCTAGATCTGGTGAGTCAAGCAGTTCAAACCATAATTCGTGGATTTTCGCCACTGCAACCATTGAGGTGTGATACGGTGCACTGTCTTGGTGAAACAGGATTTTCTTTTTCTGCAAATGTGGCCATTTTTCTGCAAGTTCCAGCTGGTCAAGTAATGATGCATAGTATTCTCCTGTAATGCTTTTTCCTTTTTGAAGATAATCGATTAAAATAACTCCATGACTATCCCAAAGAACAGTTGCCATCACTTTCCCAGCAGAAAATAAAAAAACAGTTTTTGCTTTTTTTTTTTGAGCCAGTTCTCCCTTTACAGTCCACTGTTTGGACTGTATTTTTGTTTCAAGCATATAATGGTGTATCCAAGTTTCATCTGTAGTAATTAATCAGCGCCAAAACTTGGATTTATTGCGCCTGAACTGCACCAACAGAAGGTTGGAAATGTTCATTCGAACATGTTTTTGGTCTAACGTGAGAGCAAAGGCAACACCCAACACGTGGACAGCTTTCTCATGTCGAAATGTTGATTTAATATGTGACTAACACGTTCTTTTGACATGTTCATATCCTCTGCTATCTCTCTCACTTTAATTTGGCGGTCGTCTAGCACCATTTGGTGAAATTTAGTGACGTTGCAGTTTTTGGACGTCCCGGACATTCATCGTCTCCCAAGCTCTTATGGCCACGTTTAAATACAGTTGCCCAAAATTTCACTGTGTTAAATGATGGTACAGAGTCCCCATAGATAGAATCCAACTCATCTTTGATTGGCGTAGGCGTATTGCCTTTCAAAAACAAATATTTAATGACAGCTCGATACTCGATTTTGTCCATTTTCATAAAAACACTCACATCAACTCACTCAAACGACTGTTACATAACTGAGCGCCCAAAATGGCTGAAACTTTGGTGAGTAACTGTCAACAGATGAACAACGAAATTCACTAGCTTTTATTTACGAGTGCTGCCATCTTCATGTTGAGATCAGGAACTTTTCAGACCACCGTCGTATGTCTTATATGTAAATTTTCTGTCACCAAAGTGTGGGTGGGATCCAATCAAATATTGAGTATTTCAGAAATTGTCTCACGACAGCATCAGTGTTGATGTTTTCTTCCATAATAAGAGTAACAGGAGTGTCAGGTTCATCTTCCTTTAAACAATTTAGACCATCTTCGAATTGTTCTGTAGGGATAAATAAATTCTTCCGGCTGAAGATCTGTCGAGACAAAACCACATATTGCTTAACTGAAAAAACTGATTACAAATAGTTTTTTCAATTAATTTTTACATCACTGTTACTAAATTCCTCCAATCTGGCACATATTGCTTATTACATGTCAACTTCATTTTTGTGAATATATCTGAGCTTGCCTGTCTCTCAGCAGAGAGGAACCAGGAGCCCAACAAAGAAACTAGAACTGTGTCTTTGTTACACATTAAGATAAATATCGTAACTAAAAAACTATGTAATTATTTATTAATTTTTAGATGAGTCGTATTTATTACACATCTGCTTCACTTTCGTACCTATTTTGAGGACATGTTTCGCAAATCATCGTTTGCATCTTCGGCGAAACATGTCCTCAAAATAGGTACGAAAGTGAAGCAGATGTGTAATAAATACGACTCATCTAAAAATTAATAATTTTTCGCTTCACTGTGGTGTTCCAATACAGTTAAATCTCGATGTAATTCTTTGTTGAACAGCTCTTGTCCTACAAAGCATGGAATAAATGTATCAAACTTACATACAAGATATCTCCCAAAAGCAGATACCACACTGGACACAAACTGCTGAACTATTTGTAGTTTTTACTTTAACTACATATTAGTAGTGCATTCCACTAATAAATTGCATATTAAAATTTTATCGAGGCTGAGAAATATATGTGTATGACGACGAACAGTATAACTCAAAAGTTAGAAGTCAGCTAAATACCAAACTTAGTATTGAAATTGAACATCTAACATACACAAACATTTTTAAGAAAATCTTTCCTCAACCCAAACTACTCTTGATAAAGGATATTTTTCATCAACTGTGATTTCCTCAAAAATCATAATTAAGTTAGTATATAAAGTGAATTAAGAAGATATTGACACACTGCTTCACTCACACTGTTTTTTCACAGGACATGTTTCAAGAGCTGTTGCCCCATCTTCAGCTGAGCCTGGACTAGCACAAATTATAGTAGTTTCCTCTTTCTCTGTATCGTTGATAGATGGCATGGTGTATTTGTCAAAGATGTCCGGTGGTGGAGTTTTGAAGTTCATGATTCAATGACAATTTTTATTCATGAAGATTTTTCCCATATGGGAAAAAATATAAAAATTAACATCATATATTTAATCCTTTCATTACCATCAAATACTATTTGTTATAACTGCTTCAAGGCTAATTTAAATTAGGGTGGCTTCCTTCAAACTCTTCATGTCATATTATTGGATTATGCAGAACTTAACTACCATGTTTGATTTATAACAAATTACTCTTTTTCAATTATTCTTTCTTCAGATACGAGGACCCCAATGTAATCTCTGCTTCAAATTTTTGCATGGAATCCCATACCTTCGCAACAAAATCTACGCAGGTACAAAGAAGTAGACAAGGTAAACATTTGTCACGATTAGTGATAAAACTATAGTATAGATAGAAGTTGTCAGTGAGTTACTTACCGTGCAGCTGTCTGTGAGCTTTAAGACTGTGTATTGTCTTGTACACATCCCCACACACATCACATACAAGTCCTCCAGATTTATTGCTTGTCTCCCCTTCTGTCTCCGTCGTCTGACTAGTCTTCTTCTTTTTCTTTTTGTGTAGTCTTTTAGTACCACCCTCATCTTCTGTGCTACACACATGATTCATATATCTTTCCTGTAATAAGTATCAAGGTTGTTGTTAAATTTCCATACTTGCTAACTTCAACAGTTTGGCCATAAAATGTGCATAAAGGCCTCTTTGTAATCTAGCAGCAAAACAAGTATTTTTATGACTTTATGGTCAGATTCAAAGTGATAAACAATTTTTCCTTGGACATGACAAACCTTTAATTCAATTGCATTGTTTTCTAACTTAAGATTTCACACTCAATTGTATACAGTGTTATAAAAGATGGACTGTAACAAAATGTATAGTAACACTAGTGAACTTAAGTCAGTGGCAAGGCATGACTTTCAAAGTCAGGGAAGCTCCAAATAATAATTTTCATTAAAATAAGAGAGAATAATGACTCAAAGAACTAAGGCTACTCTTTCTATTTACAGTAACATGTAGATCCAGTAGTGAGGCGTGATTTTCAAAGTGAGGGAAGCCCAAATAATAATTTTCATTAAAATAAGAGAGAATAATGACTCAAAGAACTAAGGCTACTCTTTAGTACTCTTTCTATTGTACAGTCACACGTAGGTCCAGTAGCGAGGTGTGACTTTCAAAGTGAGGGAACCTCCAAATAATAATTTTCATTAAAATAAGAGAGAATATTGACTCAAAGAACAAAGGCTACTCTTTAGTACTCTTGCTATTGTACAGTCACACGTAGGTCCAAGAGTGAGGCATGACTTTCAAAGTGAGGGAAGCTCCACATAATAATTATCATTAAAATAAGAGAGAATATTGACTCAAAGAACTAAGGCTACTCTTTAGTACTCTTCCTATTGTACAGCCACACGTAGGTCCTGTAGTGAGGCGTGACTTTCAAAGTGAGGGAAGCTCCACATAATAATTATCATTAAAATAAGAGAGAATAATGACTCAAAGAACTAAGGCTACTCTTTCTATTGTATAGTAACATGTAGATCCAGTAGTGAGGCGTTATTTCCAAAGTGAGGGAAGCCCCAAATAATAATTATCATTAAAATAAGAGAGAATATGACTCAAAGAACTAAGGCTACTCTTTAGTACTCTTTCTATTGTACAGTCACACGTAGGTCCAGTAGCGAGGTGTGACTTTCAAAGTGAGGGAAGCTCCAAATAATAATTTTCATTAAAATAAGAGAGAATATTGACTCAAAGAACTAAGGCTACTCTTTAGTACTCTTGCTATTGTACAGTCACACGTAGGTCTAGTATCGAGGTGTGACTTTCAAAGAGAGGGAAGCTCCACATAATAATTATCATTAAAATAAGAGAGAATATTGACTCAAAGAACTAAGGCTACTCTTTAGTACTCTTTCTATTGAACAGTCACACGTAGGTCCAGTAGCGAGGTGTGACTTTCAAAGTGAGGGAAGCTCCAAATAATAATTGTCATTAAAATAAGAGAGAATAATGACTCAAAGAACTAAGGCTACTCTTTCTATTGTACAGTAACACGTAGATCCAGTAGCGAGGCGTGACTTTCAAGGTGAGGGATGCTCCAAATAGTAATTATCATTAAAATAAGAGAGAATAATGACTCAAAGAACTAAGACTACTCTTTAGCACTCATTCTATTGTACAGTCACACGAAGGTCCAGTAATGAGGTGTGACTTCCAAAGTGAGGTAAGCTCCAAATAATAATTTTCATTAAAATAAGAGAGAATATTGACTCAAAGAACTAAGGCTACTCTTTAGTACTCTTGTTATTGTACAGTCACACGTATGTCCAGTAGCGAGGTGTGACTTTCAAAGTGAGGGAAGCTCCAAATAATAATTATCATTAAAATAAGAGAGAATATTGACTCAAAGAACTAAGGCTACTCTTTAGTACTCCTTCTATTGTACAGTCACACGTAGGTCCAGTAGCGAGGTGTGACTTTCAAAGTGAGGGAAGCTCCAAATAATAATTTTCATTAAAATTAGAGAGAATAATGACTCAAAGAACTAAGGCTACTCTTTCTGTTGTACAGTAAACGTAGATTCAGTAGGGGGACGTGACTTTCAAAGTGAGGGATGTTCCAAATAATAATTATCATTAAAATAAGAGAGAATATTGACTCAAAGAACTAAGGCTACTCTTTAGTACTCCTTCTATTGTACAGTCACACGTAGGTCCAGTAGCGAGGCGTGACTTTCAAAGCGAGGGAAGCTCCAAATAATAATTATCAATAAAATAAGAGAGAATAATGACTCAAAGAACTAAGGCTACTCTGTAGTACTCTTTCTATTGTACAGTCACACGTAGGTTCAGTAGTGAGGTGTGACTTTCAAAGTGAGGGAAGCTCCAAATAGTAATTATCATTAAAATAAGAGAGAATAATGACTCAAAGAACTAAGACTACTCTTTAGCACTCATTCTATTGTACAGTCACACGTAGGTCCAGTAGCGAGGTGTGACTTTCAAAGTGAGGGAAGCTCCAAATATTAATTATCATTAAAATAAGAGAGAATAATAACTCAAAGAACTAAGGCTACTCTTTAGTACTCTTTCTATTGTATGGTCACATGTAGGCCCTTCTTACATTCAAGAGTGGTCACACTAAAAGCAGACATATTCCTGTTTCCCTGCTTCAGTTTTTCTACAGCTGTACACTTTTTCTACACTTTTTCCACACTGGTGACCTGTTGGCTTAAAATGGAGAAAGTATGCAATTCACTCACTTTTGCTAAGAACTTAAAACATCACAAGAATTTCCTATTTGTTACCACTAAATACCAATTTACGTAAAATACTATTGCTAATGCAAATGAAATATACTTTTAGTTGAAAAGAGTCACATGAAACAAAAAAGTAAACTCTTGAGACGTTGTGTGACAAACTCTGTCAGTGCTTCATAGCTATCGAAGAGTAGTGATTGCAGTATCAGATAGTAGTGGACATGACGACTTGACATCAAGAAAATAGGATCAGCCCTACCAAATGGTGACAGATCAGATGACATCTTGCCTGTGGAGATGGAAGTTTAATGGAACTGACCTTGCAGAGGAGTATAGCGAGTTCTACAAAGAGGTTAGCTTGGTGGCCTGGGATTGCATATTTACCAGCTTCTCCTCTATATGTTAAGCTATTCTCTATTATGTGAGAAATTTGTATCTTTTACATTATTAAATAGCTGTGGTATCAAAAAGGTAAAAAGCTTTATGTAGCTATCTAAACAGTTGCAAAAAAAATATTAATGATGTTTGTTCTCGAAACCCAAGGATATTTATAGGATATGCAGCATTTCTGAAACTTGTAAAATGTTTAGGAGGAGATGTTTCACATTCTTTTGCATTTTCTCATCTATTACTAGGAATATCCAGTGCTGTGTAGTATTACAACCACAAGTAAAGGGGAGGATTTTCCATAAAGATGTTCTACATGATTATACAATGATTTGATAAAGAATGGTGAGAGTAAATCTAAGTTTAACCATGCAAGGTCTGTGAGCCAGCTATTGTAATAAATGACATATTCGTTTCATTACAACATGTCAGTATATAAAACATAGTATGAAATATATACATTGAATGGATCTTTGTAAACATTGGATACTTACACTGTGATGAAAGCTGTTGCCACACTCGTAACAGTGGAACTGGGGGACACCATGTGCTGCATTGTGTTGTATAAGTTCAGACATGTGCGAGAAGCTCTTGAGACACAAATCACATTGGAGCATTGTATTGGTGCAGCTGTGTAGTACTTTGGTTTCGTTGGTGGAGAACCTTCGACCACACTGTTGGCACAGGAATGGGTGTGTATGCTCGAGAACATGTTGTCGGTATGTCAGCACATGTACAAATGTTGTACTACAGTTGGGACATGTGGCCTCTCTCGCTGTCTCCAGTAGCTTCTCCTGTAAAACATACACAGCCTTATGACAAACAAATTAACAAAAATTAACTTTCTTGCCGTTTATTTGTGATTCTTTGGAAGCATTTTCATTTAGCTACTTTTATCAAATGTGTAAAATTATGTGACAGATTAAATACCTCTTACTTAGAGTCAACATGAAAAATTCAATGCCATGGCCAGGATTGGAACCATGGATCTCCTGGTTTCCGACCAGTCGCTCTAACCCATTGAGCTACCATGGCCAACATGCCATCCTGACATTAAATTCTCCATTTGACTTGTATATTTCCCTGGTAAACCTCTAGGAGCTCTCGCATTCGAGATACACCGTTTATGGCAACTTACTATTGTAAGTACTTGAGTCCCAGGCTTCATCATTGGACTCTTATTATTTTAGTTAATTGATGGAAAATAATCATTTCTTCAAACTAGCTGTATATAGGCTAAGGTCTTTGATAGACAGAGTCAATATGAAAAATTCAATGCCATGGCCGGGATTTGAACCACAAATTTTCTGGTTTCTGTCTAGTCTTGGGTAACAGTGACTGGATGGAAACCAGATAAAAAAATATACAATAATATTTTGAGAGATAAATATAACAATATCATTGAAAATGTTAAGTGGTCAATGGTATTACAGAGGAAATGCTATAGTTGACAGAAATTATACATGGGCAAGATGCAAATCAGCCGGATTCAAAGTTCAGTTCAGTTCAGTTTATTCATTGTTTATAATCATGCAGTGTACTTTTGCACAATGACATAGGACACGTCGTTTATGAACATTGTATTACAATAAAAAAATTGAATTATAAAAGCTATTCAATATAAAATACATACTAACATACAAGCTTATAAATAGAATCTTCATATTTAAAGCTAAAAATATAAATATAAAGCTATTCAATATAAAATAATGCTAGCATACAGTCTTCATGTTTAAAGCTAAACTAATTGACTTTAAATTCAATATTAATGAGCTAAATACTCCTCAATAGTATGTTCACACACTTCATGTTAAATGCTAGAATATGATTATGCACAATGATTTTGAACTGGCCTTAAAACTCAGTCGCTTGGAGGAAGGTGAAACATTGCTTGCTGCTTTGCGACATGTTACAAAGAAATTATATGAAAATGATGACCCCTGCCAGCTGTTGATAGAATTGAACTAAAGTAAAAAAAACTTTTAAGTTTGAATTTATGAGTCACTATGTTTACACTCAGTCTTCACTTACTTGTTGTTGTATAATTGAAACGTTTTCAAGATCATTCGATCTCATCATCAGCTGTTTGGTGACTAAATGAACCTCCCTCTTCTTCCACTACTACGGAGCTCCGATCACTCTGCCATCTGGTGTTAGGGGCACTAAGTTTTAATACTTCATTTAATGCCGGGATTTCAAAATTTATAACTTTATCACGGTTTTTGTTTATGAATATTTTTTCCCAAATATCCAATTCTATGGGTGTACTTAAAGATTTTAACAGTCTGAGGAACCTGCTAAATAAACCACTGAAAAATACAATCCACAACAATTTGAAATCGGGAATTTATCAGATTAATTGTGAAACCTGTGAAAAAAGCTACATAGGAAAAACTAAGAGAAACTTGTTAACCAGACAAAAAGAACACCAGAGGAACTTTAAGTTGAAACAAACAGAAAAATCTGCAGTTTCACACCATTTTTGGACAGAAAACCACAACATTGGCCACAACATTAAACTGTTAAAATCTTTAAGTACACCCATAGAATTGGATATTTGGGAAAAAATATTCATAAACAAAAACCGCGATAAAGTTATAAATTTTAAAATCCCGGCATTAAATGAAGTATTAAAACTTGGTGCCCCTAACACCAGATGGCAGAGTGATCGGAGCTCCGTAGTAGTGGAAGAAGAGGGAGGTTCATTTAGTCACCAAATAGCTGATGATGAGATTGAATGATCTTGAAAACGTTTCAATTATACAACAAGTGAAGACTGAGTGTAAACATAGTGACTCATAAATTCAAACTTAAATATGAAGAATACTTCACTGTTAATAATGCTTCTGCTTTTAATATTTATGACGTTTGGTATCACAAACCAAAGAAGCAACTTGGCGACTGAAGAAAATGGAGACGAGGTAGGATGCATGTTTACGAACTTTAATACGGAGTTATGCTACAAAAAGAAAGATTTAAGAAAATACTTAAAACTGCAGACAAAAAGAAGATACGCAACGGCGGACATTAAATTCCTAAAACTTTGCCTCAGACACAATATCACGCCAACTTTTGTAAAGCAAATGGTCAAACACAATAGTAATCACAGAAGACAAAAACTGGTGGAAAAATACGTGATAAAACTGGAAATTTCGAAACATTACAGTTACATAAATAAAATAGACCTGGAATTATACAACCTACATCTAGAACTAACCAAACAATTAGGAATACACATTTGGCAAAATTTCGAAATGCAGGTTCACGAAAAATTAAACACATTAATGATTAAGAAAAACGAAAGACTTAAAAATAAATTCAAACTGTTAAAAGAACGGCAACTGGAACACCCTCATCAGCCAAAACACCAGGATTTTAAAGAGCAAATTAACGTAATAAACCTTTCGCAACAAAAGTTTACAACCGATGAAATTAGATTACTCCAGAAAGGTTTCAATACGTGTGTTAACTTCTCAAATAAAAAAGACGATTTTATCGCCGACATAGAAATAGCCACACATAAGCTAAAATATGAAAACTTAACCAAAGCCAAAATTGAATGTCTGGATATAATAAAGCAGTTATCCCCAATATACAATAAAACTTACAACAAAACAATAAGAAATTTAAATAAGAAGCCTGTAGTATACCTAAAAGCCGACAAAGGTAATTCTCTAGTAATTATGGAGACAGAAGACTATATTCAGAGAGTAAACCTTATGTTAGACAGTCCAGAATATGAAAAAATTCCAAAAAATCCATTATCCAAAAGTATCACTTCTGTTAATAAAGCTTTATCAATTACAAAAACATTAAGTACATCTGAAAAATACAACTTAAAATCGTCCAACCCCACACTACCAAGGTTGTACTGTCTGCCAAAAATCCACAAACAAGACAACAGCATGAGACCCATCATCAATGGCATCAATTCACCTACATACCACATTGCAAAGTGGTTAGTAAGAAAATTAAAATCATATGACAAATTTCAAAGTTTGGGAATAAAAAACTCCTTAGAATTGATAAATCACCTACAGAAATACAACATCCCGGAAAATCACATACTTGTTTCTTTTGACGTTAAGGCACTTTTTACAAGCATTCCAGTAGAAAAAATACCTACATTCCTCAAAAAATGGCTAACCCAGACTACAACGGACCCCAGAGAAATAGATGACATTATCAATCTTACAGATTTATGCGTAAGGAATAATTACTTCATGTTTAACCAAAAATTCTACAGACAATCAAAAGGATTAGCTATGGGGAGCCCACTTTCGCCTATTTTAGCAGACCTATACATGAGCTATTTTGAAACACACATAGTAAAGGCCTTCCCACAGATTTATAAATTTTGGCAGAGATATGTTGATGATATTTTTGCTATCATTCCGGAAAAACTTAGAGAAGATTCTCTAAAATTACTAAACCTGCAAGATAATCACATCCAATTTACTATGGAAGTAGAAAGAGACAACACCCTAACCTTTTTGGACCTCAAGATAACTAGAAATCGTCATGGTGTAGATTTTGGAATATACAGGAAGCCCACACACATAGATAATTACATAAAGAAAAATGAATACAACCCAGTTTCACATCAACTAGCTGCCTTTAGAAGTCTAATTCACCGGCTATACAACGTCCCACTGAGTAAGGATGAATTTTTGAAAGAACAACAACACATAAAAGACATAGCGGTATTAAATGGATTCAACCCAGCCATCATAAGGAACATGATGAAGAGGAAAGAAAAACTGAAGATGAGATCAAAGAATACCACGCTCACACCACTTAACACAAATTGGCAATATAGAAAATTCACCTACCATCCATGGGCTTTTAGAAAATTTGAACGAATCTTGAAAAGACTAAACTTAAAACTAGCACCCCAAAACAAATTCAGTCTGAGGAACCTGCTAAATAAACCACTGAAAAATACAATCCCCAACAATTTGAAATCAGGAATTTATCAGATTAATTGTGAAACCTGTGAAAAAAGCTACATAGGAAAAACTAAGAGAAACTTGTTAACCAGACAAAAAGAACACCAGAGGAACATTAAGTTGAAACAAACAGAAAAATCTGCAGTTTCACACCATTTTTGGACAGAAAACCACAACATTGGCCACAACATTAAACTGTTAAAATCTTTAAGTACACCCATAGAATTGGATATTTGGGAAAAAATATTCATAAACAAAAACCGTGATAAAGTTATAAATTTTAAAATCCCGGCATTAAATGAAGTATTAAAACTTAGTGCCCCTAACACCAGATGGCAGAGTGATCAGAGCTCCGTAGTAGTGGAAGAAGAGGAATGTTCAGTTAGTCACCAAACAGCTGAGGATGAGATCGAATGATCTTGAAAACGTTTCAATTATACAACAAGTAAGTGAAGACTGAGTGTAAACATAGTGACTCATAAATTCAAACTTAAATATGAAGAATACTTCACTGTTAATAATGCTTCTGCTTTTAATATTTAAAAAAAATTTGTCTACTGATCCCAACGAACTTAAGGATTATAGAAGAAGAGACTATTTTGCCTTAGAAGAAATATATAAAGATTTTTTAATATGTTATGGTCGAGATTATTTGATCCTACTCAGAATTGGCCTCAAGTATGTGCACATTAGGTATGATGGTTTAAATTGTGCAAAAAAATCAAATGTAAAAAAGAAGATACAATAATATAAATACCAATTCTACTCCTTTTAAGCCAAAAGCTGCAGTATATCAAAGAAATGCACACACCTAAACAACATAGATATGTACATTGGGAAAGCATTTTGTTTAATAGTGAGAGGTCATCTGAAGAAACTTTTGAAATTTTCTTCAGAACTTTTGTTGAACTTTTTAATAATTCTTGTAAGAAAAAAACAGTCATTGTAAACCATAATAAAGAAGCTAAACCAATTAGTACATACAGTTGGTATAACTCAAGGCTCAAAAGAATGAAAAATAAGCTAATGATTCAGAAGGATATGTATAAAATTCAAGCCAATGAAGTAGAGCGGAACTTATTAAGGGATTATCGAAAAAGCTATAGAAAGGCTTTACTGGAGGCAAAGAAAGAAGCAAATGAAAAACTCATAGCAAATTCTGATAAGAAATGTAAAGCGGCCTGGTCGGTAATAAACAACATTGCTGGCAAAACTAACAGAACTAGTATAGATCAGTCATTAGCCCCAGATGTTTTCAATAACTCTTTTATAGAATCGGTAAAAGAAATAACTACACAACTAAACCCCTGTTTAGATACTGCAATGAGCTTCATAAATGATACAAAATTAGATGATGAAAATGAAAGATTTCACCTTAGAGAAGTAACTTATGCTGAAGTTGAAAAGGTAACCAAAAAGCTTAAAAGCTCAAAAAGTAGAGATATATATGATCTCTCAAATAATTTCATCAAAGATATAATGCAATATATTCTGATACCTCTGACCTTCTGTATTAATAAATGCTTTGCTGAAGGTGTTTTCCCTAAAATGCTAACATTTTCAAAAGTTATTCCAATATACAAAAAGTGGAGACAGCAGTAAACCAAATAGTTACAGACCAATCTCAATAATCTCAGAAACTATTTGTAGTTGGTTTATTAATACTCGTCACTTACTTGTTTATATTTATGAGAGACTAGTTTCAAAGGCATTCACCTCCATTTTCAATCTCTTTCCAACTGGCATCTGTTGTTGTCTGCTCTCTCTCTGGTGGTGAAACTATGAACTTCTTTGTCAAATTATCTACTGGTGGGATTTCAAAGTTCATTACGCGATCCTTATTTTTCCATATGAATATAAACCAACTACAAATAGCTTCTGAGATTAATTTTGATGTCACTGTTACTAAATTCCTCCAAACACATATAACAATATCAATAATTCCAACAATAGCAAAGATTTTTGAATGCCTTCTAAAAAATCAATTGCAAGAATATTTTGAAATGCAAAATTTATTTTTTAAAAATCAATTTGGATATCAAAGTAGAATAATCTACAATAAATGCTGTAGATTCATTTGCTGAAAAGATATATCAAGCTTTCGAGGATGGTGTTTTAGCTCAGGGCACACTTTGTGACCTAAGCAAAGCTTTCGACTGTGTGAAACATGATGTCTTGTTAAAGATGCTCGAAATCTATGGAATCAAAGGTCAACATTTAAATATTTTCAAATCTTATTTAGAGGATCGGAAGCAACTCGTATCACTACAGGGAAAATGTTCTCAAGTTACCCAGGTGGAAATAGGGGTTCCCCAGGGCTTGGTGCTAGGACCTCTATTGTTCTTAATAATGATAAATGATATAGAGAAGTGTGTTCCATGCCACACTGTGGTCTATGCAGATGATACATCATTCTTGAATGTAGACAGTGAGTTCAAATTGTTATCAGAGTCAGTAAATAAAACCTTAAAACAAGCCCAACTTTGGTTCGAAAGCAATGGCTTCTTTATAAATGAAACTAAATCCCAAAATATCCTTTTTACTTTAAAAAATACAAATTGTTTAAATGACAAAACAAGTAAAACTGTAAAGCTCCTTGGCATGACTATCGATCACAATTTATCATGGAATCCTCACAGTGAATATGTCTGTAATAAGTTATCACGTGTGGTATTCTTATTAGCAAATTTAAAAAGAGCTGTATCAAAAGAATATGTACGCATGGCATACTTTTCATTCTTCCAAAGTATTTTTAGATATGGTTTGATACTATGGGGTAGTAGTCCAAAAATAGTGGAGGTACTAAAACTCGAAAAGAAGGCTATTCGAATAATAACAGATTCAAAGAAATTAGAGCATTGTAAGCCACTGTTTATAGCAGCTAAAATTCCTAGAGTAGTTAATTTATATATTTATGATGTGCTGGTTTATATTAAAGAAAATACACAAAATTATAACATAAGGAATGAAATACATAGATACAATACGCGCAACATGAAAAAGCTGGATAAGCCTTTCCATAGGCTTCAGAAGACCTCTCCGTATTATAAAATAAGTGGCACTTCCTGTAAGAATACACAAATTACCTACTCAAATGTTTAAGGAGAGACTGTGCAAATGGTTAACTGCGAACCCCTTTTATAACTTATAAAGAGTTTATAGACAAATGTAAGGAAGACATATAAAACATGTTTATTTTATGTTTCTGAAATATAGTTATTTAAGTGTTTTTACTGGATTTAAGGTAGCTATTACATGTGACAAAGCCTATTGTAATTACCGAATGGTGAATAAATTATCATTATTATTATTAGATGTCATAAATGACATAGGAGCTAAATTCCACAAAATGAAATGAAGTGTGTAATGTTTAACGCCCGCTTTTACTACATACGGCACCGCAGGCGATGACACTGATGATACATGAGATGAAGATGGAGCACCGGTGGAATGAGATGGTGGGGGAAACCGGAGATCCCGGAGAAAACCCACCCCAGCGCCGTGTTGTCCACCACAAACCTCACTTTGCGGTCGCCTGGGATCGAACCCGGGCCGCCTTGGTGAGAGAAATTCCACAAAGAAAGCTACAATAAATATATTTAGCAGGTAACAGAGCAAAATAAATTATAAATAAAAATATATGTAGATCTACCCCCTCTGTTAGATACTATATGCGCAAGATTTCTTGAGCGTTTGGACCCCAAGTCCTCATTCAGTAGATTTCGCCTAATTCTGGTAACACATATTACAACTTTGAAACATGAAATGCACTATACACTCTGACATCTAGTGACTAACATGCTAATATTTCACATGTGCATCGTTTCATTTTGAGCAATTTTGAGGTTAATTATTAGCTAATGAGTTTGCAACAAATCTAAGAGAAGGATGTAGTCTTGTGGATGTTATGGCTCTCAAAAGGGGACACACTATTATTCGTCTACCTCCATAAAATTGTGATCACAATGCAATTTAGCTGGCATGGGCAAAAATAAACAATGTTTTCATAGGACGTCATGTTAACTGGAGAGCCACAAATCTGCGAAAACTTGCAATGGAAGTGACAGATTGGGAAGGATACTGCAAGAAGGACCAAGAGCTGGAAGTGCAATATTGAAGAAATGATGATGTAATAGAAAATGTGATTGACGAAATTATCATCAACACATCAGAGGATACCAGCGATGAAATGACGCAACAGACTCGCAAATCGAA
Organism: Mantis religiosa; assembly: GCA_030765055.1. Lineage (NCBI taxonomy): Eukaryota > Metazoa > Arthropoda > Insecta > Mantodea > Mantidae > Mantis > Mantis religiosa. The sequence goes on along the minus strand of JAUKNK010000101.1, from coordinate 2,288,897 downwards.
GATAAGATACACAAGAATCACAAAGCAAGTGGGTGGGTGTTTATAGCAGCCGTAATATTTGTTTTCCACTTTTATGTGTTTCATAACATAGTAAATATATAAGCATACAACTTATCAGATGGAGTTCAGTTTATTGTTTGTCCACACATCTCATACCTTCGCCACCTGTCTCTGCTTAGCTCACCGCAATTGACTAAATTGTATTTTCCTAGGTTGACCACATTGCAGAAACAAAAGCATGTTAGATCTCTCCTCTTCCCCTCTGCCTGCACCACACTGTAAATACAACGCTCAAGAAAACGTACACATATAGTACAAGAACTCTAAGGTTTATGATTACAGAGCAAACCTTCCCGGGTTGAGGAGCAGTATTTCTACAAGTTAACGAATGGCACAAATAATATATTAGAATTGCAAGCTCATTATGACTGAGCTGCAGAAATTGTTTGAAGACCTGTATTTGTATTTATTTCGTCCTTTGGAACATAATACATATGTTATAGAACACGTCAGTTCAAGATACAAAGATAAATATAAAAAGTTACATAAGACTAAAAACTGTAACAGATACAGAATACAACAAAAGTCTAAAGTAGAAAAAGCAAATAAATATAAACTATATAAAGACCATAGAGCAATGCTATATAAAAGTAATTGTTCACAAATGTGGAGTTTACTTTAATTCATGATTTAATTCAATTTACTTTGTTCTTTTGATTGATATCAGACACATCATAGTATAAAAATTACATTAATGTCCACTGTCATTATTTACAATCACTTAAAACTAATTAACATTTAAAAACTCATTTACAGAATAAAATGAATGTTGCAGTAAAAAGAGTTTTACTCCCTTTTTAAAATGTATAAGGCTCTTCATTTGTTTAATATTTTCTGGTAGCCTGTTGTATAATCTTATACCTTTATTGATAGCACTAGACCTGAAGATTTCCGTTCTACAACTTTGAATGTGAAAGTCATCTTTCTGACGTGTATTGTATTTATGAATATCAGCATTTTTGTAATTTTGTATTTGTAGTTTATTTTGTTTTACATGGATCACTAATTCCAAAATATACATACATGCTAGAGGTAATATTTGATGTTTTTTGAATAATGGCCTGCAAGATGTTCTGTTATCCACCCCACTTAGTATCCTTATCGCTCTTTTTTGAAGTTTAAAGACTCTATCTGCCTTTTACCCCCAGAACACTACCCCATATTGTAACTGACTGTGAAAGTAACCATATTATATATATCTCAATGCTGCTAAATTTATTAAGCTTTTCAAATGTTTAAGCAAATAACAAATGGAACTCAGTTTATTTATTAAATGTTGAATATGTGTGGTCCATTTCATGTTCTCATTCATATGTAATCCCAAAAATTTTGTTTCATTATTGTAGCTAATGGCTGTTTTATCAAATACCATTGGAGGTTTGATCACATTTCTATTTTGGTAAGTATGGAATGAAATGGCAACAGTCTTATCCTTATTAAATTTTAGATGAGTCGCATTTTTTACACATCTGCTTCACTTTCGTACCTATTTTGAGGACATGTTTCGCAAATCTTCGTTTGCATCTACGGCTCTTGTGCGACTCTTATCCTTATTTATAATTAGTTCATTTGTCTGAAACCATGTGTGCAGTTTACATAGAGTATCATTGAGTTTGGTCTCTACGCTTTCTTGATTGTTTCCTTTTATTAGGATGTTAGTGTCATCTGCAAATAAAATAACATCTGTGGAATTAATGGCAATTGGCAAATCATTTATGTACAACAAAAATAACAAGGGGCCCAGGACTGATCCTTGTGGAACTCCTCGCCTAACTTCTCTCACTTTGGACTGAACTGTATTTAATTTTCCTTTATTTTCAAACTGAAGTTCTACAAACTGTTTTCTATCGCTTAAATAGGATTTAACCCAATTATTCATAATACCCCTAAAACCATATTTATTTAATTTCCTGAGTAGTATTTCATGATCTAAAACATCGTATGCTTTCGTTAAGTCTAAAAATAAACCCACAACTACTAATTTTTTATCAATAGCTTCTTGAATTTTATTTATTAAACTGTCCATGGCTGTTATGGTAGATCTGTTTTTTCTAAATCCGTTTTGGGCCTCTGAAAGAATATTGTATTTTGAGATGAATGATATCATTCTATTATGAACCAGTTTTTCAAATATTTTAGAAAATGATGATAAGATTGATATTGGTCTGTAATTTTCTCTTTTATTCTTCTCCCCTTTTTTATAAAGTGGCTTAATTTTTGATACTTTTAACTTATCTGGAAATACACCCGATTGCAATGATGCATTATAGAGATTGACTAGTGGCTTAGCTATTTGATGTATAACTTTTTTAATGATAACATCTGGTACTTCATCGACTCCAGATGAATATTTGGCCTTTATACCCTGCACTACACCTTCTAATTCCAATTCCATAACAGGCAATATAAAAATTGATTGACTGCATTGCTTTATGTTGTCACCATTCTCCTGACACCCTATATGGTTAATATTTTGAGCTATTAAGTTTTCTGCAATGTCTGTGAAATAAGCATTAAAAGACTCTGCAATATCCTCTGGGTTTGTGATATTGCTATCATTTGTATACAGGAACCCTATATAATAAACAATTATACTCTGCACATGCCTTTTTTGCTAGACAAATTCTTGTAGATAATACTGCAATGACTACTACAGTAGTTATTAAACCAAATTTACAAGTCGCAAATATATCACAATTCTTGGACACTCACATACAGTACTGGCCTAAAAATAAGCCACACTTTTTAGTCACATTTCAACGGAAAAAAATAAGGATGCAGCTTATATTCACTACCTACACTTTTACAGGCCACGTTCTGTTTTAAATCTACATATATATACTTAATCGCAACAATACAGCTATTGCCACAGGTTAAACTGGCAACATTTCAGGATGCAACAATGAAACCTTTGTTTTTGTTTTAAAATTGTGTATTGTTTTGTAAGCTTGAATTCAATAAGAAGTTAAATACTCACAAGAAATCCTGTGTAACATATATTTTCCCAGTAAACCACTAGGAACTCTTGCATTCGAGATACACCGTTTGTGGCAACTTACTATCATAAGTTCTTAAGTTCCAGGTTTCATCATTTACCTCTTATTAATTAAGTTAATTAAATTAATTGTACTTCCTGGAAACTAAGAGATCTGTGGTTCAAATCCCGGCAGTAGCATTGAATTTTTCAGTTTGACTTTTATCTATCCAAAACCTTAGCTTATACATGGCTAGTGTATCTGAAGGATTAATTTTCATCAATTAACTTAAATAATAGAGATGATACTTTCAATAGAACCACCAACACTCAATGGATCTGAGGGAGTTGGAGACATTTGTTGGAATTTCTTACAGTTTCATTTTCCATGCTTCTGACTATAGAGTTCTAGTTTCATGTCAGGAACACCTTAAAAAATGTAAATAGTGTCACCAATTGCATTGTTGTGTTGGAGCTGTGACAAGCCAGTGCTGGGCGCACATGGGCACAGAGCTGGACGCCTGCCGAGAGAGAGAAAGAGACAGAGTGAAGTCTGAATTTTCTTTTTTTTCTGATGCCATCGCGATTGTCATTGAATGGTCTACTACATTCTAGAACAATGACTGGGAGGAATAAATAGCAGCAAAGTGTGAGAAGTAGTCAGTTGTAGTTGTGCAGTAGTGTATAGTTGTGCGAGTTGTGTGATACTTATGGCAACAGTGGACATTTGAACTGTACCACAGTGACTTCATTTGTTTACATGCAGCAAAGCAAGAGTCAACCTTGACGACAATTTATTGTCAATGTCACATCTTTTTGCTGCATTGTACAAAGTTTCTGTTTCCTGCAATAAAGAGTGTTTTAAAGTTCTGCAAACCAGACTTTTGATTTCACAAACCCATGAAGTCACAATAGTGAAGAATCTAATATGCACAATATGGATATAATATGCCATATCCAAAAAACTAAGTTACAACTTGATCAAGCCTTTTTTTTCCATTCCTGGGATTTGGAAGAACTTCCTGTCAACTGTGACTTTTTACTTCAGAATATTTGTGTTTTAACTTTGTAATTGTTCTGGTTATTATATACCAGCCTGCAGCCAGTCTGTGGCTACTAAAACACCTTGGAAAAAAAGAAAGAAATGTTACCTGTGAACAGTAATCCTGATGCACTGTAAGAGTCTCTCCAGCTGGCAGTTTTTTGCCACAGGTTCCACAAGGATGTAGTTCCCTATGCAGTAACATGTGCTTGTTGAGGTAACTTTGCCGCAGGAATTCTCGGCCACACACTTGACAACGATACATCTGTGTAGTCTTCTTGCTGGTGCATCTGTGTGAGGCTAGTGTTGTTCTGGACGAGTATATCCGCTGACAGTTGTTGCACTTCCATTCACCTTCACACATCAAATGTACAACCTATGTATTATGGTCATGATATGCAACAATCTATTTATTTTGTCAGTTTCTGTTAATTATTTGTGATTGGAATATGAGGATAACTGCAAGTGTCTGGAGGTGGGATAAATATGGCATTTATAGCTATCTATCAAATGCTTTGCACAATCGTTTCAAGTCAGCAGAATGTAGCCTGTTAGAACATATTTAAGAGCTTCAAATTGTGTGTAACTATAATCTTCGCAAAAGTTAAAGGCACATAAAGGCGGGCCCTACTGCAGACTCTAGCCAATCCTAAGCTTGCGCCTCTTATCAGCGCTGCCAAATGTAGTCATGTGCCTGAACTGAGAACATTATATTAATTAATCATGCTCGATAAATGTTTGAAAATGACAGATGCTTTACTTATAATAAAAAAAATTTATTTTCTGATCATGACCGTACAAAAATCCTGTCTCTACGATACTTAGAACACGAGCGATGCAAGTTCTATCTTCACATGGTTATAGTTACCCAACATCCATCCATTCAACACAGATAAGTCTGAAAAACACCATTATTTACTCACAATATCTCAAGCATAAATAAATAATGCAGCTACTCAGTTCATTTTAAGAGTAGTCGTGTGTTGAATTTGAGCTGAAATATTGTTAATATTACATTAAATGATTAGTATACACATATCTTTTTTTCCAGTGTTTGTGATCCGAGTGCGTGAACATGTCCCTCGAAGCTGGGACAATGATTTTTCGATCAACAAAAACGTGAAGTCATTCATTCTCAGGGCAGAAAAAATATATTTAATGTGAACAAGTTTTTACGAAAGCTCTCCAATCTAGAATATATTTAGGGCAAGTCTAGATTTTTCAAAACTCCAGAAATGAACTATGGAAGCTTCTGGTATATGTAGTGTACACAGAGTGTCACAAATTTGTAGTGAAGCAGCTTCATCCTTAGAAAAAGGGAGCGTACCTGTCTTTCAATCTCTGGGCAAGACCCACAAAGTCGGAAAGCAGTTACTGGATTGGAAACCCTGCTTGCTGTTCCACTGCTGTGTCGTGTGTCAAGGTAAGGGATATTTAATGTGTCGTTTAATTACGGGAAAATAGACAGAACCTTTGCTGTCTGGTAAAACTGCTCTTATGTACAGAACCTCTGTGCTACACATACTTCACTTGGTAACAGCGCTCTGCCTGAGCATTGGCCAGCATTCATATGCCTTTAACATTTGCGAGCTGTATACAATTAATTCTTCATTTTAATTTCTTTGATAGTATTTACAGTAAGCAGAGGAAGTATTGTATTCCACTAAACAATTTGACACAGAGATTTCATTAGAAATTCAAGTTTTGAAACTCCCTGAACCCAAATAAGGTCCGCTCCCACCCCCACCCCCCCAAACGGTCTATGTTGCATGTGTTCTTGTGTGCATCTGCCTTTTTTTTATTTTTTTATTTAGGTCCTCCAACATTAAGTCATATCGGATGGTGAATGAATTGGATGAAATGATGCTCAAATGAGTCCAGGGTCCATGGAGACATTCATCTTGAAGGATAAGGGAAAACACAGAAAAAAACCTTATCCAGGTAACTCACCCTGACCGAGATTCGAGCTTGGGACCTCTTGAATGTGAGGCCGACATGTTACCATCTATGTTACCGAGGTGAGCATGTGCATCTGCCTGTGTGCTATATGACTCAATAACAAAAAACTGGCTAAACTCAAACTGGTATTTACCTAAGTTTAGTATTTTCTAACAATTCACGTTGAAAAGTTTAAAAAATACTTCTAGCTCAACTTCTTTTAGATGGCAAGTTTTACCTGTACTGCAATTTTCTGAAAAATAACTAACAATTTTCATTAAAATATTACATGGTTTTCATTAACAATGAAATGTGTATCTTGACTAACCTGGAAATATCATTAATGTCCTCTTAATTCTACCTTAGTTATGACTGAACCCTAAGACTATTTTTGTCAAATGTTTTTGTAGGTTTATGTATTTCTGAGATATTCCCTGTTATTAATTTCAATTTTCAAACAGGAACAACAGTACACCTAGCTGGGCAGAGGTGAGTAATTTTGATCCTGGCCCTACATCTGTTATACCAGCAGGGATCGATTCTTCCTTCTCACTTTGATGAGAATACTCTTCCCATAGACTTCTTCAGACTATTTTTTGATGACAAAATTCTGAAAATAATTACAGAGGAAACCTGTATTCAAGGGAACACAAAAAAAAAACAACAGGTGACCCCTCCATCAAAGAAAGCCACGATTGCATCCTGGAATCCCCCAACAATTGTTGACATAAAAGCACTAATTGGGGTGGTTATCAACATGGGGCTTCACCCTACCTCTGACGTCACAGACTATTTTTCTACAAGTTGGGTAGATAAATTTCCATTTTAAAGTGATGTATTTTCGAATGACGAATTTCTCCTTTTGTTTTTGAATCTTCATTTTGCACATGCTGAGGGAAACAGAAAATTATCTAAGGAAGAATTTATTCAAAATTTAATGGAGAAACTACAGCAAAAATGCAGTTTATTCTATTCTCCAGGTCCATTTGTATCAGTTAACGAGAGCACCATCAGTTTCAAGGGAAGAGTAAAACTCAAAGTGTATAACCCAAACAAACCTACAAAATTTGGAATCAAAAGTTTTCATCTCAGAAACTATTTGTGGTTTCAAAGTTTTCAGCTTATCTGATGCTTCCAATGGATATCTATACAATTTCCAACCCTACATGGGCAAAACTGAATAAAATTCTAACCTCTTGAAAACTACCCTCGTTGTAAAAGACCTGTGTTCTTCCCTCCTAAAGGATCCTGTAGATCCACCTAAAGGTTTCCATGTTTACACAGACAGGTACTATGTATCACCTGAATTAGCTCATTAATTGTGGAAAATGAATATGGTGACTACTGGGACAGTTATGGCCAACAGAAAAAATATGCCACAGAGGGGCGAGATGAAAAGCTTCCGCAATCAGCAAAAGTTTGCTCTGTGCTGGAAAGACAAACGAACTGTAACGGTTCTCAGTACCAGTCACAAGGGCGATAAAAACGAAATGACAGAGGTGCCTTCAAAATTTCCAAACCAGGCAGCAACATTGAAACCAAACATTATTTTGGACTACACTCGACACATAGGCGGTGTCGATAGAACTGATAATTATATTGTGCAGTATCAGTTATGCAGGAGAACACGCCAGTGGTATAGAAAAAGGTTTTTCTGGTTGCTGGAAGTTTGCATTGTGAATTTGTACCTGTTATACACAATGCACATGACAAACAAATGTAAACCGATCCTGTCACATAGAAAATCTTGCAAGCGTCTCGTCAGATCTCTGGTGGCGAAGCGCATGGGAGCACAGCAAAACAATGCTACGTCAAGTAAGGGTCGTATTTCTCAGGGCCCAACTTTGGAAAGGCTAAATGGATTTCCGCATTTTATGGGGAGAAGAGAACAAGGAAGTTGGACAAATCCTTGACTCTATCTATCCAAAACCTTAGCCTATATATGGCTAGTGTGAAAAAATGATTAATTTCCATCAATTAACTAAAATAATAAGAAATGATGAAGCCTGGGACTTAAGTACTTACGACAGTAAGTCGCCACAAAATTGTTTATCTCGAATGCGAGAGCCCCTATTGGTCTACCGGGAAAATATACAAGTCAAATGGAGAATTTAATGTCGGGACAGTGCATTGGTCATGGTAGCTCAATGGGTTAGAGCAACTGGACGGAAACCAGGAGATCCTTGGTTCAAATCCCGGCTGTGGCATTGAATTTTTCATGTTGATTCTATCAAAAACCTTAGCCTATATACAGCTAGTGTGAAGAATTGATTAATTTCCATCAATTAACTAAAATAATACGAATTAAATGATGAAGCCCGGGACTTAAGTACTTACATTAGTAAGTCGCTACAAACGGTGTAACTTGAATATGAGAGCCTCTAGTGGTTTACCAGGGAAATATACAAGTCAAATGGAGAATTTAATGTCGGGACAGTGCATTGGTCATGGTAGCTCAATGGGTTAGAGCAACTGGACGGAAACCAGGAGATCCTTGGTTCAAATCCCGGCTGTGGCATTGAATTTTTCATGTTGATTCTATCAAAAACCTTAGCCTATATACAGCTAGTGTGAAGAATTGATTAATTTCCATCAATTAACTAAAATAATAAGAGTTAAATGATGAAGCCCGGGACTTAAGTACTTACATTAGTAAGTCGCCACAAACGGTGTAACTTGAATATGAGAGCCTCTAGTGGTTTACCAGGGAAATATACAAGTCAAATGGAGAATTTAATGTCAGGACGGCACCTTGGTCATGGTAGCTCAATGGGTTAGAGCAACTGGTGGAAACCAGGAGATCCGTGGTTCAAATCCTGGCCTTGGCATTGAAATTTTCAGTTTGACTATCTATCCAAGGTCACAGAATATATTAGCGAAAACAGTCTAAATTTAAGCCTCGGCTAAACAACTTTGAAAACATGATGCATAATCTGATAGAGAACAAAATCAAAGCTTCAACATCAAAACAGCAAATGTCAACAGATGTTTTTAAAAATGGCAATCACATTTTAGCTATGGATACCATTAAGCACTAAGTTTGTTACTGGGGTGGTTTGATGCTACAAGGTGCTCGATTTCAGTTTACTGATTCACATATACTGAAGTTTGGAATTTATCTAATATTTTTCTTTTGAATTAGCTGTTCAAAAACATGAAATATATGCACTTTTTTTTTCTGAATGAGTAGTCAGATTGAATTAATTCAATGCCACAGCTGGGATTTGAACCACGATTCTCCTGGAATTTATCTAATATTTTTTTTTTGAATTAGTTGTTCAAAGACATGAAATATATGCACTTTTTTTTCTGAATGAGTAGTCAGATTGAATTAATTCAATGCCACAGCTGGGATTTGAACCACGAATCTCCTGGTTTACATCCAGTTGCTGTGTGCAGGCTAAGGTTAGGTAGGTAGGCTTGTGTTGAAGAAATGATTATTTCCATCAGTTTAACTAAAATAAAAATATAATGGTTTAACCATGAAGCCTGGGACTTAAGTACTTAGGGTATAGGAAGTCGCCACAAAAGGTGCGTCTCTTAGCACATGTGGACTCCTAGTGGTCTACCGGGAAACATACAAGTCAGTTGAAGAATTTAATGTCATATCAGCATGTTGGCCATAGTAGCTCAGTGGTTTAGAGCAACCGCACAGAGAGCGGGAGATCCATGGTTCAAATCCCAGCTATGGCATTGAATTTTCCAGTCTGACTACTCATTCAAACCTTAGCCTACACACGGCTAGTGTGGGAGAAATGATTATGTCCATTAATTTTTTTTTCTAGAAAACATTCTTTGTTTTTAAAGTATTTATGAAGTGTCCTTAAAACATGTATTTGGTGAAATGTTTTAGTGCAGTAGAACCTAAATAGAAAAAGTGAATATATTTAAAGTAAATCGGCAGGTTTGTAAGTGATGTACCTGTATGTTTTGCCATATGCCTTTTGAGCAGTTTCTTCATACGGAAAACCTTCTGGCAGTAGGGGCAAGTGCGTGATGACTTGTTTTCCGATTGGCTGTTATTATCGATGAAGCAGGAATGGTTCACTAGACTCTCCTTGCGTGCAAAAACAGCCAGACAAGAGACACAAGTGAACTCTCCTGTATGCTTGCGCAGATGACGGTAAAGGTAATCTGCCTTATGGAATTCCTTATTGCAGATGTCGCAGTTATATGGAGGTCCAATATCTGACGATTTGTCATCATCAGCAGCAGTAATAAAACCTGTGTCAGATGCTTTAGATTCCTCTCCAAAGTCTGGGCAGGATATGAGGTTTAGAAGAGAGGTATTCTGCGTGTCGATGCCATTTTCTTTGGTACAGTTACTTTTCTCGTTACTCTTTGACACAACTTCATCACTACATGACTGAAATGTGTTCAGAAACTCGCTGTTATCACCTTGTTTGTCCCTATCTGAATGTAGAACTTCATCTGTTTGTAACTGTATTTTTGTTAATAAGTCATTTCCAATATCCTGACAATTCTCTATAACAGCAGAGTGAAAGTTTGATGAGGTAGTGAGGATATCACTGCTATGATTCTCGTTATCTTTTGACGCACAGCTGCCTGTGGTGAATGTACTCTCAGATTGAAGTTGTTCCAGAAGGACATTCAGAGCCTCGTTCTGGCTGTCATTAACCTCACCATCGGCTGACAGAGCATCTGGAAACACTTCATTTGTGTTGGTAACAAATATAGTTTGTGCCCCATTTTGAGAGAACTGTGGTGTTAGATTTGCTATTACTATACTTGTCATGCCATTTTCTTCTTCCTCCTCCTCTTCCTCTGTTTCATCTGCCTCTGTCTTTTCCTCTTCTTCCACATTTTCAAGCAATCTTGGACGTTGGACTTTCACTTTGTGTCTCACAACCTTGTGTTTTACCAGCATCTGCAACAGAAATTTGATTAATGACATCTGGTTAGTCTAAAAAAGATGTATAAACCTTCAGATTATGGCACAGCTCAATGTGACAGCAAATTTACTAATTTTCACAAGTGGCACAAAAATACAAGGTGAAATGTATTTGGTGGCATCTTCCAACATCAAAACAGTAAAAATAGTCCATTTGAGCATGGGCCTGAGGATCATTTATTGCTGATTTTCAAAACAAAATTAAAGGTTATAAAAATTACTTGAAAGAATTTCTTACACTTCAATGCATGCTCTAAGTGTGCATACCATTTCTATTTTGTAATCTGTTAAAATTCATGGTGTGTTTCATATCTGCTCAAATCAAGTGTGGACTTTTAATGTCAATATCTGGTACAGAAGTTGCACAAACCAGGGACATTAAGATCCTCAGATAAAAATTCATTTCATTCAAATCAGGAGATAGAGCAGGCCATGCGAAGAAACCCCCTCAAACAATCCATCTATGTGGAAATTTATCATTCAAGAAATTATGTACTATCCCACTGGTATACTACCATGTAAAAAACACAATTGTTGGATGGTATATCTAGAGACACAAATGATATGGCTTACTTCTGAGAAAAAGTACATATATCAATCCTTTCATGGAAGTGTTGAAAACAGTGTTGTTGTATAAATTAAGTTAAATTGGGAGTCGATTAATAACACAAAACAACACTCACTTTTAAATTTTCCCGGAACCGGTTTCTGAGGGCTTCCCTCTATCTTCAGCCGGACATCGACTAGTTCTCATTGGTGTAGCTGGCAATATTTTGTCTTCGGTCTCCTCTGGTGGCGGTCCGAGGAACTTGCTGAACAAATCTTTCTGGGGGATGTCGAAATAGGAACAAAGTATTCAATTTCGACATCCCCCAGAAAGATTTGTTCAGCAAGTTCCTCGGACCGCCACCAGAGGAGACCGAAGACAAAATATTGCCAGCTACACCAATGAGAACTAGTCGATGTCCGGCTGAAGATAGAGGGAAGCCCTCAGAAACCGGTTCCGGGAAAATTTAAAAGTGAGTGTTGTTTTGTGTTATTAATCGACTCCCAATTAACTTAAAAGTACATATGTCTGCATTTGGGTATGGAGGAACCAATAGGTAACTTAACGTTGGAGGACGTAAATTAAAAAGAAAAAAAAAAAAAAAGAACCAATAGGTAATTATGAACAATTCCATCCTAAATATTTAGGCAGAACTTCTGTTGACCTCTATCTTCATACTTCATGAGGGTGCTCACGGGTCCAGTTATGAGTACGAAGATACCATCACAAGTAAACCCAGCCTTATCAGTGAACAAAGTGCATGCTATTATTCACGTCAAACCTCCTGTATATGATCTTCAGAGGCTACACAGTTGTAACAAATCACAGACAGGTGGCGTTACCAAGTCAGAACTAGCGTACGAGGGTCATCTGAAAAGTTTCCGACCCAATGAAGATAAAAGACATTTTTTCAGAATTTTTTTTTTTTCAACATAGTCTCCTTGTAACTCTACACACTTCTCCCAGCAATGCTCCCATCTCTGTAACTCATCCAAATAGTACTCTGCATTTTTCTATGCAAAATAATTGTCCATGAAGGTGATTGCCTCTTCATTTGACAAAAATCTCTGCCCTCTGAGCGCAATTTTCAGATGAGGGAACAAAAAGAAGTTGCTTGGGGCTAGATCTGGTGAGTCAAGCAGTTCAAACCGTAATTCATGGATTTTCGCCATTGCAACTGTTGAGGTGTGAGATGGTGAGTTGTCTTGGTGAAATAGGATTTTCTTTTTCTGCAAATGTGGCCGTTTTTCCAAAAGTTCTACTTTCAGCTTGTCAAGTAATGATGCGTAGTATGCTCCTGTAATGGTTTTTCCTTCGGCTTCCCCTTTGCAGTTCACTGTTTGAACTGTATTTTTGTTTCGGTCGTATAATGGTGTATCCAAGTTTCATCTACAGTAATTAATCGTGCCAAAACTCGGATTTATTGCGCCTAAACTGTGCCAACAGAGCGTTAGAAATGTTCATTCGAACACGTTTTTGGTCTAATGTGAGCAAACACAGCACCCAATGCATGGAAAGCTTTCTCATGTCTAAATGTTGATGTAATATGTGACAAACACGTTCTTTTGACATGTTCATAGCCTCTGCTGTCTCTCTCACTTTAATTTGGCAGTTGTCTAGCACCATTTGGTGAGCTTTGGCGATGTTTTCGTCAGTAGTTGCAGCTTTTGGACATCCTGAACGTTCATCGTCTCCCAAGCTCTTATGGCCACGTTTAAATTCAGTTGCCCAAAATTTCACTGTGGTAAATCATGGTGCAGAGTCCCCATACAAAGGATCCAACTCATTTTTGATTTGCGTAGGCATATTGCCTTTCAAAAACAAATATTTAATGACAGCTCTTTACTCGATTTTGTCCATTTTCATAAAAAGTCACATCAACTCACTCAAACGACTGTTACATAACAGCCTAGCATCCAAAATTACTTTTGTGAATAACTGTTAATAGATGAACAACAAAATTCACTAGCTTTTATTTGCGAGTGCTATCATCTTCATGTTGAGGTCAGAAACTTTTCAGACCACCCTCGTATTTACTTCCCATCCTTGGACATTTGCTAAGTGTGAACAAATATTTAAAGATTATGATATCAAACTACCACCTCAAAACAGATTTTCCATCAAGAAGCTGTTAAATAATTCTTTAAAAAACACAATAGCACCAGAACTAAAATCAGGTATATATATGTAGGATAGATTGTGAGGATTATGGCAAATTTTATACTGTATTGACAAAATGAATTTAAAAACTAGATTAAGAGCAAATTGAAAGTACATAAAATACACACAAAAGAAAAATTGGCAGGAGTTTTTCATTTCTGGAATGACAAACACATTGGAAAGCACATTAAATTACTGAAAGCATTAACAACAAAACTTGGACTAACAGCATGGGAGAATATTTTTATTGTAAAAAATATTGCATATATTTTAAATTTTGACATACTATTAGTGAGTGGTCAAGAGAGGGAACCAATTACAAGAGATCCACATGACAATCACTTGTGAAGGTAGTGATCCGTTACCAAAGAGGATGGGACTGGAACAATATCGAAAATGTTACTGATTTCTTAAAAGGATGTGAGTGAAGTTATAAGTTTTAAAAGGTATGACTCAATTTTAGTCTTTATATCTGAACTTTATACTCCAATTTTGCAACCAATTCTTACTGATTCTGCCAAGAATGACTCAAGATATTGTAAGTTGCTGTCAAATTTCTTTAAAAAATTGATTACAGAGGTAATTTACAGACAAGTACCTTTCATCACTGCACCATCCCAATGATGTCTTCTACACAAACCAGAGTCAAACTTGGACCGTTATGATATTGTAATCACTTTAGTGATTATACTGCAGTGATTTTTTAAAATTTTGTTGATGGGCAATGACATTTTAGTTTTATGCAGGACATAGTGACAGATAGGACTAAGTTTTTAAATTAATCAGATCAGAATAAATTTACGGCAGTTTTATTTAAATTTCAAATATATAATGATTGAAGAAACACACCAACAAATTATTCCATTTGAAATTCTTAAATATATATATAAGTTGGAACATTCATGATGTTAGCAATGTCTCACAGATAAGTACTGATTTTATGAATAATGCATTATTAATGGCCTCTACAAAAAATAATTCCCATAAATAACAAAGGTTCACATAAAAATTTCAATAAGCATCTTCTGCCAACTACATCTTTTATGTAAATATGTGATTTGAATATAGAATAAAAAGAAGTATTTCAGAAAGTGGAGTACCATTATTACTAAAATTAGGCAAGTGAGTCAACCTTGTATATACTTTTCTCTACTTACAAGATTTATATGAAGACTAGTTTCTGGGAACTTCTTCCCTATCCTCAGTTATGTGGTTGACTGATGGTGCATCCGCTGTCTGCATCTGGCTTGGTGTCGTGCTGCCATCTGATGCTCTGGTAAGTTTGACGTCATCTACGGTAGGAATTTCAAAATTCATCAAGAGGTCCTGTTTCTTTGTAATAAATATGTTTTCCCAAATCTGTAGTTCCAGAGGTTTCTTTGCCTGTTTGATCAATTCTATTTCTTGTTTTATGTTGTGGTTCTCAGACCAAAAGTGATGTGCTATGGCAGACTTGTCCATGTGATTGAATTTAATATTTCTGAAGTGTTCTTTCATTCTAAAAGGAATCTAGAATCAAGAATGAAAGAACACTTCAGAAATATTAAATTCAAACACATGGACAAATCGGCCGTAGCAAATCACTTTTGGTCTGAGAATCACAACATAAACAAGAAATAGAACTGATCAAACAAGCAAAGAAACCTCTGGAACTACAGATTTGGGAAAACATATTTATTACAAAGAAACAGGACCTCTTGATGAATTTTGAAATTCCTACTGTAGATGACGTCAAACTTACCAGAGCATCAGATGGCAACACGACACCAAGCCAGATGCAGACAGCGGATGCACCATCAGTCAACCACAGAACTGAAGATAGGGAAGTAGTTCCCAGAAACTAGTCTAACAGAACTGAGGATAGGGAAGAAGTTCCCAGAAACTAGTCTAACAGAACTGAGGATAGGGAAGTAGTTTCCAGAAACTAGTCTAACAGAACTGAGGATAGGGAATAAGTTCCCAGAAACTAGTCTTACAGAACTGAGGATAGAGAAGAAGTTCCCAGAAACTAGTCTAACAGAACTGAGGATAGGGAAGAAGTTCCCAGAAACTAGACTAACAGAACTGAGGATAGGGAAGAAGTTCCCAGAAACTAGTCTAACAGAACTGAAGATAGGGAAGAAGTTCCCAGAAACTAGTCTAACAGAACTGAGGATAGGGAAGAAGTTCCCAGAAACTAGTCTAACAGAACTGAGGATAGGGAAGTAGTTCCCAGAAACTAGTCTAACAGAACTGAGGATAGGGAAGAAGTTCCCAGAAACTAGTCTAACAGAACTGAGGATAGGGAAGAAGTTCCCAGAAACTAGTCTAACAGAACTGAGGATAGGGAAGAAGTTCCCAGAAACTAGTCTAACAGAACTGAGGATAGGGAAGAAGTTCCCAGAAAATAGTCTAACAGAACTAAGTATAGGGAAGAAGTTCCCAGAAAATAGTCTAACAGAACTGAGGATAGGGAAGTAGTTCCCAGAAACTAGTCTAACAGAACTGAGGATAGGGAAGAAGTTCCCAGAAACTAGTCTAACAGAACTGAGGATAGGGAAGAAGTTCCCAGAAACTAGTCTAACAGAACTGAGGATAGGGAAGTAGTTCCCAGAAACTAGTCTAACAGAACTGAGGATAGGGAAGTAGTTCCCAGAAACTAGTCTAACGGAACTGAGGATAAGGAAGAAGTTCCCAGAAACTAGTCTAACAGAACTGAGGATAGGGAAGAAGTTTCCAGAAACCAGTCTAACAGAACTGAGGATAGGGAAGAAGTTCCCAGAAACTAGTCTAACAGAACTGAGGTTAGGGAAGAAGTTCCCAGAAACTAGCCTAACAGAACTGAAGATAGGGAAGTAGTTCCCAGAAACTAGTCTAACAGAACTGAGGATAGGGAAGAAGTTCCCAGAAACTAGTCTAACAGAACTAAGGATAGGGAAGTAGTTCCCAGAAACTGGTCTAACAGAACTGAGGATAGGGAAGTAGTTCCCAGAAACTAGTCTAACAGAACTGTTGATAGGGAAGTAGTTCCCAGAAACTAGTCTAACATAACTGAGGATAGGGGGTCTAACAGAACTGAGGATAGGGAAGTAGTTCCCAGAAACTAGTCTAACAGAACTGAGGATAGGGAGGTAGTTCCCAGAAACTAGTCTAACAGAACTGAGGATAGGGAAGAAGTTCCCAGAAACTAGTCTAACAGAACTGAGGATAGGGAAGAAGTTCCCAGAAACTAGTCTAACAGAACTGAGGATAGGGAAGTAGTTCCCAGAAACTAGTCTAACAAAACTGAGGATAGGGAAGAAGTTCCCAGCAACTAGTCTAACAGAACTGAGGATAGGGAAGTAGTTCCCAGAAACTAGTCTAACAGAACTGAGGATAGGGAAGTATTTCCCAGAAACTAGTCTAACAAAACTGAGGATAAGGAAGAAGTTCCCAGAAACTAGTCTAACAGAACTGAGGATAGGGAAGAAGTTCCCAGAAACTAGTCTAACAGAACTAAGTATAGGGAAGAAGTTCCCAGAAACTAGTCTAATAGAACTAAGGATGTGGAAGTAGTTCCCAGAAACTAGTCTAACAGAACTGAGGATAGGGAAGAAGTTCCCAGAAACTAGTCTAACAGAACTGAGGATAGGGAAGTAGTTCCCAGAAACTAGTCTAATAGAACTAAGGATGTGGAAGTAGTTCCCAGAAACTAGTCTAACAGAACTGAGGATAGGGAAGAAGTTCCCAGAAACTAGTCTAACAGAACTGAGGATAGGGAAGTAGTTCCCAGAAACTAGTCTAATAGAACTAAGGATGTGGAAGTAGTTCCCAGAAACTAGTCTAACAGAACTGAGGATAGGGAAGAAGTTCCCAGAAACTAGTCTAACAGAACTGAGGATAGGGAAGAAGTTCCCAGAAACTAGTCTAACAGAACTAAGTATAGGGAAGAAGTTCCCAGAAACTAGTCTAACAGAACTGTTGATAGGGAAGTAGTTCCCAGAAACTAGTCTAATAGAACTAAGGATGTGGAAGTAGTTCCCAGAAACTAGTCTAACAGAACTGAGGATAGGGAAGAAGTTCCCAGAAACTAGTCTAACAGAACTGAGGATAGGGAAGAAGTTATCAGAAACTAGTCTAACAGAACTAAGTATAGGGAAGAAGTTCCCAGAAACTAGTCTAACAGAACTGAGGATAGGGAAGTAGTTCCCAGAAACTAGTCTAATAGAACTAAGGATGTGGAAGTAGTTCCCAGAAACTAGTCTAACAGAACTGAGGATAGGGAAGAAGTTCCCAGAAACTAGTCTAACAGAACTGAGGATAGGGAAGTAGTTCCCAGAAACTAGTCTAACAGAACTGAGGATAGGGAAGAAGTTCCCAGAAAGTAGTCTTCATTAAAACACTTGTAAGTGGAGAAAAGTATATACAAGATTGACTCATTTGCCTAATTTTAGTAATAATGTGATTTGAAGTTTTCACTTTAACAGTAATTGTTTCTTTGTAATGTCCTTAAAGGTAAGTCATATCAGATGATGAATGAAATAGATGAAATGATGCTCAAATGAGCGGGTCCATAAAGCTTAGAGTTACCCATCTTTCAGGATAAGGGAAATACCTGGAAAAAAACCTTATACTGATAACCCACCCAACAGTAATTTTTAATCATGACCATACAATTCATGCATAATTTTCTGGTTATGTAAATTTTGATGATAATGGTTTTCTTCATTATCTTTCTGCAAATATTTTCATAATGCAATAACATTCATTAACAAATAACAAATATAAAGTCATAGAAATTATGTAACTCAAATAAATAATAAACATATTCAAACAGCATATCATAAATAAGAAATATGTACAAGAAACATTCTATTTAGTTTATGTTTACCCTTAAATGCTAACAGTACAAAAAAAGTAAAGCATTTTTCTCACAATGTATTTATCTAATCTCCTTTTGCTTAAACAAATATTTTCCTTAACTCTGTTATTTATTTTACATCACTTTAACTAGGAGATAATATCACTATTTATCCAATAAAGTATATCTCACGGATTAGAGTATAGTAAACAGCCTTCCAGGTCTTCCCTGTCACATGTCCAAAGAGATCTTAACGTTAAGCACCTGTACCTCTGCTTTTACACGTGCCAGGGAGATAGTTCTGATACAGGACCACAAAGGCCTTGGTGCTAGGCAATTGTATCCTTGCTTCTCCTATACATGCTGAATGAATGGCATTAGAGTGCTCTCCAGTCTCCTGCTTTCATTATGGTAGAGCTATTAATATTATCAACTATTTTCATTTTTATAATTTTATTAGGTTTAAGGTGGGATTTTGGTCTATGTTATTTACCTGAGGGAAACCATCAAAAACATGGGATTTGAACCTGAGACCTCTTTAATAAATAGGTGTTATTGAAGAAAGCTCACCTTCTCATTGGCAAACTTCATGTGACAGATGTGACAAGATAAGAGCTTATCTCCCTGGACTGTGAGTGAACGCTTGTAGTGTGTCATGAGATGTTTAGCAAACATCACTACGCTTGTCTCCTCCGTAGAACACAGCTTACAGCGCCATGTGTCTGGTACCTGTCTTGCTCCTAACTGCTTCGCTGGCAGTTGCTGTGCCAGTTTCTCTGTCACCTCGCGACCTGCAAACATTTAGTGTTACACCAATGCAACACTAAACTTGTACACAATAGCACATACAAATATGCAAATCCGTACTTAGCAACATTCCATGGAAGTTTTTCCTCTCTTTTTCTTTCTCCTTCTCCTTCTGCTTTTGTTTTGCTTCATCAGAGCTCTCCTTTTTTCCCTACAAGTAAACAAACACAAAATTAATTCGATTTGTGTGACCATACATCACTTAACCTAATGAAAACATGTAATAATGAATCTGTTACTTCCCAAAGACTAAAGTGCTCTACTGTAGCTTCTGCAAATCTATCAAAGAACAAGGAAGAACAATAAAACATTAAGTCCTTATACTAGGGAAGCTGGTCTCCCCTAATGACATTTCATATGACATTTCAAATGGAAGAGTGTGTTTTTTTCTCTCTTCCAAGAAATAACTGAAGAATTAACAAATAGGCACAAAAATACTGGTAAAAAATTTATCCTTGGAGATAAAATCCCTTCTAACAGAAAACAAATGTGTAATACTATCAAATGTCTGCCCAGTAATACCAAAGTACGTCGCTGAAGAAAGTTACTAAAATTAAGTACTAAACCAGTGTCAAAACTATCTCCTATTAGAGCAGGGATTCCATTACCTGACATGCTTAGTTTCAGAAGACAAATGCACTTAACAAATAAAAGCATTAATAACATTTGTTATCAGATTCTCATACCTGCTTTATATGTCACACCCTACATTAGAATAGATTTAATATTTATTAGCTTTGGGGGGGAATCCGTAGCGGTAGAGCTAAACCATCTCAACAAACACTAGTTACACCACGCGGTAGGGTGGACATGTTATTTTACTGATAACTAGCTTACCTGCATGGTGGTGAAAGGTGGAAGGTCCAGCGAAGGAAAACTCACAAATGCATTTTAAAAAAGAGGTTTAATAATTCCAGACAACTTACATTCAATGAGGTTTGTGTTCCGGAGGGTTGCTACCAACACAATATGTAAAACCAACGGGCATTTTGTGAAATAATGACTTAACTCAGATGCAGTAAGTTACCTCGATCAATGTTCTAATGTAATAAACAAGTCCTGAAGGTTTTAAAGCAATATCCGTTCTGCAAGTTGAGAAAAGCTACATTATACCGTATTTATACAAATCTAATGTGCACCTTTTTTGAACAAATGTAGTACCCAAAATCATGGTGCATATTAGTTTTGGGTGAAAATCTGTTCCATAGAATGCCAGTGACTTCATTATTTTTTCATTTATTATGTCACAGTGAATTGCTGAGGTACATTTATCTTTAGCCTATTATTGGGTATTGGTGTAATTTGCAGCAGAACTACACTGTTATTGAAAAGGGGGAAAAGGAAGTGCTTTTAGTTACAATGTGGAGGGCAAAAGAGAAGAACATCCTATGATTATTATGAAGCAAAGGGTTAGAAACAGTGATGTATTTAACATTTAAAAGTAATGAGTCAGTAATTCAAACACAAACATCACTCAAAATACTTTGAGTGAATCGAGAAGATATGTCAATAACTTCTCGATTCACTTTTGCGCTAAGTTGTGCTTCACTGTCTCTATACTTCTTTCAATTTTATACTTTGACTTTCAGTGATGTTGTTGTTTTCAAATGCTAGGCTTTGGCAATGAAGCCATTAGCTCTCTTGCTCTCCAATATTTCTGTGTAGTGGGTCTGGCAGGTAGGACTTCACAGGTTAGAAGATGTTCTTCAGTCATTTCCTCTTCTTTGTTGTCAAATGCTAGGCTTTGGCAATGAAGCCATTAGCTCTCTTGCTTTCCAATATTTCTGTGTAGTGGGTCCGGCAGGTAGGACTTCACAGGTTAGAAGATGTTCTTCAGTCATTTCCTCTTCTTTGTTGTCAAATGCTAGGCTTTGGCAATGAAGCCATTACCTCTCTTGCTCTCCAATATTTCTGTGTAGTGGGTCCGGCAGGTAGGACTTCAAAGGTTAAAAGATGTTCTTCAGTCATTTCCTCTTCTTTGTTGCACGGAGGACAATTTGGACTTGTATAAATTCCTATTCTGTGTAAGTGTTTGGCCAAATAATCATGTTCCATAAGTAATCTAAAATTTGCTACTGCAGCTTTACGTGGGATTTATGGAATAATTTCTGGATTTTTAATTAAAATGTTCCATTTTTTATCTTTGGCTTTGTTAGATATTGATTGGTTTTGTTTGTTTTTATATTTACTTTTGATTAATCTTTTTATGGATGTAAAGGGTAAGCTTTTAGTTTTGTTCTGAATTAAATTTGCACCTTTTTTGCCAAGAAAATCAGCTGATTCATTAATCCTAGATTTTTATTTATTTATTTGTCAATAGACTGCAAAGTAGTTTCTGACATTGCCAATTACAATATAAAAGTTTACAATTATAGGATATAGAGCAAAATATAAACAGTATAAAAACATATTTACAGATCATCAACTTTGTACAAATATTTATCCATTAAAAAGTATTTTAATTTGTTTTGAAATTGCTTCGTACCGTTTAATGCTTTAATTGATGTTGGCAGTCTATTAAATAAAATGTGTCCCATTATAAAAACATCTCTATCAGTAGATCGTTTAGAAGCACAGTCTCTAAAATAGTCATTGTTGCATCTGGTATTATAATTGTGTACATCAGCAGTCTTCAAATTTATCTTACTTACAACAAAAAGAATTGCTTTATATACATATAGTGAGTATAGTGTGAACATTTTATTTTGTTTTGTTTTGTTGTATTTTCCAGCAATTCCACAATGTGCAGGTATTCACTGTAATATAATTCTTTTCTGTAGTTTTTTAAGTTGTTGGATCATTTTGTGACATTCTTTAATTTGGATTTACCTCATTTTATATGAACTTATTGCACATAATGCTGCTTTAGAATCAGAAAGTATGACAGCATTTTTGAATTTATCTATTCTGTATAGAAGATATTGGAGTGAAATATGAATAGCCGTTACTTGTGCATCAAAATTTGTTGTGTGGTATCCTGCTGGTTGATAGAATGAGAACAGTGCACACTTAATTCCTGCTCCTGAGTTGTTGTCCAAGTTAGATCCATCTGTGTAGATATGTAACCATTCTTCAGGTGGGTATCTATTGTTCACAGTTTCTAATGCTAGTGCTTTTAGTACAGGTTTGGAAGTTTCAGATTTTGTAACTATTTGTTCTAAATCTAACTGAATATTAATTGGTTCATTTTTCATGTTGTATTAGTGCCTGCTCCTCTAAAGTTAGATGTATTGGATAGTTCCGAGTTAAGGCTTGCATTGCCGTGATTGGAGTTGATTTTGCTGCACCGGTTATTAGTCGCAGGACCTGATTTCAGCATACTTCTAGGTGATTTATGTTAGAACTGTTTGCTGTAATTATTACCTCTGCTTTTATAATGGGACAGATTTTATTTAATAGACTGCCAACATCAATTAAAGCATTAAATGGTACGAAGCAATTTCAAAACAAATTAAAATACTTTTTAATGGATAAATGTTTGTACAAAGTTGATGATCTGTAAATATGTTTTTATACTGTTTATATTTTGCTCTATATCCTATAATTGTAAACTTTTAGATTGTAATTGACAATGTCAGAAACTGTTTTGCAGTCTATTGATAAATAAATAAATCCTTAAAAAAAAAAAAAAAAAATAAAAAAAAAATTATAAAGAAGTATTGGCTTGATGAATGTTGTGTATGTGGTGTTCAGTGTCTCCCGATTACTGCCCCACTCAACACCAGCTAATCTTTTCAAAATTGAAAATTTTTTTGTTGATTTGTTAACTACTGCTTCAATATGATGTCTCCAAGATAATCTTGAATCAAAAATTGTTCCTAAATATTTTGTTTCATATGTTTGTTTCAGGTTTGTTTTCTTGAACTGCAGATTTAGTTTAGGGATTTTCTTTTTTAAGCTAAATATTTGGAATGCTGTTTTATCAATATTTATTTTCATCAAATTGTTGTCAGTCCACTTTTCCAATAGCCTTTTCCATTGAAGTTTTGGATTTCTCTATTTGTGGGGAAGAAGTCCACATGATCATGTCATCTGCAAAAAGTGCTGTCTTTATTTCTGTGTTTGATACAGCTGTGGGAAGATCACTGATGTAGATGTTGAACAAGGTTGTACTCAGTACTGCACCTTGTGGTAGGTCCATTTTTATTTGTCGGAATTTGGATGTACTGTCATTGTATTTTGTAGCACAGAAACGTTGAGAGAGAAACTGAGTGATCCAATTTAACATGTTATCTTGAATGCCTAGTTTTGAAAGTTTCTCAAGAAGTTTATGCTTCCATACTGAAGCATATGCTTTTTCAAAATCAATGAAAACTGACAGCGTATCTTGATTTTTGTTGAAAGATTCTTTGACATCTTGGGCTAATTGAATTGTATTTTCTTTAGTAGATAAGTGTTGTCTGAGTGATGTTTGTGTTTGAATTACCGACTCATTACTTTCAAACATCTTACGATGCTTCTTTAAAGCATAAAGTAATCCTTTATACTGAAAAAAATGGTAATAGAAAGGCAGGAAGGGAGTTCACTGTATCAGAGAATAACGTTTGCTTATGGTGAAAACAGAAATGGGCATTATTTGCTACTAAAGTTAGTAGGAAGAAATGTACACGTTCTCGAACAATTTGTCACCTAATAGACTACTTTCAATCCTACAATCTGATGGTTTATAAAAACCATAAATTCATTGTTGCATAAAATAAATTTAAATAAAATACCTATTATTCTGTCACTGATGCACATTACATTCAATACAAACCCTTTTTTCAAAATTTTAAGTTTCAAAATATGGGGTGCGCATTAGATTCACGGAAATACAGTATATTAAAAAATCATAACTTACCAAAAAAGGCCTCTGAAGTTTTCAGAGCATTCCTGAACCATATGCTAGGTCATCTTCCAATTTCCTCTTACATACTCTTCTGTGCTGCATTATCCTCTACTCCATTGCTCTAAATGGTTTATTAGGGGCCCTAATCCTACTCTTTTAATAAATTACTGTATTGCTACAAAAGTGAATCGAGAAGATATTGACACATTGCTTCACTCACACTGTTTATTCACAGGACATGTTTTAAGAGCTCTTGCTCCTATCATCAGCTGATACTCGATTAGTGTAAGTTGTAGTGGTTTCCTCTTTCTCCGTGTTGTCAATATCTTCTTGATTCACTTTTGTACTAATTTGTGCTTCACTGTCCCTATGCTTCTTCCAAGTTTATACTGTATTGCTCTTCATTGTCTTCAAGTTCCTTAGCAGATCTACTAACGTCTGTTGGAACTACACCTACCTGAGTTGATGTGTACTGGAGATTAGGACTTACATTACGAGGTGTGTTCAAGTTGTAACACCTATTTTTTTTCTCATAAAGAAATCACTAGAAAAATGTGAAACTAGTGTCACTTCTCAATGTATTCTCCCTCTAGCCGTACAGATTTTTCACAGTGTCGACGCCATGATTCCATGGCCGCTGCAAATGCTTCTTTAGGAGGTGTATTGACCACTGGAAAATCACCGAGGTAATAGCGGCATGACTAGTGAATTTACGACCACAGAGAGTGTCTTTCATCATGGGAAACAGCCAAAAGTCACTAGGAGCCAGGTCAGGTGAGTAGGGAGCATGAGCAATCACTTCAAAGTTGTTGTCACAAAGAAATTCCTGCACTGACTTTGCCCGATGCACTGGTGCAGTGTCTTGATAAAAGAGCACATGTCTAACCTTTTCTGCCCATTTTTCACGCAATGCTGGGAGAAGTTTATACTTCAAAACATTTTGGTAGGATGTAGCTGTGACCGTAGTGCCCTTTGGAATGCAATGAGTAAGGATTACACCACTGCTATCCCAGAAGATGGCCACTATCATTTTGTCAGCACTGGCGCTCACCCGAAATTTGTTTGGTGGCGGTGACTGTGTGCTTCCACTGAGCTGACTGGCGCTTCTTGCAGGGTTGTAAAAGGGCATCCACGTCTTATCCATTGTCACACTTGATTAAAAGAAAGTTCCATTCATGCCATAATCACCCGTCAACATCACCTGACAATTTTCCACGCGCGCAGCCTTGTGATCATCCGTCAGCATTCGTGGCATACACCTGGAAGACACTTTTCGCATTTTCAGATCTTCATGCAGGATTGTGTGCACAGATTCCATGAAAATGACCATTTTGGAGGCAATGTCTGCAATGCTCAATCGGCGATCCTCCAAAACAGTGTTCTCCACTCGCTGGATCATGTCGTCAGACCAGCTGGTGCGAGGCTGTGACTGTCTTGGTTTATGTCACACGATGTTCTGCCTTCATTGAACTGTCGCACCCAGGAATGGACATTAGACAGATCCATGGTACCATCACCACATACCTCACTCAACTGGCAATGAATTTCAATATGAGTCACATCACGAAAATGGAGAAAACGAATTATTACACGCTGTTCTTGCAATGAAAACATTATTTTAAGTATCAAAAACAGTCCTAATTTTCGTCGCTGGCACTAGAGTTCTATGCACTGTACAGTGAGCCGTCTCTGTCACGCAATCACAAAAAGTCCACGTGTATTTAAAAAAAAACAGAAGTTGCTATCTGGTCCCAGTCCTGAACAAGAAAATAGGAGGCGTTATAACTTGAATGCAACTCGTATTTGTTGAGGCAGCTATTTTAGGTTTACCAACATTTTTCCTTTTCTTAAACACTTTTAAATTGCTTCTTCTAAACATTTTAACACATAAATGTCATATAATGCAAATGCAAGATAAAAATTCACTAGTTGAATTCCAAAAAACACATGTAATAAGCAATATTACACTGAAAAAAACTAACTTTCTACTATCTGTGGTATGAATTCACTGAACTAATGGACCCAACAGATTGACCAAGTCTAAAATGTCCTTCTGAACACTAACCATCCCTCAGTAGTGCAATAAATTTGATTGTTTTATCACAGTAAGCTCAATGAATTACAAGTTTTAATTAAGAAGTGTCTTGCCCACTTAAATTAATTTCAAACCTGTTTTAAATATGTTGGAGAAACTCTCTTTTGTGCGACGTGCTAATATTTTCTAAATCCAAAGGTGGACGTATATACATGCGCAAGCAGACGACCAGCCATATCTCGTGTTGCAGCCAGCATGAGAAAGATATGTAGAACTTGTAGCAAACCTCTGCAAAAATGCCCCAGACATAGATGACGCAGTCCATGTGCAAAGGAACATGGTTTGAGCAGGCTAAGTTATCATCTGGTCAAATTTTGTTACTCATTCACTGCTTTACACATAAACAAACCTACGACACGACGATAATGAAGTGCTCTGTAGGAAATACATGTATGAGCTCACGGACTGTATCAGACTGGTTCGGCTACTGCTGCGAAGTGTGCATGATGTCAAATGACACCAACTATACTGCAAGAGGGTCACATCCTTCAAATCGACGAATACAAAATAGGACAACACAAGTTTCATTGTGGGCATGTCGTAGAGGGCAACTGGATCTTGGGAATGATCGATGTGGAAACGAATGAGGTGTGGATGACGATATGCCCCAACAACAGGAGGGATGCAAATATGCTCTACAGTCTAATTGCAGCAACCACAATGAAACTTATGTCTTCCTATTTTGCATTCGTCGATTTCAATGACGTGACAAGGACTGCCAATTTTCGCCCTTGCAGTATACTTGGTGTCATTTGACATCATGCACACTTCGCGGCAGTAGCCGAACCAGTCCAATACAGTCCGTGAGCTCACATATGTATTTCCTAAGGAGCACTCCATTATTGTCGTGTCGTAGGATTGTTTATGTGCAAAGCAGTGAATGAGTAACAAAATTTGACTGGGCGATTTCTTAGCCTGCTCAAACCATGTTAGTGTTTAGTTAGCTATGTGGTGCAATTTAGGTACTACTTTGTGTTAGTCTGCTAGATAGTGCTTTTTCGGGACAAGTAAGACTATTGGCAGCATTGCGTTCAGTGGAGAAACAAGCATAGTTTTGCTGCACTGAATTCTTCAGAATGGCTACATTACACAGTAAGTAAATAAACAAACAAACAATAAATAACGTTAAAAGAGTGCCCTCCAACACGAAATTGCACTAAAAAGTAAAGAAATGATATTAAAAATCATGATTGTAGATAAAAACATAAAAAAGTGTGAAGGAATTAGAAAAAAATCGCTGGGTTGCATATTAGAAAGAAGAGCCAATATGTTTAAAACTGAGTAAACCACATAAATTATATATCATTTTAAATCTGAAACACCACAGATTACATTAAAACAAAATACCAAATAACACAAGTTTCAAGATGTCTTACCCTTCTGGAATGCCTTAAACAGTGTCCATAAATAAAAATTCAACTTCAGTTTTGTCAAGACATAATATCCAATCTTGCAACATAACATACGCTCAAGCTTCTCCGCACACATCAGATTCTAGTACCCAGATTGAGAATAGGTCACTCAAAAATCAGTCACAACTATCGTCTAGAAATATGAGGTGCATTCAAGTTATAACACCTTTTTTTTTTTCAGGATTGGGACCAGATAGGAAGTTCTGTTTTTTAAAAATACACGTGAACTATCTGTGAATGTGTGACAGAGATGGCAGCAGTGTACAGTGCATAGAACTCTAGTGGCAGCGATGAGAGTATGGACTTTTTTTATACTTAAAATGGCAACATTTTCATTGCAAGAACAGTGTGTAATCATTTGTTTTCTCCATTTTCGTGGTGCAACACCTTTGAAATTCATTGCCAGTTGAACGAGGTATGTGGTGAAGGTACCATGGATGTGTCCACTGGCATTCCTTGGTGTGACAGTTCAATGAAGGCAGAACATCATGTAACAACAAACCAAGACAGTCATGGCCTCACACCAGCCGGTCTGACAACATGATCCAGCAAGTGGAGAACATTGTTTTGGAAGATCACCGATTGAGCGTTGCAGACATTGCCTCCAAAATTGGCATTTCTGTGGGATCTGTGCACACAATCCTGCATGAAGATCTGAAAATACAAAAAGTGTCTTCCAGGTGGGTGCCACGAATGCTGACAGATAATCACAAGTCTGTGCGCATGGCAAATTGTCAGGTGATGTTGATGCGTGAATGGAACTTTCGACTGTCACAATGGAAACGTGGATGCCCTTTTCCAACCCTGAAATTAAGTGCCAGTCAGCTCAATGGAAGCACACAGACTTACCGCCACCAAACAAATTTCGGGTGAGTGCCAGTGCTAACAAAATGATGGTGGCCATCTATGGGACAGCAGTGGTGTAATCCTTACTCATTGCATTCCAAAGGGCACTACGGTGACAGCTGCATCCTACCAAAATGTTTTGAAGAATAAACTCCTCCCAGCATTGTGTCAAAAATGGGCGGAAAAGGTTGGACATGTGCTCTTTCATCAAGACAACGTAATGCAGGAGTTTCATGACAACAACAACAACTTTGAGGTGATTACTCATGATCCCTGCTCACCTG
This sequence comes from Mantis religiosa, assembly GCA_030765055.1. Taxonomy (NCBI): domain Eukaryota; kingdom Metazoa; phylum Arthropoda; class Insecta; order Mantodea; family Mantidae; genus Mantis; species Mantis religiosa. The sequence goes on along the minus strand of JAUKNK010000101.1, from coordinate 2,260,173 downwards.
ACCTGGATCCTAGCGACTTTTGGCTGTATCCCACGATGAAAGACACTCTCAGTGGTCGCAGATTCATTAGTTGTGCTACTAATGCCTCAGCAATTTTCCAGTGGTCAAAAGACACTCCTAAAGAAGTGTTTGCAGTGGCCATGGAATCATGTCGTCAATGTTGTGAAAAATGTGTACGGCTAGAGGGAGAAGTGACACCTTCACATTTTTCTTGTGATTAACTTGAGCACACCATCGCACACCCATCTCCCATGCTACTCTACAGACCATTAAACACATCATGGAATGCCTACAGTACAGTGTTTCCAGATATCCAGTAATCTCCAAGAAGTGTTAAACTAATGCACAAATAATGTGCAGTTGTCATTAATCGACTCTTTAAAGTTAATTTATATTTGATTAATATTGCAGAGTTTAAAATTGCAAATTATCATTGTTATTTTTAATGTTATAAAATTGCAATATGACCTTTAATGTTAAAGCGACTATAAACAAGCTCAAATAAAAGAAATTAGAAAGGTTATAACATTTATTTTACAAAAATGTCCACTATAATAATTAAGACTAAATACTAAAACAAAACTTTTGATATAGTTACATTCGCTGTCAAATCCACAGTAAATGGTACTACTCCCATCTTAACAGCATAGTATGGGGCATACCACACTTTTAGTTGCTCCCCCGACTGTATGTCCTTCATCACAGTGAAGAATATATTCTGGTCCATCTGCAATTATACAATGCATATATCTTTTTTAGAAAATTTAGTCTATGTGAGACAAATGTACATCATAACTAAAGCTTGGCACACAGACATTATCTGTAATGATAAACAATGAAACAGGCACAATCATTTGTTCATTTACTACGTAAAGCATTTTGACATCACAAAATAATATAGATATAATAAGTAGCCAAATCCTATATATATAAAATTTATTAAACTCTGTATTCTTCTATGAAGTATGTCTCCCTCATCATTTCATATACCATTCAGGATGGCCCTGTTATTCCAACTTGGGTAATCCTCTTCATGAACATTACTTTTATTCTTGCTATTCTGATCAGATTTCTGATCTTCAGCTTTTCCCACATAATTTCAATTCCATATGTTATCACTGATGCTACTACCGTCTTGAATAGTCTCACCGCCATGCAAGTTGATAAGATTGCTATGTTTGGAATGTTGATAACAGATAACAGAAGAAAAATTTAAACTTAAAGCAATTAAAAAGTACCTTGTAGAAAACCCAGTCTACTCTATAGATGAGTATAAAAGGTTAAATTAAAGCTTAAATAGTAAAGGTACCCTCTGCATATTTTATTATATTTTATTATTTTAATACTGTTATGTACAGATTGTATTTGTTAAACCTGTTGACGTATCCTATGTATTTGGATCATATGGATGAAAAAAAGGTTACCCTGAAGGCCGTAATTGCCATATGGGAGTGTCTAAGCTATGTAAAACTGATTACTATGACAAGCACGACTTAGATATTTAGGGCAGATCAAAACCAGTTTCCAGTAATGGACATGCTGATGATGATGTTTAGTTAGATAGATTTATTCACTGTTAATGTAACAAAGTATACATGCACCTTTGTCTGTGAGTATTGTGTTTATGTATTCTCTGTATGAAATATAGGGGATGAATAAATTAAATTGAAAAATTGTACAAGGCCCTCATTGCTGCTGCTCTTTCCTGAATATGTATACCAAGGATGCTGCTGTTATCTGCAGTGTTATTTGCAGATATTTATAATTTCCTACTTTTTGCAGTGGCTTCTTGTTAATGTTATATTGTCCTTGGGCATTGATTTCCCCCCTTTTCTGAATGTCATTTGTACTATCTTTTCTTTGTTTATATGTATGATGTTTCCCTCTGTCCATGTCTACAGTCTGTGTACTGCCCTTTGTACATCCTACTTCTCTACTGCTCCAATCACCATGTCGTCTGCATATAGGATCAGCTCCGTTTTCGATCCTTCCTCTACTATGCTGTTCACATCTGCTGTGTGTAAATGTTTAAAAGTGTGTGACTCATGGAATTCCCTTGCATGACTCCATTTGTCTGTACTATGTCTTCAGAGATTTCCATGTTGTTGTTTATTCGGATTATGTTCCTCTGTAGAAAGGCATCAATTATTATGGCTAATGGGTCTCTCTCGCTGATTGTCTGTTTTATTTTCTTCATCAGCTTCGAGACAATGTAGACAATGAATACAAGAAAGACATAAAATAAATGCTTTTTCAGGAGGACGGTTTGTGTCAATTCTAGAAGTAGAGGTCCATGGTTGATTAACACTATTGTTTTTACTCCAAGATAAATGTTTCAGAGTTTGATACTGAACACTTTATTCTGTATCACAAGACAAGCCAAACATTACTTTATCTATGAAGCTGTGTAAGCAAAAACTACATTATTACTAAAATTAGGCAAATGAGTCAATCTTGTATATACTTTTCTCCACTTACAAGTGTCTTAATGAAGACTAGTTTCTGGGAACTTCTTCCCTATCCTCAGTTCTGTTAGACTAGTTTCTGGGAACTACTTCCCTATCCTCAGTTCTGTTAGACTAGATTCTAGGAACTACTTCCGTATCCTCAGTTCTGTTAGACTAGTTTCTGGGAACTACTTCCCTATCCTCAGTTCTGTTAGACTAGATTCTAGGAACTACTTCCCTATCCTCAGCTGTTAGACTAGTTTCTGGGAACTACTTCCCTATCCTCAGTTCTGTTAGACTAGTTTCTGGGAACTACTTCCCTATCCTCAGTTCTGTTAGACTAGATTCTAGGAACTACTTTCCTATCCTCAGTTCTGTTAGACTAGTTTCTGGGAACTACTTCCCTATCCTCAGTTCTGTTAGACTAGTTCTAGGAACTTCTTCCCTATCTTCAGTTCTGTTAGACTAGTTTCTGGGAACTTCTTGCCTATCCTCAGTTCTGTTAGACTAGTTTCTGGGAACTTCTTCCCTATCTTCAGTTCTGTTAGACTAGTTTCTGGGAACTTCTTCCCTATCTTCAGTTCTGTTAGACTAGTTTCTGGGAACTACTTCCCTATCCTCAGTTCTGTTAGACTAGTTTCTGGGAACTATTTCCCTATCCTCAGTTCTGTTAGACTAGTTTCTGGGAACTACTTCCCGATCCTCAGTTCTGTTAGACTAGTTTTTGGGAACTTCTTCCCTATCCTCAGTTCTGTTAGACTAGTTTCTGGGAACTTCTGCCCTATCCTCAGTTCTGTTAGACTAGTTTCTAGGAACTTCTTCCCTATCTTCAGTTCTGTTAGACTAGTTTCTGGGAACTACTTCCCTATCCTCAGTTCTGTTAGACTAGTTTCTGGGAACTACTTCCCTATCCTCAGTTCTGTTAGACTAGTTTCTGGGAACTTCTTGCCTATCCTCAGTTCTGTTAGACTAGTTTCTGGGAACTTCTTCCCTATCCTCAGTTCTGTTAGAATAGTTTCTGGGAACTTCTTCCCTATCTTCAGTTCTGTTAGACTAGTTTCTGGGAACTACTTCCCTATCCTCAGTTCTGTTAGACTAGTTTCTGGAAACTACTTCCCTATCCTCAGTTCTGTTAGACTAGTTTCTGGGAACTACTTCCCTATCCTCAGTTCTGTTAGACTACTTTCTGGGAACTTCTGTCCTATCCTCAGTTCTGTTAGACTAGTTTCTGGGAACTTCTTCCCTATCTTCAGTTCTGTTAGACTAGTTTCTGGGAACTACTTCCCTATCCTCAGTTCTATTAGACTAGTTTCTAGGAACTTCTTCCCTATCCTCAGTTCTGTTAGACTAGTTTCTGGGAACTACTTCCCTATCCTCAGTTCTGTTACACTAGTTCCTGGGAACTTCTGCCATATCCTCAGTTCTGTTAGACTAGTTTCTGGGAACTTCTTCCCTATACTCAGTTCTGTTAGACTAGTTTCTGGGAACTACTTCCATATCCTCAGTTCTGTTAGACTAGTTTCTGGGAACTACTTCCCTATCTTCAGTTCTGTTAGACTAGTTTCTGGGAACTACTTCCCTATCCTCAGTTCTGTTAGACTAGTTTCTGGGAACTACTTCGCTATCTTCAGTTCTGTGGTTGACTGGTGCATCCGCTGTCTGCATCTGGCTTGGTGTCGTGCTGCCATCTAATGTCCTGGTAAGTTTGATGACGTCATCTACCGTGGGAATTTCAAAATTCATCAACAGGTCCTGTTTTTTCGTAATAAATATGTTTCCCCAAATCCGTAGTTCCAGAGATTTTTATCCTGTTTGATCAGTTCTATTTCTTGATTATGTTGTGATTCTCAGACCAAAAGTGATGTGCTATGGCCGATTTGTCCACGTGTTTGAATTTAATATTTCTGAAGTGTTCTTTCATTCTAAAAGGAATCTAGAAACAAGAATGAAAGAACACTTCAGAAATATTAAATTCAAACACACGGACAAGTCGGCCGTAGCACATCACTTTTGGTCTGAGAATCACAACATAAAACAAGAAATAGAACTGATCAAACAGGCAAAGAAACCTCTGGAACTACAGATTTGGGAAAACATATTTATTACAAAGAAACAGAACCTCTTGATGAATTTTGAAATTCCTGCCGTAGATGACATCAAACTTACCAGAGCATCAGATGGCAGCACGACACCAAGCCAGATGGAGACAGCGGATGCACCGTCAGTCAACCACAGAACTGAGGATAGGGAAGAAGTTCCCAGAAACTAGTCTAACAGAACTGAGGATAGGGAAGTAGTTCCCAGAAACTAGTCTAACAGAGCTGAGGATAGGGAAGAAGTTCCCAGAAACTAGTCTAACAGAACTGAGGATAGGGAAGTAGTTCCCAGAAACTAGTCTAACAGAACTGAGGGTAGGGAAGTAGTTCCCAGAAACTAGTCTAACAGAACTGAGGATAGGGAAGTAGTTCCCAGAAACTAGTCTAACAGAACTGAGTATAGGGAAGAAGTTCCCAGAAACTAGTCTAACAGAACTGAGGATAGGGAAGTAGTTCCCAGAAACTAGTCTAACAGAACTGAGGATAGGGAAGAAGTTCCCAGAAACTAGTCTAACAGAACTGAGGATAGGGAAGTAGTTCCCAGAAACTAGTCTAACAGAACTGAGGATAGGGAAGAAGTTCCCAGAAACTAGTCTAACAGAACTGAGGATAGGGAAGAAGTTCCCAGAAAGTTAGTCTAACAGAACTGAAGATAGGGAAGTAGTTCCCAGAAACTAGTCTAACAGAACTGAGGACAGGGAAGACGTTCCCAGAAACTAGTCTAACAGAACTGAGGATAGGGAAGTAGTTCCCAGAAACTAGTCTAACAGAACTGAGGATAGGGAAGAAGTTCCCAGAAACTAGTCTAACAGAACTGAAGATAGGGAAGTAGTTCCCAGAAACTAGTCTAACAGAACTGAGTATAGGGAAGAAGTTCCCAGAAAGTTAGTCTAACAGAACTGAGGATAGGGAAGAAGTTCCCAGAAACTAGTCTAACAGAACTGAGGAAAGGGAAGAAGTTCCCAGAAAGTTAGTCTAACAGAACTGAGGATAGGGAAGTAGTTCCCAGAAACTAGTCTAACAGAACTGAGTATAGGGAAGAAGTTCCCAGAAAGTTAGTCTAACAGAACTGAGGATAGGGAAGAAGTTCCCAGAAACTAGTCTAACAGAACTGAGGAAAGGGAAGAAGTTCCCAGAAACTAGTCTAACAGAACTGAGTATAGGGAAGAAGTTCCCAGAAAGTTAGTCTAACAGAACTGAGGATAGGGAAGAAGTTCCCAGAAACTAGTCTAACAGAACTGAGGATAGGGAAGTAGTTCCCAGAAACTAGTCTAACAGAACTGAGGATAGGGAAGAAGTTCCCAGAAACTAGTCTAACAGAACTGAGGATAGGGAAATAGTTCCCAGAAAGTTAGTCTAACAGAACTGAGGATAGGGAAGTAGTTCCCAGAAACTAGTCTAACAGAACTGAGGATAGGGAAGAAGTTCCCAGAAACTAGTCTAACAGAACTGAGTATAGGGAAGAAGTTCCCAGAAACTAGTCTAACAGAACTGAGGATAGGGAAGTAGTTCCCAGAAACTAGTCTAACAGAACTGAGTATAGGGAAGTAGTTCCCAGAAACAAGTCTAACAGAACTGAGGATAGGGAAGTAGTTCCCAGAAACTAGTCTAACAGAACTGAGAATAGGGCAGAAGTTCCCAGAAACTAGTCTAACAGAACTGAGGATAGGGAAGTAGTTCCCAGAAACTAGTCTAACAGAACTGAGAATAGGGCAGAAGTTCCCAGAAACTAGTCTAACAGAACTGAGGATAGGGAAGAAGTTCCCAGAAACTAGTCTAACAGAACTGAGGATAGGGAAGAAGTTCCCAGAAACTAGTCTAACAGAACTGAGGATAGGGAAGTAGTTCCCAGAAACTAGTCTAACAGAACTGAGGATAGGGAAGTAGTTCCCAGAAACTAGTCTAACAGAACTGAGGATAGGGAAGTAGTTCCCAGATACTAGTCTAACAGAACTGAGGATAGGGAAGAAGTTCCCAGAAACTAGTCTAACAGAACTGAGTATAGGGAAGAAGTTCCCAGAAACTAGTCTAACAGAACTGAGGATAGGGAAGAAGTTCCCAGAAACTAGTCTAACAGAACTGAGGATAGGGAAGTAGTTCCCAGAAACTAGTCTAACAGAACTGAGGATAGGGAAGTAGTTCCCAGAAACTAGTCTAACAGAACTGAGGATAGGGAAGAAGTTCCCAGAAACTAGTCTAACAGAACTGAGTATAGGGAAGAAGTTCCCAGAAACTAGTCTAACAGAACTGAAGATAGGGAAGTAGTTCCCAGAAACTAGTCTAACAGAACTGAGGATAGGGAAGAAGTTCCCAGAAACTAGTCTTCATTAAAACTCTTGTAAGTGGAGAAAAGTATATACAAGATTGACTCATTTGCCTAATGTTAGTAACAATATCACTCCACTTTCTGAAATACTTCTTTTTATTCTATACAATAACTACATATTTGTTATTTCTGGTCCTTGGAATGTCATATGAATTCCTTTTGCTATCCGCCAGCTTTTAGATGGCCTATCAAATAAGGTAAGCTTTTTCTGAAACCTAACATATTACAAAGATTCTAGGAACATCATAAAAGCCATGCTGTACAGAATTAAGTCCCTTAAGGGAGAGGTTCCTACCCCTTCAACTGCTGTGGATCCCTAGCACTCGTGGTACTTCTGACGTTACTAGACATATCGAGGGCCATTACATAGAGCTCCTCCTGAAGGGGAACTGTTTAGATTGGGTTGGTCTCAGTGGGGCAATGGTTCCAGACAGCTATGAGCATTGGATACACCTGGCCTCATAGCCCCCATAGTGACTTGGAGATGCCTCAAGAGTCTCTGGTACCTGTCTGGAGTAGGTAGATTGCTGACAGTCCTTTCAAGGTTATCATATTCTACCTGGACAGAAGAATATGCATAATTGGTCTATAAACTCCTGTCCATAATGGAGGGGACTTTTTAGATTCAAGATATTGCTCCAAAGAGCTACAGAGAATTTTAGTTCCCCCTGGTAAGAGAAGGAGTGTTAGATCTCACAACAACTTGTATAGAATGAAGCTACACTATAAGCCTAACAAGCTCTGTCATTTCATGAAGAATCACAGCAGAATGTGTACTTTCACATCTTTACATCATAAGTCAGTTTTTCATGATAAGCCTACAATCTTCACACAATAATACATTTCAGTAAAATGCCTGCAACAAATACACAAAAACTTATGGCAAATTTACATGATAAACAACCACTTATCTTCTGAGATAGCCAGGCTGTACTTAAATAGTCATATGATAACCCAGGGCTAAAATATGCTCACAGAAGTGTGAAACTCAATTTGTCTGGGTGATGGGTCATAGTGTCATAGAGGGAAATGAACGTGCAAGATAAGGAGCAATGTTACAATTTACTGCATCAGAGGAACATCTCATTGTTTTGCAACAACTGGTTTAAAATAGAACATTATAAAACCTGACTAAACCCTTCGCGAGCGGAAAACCATATATGGGTGATGCGTCCAGTCACCCACAAGTGGAAACACATATATGGGTGCGCAGTTATAGAGCTATTGTAGTCAGCTATTGTCGCTTGTATAAGTCAGATATAGTGCCAGCAGAGGGCAGGGAATGTGCTATCAAACATTGGTGGTCGGTAAATCCCCGAATTTGCTTTGTCAGGAATTCCTTTCATTGTTCTCACCAGTAAAGCAATAAACAGTGCAGTGTTTGGTACTAGTAAGCCTCATTTTATTTCGTTTTTTGGCACAATGGCAGCACAGAAAGGGATGACGGACAAAGAAATTGAAGCTTTGTTGAACAAGAGCGATAGTGATTTGTCAGTTTTTGAGTTCAGTGATAATGAGAGTGAAATATGCGAGAATTTGTGTGTAAGTGCATGTGAGTGTGAGAGTGACTCAAGTGATACTGCAGATAACAGTACACCTAGCTGGGCAGAGGTGAGTAATTTTGATCCTGGCCCTACATCTGTTATACCAGTGCACAATATCCAGCAGAGACCGATTCTTCCTTCTCACTTTGATGAGAATACTCCTCCCACAGATTTTTTCAGACTATTTTTTGATGATGAAATTCTGAAAATAATTACTGAGGAAACCTGCATTTAAGGGAAAAAAAACACACACACACACACACACGCACGCACACACGCACACACACACACACACACACACACACACACACACACACACACACACACACACACACACACACACACACACACACACACACACAAAAAAAGGTGACACCTCCATCAAAGAAAGCCAGGATTGCATCCTGGAATCCCCCAACAATTGTTGACATAAAAGCACTAATTGGGGTGGTTATCAACATGGGGCTTCACCCTACCTCTGACGTCACAGACTATTTTTCTACAAGTTGGGTAGATAAATTTCCATTTTAACCCTTTCACTGCTGAAGTGTTAACAAGCTCACAGCTCCTTGCTGAATTATTTTAGATAAACATTAATTAGTATATTCTTTAAAATACCATGCCGAATTAACATATAATATTGTGAAATACTCACCAAAGTTGTAGATGAATGCCGAGTAACACAATTAAAAAATAAAAAGTTTCAAAATAGGGAAAAGATACCACACGCAGCACACTTTACAAAGGGTTGTCCAGGGGCCACAATAGAAACATTAATAAAAAGTTGCTATATGATAATCTGAATTTTGATGTCTTAACTTTTAAAGTGACATTTTACCAAAATATTGATGAACAGAAATTTATTAACAATTCAGGGGTATCCAAATTTTAATGTAATAGTATTCTTTCTGTGAGTATGAATCAGATTTGGCTATAAATTAGATATGTAAATCTAATTATTATTATATATATAGAGGTAGAAATTACCACCTCTACTTTCAAAATTGGATTTGTGTATGGTAAATTTCAAAACAGGGGTGCAAACATAAACTCACATTGCATTTGGCACACATATACTTTGACTCTTTTCTCTTTTTCTGGCCAATAGTGGTGTTGGAGCATACATGACATCTTCTGGCAGGCTTCTTTTTATTTGGTGTTGACGGTATTAGTGAAATAAAATGCCGTTCTGTCAGTCTTGTGGGTTGGTCACCAGATAAAGGCCTCCCAGGTTTATTTGTTAGTCTTGGTGTATGAAATTCCCATAAAAGTTCAGTAATTAGAGTAAGTTGAAAGTCAGCGAGAGTAACATTCTTACCAGTTTTGAAATTATACAGTGAATGTGCATTTAGAAGTGTCATGTCTAACATATGAAAGAAAAATTTTCTATACCACTTCAAAGTCTTCCTTACACACTCGAGGGAGCCTATCATCATGTCTGATCTGTCAACCGCACCCATATTTTTATTGTAGTCCATAACACAGTCAGGTTTCATTATTTGCATGTTAGTCTTTTTGTCTACTTTGCCTGTCGGTCTCATTGAGTCTGTGCATACAAATCTCTCGTCTGTCCATCCACTTTACTGCTAACATATTGTCTGTATGCGCAGATTCTAATTGCCCCTTCTCTAATTTTGCTATGAGTCTTGGCATTCCTTTCCTGTTCCTTCTAACAGTGATGCAAGCATTTGTTTCATTTATATGTAGCCAATGATAAAGAAGAGGACTCGAGTACCAATTGTCTAGCCACAAATTATGCCCTTTATGCACGTACTTTTTAGCGAGGGTTTGTACCACAGCCCCTGACACCCCAAGGTTATCAACAATTTCTGTGATATTGCCCGTGTATACAATGAAGTCTAGAATATAGCCTGTCTAACAATCACAAAGTACAAACAATTTTACACCAAACCTGTGTCTTTTGGAGGGAATGTATTGTTTGAACAAAAGGCGACCTTTGAATAGCATAAGGCTTTCGTCAATGCAGAGGTTTTGAAATGGTGAGAATAATTCGCTGAAAGTACCTCTAAAATATCGAGATTCAACTGTATTGGAACACCACAGTGAAGCGAAAAATTATTAAATTTTAGATGAGTCGCATTTCTTACACATCTGCTTCACTTTCGTACCTATTTTGAGGACATGTTTCGCAAATCTTCGTTTGCATCTACGGCTCTTGTGCGACTGACGCTAGATCCAGCGGTGTGGGTAATTCTGGGGTTGTTGCTGCCATCTGTTGATTTAGTGATGAACTGAAATGTGGGATTCTCTTCTAGCGGGATTTCAAAGTTCATTAGTTGGTTTTTGTGTTTTTCTATGTATATCCTCTCCCATATGACGAGTTCACTATATTTTTGTACATATTTTAGTAATTCTGTGCTATCTTCAATTTCATGATTTTCAGACCAGAAATGAGCTGCTATTGCGGACTTATCAATATTTTTGTATCTTAAGTGCCTGAAGTGTTCTTTCTTTCTAGTGCCTATGTTCCTTTTTGTCCTTCCTATGTAAATTTTTTCACAGTCTTTACACTTAATTTTGTAAATGCCTGACTTTTCCTCTGATTTTATCTTATCAGTATTATTACTGTGAAGTGGGTTTTTAATGTTGTAATTGTTGCTCTTCCCTAGCATTCCATTAGACAAACTTTTGATTCAACTGAAAAAATGGCTAAATTCTATAAACCTGGATGCCAATGCAATACAAGAATATGTGGCAATGACTGAATTATGTATACATCAAAATTATTTTGTCTTCGATGGAAAATATTATAAACAAATTTCAGGACTAGCTATGGGAAGCCCGCTATCACCATTTTTGGCCAATCTATACATGAGCTTTTTCGAAACACATATTACTAAAGCCTTCCCTCATATGTTTAAAACATGGTACAGATACGTAGACGACATCTTTGCAATAGTGCCCTACAAACTAATAGATGATGCTTTGAAACTACTCAACCTGCAAGAACCCAGCATACAATTCACAGTAGAAACTGAAGAGGACTGTACTCTACCTTTTTTAGACCTTAAAATCAAAAAAGGCAATGAAAAACTAGAATTTGGCATTCATAGAAAAGCAACACACACAGATAATTACATCAAAGCAAATAGTTTCAACCCAATTCCACACAAACATGCAACCATCAACAGTCTGACACACAGATTAGTAAATCTACCTCTCAGCCAGCAAGAATATCAAAACGAATACCATCAAATCTTAAAAACTGCAATTAAAAATGGATATGGAAAAAACCTTGTAGATAAAAAACTAAAATTATTCAAACTTCAAAAGAAATTAAAACAGATCACAGCTCTCACACCAATAAAACAAGAAACTAGATTTGCTAAATTTACTTACCACCCCTGGGCCACAAAAAAGTTCCAAAAAATATTCAAGAAATACAATATAACATAAACAATTACAACATTAAAAACCTACTTCACAGTAATAATACTGATAAGATAAAATCAGAGGAAAAGTCAGGCATTTACAAAATTAAGTGTAAAGACTGTGAAAAAATTTACATAGGAAGGACAAAAAGGAACATAGGCACTAGAAAGAAAGAACACTTCAGGCACTTAAGATACAAAAATATTGATAAGTCCGCAATAGCAGCTCATTTCTGGTCTGAAAATCATGAAATTGAAGATAGCACAGAATTACTAAAATACGTACAAAAACATAGTGAACTCGTCATATGGGAGAGGATATACATAGAAAAACACAAAAACCAACTAATGAACTTTGAAATCCCGCTAGAAGCGAATCCCACATTTCAGTTCATCACTAAATCAACAGATGGCAGCAACAACCCCAGAATTACCCACACCGCTGGATCTAGCGTCAGTCGCACAAGAGCCGTAGATGCAAACGAAGATTTGCGAAACATGTCCTCAAAATAGGTACGAAAGTGAAGCAGATGTGTAAGAAATGCGACTCATCTAAAATTTAATACCTCTAAAACGTTCAATAACAGGTCTCAATTTGTGCAATCTGTCTCCTTTATCTTGCGTCTTATTGTCATTGAAGTGTAAAAGTCTTAGAAGTAAAAGATAGCGATCCCTGGACATGTAGTCTGCAAATTGCGGAGTAACAATAAGGGGATTTTTTGTCCAATATTCTGCTATTGTATGCTTCTTTACTCTGGTCATAAGCAATGTCAAGGCAAAGAAAATGTATAATTCTTCAGGAGAAGTATCTGTCCAAGTCTGTAGTCGAGAATCTTGGTGGTAATTTTTCACACAAGAATGTGAAATACTTATTGCTCTCATTTGCAATACGATACATAATATGTAATGGTAAGAATAACTTGAAAATATTAGCAACTGTAAAATTGTCATTCAAATCTGCTTGTATACCTGAATTTTGCTCATCAAAAGGATAAATTACTGGCCTGAATGGACCCTGTTGCCACTGAAAGGAACAATCAGTAAGTCGTCTTTTAGCATGTTGCATGGGTTCAGATTCTACATCACTGTCATCACTCTCACTATTTACATTATCATCGTTAAAACTTTCACTGTTATCAAACTCAAAATCTGACACATGGGATGAAACTGCTTCAAATTCTGCTAATAATTCTGCATCCTGCACATGTGACTGCTTGCTGGAGGAAGCCATGATTTTGTACAGCCCGAGTCACGTGACCGGCTTGCAACACGTGCAAATGCCTGGGAAAAATTTACTATGCAGGGCTTCAGATTTTATATGATAGACAGCAGCACAAAGCAGAGAAAGAGTTAAAACTTGAACCAATACAACCCCAATAGATGGCAGACCAACACTGCTTACAGAATGCCACATTTAGTGACCTTCATTTCTATTTACTGACCTCAATGCTGACGGCAATGCTCCGTCATCCGCAAGGAGAACAGTGAATCACGCTGTCGGAACAGTTCCGACATCCGCAGTGAAAGTATTAAAGTGATGTACTTTCGAATGACGAATTTCTCCCTTTGTTTTGGAATCTTCATTTTGCACATGCTGAGGGAAACAGAAAATTATCTAAGGAAGAATTTATTCAAAATTTAATGGAGAAACTACAGCAAAAATGCAGTTTATTCTATTCTCCAGGTCCATTTGTATCAGTTGACGAGAGCACCATCAGTTTCAAGGGAAGAGTAAAACTCAAAGTGTATAACCCAAACAAACCTACAAAATTTGAAATCAAAGTTTTCAGCTTATCTGATGCTTCCAATGGATATCTATACAATTTCCAACCCTACATGGGCAAAACTGAATCAAATTCTAACCTCCTGAAAACTACCCTTGTTGTGTAAAAGACCTGTGTTCTTCCCTCCTAAAGGATCCTGTAGACCCACCTAATGGTTTCCATGTTTACACAGACAGGTACTATGTATCACCTGAATTAGCTTCATTAATTGTGGAAAATGAATATGGTGACTACTGGGACAGTTATGGCCAACAGAAAAAATATGCCACAGAGGGGCGAGATGAAAAGCTTCCGCAATCAGCAAGTTTGCTCTGTGCTGGAAAGACAAAAGAACTGTAACGGTTCTCAGTACCAGTCACAAGGGCAATAAAAACGAAATGACAGAGGTGCCTTCAAAATTTCCAAACCAGTCAGCAACATTGAAACCAAACATTATTTTGGACTACACTCGACACATAGGCGGTGTCGATAGAACTGATAATTATATTGCGCAGTATCAGTTCTGCAGGAGAACACGCAAGTGGTATAGAAAAATGTTTTTCTGGTTGCTGGAAGTTTGTATTGTGAATTTGTACCTGTTATACACAATGCACATAATAATTTAATAATATATTAATAATGACAAACAAATGTAAACCGATCCTGTCACATAGAAAATTTTGCAAGCGTCTCATCAGATCTCTGGTGGCGGAGTGCATGGGAGTGCAGCAAAACAATTCTACGTCAAGTAAGGGTCATATTTCTCAAGACCCAACTTTGGAAAGGCTAAATGGATTCCCGCATTTCATGGGGAGAAGAGAACAAGGAAGTTGGACAAATCCTTGTGTGGTATGTAAGGCCCAAAAACAAAGCCTGCAACTCCAAGCCTCCCCTGCATCCAGATGTGTGTTTCAAAATATATCACACAAAAGAACAATTTTAGGGAAAGATTTCTCACCCTTGAACATTACATGATGTTTGTTATTCATTTGCTTCCCTGTGTGAATAATCCTGAGATAAAATAATCAGTCTCAAAACTATATATATAATGGATAAATGTTTGTACAAAGCTGATGATCTGTAAATATGTTTTTATACTCGAGATTTAACTGTATTGGAACACCACAGTGAAGCGAAATAATTATTAATTTTTAGATGAGTCGTATTTATTACACATCTGCTTCACTTTCGTACCTATTTTGAGGACATGTTTCACAAATCATCGTTTGCATCTACGGCTCTTATGCGACTGAAGCTTGATCCAGTGGTGTGGGTAATTCTGGGGTTGCTGCTGCCATCTGTTGATTTAGTGATGAACTTAAATGTGGGATTCTCTTCTGGCGGGATTTCAAAGTTCATTAGTTGGTTTTTATGTTTTTCTATGTATATCCTCTCCCATATGACGAGTTCACTATGTTTTTGTACGTATTTTAGTAACTCTGTGCTATCTTCAATTTCATGATTTTCAGACCAGAAATGAGCTGCTATTCGGACTTATCAATATTTTTGTATCTTAAGTGCCTGAAGTGTTCTTTCTTTCTAGTGCCTATGTTTCTTTTTGTTCTCCCTATGTAAATTTTTCACAGTCTTTACACTTAATCTTGTAAATGCCTGACTTTTCTTCTGGTTTTATCTTATCAGTATTATTACTGTGAAGTAGGTTTCTAATGTTGTAATTGTTTTTTGGTGCCAATGTTATATTGTATTTCTTGAATATTTTTTGGAACTTTTTTGTGGCCCAGGGGTGGTAAGTAAATTTAGCAAATCTAATTTCTTGTTTTATTGGTGTGAGAGCTGTGATCTGTTTTAATTTCTTTTGAAGTTTGAATGATTTTAGTTTTTTATCTACAAGGTTTTTTCCATATCCATTTTTAATTGCAGTTTTTAAGATTTGATGGTATTCGTTTTGATATTCTTGCTGGCTGAGGGGTAGATTTACTAATCTGTGTGTGAGACTGTTGATGGTTGCATGTTTGTGTGGAATTGGGTTGAAACTATTTGCTTTGATGTAATTATCTATGTGTGTTGCTTTTCTATGGATACCAAATTCTAGTTTTTCATTGCTTTTTTTGATTTTAAGGTCTAAAAAAGGTAGAGTACAGTCCTCTTCAGTTTCCACTGTGAATTGTATGCTGGGTTCTTGCAGGTTGAGTAGTTTCAAAGCATCATCTATTAGTTTGTAGGGCACTATTGCAAAGATGTTGTCTACGTATCTGTACCATGTTTTAAAAATATGAGGGTAGGCTTTAGTTATATGTGTTTCGAAAAAGCTCATGTATAGATTGGCCAAAAATGGTGATAGCGGGCTTCCCATAGCTAGTCCTGAAATTTGTTTATAATATTTTCCATCGAAGACAAAATAATTTTGAGGTATACATATTTCAGTCATTGCCAAATATTCTTCTATTGCATTGGCATCTAGGTTTTTAGAGTTTAGCCATTTTTTCAGTTGAATCAAAAGTTTGTCTAATGGAATGCTAGGGAAGATGGAGCGGACATCAAAGGATACTAAAGTGTCATGAGGTTTTAGTTTAAGATTTTGAATTTTTTTTTTTAAATGTTTTTATACTGTTTATATTTTGCTCTATATCCCATAATTGTAAACTTTTAGATTTTAATTGGCAATGTCAGAAACTGCTTTGCAGTCTATTGACAAATAAAAAATAAAAATATATACTGGATACTCTGCTCCAGCTAAGTGTAACCTCACATTTCTATCATAATTATGAATTATTATTTATTATTACCATCGGTTTTACAAAACATATGTTACATACACTTATATGACTGTTCATAGTTTATGAGTGAACACGTGTGTGTGTTTATATTAAGAATATAAAAATGTATTTGTCAGAACAAGCTTTTTATAGTGTGGAAGAGCACAAAGCAAAAAATGGAAAATAAACAATGTACATTTTAGTTTCTAAGCAGTGCATATAATAGACTTTTGGGTGTATTTTTATGTTTTATTGTAATGTAAAATGACGTATCCTCTGTATGAAATACAGGGGATGAATAAATTGAAATTGAAAACTACAAGATGTGATGCAATATCGAAAAATGGTATTTATGCATATTTTGTGGAAACATTTTTACACAATTTAACAAATCTTCACTCCTGTAGAACAACAGGTGGAATTCAACAAAAAACAAGGTACAACATGTTTTTTAATACATTCGAGCATGACAGTATACTTTTATTTGTGTTTTGAAGGGTTACAACATGTGTAGTGTTTAACGCCCGCTTTTACTACATACGGCACCGCAGGCGGTGACACTGATGATGCATGAGATGAAGATGGAGCAACGGTGGAATGAGATGGCGGGGGAAACCAGAGGTCCCGGAGAAAACCTGCCCCAATGCCGTGTTATCCACCACAAATCTCACATTGCGGTCGCCTGGGATCGAACCCGGGCCGCCTTGGTGAGAGCCAAGCGGTCTAACCACTGAGCCACGGCGTGGCCAGAAGGGTTACATATTTTTATAAAATTACCTTCCGCTCAAAGCCATAAAATATGTTCGCTCGGGAAGGGTTAAAATTCCAGGAAACAAACATGGTGAACTATATATTAGATAATCAAGTAAGAAAAGAATGAGCTGAGAACAATTACTCCATTATCACAGGACATGACCCTATCTTAGCACAATGAGTGTGTTTCAGGGTAACTGCAAAAAATAAACTGGAACAGCTCAATATATTTTATGTTTCTGTGAGGGTTTAGGAGGCTGCATCTTGGCCAGGTCGCTAGGTGAATGCTCATCTCTCATCTGGTGATCTCTTTCAGGGTAGAAGTGTTGGCGTGTGTCTCAGCGGTACATGACAGGATGATATGCTCTGAGGTTAACTACTTCCTCCTCTGGTAGGTCAGTTACCAGTCTTTTCGTCTCTGCTGGGACCATTTCAGGACCGCCGGCTAGGGACCTTTGGGGCTTGACTGTTAGGCTTGTTGCCGTTCTGCAGTATAGGAGCATGTCCGTTGTCCTGGTTTGCTGGGGGAAGTCTCTAAGTAAACTGTAGGGACCCTGCCCTCGGCACTATGGTGGCTCCTTGGGTTGGCCATCTTCTGTGTCCTTTCGCCTCATCCTTCCTACCGGGGGTGCCCCCACTTGGGGCATAGACACAATGGACCCAGCATGGTGACCTACATACCGAATTCCCTCCGTAGGGAATCCTAATCCTAATCCTGGGTACTCTATCTATTCAGAAGTGTAATTTGTTGACATTATGACTACATATACAGGAACAGAATATGTAATTACATAAAATCTGGACCCTAGTTATGAGGCTGTATTCCTCGGCAAAGAGAGCAGGCTTTAAAACAATACAGGTAGTGCAGCATTCAGAGCAATGAGATAAATCTGTATCAGAAAAAGCAAGACAAACCTGATAACAAATGAGGTTCTGGTCTTTACAAGACGTTGCTGGAGCAACCAGACACATCCAATTGCAAGCTTCCTCATCACTTGTGTCCAGGTAATAGCTTGACTCCTCCGTTTTACCAAATATCTGAAACATGTACATGCTCTTTATAATAACTGTTCCAAGGCTAGTAGAATTGAAAGGTAGAAGATTTAAATCAATGTACAATGTAGGGAATGACAAGCAATTCTTAAATGTGAAAAAATAAGATGAGAGTAAAAAGTCTGATGTACAGCATTCACATGACTTGCTCTACTCATTCCTCTTTTACAAAAACTTATTTTGCTATTTTTCTATTCCTCTCACACAGCCCAAAGCTATATCTTTATAATGTTTTATGAATAATATTTCAGCACTTCCATTGCCATATTATGTTTTTAAAGAGTATTTATCAAACATATAGCTTATTGCTGTTCCCCCTGTTTCTTTTATTATTGTTTATATACGTAGGAATATACAGTCTTAATTTTGAGCCTTGAAACACTCCATATGTTATGTTTTTGAATGATGATTGAATTTTCATTAACCTTTCACTTAAATGATGTATTACTTCCACACATTGTGTTGTGGGTTTAAAGGCACTCAAAGTATCTATTTCTAGTGAAATTTTGATGCTGAATTTTGGGGTGAAATACAACACTTTGCCAGTTATATTATGTAGTACAGAAAGTAAAATTGACAATTTCAATGCTTTCAAAACCATTGTTTTGAGTGCTTTGCTATAAAACACTTTATTCAGTAGATTATTTGAATTACAAATAATAATAATAATAATAATGATAAGAATGATAATGATAAGAATGATAATAATAATAATAATAATAATGGTAATAATAATAATAATAATAATAATAATAATAATAATAATAAATAGCAGCAGCAGCAGCAGCAGCAGCAGGAGGAGTAGGAGTAGGAGTAGGAGTAGGAGTAGGAGTAGGAGTAGGAGTAGGAGTAGGAGTAGGAGTAGGAGTAGGAGTAGGAGTAGGAGTAGGAGTAGGAGTAGGAGTAGGAGTAGGAGTAGGAGTAGGAGTAGGAGTAGGAGTAGGAGTAGGAGTAGGAGTAGGAGTAGGAGTAGGAGTAGGAGTAGGAGTAGGAGTAGGAGTAGGAGTAGGAGTAGGAGTAGGAGTAGGAGTAGGAGTAGGAGTAGGAGTAGGAGTAGGAGTAGGAGTAGGAGTAGGAGTAGGAGTA
The DNA here is from genome assembly GCA_030765055.1 of Mantis religiosa. Lineage (NCBI taxonomy): Eukaryota > Metazoa > Arthropoda > Insecta > Mantodea > Mantidae > Mantis > Mantis religiosa. The sequence continues at coordinate 2,240,996 of JAUKNK010000101.1, read as the reverse complement.
GGAGTAGGAGTAGGAGTAGGAGTAGGAGTAGGAGTAGGAGTAGGAGTAGGAGTAGGAGTAGGAGTAGGAGTAGGAGTAGGAGTAGGAGTAGGAGTAGGAGTAGGAGTAGGAGTAGGAGTAGGAGTAGGAGTAGGAGTAGGAGTAGGAGTAGGAGTAGGAGTAGGAGTAGGAGTAGGAGTAGGAGTAGGAGTAGGAGTAGGAGTAGGAGTAGGAGTAGGAGTAGGAGTAGGAGTAGGAGTAGGAGTAGGAGTAGGAGTAGGAGTAGGAGTAGGAGTAGGAGTAGGAGTAGGAGTAGGAGTAGGAGTAGGAGTAGGAGTAGGAGTAGGAGTAGGAGTAGGAGTAGGAGTAGGAGTAGGAGTAGGAGTAGGAGTAGGAGTAGGAGTAGGAGTAGGAGTAGGAGTAGGAGTAGGAGTAGGAGTAGGAGTAGGAGTAGGAGTAGGAGTAGGAGTAGGAGTAGGAGTAGGAGTAGGAGTAGGAGTAGGAGTAGGAGTAGGAGTAGGAGTAGGAGTAGGAGTAGGAGTAGGAGTAGGAGTAGGAGTAGGAGTAGGAGTAGGAGTAGGAGTAGGAGTAGGAGTAGGAGTAGGAGTAGGAGTAGGAGTAGGAGTAGGAGTAGGAGTAGGAGTAGGAGTAGGAGTAGGAGTAGGAGTAGGAGTAGGAGTAGGAGTAGGAGTAGGAGTAGGAGTAGGAGTAGGAGTAGGAGTAGGAGTAGGAGTAGGAGTAGGAGTAGGAGTAGGAGTAGGAGTAGGAGTAGGAGTAGGAGTAGGAGTAGGAGTAGGAGTAGGAGTAGGAGTAGGAGTAGGAGTAGGAGTAGGAGTAGGAGTAGGAGTAGGAGTAGGAGTAGGAGTAGGAGTAGGAGTAGGAGTAGGAGTAGGAGTAGGAGTAGGAGTAGGAGTAGGAGTAGGAGTAGGAGTAGGAGTAGGAGTAGGAGTAGGAGTAGGAGTAGGAGTAGGAGTAGGAGTAGGAGTAGGAGTAGGAGTAGGAGTAGGAGTAGGAGTAGGAGTAGGAGTAGGAGTAGGAGTAGGAGTAGGAGTAGGAGTAGGAGTAGGAGTAGGAGTAGGAGTAGGAGTAGGAGTAGGAGTAGGAGTAGGAGTAGGAGTAGGAGTAGGAGTAGGAGTAGGAGTAGGAGTAGGAGTAGGAGTAGGAGTAGGAGTAGGAGTAGGAGTAGGAGTAGGAGTAGGAGTAGGAGTAGGAGTAGGAGTAGGAGTAGGAGTAGGAGTAGGAGTAGGAGTAGGAGTAGGAGTAGGAGTAGGAGTAGGAGTAGGAGTAGGAGTAGGAGTAGGAGTAGGAGTAGGAGTAGGAGTAGGAGTAGGAGTAGGAGTAGGAGTAGGAGTAGGAGTAGGAGTAGGAGTAGGAGTAGGAGTAGGAGTAGGAGTAGGAGTAGGAGTAGGAGTAGGAGTAGGAGTAGGAGTAGGAGTAGGAGTAGGAGTAGGAGTAGGAGTAGGAGTAGGAGTAGGAGTAGGAGTAGGAGTAGGAGTAGGAGTAGGAGTAGGAGTAGGAGTAGGAGTAGGAGTAGGAGTAGGAGTAGGAGTAGGAGTAGGAGTAGGAGTAGGAGTAGGAGTAGGAGTAGGAGTAGGAGTAGGAGTAGGAGTAGGAGTAGGAGTAGGAGTAGGAGTAGGAGTAGGAGTAGGAGTAGGAGTAGGAGTAGGAGTAGGAGTAGGAGTAGGAGTAGGAGTAGGAGTAGGAGTAGGAGTAGGAGTAGGAGTAGGAGTAGGAGTAGGAGTAGGAGTAGGAGTAGGAGTAGGAGTAGGAGTAGGAGTAGGAGTAGGAGTAGGAGTAGGAGTAGGAGTAGGAGTAGGAGTAGGAGTAGGAGTAGTAGTAGGAGTAGTAGTAGTAGTAGTAGTAGTAGTAGTAGTAGTAGTAGTAGTAGTAGTAGTAGTAGTAGTAGTAGTAGTAGTAGTAGTAGTAGTAGTAGTAGTAGTAGTAGTAGTAGTAGTAGTAGTAGTAGTAGTAGTAGTAGTAGTAGTAGTAGTAGTAGTAGTAGTAGTAGTAGTAGTAGTAGTAGTAGTAGTAGTAGTAGTAGTAGTAGTAGTAGTAGTAGTAGTAGTAGTAGTAGTAGTAGTAGTAGTAGTAGTAGTAGTAGTAGTAGTAGTAGTAGTAGTAGTAGTAGTAGTAGTAGTAGTAGTAGTAGTAGTAGTAGTAGTAGTAGTAGTAGTAGTAGTAGTAGTAGTAGTAGTAGTAGTAGTAGTAGTAGTAGTAGTAGTAGTAGTAGTAGTAGTAGTAGTAGTAGTAGTAGTAGTAGTAGTAGTAGTAGTAGTAGTAGTAGTAGTAGTAGTAGTAGTAGTAGTAGTAGTAGTAGTAGTAGTAGTAGTAGTAGTAGTAGTAGTAGTAGTAGTAGTAGTAGTAGTAGTAGTAGTAGTAGTAGTAGTAGTAGTAGTAGTAGTAGTAGTAGTAGTAGTAGTAGTAGTAGTAGTAGTAGTAGTAGTAGTAGTAGTAGTAGTAGTAGTAGTAGTAGTAGTAGTAGTAGTAGTAGTAGTAGTAGTAGTAGTAGTAGTAGTAGTAGTAGTAGTAGTAGTAGTAGTAGTAGTAGTAGTAGTAGTAGTAGTAGTAGTAGTAGTAGTAGTAGTAGTAGTAGTAGTAGTAGTAGTAGTAGTAGTAGTAGTAGTAGTAGTAGTAGTAGTAGTAGTAGTAGTAGTAGTAGTAGTAGTAGTAGTAGTAGTAGTAGTAGTAGTAGTAGTAGTAGTAGTAGTAGTAGTAGTAGTAGTAGTAGTAGTAGTAGTAGTAGTAGTAGTAGTAGTAGTAGTAGTAGTAGTAGTAGTAGTAGTAGTAGTAGTAGTAGTAGTAGTAGTAGTAGTAGTAGTAGTAGTAGTAGTAGTAGTAGTAGTAGTAGTAGTAGTAGTAGTAGTAGTAGTAGTAGTAGTAGTAGTAGTAGTAGTAGTAGTAGTAGTAGTAGTAGTAGTAGTAGTAGTAGTAGTAGTAGTAGTAGTAGTAGTAGTAGTAGTAGTAGTAGTAGTAGTAGTAGTAGTAGTAGTAGTAGTAGTAGTAGTAGTAGTAGTAGTAGTAGTAGTAGTAGTAGTAGTAGTAGTAGTAGTAGTAGTAGTAGTAGTAGTAGTAGTAGTAGTAGTAGTAGTAGTAGTAGTAGTAGTAGTAGTAGTAGTAGTAGTAGTAGTAGTAGTAGTAGTAGTAGTAGTAGTAGTAGTAGTAGTAGTAGTAGTAGTAGTAGTAGTAGTAGTAGTAGTAGTAGTAGTAGTAGTAGTAGTAGTAGTAGTAGTAGTAGTAGTAGTAGTAGTAGTAGTAGTAGTAGTAGTAGTAGTAGTAGTAGTAGTAGTAGTAGTAGTAGTAGTAGTAGTAGTAGTAGTAGTAGTAGTAGTAGTAGTAGTAGTAGTAGTAGTAGTAGTAGTAGTAGTAGTAGTAGTAGTAGTAGTAGTAGTAGTAGTAGTAGTAGTAGTAGTAGTAGTAGTAGTAGTAGTAGTAGTAGTAGTAGTAGTAGTAGTAGTAGTAGTAGTAGTAGTAGTAGTAGTAGTAGTAGTAGTAGTAGTAGTAGTAGTAGTAGTAGTAGTAGTAGTAGTAGTAGTAGTAGTAGTAGTAGTAGTAGTAGTAGTAGTAGTAGTAGTAGTAGTAGTAGTAGTAGTAGTAGTAGTAGTAGTAGTAGTAGTAGTAGTAGTAGTAGTAGTAGTAGTAGTAGTAGTAGTAGTAGTAGTAGTAGTAGTAGTAGTAGTAGTAGTAGTAGTAGTAGTAGTAGTAGTAGTAGTAGTAGTAGTAGTAGTAGTAGTAGTAGTAGTAGTAGTAGTAGTAGTAGTAGTAGTAGTAGTAGTAGTAGTAGTAGTAGTAGTAGTAGTAGTAGTAGTAGTAGTAGTAGTAGTAGTAGTAGTAGTAGTAGTAGTAGTAGTAGTAGTAGTAGTAGTAGTAGTAGTAGTAGTAGTAGTAATAATAATAATAATAATAATAATAATAATAATAATAATAATAATAATGTGTGATCAGGAAATTGAAATCAAAGGAGCGACAACGAAGGAATTCTTCCCAAGCATCATCGATCGTATCAAGAGCAATATAAGAATTACGCCAAATTTCACTTGCATAACATCTGGACACGGCAATATACGAAGCTACCTGCACAGATTTAAAATCATTGACGAATCAATTTGTCCATGTAATACAGGAGAACAGACTGTGGATCATCTCTTGTTTCACTGTCCTATCCTCGGCAAACAAAGGAAGGATCTTGCAGCAGCCATAATTCACCAGGGCGGGAAATGGCTGACTGCAAAGAAGGACCTCACAAGAAGATTCATAAGACAGTTCAGCAGATTCGTAAATGCAATAGACTTTAAAAAGTTATAATAATTGTGATAGATATTGTGACCACACTGTGATTTTACGCTGGCGAAATGTCAATATATAGGAAGTCATCTTGTCAAGACATTGTTAAAAAATATGTTATGTAAATTAAATTAATTAAATTAACTTAATGAATCATTGTGACCGACACGTCAGTTCAGAAGCGCAGTACTAAGATATTATTATACTAAAATAAGTGGTTCAACAGTATTATAAAAGTCGCAGGCTAAAAAATGGAACAATCTACTCTGGCCAATGTATCGCAAGTCGCTCTGAACCGATGTCTCGGAATATAAAGCATGTAGTATTACATTGTAATGGGGCATGCTGCTCAGACTTTTTTTCAATTAAAAAAAAAAAATATAATAATAATAATAATAATAATAATAATAATAATAATAATAATAATAATAATAATAATAATAATAATAATAATAATAATAATAATAATTATTATTATTATTATTATTATTATTATTATTATTATTATTATTAACATTATAATTATCATTATCATTATTATTATTATTATTATTATTATTATTATTATTATTATTATTATTATTATTATTATTATTATTATTATTATTATTATTATTATTATTGTTATTAATTATTTTAAGTCCTATAGTATACACAAAAACAGTGTTACATAAACCACGTCAGTTTAGAATACAAAATAATTACAATAGAAAATAACACTATACACATATAGACATCAGTCATGTGATAAAGAATACAAGTTTATAAAATTGATCTAGATATTGATAATGTAAATTTGTACATACTATCATGTCAAAACTCAACTATGCTTAAAATACAATTAATTTCCATTATAAGAAACTCATCTTCATTATAAAAACAATGAGTTAACAAATACATTTTGAGCTCTTTTGTAAAAGTATTTCTGTCTGTCGCTGACTTCAGTCTTTTTGGTAATACATTGAACTATTTTGATTGAGCATAAATAATATTTTTATTTCCAAACTGTCCCCTATATGATTAAAGAAAAAAGTCATTTTGTCTGTGAGTATGGTGTTTGTGTAGATCTTTATTTAGGCAAGGGGATACTTGACGAGAACACCTATTTACTTTTACTTGACGAGAACACCTATTTACTTTGTGGGAAGTGTTTAATTACTTCTAATAAGAATTATCTAAACATAAAATGTTTTCATCAAGGTTCTAAGGCTTTCACGGCCGGTGTCAATACTAGTTTAAGTAAATTCCGGGCTTGTAGGCCGTGGTCTACTGGGCTCTTTCTTCTTCTTCTTCCCAGACGTTTCGTCTGCGACTACGGCAGACATCTGGTGTCTGAGCTCCTAGATCCGGCCACCTACAGAAAGCTTCCCAAGGACCCAACGGCACGCATTCTCCGCAAAACCAACCAACTCATCAAGTCGTCATCTATTCCACCCAGTGAGCAACTGAACCTAAAAAGGAGTGAAGCTTGCAAAATACCTCACAAATATACTACAACCTCACATCGGCAACACAGACACATATATCAAGGACTCTTACCGTTTCATTCAAAAACTCAAGACCATCAGCCTACAACCCAACGACATACTCGTCAGTTTTGACATCACATCTCTCTTCACCATGGTCCCAGTCAGTGAAGCCATAACACAACTTAAACAGCTTTTTCCTGAAGATATCGTGGCACTCTTCCAACAGGTTCTCACAACTACGTACTTCAGTGGAATCATGACTTCTATGAACAGACAGACGGTGTTGCAATGGGAAGTCCTCTCAGCCCGGTTATCGCTAATTTCTACATGGAATTCTTCGAAGCTACTGCCTTAGATTCAGCACCACTTAAACCTTCGTGCTGGTGGCGCTACGTGGACGACACGTTCGTCATTTGGAGCCATGGAAAATCAGCTCTGACAGAATTTCTACACCACCTCAACAGCATCAATCATCAAATTCAGTTCACCATGGAAATAAGAGCAGGATGGAAAATTGCCCTTTTTGGACGTAATGGTAAACAGAAAGGAGAATGGCACATTAGGCCACAGAGTATACCGTAAACCGACTCACACAGACCAATACCTTCACAAGAACTCCAATCACCATCCGAGACAAAAGCGCTCTATGATCAAAACCCTGGCAAACCGAGCTACACGCATCTGTGAACCACAATACCTACAGCAAGAATTTCAACACTTAGACAAAGTACTACAGTCAAATGGCAACACAAAACGTGAAATCAATAGAGCATTACACCCCAAGAGAGGTTCCACCATTACACAAACAGCTACAAACAGTAGGAAAGGCAAGGCTTTTCTACCATACATTGGAACAGTCACAGACCGCATCAGTAAACTACTCAAACATCACAACATTGATACCATCTTCAAGTCCACCAAACAGATCTGCAATACACTCCGTTCAGCCAAAGACCCCAGAGATCTTCTGTCCACAGCGGGAGTATATAGAATACCATGTTCCTGTGGCAAGGTATATATTGGAACCACCCAACGCAGCATAAAAACTCGTATTGACGAACACAAAAGAAATTGCCGTCTGGGTCAAACGGAAAAATCAGCGATTGCTAACCATGCCATACTCGAAGAGGGAGAACATATCATCCAGTATAAAAATACAGATATTCTGGCATCAACATCACATTACTATTCACGCTTATTCTGCGAAGCCATTGAAATACATAAACACAATAACAACATAAACCGCAAAGAGGAAGGCCTTAAACGGAACAGAATATGGCAAACAGCTCTAGCAAAAGTGAAAACGAAGAACCTCACCCGAACCAATCAGAAGCCAACAGAGCTCAACACTCCGCCCACACCAATCCAGCCCACCGTTCACCCGGACCAATCACAGCAGACTCCCCCTCCAGCCACTTGCATAAATTCTGCGGTCCACGGTGCAAATGAAATACCCACTAGAGTACTTCGACCTCGCCACTGCCACTGAAGATGTCTGCCGTAGTCGCAGACGAAACATCTGGGAAGAAGAAGAAGAAAGAGCCCAGTAGACCACGGCCTACAAGCCCGGAATTTACTTCAACTAGTATATAATGTTTTCTTTAGAAATGACATATGAGTGTTTATATGTAGCAAAAGTGTTATCCAAAAGCCATTAGCAATGTATGTGGCCTCTCTTTGGATATTGTATTTATTTCATCCATGGAAACATGGTATGTTATACCACACATCAATTTAAAGCACAAGGATACATAGACGATTACAAATACAGTTATACAGTGCAAATTTAAAATACAAAAAAGAACACCAAGATACATAAAAGAGTATAAAAGTATATATAGTATTAAAAAAACATTTACCATTACATCATGATGTAGGAATTCTCTATACTACATTAGCTATAGTCCAATAAGAAATTAAATAAAATCCTTTTGAATTTATGTTGAGATTCAATAGCCCTTATACACTGGGGTAGTTTGTTATAGATCAACTTACGTGAAGCTATTTTAATGGAATTTGGTTCTGCGTGGGGTTACCGAGCAGGTTGGCTCAGGTGGTTTTGTCTATTGTCCACATTCAGGAGGTCTAGGTTCCATTACTGTGGCTGATCTACTTGACATATGGTTTTTTGGGGGGTTTCCCCAGGTCACCAGGCGAATGCTGGGTAGGTTAATTACATCCTCCAAATTTTCTGTCTCTCTATTTCATCTCTATTATCATTTCATATCATCTCTCATCTGATGATCTCTTTCAGAGTAGAAGTGTCAGCGGGAGTCTTGATATTGCATGGCAGGATGACATGCTCCTGATATATATATAATGCAAGGGTATCTATCAGGGCAATCCACACAGAGTAAAGACTGACCCCCCTCCCCTCTGACGACCAGGGAGTTACCGGACTGGTCCTGTGGACTCAAGACGGGATGGAAGTGGATACGCCAATTACACACGCCAGCCCCAAAGGGGAAGGCTACCAATATGACCTCGATAGGGCCGCCTGGTGATCTAGCACACCTTCTACTAGCTATGTCGGCTAGTACACGGGAATATGGCTTCCCGCAACCCCATCCGGAGACATACCCGATCTCCCACGGGTATCGCAAACCACTGCCCCCTCGAGTCCAACCAAATCCGAACAACTCCCATTCAGAGAGGGGCTCGAATAATCGGCCAGAAGTTCCTCTAGTAACGTCAGAGGTACGAGTGCTAGGGGTCCGCAGCGCTTGCACCACGGCAGCTGAAAGGAACGATTCCCCCCTCCCCCTACAGGAGATATACTCTTGATAAACACTTCATCCTCCAGGAGGACGGTCACTGGTCTCTGAACCCGGTCTGGTCGGACCATTTCCAGACCGCAGTAGGGTAGAGTGCTGGTTGTTCTGGCCTACTTGGGAGTTTTCAACTGGTAAAGTGAATGAAATGTACCATGGCCTCTGCATTGTCAGAGCTTCTTAGGCCATCCTACTTGTTTCCTCTCGTCTCAACCTCCCTCCGGGGGGAGGTGGACACACTAAGGGGCATAGGTACAATAAACCAATACTACACAAATATAATTATTTGTAACAGAAACTTCACCTATCTTAAAAAAATGATGTAAATTTTCTTATTGAGATCACGATTTCGTGAATATTTATCCACATCTTCAATCTCGAGATTGTTTTCAATTGGCTAATAGCATAATTTGGTAAAGTAAATAGATTGATCTTATGTTCCTCCATCCAGTATTCAGTTTGGCATACCGCATTCAAATCTTTTAAATTAGAACTTCAATAGCACTTCATATTACAATTTTTGCTTTTCATACTTTGAATACTTAGATGAAAGATTTTACAGTTTAAACTTTTTACTTTGCAGTTAGTTTCAGGACTAAACTTTTGTGCTTGTATTGATGCATTACAGAATTGTTAGTTTCTAATGAGAAAATATCCACCTCTTGTTATATATGATACAGAAGAATGTCAGAAAGCAATTTTTCATTTTTTGCATTGCACTATTGCTCACCTTCAAAGGAAAATTCACAGCAGGATTCAACATCTGAGTGTGTTTAGCAATAAATGGTCCAAACTGTACGTTTCTTGGAAACGGAGCTCTGGCTATGACTGTGGTGGAATTATCTGCAAGGTTCTGAACCTCCAAATTGGCAGGCAAAGTTAATCTGGCTCTAGAAGGTGCCTTTGAATCTTGCACCTGAGAATTAAATTGTATACATAAATTAAAAAAAATATCTATTTAAATCACATTAGATATCTCAATCTTAGCACTGAAAACTGATAAAAGAAATCAACGAAAAAAAAAGGGCTTATATAAATTCAATTCAGATAGATTCAGATAATTTATTAGCTGCAGGAGTCAACCAGACTCATGGCATCATCAAAAATACAGTTTATGTACAATATTTTCAAAAATTTAAATATGCATTACAATATAATTGAAAATGTTACAAATTAATATCAAGTCTAACACAACAGTGCATTTTAAAACTACAGTAAAATAAAATTTATATTACAATTTTATATTTAAAAGTTCACTTATGCTAAAAGGTAAAAATGTTAATATCAGTGGCACTGATTACCTAAACCTTCTGTAATTTAAAGGTATAATTTTTTGAGGAAAGTGATTACACAAAATACTAGCTAGATGTGATGTAGCATTAAGGCATCTAGTAAATCTATGACAACTTAAATGCACATTGCTGGATGCTCTAATATTGTAATCATATAATGGAGAATTCAATTGCAGGAGGTTTTGGTTTTGTTGAATGAAAGGCACATACCAGGATATAAATGCAAGGAAGAGGTAAAATTTTCAAATCTGAAAACACATTTTTACTACTAGTTTTAATTGGCATTTGCAATATACTTTTCAACATCCCATATTAGTGTTTCCTTGGTTTTTAAAGAAGGCCTCCAGACAATTATTCCATAAGAAAGCAAATATCCAAAATATATTAACCTTAATACATCAACCGAAATAGATTTTGACAAGATCCGGAATACATAACTTAAAGAACTAAATTTAATTCCTTTCAAATCTCTAGTAATAAGAACAGCAGCATCAGCTTAACATTTCTAAATTCATTTCACTGCTCATCATACAATATATATAAACCGAGTGCGCAAAAAATAGCGAAATTATTCGTACTCTTTATGCAGCTATATAATGCGTTGGTTTTAAAATTCATTTTTAAGTTTTTTCTGAATAGAAATGGAAAATTTGTTTACTTTACTTACCGGTTTAAGTTCCCGAAGAAAAGAACATTCTTCGGTGTTGTGATTTCTGCCACAAACATTGCAACCTATAAATAATTTTAGAATTAAATTTTACAAATTAAAAATTGGAGTTCAAATTCCTGCTCAAAATGTTTTCTAACACCTTTTCAGGGAACGAAAACAAAACCTTTTTTAGAAAACGTGAAGCTGAAGTGGTAACACGAAATTAAGTAATTTTACCTGAAAGTAGCGGATGTTTTGAATTATCTAACGCACTTTGAGTGTTAATTGATTCTGAATTCATGATCTATAATAAAATAATAGATTTGCACAAAGTGTTAAAGCATACGTTTTAGTACTTTTCATTTTCTTGTACTACATTATGCTGCCGTAGCAAATATGGCCGAAGACCAGTAATGATGTCATTTCCGTCCTGAGGTGTGGGCAGTTTACTTTTTGAAATTCATTTAGAAATGTTAAAAATCATTTTCATTTCCAATTTTAAATTAATTTTAAGTAGAAAATTGAGATTATAATAACCAATCTGACTGAATCAAGGGTTAGATTAACGTAACCTAACCTTTTGAGATCATGGTGAAGATGCTTTTGGTTCATATCACGTAACGTAAAAAGAAATTGACATTCTTTACTATTCTATTTCAACTGAAGCAGTTTGGGCCAGGGTAGAAGGAAGTTCCAAACAAATTAAGACTTCCGTATGTGAGGTATACAACAGATATGACAAGGTTTTTGACGCTGTCTTTAATTTTAATCCAAAATATTCTCAGGAAACAAGCCAGGTTTAGTCTTTTTTTTTTTTTTTTTTTTTTCCTCTGGTAGGTCTAAATCTGAAATTGAATACATCATACAATAATGGCACATGCATGAATTCTGTCCCCACCAGTAGTACACTGTGCGTACTTTGATCATTTTCTTGAATATTTCATTATGAGTAAGGAATGAAAATTTGATAGCCAGCTCATTTCAAGCATAAATCTCAGAATATATAGGTTAATAATGTAAATCAAATCTGTTAGTATGTCCCATGGTCCTCAACCTTTAGTGCTCCTCTCCACTCATGCTCTACCAAAGGAGTATGTAATGACGGAATGTCTTACACCACTTCAGCTTGCTTATCCATGTGCTTGAAGAATTGATGTATATCAAAGGGGAGAAAGTTACAAAAACGTGTATCAGTTATATCAGAAATTTGTAATTATTTGACTTGTGACAGTTCATGTGGTATCCATAGATTTATTATTAATTTTCTTAATTTATTTATATTTTACAGAGAACAAATTCACAACAATGTATCAATTGAATTCAAAACATATTTGAATTAATTTTAAGGCACTGGGACAGAAAAAGGATAAGGACAACTTGCATCGGAAAATAATACATGTTAGTTTATTTGTATTATTTATAAGGGAACAAAGTCACAACAAAGTAGATCAATTGTTTGAGAAATTTTGTAATTTGACTCTTCTCATGGTTTATGTACTATCCATAGACTTATCCATGGTTTAAATACATCCATAATATTTACATTTTAAAGTGAATAAATTCATAATAATGTGCATCAATTATGTGGGAAATGTGAGTTAATTTTAAATTATTGGGATAGAGAGAGGATAATTTCCATACAAAAGGAATATATCTTAATTTATTAAATTAGGAATACATGTTAATTTGTTAAACTATCCTTTTTCTGTCCCTGTGCCTTAAAATTAATAATAAACCTGTGGATACCATGCAGACCATCAAATTTTTTTTTAATTCAAGTAGACTTTATTATGTATTAAATCATTGCAGTTTTGAGCAATAAATTGAAACATGTACAATAGAGTCTCGATTATCCGACCTAAACTGGTCCTGGACAAGGTCAGGTAGCTGAAAATGTTGGATAATGATAATACAATAAGTTGGAAAATGTAATAAAACATTGCACATTTACTGTATTATTAAAACAGTTGTTTTTGCAGTATTTACTGAGTAATCAAATCAGTTCTACATGCAATATTAAACAAAAAGAAGCTCCAAATGTCTTCAGGAAAGAAGCTTTTCAATGAAGTCTGCTTGCCTGCTGAATGACGTTTCATTGCTGCAAGACTTGGCCATAGACGAAACATCAATACCTCAGCCTTCGACTGTTGCTCCACATATCTTAATGCCATCTCTAAAGCACTTAAACGTTCAGCATGACTCTTCTCATTTTGATCTTCAATTTCCCGTTCTGCTTCATTCTCATTGTCATTACCATTCACGAAATCAACAATATCAGAGCTAGTGAGTTCAGACAGTTTATCTTCTGCACACCAGCTACTCGCATCTTGAGTCATAGCATCCTCACAGCCTGGAATGCGGTTCAGTAAGGGAACAATGTCACCTTGTCTTCTTGTACTATCTCTTTATTTATGTAACAGTATGGTTCAAGACTTTGCTAATGTTGTTTCGATTTCTTCCCAAGCCTGAGCCACCCAGTAAGGAATGTGTCATGTTTGATAGATCTTCACTTTCCCATCATGTCCTTGCCATTGTCCATTTCCTCTATCAGTAACAAAAGAAGTTGTCGCTGATATTTTCTTTTCAATATTTCCAGTGTACCTTGGTCCATTGACTGGCACAGTTACGTCTCATTCGGTGGGAGAAACAGATATCATCACTTCTAAGTTCTACATTTGGGTGTGATGGGGCATTGCCTAGTAGAAGGAGAGCTTTTCTTGGGATGTCATTGGAAGCTAGAAACTTCTCTATAGATGGCACAAAGTGTGTAAAGAACCAGTCTTTAAAGATGGCAGCAGACATCCAGGCACAACTCTGGTTAGTCTTATGCACTGGTAGAGCATTAACAGAAATGTTTTTAAATGCTCTAGGTCTTTTAGGTTTACCAATCATTAGCAATTTAGTTTTGAAGTCCCCTGTAACATTACTGCAGGCAAGAATAGTAACCCTTTCCTTACTATGCTTATAGCCAGGGGCAGAAGCCTCTGCTTGGGCTGCAAGAGTTTTAGATGATAGCATCTTGAAATTTAATCCAATTTCAATACAATTAAAAATCTAATCACCAGTTAATCCTTCAGCAAGAATTAATTCTTGAATTCCTTTTTATGGCCCCACAGTAAGCATGTTCTGCAACTGAAGATTTTCCACTCGCCATGACATCGAATTTAAGAACACTCAAGTCCTCTCATCAAACGTCAGCTATCATGCTTGCCTACAGAAAAAAGCCATAGAAATAATCAAACAAAAATAATTTTAACTGTAAAGAAGAAGCACTTCGTATAAACAAAGCATGGGTTCTCACATTATAGAAGCTTCAGTCACATAAATATAAAAACAATAAACACATGGTCAGTTACTTCCCGACCAGAGCCAATCAGAATGCAATGAGCCTTAGCCCCGACCCTCTCCTGCCGATATAAACTAGAACATGAGGACACCTGCTTCACTCGACTTCTGATTTCCACAGCGGACGAATCAACACCCTGATGATGCTAGGTGCAGTTCCTGGCAAAATGTCAGTTCACTCAAGAACTTCTAGACCATGGCCCATAAGCCTGGGACACAACATTTATATTCTCCTATCAATTTCACATTAAATCATTGTTGTCAAGTTTCCCTAAACAAAAACTGCTCATCATCCTGAGGAAATGGCTACAATTTATTGGTATGATCAACACCCGCTCTGAAGAATACATTAAATTAACAGAAGTCTGTATTGAGGAAACTTTCTTCACCTTACAAAGGAAGTTTTACCAACTTCAAGATTCATATTACTACAGCCTTCCCATATATCTTTAAAACCTGGGCCAGATATGTGCATGATTATTTGCATTAACACAAAACACAGTACTGATGGCCTAAAACTATTAAATTTACAGGAACCCACCATCAATTTTACAATAGAAATAGAATCTAACAACATGCTTCCTTTTCTGAACCTAAAAATAATCAAAGATAACAGCAAGTAAACATTTGGTGTTTACAGAAAAGACACATGCAGACAACTACAGGAAAGCCAATAGTTCAACCCAAGACCTCACAAACATTCAGTCATCAATAGCCTAACACATAGACTGATTAATGTACCATACCAAGGATGAAAAGGAATACATGACCAAGTATACTGAAATGATAGAAACGGCAACAACACTCAGTTTCTGGAAAGAATTGATAGACAATAACAGTTGAACGAGACCACCACCTAACAACTTTTAGGGACAAAAAAAACATACGAGAAGTTTACATATCAGCCATGGGCAAACAGAAATTTTCAGAGATTTCAGCACACTGGCAGCACTAATACGATCATGGCAATTGACAGCATAAACAAATGACTTACTTGACTTAATGATTTAAACAAATGACATCTATTAGCTTATTCTTTCTGGTAGCAATTTTCAATCACTTTTTAACTGAAAACAGATATTTGTATAATGAGACGTTATTCCACTGAAAACTTAACAAGGGCAGTCTATCCTGAGTATTGCCCGCCTCTGTAGCATAGATGGTAGCATGTCTGCCTCACGTTCAAGAGGTCCCAAGTTCGAATCTTGGTCCTCAGTCAGGGTGAGTTACCTGGATAAGGTTTTTTCTGGGGTTTTCCATTGTCCTGAAAGACGAATGTCTGGTAACTCTAAGCTCTATGAGCATCATTCCACCCATTTCATTCATTGTCCGATATGACTAAATGTTGGAGGACGTAAATTACAACAACAAAAAATTATCCTGAGTAATGTTGACTAAATTTTTTACACTCTTTACAATAGAGAAATATGTTTTTCTTTAGATGTAAGTAACCCATGATGTAACAGCTACATCAGAATGGGCCATAGCCTGCCAGCCTCACGTCCACATATGCAAGGCAGAGGTGAGCGATCATCCAACTGATACAAGCAAGTGATGTGGTCAGCATCACACACGTCCAGCCAGAAATGTTGCCCTTCTTGACCAGGGTTTGCTCCTCAATTTACTCACAATGCTACACTGGTCTTCAAATCTGCACCCCCACCTAGGGTGGGATTGAACCTAGGGGCAGGGAACCAAAGCATTACACATGGTGCAGGACTTCAGATGTATCAGTCATTCCACAAAAAAGAAGACAAAGCTAATAGAAGACAATAGAATGTCAAGGAAGTGAAGACAATTAAAAGAATGGTTGTACCAGCTGAAACTTCTTCTGCCCCTCTAACACTGCTTTCCATGGTATTAGATGGCAGCACTATATTACTCACAACTATATACAAATATAACAATTTGTAACGTAAAACTTCACTTATCTTATAAGAAATGATGATACTTTTCTTATAAATTGTTTGGGATCGCAATTTCATGGAAATTCTTCCACATCGTCAGCCAGAACCACAAACAAAAATGTTGTCATCGTTACAAACGCTAGATGTTGATATGTTCTTGTTAGTATTACCAAAATCTGAAAATAAAACAAATTTAAAAACAGAATCGACTGCCGGTATTTCAAAATTCATTATGCGATGTTTGTTTTTTAAAATAATATCTTTTCCCAAACCATTAAACCTATCGGACCATTTAATTGTTTTAATAATTTAACTTCTGGATTTATTTCATGGTTAAATGACCAAAAATGATCTGCTACGGCCGATTTATCAGTTTGTTTATATTTAATGTTACAAAAATATTCTTTTGTTTTGATTTCTAAATTACATTTTGTCTTTCCAATATAAACTTTATCACAATTGAAACAAATTGATAAATACCAGATTTTTTTTATAGAGAAATGCAATAAATTTTTAATACTATGTTTATTTTGAGGAACTAAAGTTATACCAAACTCTTTAAAAAATTTCTAAAAAAGATAAAATTCCTAATAATAATTAGAATTAGAGAATTTGTGAATAAGGCTTGTACAGATAACAAAGATCTTTGAGGTTGAAAACGGAGGCACAGCTTCTGTAACTAGTCCCTCAACAAATAAAAATGTAAGTGGCCTAGTGTTAAAAACTGTACAAATAGTTGCTTCAGTCAATCATTGTTTGTTACCTTGGGGATATCTACAGCAATAAGTTTATGTTTTAGTCAATTGAAAGGAAATCCAGCTAATTACAATACATAAACCAAACCAGGAGTGTGGGCAGATGTAACATCATACGGCAAAAAATATTTAAACATTATAAAATAACTGAAACAAAACTTTTTAATGCATTTCAACAAATAATTAACCTGACAATTCAAATACTTAAAAATAGATTATATATATATGCTTAGCAGAAAATAATTTTTATTGTTTAGAACAACTTCATGAACAAGATAATGAAGTGACATTTGTGTATTTCTAATCTCTTTTTTTTTATGTTGATGAAGTTCATTGTTCTAATTACTAAATGAATGAGTGTTTCAGTTTTTCAAATAATTTTACCCTTTTCAAATGGTATGTGGTAAGGACTATGATCCAATGAAGCACAAAATTACTATAATTTTGAATCAAACTAGTACTCAATGCTCCACTACGACATGCACTCTAGGTAAACACTAGCAATATATGCAGCACTGAGTACTAGTTTGACTCAAAATTATATTAATGGTACAACTCATCTTTATTCTAATTACAAATATAGTGAAGTATTACAAAGTTTAACCCCTTGTGGAAATATGTCTGATGCTGCGGGGTAGTGCAACAATGTGACAATAGACAAAATAAGATCATGACGTAAGGTACTGCAGCTCTTAAATACAGTCTTAAAACCTAGAGAGGGTTCCCAGCAATTTCCGACTTAGATCTGAATCAAAGTAACCAATCATAGAACAATACATCAATGTTCTAGAACAATTCTAGTGATACATAATGTACTTGACTTTTGCACATAACTATGGGGAAACTGATGTCATGGTAAATCCACTGGGATTGTCATAGGAAGTGGTGAACCAACCCTTGAGTGTTACATGTTGAAAACTGCCAAGTAATTTGTAATTTATTTCTCATCTTTCCTTTTACATCATCAAATGGAAATACAAAATCAAGATTACAATTATAAAATCCATACTGGAAAACGCCATATATTCCTAAATCCTGAAAATCCTACCATGTTGCTTGCCATTGACTAATAATTTTGTTCCCATACACCTAACCCTAGGTTTTTGTGTATTGGAGGACCTCCTCGTTTTTACACATTTTGCCATTTCACCTATCCTACTCTACACTTTTCTTAATTGTTCTTAGTCATCTCTCTTTAACTTTCCCTAAATAATTCCTGACCTATACCTTTCTGTCCCATTTACATAGCCAGACCTGCTCTCTCCATATCTTTGTTTGACTACAATATAATATACAATGCAGGTCTACACTCTCTTCTCCACACAATGGACATTTATCTAGCTCCCTTTCTTGACCTATACCTTTCTGTCCCATTTACATAGCCAGGCCTGCTCTCTCCATATCTTTGTTTGACTACAATATAATATACAATGCAGGTCTACACTCTCTTCTCCACACAATGGACATTTATCTAGCTTCCTCTCTTGACCTATACCTTTCTGTCCCATTTACATAGCCAGGCCTGCTCTCTCCATATCTTTGTTTGACTACAATATAATATACAATGCAGGTCTACACTCTCTTCTCCACACAATGGACATTTATCTAGCTCCCTCTCTTGACCTATACCTTTCTGTCCCATTTACATAGCCAGACCTGCTCTCTCCATATCTTTGTTTGACTACAATATAATATACAATGCAGGTCTACACTCTGTTCTCCACACAATGGACATTTATCTAGCTCCCTCTCTTGACCTATACCTTTCTGTCCCATTTACATAGCCAGGCCTGCTCTCTCCATATCTTTGTTTGACTACAATATAATATACAATGCAGGTCTACACTCTGTTCTCCACACAATGGACATTTATCTAGCTCCCTCTCTTGACCTATACCTTTCTGTCCCATTTACATAGCCAGGCCTGCTCTCTCCATATCTTTGTTTGACTACAATATAATATACAATGCAAGTCTGCATTCTCTTCTCCACACAATGGACATTTATCTAGCTCCCTCTCTTGACCTATACCTTTCTGTCCCATTTACGTAGCCAGGCCTGCTCTCTCCATATCTTTGTTTGACTACAATATAATATACAATGCAGGTCTACACTCTCTTCTCCACACAATGGACATTTATTTAGCTCCCTCTCTTGACCTATACCTTTCTGTCCCATTTACATAGCCAGGCCTGCTCTCTCCATATCTGTGTTTGACTACAATATAATATACAGTGGAAGTCTACATTCTCTTCTCCACACAATGGACATTTATCTAGCTCCCTCTCTTAACCTATACCTTTCTGTCCCATTTACGTAGCCAGGCCTGCTCTCTCCATATCTTTGTTTGACTACAATATAATATACATTGCAGGTCTACACTCTCTTCTCCACACAATGGACATTTATTTAGCTCCCTCTCTTGACCTATACCTTTCTGTCCCATTCACATAGCCAGGCCTGCTCTCTCCATATCTGTGTTTGACTACAATATAATATACAGTGGAAGTCTACATTCTCTTCTCCACACAATGGACATTTATCTAGCTCCCTCTCTTGACCTATACCTTTCTGTCCCATTTACGTAGCCAGGCCTGCTCTCTCCATATCTTTGTTTGACTACAATATAATATACAATGCAGGTCTACACTCTCTTCTCCACACAATGGACATTTATTTAGCTCCCTCTCTTGACCTATACCTTTCTGTCCCATTTACATAGCCAGGCCTGCTCTCTCCATATCTGTGTTTGACTACAATATAATATACAGTGGAAGTCTGCATTCTCTTCTCCACACAATGGACATTTATCTTGCTCCCTCTCTTGACCTATACCTTTCTGTCCCATTTACGTAGCCAGGCCTGCTCTCTCCATATCTTTGTTTGACTACAATATAATACACAATGGAAGTCTGCATTCTCTTCTCCACACAATGGACATTTATCTAGCTCCCTCTCTTGACCTATACCTTTCTGTCCCATTTACATAGCCAGGCCTGCTCTCTCCATATCTGTGTTTGACTACAATATAATATACAGTGGAAGTCTACATTCTCTTCTCCACACAATGGACATTTATTTAGCTCCCTCTCTTGACCTATACCTTTCTGTCCCATTTACATAGCCAGGCCTGCTCTCTCCATATCTGTGTTTGACTACAATATAATATACAATGGAAGTCTGCATTCTCTTCTCCACACAATGGACATTTATCTAGCTCCCTCTCTTGACATATACCTTTCTGTCCCATTTACATAGCCAGGCCTGCTCTCTCCATATCTTTGTTTGACTACAATATAATATACAATGGAAGTCTGCATTCTCTTCTCCACACAATGGACATTTATCTAGCTCCCTCTCTTGACCTATACCTTTCTGTCCCATTTACGTAGCCAGACCTGCTCTCTCCATATCTTTGTTTGACTACAATATAATATACAATGGAAGTCTGCATTCTCTTCTCCATACATTGGACATTTATCTAGCTCCCTGTCTTGATCTTTACCTTTCTGTCCCATTTACGTAGCTAGACCTGCTCTCTCCATATCTTTGTTTGACTACAATATAATATACAATGGAAGTCTACATTCTCTTCTCCACACAATGGACATTTATCTAGCTCCCTCTCTTGTTCTTTACCTTTCTGTCCCATTTACGTAGCCAGGCCTGCTCTCTCCATATCTTTGTTTGACTACAATATAATATACAGTGGAAGTCTGCATTCTCTTCTCCACACAATGGACATTTATCTAGCTCCCTCTCTTGACCTATACGTTTCTGTCCCATTTACATAGCCAGGCCTGCTCTCTCCATATCTTTGTTTGACTACAGTATATTATACAATGGAAGTCTGCATTCTCTTCTCCACACAATGGACATTTATCTAGCTCCCTCTCTTGACATATACCTTTCTGTCCCATTTACATAGCCAGGCCTGTTCTCTCCATATCTTTGTTTGACTACAATATAATATACAATGGAAGTCTGCATTCTCTTCTCCACACAATGGACATTTATCTAGCTCCATCTCTTGACATATACCTTTCTGTCCCATTTACATAGCCAGGCCTGCTCTCTCCATATCTTTGTTTGACTACAATATAATATACAATGGAAGTCTGCATTCTCTTCTCCACACAATGGACATTTATCTAGCTACCTCTCTTGACCTATACCTTTCTGTCCCATTTACGTAGCCAGACCTGCTCTCTCCATATCTTTGTTTGACTACAATATAATATACATTGGAAGTCTGCATTCTCTTCTCCATACATTGGACATTTATCTAGCTCCCTCTCTTGATCTTTACCTTTCTGTCCCATTTACGTAGCCAGACCTGCTCTCTCCATATCTTTGTTTGACTACAATATAATATACAATGGAAGTCTACATTCTCTTCTCCACACAATGGACATTTATCTAGCTCCCTCTCTTGATCTTTTCCTTTCTGTCCCATTTACGTAGCCAGGCCTGCTCTCTCCATATCTTTGACTACAATATAATATACAATGGAAGTCTACATTCTCTTCTCCACACAATGGACATTTATCTAGGTCCCTCTCTTGATCTTTACCTTTCTGTCCCATTTACGTAGCCAGGCCTGCTCTCTCCATATCTTTGTTTGACTACAATATAATATACAGTGGAAGTCTGCATTCTCTTCTCCACACAATGGACATTTATCTAGCTCCCTCTCTTGACCTATACGTTTCTGTCCCATTTACATAGCCAGGCCTGCTCTCTCCATATCTTTGTTTGACTACAGTATAATATACAATGCAAGTCTGCATTCTCTTCTCCACACAATGGACATTTATCTAGCTCCCTCTCTTGACCTATACCTTTCTGTCCCATTTACATAGCCAGGCCTGCTCTCTCCATATCTTTGTTTGACTACAATATAATATACAATGCAGGTCTACACTCTCTTCTCCACACAATGGACATTTATCTAGCTCCCTCTCTTGACCTATACCTTTCTGTCCCATTTACATAGCCAGGCCTGCTCTCTCCATATCTTTGTTTGACTACAATATAATATACAATAGAAGTCTGCATTCTCTTCTCCACACAATCGAGATTTATCTAGCTCCCTCTCTTGACCTATACCTTTCTGTCCCATTTACGTAGCCAGGCCTGCTCTCTCCATATCTTTGACTACAATATAATATACAATGGAAGTCTACATTCTCTTCTCCACACAATGGACATTTATCTAGCTCCCTCTCTTGATCTTTACCTTTCTGTCCCATTTACGTAGCCAGGCCTGCTCTCTCCATATCTTTGTTTGACTACAATATAATATACAGTGGAAGTCCGCATTCTCTTCTCCACACAATGGACATTTATCTAGCTCCCTCTCTTGACCTATACCTTTCTGTCCCATTTACATAGCCAGGCCTGCTCTCTCCATATCTTTGTTTGACTACAATATAATATACAATGCAAGTCTGCATTCTCTTCTCCACACAATGGACATTTATCTAGCTCCCTCTCTTGACCTATACCTTTCTGTCCCATTTACATAGCCAGGCCTGCTCTCTCCATATCTTTGTTTGACTACAATATAATATACAATGCAGGTCTACACTCTCTTCTCCACACAATGGACATTTATCTAGCTCCCTCTCTTGACCTATACCTTTCTGTCCCATTTACATAGCCAGACCTGCTCTCTCCATATCTTTGCTTGACTACAATATAATATACAATGGAAGTCTGCATTCTCTTCTCCACACAATGGAGATTTATCTAGCTCCCGCTCTTGACCTATACGTTTCTGTCCCATTTACATAGCCAGGCCTGCTCTCCCCATATCTTTGTTTGACTACAATATAATATACAATGGAAGTCTGAATTCTCTTCTCCACACAATGGAGATTTATCTAGCTCCCTCTCTTGACATATACCTTTCTGTCCCATTTACGTAGCCAGACCTGCTCTCTCCATATCTTTGTTTGACTACAATATAATATACAATGGAAATCTGCATTCTCTTCTCCATACATTGGACATTTATCTAGCTCCCTCTCTTGATCTTTACCTTTCTGTCCCATTTACGTAGCCAGACCTGCTCTCTCCATATCTTTGTTTGACTACAATATAATATACAATGGAAGTCTACATTCTCTTCTCCACACAATGGACATTTATCTAGCTCCCTCTCTTGATCTTTACCTTTCTGTCCCATTTACGTAGCCAGGCCTGCTCTCTCCATATCTTTGACTACAATATAATATACAATGGAAGTCTACATTCTCTTCTCCACACAATGGACATTTATCTAGCTCCCTCTCTTGATCTTTACCTTTCTGTCCCATTTACGTAGCCAGGCCTGCTCTCTCCATATCTTTGTTTGACTACAATATAATATACAGTGGAAGTCTGCATTCTCTTCTCCACACAATGGACATTTATCTAGCTCCCTCTCTTTACCTATACGTTTCTGTCCCATTTACATAGCCAGGCCTGCTCTCTCCATATCTTTGTTTGACTACAGTATAATATACAATGGAAGTCTGCATTCTCTTCTCCACACAATGGACATTTATCTAGCTCCCTCTCTTGACCTATACCTTTCTGTCCCATTTACGTAGCCAGACCTGCTCTCTCCATATCTTTGTTTGACTACAATATAATATACAATGGAAGTCTGCATTCTCTTCTCCATACATTGGACATTTATCTAGCTCCCTCTCTTGATCTTTACCTTTCTGTCCCATTTACGTAGCCAGACCTGCTCTCTCCATATCTTTGTTTGACTACAATATAATATACAATGGAAGTCTACATTCTCTTCTCCACACAATGGACATTTATCTAGCTCCCTCTCTTGATCTTTACCTTTCTGTCCCATTTACGTAGCCAGGCCTGCTCTCTCCATATCTTTGACTACAATATAATATACAATGGAAGTCTACATTCTCTTCTCCACACAATGGACATTTATCTAGCTCCCTCTCTTGATCTTTACCTTTCTGTCCCATTTACGTAGCCAGGCCTGCTCTCTCCATATCTTTGTTTGACTACAATATAATATACAGTGGAAGTCTGCATTCTCTTTTCCACACAATGGACATTTATCTAGCTCCCTCTCTTGATCTTTACCTTTCTGTCCCATTTACGTAGCCAGGCCTGCTCTCTCCATATCTTTGACTACAATATAATATACAATGGAAGTCTACATTCTCTTCTCCACACAATGGACATTTATCTAGGTCCCTCTCTTGATCTTTACCTTTCTGTCCCATTTACGTAGCCAGGCCTGCTCTCTCCATATCTTTGTTTGACTACAATATAATATACAGTGGAAGTCTGCATTCTCTTCTCCACACAATGGACATTTATCTAGCTCCCTCTCTTGACCTATACGTTTCTGTCCCATTTACATAGCCAGGCCTGCTCTCTCCATATCTTTGTTTGACTACAGTATAATATACAATGCAAGTCTGCATTCTCTTCTCCACACAATGGACATTTATCTAGCTCCCTCTCTTGACCTATACCTTTCTGTCCCATTTACATAGCCAGGCCTGCTCTCTCCATATCTTTGTTTGACTACAATATAATATACAATGCAGGTCTACACTCTCTTCTCCACACAATGGACATTTATCTAGCTCCCTCTCTTGACCTATACCTTTCTGTCCCATTTACATAGCCAGGCCTGCTCTCTCCATATCTTTGTTTGACTACAATATAATATACAATAGAAGTCTGCATTCTCTTCTCCACACAATCGAGATTTATCTAGCTCCCTCTCTTGACCTATACCTTTCTGTCCCATTTACGTAGCCAGGCCTGCTCTCTCCATATCTTTGACTACAATATAATATACAATGGAAGTCTACATTCTCTTCTCCACACAATGGACATTTATCTAGCTCCCTCTCTTGATCTTTACCTTTCTGTCCCATTTACTTAGCCAGGCCTGCTCTCTCCATATCTTTGTTTGACTACAATATAATATACAGTGGAAGTCCGCATTCTCTTCTCCACACAATGGACATTTATCTAGCTCCCTCTCTTGACCTATACCTTTCTGTCCCATTTACATAGCCAGGCCTGCTCTCTCCATATCTTTGTTTGACTACAATATAATATACAATGCAAGTCTGCATTCTCTTCTCCACACAATGGACATTTATCTAGCTCCCTCTCTTGACCTATACCTTTCTGTCCCATTTACATAGCCAGGCCTGCTCTCTCCATATCTTTGTTTGACTACAATATAATATACAATGCAGGTCTACACTCTCTTCTCCACACAATGGACATTTATCTAGCTCCCTCTCTTGACCTATACCTTTCTGTCCCATTTACATAGCCAGACCTGCTCTCTCCATATCTTTGCTTGACTACAATATAATATACAATGGAAGTCTGCATTCTCTTCTCCACACAATGGAGATTTATCTAGCTCCCGCTCTTGACCTATACGTTTCTGTCCCATTTACATAGCCAGGCCTGCTCTCCCCATATCTTTGTTTGACTACAATATAATATACAATGGAAGTCTGAATTCTCTTCTCCACACAATGGAGATTTATCTAGCTCCCTCTCTTGACATATACCTTTCTGTCCCATTTACGTAGCCAGACCTGCTCTCTCCATATCTTTGTTTGACTACAATATAATATACAATGGAAATCTGCATTCTCTTCTCCATACATTGGACATTTATCTAGCTCCCTCTCTTGATCTTTACCTTTCTGTCCCATTTACGTAGCCAGACCTGCTCTCTCCATATCTTTGTTTGACTACAATATAATATACAATGGAAGTCTACATTCTCTTCTCCACACAATGGACATTTATCTAGCTCCCTCTCTTGATCTTTACCTTTCTGTCCCATTTACGTAGCCAGGCCTGCTCTCTCCATATCTTTGACTACAATATAATATACAATGGAAGTCTACATTCTCTTCTCCACACAATGGACATTTATCTAGCTCCCTCTCTTGATCTTTACCTTTCTGTCCCATTTACGTAGCCAGGCCTGCTCTCTCCATATCTTTGTTTGACTACAATATAATATACAGTGGAAGTCTGCATTCTCTTCTCCACACAATGGACATTTATCTAGCTCCCTCTCTTTACCTATACGTTTCTGTCCCATTTACATAGCCAGGCCTGCTCTCTCCATATCTTTGTTTGACTACAGTATAATATACAATGGAAGTCTGCATTCTCTTCTCCACACAATGGACATTTATCTAGCTCCCTCTCTTGACCTATACCTTTCTGTCCCATTTACGTAGCCAGACCTGCTCTCTCCATATCTTTGTTTGACTACAATATAATATACAATGGAAGTCTGCATTCTCTTCTCCATACATTGGACATTTATCTAGCTCCCTCTCTTGATCTTTACCTTTCTGTCCCATTTACGTAGCCAGACCTGCTCTCTCCATATCTTTGTTTGACTACAATATAATATACAATGGAAGTCTACATTCTCTTCTCCACACAATGGACATTTATCTAGCTCCCTCTCTTGATCTTTACCTTTCTGTCCCATTTACGTAGCCAGGCCTGCTCTCTCCATATCTTTGACTACAATATAATATACAATGGAAGTCTACATTCTCTTCTCCACACAATGGACATTTATCTAGCTCCCTCTCTTGATCTTTACCTTTCTGTCCCATTTACGTAGCCAGGCCTGCTCTCTCCATATCTTTGTTTGACTACAATATAATATACAGTGGAAGTCTGCATTCTCTTTTCCACACAATGGACATTTATCTAGCTCCCTCTCTTGATCTTTACCTTTCTGTCCCATTTACGTAGCCAGGCCTGCTCTCTCCATATCTTTGACTACAATATAATATACAATGGAAGTCTACATTCTCTTCTCCACACAATGGACATTTATCTAGCTCCCTCTCTTGATCTTTACCTTTCTGTCCCATTTACGTAGCCAGGCCTGCTCTCTCCATATCTTTGTTTGACTACAATATAATATACAATGCAAGTCTGCATTCTCTTCTCCACACAATGGACATTTATCTAGCTCCCTCTCTTGACCTATACCTTTCTGTCCCATTTACATAGCCAGGCCTGCTCTCTCCATATCTTTGTTTGACTACAATATAATATACAATGCAGGTCTACACTCTCTTCTCCACACAATGGACATTTATCTAGCTCCCTCTCTTGACCTATACCTTTCTGTCCCATTTACATAGCCAGGCCTGCTCTCTCCATATCTTTGTTTGACTACAATATAATATACAATGGAAGTCTGCATTCTCTTCTCCACACAATCGAGATTTATCTAGCTCCCTCTCTTGACCTATACCTTTCTGTCCCATTTACGTAGCCAGGCCTGCTCTCTCCATATCTTTGACTACAATATAATATACAATGGAAGTCTACATTCTCTTCTCCACACAATGGACATTTATCTAGCTCCCTCTCTTGATCTTTACCTTTCTGTCCCATTTACGTAGCCAGGCCTGCTCTCTCCATATCTTTGTTTGACTACAATATAATATACAATGCAAGTCTGCATTCTCTTCTCCACACAATAGACATTTATCTAGCTCCCTCTCTTGACCTATACCTTTCTGTCCCATTTACGTAGCCAGGCCTGCTCTCTCCATATCTTTGACTACAATATAATATACAATGGAAGTCTACATTCTCTTCTCCACACAATGGACATTTATCTAGCTCCCTCTCTTGATCTTTACCTTTCTGTCCCATTTACGTAGCCAGGCCTGCTCTCTCCATATCTTTGTTTGACTACAATATAATATACAGTGGAAGTCTGCATTCTCTTCTCCACACAATGGACATTTATCTAGCTCCCTCTCTTGACCTATACGTTTCTGTCCCATTTACATAGCCAGGCCTGCTCTCTCCATATCTTTGTTTGACTACAATATAATATACAATGCAAGTCTGCATTCTCTTCTCCACACAATGGACATTTATCTAGCTCCCTCTCTTGACCTATACCTTTCTGTCCCATTTACATAGCCAGGCCTGCTCTCTCCATATCTTTGTTTGACTACAATATAATATACAATGGAAGTCTGCATTCTCTTCTCCACACAATGGACATTTATCTAGCTCCCTCTCTTGACATATACCTTTCTGTCCCATTTATGTAGCCAGGCCTGCTCTCTCCATATCTTTGTTTGACTACAATATAATATACAATGCAAGTCTGCATTCTCTTCTCCACACAATGGAGATTTATCTAGCTCCCTCTCTTGACCTATACGTTTCTGTCCCATTTACATAGCCAGGCCTGCTCTCTCCATATCTTTGTTTGACTACAATATAATACACAATGCAAGTCTGCATTCTCTTCTCCACACAATGGAGATTTATCTAGCTGCCTCTCTTGACCTATACGTTTCTGTCCCATTTACATAGCCAGGCCTGCTCTCTCCATATCTTTGTTTGACTACAATATAATATACAATGGAAGTCTGCATTCTCTTCTCCACACAATGGAGATTTATCTAGCTCCCTCTCTTGACCTATACCTTTCTGTCCCATTTACGTAGCCAGGACTGCTATCTCCATATCTTTGTTTGACTACAATATAATATACAATGGAAGTCTACATTCTTTTCTCCACACAATGGACATTTATTTAGCTCCCTATCTTGACCTGTACCTTTCTGTCCCATTTACATAGTCAGGCCTGCTCTCTCCATATCTTTGTTTGACTACAATATAATATACAATGGAAGTCTACATTCTTTTCTCCACACAATGGACATTTATTTAGCTCCCTATCTTGACCTGTACCTTTCTGTCCCATTTACATAGCCAGGCCTGCTATCTCCATATCTTTGTTTGACTACAATATAATATACAATGGAAGTCTACATTCTTTTCTCCACACAATGGACATTTATTTAGCTCCCTATCTTGACCTGTACCTTTCAAGTTTCTCACTTATTACATATGTCTGTACATCCTTCCTTCTCCCAGGCTGTTTTTATTTTTCTATATAACCTCAGTGAGTTTTTGTCACTTGTACTGGCAAAAATGTCTCGTTTAACTTTTTTCCAGAAGCCTCTATACGCATACTCTGCATTTATCCAAGAATGACCCATACCTATCTGCTTCAACATGTGCCCAAGACCTTTCCCAGTTTCTTCTCCTTTGAATATAAAAACATTGTTTAATAATATTGCCATCTTCCAAGTTAGTGATTCTGTATAAATATTTCATTGCCCTTGACAAGACTTTAATTTTAGTAGAATGCCTGCCCATTTCCAATTGTGCTGCCCCGTTAGGTGATGCTATCGGTAATCCCAATATATATTTACAAAAGGATCTATGCACTCGATCAGTCTCATCTACTCCCCAAACCTCTGATCCATGTAACATTCTATTTTCTACCACTGCTGTATAAATCCTCTCCAACCATTTGACATTTATATCTGGCAGAACTGCAAAGTAATTTAAACTTAATGTCCAAAATATGTAATTATCTACTGACCCTCGGAAGCATATGTGACAATATAGCGACATGCTCCTTAAAATATGAATTGGATAAAGGAATACAATTTTGTAAGGATATTTTGCAGAACACAGTATAGAAAATGTAACTAATTGGTGCATGTGTATAACCATCTTGTTACAGGTGTACAACAATGGACTACAGTAGATGAACCATCAATATGCATGCGACGCTACTGGTGATCCTGAAGTTTCTGCCAATATTAACTTTAAACCTCTCTTTCGTAGCAATTTTTGTTACTCTTGTGTTATTGACCAAACCGATAAGCTATGTTACTTTTGGTTTTCTTACATTTGAAGTTTATATCAACTGGATAGCTGTGATTATAGCTCAAGATTCTCAAAATACTTCTTTTGATTATCTGGACGATATGAGAAGCAAGAATGAAACATATCCGTCAGTAAACATTAAACGAGTGTGGTACTGCCCCAAATGTAACACCAATACCTCTCTAAGTTGTCACCATTGCATTCTTTGTAACAAATGTATCATCCAGCGAGATCACCATTGCTTCTTTCTGGGGGCCTGCATATGTTTGCGCAACTTGTGTCACTTCATTACATTCTGTTTGTACACCAGCATTACCAGTTTCTACGCCAACGCTCACCTTTATCTGCACCTCCACCAACATTTCTACAACCAGCAAGTAGGGAGTGCGCCGACGTGGTATATGGGTGCCCAGTATTTCTTCCCAGTAGCGTTGGGAAAATGGATCTCTGGCCAGGAAGAATTACTGTACTTAATATTGGTAGCACTGTTTGATTTGTTGGTATCAGTTGCCATTTTTACATTTGGTTTTGGTATTTACAATCTGTACGGCTCAGTTAATGGAGAAGTTGTAGCAAGACTGAATGGAAGATTCTATCAACACAAACAGACGAACATCTGTGACAATTTTTACAACGTTTTTGGAAGATGGGGATTGATAAATTTTATATTTCCTTTAGTTTTATTGAAATATTTTGACCAGAAAAAGAATTTACAGTCAGAATCTAAATATGTATGAAGCTTGTTGAGTCATACTTCATTAAAACCTCACGTATGTCACTCTTAAAAACAGGAACTGTCCTAGTTGTTCCTGTTTTTAATAGTGATATGCATAAAGTTTTCAGTTTTAATAAAGTATGACTCAGAAGTTTTCAACACGAAATTAGCCTCACTTTTAACAAAGCTTTATTCAAGACTATTTCAATGTAAAGGATGTCACATTTTGTAAACACTGTACACAAACAAGTATAATAAATTGATTTAAGAAGTAATAATACCAGAACACATTTTTCTTTTCAGTTCTAATCCTAGAAATCCCTGAGTTCTTTGTTCAGGAAAGAAGACTT
The DNA here is from genome assembly GCA_030765055.1 of Mantis religiosa. Taxonomy (NCBI): domain Eukaryota; kingdom Metazoa; phylum Arthropoda; class Insecta; order Mantodea; family Mantidae; genus Mantis; species Mantis religiosa. The sequence goes on along the minus strand of JAUKNK010000101.1, from coordinate 2,210,724 downwards.
GGTCAAGTTTTATCTTTTAATTCTAATTTCCAGAGATATTACACAAATATAAATATTTGTAACAAAACAATTCACTTATCTTTAGAAAATGGTGTTAATTCTTCTTTCTAATTGAGATCAATTTCACAAACAAGTTGCTTGCATCGTCAGTTCACCGATAAACTTTGTAGTCAAGGATTCCGGTTACCATGTTATGTTTTTTCAGTATTACCGAAATCTGAAAACGAAACAAACCTAAAAACATAATCAACTGCTGGTATTTCAAAATTAATTACACAATGGTTATTTTTTAAAGTAAATGTATTTTCCCAAACTATTAAATCTATCGGATCATTTAATTGTTTTCATAATTTAACTTCTGGATTTATTTCATGGTTAAATGACCAAAAATGATCTGCTACGACCAATATGAGTTTGTTTGGGCTTAATGTTACAAAAATGTTCTTTCATTCTGGTTCCTAAATTACGTTACCTCTTTCCAATAAAAACCTGATCACAATCGTAACAATTAAATTGATAAATACCAGATTTTTTTTATTAGGAATTTTATCTTTGTTTAGAGAATGTAGTAAATTTTTATTACTATATTTATTTTGAGGAACTAAAGTTATACCAACTTTTTGATAGATAAGAGTCAACATGAAAAATTCAATGCCATGCCCGGGATTTGAACCACGATCTACTGGTTTTCATCCAGTCGCTCTAACCCATTGAGCTACCATGGCCAACGTGCCATCATGACATTAGTGTGAAGAAATGATTAATTTCCATCAATTAACTAAAATAAGAGTTAAATGATGAAGTCTGGGACTCAAGTACTTACGATGGTAAGTTGCCACAAATGGTGTATCTTGAATGCAAGAGCCCCTAGTGGTTTACCGGGGAAATATACGAGTCAACTGGAGAATTTAATGTTATGACGGCAAGTTGGCCATGGTAGCTCAATGGGTAAGAGTGACTGGAGTGAAACCAAGAGATCCATGGTTCAAATCCCGACTATGGCATGAATTTTTCATGTTGACTCTATCCATCTTATCCAGGTAACTCATCTTTAGCGAGATTCAAACTTGCGACCTCTAAGTGTGAGGCACACACGCTAGCTCACATCATGAAGGCAGGCAAGAAACAAATGTAAATCAACCGAATATGAGCTGCTTCTATACGTTTATCAACAGTTTGTGAAGAGCTTTATGGGAACTAAATAGCTCAACACAAAAAAGTAAAGCTGAGCCAATGTGGGAATTTAAACGAATGGTTCAACGTAACCGCCATTGAGAGCAAGATACTTTCTTTCTCTTTTCACCATATGCTCATATGCAACTTGCAGCATCGCAGGTGTAACTGTGATCATCTCATACATGATTAGCTGCTGCAGTTGCCCTAAAGCCTTGGGTCTCCTCGAATAAACCCGATCTTTGAGATAACCCCAGAGGAAAAAATTCAACAGGGTAAGATCTGGAGATATTGGACGCACAGGATTGGTAATGAATCTATTGAGGAGAAAACACAATAATTCAGGTTATTCATGCTGAGAACAATCCGGAGAATATGATCTGAAAATTTGTCATCTTACCTTCCTGGAAAATGTCTTTCAAGGAAATCAATTGTACCAGCATTCATATAGGTGCAACATATAAATATAATTTAATTAAAATAATGTAATTTAGGAACATCAGGAACAAAGAAATAGATAAATCGGCGGTAGTGTACCATTTCTTGAAGGAGAATCATGATATAGAACGAGAAATCCACTTATTAATAAGTGTCCAAGGTCCAGCTGCATTAACCACATGGGAAAAAAATCTTCATAAAGAAATATGAAAGAAAATTGTTTAATTTCGACACTACCTTTGATGAAAACCCAAACTTCAAGTTCATCAAGATACCAACAGAGACGCACCTATCACCTCCAAGGAGTTCACCAAGCCAATGTCCATTAGTCGACAACAGCTGATGATGTTAGGAAGATCCTAACAAAACTCGTTCTGGGTAAATACTAGCAATAAGTGGAGCATTTGAGTATTAGTTTGACTAAAAATTATATTAATAATTTAAACTGTTGCATAGAGGAGTTTATGCAATGCTATCCGACATTCAGACAAGCCCCTCGGAGCATAATGTCAAAAGTGTTCAGGTGCCATCACGATTACCGTAAGAGGGGTGAAAGGAGAGGTTGGCTGTATTAGTTACCAGTGCAAACCACACTCAGAGCATTGTAATTTGCTTACTGTTCTGCAAATATTACCACTTCTTCTCCGTAGGGGGCACTATGATTTCAAGATAGACTCACTAGTCAACTATAACATCATTCTTGCTCTATTGGAGGGCATGAAATAAACAAAAATGGACACTGTGTATTACTGTACACATTATTCAAAATGTCTGTGATATAAAACAGCTGCTAGAGCTCCCTCTAGTTACAAGTAAGGAAAATAAAATGGAGAAGAAATTCCAGCAAATGTCTGTGCTGAGTCCCTCAGAGTCTAATGACATTCTCAGAAACCAGAACATAAAATTGGACGAGGTCTTCTCGTCCATATCTGTGATGACGTCTCATTAATTATGAATGCTCACACTATAATACACATATTTTAACCTCGTTTCTTTATTGTTATCACTAACAAATGCTTCAGTAATGTGGGTGTAGTGTGTGTGTTTCACATTCAAGAGGTCTTGAATTCGAATCTTTATCAGGGTGAGTTATCTGGATAAGGTTTTAGCTTATCCTGAAAGATAAACGTCAATTAACTCTAAGCTGACAAATGGCTGATAAGAAATCCGTTTTATTGTTTGCACAAGTTTTATGAACAACACAAGAGGGAATTGTAAATTGTATTCTTAAGTATTGTGTGCGTGTGTGTGTGTGTGTGTGCGCGCGCGTGTGTCCATGTCTGTGAGTAATGTGCTTATGTATATAATTTGTTTATATTTATATTCTGGATGACGAAGTCTATTGTAATTATTAAATTATAGATGAGTCGTATTTTTTACACATCTGCTTCACTTTCGTACCTATTTTGAGGACATGTTTCGCAAATCCATAATTTTTCGCTTCACTGTGGTGTTCCAATACAGTTAAATCTCGATCTATTGTAATTGTAATTACCAAATGACGAATAAATAAACATTAAACTCTATGAACCCTGGACTCATTTGAACAGCATTCATCCTCCAATATGACTAAGTTGTAGGTTTAAGTAATATTACTATGAGGGTCGTTCAATACAATATTGTCGCCCTGGCGGTAGGCTCGCGAAGCCGAAGCCGGTGGAAATTCGGAAAACTTCGGAACCAATCATTACCGGTAGCGACGGACAGATGAGAGTAGTTGTTAGAGAGAAAATAAACAGTTTAAGGTTAGCTAGCAAACTGTAATGGTGACGAATGTATTTGCTAGGAAAATAAAGTGTAGTTTTTTGTGTTTCGTAACCTCGTTTTATTATTTCACGAACCCACAAAGTCACAATATATAATGCCCCACAGTTTTTTTTCTCTGAACATATTTATTGTTAAGAGTCAGAATTTGGTAACAGTAGGTATACATTAACACTAGGGTGGTCTGAAAAGTTTCCAACCTCAACATGAAGATGACAGCACTCTTAAATAAACACTAGTGAATTTCGTTGTTCATCTGTTGACAGTTACTCACCAAAGTTTTAGCCAGTTTGGACACTCAGTTATGTAACAGTCATTTGAGTCAGTTGATGGGAGTGTTTTTATGAAAATGGAAAAATTGAGTATCGAGCTGTAATTAAATATTTGATTTTGAAAGGCAATACGCCTACACAAATCAAAGATGAGTTGGATTCTCTGTATGGGAACTCTGCACTATGAAATTTTGGGCAGCTGAATTTAAACGTGATTGTAAGAGCTTGGAAGACGAACGTTTGGGACATCCAAAAACCGCAACTACCAACGAAAACATTGCCTAAATTCACCAAATGATGCTAGACAACCACCAAATTAAAGTGAGAGATAGCAGAAGCTATGAACATGCCAAAAGAATGTGTTCGTCACATATTATATCAACATTTAGACATGAGAAAGCTGTCCGCGCATTGGGTGCCGCGTTTGCTCATGTTAGACCAAGAACGTGTTTAAATGAACATTTCCAGTGCTCTGTTGGCACAGTTTAGGCGCAATAAATCCGAGTTTTGGCGCCGATTGATTTCTGTAGATGAAACTTGGATACATCATTATACACCCAAAACAACAATACAGTGCAAACAATGGACTGCAAAGGGGAAACAAAAACTGTCTTTTCGGCTGGGAAAGTGATGGCGACTATTTTTTGGGATAGTCATGGAGTTATTTTAATCCATTATGTGCAAACAGGAAAAACCATTACAGGAGGATATTGCGCATCATTACTTGACAAGCTTAAGGCAGAATTTGCAGAAAAAGAAAATCCTATTTTACCAAGACAACACACCTTCTCACACCTCAGCGGTTACAATGGCGAAAATTAATGAATTATGGTTTGAACTGCTTGAACTCCGCTTTACCAGATTTAGCCCCAAATGACTTCTTTTTGTTCCCTCATCAGAAAATTGCACTCCTGAGGACAGATTTTTGTCAAATGAAGACGCAATCACCTTCATTAATTATTTTACAGAGAAAAATGCAGAGTACTATTTGGACGTGTTACAGAGATGGGAGCATCACTAGGAGAAGTGTGTAGAGTTACAAGGAGACTATGTTGAAAAATAAAAATTCTGAAAAAATGTCTTGTATCTTAATTAGGTTGGAAACTTATCCCCTGCTAGTAAAACCTTTTGTTCTGTAGGCGTAACCATGTTTCACTGCATGAATGACACTCTTGTGATCTTCAAAGTGTGTGCCCCATAGAAAATCTTTTAACAACCCAAAGGATGTCAGGTCTCGACTGTAGAGTGAATGAGGCAGTGATGCCCAACCCAATTTGGCGATGTGTTCCCATGTTCTAAGACTTAGTGTGTGGGCATGCATTGTGTTGGAGCAAGATCATTGCAGATGCACTTCCAATGATGACCAACAACTGTAGAACCAACTGTCGAGTTGTAATGATCCGATTGGCATGAATAATGGCATCTGCACATTTCAGCATGTCTGGAGCGTGGCTGATCATGGAGCTCAGTTTCTACATTGCCTAAGGCTTTAACTTTCTTTAACCATCGCCAATTGTACACAAACATTTATGGTTTCTTTTTCTGCACACAAGAACTTTATAACAGCAGGCAGCTTCTAACGTGAATCTTAAGTGGATGCCATTTTGATGCTGTACCACAGCTCTGCCATCTGCTGGAACAGTTTGAAACTTCACTGGTGCACAGAAGCACCTACAAGGACATTTGTACACATATTACATAAAAACCGTAACCACTTGCACGACAGCCCTAAAAGGGCCAAGGCCTACCAACCTGACTGCCAGCCTCATGCACACTTATGCATGGCAGAGGTGGGCAATCATCCAACCAATATGGGGACAAGATGTATTTAACATCTCCACATCCCCCAGCCGTAATGTTGGTGCACCCCATGGGTGGGATCGAACCCGGGCTGCTTTCCGTGACCAGGGAACTAGGTATGCTGCCTTAGCCCACTACACCATAGGACCTATATTTGTTGTGAGCCCATTGTTGATCGAGTTGGCGCGGCCGAGCATTCAATGAGACGGACAGTGCAGTGTGTAGAAAAAAGCTCGCCGAAATGGTGGGAAGAAGGAGATGTATTTCTCGAGAGTTCGTCTTTGTTCTAGCCGTTCTGATTGTTGGAGAACATTCCGGAATGTGAGTAATCTAAAAAAAGGGATCCCGCCCGCTAGTCAGTCAGTCGGAATTTGGTCGCGTGCGCATGAACAGCTGTGTTTGTAGTCGATAACCTTGCAAGTTGTATTGTGTATGTGACGTAATTCAGGACTGTAAAGCTTGATAAAAGTGTGTTTCTATGGAAATAAAAAGCAATTTTTAGTGTTTGTAACCTGGACTTTTAATTTCACGAACCCTCAAAGTTACAATAAAAAATTTGAGGCATTATATATTGAACAATCCTCATACAGTGGTATTCAGGATGTTAATATGGAAGTAGGCAGCAATGAAATGAAAACATACATTTGACATTACATTTTATTTACAGGCATAAAATAAGTTCAGGCACACTGGAAGAGACAATTTTCTTGCTTGATACAGCCATACCATTCTGGTGGCACCCATGTTATATTATTTGCTATATATGAAAAATTGAATTAGACCTGAAAACTTAATGCATGTCTGGGACTTTCAATATTCTTTACATAATTAAATTCAATAGTATATCCTCAACCTTTTATATTTCTTGCTCTCACACCTATTCCCTTTATCATACCATGTCTAGGAACCTCCATCAATGTACTGTCTTCCAGGACCTTTGATATTCCTTGTCAGCAACCTCCACTAAGTTATTACCTTCTATACATATTTGGTTTCACTCTATCTTACAAATATTTCATTATACAAGCATGATTCAATTTTCCAGCTTTAGGCCATATGTTCCTAGTATTTAAAGACTAGATCATTTTGATTTTTAAGAATTTCATATACAGTTAAGTTGAGTATGGACAGGAGCTACATTATGTGTATTTGGATCCATCCTATAGATCTTACAGATTCGAAAGAACTACAAGTGATAAATTATTATACTTTTTAGCAATGAATATAAAAGCTTTACGCCATATTGAACAAAAAAGACTTTCATGGAATAACAAATATAAATAATTTTTCAATTAATTTTGGCGTCACTTTTACTAAGTTCCTCCATCACACAAATATAAGGGGCATTCAGAAAGGAAGGAGCCAGAGTCCATTATGCACAAACTGGTTACAGGATAGCACAAAAGTGAATCAAGATATTGACACACTGCTTCACTCACACTGTTTTTTCACAGGACATGTTTCAAGAGCTTTTGCTCTTATCATGAGCTGGAATTCAACTGTCTCTACACTTCTTTCAATTTTATACTTTGGTTACAGGATGGTAATATGGCATGTGTAACGAAGTGTTGTTCCAACCAGAGCGTGGAAGTTCACAGCCCATCGCTAGAGCGTGCACGTCACGTGACTATACAAAGCTAGCAGCAGCATGAATCAATCATCCAACACTGCCAGTCACATTGCAAACAGTGAAATGGAAGCGTTAAAAGAAGAGCAAAGAGGTGTTCATTTTCTGACAGCGGAAGGTGGTGGTGTGGTGTTTAAATGTACTTCCAGAGGGTACTTGGTGGCGATAAATTAGCTCATTTGTGTTTCAAGATGTAGATCTTTTCCCATGTGTCCAATTCTGCTGCAAGTGTATACAAGGTTGACTCTTGAAGTAGACATTTGAAAGGTATTATTCTTACTAAACAGTAAAGTATTGTCTCCAATCGTATTGTTGTGTTGGAGCCGCCACAAAGCCAGAGCTATGCGCATCAGCAGCAAAGAAAGAGACAGATAGTGGTGCTGTAACAGTTGTTCTGATTTGCACTTAAAAAGGGTTTGAAAAATTTATAAATTTATAAAAGAAAAACAAACAAAATTGTGTAAAAATCTATGTAATTTTGTGATTGGCCATTGTAATAATTGTATTACGTAATGTAGTGACGTAGTAGTAAATTGGCCAATCATATAAAACTAATATATGGGTAGCGATAGTAACGAAGGATTAAATAATCTTGGTGTAGAAACCGAAAGAAAATTTGTCTTTCTTTCTGGAACGCCAAAGAGATCTGACGCTTTTTAAATTGCTCGAAAATATTTAAGTGTTAGTTCAATTTGAATTATTAGATTGATTCTGATCATAGTATAAAGTTTTGTGATAAGTGTAATGGATTTGGTGTTAAAAGAAATAAACAAAACCTTTTTATAGAAATTCAAATTCAAAATCTTAATGATTTCTTCACTCGTTACCACTCTTGTAACTTAAGAGTTTTCATTGCTCGTAGTAAGAATATAACAGAAGAATATTAAAAGCTAGCCGAAGCATAATTAAGGATTTTCCTGACAGCTTCCAGGAACATCTTCATCAAGTCAATATTTTGGACGATGGTAAGATCGATGAAATAAGATCAATGACAATAAACAAGATAACAGCACGAATCTTGCTATATATGTTACCGCAACTTTGGGGCATGGAAACCCACAACAACGGAGGAATCCTGCTACAGTGCCTAGCACTGGACGCTTGCCGAGAGAGGGAAAAAGAGACAGAAAAGCTGGAATTTTCTCTTGCCGCTGCAATTGTTATTGGAAAGTCTACTGCATTCTAAAACAATGACTGGGAGGTATAAATATGCGGCAAGGTGTGAGAAGGAGTCAGTTGCAGTTGTGAGAGTTATGTGAGGGTTATTGAAGTGTGCAGCAGTGAATTCTTTTATTTGTTTGTGTGTGGCGGGCGAAGGAGACAACCTTGAAGACTTCTGTTTATCAAGTCACGTCATTTTGCTGCTGCCAGGGTTGTACAAAGCTTCTGTTTCCTGCTATACAGAGAATTTTAGATTTCTACAAACAAGGCTTTTGTTTCTACCAACCCGCGTAGTCACAGTATAGAACTATACTCATATATGCCTAAGGTGAACATAATATGCTCCTGCCATGGTAAAGTGACATGCCACACATGCATAATGTTATTTATCACTAAACAATATGCAAAGAGAAACATACTCATTTTTTTTACTTGAAATGCAACTGACAAGTTTACCTACTCTTCCAATGTGCACCAAACCATGCTATACATACACATAGTCTATATACTTGATGAAATCTCTACTGTTGACATGTAACTGGAATTGGCACCAACAAGTGTCTACAGAAAAGGAAACAGTCAAAATGTATAAAAAATAATTTCTGCAACACATTTCTTTACATTAACTAAAAGGTTACATATGCTCCATCAATTTGAACAAAAGATCTCATGGTAAATATTCACTATAGTTTCACAATTTTAAGTAGATATTCATAACTATGAGCCTTCAACTGTAACAGGTAAATGTAAACAAATGAGCAGCAAGATAATAGGTGAACATGTTTATAAAACCCTCTGTATAAAGGCTTATGCAGGGATCATGACTGTTGTGACTATCAACGTGTATGTCACAGTTTGAGAACTGATGTGTCAGGGTATGTTCAAACTTGGGATGTGCCAAGAAGAAGCATCAACTCAAGGTTATTGTCAAGGCAATGGATCGCTTGGATATGGTAGCACTGTTATGGAAAGAAGCAGATGTAATTTTACAGTCTGCCATGGTAAAGAAAATATCTGGTTAGACACGGTTGACACCCTCCTGGTATTTCTATATGACACTCGGCTCAAGTCAGTTACTGCATATTCAAAAACATTCTGACGCCTTCCACTTTTGTGAATAATAACTTCTTGGCTTTAGTAGTATACAATTCCTTTTGTGTAGGATGAATGTTTTTTGAATGAGAAACTAATAATGAAAAATGATGCAATGAAATGTTAAACGCTAACCAAACCAAGTTGATTTATTAACCATTATCGCAATTGGAGTGTGACTGGAGGTACAGTATGGAAGAGGAATTGGGTTCCAAATCTCATCCAGTGCGTTTCGCTTGACTATGTAAACATAGATGACACCTTTGAAATTTGAAATGAACTTTACACTGACATCTAGAGGCTAATATGCCAAGCTTTATCATGCCCACCATATTTTGTTTTGATTAATTTCGAGATTAATTAGCTAACCAGTTTACAACAATTGTATGTTAGAATTAGAATTTTAGTTCGTCCTTGGCAACATATACATGTTATGAGACACGTCAAAATGTATAAATACAGTATATACATAAAGTCAAATTGATTACATGCAATATACACAGTAAGCAGCTTTTCTATGGTTTCACCTGGTATTTGCATAGAGTAATTTACAACTTGAAATGTCATAATATAAATATTATAGTTTTGTGAATGTACTATGCCCCCAGTGCTCATTTACATGGTTATAGTTCTAAAAGTCCATTAACCATATAAAAACAGTGTGCATGCAATAATTTGTTAACCTTATTCTTAAAGTGTTTTAATGAAGCAGCTTGTTTAAATGAATTTGGAAGTTTATTATATAACATTATCCCTTTGTGTTAAAGCTTCCTTCATAAAGGCTCGTTTGGTGCGCTCGAATTGCCAGTTTATCCTTGTTACGAGTATGATGGTAATGTACATCAGCATTTACTCGAACATGATTTATATTTGTATGAACATTTGTGAATGTTATGGCTCTCGAAAGGGGACACATTATTATTCATCTACCTCCGTATAACTGTGATCTGAATGCAATTGAGCTGGTGTGGGCAAAACTAAGGAATGTTTTCAGAGGATACAACGTTATTGTGATACTTTGCTTATCTTACACGCTATTTTGCTGAACTGTGTTTTTCAAGGTTGACCACACTGCAGAAACAAAAGGGCATTAGCTCTCGCTTCTTCCCCTCTGCCCACACATCGTAAATCCAGCGCTCAAGAAAACATGCGCTTACTGTACATATACAGCTTTCAATTTGTGTCCAAACACATTTTTCTATGTCTCCATTCTCTGACTTAAGACCAAAAGGGGTTTGTTATGAAACCAAAGGTTTTATAAAACATGTTCAACTATTGTGCAATGAGGATTGAAAGCCAGACCTGCTGGATTAGGAAGATAATATATTTCCACATCTTTGGCAAAACATCAACCTTTGTGGCAGAAGTAACACGAGAAATGCAGTGAGTGTAATACTGTTCCTACCACACAAGTATAGTGCTCTACTAGTAACAACAAGAATTTGTGCCATTTATAGTTCTGTGTGTTGGTGAGCCTGTTGTTTGGGATTGAACTCGTTTGGATGGATGAACAGTCCTTCCATCGCTTGCCAGTGGACATGATTAGATCCTGTAGAAGAAACACCAACTATCTCAGACTGTCCGTTGATTGGACGTCCATAGGTGCGCGATGTTGCAGACAGGTAGCTACGAAACAAACAATACTCATATCAGATTTGGAACACCAGATCAAGTTTACCAACAGAAGGGGCAGGGTGGTTACTTACACGTCAGTATCTATGTGCTTCAACATTATACCATCATCTCGTTCCCAGAATTCATCATCACAGACAACCCTCCAGTGGTCGCCAGTATCACCTTCGCCTGCAACAAATCACACAATGTTATTTTGCTTCCACCTACACATAGTAAATAGAGAAAATATTTCACCCAAAAATTTGATAAAATTTCATAGAAAATATATGTTTTGAGACTCCTGAACCAAAAACACTTCTAGAAAAAGTTGCATGTCTGCATATCTATGAACATAACTCAAAATCAAATTGGTTTATAAATACCAAACATGACATTTAAGTTCAGCACCTTCAAAACATGCAGTATAAAATTTTCAAAACAAATCCCCTCCCAATGGAACTATCATTACATGTAAAATGTTTGGAAATGTTTGATTTTCTGGGGGAAAAAATGGTTCTAACAATTTGGATTAAAATATGTCCACATATGCAAAGTAGAGGTGGGCGATCATTTAGTCGATACAGGGAGGAGATGTGGTCAGCATCATGGCACCTCCAGCCAGAAAGTTGGCTTTCCAGACCAGGGTTCACTACCTAGCATAGCTCCTCAATTTCCTCACAATGCTGAGGGGATACTGGTCCTATTATTGGGACTTAAAATCTGCAACCCCAGGGGTAGATTACATGGCACGAAACCAATGCACTATGCTCTAGCCCAGTGTTTCTTAAAGTGTGGTCCGCGAGGGGATATCAGGGGATCCATGAGAAGGTCCCTAAGTCAAGTTATAATGTTGAATTAAAACTATAAAAAACGTAGAACTGTATTTACTGAGTCACTTATCTGCTCGGTGCTGAATTACATTTGTTTTACTTAACATTTTTTATGCAGCTATGTCGTAACGATGTGCAATCAACGTAACAGTTGGGAGCATGTAGTACAGCAGTGACGGAAGGTTGTCGAACTTGCTACCAAAGGACGTATATTGTGCCCTTTCCAACCTCAAGCCATTGAAGAGAAACAGACGTACCAATGTACTTGCCAATGGACTTAAGAGTAAAAATCACCAACATTAAGCCTACTTAACTGAGCTTATTCAATTTAAAAAAACAGTTGCATTGTTCACATTAATATATTCCAAAGAACAAAGTTTCAAGCTTTTGCCACGTAAACAGATTTTTATTAACCCACTACTAACTTTATTGAAATGGTGGATTCAGAACATTATGAATAACGTTTTTATATGTATAAAAAATAGTTTCTTTACATGGAAAATAGAGTTTTATAACATGTGTGTAATATTATTAATCCTTGGGTAATCCAAAGAGTGTGGTGGTATTTCAAATTTTTACTGATGTAAAGCTTAAGTTAAATAAAAATCTAGTTGGGCAAACTTATATACAATTTAGTTCAAAGGGAAAAGAAAATTAATTTTAATAAAGACAATTTAAACATATATTTTTTTATTTAAAATAGTTTATTTTATTCAGTTTAAATTTAATTTTTTAATTTATTATTAATTAAATTTAAATATACAAGAAAATATCTTAAATTATACATATGGTAATTATTTAAATTCCAATTATAACATTCACAAAAAGTCAATTTGTTTATATAAATTGAGTTGCCAAACTACAGAGGTCCGCTCAATTTCTTCTTGGGCAGCCAGCCAGGTGAAAAGAGGATTAGAAATCGACTTTTCGGGAGTGTGCATCTCTCCCATCATCAGGATATTTATAAAATGTTATAACCACAAATGTATCACTGGATATAACACAAATATAAACAAAGACAAAACACTATCAAAATTTGCATTACTGAACAAAAGACTGTTTTCAGTAAATTAAATTTCAGGTTAGGAGATGGCGTGAGTATAGAAAATTAATTAGGTTAAAGAAACGTAACTACTTAACTTGATTATCAAGCTGTATTGATCTTTGCTTCTTAATTCAACAGATTTCCATTTTTAAGGCCGGTTTCCAAGAGGAGCTGAACTGAAACCCAGCATCACGATTAAGTGTGTTCCTTTCAGAGGAAATGGCCAAAGTCTCCTTAATTCTCCACTCCCAGTAACTGTTGCATTTTGCCAAGATGGTCGTCTCCCGAAAATTGGCTCTATGGTCGTTATCAAAACAATGCTCTGCCAGTCCAGACTTCTCAGGTTACATTAAACAAATGTTCCGTTCATGTTCATTTATTCTGGTAGCGATGGTCCTTCCAGTTTGTCCTATATACGATGTCCCACATTCACAGGGAATGTGGTACACTCCCGGAACTTGGAAGTTCAGTTTGTCTTTCACTGGTCTCAACAGATGTTTAATATTTGGAGGTGGCTTGTTATAATACAGCTTGATAATCAAGTCAAGTAGTTACATTTCTTTGACACAATTTTCTATACTCACGCCATCTCCTGACCTGGCATTTAATTTAATAAATATCCTGATGATGGGAGAGATGCACACTCCCGAAACGTTGATATCTAATCATCTTTTCACCTGGCTGGCTGCCCAAGAAGAAAGTGAACGTATTCGTTGCCAGGAAAGCTTCAGGTCTTATTTTAAGTTGTTAGATAAGGGGGTCCTTGACGCAGAAGAGTTTGAGAAACACTGCTCTAGCCTACTATCCCACAGTGCAGGACTTTTAATTAAAATGCCATATATTTAAGACATTTGCGTGTTTCACTGGAAAAATTCCTAATGGAATGGTGCTATAGAAGAAAAAAAGAATATTCACAAGTAAAACAGGCGGTAGACATTCACATAAATCGTTGAATTTCATTTTGAACATTTGTAAATTGATTTTGAATTCTGAACTTTCCATCATCTTTTCAATCTCTTAATTTCCACTCCTCTGTACATTTTATATAAGTAAAATATTGCATTCTACTTAAAAATAACAGAATTTCATGAGGTACATGTAAAATATTACACATTTAAGATACAGGATAAATGAAATGCAGGCTCTGACTTCATTCTGACAGAATTTTGTATAATTTAAGTGACAAAGGTTAAGTAATAGATAAAAACATACATCTAGACACCTTCAAAAACACAGTTTATTACAAAATAACTCTTTGTGGTATCAGCCATGTCCGAAATATCTGTTATTAATATTTGTTACAATTTTTCAATATTTTGACACCTTTTTTTAAGACTTACTGCTATTCCTATAAGTAAGGACTATGATACAATGAAGCACAAAATATAAATTTGAGTTGAACTAGTACTCAATGCTCCACTTTTTGCTAGTGTTTACCAAGACCTTCCTAACATCTAACATCAGCTAATGTAATTTATGTCCTCCAATGTTAAGACATATAGGACAATGAATGAAATGATGCTCAAATTAGTCCGGGGTCCATGGAGCTCAGTTACCCGACATTCGTCTATCAGGACAAAGGAAAACCCTGGAGAAAACCTTATCCAGGTAACTCACTCTAACCGAGGTTTGAACTCAGGACCTCTTGAATGTGAGGCAGACACGCTACCACCACGCTACCGAGGCAGGATGTCAAGAATGTGGTAATCAATACCAATATATGGAGCACTGAGTACTAGTCTGACAAAATATATTATTGCTATTCACATGTTTCTTGTGATGTCATAGAGAGTTTAAAACTTTAAAGCCTTAGTTATGGCCTTATACACCATTCTCAATCAACATTTTACCATGGAAAAATACTGACTTTAACACGATGAGCCCTAATTTTGGTGAATCTATGATGGTAAACATACACAGAGGTCTTAACTCTGACAGGCCAAGAACGACTAGTTATTGGATTATCTTGGCTTGCATTGTAAAATGGCTGCTTATGTTTTGGAGACAGGTTGTTATACATGCAATTCATTTGCATGCCCATTATAGTGGATAGAGGAAATCCTTTTGAAGATATCAAGACAAATTCCAAGAAATGTTCAGATTATCCAAGAAAGTGGTGTGGTGGTCAGTGGACAAATTGCATGATAGGTTAGAATTTCCAACATACAGAAACAATCTGGTATTCCTTATGAATTGAGTGTGAACAACATTAAGGTTTTCTGCAACAATACAATATACTAATTGGCAATGTGTCACATAGCCATCAAAACACAACATTGCATATCATAAACAGTGTGCCAGGGACAATAGCTGATCTTGGTTGGAATTATGTATGATTTCCAGCAAGTAATGCTGAGGTAATGATCGCTGTTGATAACTTTAGCACAATTAGTGGTTGGAGTGATAGTATGCATTCACATAAGGATTCAGTTGCCTGGAGGTGAAAATAATAATAAAGCATATAGAAATATGCCCACCTCTGTAGCATGTCTGCTTCACATTCAAGAGGTCCTGAGTTTGAATCTCAGTCACAGTAAGTTACCTGGATAAGATTTTTCCGGGGTTTTCCCTTATTCTGAAAAATGAATGTCAGATAACTAAGCTCTATGGACCCTGGGCTCACTTGAGTATTATTTCATTCATCGTCCGATATGACTTGGAGGATGTAAATTAAAAAAAGTATATATAAATAGAAATGGTTATTTTTCACTGAATTGCCAAACTGACTGATCACAACTTACTGATTTAGTGTAAGGTGGCCGGTTATTTAGTTTTTATGATCTCTTTGAAATGAGATGCCAGGTCAACTAAAATAAATTAGGAGTCCTTTTTATTTTTCATTCTGTAGTTACCCACATGTTTCTGCTACAAACACTAAGTGAAAAACAAATGACAAATATGAGATGAACTTCTCTGTGTGCTCAGTAGTCATCTTAACCGTTACATTTGAAATGAGCTGCACTCTACTGCAGCAAGTGCTTGCCAGATAATCACAGCCAGCTGAACAGCAATTAACAATGGTGCATGTATACTTTACCACAGACAAGTACTTAGTGTGTGTAGGTACAAAACTTTAAAGGGTTTGTTTAACGAGATTGGTGCACACAGCCATGAATCACTTAAACATTCACTGAATCACATTCTTCTATCCCTCATACATTTAATGTAATGCGTAATGAAACTATTTCCGCAAATGTTTCTCTTGATTAACATAAAGGAGACAAAAATTGTGGCTTCCATGGAATAGTTTGTAGAACCTGTACATCAATAAATAATAGCAGGTGGACAAACCCATGTGAGAAATTTTCTATTAATATTTTTTGAAACTACATTTTTCAAACGATTAACTAATTAAAATTTACATTTGTACTTTCATAAAATAAGTCCCATAAATTATTTAAATAGGTTGCTCATTAAAATGGAGCATAATAAATCTAGCCAACAAAAAAGAATTACCATGATCATCCCCATAGGCCGATATTTCCTGGTGACCAGAGAGAGGCGACGAGAAGTGGTGTGAGTGGAGGTTCTTCGATGTGGCTAAATGCTGCAACCTAATCACGGATCCGCATTTTATGGGTTCTCTGTAAACAACAGATCCACATTACAAAGTGAAATGTGTTACTCATATATTAGCAGTTTGCAGTTGTAAATCACAAACAGCTAGAAAAAGCAACCACCACTTACATAGATACATCAATATTTTAGCAAAATTTATAAATAACTTCCATGCTGGAAATTATTCTTCCACACTAGTCGTGTGTAGGCTAAGGTTTGGAGAGGCAGAGTCCAACTAAAAATTCAATACCATTACTGAGATTTGAACCATCTATCTCCTGGTATATATCCAGTTGCTCTTAACCTTTAGTTCTACCATGGATAAATTCTGCAACTGACTCATATTTTTCCAGTAAACCACGTGTTCTCATATACAATAATGTATGAACCTTTTGTGGCAAGTTACTATGCTGTAAGTACTTAAGTCCCAGGCTGCGTAGTTAAACCACTATTAGGTTAATTGATGGAGATTAATCATTCTTCCACACTAGCCTTGTAGATGTTATCTCTTTGAAACTCTGGAACTTGCTCACACACGTTTTCAAGATTTTTTTTATAAAAAATTATTGCCTGTTGGACCAAAACATAAGACATAATGGCAATGCTTAAACCATCCTGCTGCCAATCTTTCATTGTTTTTTACACTAGTTTTATAACTGCTGTCGGTATAATAGTTTTGCCAGAAAATCAAATGAACAAACAACCCTATCCACAACTTATTTATAAGATAGTAATATTGACACTGGCAAATCTCAACACTTCTTCTAACTTACCCTCTAACACAATGTTTCCCGGTCTCCGCTTTGACCACCCAGTGAGAATTGACGTCTTCTTTTGTTTCCGTTCCTGTGACTGATTGCTGCCCGCTACCGGTGCCGTATTTCACATCGTGGGAATGTAAACGAACTTTAAATCCAATATTCATTAACTTGAGCACCGATCCACATGTTACATATCGATTTGAACGTCCTGTTTGGGAAAGGAAAAGCAAATTAACTTACTGACACTTCGGTAACCAAACATGCATTTCATAACCTAAAATAGCGTTGACAGGCAACGAGAGAGCAAACACAAAATAAAAAAAGGTTTAATTACCTTCAACTAATTCAAAAAATACTAATGCGTTTACTATAAGCAAAGCTTTGATCCCTCTATTCATTTTTATTTTCCTGATCTCCATTTTGAACCACGTATACGATTATTATTGGTTAGAGCCGTAATCTGTCTGCTACTGCATTTCACAGCCTTCTTGATAATAGCTTTTACTATGGCACTAATCTTAGTCCCCGTACTGTCCACTACTACACCAGCGCTACACAATTCAACTTCAATACAAATGTTTCTTTAAAAACTCGTAACCGGCGTTTATCACACCCCAGCTGATGAATGATCTTGTATAGTTCATGTGCACTCCTCGGTACATGTTCCGGAGACCTCTAGTTTTGTACAACTCGATGAAACAGCTTGTGAAAGACTGAAACTGACCACCAATAGTGCTTTGCATATGCACTTTCATCACATTCAGGGGATAGAATACTGTGCTGATTATAGCGCCAATCACAGCTCCACTAATAAACTCTTGCGAGGTTTGACCCCACCAGGTACCATGCGTTGGCAGCCACACTTTGGCTTCGTCTCTCATGAAAAAGAACATCACATTTGAAGGTCCATTTCTCAGTAAGATGGGGACCAGCCCACGGTAATATTCGAGGAAACCGTACTTCTGCCCAATGCAATAAAATGCATGGTACGTGTTTCTGAAGCGAGTGTGATACTGTTGATGCTGTAGCAGCGTTTGCACACGTTCAAATGGTGATAAAGATGCTTCAACGGTGCCTGCGATCATTGCAGCTATGGCCTTTGCTAAGTAATGTGGTACCTTGGCGTTTTCTAGGGGCTTCCTGCACTCCTCGTACACACCAAACATAATACACAGAGACAGCGATTTCTGGCATAGTGGAGGTATTATCCCACGATACAGATAATGGAATCCTTCACTCGATAACTGGCCGGCAGCACTGCTTACACCAACACCATGTAACATCTACAGACAAAACATTTCAACCATATTACAACAAATATTCTCTACATTACTCTAGCTACAACTATTTTATATATATATTATCTGGTAAATTTTAATTTATATGACTTCAATAGCTTTTGTTTACTACAAATTCTTTTGAAAAATTTGCAAACATCATATTGGTATGTATGCCGCATTAGTCTCTTAATATACTGACTACAGAAGGAAATAAAATATCACTGGGTTTCCAAAATTCTAGAACTATAACTTCATTGAACAGGGTTGAAGGACATGCAGTAAAGTGTTTAATAGTCTAGTGTAATTTTTGGATTACATAGTTTATGATGGGATGAGAGAAAACGACTAAACTGCTGCATGCAGTTAAATCTAAGCATTTAAAACATCTACCAGGCGCTCCCATCCTTTGAAGTACATATGTAACAATAATGAAAAAAAAAAAAAAAAAAAACATTTTAATTTTTAAAAATTTGCTAATTGCGATACTATTTAATGCAAAATAGCTTGGTGTATAAAATATTTACTTTCACTGCTACATATAGTAAATAAAGTATTGGATTAAAAAGAGTCCAATATAAATACGCGTTTTGAAGTCCCCTGCATCCAAAATCGGCATTTTTAAGAATGGCATGCATGTTTGTGAGCAACACAACTTAACCTAGTTAAGTACCAAACAATATTTAAGTTCGGAGCCTTCCAGGATGCAACATTTAGCTTTAAAGCAAAATATCGCAGCCCAAGATACTCTTATGGGAAATGTTTTCTTATTTTCTCACAAATGAGTCATGATCTTGATATAAATATCGCATGTTTAAGCTATTTTTAAGACAAAAATGACTTTCGTATAACTAGTAAACTCTAAGAAATGGGATTCATTTTTGAGTTATCTATTTTAAATGTGATTCTAGTTATTGGTTAGAATGTTTACATATTCATACTTTTTCACATAGTAAATCGCTATTCGTTTTTTTCTTGAGCTCATGCAAAGAGAATGTAATTTCAAAGATATATTTAGGTAAATGTTTTTATACATCTGACATCATCAGAACTATTTCCTTATCAGTTGTTATCAGTTATGGAAAATTTATAAGCTGAGCCGTGATATTTTAAATAAGGACTCTTGAGTAGGAGACATAATATAAGGTACTCTTCTATTACGAAACTAAATGAATAATTCCACATGCACCGTATCGAAACATACTTTAAAATTTTATCCAGAAATAAAAGTTACTCTTACCTGACGGAAGATAAGTTTATTTATTGGGTATGTAACGGCTATGTTAATGAATGCTGCTCCCAGTCCACAAATATATTCCCTTCGATCAGCAATAATGGGTTCATTTCTGCTGTCCTCATATTTTTCGGGTTTCGAAGAGAATCCAAAGGTGGGATCTTTTTCATTCTCGGATAATGATATCACACTGTTAATATGTGTCATTTTTGGAGGCCCTGAAATTATAAATAAATAGCTGAGGTTTAGTAACATGCTTGCGTAATGAATTACACACATTGATTAAAGCTTGAGAAAAACTATTCCTAAAAGTCATAGTTAACACACAATTACAAACCTGATGTGACACTCCCATTTCTCGGTCGTGTTTCACATATCCGCAATTTTCATTCATAAAATCAGCTGGGGCTTGTATCGGCCATGTCATATTATTTCTTTTGGAGTTTTGGCAGTCCTGGCTGTCGTGCTTGGAGAGTGGTGGGCGTGGACGTACGCACTGTAACCGTGTTATGTTTTCAGAATTAGAGCAGACCAGTCACAGAGAGATTCAGAGCATGGTGGAATTGTAACAGAGGATAACCGTGCTGATTTGACATTCCTATGTGTGAGTAGTTTATGAAGGCTCAAGCTGAATGAAGTAAATCTGCAGCAGACATTGCGCAAAACGTACTAAGTGCGGTTTTTAATCTGTTTATTTCTAGCAAATTGATGCACAGAAGAACAGCCAACGTGGCATCTTGGGATTGCTAGGGCAAGTGACAGTTGTTTTCCCATTCACAGATAGCTGCCGAAGATGCGTCAACTAAAGGGAAAAGTTAAAGAAACAAACAAGCAGAAGAAAGAAAGGAAGAAGGACTTCATCGAAAACAAAAGACGTGTGTTCACCATTGTATTGCCAACGCTTGCAGTCGTGTTCACTTTTATCGTCGGCTACATTTATTTGAAAACGAGGCCAAAAACAAACGTTGAATTTTGAATGCCAAATTGCAGTTTCTTTTTGAATTGTATTCCTGTGTACTTTTACTATTAAACGTTTTACGTTGCATTTGGCTCTTCCCATAAGGAATGTCAATTATCTGATTGCAAGGGACCAAGTTGCAATTATATTTAAAGCAATATATAATATATCTATTTTTGTTACCTGTGTGAATGACTTAAATGAAGGAGTAAAATAAAGCCTAAGGTATATGTATGTGTTTGTAATGTATTTGTGGAACGTAAGTTACTAACTAAAAATAAATTCCATGGTTTCTTGAAAATGCACCGTGAATTTTTTTTGTGTGTGATATGTTTATTCTGAAGAGGAATAGTATACAATTCAGGTCCAGCATTTTCAGCTTCACCTTTACATCCACACAGACCATGTGAATCCCTCACCAATGTGAGATCATTTATGTGAGGCCTTCCAGCCAGCAAATTCTCAGTTTGGTCTTGTATTTGTAAAGGTGTTGCTTCCCTGTTCACCCTCATTTTCCTTTTCCCAGTCTTCCAAATAAAGATAAATTAAATGAAAAGCACCATTACTTTTAAAAGACATTTAGATGTGTTCGTTTCACAAGCAGATAATTATTTAAAATACTAAACATGAAACGTTTTGTCAGTACACATCTGTGATTTTCATTGCATAAAAACTCGGGCGATGGGGACACTTAGGTTAGAGCAAGGGGAACCATCTAATA
Organism: Mantis religiosa; assembly: GCA_030765055.1. Taxonomy (NCBI): domain Eukaryota; kingdom Metazoa; phylum Arthropoda; class Insecta; order Mantodea; family Mantidae; genus Mantis; species Mantis religiosa. The sequence continues at coordinate 2,189,399 of JAUKNK010000101.1, read as the reverse complement.
ACACTGGTCGACAAAAATGCATTTTTTTTCTCACAAGAATGAAAGATTCTAGAAGTATTTTTTGTGTAGAATTCAAATATAATTCCTGTTTTTTCTCATCAGGCTGGAATTTTTTGTGATACTGATTTGATATAATTCATAGCAAAATTATTATCTAACATACTAATGACGTGGTAGATATGTCTTCGTCCAACATCAGTCAGCAAGCATGTTAGAACTTTGCTTGCCTTGGTACCTCTTTTCCATGGTTTATGTTTTGTTTGCTTGGTCCTAGGCTCAGGGACATAGAACACATCTTACATGAAACCAACATGCAACTATTTAACAACCAGCACTACACTACTTTAATACATGCTTTTTTTCCCCCCCACCAATAATTCAATATCTATAATGTTATGAAACTTATAAATACTAATGGAAATTGTTATTTCACACTGGCCGTGTGTAGGCTGAGGTATGGGAAGATAGAGTCAGACTGAAAAATTCAATGTCATAGCCAGGATTTGAACCACGGATCTTCTGGTCTCCATCCAGCTGCTCTAACACTTGAGCTACTATGGCTAACGTGCCGACATGACATTAAATTCTCCAACTGACTTGTATTTCAGATATAGAAGATCTGTGGTTCAAATCCCGGCTATGGCATTGAATTTTTCAGTCTGGCTCTACATTTCCTTATAAACACTATTCCTCATTACTAATGTTCATGAGTACATTTGTTTTAGTAATATTTAAGATCAAATGAGTTTTAAGTCCTATTGCCTCAGACAAGCATGCAAGATAATTTAAGAGATTAGATTATTATGAGTATTATACAGATTAATACGTAAAATATGAAGCTATTAACAGTGAAGCAAACAAATATATACAAATATAACAATTTGTAACATAAAACTTCACTTATAAGAAATGATAAATGTAAATAATTGTTGATGGCTCAAGCTGATGATGTGAATAAAATATTCACAAAATCGTGATCCTAGTCAATTTATAAGAAAACATTTATCATTTCTTATAAATTTCTTATCATTTCTTTAAATTCCTTTACCCACCTCTGTAGCGTAGATTGTAGCGTGTCTGCCTCACGTTCAAGAGGTATCGAGTTCGAATCTCGGTCAGGGTGAGTTATCTGGATAAGGTTTTCTCCGGGTTTTTCCTTATCCTGAAAGATGAATGTCGAGTAACTCTAAGCTATATGGACCCTGGGCTCATCTGAGCTTCATTTCTCCCATTCCATTCGTTGTCTGATATGACTTAACGTTGGAGGTTTTCCCTTATCCTGAAAGACAAATGTCGAGTAACTCTAAGCTCTATGGACCCTGGGCTCATCTGAGCTTCATTTCTCCCATTCCATTCGTCGTCTGATATGACTTAACGTTGGAGGTTTTCCCTTATCCTGAAAGACAAATGTCGAGTAACTCTAAGCTCTATGGACCCTGGGCTCATCTGAGCTTCATTTCTCCCATTCCATTCGTCGTCTGATATGACTTAACGTTGGAGGTTTTCCCTTATCCTGAAAGACGAATGTCGAGTAACTAAGCTCTATGGACCCTGGGCTCATCTGAGCTTCATTTCTCCCATTCCATTCGTCGTCTGATATGACTTAACGTTGGAGGTTTTCCCTTATCCTGAAAGACAAATGTCGAGTAACTCTAAGCTCTATGGACCCTGGGCTCATCTGAGCTTCATTTCTCCCATTGCCTTCATCGTCTGATATGACTTAACGTTGGAGGTTTTCCCTTATCCTGAAAGACAAATGTCGAGTAACTCTAAGCTCTATGGACCCTGGGCTCATCTGAGCTTCATTTCTCCCATTCCATTCGTCGTCTGATATGACTTAACGTTGGAGGTTTTCCCTTATCCTGAAAGACGAATGTCGAGTAACTAAGCTCTATGGACCCTGGGCTCATCTGAGCTTCATTTCTCCCATTGCCTTCATCGTCTGATATGACAACGTTGGAGGACGTAAATTACAAAAAAGGTGAAAAAAAAATCTTAGAAGATAAGTGATGTTTTTAAGTTACAAATTATTATATTTGTATATATTATAAAGATTGCTTACATTTACATTCAATTGCAGTGACACATTAAATTTCGTTTCTAGCACAGAATACTTCAGTGAACATCCACAAACTCCTGTATCAAGTAATAGATATTTTCTAAGAGCAGATTTATATTTTTCTATTTTTCTCAATGATAGTAATTTTAAGTTTTCTGGGAGGGTATTGAATATTTTCACACATTCATAATGTACTACTTTTTGGGAACAAGTTAAGCTAGTGCTGGGTTTGTGGAGGTCATTCTTTTTCTTGTATTTAAGTTATGTATATTTACATTTTTTTTTCAAAGTATTGTTGATTTTTTACATAGAAGCACATAAGCATGAAAATGTTCAACCTTTGAGAGAAACCTGTGCATGGAGCTGTACTTTTGATGCCACCCGTAGTTCTGATGGCTTTCTTTTGTAATATAAATATTTGTTTCAACATAATAAACTGATGAACTGATGGAAATGATTAATTTCCATCAATTAACTAAAATAATAAGAGTTAAATGATGAAGCCTGGGACTCAAGTACTTACGATAATAAGTCGCCACAAATGGTGTATCTCGAATGTGAGAGCCCCTAGTGGTCTACTGGGGAGATATACGAGTCAAATGGAGAATTTAATGTCAGGACGGCAAGTTGGCCATGGTAGCTCAATGGGTTAGAGCGACTGGATGGAAACCAGGAGATCCGTGGTTCAAATCCCTGCCATGTTGACTATCTAGCCTACTGTATTGTTTAATTCAAAACCTACTCAGTTTGAAGTAATGATGCATTTTCCTTTGCTCAGTACACATGCAGTAAGATCCTAAGGTTTGAAACGATATTTGTATGTTCTGAAATTTGAGGAGTGTAGAGAAAAGAAATGTTGCCATTAAAAACACTGACACCCTTTATTTGTAATCATATTAATGTGAAGGCATGTTGATATCTTACTCATTTTCTAAAAAGTATCACTTCATAGAGCTGTAACAGCATTGTTCTATATGTTTTACTCAACTAATATATCAAAACAAATAAGATTAATGGACTAGATCAACTAGTAGCATTATTTTTCCACAAATTGAAAAATTCAATTGCTTATCTTTACAAAGATGTGAATGTTTTCCTAGCACAAAGACAGGCATTTTAATATCTTAACATATTACCATTCACATCTTGCAATTATTCTTATGAAATGTTGGCTATTTCCTCCTGGTTACTTTGTAGATCTTATAACGTTTGGAGGCTTAATTTATACATAGACCAGATATATGGATTGTTTTGTAAAGAACTGCTAGGGCTGCCAGAATTGGCACCAAGAGAAGTGGCATTAGTAGAGTCAGGTAATACAAAAAGGAGAGGAATAATAATAGAGAGAATACTGAATCTGTGCATTAACAATACAAACACTTGGTGGTCAGAATTGGAAAAAAACTTTATCGAAGATAGACATGGGAGATGTATAGAGAACAGAGGAGTCAAATCATAACAGTTTTTGGAAGGAAGTGAGAACTAGACTACAAGACATAGGCAGGAGATATGGGAAAGTATAGAAGAAAAGAAAACTTTGAAATTTTATAAGCAATTATAGACAGAATGGGATAGGGGAAAATATATAGATCAATGTGACAAAACTGGAAGAGAAGGCTTAGCATGGATGAGAGTAGGAATAATATATCTAAAAGGGTTGAGAAGTAATGAGGTAGGAAATGTGAATTTTGTGGAGATGAAGAGAGTACTGTTCATTACCTGATAGAATGTAAGGAGTTAACAAATTACAGGAGAAAAATATGCGATTAGAAATGGGACAATGTAAGCAAAGAGGTGATGGCGTTACGCATGTTAACAGGGATGGGAGAAAAGAAAAATAAATGTACAGGAGAATTCTTATATAAGTTAAGAGAAAAGTGGATTATGGTAAAAGAAGCGAAGATCAAGCTGCTCAGGAAAACCAAAGGCTTATGGACAGGGGACCTGAGTCAGCGAGTAAATCTTACATCAGCAGTTTCATGTATTTGTACAGGTGCATGTACGATATTAAAGTCATTGTACTGAGAATGTAATGGAAACTGTACAAATAAATATCATATCAATTTATGCATTGAAAAAACTATTTGTAGTCAAAATTTAACTGTATTGGAACACCACAGTGAAGCGAAATAATTATTAAATTATAGATGAGATGTATTTATTACACATCAGCTTCACTTATGTACTCTCTCTGGTGGAAGAACTATGAACTGGTGGAATTTCAGAGCTCATTATTTCATAGTTTCACCACCAGAGAGAAGATAGCAGACAACTTCAAAAGATTAAAGTTGGACCTTAGAGGTACAAAATGGAAGCAAAAGCTCCTAAAACTAGTCCCTCAAAAAATAAAAATGTAATTGATGGAGTGTTAAAAACTGAATACAAATAATTTTTGTAATTAATTCGGACGTCGCGGTTACTAAATGCCTACAAACACATATAAATGATTTATACATTCTTTTTTTTTTTTAATTTTCCCTCAAGTAAAGTTTGCAAGGCTGAGGCCCAGGGATGAAGCAGACCACACCACACCACAGATCATCAGGCCTCTGACTTGGTTGCCATATGGCTGCAAAATAGTTGAGCGCGTACAAGCTTTTAGTGACCTCTCCTTCCCCTCCCCTGCCACTGCCGGTCATCCTCACCAAGTAAGCGATAGTACAAATACTACCTCTTCTCACCGGCCACTGTTAGCTGAAGAAACATGCCAAAAGCAATCAGTAGGAAAAGTGCCTTACTTGAAAATACATCGTCATCCATTGCAATACTCCACGCTTATACGAGGGCTGTTCATAAAGAATGATCACAACTTTTTTTTTTGATAACGTACCTTTACTCATCCTCATAATTTTGATGGTCCTTCTCAAAATAGTCTCCCCTGAATGCGATGCACTTGTCCCAGCGATTCTGCCAGTCTCCAAAGACATGCTGGAAACAATTTTTTGAGAGATCCTTCAAAATCGCCTCCGCAACCTTCACTACTGCTTCTAATCATGGATAATGTCTCCCACAAAAGCGTTTCTTCAAGTTAGGGAATAGAAAAAAGTCACATGGGGCTAAATCCGGACTATAGGGAGGGTGAGGGATGCACTTCACGTTGATTTTTGCAAGATATTCAGCAACAACATTGGCAATACGCGGCCGCACATCCAGCCTGCTTCACGGAAATGTGGTCTTTTGTGCCTGATATAGACTTGCAATGTTTTCAGGACATCCCTGTAGTATTGTCCAGTTACTCATGTGTGTGCAGGTATAACATACTGATAAACCATTCCATGAATATCAAAGAATGAGATGATCATAACTTTCCCAGCAGAAGCAACCACTTTTGCTTTTTTGTGGGTTGGTGATGAAGGAGATTTCCACACTGAGCTTTGCTGTTTGCTCTCAGGATGAAAATGATGTAGACAAGTTCCATTAGCAGTGATTACGTTTGAAAGAAACTCCGGATCTTCCTCTATCATCAACTTTAACTACATGTTACCTACATTGTAGCGATAGGCAATACTGAACTTGCCTGGTTCTCACAAGAGGGAACCAGGAGTACCAACAATGAAACTACTACAGAGTGTTTGTTTCACATTAAGCTAACAGAATATATAAGATTGAATTTTAGTGTGAAAAATTATGACTGTAACAAATTATGATCATTTTTTATTGAACAGCCCTCGTAGATCACAAATAAAATATTATGTTATCTATCACAGCACAGACTGTGTAATACAAATGTATGCTTGCTAAAACTGTATACTTATTTCTGTGACCCCTGTACCTATAGCGTATACAGCTCAAGCTCAGTAGCACACACAACTACTCCCTCTCTCCACTTCGCTAGTTTGTAAACGACATAAGGAGCAGTATAATAGAAGCTAGCCTAACCTAAAGTCAGATCCAAGGCCTACTATCATTTTGTCATAAAACACATCAGCAATGCAAAAAAGTGCATCTGTACATATGAACTGCGGTCCTATCTTTTTTAAATACAACCTGTATTCACTTCATTTGTCAATTGAAGGAAAATCTGCTCCAAAATGTATGCTTGGTAATGTACAGCACCAATTACTTTGTGAAGCAAAACAGGACCAATTATTCTAGTCAAACTGTACACAAACACAAACATCATTTATGCTATGGGGTGGTATTATGGGGAAATGTACAGAAAAAAGCAATGGTAAGAATATTAAGACTCCAGAAATATGCCATCAGAATAATTTGTAGATTAAAAAGGAAGGATTCGTGTAGAAATGTCTATAAAACATTAAATATATTAACATTTACAGCATTGTATATATATGAGTGCATTAAATACGTAACAAAAAATTCTAGCAACCAAAATAAAAACATGTACATACATACACATAACACAAGAACAAAACAAAATTATTTCTTAAACAGATTAAGAGGAACATTAAGTAACAAAAATATAGAAAATAAATCTAAAGAATTGTACAATCATTTACCGAATCAAATAAAACAGATAACAGAAGAAAAATTTAAACTTAAAGCAATTAAAAAGTACCTTGTAGAAAACCCAGTCTACTCTATAGATGAGTATAAAAGGTTAAATTAAAGCTTAAATAGTAAAGGTACCCTCTGCATATTTTATTATATTTTATTTTTTTAATACTGTTATGTACAGATTGTATTTGTTAAACCTGTTGACGTATCCTATGTATTTGGATCATATGGATGAAAAAAAGGTTACCCTGAAGGCCGTAATTGCCATATGGGAGTGTCTAAGCTATGTAAAACTGATTACTATGACAAGCACGACTTAGATATTTAGGGCAGATCAAAACCAGTTTCCAGTAATGGACATGCTGATGATGATGTTTAGTTAGATAGATTTATTCACTGTTAATGTAACAAAGTATACATGCACCTTTGTCTGTGAGTATTGTGTTTATGTATTCTCTGTATGAAATATAGGGGATGAATAAATTGAAAAAATTGAAAGTTCAGATTCTCAGCAGCGAACCAAATGTCTCTAAAGCTACAGTTATCATCAGAACATAAGAGAGCTAAAGAATAAAGTAGTGGAGACAAATAGTTCAGTTTATTTGTTACCCCAGAACTAACTTACACTTCTACAAATTCACAGAGCAAATATAATGTTTGCTGATTTATCTTTACGTCTCTACTCCACATCCCAACAAAAGCTGCTCAAAACTTCTCAATTTTGTTGTTGTTGTAATTTACGTCCTCCAACATTGTCATATCAGATGATGAATGGAATGTGTGAAATGATGCTCAAATGAGTACAGGGTCCATAGAGCTTAGAGTTACAATCTAATCCGACATTCGTCTTTCAGGATAAGGGAAAATCCCGGAAAAAAACCTTATCCAGGTAACTCACCCTGACCGAGATTCAAACTCGGGACCTGCTGAAACTTCTCAATGCTCACTGCTCACAGACTTTAATATTCACTTTAATCGCTTGCTGTCTCTGAAATTTGACTCAATCATAACTACTCAACTGAATTTAACTGCTAAAGTGGTACTCCCTTTTATATCAGTGGGTTACAGAAGAAATGTTCTGGATGTCAATTCTTCTAGTTTTCTTGTAATTGGTCTGGAACATCCAGCGTGGCATCCATCTCTGTAGCGTAAATGGTAGCACATCTGCCTCATGTTCAAAAGGTCCTGAGTTTCAATCTCGGTCAGGTTCAACTATTTGGATAAGGCTTTTCTGGGGTTTCCCTTATCCTTTAACATGAATGTCTGGTAACTCTAAGCTCTATGTACCCTGGACTCATTTGAGCATCATTTCATTCATCTTCTGATATGATTTAATGGAAGTTTTCCCTTATCCTGAAAGATGAATGTGTGTTGGTTATTTTAAGCTTTTTAAATTTTAAGAATTTATTTTGAATTGTTCTGGAAAGAGTAATTTGTACAAAAATAGAAATGTGAAATTGAGTAAGCCACGGAATGATATAACACAAGTTAAATGTTACATAACATTGTTGTTATTGTTAATTGTAAGAATGCAATTCCATAATGTGGTGACGTGGACCAATAGAAGAGAAGTATTTTAGTTAATTGATAGAAATTAATCATTTCTTCACACTAGCCATATATAGGCTAAGGTTTTTTATAGAGTCAACATGAAAAATTCAATGCCATGGCCGGGATTTGAACCATGGATCTCCTGGTTTCTGTCCACTCACTCTAACCCATTGAGCTACCATGGTCAACGTGCCGTCCTGACATTAAATTCTCCATTTCACTTGTATATTTCCCTGGTAAACCACTCGGGGCTCTTGCATTTAAGATGCACTATTTGTAGCGACTGTCGTAAGTACTTGAGTCCCAGGCTTCATCCTTTAACTCTTATTATTTTAGCTTTTTTTCCGCTAGTGTGAAGAAATGATTAATTTCCATCAATTAAGTAAAATAATAGTATATTTACCTGCCGGTAGAGGGAGGCCTCAAAGCTGCTGTCAGCACATCTAATACGATTGAAAGCTGCTAGGGAGATCATATGTAAACTCGCTCCATCAGCGATGCTATTGATGACATCAAATTTTGCGGGGTAAAATCACAGTTAAAAATGAACACGGTGTATAAATAAGAGATTTAAAATATCCCCACAAATAAAAATCTAGTGGTTTTAAGTCAGGCAAGTGTGGAAGCCATAGAATTGGTTCACCTCTTCCTATCAATTTAACAGGAAACCTGCTATTCAGAAATTAATGGACAGAAAGCCTGAAATGAGGAGCAGCTTCATCCTGCATGAAGAGTTACCAGTGCATACTGTATGTAGCACAATAACAACCTCTACCCAGTTTAACCAGATGTAAAAGTGAATGTTTACTGTACAGTTATGGCTACAGGACAACTACGTATTACACATCTCACTGTGTAAGTACAGTTATAGAAAAGGTTCTCTTCCATGAAATTAATTGTTGGGCTTATGTTCATAAAACATTTTCTTATCTTCTATATACAAGAAAGATTTTTCCCAAAGTTTTGAAATACCTTTTTCTTACTCTGAATATCCGAGTTATAAATACATGGAGGTAAACAACAATCTCTCATCATCTCGGTTTAGATTTTGGAAAAAAAATAGCAATGATGTAAATGCTAGCACAAGCTAGTTAGATAAAAAAGGAACTACCATTGGAAATATTTTATGATTTAGCTAAGGCATTTGACAAATTATTAAAACCCCTTTCCAATAAGATTGCTATACATTGGTTCGGATCTTAGCAAACAGAATCCAGAAAAAGCAGGATAAATGGTTATGATCTTGAACCAGGGATGCTCCACTTGGATCATAGGCATAATAGATCTATATAGTTTGGTCATTGTGCTGATTCCCCTCCATAAAATAAACAAATTCATAGATACCTTGAAATCTAGTATATTTCAGCAGACGATTTTTCATCTATAACCAAGAATTTAATGAGAGCATGCTGTCAAAAGCCCACCTCAGTAGCATAGATGGTAGTGTTTCTGCCTCACGTTCAAGAGGTTCCGAGTTTGGATCTCGGTCAGGGTAAGGTACCTGGATAACTTGATGGAAATAATCATTTCTTCCACACTAGCCATGTGTAGGCTAAGGTTTGAATGAGTAGAGTCAGACTGAAAAATTCAATGCCATAGCCGGGACTTGAACCATGGATCTCCCGCTCTCCGTGCGGTTGCTCTAACCCTTGAGCTACTATGGCTGACATGACATTAAATTCTCCAACTGATTTGTATATTTCCCAGTAAAACATTGAATTTTGATGGATAGAGTCAACATGAAAAATTCAATGCCACAGCGGGATTTGAACCACATATCTCCCGGTTTCTGTTCAGTCGCTCTAACCCATTGAGCTAACATGGCCAATGTGCTGTCAACTTGGTAGCTCAATAGTTTAGAGCAACTGGACAGAAGCCAGGAGATCCATGGTCAAATCCCGGCCATGGCATTGAATTTTTCATGTTGACTCTATCAAAAACCTTAGCCTATATACGGCTAGTATGAAGAAATTATCAATTTCCATCAATTAACTAAAATATTTGAATTTTTGAATCATTGAATTTTTCAGTCTGGCTCTACTCATTCATACCTGGATAATGCTTTTTCCAGGGTTTTCCCTTATCCTAAAAGATGAATGTCGGGTAACTCTAAACTCCGTGGACTCTGGGCTCATTTGAGCATCATTTCACTCATTACATTCATCATCCAATGTGTCGGAAGATGCAAATTACAACAAAAAATGCTGTCAAAACAAAACATTAATGTCTTGACAATTTGAAAATATTGCTTGTTTTCACATGTCAGAATATGGCAACATGTGTTGTAGATTATATTACTGGAATTTGAGTTCAGTAGGAAGAAAGAAAGGAAGGATGAGGGTTGCACAAAGAACAGGTTAATTTATTGTTTGTTTATTACAGTAACATAAAGCCAGGAAAGAAAAGTTGTAACCTCATTTAATGCCACATAAACACATCCAGTTTATTATAATGCTTCTAGATCAAGTTATGTAACATAATGTTGGAATTAAGCACATAATTGATGTAAAAACTGTACTTTTTTTAAAAGTAACATTTCCTCTGCATCTGTATCGTCTATCAAAATACCACATGCAATCTCTAGGAATTACATATAAGGCACTCTTCTACGCTGAAATAAATCCAGTGACGTCCAACTCTGCAGATAACATACACCTTATGCAACCCAGTACCATTAGCAAGGTTTAAACTGTCTTGTACATTCATTTGTTAATTTAGTTTATCTTACAATTACTTTCTTGGAAGTGTTGAAAACAGTGTTGTTATGATAAATTAACTTTAAAGAGAGTCGATTAAAGACACTAGACAACACTTACTTTTAAATTTTTCCGGTACTAGTTTCAGAGGCTTTGCCTCTATCATCGGCCGGCTCTCGACTGATGATCAGTCGAGAGCCGGCCGATGATAGAGGCAAAGCCTCTGAAACTAGTACCGGAAAAATTTAAAAGTAAGTGTTGTCTAGTGTCTTTAATCGACTCTCTTTAAAGTTAATTTAGTTTATCTTACTTAATTACTCTATGAATACAATCATACAATGAAGCCTGAAGGTCACTCTGAAAGTTTTTAACAGTGGTTGAATCGTTTAAGTGCTAATATGCAATTGATTTCATTTGAAGGAGGGATATTTTAAAGCTACAATGTTTACTATGCAACAATGCGATAGGTATTTTTGTAGGAATGCAATGGGAAACTTATTGTTGCATAGACAGGAACTGTCACAATGTGATTGTCGTGCCAAGATTTATCATTAATTCTGAAGGGAGCTAATGTCTGACCAGTGTTGCCAATCTCTGATGGATGCCTTTCAGGACTCTGTACCACGCAGAGCCACCACTGAAAACTGCTTTTGGGAGTTCCAAATAGTTGAAAAATCCCTGGAAGATGAGCATCATGCAAGTCATCTTCGCACAGTGCTAGCACACTGTGAAACAATTGTAACAATGCAGAAGTTATTAATTGAAGATCCCCACATCACCATATACAGGATGTTTCAGAAATACTTTTACAAAGTTCAGGTATGGGTTCCTCATACCAAAAGAAGGAAGACAGTTCCTGTCACAATGAAAGTGTGAGATCAATGGCCTTCGAGGTCCAACCTCAAAACTTCATTTCTCTATGCACTCACAGAAGGCTTTGACCTATCGTACTACATACAGTAGATGGTGAAGTGTTGCCATGGAGACTGTTTACATTTGTCATTTGTTACCAGTCTGTCTTCAACATTTCAATTGGTAACATGTAGTGAGTTAACTGCACATCTTTCATTGCACCTGGCTGGATATTCATTTCATGAACAGGCAGACATGATTTTTATGTATGGTTGTGTGAATGGTAATGGACGCGAGGCTGCATGGCTCTATCAGATGGAGTTTCCAGACCAAGAACAACCGAGTCATCCAAACTTTGTTGCTGTATTGAGACAGGAACTGTTACACCACGGACTATTGATTAAGGAAGACCAAGAGTTGTTTGTACACCAGAATGCGAGGAACAGATGTTAAAGTGTGTTAAAGGCAATTCAGTTATCAGTACAAGACAATTGGCTGTGGCATCTGGTGCATCACACGTGACAACATGGAGGGTACTTTACAAGCAGCTCCTGTATCCATATCATATTCAACGTGTGCAAGGCCTTTCACCTGCCGATTATCCACCATGGGATAACTTTTGCCAAAGGTTTGTAGCACAAACAGCCAATCCATTGTTTGTCTCATCAGCTTTGTTTACAGACGTGGCAACGTTTGAGAGAGATGCAATTACTAATTTCCACAACGTGCACGTATGAGCAGACCGTAATCCTCATGCTGAACGTCAGGCTAGACATCAGCAATAGTTTATTCTGAATGTGTGGGCTGGCATTGTAGGTAGGTCCACATGTCTTACTGGTCTGTCTACAGGGACTGTATCCAGCACACTCTTCCCAACCTACTTCATGGAGATTTGCCCCTGCAAATAAGAAAAAATCATGTGGTTTATGCATGAAGGGGCTCTGGCATATTTTAGTTGCATTGTTCGAGATGCACTGACTGGTATCTACCATGGCCGATGGATAGGCAGAGGAGGACCAGTTCCATGGCCTGCACTTTCTTCTGACCTCAATGCTGTGGATTTTTACCTCTGGGGGCACCTTAAATCATTGGTTTATGGAGCTGCTATCCCGGATGCAGAAACACTTTGATGTGCCATGGAAGCCTGCAAAACCATTTGCCACCATCATGGAGTTTTTGAAAGGTGTGACATTCCATGATTTTATGAGTAAGGCATGCATACAAGCAAGAGGAAGACATTTACAGAATTTATGAGTTTTGTGTGTTATAAGCGTACCACTGTGTACCACACCTTCTAACGAGAAAACAAGGATTATGGGACATATGTTTGTATGAACTTTTTTCCTTCTTTTGGTTGAAGGAACCCATACCCAAAGTTTGTAAAAGTACTTCTGAAACATCCTGAATACATTCCAGTGAATACCAGTGAATGGCAGTGAATACCATCTTACATGAGAAACTTCAAGTCAGCAAATGTTGTTCTTGTTGGATACCGCATTTGGAGGACGAGAAAGCAGTTCACATGGAATGGTACCATTTCATGTTGGAAAAGTTCAACAATGGGAGGAGCAATGACACCTGGACATCCAAACAATGTTATGCCAAAGTGGTATGTGAATATACAAAGTGAGTGTGCAATGGCAACTTCCTGAATTAAGCTGAAACAAGTTCCTGAACCACTGACCTCTAAAAGTGCAAGGTTGCATAAATAAAAAATAAAACTGATCAAAGTTTTGGCTGTGAATATGTTGTCATCACATCCATCATTTTGAAACAGTTGTTAATGTACCAATTGCTAGAGCAGTGTTTAATTTATCAATTTATTTCATGTTAATATCTTTAAAATGATGAAAGTTGTGTTGGGAATGAGTTACAGATGGCCATGACCAGATAGAGTAGGTCACAAACAAGTGAAGATAAATGTTAATGTTTCAATCTAAATTAATGGTAAATATCATAAATTCATTAGAAACACAAAATTATAACAGAAAATTGTTTTCAGGACTTTATATTTGAAAAATCAGAATATTATGTAATTCAAAATTAATGTATTGGCCACAAGGAAAATGACGTGGACTAGAAGTGTTTGGTAACCATGGTGATAAGGTAAAAATCAATAATTGAAAAGGAGAAGAGTAGTAATGGGGTTAAGGGGCCACAACTACTTAGGTTATCAGCGCCCTGAAAACGCTAAAATGTCTACACAGTTAAAAACAATACACTAAAACCGTAAAATCACATAAAACTGCCAATATGGCAGAAAGAGTGACTGGCAGCAACAGATTGGCGCGTAATGGACTTAAAAACCGACATGCAGTTAAACTGTGACGTACCGTTAGGGGTATGTCACAGAAAAAAAAAAAAGGAGAATATAGGGTCTTTACCATCTGTACTTCATCATGAGTAGACTTGTGTGGAAGTACTGGATTTTTGCAAGAGTCTGGTTGCAAACCAGAGATTTCTTTTTTGTAATTTATTACCTCCAACGGCAAGTCATATCGGACGATGAATGGAATGGGTGAAATGATGCTTGAATGAGCACAGGATCCATGGAGCTTAGAGTTACCCAACATTCATCTATCAAGATAAGGGAAAACCCTGGAAGAAACCTTATCCAGGTAACTCACCCTAGTCGAGATTTGAACTTGGGACCTCTTGAACGTGAGGCAGAGACGCTGCCATCTATGCAAACCAGAGATTTTGAACTGTGTTAAAATTAGTTCTCAACGTAGGAAAAGTATTATTTAAATTGTGTGAATATATTGATTCCAAATACAAATCTTATTTAAATTGAGTTTTGAGTTTAAATTAAAGGAAAACTTCAACCTTTTGATTTCCTTCATCTTAAGTTTCCATACTTAAGCTACCTGATACCACGACCAGGACTAGATCTCAGGCGAACCAGAGTAACAATAGTATTATGAACAATTCATCAACTTTAAAAAGAATTTTGCTGGAAAATTAAAATATATTTTTAACTCATTACTATGCAGAGGAGAGATGACGTCCAAGGTGATATATAACATGACATCGCAGGAAGAGATTTGCGAGGAACAACTGCTACATATGGCTTACCAACGTGTTGCTTTGAGAAACATCATCTCTACTTTTGCAATTAAGAGAACGAGGTAGAACTACAAATGATGATATATCGAGATTTAACTGTATTGGAACACCACAGTGAAGCGAAAAATTATTAAATTTTAGATGAGTCGTATTTCTTACACATCAGAAAGTGAAGCAGATGTGTAAGAAATACGACTCATCTAAAATTTAATACAAATGATGAGTTATTTGTGTCTTTACCATATGTTGCTAAAATGATTCGTTTAGCCACAAAATACATAATATGAAAGGACTGGATTCCTGCATGTCTATTGCAATAGTCACAGGCTTACGTTTGGCAACTCTGCAACATTGGCACGTGTGTAGAATGTTTATGGTAAAACTACCTGCCATGACACTTGACACAACAGCAAGTACTGTCAGTGTTTCAGATGCATCTAATTCATTCAGAACTACGCAGTCTTTACAAATCAAGATTATGCACTGATTATGGCAAAGCTGACTGGAACATTCATGAAGTGCAGCATTGCGATAAATTTCCCAATAGAATTCCAAACCCTTGAGTCATAACAAAGAGTCCAATGGAGTGAATTTTGAAAATCTACTGAAATTAGACGTCTTATTGATGTTGCAGTTATTCATTTAATTTGACACGATACATCTGAATGAAATATTTCTATAATCAACACTTGAATTTGCTATTTCTGGTCATCAGAGTATATCTTATGCAGCATTTAGTTTAGGTCTTGTGAATACAACTGATTAGCATAAAACGAAAGCACCCTACTGGCTTTTTCTTAGACTTCCATAGATTACAGTCTGGCCACAAACCAAAACAAAAACATTTCATTCTGAAATCTTATTCAGTTGCCACACTATACAGATAAAGAATTCAGTAATGTTCAGCTGCTTTCTTTATTTTTCAAGATAGATGAAATTGTTATAGACTTTATTATTTGTCATATTTGGATCTCCCAGCTCACAAAATCTGCACACTCATGCCCGTAACACCATATGTATCTGCTATTAGTCATTGCAGTACAGAAAACAACGACCCCCTCAACTACTGCTGCAGCGTGACACACAGCAGCCAAAACACTTCATTTCCTGGAAGATCAGAACTTTGAGTCCTTCCTCTTACTCTCCATATTTGGCATATGTGACTTTTACCGAAAATAAAACAAAAGCTCCATGGTTACCATTTCTCATCACATGAAGATATATTTGGAACATAAATGACCTTCCAAAACAAGCTTGGTGGATGTAATTTCAAAGTGCATTTCTCATGCAAGAGAATATTTTGAAAAATCTTAAACCCTTCTTCACTGAAAATTATTTTTGGTTGCTGCTGAAAACTTTCTAAGTGGCTCTTTTATTGGTATCCAAGTGATCAAACTACTCAGACCTTTGCACTCAGCAACAGGAACACTAAGTAAATACGCAAAATATGAAGCTATTAACAGTGAAGCAAACAAATATATACAAATATAACAATTTGTAACTTAAAACTTCACTTATAAGAAATGATGATACTTTTCTTATAAATTGTCCGGGATCGCGATTTCATGTAAAACTTCTCCACATCCTCAGTCGGAAACAACAAAGCTGTCGTCATCGTTACAAACACTAGATGTTAATATGTTCTTGTTAGTACTAACAAAATCTGAAAATAAAACAAATTTAAAAACCATTAAATCTATCGGACCATTTAATTGTTTTAATAATTTAACTTCGGGATTTATGTCATGGTTAAACGACCAAATATGATCTGCTATGGCCGATTTATCAATTTGTTTTTGACAAATAATTATATTTTATTGTAATATTTCTTACTTCACTGTTGTTAGCTTCTGTTTTTTTACATATTAATAAATATTATTTTTCTGAACAATGATAGTGTAACTAAATATTGACTCCATGCCATCTACCGGGACTTCAGAAAACTACTTACAGAAGTACAAGCTAGATAACCATTCATGCACGCTGTTTGAAAATTGTATCGCTGAACTTCCCATAAGGCTTATTTTAATGAAAATTCAGAAATTAATGTATTAATAAGAATTAAAGAGAAGCAATGCTGTGCACATCATTAATTTAAAATAGCTTAGTTATAGAGTGCATTTACGCAATGTTGGTTTACAATATTTTCATATTCCATCCGTCCTGCTGGTTGGTATAAAGCAAGAACCCTCCAACCAAAGTTTATCCCTGTAAGCAACTTTAAATAATCTTATAACTGAAATAATAATCACATATAACCTAGAATATTGAATTAGCGGCTCTGAGGGCATATTGGTGGAGCTATCCTGATACATAACACATCACACAGAACCACATACTTCAGCACGCCATCAGCAAACAAGAGGTATGTTTTGAAAAAGGTTCTAAAGCTTTGGCAATATTGAAAAGGCTTCATACATATAAGGGGCATTCAAAAAGAAACGAGCCAGTCTGGTATGTGCAAACCAGTGACAGGATGGTAATGGTGTGCTGCTCCGACCTGAGCCTAGAGGGCACTTGTGCATGTCAAGTGACTATACAAATCTAGCAGCAGCATGCATCAATTGTCCAACGCTGCCAGCCGCATTGCAAACAACGAAATGGAGGCATTAAATGAAGAGCAGAGAGGTGTGTGTTTTCTGGCAGCAT
Organism: Mantis religiosa; assembly: GCA_030765055.1. Lineage (NCBI taxonomy): Eukaryota > Metazoa > Arthropoda > Insecta > Mantodea > Mantidae > Mantis > Mantis religiosa. Next base: position 2,172,068 of record JAUKNK010000101.1, on the reverse strand, counting down.
AAGGAGTAGGTCGACAAATGTCACAAGTGTACAGCGAACACTGCATGTCCCTTGCAAGGATCAAGGCGTGGCACAAACACTTCAGAGGAGGACGAGTGCCATTAGCCCATGATGCATGGTCTGGAGCACCACACTGCATTACCGATGACATTGTCCAGCTGATTGATGCACTCATTACCCAGGACTGCCGAATGACAGTGAAAGCCATAGCCACCGAGGTTGGATTAGCGTCAGAAGTGTTCACACCATCATGAAGGAACGACTGCTCTTGCACAAAGTGTGTGCCCAATGGGTGCCCCACAGTCTTCAACCATATCAGGAAGCATGACGAATGGCCCACTGTCTTGGTCATCTACAGCGCTATGCTAGGGAAGGGAATGAGTTCCTGGCACGAGTGGTGGCTGGAGATGAGTCATGGTGTCATCATTTCGAACCACAATCGAAACGACAAAGTCTCCAGTGGAAGCATCCAGGGTCACCACCACCAGAAAAAGCTAAGGCCATCCACACAAGTGCAGGAAAGATTATGCCAACATTCTTCTTTTGACCAAGATGTCCCCTTCTGATACACTTCCTGCAGCACAACACAACAGTGAATACCCAGCATTACTTGCAATTCTTGACCAACCTTTGCCAAGCGATCAAATCAAAACGACCCGGCAATCTCACCTGTGGGGTCATTCTGCTCCATGACAATGCAAAGCCTCACATGGCCAACACAGTCGTGGCACTGCTGCAGAAATTCAAATGAGAGGTTCTCGGCCACCCTCCATACAGTCCAGACATCTCTCCCTGTGACTACACCATTTTTGGTCCCCTTAAAAAGGCTCCAAGGGGCAAATGATTCACCTCGGACAACAACGTCCAGCTGTATGTGTGGAACTGGCTCACATTGCAGCCCCGGGACTTTTATGAGACAGCCATTCACTTCCTCGTGTCACAGTGGGACAAGTGTCTCAACAGCCAGGGCTAATACTTGTAACATACAGCTACTGGTTTCTGTAATTATATCTCCAGCTCATTTCTTTTTGAACACACCTTATAATTTGGGTAAAGACTCAGGTGTGTGAATTGCACACAATAGGAAGCATCGCTGCAGACAACATACATGGCCTTAATGGATGGCTGAAGTTACTTCACTCGTAGAAATAGGTTTCGGAAGTGTTCAAGCATTCACCAGTGATAAACCCAACTTCTAGAAATTGATAGAAACTAATTGTTCTTCCACACTATTTGTGTGTAGGACGAGATTTGTATTAGTAGATTCAGACTGGAAAATTCAATGCCTTAGCTGGGATTTGAACCACAGATTTCCCATTCTCTGTCCGGTTACTCTTAACCACTGAGCATGACAAATTCTCCAACTGACTTGTATTTTCCCAGTAAACCACTAGGGGTTCTCATATACGAGATATGCACATTTTGGGTGACTTACCATTGTAAGTACTTAACCTGAGAGCAGATATGCAACATTAGCCTCTATTGAGCTTGAGAAATGTTTTAGTGCAGTTCTTTTGTTATTATAGTATCGTATTGGTCTTTGCCAACTATACACACAAAATTTTGCATCTTTTTAATTGTAAATATTATATTATTTTTACAACTACATTAGTGTCTTTTCTTTCTTTTTTTTTTACTATAGATAGGCAAAATCCAAGCAACTGCCGTCAAATGATACCCTGACAACTTCCACACATGCCATCACACCGATGGGCCTCTCCTTCCTTTGCCACAGGCACATTTGACTGCAGTTGCCAAGATTCAAACTCATGACGTTTGGCTTTGAATGGATAGCCAGTCCATTGTTATTGCTATTTGAATCGATTGTGTTGAGGCATTGCAGAAAGTGGTATGAGAACCAGTTTAGAAATGACAGTAAGAGTGGCATACATTTAAGGATTATGTCGCAGGCTTCATAGTTAAATCACTATTAGATTAATTGATGGAAATTAATCATACTTCCACATTAGCCTGGAACCCAGCTTCTATGAAGACTAGGACTTCTTAAAAAAAATCATGAACTGTAAATACATCATATAGACCTTCTGAATTAAAATTTGGGAATCATTTTCTAAATTCTACATTTGTGTATGTTAACTCTGTGTGCTTCATTTGTCCAACCAATCATTAATTTGAATCTCTGATAGCACAAATGAAGAAAAATCATATCTGACTCGCTTGTCACTTTCTTTGAGCGCAAACGTTGGTTTCAGTTAATAAGGATACAAGCAAAGATGTTTTCTTAGAATTCCCCAAACTGTGGCATTACTCTCTGTACCTTTGCAACACCATTAATTCTATAATTGTTATTTCTACTTACTTCATTATTTGCATGAAGAGCAGTGGATTTGGAAGCGACGCCTAGTAGCGACAATGCTGATTGGCACTAGCAGACAGTTTTAACTTCCTGACTACGACACCGGATTTACAGACTCCCAGTACTACCAACAGAAGCAGTAAGTGTGCGTGAAAGGTGTGAATGAAATATTCAAATAGAGTGGTGATGCAATGAATATCTTGTATTATAATGAAATTGCAAGTTGGATTTCAGTGTTTTAAAGCTAATATAGTCTTATATTTTCATTCTAAAGATAATTTTGAAGATATGTTTTCAATTGCTCATTACTGTATGTTGGTACTATTAACCTTCCCCCTCCACCTCCTGCAGCCACAAAACGTCAGAGCCAGAGATCCAACCGCCATACTGTAATCGTTCCCTCCCACTAGCCATGTATATGGTAAGGTTTTGGATAGATAGAGTCAATGCCATGGCCGGGATTTGAACTACAGATCTCCTGGTTTCCATTCAGTTGCTCTTACCCATTGAGTTACCATGGCCAACATGCCATCCTGACACTGAATTCTCCAACTGTCTCATATTTTCCTGGTAAACCACTAGAGGCTCTCGCATTCGAGATACACCGTTTGTGGCGACTTACTATCGTAAGTACTTGAGTCCCAGGCTTCATCATTAAACTCTTATTAAGTTAATTGATGGAAATTAATCATTTCTTCACACTAGCCGCCCATAGGCTAAGATTTTGGATATATAGTAAAACTGAAAAATTCAATGCCATGGCCAGGATTTGAACAACGGATCTCCTGGTTTCCATCCTGGATTTTTAACAATGAAAAGATTCCTTCGGCATCACACGATGTCAGAGATGCAGATGTAAAGAATTCCACTCTGCTTTCTGGTGTGCTGTCTTTCTTATTAATTTTCAAACTCGCACACAGAGCTTGATAACCACTATTTTCGTTTAGAACATTCTAGAGTTTAGCTTTCACCTTATTGATACCTGGCCAAGACGTATCTTATTAACTGAATTAGCTAAGTCTTCTATTATGTTTATACTCTTGGACATTTCCAAACCCAATTTTTCTAATGCTTTAAAATCTTTAGCAAAATTGTTGGATATGAATTGAAAATTTTTAGAATTTCAGGTGATATCAGAAACTTCGCAGTTGCAATAGTCAAGTGACAGTTGTTTGCACATTTGATGGCCATACTCTGCATCCAGCTGATCTACGAGGGGTATTTTTTAAGAAAGGTCTGCTGGCCCATATCGTCAGAAGAATCAGGCAACTGTACTTTCACACATGCTAACTTAATCCCGCATCCCTTGCACAGTAGTAGGAGTCAGGTTGGCAGTGAGTGTGGACCAGATGGAAAAGTTTACGACGATTGCACGGCCTGCCAGGTGTGAAATCAGATCAGTCATTTGAATTTTGACAGCAAGGAATATGACAGAGACAGGTATTCATCGCCAGATCAGTGAAGTTCATGGCCCCAAAGCCATAAGTGATACCTAAGTCCATAAGTGGTCGAGGCTATTCAAGGAAGGCAGAGAGAGCGTGCATGACGAACCACACTTGGGCCGGTCATCTGTCATTATCGAGGATCTTGAGTGTGCCATAAACACCAAAAGTTGTGCCAACCAATGGTTCACCATTTCCACAGTCACTGGATTTTCTGTAGGTTTCAAGGTCTGTTTACAGAATTCTGCAGAAATCCTGGGCTACAGAAAATTGTGCAATCAATGAGTTCTGAAGATGCTGACAGAGGAACACAATGAAAAAAGATGTGCCAGTGCTCTGACGTTCTTGATCCGATACCAAGAAGAAGGTGATACATTGTTGGACCATATCATCACAGGGGATGAGACATGGGTGTATGGTGTGACCGTTGAATCTAAGCAACAGTCGATGGAATGGTGACACATGACATCTCCAACGAAAGTGATGACATTCAAGCAGTCATTCTCAACTCGCAAGGTTATGGCAACAATCTTTTGGGACAGACGTGGTATTCTGCTTGTGAAGTTCATGGATCTGGGATCTTCCTGCAGCGGAAGAGGTCCCTCGGCAGCAAGTGCTTCCAGATGGATGATGAAGTGAAAACAGCTTTACGAATACTATATGCATATGATTTCTTGAACACTGGATTTACGGTGTGGTGCGGGCAGAGGGAAAGAAGAAAGAGCTAACATGCTCTTGTTTCTGCAGTGTGGTCAACCTAGAAAAACACAATTCAGCCAAATTGTGGTAAGATAAGCAAAGATATGCACCGAAGGTATGAAAGGTGGCAACAAACAATTGAACTCCATCCGATATGCTGTATGCTTATATATTTACTGTTATGAAACACACAAAAGTAGAAAACAAATATTATGACCACTATAAACACTCACTCGCTTTGTGATTCTTCGATTTCCAAGTCTACTGCGTCACTCTCATCGCTGGTATCCTCTGATATGTTAATAATTTCATCAATTGCATTTTCTATTACACCATCGTTTCTCCAATATTGCATTTCCAGTGCCTGGACCTTCTCGCAGTATCCTTCCTAATCCGTCGCTTCTATAGTAAGTTTCCGCACATTTGTGGCTCTCGTTAACATTGCGTACTTTGAAAACATTCTTTATTTTTGCCCATGCCAGCTCAATTGCATTCAGGATTACAGTTATACACAGGTAGACGAATAATAGTGTGTCCCCTTTCGAGAGGCAAAACATCAACATATGTCTTGCTCTTAGATGTGTTGTAAACTGGTTAGCTAATAATTAACCTCAAAATTGCTCAAAATGAAATGGCGTATGTGTAAAAGCTTAGCATATTAGCCACTAGATGTCACAGTGTGTAGTGCACTTCTTGTTTTAAAATTGTCATCTGTGTTTATGGAAATAGGCGAAACCTATCGAATGAGGACTTGGAACCCAAACTCTCAAGAAATCTTGCGCATATAGTATGTTTTCCTTCACAGGCGGTGGACTTCTATGACCAGGGACTACAAAAACTTTTCCCTTGTTACGACAAATGTCTCAACAACAATGGTGACTGTGTGGAGAAATAGGTGAATGTATGAAGAATTGAATAAAAAATATTTTATGAAAGTATGTCTCGTAGCTTTTTTACAATGACGAACTGGAGATTACTTACAAAATACCCTTCGTATTCACATGCAAGTGTACATCCTTCCAACCTTTACTACCAACATGTACTCTGCGAATATGAAGCACAGATATGTATCCCCCAAGCTTCCTTTATAAAAGGTCAGATATGAAGGACATGGTCCTTCTGAGGGCTACCTTACAGAACCTCCAACATGAGGTGCAGAGCATCAGTATGCACCTAGCCATGCTGGAAGACAAGATCATCGCATCCGCCTCCGCAGACAGCATACAAGACCTTCACGCAGGTCCTCAACATAACACCACGCATCACTACACTCAATGACACTATCAAGACCACGACTGCCAAGAATCACCGCACCATCCAGGACCAACTTACTTCAATAGTACCAGGCATCACAGCACTTGATGCCACAATTAAAACCATGACCGCTGAATCTCACCGTGCCATCCATGACCAACTGATTTCAATATCAACAGGAACCAACAATATCGTGCACCACCTCGACGAGCACCTGAAGCTCACAGCCCCCTGCGAGAATAAGCTGTATGTGTAGAGGAATACCACAAGTCAATTGACGGATCACTAGACGCCATTTATTGCAGAACTTCAATCCCATCTAGGGGAGTTAAGGATGAGCCATGCAGAATGCCAGCGAACCGGTACCGGAATGCCTTCCACACCGAGGCCTGGCCCTCCATGAAAATTCCAATAAAGAGAATAACACATAATGCCCTCTCCTACCACTTACCACAACTCCTTCACGCCACGTTCCGGGCCCCTGGCCATGGTCATTGCGCGGACCTGTTAATTTGCATGACTCCGTTATAGACGGCAGTATGACAATCACCTTGGATAACAAGGGTGCACTTAAGTGGGACCACTCAAGGCTGAGATAAAGCCATCCAATCTCCCTTATCACTATTTCCCTCCGACTTCCCTTTGTTATTGTTAAAAAAAAATTATAAAAAAGAACATGGTCCACTTTTTGGGACCCAGAACAAAAAGTACTCCACGAACCTAGGTGCAGGTCTATACTGGAGCCACTCGTTTCTCTCACATCACATTCCCACTCTCTCTTGTGAACATATGTTTGTCCCCTCCTTGCTTCATTTCCTCTTTTCCAGCCATTTAGCGAGTCTCATAACCTGTGTTTGTCCTGCACTTCACCTCTCACTACTGTCCATTCTATAGCGGCCTCCTCCATTTCTTCCCCCATCCCTTTTGCTAATTCAACTGCTTTATTTCCATGTGGTTAACATGAAACACTTTTCTATCTACTTCTTGAGCGACGAAATGCAGAAGGTGGGTTGCATGAGGTGCTCTGCAAAGCTGGAGTCAATGAAAGAAGAATATCTTATATAAATACATTCTCTCAAGTTTATAATCTAGAAGCAAGCTTTACCTTGTACAGCATCAAGCTGAGACAGTCAGTACAAACATTTCATTTCTACTGTTTATTTAAAAATAACATTTTAATACAAAAATTATCCTGACTCTTCATAATCATAAAATGGAGAAAAAGAAAGTTAATCTTTTTTCTTTTCTTTCTTTTAAATTAGATGAAAATTACTCAAAAATGGATGTTAGTGAATGATGTAAAAGTTTACTACTGGTATGTCATGTTGGCAACGTTGAGCAAAGATACCGCTGGCTAGCTCTGACAAATATTATTGTTTTCTGCCATATTACTTACATTTAACAGCTGCCCAAATGGAATATTATTGTTTCACTCTCACACTATTCTAACTTTTCACAAATCTGAGATTTGTGTAACAACGAAGTGCACTTTACTTTCCTTATGTATAAATAGGCTTCTTCTTTTTTAATATTTTAAGTTTTTCTTTTTATTTATTTCCTTTCTACTTTTTTGCAATAGCTGCAGAAATCATCGTATTGAGTATTTAAAACACAGTTTTTATAATAATGTGTTGTAAGTGTCTAATTCTGCAGTGTGAACCATTTTTGTTATGAGATCATTACAAGGTTTACGGCAAGGCTGTGTGCCAGATCACGGCTTTATTGGGTCCAAATCTCCCACGCTGTGGCACAACTTTGCCTGCTTGCCTTAAATGCACTATCATGTACAAGCAATAAATAAACTGTTTCTAATTTATAAATAAAAAAAGTACTGTATACAGCAGAGATATTGTTAACTTTGAGATGAATGGAGAAACTATGAAATGGTAGCCTTCCCCTTTGGGGTTGGCGTGCGTAAGTGGCATATCAACTTCCATCACGTCTTGAGTCCACAGGACCAGATGGGGGGGGGGGGGGGGAGGGGGGGCCCTTGTTAGTCTCTAGGTCTTGCCCTATGGAAAGCCCCATGGAGGTGCCGGGCACCCTTTTGGGACAACTTGGTAACTCCCAGGCCTTGAGAGGGGCGGGGGGTCGGTCTTCACTTTGTGTGCATTGCCCTGGTAGATACCCTTGAGCTTATATATATATATATATATATATATATATATATATATATATATATATATATATATATATATATATATATATATATATATGTTAAAATGCCTTTCGTTACACATATATTATTTACTCAAGTTGGTTTCAGAGAACCTCTGTCACATCTTCACGTGTGCAGTCAAGTAATATTCCTATGGACGCTACTGTTCAGCAATGCAAAGAAGATCCCTGAAAGGAATGTGCTAACCTTACACAGTGGGACAAGGACAGCGAATGTATGTGACAGAGAAAGCATGTTACACAAGGAGCAGAACCGTTAAAAAAACATGTGCCCTATTCACTCTGTACACTAAAACCGAGACGATTCATTCACAAAAGTAGAAGCCGTGTAACAGTACTGACATGGGGTGTCATAAACCTGTCCAGAGAGCGTGTGGGAACCTTCTCTAAACCTCCTGCATCTCAGGGCCCAGAGACTTTCTCTTCTGTGAAGGACAGTATGTTCCTGTTTGGTTTGCGATGTTCTGATTTCTGGTTAAATAGATGAAGTTTATGTGCAGATTTCAAAATTCATGACTTTTTATTCAGTTTTGACTATAAAAATATTTTCACAAATGCTTAGTTCTAAAATTTTTAATTCATTGTAGGGCAACATTAGGCTGTATTCAGCTTGAAAAATGTTTTAATGCAGTTCTTTTGTTATTATAATCTGTACTGGCCTTTGTCATACACACAACATTTTGTGTCCTTTGAATTTCAAATATTATATTATTTTTACAATTACATTGTACTGTTTTTTTCCATAAAAAGGCAAAATCCAAGCAGCAATGATACCCTGTTGACATCCAAGTATGCTATCACACCACAGGCACATTTGACTGCTGTTGCCAAGATTCGAACTCACATCATTTGGCTTTGAATGGATGGCCAGTTCATTACCTATAACTTTAATGACTATGGCTATTCGAATTGATTGCGCTGAGGCACCACAGAGAGTGGTATGAGAACCGCTTTAGAAATTGCAACAAGAGCATCATAATTAGCAAACTAATTCAAGCATTAAAGGGTTAACTATATCTTGCAATGAAGATAAATGTAGTGTTCCGGGCTTAAGGGCCGTGTTCCATAAGTTCTTGAGTGAACCGATGTTTCACCAGGAACTGCACCTAGCATCATCACGGTGTTGATCTGTCAGAAGTCGAATGAAGCAGGTGTCTGCACGTCCTAATTTATATCGGCTGGAGAGGTGCGTGGTTAAGGCTGATCGCGTTCAGATTGGCTCTGACTGGGAAATGACTTTTTATGTTTGTGTGATTGAAGCTTCTGTAATGCAGCTTTGTTTATATGAAGTGCTTCTTCCTTGCATTTAAAATGATTTTTGTGTTTGAATATTTCTATGGCTTCTCTCTGTAAGCGAGCATGATAGCTGATGTTTGATGAGAGGACTTTAGTGTTCTTCAATTTGATGTCATGGCCAAATAGTACTGCGTGTTCTGCTTGCCGAAACAGAGAAAGAAAGAGACAGATAGATGTCTGGAAGGTTTGTCTTTCTGATGCTGTCTTGATTGTTACAGAACATTCCACTAATTTCTACAACAATGAGTGGAGGTATAAAAGAAGCCACGGCTTCAAGAAGATAAAATAAACTCTTCTTTGAAATTAATATTATTGTCAAGGGACAGTCGTAATTGGACTCGATAATTGTGGTGTGCAGCTGTGATTAGAAAGAGAACTCTTGTGTTTGTGTGGCAAACAACCTTGAAGGCTGTATTTGTTTGTTATGTAATTCTGCTGCTGCCGCCAAGGGCTGTACAAACTTTCTGTGAAAATAAAGAGCAGTTTGAATTTCTGCAAACTTGACTTTTAATTTTATGAACTCACAAAGTCACAATATGCAGCATTTCAGAACTTAGAACACTGTTAGGGGGAGATTAAGGAAGTCAGACATTCCGCTGATGTTTCAAATGTGTTGACCTAAATATCTGTTATTCAGCATATGGTATTAGAAGGCATATGAGGCAGTCTCGCCTACAATGACTCTCCTATCATATCCTTTTCATTAGACAGTACTGAGTAAGGCATTACAAAGTGCGTTAGGAGCTGACCACGGATTACTGCAGTCTAGGAGCGCACATGCACGCATATTCTTTCAAGATCAGTTCAAGACAATGCATGACACAAATTGAGTATTAAGTGCTTTGCATAACTGTGGCAATAAGCATAGAATTCACATGTTTACACTGTGTTTGTGAACTATTCTTGACCACAACTAACAAGCCCATTTGCCTGCTCTGAATACCTCCATACATACATAACAATGCATATATTATATTGGTCACCAATCTAGAAAGTGATTGACATTTCGTCTGGAGAGTGAAGTGACGTTGCCAGTTATTGCTGCCATGTGGAGAGCGCGATAGCACTACGTGTTTGAGGGTGATTCAGTTGTGACTGCAATGGGTATTTTATTATTATTGTTATTATTATTTATAATGTTGTACACAAAGACAATAGCACAGTCGTGGATCTACATGCAAATGCTAGAACATGCAAGAACACATCATGTAAGATAATCGTAACAAAGGAAGGCATATCTGTGACATTTTGATGCTTATTGAAGTGGGAAAATGCCGTTTACATAATTTTTCCTGGGAGTTTCTAATTTATACCCCAATGTCTAACTTTCTTCTTTAAAATACTTTTCTTTCCCAGTCTTAACCTTAATGACCTTACTAATACCTACAGCACGTGAAGTCCTATCAAACACCTTAGAGAATGGAATACGAGACTCCCCTTTCAATTTCTCCTCATTGAAGTATTCTCTCACAGAGCATATTATTTCCCGTGTATGTCCTTTAATTGGAATACCTTTACCAAATACAGTTTTATTTGGTTCCCGAGCACGTTCAGGTTTTCGTTTGTCACTATACTTAGACATAATTAAACATTCATTAAACACAATTGCAAATGATCACAATACGCGCTCAGATACATGGACTCTGGCACACGAAAACCAAGGCAAATTGCCACCAATAAAATGCAAAGTAACTTGCCAGCACAGGATTTCTAACTGTTGCATACGTGAGGGAATTCTGTTTATGCAGCGTTATGAGAAGAGAAACAAACACCAAGGTACTATGATTACTGCAGCGTTTGCGTAACTCGCTCGCCCGCAAGACATGCCAAGCATGTGCTAGAATATCGGCTACCAAGGTTTAGCATCTAACGTTGCCATGGAAACGTCTCGACTCTAATTGGTCATTTTAATCGTTACTATGGCAACCGTTATGATGTACTCATCCCCTCCCATTTATTTAGACCGTTATTCCATGTGCTTACTGTCAATCACATTCTAGTTTGGCGACCAGTATAGTATTAGAAACAACTCAGGCTTTCACCCATGTCATTAAATACAAAATGATTATTTGAGCTTGTAGGTCGTGGACATTCTTCTTCCAGATGTTCATCCGAAGCTGCTCAAATACTTCTCTTATGTGGCCAAAGCCTTTTTTGCTGACCTTGGTGACATTTGACACAAAATAGACTTTTTGTGTTGGACTGAGTGAAAGACGCTCGCTTGCATGCTGATCTACTCAGTTATTTCATTTGTACTAAGTTTGTTAAAATTAAAAATACAAGAAATATGCATTAAGTGTTCAGCCTAGGCTATTAATTTAGAATTTCTACCATATTTATTTAGAACTTCAACTAATTAATGTGCAATTTTCCTTGTCTGCTTTTCTTTTTAAAGACCAACTCCATTTCTTTTTAACTTTATATAAAAATTCAACAACTTTTATATAGTCTTTACTAAAAATTTTAATTAATGCAATCCATTTTAAGCTATTTCTCATTTATACATTCATTTCTCCAGTCCTTTCACACTCCAGTACTAGGTTGGTTGGTATCTAATGTTAAGCAGTTGGCAGCAAAGCCATTCACTCTCTTGCACTCCAGTATTTTGTTATGTTGGTATTAGACAAAAGGCTGGGCAACTCCATCCATTTCTTCTTTAAGTATACAGGAAGCAGATCTCACTAAACCAATCCTGAATTACAAGCCTAATGCCCAATTTCAACAGACCAAATGACCTTGTTGTCGACGGGCCCTAAAACACTACCACACCATCAACAACAGATGTTAAGACTTAACACGAGTTTAGCAATAGTTAAAACAAAAATTGCATTTCATCAACAAGTGTTAGCGTAACACTCGTGTTAAATCTGTTGTTAAACTAACAAGTCAAATTTCTGTTGTTAAGTCCTTAACAATTATAAATAGTCTAGATGGCAGGCGTGAACTCAGCTGATGTCGATTTGCTAAATTTAAGACTGTCTAAATGGCATTCGTAATAGAGTACGGCCTATGAGGAGAAATTATTTTGAGGAGCTATCAGAAGAAATTTTCTACGGAGGTATAGACTATCAAAACAAGTTGTTATGAAGGTTACTGCGGAAGTACAAGAGAGGTTAGAACATGCATCGAAAGGAATATGCCGATCTCGCCTTTGCTTCAAGTATTAATAACTTTGCAATTTTATAATTCACTGAATTATGTGGATAATACACTGTCCACCTCCCGTCTTGAAACGTTCAAGTCACTCGTCACTTGTCCTTCTTGCACCTCGTTTTAAATTTACATAATACTGACGAAGTTGTTTGGTACTTGTAGTAGTGACACATGCATTTGAATTAAATTTGTTTCTAATATTTTCCCACATGACATCTTCCTCTTGTTTTCCTCGATATCCTTACACTTCGTCACCAATTCACTTAACAATTCTTTCTCCGTCGATAAGAAATTTGTCTCATGGCTTTTGTTTATGATTTTGTTTATCCGCCATTTTTTCAGCTGTGTGCAGATGAAAATGAAAACAAAAGTGCATCACAGTATGTCCAGAAAATAATACACTCATCCATAGCCTTCTCTAGCTGTAATATTTACAAGTTTCTTGGCTTTAACACATGGTTAACATTTTCAGAAAACAGGTTGGTGAAATACAAGAAATTTAACAGTGGTGTTAACGCTGTGACAATTGTTACGTTACATTTGTTAACGTCGATTTTAACATTTGTTGGTGAAATCGGGCATAAATGCTGCTACAGAGGATTTTCTTGCTAGTGTATCGATTCTAGTTGTACTGTTACATAAATTCTCCCATAGTTTTCCTTTTGTGTGTAAAATATTATCTTCTTTAATTATTTGATTATATGTTAATAGAATTATTCCTTTGATAGAGTGATAGCTTAGTGGCTCAAATGAATTTGAACTAATTTTACTGCCTCTTTTTTGGCTAGAAAGTTAGCTGTTTCGTTACTATTGTCACTAATCGCATTGTTTTGTTAGAGCTGCAACAGGCTAGTGCCGGTCATGCGTGGGCGAGTGCTGCACGCTTGCCGAGAGAGAGAGAGACAGTGATAGTCTGGAATTTCCCACTGCATTGTGACTGTTATCGACTAACGACTGAATTCTAGAACAATGACTAGAGATATAAAAGCTGGTAGAGTGTTAGTTGCTAGTTGTCAATGGAGTTGCAGCTGTGCAGTGTGAGAGTTGTGTGAGGGTTATTGAACTGTACCAAAATAAATTCTTTTATTTGTTTATGTGTGATGAAGCAACGAGAGACCTTGAGGATTGCATTAGTGTATGTTACGTCATTCTGCTGCTGTCAGGATTGTACAAAACGTGCTTTATAATTCGACGAACCCACAAAGTCATACTATGTATTCCACAATGTGCTAGTATCCATTGAGATGTTAATCTTTTCCAATGAGTAAAGACTATGATACAATAAAGCACAAAATTAATATAATTTTGAGTCGAACTAATACTCAATGCTCCATATATTGCTAGTGTTTACCTAGAACACGTTTGGTTAGGATCTTCCTAACATCATCAGCTGTTGTTGACTACTGGATGTTGGTTTGGTGAACTCCTTGGAGGTGATAGGACGTCTCTGTCCGTATCTTGATGAACTTGAAGTTTGGTTTCTCTTCAAAGGTAGTGTCAAAATTGAACAATTTTCTTTCGTATTTCTTTATGAATATTTTTTCCCCACACGGTTAATGCAGCTGGACCTTGGACACTTTTTAATAAGTGGATTTCTCATTCTATATCATAATTCTCCTTCCAAAAATGGTACGCTAAATAGATAAATCGGTGGTAGCATAAACACTAGCAATAAATGAAGCATTGAGTACTAGTTTGACTCAAAATTAGATTATCTTTCATTTAAATTAACTGTTTTATGATTTTGTGGCATTCTAGATATTTAGCTATTTAGGTGTTATATCAGATTATAGCTCCTTTACAGTCATACTTTTGTCTACTTAGAGTGATGTAACCGCCATTTATAGTGACCAATTTTGAATGGTTATAAAAAAGTTAAAATAAAAACACTCCAATATTATCTGCTCTATATCTTCTTTTCTCCCGCATATTGGGACTGATTTTGAGGAAGACGTTTTCTCATCCCTTTTGGTCTCCATACACCCACTCTCACCCATGTCTGTTCTTTATTTACTTTGTTTATATCCTCTTCTCTTTCCATGTACTTCTAAGCAGTAATGTGGGCTGGGTGATTGGTGTGCAAGTAAGCTAGTGTTTATGGTGGCTGAAGAGCTTTGATCTTGAATTTGCTTATATTAAATTATAGATAAGTCGTATTTATTACACATCAGCTTCATTTACGTACCTATATTAAGGACATATTTCGCGAACTATTTTTCGCATTCCTATTGAATTTGTTTCTTTGGTTGGGTTTCTCGAGAAATTTCTTAAAACTGGATACCAAGCTCTATTTTGATGTTTAGCTTACTCCTTACTATATTTGTTTGTTAATAATGCTCTCAATTGTCTCAATATATCAGGGCCGCTGGTGTGCAGGAATTTTGTCCTGCAGGGGTTCTTTTGCATGCCAGTAAATCTACCAACAGGGGACTGAGGCGTTAGTCTGGGCTGTGTTTGAACCCGTGATCTTGGCATCAGTAAACCAACCAACATTCCTCCTTCCTGTACATGCTTAGGCTTTCACGGCCGGCATTAATCCAATAAAATGTCTTATCCAAGCATTTTGGCCATGGTCAATTGGCTGAGATAGCAAATGACTCCAGCAACCTCGTCTGAGGTGACAACTTGTGAAGATGCAGAGAGACGAGTAAAACATCAAGTGCTATCTCAGGCAACGACCGCAGCCAAAAAGCTTGGACAACACACTTTATTGGATTCCTCCTTCCTGTTGAAGTTTTTAAACGTTCATAAAGTTGTACTGCTTCACAATTTAAGTGGACATGTTTTACCACTGCTGACTTTTTAGTCATGAGCGAGCACCTTTCACTCAATCCACGTTATAAAGCCTATGAGACCAAACTTATGCTAGTTGTTACAGAGATCAACAAGAATGCTTCGGCCACGCCATTAAAACTGCTCAATGCAGTTTTGGACAAAATGTCACAGCCTACAAGCCTGGATAACATTTTACATTTAATGGCCTTTCCCTATCCATATTCAAGTATACAGTTTGTTTGGTTGATACATTACTGGGAGAAATGGCGGAACTAACTGGAGTTATAATGGAACCCAACTCACAAAGCATGTATCAAACGGACAAATAGTTCACTTCTGCAGAATCAGACGCCCGATGTCCAACATCTCACGGTACAATATGATGTGACAGAACAATTATATACAGAAATGCAACAGTTTTCTAAATGATACATAAAACAATTGCACTACATGATCAAATAAGACAAATAAATTAGATGAAGGGGGATAATTATTATAAAAAAAATCATTTATGATGTACGTTCATGTGGAAAAGAAAAGAAAGGAAATTTGTATACAGTACATTAAGGGTATCACATCGTAAATGTCTTTACAAACATTACACTTACTGGGGGGTCTGCCCCAATATAAAACCTGCTGGAATGACACTCGGCGTGATGTTTTAGACTAGATCCAGGTGACAATGTACGTAGCAGAGATGGTCATCACAGCCAATCCGAGAAAATGCCACCAAACCACATAACAACAATGGGTAGGAGATACGATGTGACAGCACGAGTGACAGAAATCTGAGATCTGATGTTGCCAGATGATCCACCAGTGGTGTTCCTTTGTTGATGCCTGTCGTCAAGTGGATGCAGGTTGTTATCCATAGAGTTGCCGTCCAAGCCAGGTCTCGAGTACTTGGTGCCATGCCCCCTGTCTGCAGAACCTGTTCCTCTTGGACCTCCGTAGCCAAAGTGATTGTCTTCCCTACCGCCACCAGATCCTTCCATGTCATCGTCATCTTCATCATCCAAGCCGGCACCATCCCCTGATCCGCTCCCAGAGCCATATGACGACTCCTCTGTAACAGTGTAACATTATTTAAATCAAATTAAAGCAGCATTCACCACATTCTGAAAATTCAATCATTTGAATTGAATTTTAATGCAGGACTTTTAAAGCAAGTTCTAATGCCCAACCCTTTCTCTGTTCAAAATGAACTGCAAAAAGCTACGACTGATATCTAGTTTCCTAAGGCCTCAACTAAAGAACAGATGAACTACTGATTTATCACCCAGTGCAAGCAGGATGAACATTGTGACCTATTAATATTGCTACTTCCGTTGGACTAACAGCAGAGCATCAATTTCCTTATTCATAAACTAGGATTTGCGATGGTCTGGAGATCAAAATTTTGGTCCGACTCAGAGGGATCGACTAAACGCAGACCATCTTTGCAAAATGGACAACTATTAAGTAATGATTGTGGGTGCATAGAATTTGTGAAATAAGACAACACAGGAAAATTGATATACCAAGACTGAAAATTATTGGAAAGTATGGTGACCTAAGCTTCAGAAATACATACAGATTTAGTAAAGCTGTAAATTAAAAATGAAACATGCACTTATTGAATTATATGGTAGAATCCTTGCCATCAAACAGAGCTAACCTACATGCCTAATGAAACTACTTGGCAGGTATTATCTCTGCGCTAGGATAATTTTATCTAATGCCCATTCACCACCACGGCGGCCTCTTGGTTAATGCATTAGGTTTATTGGTGCACGTATGCGCATGCGCAAGCAGACAACCTGCAGTCCTCGTGTTGCAGCCAACACGAGAAAGATATGTAACACTTGTAGCCAACCTCTGCAAAAATGCCCCAGACATCTGTCCTACACCGGTACAAAAGGGCATGTGGATGCAATTAGCACAGATCAATTTTGGAAAATACTGACCATGTTTTATTTTCAGGTTTTTTTGCTTTACAAAAGTAGGCTTGCTGTCCAGCGAAATAGCCAATTGTACTGTCAGAAGTGAAGACTGTATGTTCTGTGTGTTCTTCAAATATTTAAGATATGCTCAGTATGTTGTAGAAAATTGGAAAATGGCTCTACAAATCAGTAAAATGTATGAGCTCGTGGACTGGTTCAGCTACTGCCGTGAATTGTGTACGATTTTACCAACAGATTTTAAAATTAACGTTAACAAATGTAATGTAAAAATAGTTAATGTGTTAGTTTGCTAGTGTAATTTAGGTACAAGTAAGACTTATGGATAGTCAACATGAAAAATTCAATGTCATGGCCGGGATTTGAACCACGAATCTCCTGGTTTCTGTCCAGTTGCTCTAACCAATTGAGCTACCATGGCCAACGTGCTGTCCTGACACTAAATTCTCCAATTGACTCATATATTATCCCAGTAGACCACTAGAGGCTCTCGTATCCGAGATACGTCAACATGAAAAATTCAATGCCATTGCCAGGATTTGAACCACGGATCTCCTGGTTTCCAATCGCTCTAACCAATTGAGCTACCATGGCCAACGTGCCGTCCTGACACTAAATTCTCCAATTGACTCATATTTTCCCAGTAAACCACCACACTTCTTCTGGACTCTTACTGTACATGATATTATATGATATATGATATTTATTTGTACAGTTTCCATTACATTTTCACTACAATGACTTTGATATCTAACAATCACTATTATACATCCTGTACAAATACATGAAATTTAGAAACAAGAGCAAAGGAACACTTTAGGAACATAAAATACAAACAATTAGAAAAATAAGCAGTTGCCACGCATTTTTGGGAAAAAAACCACAACATAAATCCAGAACCAAAATTACTAAAACATACAACAGGAAAACAAGAACTATCCACATGGGAACAAATCTTTATTTCAAAAAATAGGAACAAAGTATTCAATTTCGACATCCCCCAGAAAGATTTGTTCAGCAAGTTCCTTGAACCGCCACTAGAGGAGACCGATGACAAAATATTGCCAGCTACAACAAGGAGAACCAGTCGATGTCCGGCTGAAGATAGAGGGAAGGCCTCTGAAACTAGTTCCGGGAAAATTTAAAAGTAAGTGTTGTTTAGTGTCATTAATCGACTCCCAATAAATTTAATGAAATTGCTGACCTAAGATTTACTCGCTGACTGAGGTCCCCTAGCCATAAGCCTTTGGTTTTCCTGAACAGCTTGACCTTCACTGCTTTTACCCTAATCCACTTTTGTCTTAACCTTTATAAGAATTCTGCTATACATTTATTTTTCTCACACTGTCCCATTTCTTATTCCATGTTCTTCTCCTGTAATTTGTTAACTCCTTACATTCTATGAGATAATGAACAGTGCTCTCTTCATCTCCACAAAATTCACATATCCCTACCTCATTACTTCTCAACCCTTTTAGATATATTATTCCTACTCTCATCCATGCTATGCCTTCTCTTCCAGTTTTGTCACATTGATATATATATATTTTTCCCTACTCCATTCTGTCTTTAATTGCTTATAAAATTTCAAAGTTTTCTTTTCTTCTATACTTTCCCATATCTCCTGTCTATGTATGTCTTGTACTCTGTTTCTCACTTCCTTCCAAAAACTGCTATGATTTGTCTCTTCTGCTCTCCATAAATATCCCCATGTCTATCTCCGATATCATTCTTTCCAATTCTGACCACCAACTGTTTGTGTTCTTAATGCTTTCCTGTTGCTTCATGCACAGATTCAATAATTCCCCTTTCTGCCCTATTATGCACTTACATCAGAATTTCAGTATTCTCTCTATTATTATTCCTCTCCTTTTTGTATTATGCAACTCTACTAATGCCACTTCTCTTGGTGCCGATTCTGGCAGTCCTAGTAGTTCTTTGCAAAACAATCTGTACATCTTGTCTAATTGTGTTCTATCTCTGATGTGCCCCATATCTCCACTGAACACATTATTCTGGCTTCAACGGCAGCTTCATACATTCTTTCTAACCATCTAACTGACATCTCCAGTTTATGTTTACATATTCATACTCCTGACATTGCTGCCCTACTCACTTCTACAGATACATTGATGACATGTTTGTTGTCTGGCCTCATGGTCTAGACACTTTAGCAGGTTTCCTCACACACATGAACAGCCTTCGAACTCAAATTCAATTCACCATGGAAGTAGAAAAGGACAGTACTCTACCATTTTTGGACTTTCTGGTCACCAAAAACAACAACGGCACTCTGGGGCATGCAGTATACCGCAAACCAACACACACAGACCTCTACTTGAATGCTCGAAGTTTCCATCATAAATTGCAACATGTCGGAGTTCTTAACACCCTAGCCCACAGAGCTGTATCGATCTCCAATCCCAGCCATCTCATCCAAGAACTACAACATCTAAGGCACACTTTCTGCCAGAATGGTTACACTGTGACCGACATCAAAGCCGCAATTACCAGTGCTATGAAAAGAAGACCTATAGTGCGGCTATCACCAGATGAGCCGACCGCCACTGCCTGTATTCCTTACATTGGCAATCTCTCTGGCAGAATTAGTAGAATTCTAGCCAAACACAACATCAGGACTATCCACAAACCGCCTCTAAAAAGCAGACACATGGTGAGACCGGTGAAAGACAAACTTAAACTCAACATACCGGGTGTATACCACATCCCCTGTGAGTGTGGGACCCCGTACATAGGACAAACTGGTAGGACCATCACTACCAGAATCAAAGAACATGAACAATCAATATGTCTACTGCAGCCGGAAAAGTCTGGACTGTCCGAACAATGCTTTGAGAAAGACCACAGAGTTAACTTCAAGCAAACGACCATCGTAGCCAAATGCAGCAGCCTCTGGGATCAAAAAGTCAAAGAAGCTCTGGCCATCTCTTCTGAGAGGAGAACACTGAATCGGGATGCTGGAATGCAGTTAAGTTCTGCTTGGAAATCTGCCTTAAAGTTGGAAATCGACTGGCTCAGAAAACACAGATTCCGCCGCTACGCAGAGCCCCCAGCATAGAGGTGTTTTCCACGAAGTTGGCACTCCACCATCCGGCGGAAGCTATATATACTGGCCCTTCCAATTTGCTTATCATTCATCATCCTGATGATGGGAGCGATGCACACTCCCGAAACGTCGATGGCTCTACATCACTATACCAGGCTCAAAGCCTGAGAACGTCTAGAACATCCTTTACCACTTTTACCTTTTGATCTCCTATGAACCACTCCTCTCCTTTCCTCAGTATTGTACGTAATAACACACAACATTTATTAGCAATCCTTGAGGAAGAATATCATAAACCTGAAAACCTAATAATTAAGATAATACCTGCCAAAACTATGTATGAATTTTTTTCATTTTCAACTAAAATGACACGTCTCCCAACAACCTTGGATTGGGGTATGAAATTAAATTTCTTCTTGGTTAAAACCAAACAAGAGCATCTCCCCAACTGTTATTTAACCCAAATCATTTGTAGCTTCTCTAAAAGGTCAAGCAGTCGCCTAGTGATCCTGGGAGTTGGTATGCTGACCATCCTGTTATCCTCTATGGCCTTAGCTGTGATTGGGTGGTAAGGAAATGCCCTAAGGATTCATTTGCAAAGTGATCACACTCTGGTTATAAAAATTAGCATAATCACATTTGGCATTGTAAACTATTGCAAAGAACTACTTTCAAATGTTAAAATGAAGCACTGACAACATAACAAACAGTACACATTAGCAATGATCAACTGTTCAACACAGAGAGGAGGATGAGTTGGATTTTGACTTACCATAATCAATCCATTCGACATCGAGTCCATTGTAAGCATTTTTCAGCTTGCTGGTGATAGCCTTGAGAGCAAACATCTGCTCGTTCAGCAAACTGCTTGGTCGATTCACGTCCACCTGCACTTCTGGGTTAGTGAGCTGGTTTGAGATGCCATCGCCAGTGATCTGAGGTTCATACCTTCAATACAGTAAAATCTTGTTACTATGAACAATTCCATGCTCGTAATATGAGTTAAAGCAACAACAGCAATAACAATAGAGCATAAGTTATTGAAATTCACTAAAAGCAACTGTGACAAATTTCCTTCAATATATAAACTGTTGAATTCAAAGAAAATTATTTTTGGATACCATTGAATTGTGATAGTGCTAACATAAGTGTTCCACAGAGATGAGAGAGCAGATTAGGTAATAGAGAGGACACCTTGTCTTTTGTGTAATACATCCCTGGGAGAAATGGCAGAGATACAGAGTTCCCTAACAGCTGAAAGGCTGAATACCTCAGAGGATCCTCTTTGACAAGAATGGGAGAAAGCTTTACCCAACAGTGGAGGCTGAGAGTTCTAAATCACAAATCTCTGTCACTTGCCCACTGTGAAATGTAATTTTTGTTTGTTTTATTATTTGTCATTATTGGGACACCAATTTGTAACTCTGTTTTTAATGATTTACTGCAGGTTGTGTTGTGAGGTTACCACTTTGTAATATACAACAGTCTGATAATGACTTCTTTTCCCCAGCTTAACTGCAGCTGCAAACACAAAAGATTAATCTTCTGGATGTGGTCTCGGATAAAGGTTTTGTTTCTCATAAATTAATGAAATGATATCACTTGTTATTATAAAGATTATTATTCAACTTCACAAACATAAATAATAATAATAAAGTAAATCAACAATACAACTTTCCACAACTTCTTCGAGGCTGGCCCTGTAGCTCAGTTGGGGTCCCGGGTTCAATTGCCGGCTGGAGGTGGGGATTTTTCTCCAACCAAGAGGATTCCCCATCTTCCCCAGAGTGTGGAAGTATGAATGAGAGTGCAAATGTATGTGTGATCTAATGATTAAAACCCAACAAATACGAGTTAATACCTTCAATATGTCCAAAGAAGAATGGCCGCCATATGACCATTGCAGTTATAATCCCCATATAATAAATGGAGACATCCCCATGTCTCTTTTGTTTTTCTTTCATTAATAACTATACTTTTTACTCAAATACACAAACATTGTAACATTTTTTTTTTTTTTTTTTAAATTTTAAACATTTCAAAATCTACCAACAGCTTTTGTTTGGAGCCAACCATAAACAATGACTTCAACTGACAGTTGACATATAGCCTTGGAGACATGCTCTAACATGATAGAGGGAGCCATTGTAGAAGACAGCATTTGCCTTGTTGACCAAATCAAATCAAATTTTATTGACACAATAACATTTACATATTTGAGCAAAGCTGGTAAACTGGTGTCTCATTAGAATACATATTACAATGTAAAAGCTACATATAAAATTAATAATTAATACAAAAGAATAAATATGTTTGCTATTGCTTAAAACTATACAGCTAACAAAATGAATAATTAGTCTATATCATCTTGCATATATTCTTTAACAGAGTAATAGGCTTTCCTAATAAGTAGGTTCTTAACATGTTTTTTGAACAGTGTTTTGCTTTTTTCTTTCCAAATTGACAGTGGTAGTTTGTTGAATACCTTAATTCCCATATATTAGGGGCTTTTTTTCAAGCAAGGCCAGTCTATGGGCTGTTCTTATGTTGTGTATCATAGTTATGCTGGTTTTGACTCTCCAAAAAATTATCCTGGTTGGTATGTACATAATCGATTAAGTTGTGTATATTGTGACTTTGTGGGTTCGCAGAATTAAAAGCCCGAGTTGCAGATATTCCAAATGTTCTTTATTTCCGTAGAAATACTCTTCAATTCTCACATTACATACACAACACAATCTACCAAACAGCGTTCTGATTCCATCAGCTCTCGTTAGAATACTCTACAGCTGTTTACTGCTAACGACTGTCTGTTGGCAAGTCGTCGCCTCCTTAAATACCTCATTGATAAATTTGACAGATTTCTGTAACAATCACTAGATATTCATGGAATAAACAAGACATCACCAGAATGTTAAGTCTTTTATCTTGCACTATCTTTATCTGCTTATGCAAGCTCTTTATCTCCATGAAACACTATCAGTCTGTTATCTATTTGTGCCGAAACTTTTTATTTGAAAGTAATGAGTCGGCATTCAAACACAAACATCACTTAAATTATCCTTACTTGGATATGTTTCGGAGAATGGTTTGTCCCCATCGTCAGCAGTTATAGATAGATAGATAGATAGATAGTTTTATTCACCTTAGGAATATACAATATTCATGGCTTCGTCAAATTTGTACCCATAAGAATAATACATTTCTTATGAGTAATACAATTATGAATAATACAATAGTAATTAAATAATACAATAGTAGTTAAATAATACAATAGTGATTAAAGTAATGCAGTAGTAATTAACAGAATAATAATACAAATAGTAATTAAGAATAAGGCAACTTAGGTCACATAATAGTTTAATGTATTACATTTTTAAGAACTAGGCTGTAAGAGACATAATTTTTACCAAAAAAAACAATATTTACTTTATTATTTAATTTTACTTCTTAGAAACTCATCTGTTGTCTGTGACATTACTTTTAGTAGGATATTTTTTACAGCTTTTCTGAATATTACAAGTATCACCTCCGAAGTTGCACAGGTATTTATTCACAAACATCATTTTAGGAAGCATTGATATGTTGATCATGTTTTAAGTATTCTTCCACTGAATAATAGCAACCTTCTCTTAAAAATGATTTTACAGACAGTTTAAACCTTTTTTCCGATGTTATACTTTTAATGCAATCGGGTAGTTTGTTATATAATAATACTGCTTTATGTTCAAAGCTATGTGTGAATAAAGTTGTATTGTGACTTATAATGCGTAGATCTGATTTACCTCTTGTATTATGTGTATGTACCTGCGAATTTGTTTCAAATTGAGCAAGTACAATTCTTGTCCTAACTAGAGCTTCATATATATACACACAGGGTAATGGAAGTATTTTTAGTAGTTTAAAATATGGTTTATCCGACTGGTTGGATCCGTAGTTTCCTGAAGTGAACTGGTTGTCTGTGGTGGCATCTGTTGACTGTGAGATGAACTTCCAAAGAGAGTTTTCAGGCGGCAATTCGAAATTTAAAGTATACTGTTTGTTTTTTATAATTAGCAACTTTTCACCAAACATCGAGTTTGGCTACATTACTGGCCGGCTTTAATAGTTTTATATTTGGTACAATTTCATGAGACTTGGTGACTTTTTACGCCTGTTGCCGCAACAATATATAATGATGGCTGTGTAAGTACTCTACATGACTCTCTATATCCTACATGCATCATTACCCTTATTATCTTTTTCAGAATTTTAAACACTTTTTCCCACCCAGAAACATTACCACATAAAATTATACCATATGCAAGTACTGGTTGAAAATAACTAAAATATAATATCTTTCTTATTTCTAGACTAGTTATCTATGCAAGGCAATACATATTAAAGTATGCCGTATTTGGTTTTTTTTACAATATACTCAATGTGGTTGGTCCATCTTAGTCGTTCATCTAAAATTATCCC
Organism: Mantis religiosa; assembly: GCA_030765055.1. Taxonomy (NCBI): domain Eukaryota; kingdom Metazoa; phylum Arthropoda; class Insecta; order Mantodea; family Mantidae; genus Mantis; species Mantis religiosa. The sequence continues at coordinate 2,147,486 of JAUKNK010000101.1, read as the reverse complement.
TAAAACTTTATTTACATTAATCACACAGAGTTTGTTTAGTAAACTGAAGACAAAGGCGATGTGCCTTCGAAATCGATCTTTTCTAAAGAAGAAGGAATTATGAACTTCTTAAGTTAAGTGGAGACTCTGTTACAACTATTTTTATTTATGTAATCTTTATTTACATTATTTGCACTTACATTTGAGATGATTTGTGTATTGCCTGAGGTGATAAATTGGATTATGTTGGTTTTTGTTTTATTTATTTTCAGACCATTGTAGGTAAACCATTTTTCCAAAGATTCTATGACACTATGTATGTCGATTTTTAGGTTTTGATAGTTTTGTGTTTTATAGTTATGGTTGTGTCATCTGCATATAAGATTGGACTACCATTTATGTTCATGGCTAGATCGTTTGTATAGAGTATGTATAATAATGGCCCTAATACTGATCCTTGAGGGACATCTGATATGATCTGTCTCCAGTGTGAGTGGATATATTAGCAATAATCCAGTAGCGTGGGTGGCCACCGAGGTTCAAACCTGGGATCTTGCATTTTAACATGGAGCTACCTTGCTCAGTAGTGTTCCATACTTTGTAAGTGAGCCTTGGTGACTTTGTTGACCATAATCTACTTCAGACATTGTCAATAGAGTGTCATTTGTTTTGTTTATATTAACCTGAAAATTGCATCTCAACAAAAACAGAATTAATTTGTGAAAATGTTTGAGCAATGACTTATTATGACTTTTGATGAGAGTGCATGTCTCACCTTGCTTTCATAGCCCCATTCCAGCAACTGTCATCCTTGGCTGGACTTGCTGCAACGTGATCGTCATTACAGATCTGATAGGGCAGATGTGACCAGAACTGTTTTGTGTCCTTCACCTGCAACATTTTATATTGTTATCATTCTGGTTCACAGAGAATGCCTCACTCAATATTAAAACTTAAAACTTCACTCACAGGAACATTTCCCTTAAATCTGTTAAATAATCCTTTAATAAATGCAATAGCACTAGAACAAAATTCAGGCATATTAAGATAGATTGTGAAGATTGTGAAAAATTTTATATTGTATGGACAAAAAGGAATTTAAAACTAGATTAAAAGAAAAAAGAAACGTAAAATATAAACAAACATGTGCAGTTGCTTTTTATTTCTGGAATGAGAACCACCACATCAGAGAGGAGATTTAATTACTGAAACGTTTAAAAACGAAACTTGAATTTTCAACATGGGAGAAGATTTTTATTGTAAAGAACATTCTACATATTTTAAATCTTGACGTGCCATCGCTGAGTGGTTTAATACACTTATGTAGGAAAAATTATGAGAGAGGGTGCCAATTATAAGAGATCCACATAACAATTGACTGTGAAGATAGTGATCAGTCACCAATCAACTGAAGATGGGACTGGGACGATCTCTTTGCTCCAGGTAAAAGTACAATTTAACAAATCTATCAGAAACCTTATCCCATATTCGGTTAGTGTGAGGAAACGATTAATTTCCATCAATTAACTAAAATAATAAGAGTTATATGATGAAGCCTGGGACTCAGGTACTTACGAAAGTAAGTCACCACAAACAGTGTATCTCGAATACGAGAGCCCCTAGTGGTTTACTGGGGAAATATGAGTCAAATGGAGAATTTAATGTCACGACGGCATGTTGGCCATAGCAGCTCAATGGGTTACAACGACTGGACAGAGGCCAGGAGATCTGTGGTTCAAATCCCGCCGTGGCATTGAAATTTTCATGTTTACTATCTTTTCACTGGTATTTTATGGTTCTGATTGTGTACACCATGCACACTTTTCTGGGGAAAAAAAGAAGTTTGAAAACTGAAGCATTTCTTATTTGAATTAATGTTGAAACTTCAGTTTTAGTGTACTCGTACATGTGTATTTTAGGTATGCAAGCACACAAAGTATGACCGAGTTAATGATCTCCAGTGTATGTGATAGTTGTTCCCTGTGACCAGTGTTTGCATTCACACCTCAGATGAGAACTGTATGACTGCATTCATTCACTGCTGTGAAAAAGTTGGAGAAAAAAAAATAATCAAAGAAATGGAAAAATAAGGAAACACTGTAGGAACAAAATTCACTGCTCCAAAATCTTGTATAAGGGATTAAACAGAAAACTAGTAAGTTGCAAACAACCACCTGCAATAGGCAGCCTTTCCAAGGATAGTTGGAGCCTAAGAACAAGGTGGTTATGCTATGATCAGCTTAAGACTACGAGAGATCAGTGTTGCACGAACTTCATAGTGGGACTTACGTAAGTCACTGTGTGTTATCTCATTGTATATGAGAACTCCTAGTGGAGTAATGTCATGCTGGCATGTTGTATTGGTAGCTCAATGGTTAAGAGCAACCAGAGACTGGGAGATTGTGGTTGAAATCCAGCTATGACGTTGAATTTTTCAGCCTGATTCTACTTATCTAAATCTTAGCCTGCACACAGCTAGTATAGAAGAGTAATTAATGAGCTGACACCGTAGCTCAGTCAGTGGAGCACCTGCCTGCTGTGCTAGAGGTCCCGGGTTCGATTCTCAGTGGTGGGGGTGGGGATTTTTCTCCGACCAAAATAATTCCCCATCTTCCCCAGAGTCTGGAAGTATGAATGAGAGTGCGAATGAGTACGTGATCTAATGATTAAAACCCAACGAATACGAGTTAACACCTTCAATATGTTCCAAAGGAGAACGGCCGCCGATATGACCACTGAAGTTAAAGGCAGCGTATAAATGGAAAAAAAAAAGAGAGAAAGAAAAAAGAAAAATTAATAGTCATCAATAGTACAATGTTTTCAAAGTAGGAGCAGAAAATCTGCTTGAAAATTGAATGTGCAAGTGGTAGAAATGCATCATGGTGGGAGGCTTGTGTTGCAGAACAGTGGCAAGGTGAGTACAAGCCTTTAAATGAAGCACATCTGCCTAGATCTGGTCATCCACCATTTCATGAGAATGACGTACATTAATGGAAGCAGATCAAGTGCACTATTCGAGAGTTAGCACTTTCAACTCTGTGTCAAATCCTTAAGATCCATCCTAGAATGCAAAAGATTGCTACATGAGTTATTGGAGAAACAGGAATTTCTGCGAGATGAAGCTGTACGTACATACTTGGAGCACTATGAGAGGGCAGGAGAGTCCTTTTTACAATGTATTATCACTGTTGATGACCAAGACAAAAAGTTATGAATCACAGTTAAAACAACAATCGTTCGAATGATGTCATCATGAGTCACCACAAAAAACAACAGTTTGGCAGACCACTACAAATGTGAAAATGATGCTAATCCTAGCCTACAATTGGGATGGTGTTATCTTAAAGCATGTCATTCCCTCTTGGCAAACTGTCAAATCACAGTAATCTTGTTCATTTCTGCAAGCAGCATTAAGACAAACCTGATAATCCACCCATCATTCTGAACAACAATGTAAGGGTACATATAGCAGGAGCAATCACTGGTGTTGGGAGGTGCTCTACCACCCTCCATACTCTCTAGACGTCAGTCCTTGTGACTTCTACCTCATTTCTAAGCTGAAGAAACCACTGTGTGACAAGAAATTCAGAACAGTGAACGACACTGTAGTTAAATGGTCTCTGCATACCATCCAGAGATTAGGCAGTGCTGATGGCATTCAACAACTGTATGCAATGTTGCTGACTAAACTGGAGGTCGTATGCTGTGTGTCCAGAAAATAAATAGTTGCGAAAACTCAAGAAACAACCTTTGCATTTAACCGCTTCGCCGATGGCCATTTAAACCCTGCACGGCTGGGAACGGATACCCAATAAACAGAACAAGACATTTAAATTGTTAAATGCTGCAAAAATGCTTCATAAATAAATATTCGTATCTTCTGTATTTACTAAGTTATTTCAGGGAAACAAAAACTGGTTAAAAGCCCATTAAAAGCTGTATACATCTGCGGTATCATTAAAATAGAGACTATATTAATAAAGCGATGAAATTTCATTAATTTGTATCACGTAAAGAAAGCCATTCTTTGCGTTGAACGCATTTAATTCTGAGTACTTTTGTTTTACAAGCTATATGTGTATATCAGCTGAATAAACCAAGTGTTGGGTTCAAGGTTTCTAGGTTTCAGTTCATGCTAACACGTAATAATAACTGTTTATATTGCGTTATACACGCGGAAAGAAAACTCAGTCAGCATCTCTCTGATTGCACAACGGAAGTTTATGTTAGCTGACGTAACTTTTTTCTTCGCTCAGTTCACATTGTAATTTAGATTGCATCAGAGTTCCAAGCAATTTCTTTAGCTAAAACACAGTTGAAATAGTTTTCTGAGTGCTAATCATGGCTTCAACTAGTAATGTAGCAAATCAATTAGCTAGTGTAGGACGAGTGCGGGCTTCTGATATTACATCAGAAAATGTGGAAGACTTTTTGCTGTTAGACAGTGATTTGGACATTGATGGCGAGTTTTCAGATTTTGAGGGGGGTGTTGAGGATATAAGTAGCAGTGAGGAGGAAAATGAATCATTTCCGACAGGTGTTCGTGAAGAATCAACATTATGGAGGTGTCAAAATAACTCTAACACAAATAGACATACGTTCACGAGCACAACCTCTGGTGTACAACCGCATACTCAACTAACTTCTGACAGCCAACCAATCGACATTTTAACAAAATTTTTTACTACTGACTTACTGTCTCTCATTGTTTCGGAAACAAATGTATATGCGAGTAGGGTGAAGGAAGACCTGATTGCTAAAGGCAATTTAGGACCTAAGAGTAGATTGCAGAAGTGGACAGAAGTAACAATGAATGAGATTTACAGACTACTTGGTCTAATTATGCTCATGGGTGTTATTCGTAAACCTACGCTAGACATGTACTGGTCTACAGATGACATGCTAGCTACCCCATTTTTTGGGAAATGCATGTCAAATAACAGGTTTACTTCCATTTTGCGCTTCCTTCATTTCACCTGCACAGAAAATGTGAATGATAAACTATCCAAAATCAGAGCAGTTTTTGATTACATTATTTCAAAATTCAAAGAAAATTATGTGCCTAGTGAAAAGATCACTGTTGATGAAAGCCTGATGCTTTGGAAGGGCCGTTTAGGTTGGAAACAATACATTAAAACAAAGAGGGCCAGATTTGTCATAAAGAGTTTTGATGTATGTGAAAGTAAAACAGGATATCTTTACAATAGCTGCATATACACTGGCCAAGGTACTGATAACACCGGAGACAAAGATTTGGGGTTCCATAGTAATGCACCTGATGGAATCTGTACTTGATCAGGGTAGGACTGTATATTTAGATAATTGGTACAGTTCCCCTAAATTATTCATGACCTTACACAAAAGAAAAACAAATGCAATTGGAACAGTACGCTCAAATCGTATTGGTTTGCCAAAAGATGTGAATACGAAGGCTCTAAGAAGAGGAGAAATGCAGGTGCATCAGCTCCCACCCTTGACCTATGTTGCTTGGCAAGACAGGAGGGCTGTTACAGCATTATCCAATTGCAGCTCTAAGATTTTGATGATTGATACTGGAAAAACTGATGCTCGTAACAAAATGTCAATTTTCAAGCCCAATATTATCCAGGAATATAATATGCATATGGGTGGAGTGGATCTAGTAGATCAGGTATTACACGCATATCCCTCTTTGCGAAATACAATCAAATGGTATAAAAAAGTATTTTTACACCAGCTGGATATAACCATATACAATTGTTTAGTAATTTGGAGAGCTCTAAACCCACGGAAGACAATGACGTACCTGGACTTTCGCATATCAATAGCTCGCAGCCTAATTGAGCAGTATAAAATTCAGAGACCTCTCCATACTGGGGGTAAAAAATCCACCACCCCAGCACCCCTCAGACTTGAAGGAAAACATTTTCCTAAAAGGATACCACCCACAGCAAAAAAGTCGCGTCCCTTCAGAAAATGTTTGGTGTGCCGCAAGGAAGGTGTCTGAAAGGAAACTAGTACGATTTGCCGTGAATGTGGAGATGTGCCCTTGTGTGTTTATCCCTGTTTTGAGGTGTACCATTCAAGAAAAAACTTTTAAAGGTAAGCTTTTACTTCTTATAGAATTTATTTAAATTTACTGTAAAACATAAGGTTTAAAAGAATTATCATTAAATACGCATTAAATGCATGTATGCGCAGGACGTCTATACACGTCCATATCGGTTTGGGGCCTTTTAACTTGGACGTCATATGACGTCCATATCGGTGAAAGGGTTAAGGAGAGAACTTTCCTCCTGGAGAGCCCACGGTGGATGGACAATACACTGGTCATTGACTAGATTAGAACTTTATAGAAGCGACATCCTAGAACTTCTACCACACCAGAGAAACACGATCAGGTATTAAACAGAACATAGAAAAGAAGATTAACTGCAACAAATTCAGACCTGGTGCTACAACAATGTATGGATAAACTGCCTATATGATTTGATTTGATTTATTGATTCATCCATTAAAACATGTACTTGTTATATGAACACTGTATACAGAATGAATGGCAAGCAACAACCACAATGTCTTTGGTATATAACTAGGTAAGAGCTTATTTTTACTATCTCATGTTTTATTAGACATTTCATTCAATCTAGGAGGAAACAGTCAATTCTTTAGAAAGATTCACTATCTGCTGACTTTGAAATTTATATGCCACTCTAAAATGTTTTATGCATGCATGATGGTTAAATTTAATTTAAAGGGAGTCAATGACACTGAACAACACTTACTTTTATATTTTTCCGGAACATGTTTCAGAGACTTTGCCTCTATCTTCAACCGGATAGAGGCAAAGTCTCTGAAACATGTTCCGGAAAAATTTAAAAGTAAGTGTTGTTCAGTATCATTAATCGACTCCCTTTAAATTTAATTTATTATAACAACACTGTTTTCAACACTTCCAAGAAAGGAATTGCATGATGGTTAATTTTCAATTGGACTCACCTTTTGTCTAATATCTTTAACAAGTTTATCCAGACTTGGCACAGTGGTTTCTTGTTCCTCTGTAGCTCGTCCAAACTGCAGTGATTCAAATTCCAGTTCTGTTGTATCTCGCCTGCGCCGTCGACCCAACATAGGCTTCCCACATCCATTGAACACCTGCATTAAGAGTAATCATCCCCTCAGAGCAAGTCAAGATGGCCAATACTTTAACTGCATTTTGATATAACAGAAAAAAACATTTTATAAAAAGGGGGAGTCACTTAAGGCACTCAAGAGCTGACCCAGCAGTGAACAGGCAGCTCGTGATATATGCTATGGAGAATAAATAGATAAGTGAAGCTATTATGAATGTTTTCTGTGCTTTTTATGAATTGCTTCACTGCTCCAAAAGTTTATAGACATTAAGCCAAGTAAGACACTGTCCTTCACACACTACTATCTTGAGCTTTAATATGACACTGTGGTTGGAGGCCGCAAAGGAGGCTTCATGCCTTTTATGCACTCATACTTTAAATTTATCATAGAGGATCTGAGTTTAATTTTGGCAACCGTTCTTTCAGATAAGCCAACAGTTGAAGCAAAAGGATAAACATAAGGCTCCTTCTCACTATACTTGGTGCTCGTTTTTATCTGTAATTTTACAGCGCAAAATTTGACATCATCACTATCATTGGTGATGGAGCGAGTTTATATACGATTCCCCTAGCAGCCTTGAGGTCTCTCTCTACCGGCAGGTAAATATATTATTTGAGAGGTGGGTCTGCCCGCATAATATAAAGGTGCATAATTTCACCTGGTGCATAGATACGATAACTGTTTATAAAAAACTATATACTGCAAAGCTAATTTATTTTTTTATTTTTATCTATCTGCCATAGGAGTCAACCAGACTCATGGCATCGTGAATAATACAGACACTAATTTTCAAAAATATAAATATGAATTACAATATTGTTGAAAATATTACAAATTAATATAAAGTCTAATACAATTTTTAGTTAATAATAATAATAACAAATAATAATTAATAATAATTAATAATTATATATTATAATAATTATTATTATTATAATTATTATTATAATAATTATAATTATATCAATACTAGATCTGCTTCACTTAAAATTACTGTTTGAGTTAAACACAGATGACGATGATCCAAGAGAACAACAAACTGTAACATGAGTTAGACAAAGAGTTGGCATGTGTATCAATGACTTACCCTTTGAGAAACCTCATGCCCATTTTCCTGGAAGTTCATAATTGCTTCTGAAATCTTAATGTCAATTGGCTCCACGACCATCTCAATGTTGAAGGGCCCAAGTAATCTGTCTGTCACTTTATCCATCGCATCTACAAATAAGACAATGTAATGTATTGCATTATGTGTATTACCTTTTCACACTACTTCTCCATGGTGAAACTGTTATTAGAATCATTGAGTAATCCCTTCATACAACGTCCTGTCAGCACTTATTAAATAATCAGGTTACTCAACTGCTAATGTCAATGCTCCTTGGTTTCAATTATTGCGAAAAAACAAAAGGCATGGAAAGTAGAAAAAAAGCATTTTTGATTTCACATCTACACAACTATTTATTTTTTGTGTAAATCTCCATTTAATTAAATTTAAAGGGAGTCGATTAATGACACTAAACAATGTTTCAGAGACTTTGCCTCCATCCTCAACCAGATATCAACTGTTTCTCAGTCGATAAAAGTATAAAAAAAAAGTAAAAAATATATCCAGTTGACGATGGAGGCAAAGTCTCTGAAACATATTCTGGGAAAATTTAAAAGTAAGTGTTGTTTAGTGTCATTAATTGACTCTCTTTAAATTTAATTTATTACAACAACACTGTTTTCAACACTTCCAAGAAAGGAATTATCTCCATTTAATTCTTATGTGGTTAAGTCACTTTTTTGTTACATATTTATGTGCAGATAGGAGCAGGAGATGATACGTCTGGAACATCTTTCTCTAGCACACCATTCTCTGAATGGAGTGTCAGCGTGCTGTCATTTTGGTTAGTGTTACTCACCGATAAAGTTGTTCCAGTCTCCGTCGAGCTCAGCCTGGTACGCCAAACAGCCCTTCATCACATTAATGCAGTAATTACTACAAGCCTTTAGTTCTGGCAGACCCTGGCATGCAGGACAGCCCGTCATCTTGGTAAGGGCTCGTACACAGTCAGGGCTGGGGTTGATCTGAAATATCAAACGTACACACTTTCATGGTAACCAACATAAACACTTGTAGAAATAACTATCACATTTCTCTTAGAGGTACAACGGGATGCTTTTGACATTCCATTCTATTTGCATGACTCAGATATAAAAAAAAAAAGAGGAAAACAACAACTTCCTATTTGAGAAAAGTATAATTGGAAAATTTAAACAAATAACAAGGAATATAAAAGAAATAACAAATTGTATTCTTTAACGAGATTTGCATTATTTGTGTAGTAAGACTTTCTCTTGAGTATTGAAAAGCTTTCACGGCTGGAGTCATAATTAACAGAAGTTTCTTCCAAGCTTAGAAGCCGTGGTCTACTGGAGTTTAGATACAACACCTTCAGCGAGTGTCTCAGTTGTGCCTGAACAGTGTCACAGGTGTGGACGAAACATCTGGACATCTACACTCCAGCAGACACAGCTTCTGTTAATTATGACTTTGTCTCTTATTGTTTACCAGTTATACAAAAGCTATTCAGAATGAAGAGAACTGAGGACGTCCCAACATATGATATTTTAAGCAAAATAATTAGAGCCAATTTTGAAAAAATCAAACATTTCAAAAAATTTACAATCTAATGGATAGTTTGCGGAAGGAATTTTATTTTTTTAAATCGTGTCAAGTCCTTGGAAGATTGTGAACTTAAATATTAAATATGTTAAAAAATGCGACTCATCTAAAATTTAATAATTAAATATGGTATTTAATCAACTTTTCTTTTCTTAGTCATTCTGTTCAATAACACACGAGGTACCTGTTTCTATAAAGGCTTTTATTTATGTATATACTTAAGGTACTTTTACTTTGTGTAATTTCACTTTTGTTTATATGTTTCTTCATTGGGCTGTCACTTAAATTTCATTGTAAATCGAGAATTAGAAAATAAACACATATGTGGAACGATGACAAGAACTTAACAAAACAAAACAAGGAAAGGAAAGGAAAGAAAACTAAAGTTCTATAAGACCACAGCGGTTCTGGTGCTAATATATGGAGGGGATTTGGCACGAAGTTCCCATCTGGGTCTATTGTACCTAGCAAGGAGAGACAGAGAGCAGATGTCCCAAGTTGTCAGGACAGTGCAGAGTACAGGGTCTCTACACTTTACCAGTTGGAAACTCTCCGACAGGTCTCGCGCACAATGGCTTGCAGACCAGAGACCGTCCTACCAGAGCAAGAGCATATCATAGCACCACTGAGGCACCCGCCGATACTTCTACCCTGAAAGAAACAACCAGATGAGAGATGATAATGGAGATGAAACAGAGAGATAGGAAATTCGTTGGATGTAATTAACCTATCCAGCATTCACCTAATGACCTGGGAAAATATCTGAAAAAAAAAAAGCCATGGGTCAGGTGGGCATACAACGGGAATCGAACTTGGACCTCCAGAATGCAGGCCACAGATGAAATGGCCTGAACCATTCACTCTGTTCCTGTGCTTATGTATGACAAATCGTGGATAATGAAAGAAAAGGACAAACAGAAAATTCAGAAAGCAGAAATGAGATTTTTAAAAGGAAGTGAAAGATGTACTAGATTGAATTTAATAAGAAATGAACAATTAGAGAAGAATGGAAAATTTATAAATTAAAAGTCACAAAATTGAAGAGACTAAAAACAAATGGAAAGAGCACATAAACCGCACAAGTGAAGTAAGGAGACTTGTTTTAATTAACAGATACAAACCAATAGAGAAAAGGGAGATCGGACATCCTAGAAAAAGATGGGAATAGAAAGAATGTAAAGACAGTACAGCTGTAATGCCTAATCTCTGAAGTAGACAAGAAGATTTAGGGGACTTTAAAATCTGTATCTGGTAAAATCTTGGGTGGAACACAATTCTGATGAGAATGTATTCCTTAAATCTTTCTTTTGTGTCACGTTAATATGTCTATTAAAGATTTGTTGGTATTATATTGGTTTTTATCTTCTTTACCAGTCAGCGAACATTGATGATTAATTTCTCAAAGGTGGTCTCAGATCAATATCTTATCTCACCTTTATTAGTGAAATAATACTTCGTAAGTTGGTTTAAAGATTATTTATTCTACAGACACAACTAATACATTGAAAAACAAATTATGCACATCATTCTACATTACCGAGAAAACTTTCTTGTAGCATCTGCAGAAGTTTTTTTGTTTTTTGTCTCTATAGTTACCACCAAACATTTATATAATTGATTTCTTGTAACCGTGTGTAGGCTGTTTTGTTTTTTCCGTAACCACATTTATTTTCATTACACAAACCTCCAACACTTCTTAGATTTTAACATTCCAAAATTAATAAACAACTCTTGTTTGGGGATATCTTTCAATTCCTTATAGTATAGTATTTATTTCATCCTTTGAAACATATACATGTCATTGGACATGTCAAAATTACAGAGAAACATATAGTAACACAATAAATGCAGCCATATTTATATCATTGACAGACAAAATTGGCAAAAATGATGAAGCCAATTTTATACATAAATTATTTACACAGCATTAAAGTTTAGTGTAGTATTCATAACATATATTATGTGAAAAGCAAATTACACAAAAGGAGAGGGACGAGAGAGAGAACAAAGTTGATGAAGTAAACTGAAAACTGGAGCTTAATGTTACTTCAGCATCTTATTCGCAGGTACACAGCATTGTTTGAATTCCTCAACCGAGTAGAACTGGTTAGAGAGCAGCAATTTATTTAAATCAGTTTTGAATTTTTTAACTGACCCTATGTTCCTCTGGTGATGGTAAGATATTAAACAATTTTAGACAATTATATTTAAAAGATTTTTCAAACAGTTTTGTTTTATGACTGGGGATATGCAGCGTGTTATGAGTGTGAATTTCAGAATTTGTGACAAGATGATTTAGGTTAGATTTCACATATAGTAAAGTTGATATGTTCCCTGCAACTCTCTCTCTTTGGTATACCTACTATAGTTCTCAGAGCTTTTTTTTTTCCTGCAGCAAAATCAGTTTGCTCTTTACACTGTTTCCCCATAATATTACCCTGTATTGTAAATGCGAGTGAAAATAGGCAAAATAACAGCTTTTTAGCACATCTAACGTAATGCGTGTCTTCAGTTGGTATAGTAAAAAGCAGACTACTTAATTTTGAGGTCAAATGCTCTACATGACTATCCCAGCAGAGGTTAAAATCTATCCATAACCTTAAGAATTTTGTTTCAGGTTTGCAATTTATAATCTTTGATGCAAGCTTAACACGCTTTGCCATTTTTATGCTGGAAATTAATTGCCACAGTTTTGTCCTCATTTATGATGAGTTTGTTAGCTCTAAACCAAGAGATTATGATATCTGTTATCATTTTCAATTTCCCTTCAAGCTCAACACAATCTTTACCACTTATAAACAGGCTTCTGTCATCTGCAAAAAGGGTAACTTTTCCCTCACTTATATCTTTTAAATAAGTTGTCAGATCATTATCTATGAACTAAGTATATAATAGAGAAAGTAAACATAGACAGCACTCAAAACCATATATTTTTGGCTTCCTGTACTAATCCTTTCATCAATTAAGCAACCACAGCGCAATATGCATGCTTACTTCAAACCTCTATGTTGGCAGTAAGTTGAACAATTGAATCTCCCTCTATGAAAATATATAACAATAATTACATTCACATAACATTCTCTGTCCATTATATGTTGTCCTCTGTGATCTAGTGATATCATGCCAGCCTCTAGTTCCTAAGTCATGTATATTGTCGCGTACCCGATCGCGATAAGGCGGCCTGGCGCACAATAGACGGATAGGTTTCACGGAGATAACGAGCTTGCATAAACAGATAGCGCCAATAAACAAGAGATGGATATATCGAGATTCAACTGTATTGGAACACCACAGTGAAGCGAAAAATTATTAAATTTTAGATGAGTCACATTTTTTACACATCTGCTTCACTTTCGTACCTATTTTGAGGACATGTTTCGCAAATCTTCGTTTGCATCTACGGCTCTTGTGCGACTGACGCTAGATCCAGCGGTGTGGGTAATTCTGGGGTTGTTGCTGCCATCTGTTGATTTAGTGATGAACTGAAATGTGGGATTCTCTTCTAGCGGGATTTCAAAGTTCATTAGTTGGTTTTTATGTTTTTCTACGTATATCCTCTCCCATATGACGAGTTCACTATGTTTTTGTACGTATTTTAGTAATTCTGTGCTATCTTCAATTTCATGATTTTCAGACCAGAAATGAGCTGCTATTGCGGACTTATCAATATTTTTGTATCTTAAGTGCCTGAAGTGTTCTTTCTTTCTAGTGCCTATGTTCCTTTTTGTCCTTCCTATGTAAATTTTTTCACAGTCTTTACACTTAATTTTGTAAATGCCTGACTTTTCCTCTGGTTTTATCTTATCAGTATTATTACTGTGAAGTAGGTTTTTAATGTTGTAATTGTTTTTTGGTGCCAATGTTATATTGTATTTCTTGAATATTTTTTGGAATTAAAAATGGATATGGAAAAAACCTTGTAGATAAAAAACTAAAATTATTCAAACTTCAAAAGAAATTAAAACAGATCACAGCTCTCACACCAATAAAACAAGAAACTAGATTTGCTAAATTTACTTACCACCCCTGGGCCACAAAAAAGTTCCAAAAAATATTCAAGAAATACAATATAACATTGGCACCAAAAAACAATTACAACATTAAAAACCTACTTCACAGTAATAATACTGATAAGATAAAACCAGAGGAAAAGTCAGGCATTTACAAAATTAAGTGTAAAGACTGTGAAAAAATTTACATAGGAAGGACAAAAAGGAACATAGGCACTAGAAAGAAAGAACACTTCAGGCACTTAAGATACAAAAATATTGATAAGTCCGCAATAGCAGCTCATTTCTGGTCTGAAAATCATGAAATTGAAGATAGCACAGAATTACTAAAATATGTACAAAAACATAGTGAACTCGTCATATGGGAGAGGATATACATAGAAAAACATAAAAACCAACTAATGAACTTTGAAATCCCGCTAGAAGAGAATCCCACATTTCAGTTCATCACTAAATCAACAGATGGCAGCAACAACCCCAGAATTACCCACACCGCTGGATCTAGCGTCAGTCGCACAAGAGCCGTAGATGCAAACGAAGATTTGCGAAACATGTCCTCAAAATAGGTACGAAAGTGAAGCAGATGTGTAAAAAATGCGACTCATCTAAAATTTAATAAGAGATGGATAGTTTATCACAGAGGTGAAAGACTTGCCGGCACCTATATAGTTACATTCTAGAACATTCGTGTTTTATCTGGTGACATTTTAGTGTAAAGTCGAGAACAATCCAGAATGATCGATTAGGTGTATAAAAAGAAGCCATGTCTAGTTGTGAAGTTAGTTGTGAAACAGAGTAAGCGGAGAGACAGCTGGAAGTGTTATTGTAACGAGAACTAATCTGCTGTCACTGTTGTTATTGTCATCGACCTTGGAAGACTGTGTATATGTGATGTTGTTACGTGAGAACTGAACAGTGTATTTCAACGAAAATAAAGGAGGTTTTTAATTTCTGCAACTCTGCCTTTTTATTCTACAAACCCACAAAGTTACAATATAAATGACCTTCCTAAATGCACAAATTACAAAATAGTTACATATGCAGATAATACATCAATCATGTTTGTAAACAAAGATGTTAGCAACTTAGACAAGTCAATAAACACAGAAATATAAGATTTATATAACTATTTAAGATTCAACAACCTAAACATAAATCCTCTAAACATCAAAGCAATCATGTTCCAACACCAAAACGTTAGGTCTAAAAATGAAGTACTAAATGTGAAAATTGATAACAAATATGTTGAGAAGTTAGAAAGTATGAAATTATTGGGAGTCATCACTGACAAACATATGGCATATCAAAATAAGTGTAAAACAATTACTTCTTATTTATATTTTCTAAGAAGTTTGGCTAAATATGTACATCTTACCTATAAATATATTATGGTCTAATTTACCCTAAACTTCAGTATGGGATAAGGGCACTAATGACCTTGCAGTTAAGTGCCCCTAAACATAAATCATGTAAACAGAATACTACTATTGCACAAGAAATGTATTAGATGCGTATTTAATGTCATGCTGGAACATCTTTGTAAAAGCTGGGATATTAACTGTTGTTTCTTTGTATGTATATACAGTTATGTTTCTAGTATATAAAACTTAATTCAAATGAAACATTGTCACGACTACAGTACAAGAACAAAAAATAATTTCTATAGAGAATATGTAAATAAGAAAGCTACAGAAAAGTATCCTCTCATAATGAGCAACATTTCGTATAATAAACTACTAAAGGAATTAAAAACATTGAGAGGTAACAACTTCCAGATAAATCTTATACAATACTTATTTGAGAAATGTTTGTATAGAATTGATGAAATGTAAATAAAACCGTTTTTTTTGGGGGGGGGGGGTGAGGCTTGAAACTAATAACCAAGTCTATAAGCTAATAGGATATTATTGTTTGTTCAATTAAGAGGACGGAACAAACTTTTTACTTTAGCAGAGAAGTAAAGCCAATGCTCCCACATCAAAGATTTAGGGTACATTAAAGAAACTTGTAAAATTGCTAATCCCTTCCTTACATACTGCACAAGACGCCAGCAGTAGCGAGCTGTTATGCCATGGGGGTTAAAGAAACTCATGTCTGAACAAAATTAAGTGGTTTAAGTTTTTTAATGGAAATTAATCATTTCTTCATACTAGCCATATATAGGCTAAGGTTTTTGATTGATAGAGTTGGCCATGGTAGCTCAATGGGTTAGAGCGACTGGACGGAAACCAGGAGATCCATGGCATTGAATTTTTCATGTTGACTCTATCAAAATTAAATAGTTTTTCATGCCTAACAAGACTGGGATGCTGAGAACCATTGCAGTTAAAGACAGTTGAAAATAAAAACTTAGTTTAACTTCTATGTGCTATGACATAGCTTTTTATATCCCCTACAAATTATGTTAGTACGGCAACAATGGTTCAAGTCCTGCCTATGACATTGTTGTCCTACACCTAAGATACAGTACCTTGACCATGTTGTTGACCACGTCACTTGCTACACTGAGCGCTTGTGAGAACGTCCGTGTTGCTACAAATGATCTCTTCAACTGAACAGACAACTTGTGTGGCACGTCACCAAATGGCTTCAGCTCCTTCATATGCTCTCCAACGCAGCCAAGATATCTGCAACAGTCATCATAAAACATTATACAGGGTTCTAACATGGAACAATGTATTACAATAGAATTAGAAACTGTTGCATCTCTAGTGCAATGACTGTATTTGAAATGAAGCCCAATTGTTAAATATAAGCAAGATTGGCCACTTTGTTACTCTACCACTGAACCCAGTATCTGCTAAGGTGTTACAGGAATATACGACCCATGACAGAGTTCACAAAATAAATATAGGAACATTACAGCCTATGAGAAAGGAATATTATTTAAGTAGTCATTGGAGGGAAATATTAAGACCAGGAGAAGCTGAAAAAACTGATTTTTAAACTAGAGATGACCCAATTCAACATGCACGACCAATAAATACAAGATGCTAGTCATGGATATTGCAAGGAAGAGCAAAAGCTGCAGTAATATCAAGGAGAGAACCTCAGGAGAGCAATACGAGCTATATGGAGAGAATTAGAGCAGACAGATACAAATGATTATGTAGAAGAGGAAATATGATCATCTGGATATGTAGTACTGACAAACCAGCTCCATCTACTGATGTCAGACCCTTTAGGAGATGGACACCAGCAGAAGGAAGCTTTGGATACTAGTTGCAGAAGAAAAATGGTGGTAAGCAGTCTTTTTTAGTTTTTTATAATAGAAAGCTAATTGTTAGATTGATTTTGTATTGTAGAATTGAATAATATTGTTGGAGTAGAAGTAAACTAGAAGAAAGACGGTTTTTAGATAGATTACATGAGTAAATTCATAACGTTATTGGAATTCAGCAACCAGTAGGCTTAGTTAACGTAGCAAGTAGATTCAAATCTTATTTAGAGGATCGGAAGCAACTCATATCACTACAGGGAAAATGTTCTCAAGTTACCCAGGTGGAAATAGGGGTTCCGCAGAGCTCGGTGCTAGGATCTCTATTGTTCTTAATAATGATAAATGATATAGAGAAGTGTGTTCCATGCCCCACTGTGGTCTATGCAGATGATACATCATTCTTGAATGTAGAAAGGGAGTTCAAATTGTTATCAGAGTCAGTAAATAAAACCTTAAAACAAGCCCAACTTTGGTTCGAAAGCAATGGCTTCTTTATGAATGAAACTAAATCCCAAAATATCCTTTTTACTTTAAAAAATACAAATTGTTTAAATGACAAAAC
Organism: Mantis religiosa; assembly: GCA_030765055.1. NCBI lineage: Eukaryota > Metazoa > Arthropoda > Insecta > Mantodea > Mantidae > Mantis > Mantis religiosa. The sequence continues at coordinate 2,129,931 of JAUKNK010000101.1, read as the reverse complement.
AAGTAAAACTGTAAAGCTCCTTGGCATGATTATCGATCACAATTTATCATGGAACCCTCATAGTGAATATGTCTGTAATAAGTTATCACGTGTGGTATTCTTATTAGCAAATTTAAAAAGAGCTGTATCAAAAGAATATGTACGCATGGCATATTTTTCATTCTTCCAAAGTATTTTTAGAAATGGGGTAGCAGTCCAAAAATAGTGGAGGTACTAAAACTCGAAAAGAAGGCTATTCGAATATTAACAGATTTAAAGAAATTAGAGCATTGTAAGCCACTGTTTATGCCCTTCCATAGGCTTCAGAAGACCTCTCTCATATTACATAATAAGTGGCACTTCCTGTAAGAATACACAAATTACCTACTCAAATGATTAAGGAGAGACTGTACAAATGGTTAACTGCGAACCCCTTTTATAACTTACAAGAGTTTACTTTAGTTTATTTTCAATCATACAATATACACAGTTGGTGTTATTGAAGATCACATCAGAAGCAATTATAATGGATAACATAGAAATAATTATAATGAGACAATTAGTGGTACTAGACACATCAATATTAATAAATGGTAATTAATAATTATGATAAAATAATAATAAGAATTTAAAATGATGCACACAAAACTAGATGTAAGTTATGCAGAACATATTGAATACAAATAATTGTTGTGCATCATTGATAACAAAACAACCAGTTAACAAAGAAGAAAAGTACATAAGCACAATACTTCTAAACTTATGCAAGTTGTAACCATTTCAGAACAAGAATGACACTTTAAATGTGTAGCATAACTACATCTTCGTTAATGTGTTTAAGATTAATTAGTACTGTTGTTTAAAAATTTCTGTCAATTGTAAAAGCAGTGTGTTAGTAGATATTTCTTCAGTCCTTTCTTAAACAGTTTTATATCAGATAATCCCTTTAGATCTGTTGGTAGTACATTAAAATATTTAGAACCTGCATAAATTTTATTTTTATTACCGAAGGTACCCCTGTATAAACTCAGAAAAAAGTTATTTTATCTGCGAGTAAAATAAGTATGTACATCTTTGTTTAGTTGAGAGGATTCACTTGATGTTTTAACATACAAAATATGAATACATATATATATATATATATATATATATATATATATATATATATAAAATAATGGAAGTATTTTAAGTTGCTTAAAGTGTGTCCTGCAAGACTCCAATCTGCTAACTTTAGCCATAACTCTTACAGCTCTGTTTTGGAGCAAGAAGAACTGCATGAAATGTAAGCAAGATATATAACACATGTATTTTTATGTTGAAATGGACTCTGTTTTTGATGTTTCTGTTCTAGTGTTTTTATTAAATTTAAGGTAGTTATTACATGTGACGAAGCCTATTGTAATTATTGTAATTACTGAATGGTGAAGCCTGCCTCGTTAGTGTAGATGGCAGCATGTCTGCCTCACGTTCTGAAGTTTTCCCTTATCCTGATAGACGAATGTTGGGTAGCTCTAAGCTCCATGGACCTCGGACTCATTTGAGCATCATTTCACCCAATTCATTCACCGTCCGATATGACTTAACATTGGAAGAGGTAAATTGCAAAAAACTGAATGGTGAATAAATTATTATTAATTATTATCATTATCATTACTATTAATATTATTATTATATCTGCAAAATATTTAAAAGATTTTATGTAATTTGATTTAAAACTGAATAAAGGTAATAATAAGGCATGGTATAGACTATCCAGAAGCCGGGCTATTAGATATGCTTTTCCTACCATTGAATACTGTTCTAACTGTAGAAAATGTGAAAAATAATGCTCCCCCTGCATTAAATTAAATTTAAGTGTAATACTTTGAGCTAGTTTAACCTCCCTTCAGCTTAATAGGTCATTAGATCAACACAGTTTCTAGTATTGGGTGTTCACAATTGGTGCACTGCAGAACTTGAAGAAAATCTGTCCAGATGTAACATCGTCCACCACAAATCTCACATACATCACCCTGGGATCAAACATGGGCCACCTTATTTTAGTTAATTGATGGAAATTAATCATTTCTTCACACTACCCATATATAGGCTAACGTCTTTGATAGAGTCAACATGAAAAATTCAATGCCATGGCCGGGATTTGAACTATGGATCTCCTGGTTTCCGTCCAGTCGCTGTAACCCATTGAGCTATCATGGCCAATGTGCCATCATGACATTAAATTCTCCATTTGACTTATATATTTCCCCGGTAAACCACTAGGGGCTCTCACATCCGAGATACACAGTTTGTGGCGACTTACTATCGTAAGTACTTGAGTCCCAGGCTTCATCATTTAACTCTTTATTTTAGTTAATTGATGGACGGAAATCAGGAGATCCGTGGTTCAAATCCCGGCCATGGCATTGCATTTTTCGTGTTGCCTCTATCTATCTGGGCCACCTTTCTTTACAGTTTTTATTAATTACTTGGGATTAATCTTTAGTTTGATACTCTCTTAACCAGTTAGGTTATATCAGATTATCAGACAGTAAACTAGTTGAAACTATGCTCCAACAAGCCCAAAGTAAGCACATCTGATGTTAAGACAACATATCACTATAATCAAGCTTTTATGTTTAGAATGCTCATTTCTACTCAGATCTAAATATAGTTGAAATAACTTTTACCAAGCGAGATAGCTCGTGGACGTTCGAGCTTTCCCGCTGGAGGAGAACAACCTACAGTATCTGTCACTCACTTGTCGTCAAAGTCGTACTGCGCATTGAGAACAGTGAACATCTTCTGGTACAACGTGTTGAAGAAGTTCTCCATGGCTTCACCGAGGTCCACCTGACCCTTGGCATAGTATCGCTCCAGCTCCTCGAACAGATCCGTGAACACGTACGAGTTTTGTTCATAGATGATGCCATAAGTGCGCTTGAACATGTCGTGGAAGTCCTTCTTGGACGTCGTCAGCAGCTCCTTGAAGAATTCTGCAACATCACGCCAACATAACCTAGTAGTGCATTTCAAACAAATCTCTATATTGATACTTCATAAATATGTGTGTGTGTGTGTGTGTGTGTGTGTGTGTGTGTGTGTGTGTGTGTGTGTGTGTGTGTGTGTGTGTGTGTGTGTGTGTGTGTGTGTGTGTGTGTGTGTGTGTGTGTGTGTGTGTGTGTGTGTGTGTGTGTGTGTGTGTGTGTGTGTGTGTGTGTGTGTGTGTGTGTGTGTGTGTGTGTGTGTGTGTGTGTGTGTGTGTGTGTGTGTGTGTGTGTGTGTGTGTGTGTGTGTGTGTGTGTGTGTGTGTGTGTGTGTGTGTGTGTGTGTGTGTGTGTGTGTGTGTGTGTGTGTGTGTGTGTGTGTGTGTGTGTGTGTGTGTGTGTGTGTGTGTGTGTGTGTGTGTGTGTGTGTGTGTGTGTGTGTGTGTGTGTGTGTGTGTGTGTGTGTGTGTGTGTGTGTGTGTGTGTGTGTGTGTGTGTGTGTGTGTGTGTGTGTGTGTGTGTGTGTGTGTGTGTGTGTGTGTGTGTGTGTGTGTGTGTCTGTCTGTGTGTGTGTGTGTGTGTGTGTGTGTGTGTGTGTGTGTGTGTGTGTGTGTGTGTGTGTGTGTGTGTGTGTGTGTGTGTGTGTGTGTGTGTGTGTGTGTGTGTGTGTGTGTGTGTGTGTGTGTGTGTGTGTGTGTGTGTGTGTGTGTGTGTGTGTGTGTGTGTGTGTGTGTGTGTGTGTGTGTGTGTGTGTGTGTGTGTGTGTGTGTGTGTGTGTGTGTGTGTGTGTGTGTGTGTGTGTGTGTGTGTGTGTGTGTGTGTGTGTGTGTGTGTGTGTGTGTGTGTGTGTGTGTGTGTGTGTGTGTGTGTGTGTGTGTGTGTGTGTGTGTGTGTGTGTGTGTGTGTGTGTGTGTGTGTGTGTGTGTGTGTGTGTGTGTGTGTGTGTGTGTGTGTGTGTGTGTGTGTGTGTGTGTGTGTGTGTGTGTGTGTGTGTGTGTGTGTGTGTGTGTGTGTGTGTGTGTGTGTGTGTGTGTGTGTGTGTGTGTGTGTGTGTGTGTGTGTGTGTGTGTGTGTGTGTGTGTGTGTGTGTGTGTGTGTGTGTGTGTGTGTGTGTGTGTGTGTGTGTGTGTGTGTGTGTGTGTGTTTGAACAATATTAATAAAAAGTACATTTCAGCATCTTCTATGGATGTAACAAAGATTTTAAAACTAATTTCCCCCTGCCACACTATCCTTTACGTCCACAAATTTCCGAAAGTTTCGATTATTTCAAAAGTAGTTCTAATTATCTTGAAATGTCAAATTTTCTGTGAGTGACCTCGGAAGTGCTCTTCATACTGGATAACTTTTGTATGACTGGTAAACTCCAAGGTATAGACAAAACCTCTCTATTTACGTCCTTTAACTTTGTAAATCATATCGGACGGTGAATGAATTGGGTGAAATGATGCTCAAATGGGCCCAGGGTCCATGGAGCTTAGAGTTATCCGACATTCGTCTTTTAGGATAAGGGAAAACCCCAGAAAAAACCTTATCCAGCTAACTCACCATGACCAAGATTCAAACTCGGGACCTCTTGAACGTGAGGCAGACATGCTACCATCTACGCTACCGAGGCGGGCTACAGAAATGTTGTAACCTTTTATTAAAACACACAATGCATGTCAAGTGCGTCTTTATGTGGAGTGAACTATTTCAGAGATATTCCTTGTTATTGGTTTGAATTTTACAATACTTAAACCTTTCTCAAGTGAAGTCATTTTTTATCTCTTACGTACAAAAAGAGAACAAAATGTCAAAAGACTTTCCTTACGTCCAGCAAAATTGTTTTCTAAGTCCAAATCGGACCGCTGAAACGAGCACTGACGAAAGCTGCCGAAGTTACCGTGAAAAGCATGGCAGTTCGGAATTTCGGAAAAACAAAACATAACAAAACAAATGCGGGACGCAATGCAAAGAACAGTCTTTAAAGTCTACTGTATTCTCATATTCTACTGTATTCATGTTTATATGTTATTGAAAAGTAGATAGAGCAGTAAGTGTCTAAGAGCAGAGAAAGTCAATGACTTGTTCGGAATTCATCACTTTACTCTAGATGTCTCCGCTCAATTATGTATACAGCACTGGGACAATTAACAGAAATGTTTAATATATCTTATAGGTTAATCTGTAAAATGAAACAAAAGAAGGTGGCAATCCTAGAGGGTATTCGTAACTGCACTTAACTATAATCTGTGTCAAACTACATTTATTTGTACTATGCTTCTTAAAAATAATAAAAAAATAAAGAAAAACAAATTACTAGGAATATGGTTAACTGTTCATCCCCGACTTTTAACATTTTCTTCTAGCTACACATTAATTTCTTTTAAACTTTTACTTGTCTACTTTTCCATTTAAAGACAAATTCCATTTCTTTTTAACTTTATATAAAAAGTCTCCACCTTTCATTTAGTCCTTACTAAAAATTTTACAGCATGAAATTTTAAGGCGAGGGAAGCTCCAAATAATAATTTCCATTAAATAAGAGAATGATGACTCCAAGATCTAAGGCTACTCTTTAGTACTCTTTCTATTGTACAGTCACACGCAGGTCCAGTAGCGAGGCGTGACTTTCAAAGTGAGGGAAGTTCCAAATAATAATTTTCATTAAAATAAGAGAGAATAATGACTCAAAGAACTAAGACTACTCTTTAGTACTCTTTCTATTGTACAGTCACACGCAGGTCCAGTAGCGAGGCGTGACTTTCAAAGTGAGGGAAGTTCCAAATAATAATTTTCATTAAAATAAGAGAGAATAATGACTCAAAGAACTAAGACTACTCTTTAGTACTCTTTCTATTGTACAGTCACACGTAGGTCCAGTAGCAAGGCGTGACTTTCAAAGTGAGGGAAGCTCCAAATAATAATTTTCATTAAAATAAGAGAGAATAATGACTCAAAGAGCTAAGGCTACTCTTTAGTACTCTTTCTATTGTACAGTCACACGTATGTCCAGTAGCGAGGCATGACTTTCAAAGTGAGGGAAGCTCCAAATAATAATTTTCATTAAAATAAGAGAGAATAATGACTCAAAGAGCTAAGGCTACTCTTTAGTACTCTTTCTATTGTACAGTCACACGTATGTCCAGTAGCAAGGCGTGACTTTCAAAGTGAGGGAAGCTCCAAATAATAATTTTCATTAAAATAAGAGAGAATAATGACTCAAAGAGCTAAGGCTACTCTTTAGTACTCTTTCTATTGTACATTCACACGTAGGTCCAGTAGCGAGACGTGACTTTCAAAGTGAGGGAAGCTCCAAATAATAATTATCATTAAAATAAGAGAGAATAATGACTCAAAGAACTAAGGCTATTCTTCAGTACTCTTTCTATTGTACAGTCACACGTAGGTCCAGTAGCGAGACGTGACTTTCAAAGTGAGAGAAGCTACAAATAATAATTTTCATTAAAACAAGAGAGAATAATGACTCAAAGAACTAAGGCTACTCTTTAGTATCTTTCTATTGTACGGCCACACGTAGGTCCAGTAGCGATACGTGACTTTTAAAGTGAGGGAAGCTCCAAATAATAATTGTCATTAAAATAAGAGAGAATCATGACTCAAAGAACTAAGACTACTCTTTAGTACTCTTTCTATTGTACAGTCACACGTAGGTCCAGTAGCGTGGTGTGACTTTCAAAGTGAGAGAAGCTACAAATAATAATTTTCATTAAAACAAGAGAGAATAATGACTCAAAGAACTAAGGCTACTCTTTAGTACTCTTTCTATTGTACAGTCACACGTAGGTCCAGTAGCGAGGCGTGACTTTCAAAGTGAGGGAAGCTCCAAATAATAATTTTCATTAAAACAAGAGAGAATAATTACTCAAAGAACTAAGGCTACTCTTCAATACTCTTTCTATTGTACAGTCACACGTATGTCCAGTAGCGAGGCGTGACTTTCAAAGTGAGGGAAGCTCCAAATAATAATTTTCATTAAAATAAGAGAGAATAATGACTCAAAGAACTAAGGCTATTCTTCAGTACTCTTTCTATTGTACAGTCACACGTATGTCCAGTAGCGAGGCGTGACTTTCAAAGTGAGGGAAGCTCCAAATAATAATTTTCATTAAAATAAGAGAGAATAATGACTCAAAGAACTAAGGCTACTCTTTAGTACTCTTTCTATTGTACAGTCACACGTAAGCAAGACTTGCTCAGAGTATAAGCTTCTCCTCTCCACTCAGACGTTCCCTGGCCCACACCGCGTGAACTGTTAGCCTAAAATGATAAAGTATGTAATTCACCAATTTCTGCTAATAACTTAAACTTGACAACTTGTTATTTGTCACCTCTAAATACCAATCTACGTAAAATACTGTGAAATTGAAATATATTTACAGTTTTATTTAAAAGCGACACAAAGAGTAAACTTTTCCTCACACGCTACAGAGACTTCCTGACAAAATTTGTCAGTACTTCCTAACTATCGAAGAGTCGCGATAGTTTCCGGAAATGTACGAAGCATGATATTCAAGGTTATGAATGTGTAAATACTTGAATGAGCTCGCGGAACTGGACACTCGAGTGTAAGCAACTTCAAATTATCCGGAGCACCGCGGATGTTCGCGAATGCATTCTGAATATGTATCCAGAGCAAATAAAATATTGTTGGCAAGAATTTTGTATTTCTTCTTTTTCTCGTGAAATTCTTGGGAAAGCGGCGCTTCATTGCTAACTTCACCACTGATCTGCTGTGGCATTCTCCCGTTTTTGTGCAAAACCTTTTCTCGTCCCTTTCAGTCTCTCTCATCCATGTTGTATCCACTCTTGTTCTTTATTACGTTTGTCTATACATATACGAGGGTTGTTTGGTAAGTCTGGTAAATCTCCATAAAGCGATGGAAATTTTTTGTTACAACTTTGTGGGTGGTAAGCTTGATTATTCAAAAGATTCTTCAGAAAATTTCAATGTGCTCCAATATACAGTTCATTGTTGATAGCCATTTGAACTGGTCAGTGTGACAGCTGCGACTGAAAATGAAAAAAAAAAAAAAAAAAAAAAAAAAACACAAGAGTTTTGTGATGTTATTAAACATTTTCATTTGAAGGGCTGGACTGCCGCACAAGTCAAAACTGAATTGGATGAAGTTCACGCAGACTCTTGCAACTCAATTCGTGAGATTGCTGAGACTGTAGACATCTTAAATGAGCGATTACACAATATCATGTATGAAAAATTGGCAATGAAAAATGTTGTGTGCAAGATGGGTGCCGCGATTGCTCACAGTCGACCAAAAGCGCATCAGGAAGAACACTTCTACCTAGTTTAATCGCAATCCGCAAGATTTTTTGTGCCGATTTGTGATCGTGGATGAATCTTGGATCCATCAGCACACACCAAAGTCAAAACAATGGACAAAGGCTGGTTAAAGTGAACCAAAGAAGGCAAGGATCAATTTGTGAGCTGGTAAGGTGATCACAAGGAACAATCCTCATAGACTACTTGGAAAAAGTCACAACCATAACTGGAGCCTATTATGGTCCATTGTTGGATCGTTTGCAACATGAGTTGACTGAAAAGAGACCGAGATTAAAATACAAAAATGTGCTCTTTCATCGCACACATCAGCAATCGCAATGGCGAAAGTGCACAAGTTGGGCTTTGAATTTGTTCCTCAACCACGTTATTCACCAGAATTAGTCCCAAGCGACTTCTTCCTGTTCCCAAGCTTGAACATTTGGTTTGATACTAAGACATTTTCATCAAATGAAGAAGTGATAGTCACCGTCAACGAGTATTCTGCAGACCTTGACGGAATCTACGAGGTACGTCCACAAAGTAAGATTAAATTGTGTACAGATACAGAAAAATTATTTATTGCACAAAATTCTGCAACTCTTAAACTACTTTTCCACATAACTGCCGAAATTTTGCAGGCATTTGTCATAGCGAGGCACAAGTTTTTGTATACCTTCTTCATAGAAGTTTGCTGCCTGTGTCTTCAACCAGTTGGAAACATTTTCTTTCAGCTCTTCGTCATTGTTGAAGTGCTGACCGCCAAGGAAAGATTTGAGATGCAAAAACAGATGAAAGTCGCGAGGTCAGGGCTGTACGGCGGGTGGTCAAACACGTCGCTGCCAAATCCCTATGGGATTTGCAGTGTGTGGTCGTGCGTTGTCGTGAAGAAACAACACCTTTTGACAACATTCCTCTGTATTGCGCGGCGCAATCCTAGCATTCAGATAACGAATCACAGATCTGATTTCACGTGGCTGACAGCATCTCACAATGGCGCACGTTTCTTCTCCTTGATACAGAGCGTCTGCCGCGCATGTGCAGAACTGTGATCGCAGCGCTGCAGCAGAGATAAATTGAAACAGAACTTACTTTTTGGACGCCCCTTGTATTTTGCCGACGGGATGAGAAAGCTGGACCAAGTGTATAGCCATCAATGGAGACTATGTCGAGAAATAAGGTGAAATGTTCACGAACTAAAGTTATTCTTGGTGTTTTTACCAGACTTATCAAACGAACCTCGTATACTTCTCTTTCCCATATACTTGGTCATGACAATGTACGATTTTAACAATCTCTTTCCAGCTGTATCAGCAAACACGTTTGTGCCTCCGTCTTCAAATCTCCTGTTTTCCTTCATTCACTCAGGCCACTCATTTCCAGGTTATATTCTATACTAAAACGCCATCTATGAGTTAACTGCGCCAATCTAAGCCGGATAGTCATACGAAAGATTCGTTACCTCTAGAGTGTTGATTGGTTTGGTATCTCTGGTTCACGAGGTCGCAGAGGGCCCAGAGCCATAAATAAACCTCCATTTCAATAGTTATTGACGTCAGTGATGCCAAAACTTTGCTCTTCCTGTAGTTGTTGCGTGTACATACACACTCCAGACGTATTGAATTCCCGTACCAACATTCACGCCTTCTCCCCTCGTGTTGGGAACAAAGACAGCGCTAGCTCACACGTCCACGATATCGCTCAACTACCAACCTTCATATGTAATGTAGGTATATCTCGAGTTTTCTACGAATGTCCTCAGAACTGCTCTTCACTTTGCATGACTTTTGTAAGAGAGAAACTCTTATACCCCATCCACAAATACAACTCGAACCCTAAACCTTGTTGTCCGGTTAATAAATAAGACAATTCACAATGACTTTCGTTAATATGAACATTATCGCCAGACGCTAACGCCAAGTTTTCATGTTTGTGTTTGGCAAATAAACAAAAGACTGTGAGATAAAACACTACCGCACTGCAAAGGAACAGAAAAGATTTATTTCGAAATCGTCGTTGTCTTTATAACAAAAATCATAAACCCTACTAGGATAATTTACTGAAGGAAAATAGTAGGAAGCAAATAGCGAGTGAACTGAAATGTGAAGGTAGACTTGAGTTGTTTATATTATTTACTATGTTATCTGTCGACTTTGCGAGGTTAGATAGGCTAGAACATATTTTGCTTTCTTTATATGTGGAAAAATAATAATTATATTTGCATCACTTATCATTGTAGTTGGGAAAGTACTGCTGAATAGGAATATTTTAAGTGCTAAATTATTCTGAAGGTTTCGAAGTGTAATTTCGTGACATGTTAAAAGTAGAGTACAAATTTAACTCAAAAACATTCCACTATCAGTATTTTAAAATTGTTTAATAACATTGATAACGTAGTTATTTTATTTTGATGATGTTATGAATGGCAAACTGAATTTATTGTTCATGTCATACGTTCAACTCCCCGCGTTAATTTTCGTTAATTGATGGAAATTAATCATTTCTTCACACTAGCCATATATAGGCTAAGGTTTTTCATCGATAGTCAAATCCCGGCCATGGCATTGAATTTTTCATGTTGACTTTATCAAAAACGTTAGGCTATATACGGTTAGTGTGAAGAAATGATTAATTTCCATCAATTAACGAAAATAATAAGAGTTACATGATGAAGCCTGGGACTCAAGAACTTACAACAGTAAGTTGCCACAAACAGTGTATCTCGGATGTGAGAGGGGAAATATATGAGTCAAATGGAGAATTTAATGACTGGACGGCAAGTTGGCCATGGAAGCTCAATGAGTTAGAGCGACTGGACGGAAACCAGGAGATCCGTGGTTCAAAACCCGGCTCTGACATTAAATTTTTCATGTTTACTATCTACCCCGCGTTAATGTTTCTATGTGAATGGGAACTTACTACATAAAAGTAGGTTTTGTTAAAACACAATTTACGTCATTTTTGTGTGGAATTGACCATTTCCCAGATATTCTTTATTAATGGTTTCGATTTTCCAGTGCTTGTACTTTACTCAAATACGAATTAGTTGTTAGTTTATGTTCTGCTTATGTCAAAGCCACCACATAGCGGTCGGCATATAAAACATTTGACTATCGCTTAAAATTAACTTTATTCCTCTATTTTCATTATACTTATAAGTAAATGTACAATAAAAACTAGTTCTACAAACGTTTATATGCAATACACACAAGAATCATTTTTAAGAGGAATTTGTGATATCATGCAATGCGAGTGTATTTTTAAATTCTGGTAGCCTCATAATGCACATTTCCGGTCAAATCTCTCTGTAGAATACTTCCTATAGGTCGAAGTCGTTAAGGCACGGAACCGGAAATGTGCACTAAGACTGTCCTCATAACTGGAAAATGCCGCTGAACCGTTTCATTTTCCCTACCATTGCTCATGTGATGACGTATGCAACAAGAAACTAAATAAGGACAAATGATAATATTAAAAAGTCGTATGTAAATCTAAGTTAAATTGCACAAACTATGTCAGTTTTTAAGAGAAACATTCTCAATCTTATTGTAGTCTTTAGTTGGCTGCACTGATTGGTGGCGTCCTACACTACGACGTAAGAGAAATATTAACGATTGCAAACACCGAAGAAGCTGTCATACAACATTAAGACAATTTATTCCTATGTGTTGAAGAGCAATAAAGGAACTAGGGAAGGCCATGGAACGTTTGTGCTAGAATATTCCGTAATTAAAGCTGTGCAGTAGATGCTGGCCACCGCAGGAGTTGTATATAATTAACAAGTTGCCAAAGTTGGTTACCGAGGAGGGCTAAACTTCCCGGCTAGCCTCAAATATTTACCTTCCGGATTTCACAAGTCCTGTCGTGGAAGATAAGGTCGAGTCTGTTAACATCGGTGTCCCTCCAAATTAGTCGCTAGTGTCAATAAACCAGCTGGCAATGAGAATCACCGACTAATAAATCAACCAGCTGTTCCATTCTTTACAAGCCGATGCTGATACATCAACTGTTCTGTAAATGACAGTCTCTCCCAAAATAACTAGGTTATGCTTTGTTATTAGATACTCTAAGGTCACCAGTTCAAACCCAGCTAAGACCGATGGCATTTAAGTGTGTCTGTAACGACAGCCATAAATCACTAGACTTACTGCCGTGCAAGAACTCACGCGGGACGAAATTCCTACAACCGGCCTCACTGATATGATTCTGGCAATTAGTACCGCCATTAACAAAAGATTTTATTTCACTGATATACCCAAAGTTACTAACAGCCACTTTAAATACCAAACGCAAATTAAGTTACTGTACACCACACATACACCAACTGGTTGCCACTAATATACAAACTGTTCCATAAATTACTGGTCACTGATTTACCAACAGCTCCATGAGTTACTCGCCGCCACTGATGTGTCAACAGCTCCATGAGTTACTCGCCGTCACTGATATATCAACAGCTCCATGAGTTACTCGCCGTCACTGATATGTCAACAGCTCAATGAGTTACTCGCCGTCACTGATATGTCAACAGCTCAATGAGTTACTCGCCGCCACTGATATGTCAACAAATGAAGTTACACGCCCCTACAGACATCAAGTGCTCCATGAGTTACAAGCCGCTACTGACATCAACTGCTCTATGAGTTACTCGCCGCCACTGATGTGTCAACAGCTCCGTGAGTTACTCGCCGTCACTGATATATCAACAGCTCCATGAGTTACTCGCCGTCACTGATATGTCAACAGCTCAATGAGTTACTCGCCGCCACTGATATGTCAACAAATGAAGTTACACGCCCCTACAGACATCAAGTGCTCCATGAGTTACAAGCCGCTACTGACATCAACTGCTCTATGAGCTACTCGCCGCCATGGATGTGTCAACAGCTCCATGAGTTACTCGCCACCACTGATGTGTCAACAGCTCCATGAGTTACTCGCCACCACTGATGTGTCAACAGCTCCATGAGTTACTCGCCGCCACTGATGTGTCAACAACTCCATAAGTTACTCGCCGCCACTGATATACCAGATACTCCATAAGTTACTCGCCGTCACTGATATGTCAACAGCTCAATGAGTTACTCGCCGCCACTGATATGTCAACAAATGAAGTTACACGCCCCTACAGACATCAAGTGCTCCATGAGTTACAAGCCGCTACTGACATCAACTGCTCTATGAGTTACTCGCCGCCACTGATGTGTCAACAGCTCCATGAGTTACTCGCCGCCACTGATGTGTCAACATCTCCATGAGTTACTCGCCGCCACTGATGTGTCAACAGCTCCATGAGTTACTCGCCGCCACTGATGTGTCAACAACTCCATAAGTTACTCGCCGCCACTGATATACCAGCTACTCCATAAGTTACTCGCCGCCACTGATATGTCAACAGAAGTTACTTGCCGCCACTGACAGCTTTTTAAAAGCGACGGAGCACATTTCCATTAGCAAATATAACGCGAGCGGAACATTATCCGTTTTAAACAGAGTCGCCTGGCGCTTAAGCCACGGATCGTGTTCTCAGGCACGTCCCTATCTTCCTGTATTTTGTGACACTTTGTAAAAGCTACCTTGTTGCTACATTTATAACAGAACTATGCTTATTTAATACTCTCGTTATTTAGATACAAGCAGATAGAAACTGCTATATGAATCATGACAACTACATTTTATTTATATCAATGTTAATGAATGTTAGTGAATGTTAAACCTCAAGAGCTACAAAAGGTAATTTGACTTGAAAATTGACACAGAACTTGTGGGTCAATTAAATAAATTATTAGGTATAATAAAATATGAATGTTTTGCGAAGTTGTGTTAAACGGTAAGGACTAACGGATTATGAATACATAAGATGTCCTAAATAGGATAATTAGCAGGCAAATTTGTAGAAGGGAAAGGGGAAGGTACGGCAGGCTAGTTTGGGATTTTTGGAATGCGAGGTAGGAGTTTTTAGAAATTTGTAAAGCAGGAAATATATAAGAAAATTGGAAATGAGGTGGCAACATCGGATTAGAAGCTAGTAGTAATAAAGAAAGGAGGAGGTTATTAGGAGAATTTGAAGGTTAATAGCACATCCTGGGCATGATTGTTGCTGAGACATTATTGCCTCAGTGGCAGAACCACCTGGTAGAGGATACAAATACTCTTAACACCGGACATTCGACAACTTCTCCGCTAAGTTTCGAAGTCAGAACCTGTGTCTGTCATCCTTTCCTTGAAGATACACACGTATGTATACCCCGAGAGAGGTTTTACATAGCTTAGCAGATATCAGAAATTAACATCAACACATCCTAAAGCGACATTACCGCTTCAACTTGGAGCAGCATCGCGTAGTAAATATTACTGTTTCAAAATTAAAGAGAAACATAAAATGAGGTTATTTGCTCAAATGTACAGATTGTTTTGTAAAGAACTACTAGGACTGCCAAAATCGGCACCAAGGGAAGTGGCATTATAGAGCTAAGTAATACAAAAAGGGGGGGAATAATAATAGAATACTGAAATTCTGGTATAAGTGTATTAAAGGGCAGAAAGGGGAATTCTGTGTATGAAGCAACAGAAAAGCATTAGGAACACAAAAAGTTGGTGGTCGGAATTGGAAAGAATGATATCGGAGATAGACATGGGAGTTCTATAGAGAACAGAGGAGACAAATCATAGCAGTTTTTGGAAGGAAGTGAGAACTAGACTACAAGACATACATAGACAAGAGATATGGGAAAGTATAGAAGAAAAGAAAACTTTGAAATGTTATAAGCAATTATAGACAGAATGGGGTAGACAAAATGGAAGAGAAGGCACAGCATGGATGAGAGTAGGAATAATATATCTAAAAGGATTGAGAAGTAATGAGATAGGGATATGTGAATTTTGTGGAGATGAAGAGAGCACTGTTCCCTACCTGATAGAATGTAAGGAGTTGGCAAATTGCAGGAGAAATGGGACATTGTGAGCAAAGAGGCGATGGCGTTACCTATGTTAACAGGGATGGGAGAATTCTTATAAAAGTTAAGAGAAAAGTGGATTAGGATAAAAGTGCCGAAGGTCAAACTGTTTAGGAAAACCAAAGGCTTACAGCCAGGTGACCTGAGTCAGCGAATAAATCTTAAGTCAGCAGTTTCATGTATTTGTACAGGATATATAATAGTGATTGTTACATATCAAAGTCATTGTAGCGAAACTTCAATGGAAACTGTACAAATAAATAAATATCAAATGCAAGTTGGTCAGCGGAGGAATCTTCTTCCTACTGACCGAACACAATGACTCAGGTGGTTTCGTCTGTGGCTCGCATTCGGAAGGTCCGGGTTCGATTCCCGTGGCCGACCTACCTGACCCATGGGCTTTTTCGAGGGTTAACCGGGTTGCCAGGCGAATTCTGGGTAGGTTAATTACATCCCCCGAATTTCCTGTCCCTCCATATCACATCATCTCATCCGGTGATCCCTTTCAGGACAGAAGTGTCGGCAGGAGTCTCGGCGCTGCATGGCAGGATGATATGCCACTTCCTCCTGTAGGACGGTCTCCGGTCTCCGAACCCGGTCTGATGGGGTCGATTCCGGACCATTGTAGGGTGAGAAGCGATTATACTGGCCTTCCCTCTGCACTGTCATGACTCCTTTTGACGACCACCCACTGCCTCCTCTCACCTCGTCCTTCCTACTGGGGAAGCCCTATTGTACTGGCATGCCCTCTACACTGTCGTGACTCCTTAGTACGACCATCCTCTGCCTCCTCTCACCTCGTCCTTCCTCCTGGGGAAGCCCTATTGTACTGACATGCCCTCTGCACTGTCGTTACTCCTTGGAACGACCACCCTCTGCCTCCTCTCACCTCGTCCTTCCTACTCGGGAAGCCCTATTGTACTGGCCTTCCCTCTACACTGTCGTGACTCCTTGGAACGACCCATCTCTCCCTCCTCTCACCTCGTCCTTCCTCCTGGGGAAGCCCTATTGTACTGGCATGCCCTCTGCACTGTTGTGACTCCTTGGGACGACCACCCTCTGCCTCCGCTCACCTCGTCCTTCCTACTGGGGAAGCCCCACTTGGAGCATAGGTACAAAACACCAAGATCAGACCTCCGTAGCATAGTCCAGTCCAGTCCTACCGCCATTTTCCTGAGTCCTGTGGGATCAGTGATGTCCTTTCTTCCCTAGCGACACCTTCTATGGGCTCCGACGTTGTAACTGACAATGTTAAAGGCCCCGCCGATCCTCTCAGGGATCACGAGGACCCTCCTTTACATTACCTCTTTCCTCATGTACCTCTACCTTTCCTTTAACCAGGAATATATCTAATTCCTTCCTTATTTCTTCATTTCTCATATGGTCTTTTCTTATACATCCTTTTACCACATGCGCATGATTTACGGTGTCTTGCGGGCAGAGGGGAAGAAGAAAGAGCTAACACGCTCCTGTTTCTGCAGTGTGGCCGAAGATATGAGATGTGGTAACAAACAATTGAACTCCACCCGATATGCTTACTGTTATGAAACACATAAAAGTAGAAAACAAATATTAGGACAGATATAAACACTCACTCGCTTTGTGATTCTTCGATTTCCAAGTCTACTGCGTCACTCTCATCGCTGGTATCCTCTGACGTGTTAATAATTTCATTAATTGCATTTTCTATTACACCATCGTTTCTCCAATATTGCATTTCCAGTTCCTGGACCTTCTCGCAGTATCATTCCCAATCCATCGCTTCTATAGGACGTTGTGGCTCTCGTTAACATTGCGTACTTCGTAAATATTATTTTTGCCCATGCCAGCTCAATTGCATTCAGGATTACAGTGATACAGAGGTAGACAAATAATAATGTGTCCCCTTTTGATGTTTTTTTTTTTTTTTTTTTTTTTTTTTTTTTTTTTTTTTTTTTTTGTATTTTACGTCCTCCAACGTTAAGTCATATCGGACGATGAATGGAATGGGTGAAATAATGCTCAAATGAGCCCAGGGTCCATGGAGCTTAGTTACCCGACATTCGTCTTTCAGGATAAGGGAAAACCCCGGAAAAATCCTTATCCAGGTAACACCCTGACCGAGATTCGAACTCGGGACCTCTTGAACGTGAGGCAGACACGCTACCATCTACGCTACCGAGGCGGGCGTTCCCTGTTGAGAGCCAAAACATCGACTACATATGTGTTGCTTTGAGATTTGTTGTAAACTGGTTAACCTCAAAACTGCTCAAAATGAAATGGCGTACGTGTGAAAGCTTAGCATATTAGCCACTAGATGTCCCAGTGTGTAGCGCATTTCGTCTTTTAAAGTTGTCATCTGTGTTTACGGAAATAGACGAAACCTACTGAATGAGGACTTCAAGAATTCTTGCTCATATAGTACTTTCATTTCTGCCGCTTGTGTTTAGCCCCGATCTTCATTTTTAAGAGTGCATGTCACCGATTGCGGAACAGCCATTATCTTTATAGAACTTTATAGATTTGTATCCTTCGGGTTTTTCTTTTGAAGGTACCTACGAGCTATTATTCCACAAATATATTGGAATTTACTCACTTTATTATTCATTTCTTCATTATTTGGTTTAAAGGTCATGTTACGGCCCAGGAATTAAATTTTCCCATCTGTGATGTTATGTTCATTAGAATTAATTTAGAATTAACTACGGTATAATTAAAATTACTTTATGATCGTGACAGCTGCCGTGAAGCACGTGGAGTGGTGGAGGGGACAACACCTTTCAAGTATTCCAAATGGTGAGTACATGACACAGTTTGAGCTACTCTACAGATATACTTACCGTCAAACCTCTGAGCTCGTGTCTTGAGTAAAGCGCTGAGTTTTGTGAGTGTGTCGCGTACAGCTCTGTCGAACTCCTGTCTGCTTTGTGCGCTCAGCTGATGTTCCATCTCTTCTGTACAACAGGTTAGACCTTGCGGACAAACCCTCAGATGTTCTCCTGTAACACACAGACAGTAACAGTCCATTAACACAACTATACCAATACAAGAACCTTAAGTACAATATTTCTCCATCAGCAGATGCTACAGAAAATCAATCTTTCAACACATATCTACCAGTTATGCAAGCATTCAGGAGTCCCGGGTTCGATTGCGGGGTTTCCCGGGTTGCTAGACAAATGCTGATAGGTTAATTACATTCCCCGAATTTCCTGTCCCTTCATTTCATCTCCATTATCATTTCATGTCATCTTTCAGGGTAGAAGTGTCGTTGGAAGTCTCGGCGCTGCATGGCAGGATGATATGATCCTGGTAAAACGCCTTTGTCCTCCAGTAGGACAGACTCCGACCTCCGAGCCGGCCAAGTAGGCCGTTTCAGGAACACGGTAGGTGGGATGGCGCTTGTACTGGAGTCCCAGGTGTTTCCAAACTCTGTCATGGCATCCTCCGGTCTCCAGTTCGATACTCGGATTCACTACAAGTATAGTGTAACTAAAAAACGAAATTTCGGCTAGATACCAAAATTGGTATTTGACTTTAGCATCTTCCAAGCAGCGACGTGAAGATTTTTCAAGTAATTCCTGCCACACCAAACTAACAACATCCAATCAATAACTCCCAGCAAGAGGAGTTACATTATTTTAAGTTAAATTTGAGAAATGTTAGAATAGTTACTTAATCAAACGTTAATATTATAAATGATAAAACAATGGAAAAACGGAAAATGTCAAGGAAATGGAATAGAATATGCATATAAATGCTTACGTATATAAGGAAGTGACTTGAAAAATCAGGTAACCATGGAGATGTAAAATCACTTGCGCAACGAGGAAAAAAAATGTTGCAATGACTAAGAATTCATGCAAATAATGTACACATAACTGTATCTTACACATATTTTTTTTTTTTTTTTTAAATAAAGTGAAATCTTTAATAACACAAATGAAATGTGTTGGCTGAGTGGTTAGACCGCTTGGCTCTCACCAAGGCGGCCCGGATGCGATCCCGGGCGACTGCAAAGTGAGATTTGCGGTGGAGAACATGGCGTTGGGACGGGTTTTCTCCGGCTCCTCCACCGTCTGCATTTCACCAATTGCTCCATCCTCATCTTTCCTATCATCCACTTCCTTCACTCTCACACCAGGCATTGGGCTGATCACCTATCCTGGTTCTCTATCAGATCCAAAGCTTCGGTTAAGAAAAGGGATAGCGGAACAAGAATCCCCTAACAATACGATAGTGATAGGGGAAATGTGTATCTTTAAGTTCCCTTCATTCTGGTTGACATTTGCGTAGCCTGTGATCTTATGTCACAGATAGTAAAAATAAAGTTTTAACATGTTCGTTATTAATTTTTTACAAAACATATCCTTTTCTGAAATAGGAAGTCATTCCTCTAAGTTTTGGCCAAGCCAACCATCACATAACGTACCAGGACGGTTCAATAAGTACAAGGTGTTTCAGGATATATGGTATTGCTAAGGGAAGTTTGTGTTATGTACACGTTGTCAAAACAAACTTGCTGCTGATGCGTAGGTTAGGTTAGGATTTTACAGACATTTCAGTCAACGTGTTTTTGTAAAAATGGAAAAAGCGCAGGATCGTTCATTGATTCGCTTTTTGCTTTTAGATGGGACAACTTGCGAGGAGATAAAAGCAAAATTGGGCGTTGTTTATGGAAACCTTTCGCCTGCCAGCCTCGGTAGCGTAGATGGTAGCGTGTCTGCCTCACATTCAAGAGGTCCCGAGTTCAAGAGGTCCCGAATCTCGGACAGGGTGAGTTACCTGGATAAGGTTTTATCCCGGGGTTTTCCCTTATCCTGATAGACGAATGTCAATTAGCTCTAAGCTCCATGGACGCTGGACGCATTTGAGCATCATTTCACCCATTTCATTCACCGTCCGATATGACTTAACTTTGGAGGTAATTAAAAAAAAAATTAAAAACAGAAAGAAAGAAAAAGACCTTTGGCCTTCTGTGACAACAGTTAGATATTTGTATAACCAATTTAAACGTGGTGAGGAGCGCTGAGGACATCCTGTAGATGTGCTTAGCGAAGAAGTTCATGATATGATTCTGGTAGAGGACATAACTGTATCGACGTGAGCGGCAATTCATATTTTGTACGAGAAGTTGTAAATGAGAAAGATGTCGGCCGGATAGGTGCCGTGTTGGGTCACAGTGGACATCAACTTCGAAGTTGTTTAAGGAAATCCGAAAGACTTTACGTCGAGTTGTCACTGTAGATGAGACCGGGATTCATTATTATACTCCGGAAACCAAACAACAATCAGAGAATCTGCTGCAAAGAAAGTCCTATCGGCCGGAAAAGTGATGGTGACGATTTCTTGATGCGAAGGGCGTCATACTGACTGACTTGTTGGAAAAAGGAAAGACGATCACTGAGGCATACTACAGTCAGTTAGTTATTGGCTCAATTCGACAAGAAGTTGAAGGTGACATGGCTCCATATGACGAAGAAGAACGTTTTGTTAATCCCCCAGCACGTTCATCCGGAGTTGCTGCCGGAACTGCAGCCACGCCCCCATATTCTCCTGTTCCCAAACATGAAATAGCTCGCAGGAAGAAAATGTAGAACAAATGAGGTCATCATGGAGAGAGAGAGCTTGAAAATCCTTAATTTTTTGAGTGGTTAACAATGGCAAGAGCTTTGGCAGAAGTGTATATCCCTAAAAGGGGACTATGTTGAAAAATAAATACGAACACGGCTACTTACTGAACCGCACTCGTTTTCTACAAGGACATGTCTAATACTAGCATTTCTAGAAATGTTTATGTCGATTAATATAAAGTAGAAAAAAGAATTTTGTACGAGAGACACAGCCATGTCAATGCACACATAAGTTATTTTAAACCATGTTGGAGTATTAATGTACTCTCACAATCAGAGACAAAACAATACGGTTCTATCTTGTTTTGTTTTTTTAAATAGCGCCACCTACATTATTTTATCACATCCATTCAATAACTGTTGCACGAAGACTACATTATATTATCTAGTCTACATAATAAAAATTTTAACTGACAAATACTGTCCAAACAATTTTATTTCATGTCTGATGTTGTAATTGCATCGTATTGGGTGAATTCTCGTCACGTGGAATATACCGATATGAGAGCCAACGCCCTGGACTTGCTACGCCGGGGGAGGATTGTGCCCAAAACGTTTAATTAGCTATAAAAGGGAAGCCACTTCCTCTCTCAGATGGAAGGTGATACAATTTCCGTTACCAACTTCAGTAAAAGCGAGCGCAACCTTCGACTAGAGATACGCAAACCAAATTGTAGGCGTCTCTACCCTAATGGTCTTTCTTTTGCGTAAATACGAAAAAGAAAATAATAAACAAAAGAACAGCGATTAGTAGTCGAGAAAACTTTACATAACCTCACATTTAGGAGGTGTCCAATTTGAATGAAGGGTAACTGTAACCTTTACGGGTTATTTGATTATTTAATTTATAGCTCTATGTATATAACCAAACTGCTTCTTTGTGATTTTGTATCTTTCCAAGAGTCTGTGTGACGTAACAATATACAAGTTAGGCAATATATTCCAAAACCTAAAATACCGCTGTAGCTAATCCCCTGATATAAATTGAACAATGTTGTTACATACATTTTTTACAAAGTACAACCGTTCTAAAAATATCCTTTGTAGGAGATAATTTGGGTCGAAGCGGACTTCCTTGTGTTGCGTCCTAGTTAAGATATTGAACCAATTATATCAATTGTTACTGTTGGCGCCCTCTGTCTCCAAAACAAATATATCTGTCTACTTCAGACAGTCCCTTTGTCTCTAGTGACAAGTTAATTAACACCCTAAATCAGTGTCCATTGCCATTTAACAATTGACTGACCATGCTTCCTTACATCCACCACTTTCATTTCATTACGTGTTTTTACGTGACTCATTTCTCCTGGTAACTTGCTCCTTTGATATGAATAATATTGATGTCATTAATTAATTATGAATATAAAAAATTAATATCTCATGGAAAGGCAAGATAACGTCTTTCGACATGTGTGTTATTGCCACAAATGTTTAATTTAAATCTGGTGTTACAGTTACATTACTTTCTCTACTTTATAAACCATTCCTAGTATAGCATAAACCATTCTTGCAAACACTTATTCTTCTATCCACTTTGTCTACAGAAATAGTTTTATTACAATCGGCAGACCAAATGCTAGTTAGAGCGGGCTTTGACATTCCGTGAAAAACAAAAAGCCATCGGAAGTCGTGCCACATTAACCGCAGAATGTAGAAATGGCGCCCAACAAACTGATTGGCGTGGTCAACTTATGATGATGTGTGTGAATCAGCCGACAGTTTCTTTGTTCAAAATTCGTGCTCTCTCTGTACGCCCCATAATTACACGTTGAGTAACAAGCAAGCATCGCTATCGTCTTTTGTTTTCTTCGTCGGTGCCAATTATCAGTTCATAACCAAATTAGTGAATACACTTGCTCAGTCAACAGTTCACGACATGTTAAAATATAATATTTCAGAAATGATTTGCACGAAAACAAAAGTTTAAGAAATATTCTATCTTAATGAGCAATGCTTCATTGTTTTTGAGTTAACAAAGAGTTTGAATCTTTACAGGCTATTTGCAGGAAATACAAACTTTTGTTTCATAGAGACGACGGCTAGTTTCTTTTAGTGAATTGGCAGTTACAGGTATAACCGCTGTCATTGGGACCTTGGTGTCATTTGTTTTTGGTGAACACACTTCCATCATCTTATTGAGAGCTGCATTACCTAGTCCAAGACAAAAGCGACTCAGCACTTACCATTATGCAACTTTGTCGTTTCTTTATACATATTAAATCTCTATGGAGGATGGGGGACAATGCTGATTGGAGAAACATCCTCATCCTCCAGCCTGGAATCGAATGGATTTAGAAGCTAACATACCAACCAGATGATCCTTCGTTGCAGAAGTTGGCCACCTTGCCTTCCGCACCTGCTCAGTCGATTCAAACGGCGGTAGATATTAAAAGCGATTAAGACATGTAATTTATGGAGCAGAGTTGCCAACCTGATCCACAAATAAACGAACATCAGGAGGAGGCAATTGTTTTCCTAACCTTATCTAGAGAATTATAGTGAGCTTTGAGGCATTTGCTAGTTTACATACATACAAAGAAACCGCAGCCAGATAAACGCAAATCTGTTGTTAAATATTGGCTCGTCTCAACAAAGACGCCGATGTGCGATATTTATAATACAGAAGGCGACAGGAGCATAATTATAAAAATAAAACATCTGCACACATACAAGCCAAGTCATGCTTTCGTGTTTTACTAAACAACCATTATCTAAAATGACAACAGAATAACAAATAAAACTTCGGCAGTATAAAAATTCACTGTCACTGCAAATAACGCATATCACGTATACAATTAATTTTAAATTACCTATAAAAATTCATACGTAATTCTACGCTACATTCTGTTTCCAACGTTTCTAAATTATAAAACTATCAAATAATACCTCAAACAAAACGTCAGCAGAACTCTCAAGTGCTTACAGGCTGACCAATACCCTGTGCCTAATTTGTATCAAACGTACTCGAAATAACACCGCAATGACATTTTTGTGTGTCATTTGGGGAACAAACCTTATTTTGGCCGCAATAAATAGTTAAAAGCAGTAGTATTACACCGTCCATGTACGTACCTCAGCTGTCTCGCCGTAAGAAAGTTTATTTACAAGAAAACTTTCAACCTTACACGAAACACGGGAGTCAATTTGGCTCCACCTACTGGTTGCCGAACCATGAAGCATTCATGGGACTCGGAAACAAAAGTTCTCTAATGCAGGGCAAAGGGCAAATGCTTCATGTACTGTCTGCCCACCACAAGAAGGCAAGGCAGCAGAATGTGTAAAGTGTAATCACTTTTGCTGTCCACATGATGTTTATGCTCGTCTTTCGGGTATGTTAAGGATGATAGGTTCATGTAAAATACAATTTTGTAACATAACTCACCCATGCATAATACCTATGACTGCAGTTACTGAAACGAGCATTAGATCTGACAGTATGGGTGACTCATATGTACTCTCATACACTCATTTCGTAATAAACAGATCTACTAACAGAGCAGATAAACAGTTCAAGCTCCTCTCCCTCTTCATGCCCCGCTTGTCTTCTTGTGGTGGATAGACAGTACATAATACCAATCACTGTAGTTACTGAAACGAGCATTAGATCTGGCAGTATGGGTGACTCATATGTACTCTCACACTCATTTCGTAGTAAACAGATCCACTAACAGAGCAGATAAACAGTTCAAGCCCCTCTCCCTCTTCATGCCCCGCTTGTCTTCTTGTGGTGGGTATACAGTACATAATACCTATCACTGCAGTTACTGAAACGAGCATTAGATCTGGCAGTATGGGTGACTCATATGTACTCTCATACACTCATTTCGTAGTAAACAGATCCACTAACAGAGCAGATAAACAGTTCAAGCCCCTCTCCCTCTTCATGCCCCGCTTGCCTTCTTGTGGTGTGTAGACAGTACATAATACCTATCACTGCAGTTACTGAAACGAGCATTAGATCTGGCAGTATGGGTGACTCATATGTACTCTCATACACTCATTTCGTAGTAAACAGATCCACTAACAGAGCAGATAAACAGTTCAAGCCCCTCTCCCTCTTCATGCCCCGCTTGCCTTCTTGTGGTGTGTAGACAGTACATAATACCTATCACTGCAGTTACTGAAACGAGCATTAGATCTGACAGTATGGGTGACTCATATGTACTCTCATACACTCATTTCGTAGTAAACAGATCCACTAACAGAGCAGATAAACAGTTCAAGCCCCTCTCCCTCTTCATGCCCCGCTTGCCTTCTTGTGGTGTGTAGACAGTACATAATACCTATCACTGCAGTTACTGAAACGAGCATTAGATCTGACAGTATGGGTGACTCATATGTACTCTCATACACTCATTTCGTAGTAAACAGATCCACTAACAGAGCAGATAAACAGTTCAAGCCCCTCTCCCGCTTCATGCCCCGCTTGTCTTCTTGTGGTGGGTAGACAGTACATAATACCTATCACTGCAGTTACTGAAACGAGCATTAGATCTGGCAGTATGGGTGACTCATATGTACTCTCATACACTCATTTCGTAGTAAACAGATCCACTAACAGAGCAGATAAACAGTTCAAGCCCCTCTCCCTCTTCATGCCCCGCTTGTCTTCTTGTGGTGTGTAGACAGTACATAATACCTATCACTGTAGTTACTGAAACGAGCATTAGATCTGGCAGTATGGGTGACTCATATGTACTCTCACACTCATTTCGTAGTAAACAGATCCACTAACAGAGCAGATAAACAGTTCAAGCCCCTCTCCCTCATCATACCCCGCTTGTCTTCTTGTGGTGGGTAGACAGTACATAATACCTATCACTGCAGTTACTGAAACGAGCATTAGATCTGGCAGTATGGGTGACTCATATGTACTCTCATACACTCATTTCGTAGTAAACAGATCCACTAACAGAGCAGATAAACAGTTCAAGCCCCTCTCCCTCATCATACCCCGCTTGTCTTCTTGTGGTGGGTAGACAGTACATAATACCTATCACTGTAGTTACTGAAACGAGCATTAGATATGGCAGTATGGGTGACTCATATGTACTCTCATACACTCATTTCGTAGTAAACAGATCCACTAACAGAGCAGATAAACAGTTCAAGCCCCTCTCCCTCTTCATGCCCCGCTTGTCTTCTTGTGGTGGGTAGACAGTACATAATACCTATCACTGCAGTTACTGAAACGAGCATTAGATATGGCAGTATGGGTGACTCATATGTACTCTCATACACTCATTAGTATGTTTGTCCCATAATTAAAGATGAAATGAGGGAATTCCTTCATACTTTCTGTTGCAGTTTCTACTTACGTGGACTTAAGTGTTTTTGTACCTATTTCATCAAATTGTATGGTTATAAAAGCTTTTCCTGCTGCATACTTAATACATCTATAATGTTAACATTACCTGGCTACATACATTCTATGTCAGATCCTTCTAACCTCAAACACAAATGTTTACAGAATGACCAACATAAATATTTAAGTTTTAATATTAAATTGCTGAGAGCGGCGAACAGAAAAAGAAATTAAAAAGTGCCTTTCTCTACCCAAAAGAGAGAGAGAGCGAGAAAACTCACTTTTAGCACCACTAAAAGATCTTCAGATGCAAAGTCCTTTAAATGTGTGCTACTCGACAGCGAGGAGGAAAAAAAAGTGAAGGACGCTTGTTCACAGAGTAATTAAAATAACCCTCAAGCGAGTTATATCTCAGCATCTTTGTGACGACGGTGCTGACCTCTTCTACAAATTAACTTGTGTAACGCGAGTTTTTATATCGCATGAAATCCATTTCCCACTCCTAACAGTAATTACACACCCAAAACTCTATGCAATGGAATTTGTATCCCTAATTATATTTATGAATTCATTTCGCAGCACTGTGCCAGTATGCCACTCCACACTCCTTGCTTCATCTACGGTAATGGGAGCAGACCGGCATCTCACCGAAAATACACGTTTAGAGGTCCCTGAATCCTACGGCCATCGAAATTCCTTCACTGCAAACTGTCATATTCAGGGAAAACTTTGATCTTAATGACTGAACTATTCTGTTTATAATTTCAGTTGCTGACATGACATATCTACTTGTGTCTTGATTAGTCGTCTTCATTCGGAAAAAACTTTGTATAAACTCTAACAAACGTCAAGTGTTGTGACGAAGTGTGCTATGAACCGAGACAGCGCCGCTTCCCCAAGAAATTCAGGAGAAAAAGAAGAAGAAGAAAAAAAGAAAATGCAAACAATATTTTATTTGCTCTGGAGACATTTTCAAAATTTAATCGTGAACATCCGCGTTGCTGCGGGCAATGATTCCAGTGACCAGTTCCGTAGGCTCATCCAATACTGAACATTTCTGTATTTACGCATTCGTAGCTTTGAATACCATACTTCGTAGGTTTCCGGAAGCAATCGCGACATTTCGATAGTCAGGAAGCACTGAGAGATTTTGTCACGCGAAGTCTCTGTAGCGTGTGAAGAAACGTTTATTTTTTGTTTTATGTGCTTTTAAATACAACTAAGTATATTTCAACAACATTAGCAATATTATTTTACGAAAATTGGTATTTAGTGATGACAATTAAGAAGTTTTTGTTAAGTTTTAAATGATTAGCAAAAGTGTGTGAATTGCATACTTTCTCAATTGTAGGCTAACAGTTCACGCGGTGTGGGCCAACGAACGTCTGAGTGGAGAGCTGCGTGTGACTGTACAATAGAAAGAGTACTAAAGAGTAGCCTTAGTTCTTTGAGTCATTATTCTCTCTTATTTTAATCAAAATTATTATTTGGAGCTTCCCTCACTTTGAAAGTCACGCCTCGCTACTGGACCTACGTGTGACTGTACAATAGAAAGAGTACTAAAGAGTTGCCTTAGTTCTTTGAGTCATTATTCTCTCTTATTTTAATGAAAATTATTATTTGGAGCTTCCCGCACTTTGAAAGTCACGTCTCGCTACTGGACCTACGTGTGACTGTACAATAGAAAGGGTACTAAAGAGTAGCCTTAGTTCTTTGAGTCATTATTCTCTCTTATTTTAATGAAAATTATTATTTGGAGCTTCCCGCACTTTGAAAGTCACACCTCGCTACTGGACCTACGTGTGACCGTACAATAGAAAGAGTACTAAAGAGTAGCCTTAGTTCTTCGAGTCATTATTCTCTCTTATTTATTTGAAGCTTCCCTCACTTTGAAAGTCACGCCTCGCTACTGGACCTACGTGTGACTGTACGTAGAAAGAGTACTAAAGAGTAGCCTTAGTTCTTCGAGTCATTATTCTCTCTTATTTATTTGAAGCTTCCCTCACTTTGAAAGTCACGCCTCGCTACTGGACCTACGTGTGACTGTACAATAGAAACAGTACTAAAGAGTAGCCTTAGTTCTTTGAGTCATTATTTTCTCTTATTTATTTGGAGTTTCCCTCACTTTGAAAGTCACACCTCGCCACTGGTTAAGTAAGACCACATCCCTTATTATTGGCTAGAATTGTTGAAATGTTTGTCATTCTTTAAATGCTATCTATATTAATTAGTTTATCGTAATTGGATGTAATTTTAAGGACAGTGGCTGTTTAATATTTAACAATTCCCTATGTATTTATTTGTAAACAAGCAAATGTGTGATGTAACTATTGGTTTATCTCGATTAAAATTAAGTAAATAAAAGAACCAGCAGTTGCAACAATAATCTGTTAAAGCAGCACGGGTAGAGAAACCTCAAGTACATTACTTACGCTACAGGTAATACACAGTTTTTTTTTTTTTTTTTTTTTTTTTTTTTTTTTTTTTTTTTGTACTCATAGAACTGGAAAAGCAGAATATTTGATAACTATATATTTTTTAACATTTACAGGTAAATTCCATACGACGTTTTTATGCTAAACAAACTTGGATTTTGTGTTATTTTTAGATTTACATTACCTTGAATGTGTTTTAAAGCTGAATGTATTTTCAATACTTTATTGTAAACGACCTGGAGACGGGGATGGGACATTCAACTGTTTATTTAAATGTTCCGTGTCAGTAAATAGTAGCCAGGGTTGGTAATACTGGAGGCCGGATATAGTCGTTTATTTACAGAACAAACATTGTCTGTTTCCGTTATCTATGCTACGATGTTCACCAGAGCCCTCTGTAAGTTACCTGGTCTTGTTAAGTTAGGCGCGTTCGCCTCTCGACGAATATACAATCTCAGGTGAAACTGACAAAACATATCTTGTGTATCGCATACGTTACAGCTAGAACTTATAACATGAGTAAAAATAGACAAAATTAAAGTTCTATACATGTATTAGTTTCAATGCAAAATTCTTCTGAAGATAGTAAAATATTTTTAATAAGAAGCAATTCAGTTCTAAAAAAATTAATTGTATAAACAATAGTTGCTGATGATACAACTAATCATTACAGAAATAATAACTGAATCAGAAGTATAGCCTAATTTATGTTTCGAGA
This sequence comes from Mantis religiosa, assembly GCA_030765055.1. Classification (NCBI taxonomy): domain Eukaryota; kingdom Metazoa; phylum Arthropoda; class Insecta; order Mantodea; family Mantidae; genus Mantis; species Mantis religiosa. Next base: position 2,100,681 of record JAUKNK010000101.1, on the reverse strand, counting down.
GAAATAAAAACCTTCATTATAACCAATAGAACGACGGTCTCCACTGAGGGATTCCAATTTCCTGTGCCATTATTATTAATGTTTTCTATCCCTTATGATAACCATTCTTTTACATTATTGGTTTTACTTTTATTTAAGCAGAATTAGCTGTACGAAGGTCGTTTGATTAGTCTACTAAATTTCATAAAGGGATGGACATTTTTTGTTGCAACTTTGTGGGTGGTAAGCTTGATTATTCAAAAGATTGTACAGAAAATTTGAATGTGATGCAATATACAGTTCATTGTTTACGTCAGTGTATTAGCTGCAATTGAAAATGGAAAGAAACAGAGTTACGCGTTGTTACTGAACATTTTCATTTGAACGGTTGGACTTCTGCACAAATCAAAACTGAATTGGATGAAGTTCATGCGGACTCTGTACCAACATTGAAGACCATTTACTTTTGGATACATGAATTTAAACGTGGTCGTAGAAGTACTGAAGATGACTGGCGCTCTGGTCGCCCAGTTGAGGTTACCTCACATTTTTCCAGGTGTTTCCCTTATCCTTCAAGACGAATGTCGGGTAACTCCAAGCTCCGTGGACCCTGGACTCATTTGAGCATTTCACCTAATTCATTCACCGTCCGATATGACTTAACGTTAGAGGACGTAAATTACAAATATATACACCATTGGGAAAATGCACGCTCTGGTTATGCAAGACCGCCGAATCAAAATGTGTGGGATGAGAAAGCTGGAACATCGCTGGATCAAGTCAATGTAGTCTATGTCTCTATATTCTTGGTTTTTACCAGATTTATCAAATGTCCCTCGTAAGTGTAAAACATTTAAACAGTCTAATCATTTCCAAACCATACTGAGGATGGCAGTGGCGTCGCAACCATCGCGCTCTCTAGCTGAACATTTGTTTGTTGAATATGTCCGTACGATAAGAAAGCGGAACGGTCTGTCACAGCCGTATAAAGCCAGCAGCTCATGATCTGCGTAATCTAAACAATTGCATTCTACGGAGGGAATTCGTCACTGCGATCAGTCTTTATCTATTGTACCTATGCCCCGAAGTGGAGCATCCCTAGGAGGAAGAATGAGGCGTGAGGAGACAAAGGGCGGCCGTTCCAAGGAGCCATGATAGTGCAGAGGGCAGTGTCCCCGAGAACCCAACTCATGAAACGGCAGACCAGGTCGGCCTGGAGACCGGAGCCGTCCTATCGGAGGAGGAGCATATCATCCTGCCATGCAACGCCCAGACACCCGCTGACACGTACTCTGAACGAGACAAGCAGATGATCGATATAAAATGATAATGGAGATGAAATGGAGGGACAGGAAATTCGGGGGGATGTAATTAACTTATCCAGCATTCGCTTAGCGACCCGGAAAAAAGACCCCGAGAAAACCCATTGGTCAAGTAGGTCGGCTACGGGAATCAAACCTGGGCCTCTTGAATGCGGGCCACAGACGAAACCGTCCAGCTCGATATCGTATTCTATAATCATTAAATATTGAAGTACTGCTTATAGTACGCCTCGGTAGCATAGATGGTAGCGTGTCTGCCTGACGTTCAAGAGGTCCCGAGTTCGAATCTCGGTCAGGGTAAGTTACTTGGATAAGTTTTTCCGGGATTTTCCCTTATTCTGAAAGACGAATGTCGGGTAACTCTAAGCTCTGTGGACCCTGCGCTCATTTGAGCATCATTTCACCCATTTCACTCATCGTCCGATATGACTTAACGCTGGAGAACGTAAATTGCAAAAAAAAAAAAAAAAAAAAAAAAAAAATAAGATGCTTAGTAAGATTGTCAAATGGACAGAGTTTTGTGTTTGTAAGCAGTAAATATCATTACATTAAAATATGAAAATGATTAGTTCCAGTAAGAATATTTATGAAAGTGACCATTGGTCTTTTGGATGTGAAGTACTAATAAACTTTACAGTTGGCCTCGTTTATTGTTGTCTCTCGAAAATAAAAGTGTGTGGAAAGGCGGTATGTGAATTATAAAATCGGTGAATAGTACCAAGACCCGACTAATCACATTAAACGTGAAGAACTAGGAGGGTGACCTTAAATATTTTTAAATATTATTTATCATGCAGAAGTGGTACAAAACTGTATCACTTTTCAACATAATCTCCCCCATGCTCAATGCAAGTCCTCCAGCGCTTACAAAGTGCATAAATAAATGCCTTTAGAAAAAATTATTTTGGTAGTCCACGCAACCATTTATGCAGCGCGTGGCTTACCTCTTCATCGGAACAGAACTTCTTTCCTCCCATTGCGTCTTTGAGTGGTCCAAACATATGGAAATTACTTGGGGCAAGGTTTGGTAAGTATGGTGGATGAGGAAGACACTCAAAATGCAGGTCTGTGATTGTTGCAACTGTTGTACGGGCAGTGTGGGGCCTTGCATTGTCACCTGCTGACAGCAGTCCACGTCCCTTTGATTTGATTGCAGGTCACAGATGATTTTTAGGAGATCTGTGTATGATGCACTGGTGACAGTGGTTCCTCTAGGCATGTAATGCTCCAAAATGAGGCCTTTTTTGTCCCAAAAGAGAGTCAGCATAACCTTCCCTGCTGATTGTTCTGTTCGAAACTTCTTTGGTTTTGGTGATGAGGGATGGCGGTTGGTGGATGTGAACCCAGGTTTCGTCCCCAGTAATGATTCTTGCAAGGAAGCCATCACCTTCCCGTTCAAAGCGCCGAAGAAGTTCTTAACAAGCATCAACACGTCATTCTCTCATTTCAGGAGTCAGCTGCCGTGGCACCCATCTTGCAGACACTTTGTGAAACTGGAGCACATCATGTACAATGTGGTGTGCTGACCCATGACTAATCTGTAAACATGCTGCAATGTCATTCAGTGTCACTCGGCGGTTTTCCTTCACTATGGCTTCAACTGCTGCAATGTTCTGTGGAGTGACTACTCGTTGTGTCTGACCTGGACGTGAAGCATCTTCCACTGAAGTCACACCATTTGCGGACTCCCTTCTCCATTCGTAGACTTGCTGCTGTGACAAACATGTATCACCGTACTGAACCTTCATTCGTCAATGAATTTCAATAGGTTTCACACCTTCACTACGCAAAAACCGAATAACAGAACGCTGTACTTCCCTGGTGCAAGTCACAAGTGCAGCGGCCATCTTTATACTGATACTGCGACGATATATGTGCACTATGCTGCCACCTACAGGCCATTCTGCACACTGTTTGTAGCACGCTTACCAACTTACAGGATTACGGCACCAAATTTTGATGTATTACAAATTTAAGGTTTTCATTTGACTCATTTTTGTAGATACATCTATTTGGAAAGGGGGAAAGCATACACTTTCCTCAGAGAACACCAAACTTTATTTATTTTTAATTTACTTCTGGCTTTTCTCATGATTCATTGTATATATTTACTCTATTCGTGTCTTCCACTTTTGTAGTATTTCTTGTTATCGCCGACTTTTGCCTTATATTGTTATATTTATAGTTTTTATTTAACGACTTTTGCCATTACTATTTTAAAAGGCGCTTATGACGTTGCAGTTGAATGCTCACCTATATGACAGGTATTCTTCAGAGACCTACCCAAGCGAATCTTCGGGAGCACTAAGGCAGCACACATTGGCTCAGGCGGGTCAGTGTGCGCAAGTAATTACACCCGCAGTCGAGGTGACGACACAAACTATACGTCATTTCAAAGAGTACATTCCATACATTTTTAATGAACAAAAAACGTAAAAGAGTGAAATTTTCTTTTCATACCTTTCTGTAAAGCCGGGCACCAGCAGTGTCTGTAACGTGGAGATATTAATCGCGATTAACAAGAAGTATGACTGTTACACATGAAAGGGACAGATCCTGGACACAGTAATGAGGTAGTGAATGAGTCATGCTGCATACCTAGCAAACCCTTCATGTCTTTGAAACAGCTGAGTGCCGACAGGAACAAAAGAAGACGCAGGGGCGACAAGTACTAGCACCGGGGGACTACGCCACAAGGGCTATCCAACAACCACAGGTAGATATATGCCAGGGTTGCCAATCACATTTACATACCTGCCAACTCCGTAAAACTTTCTCTCGTTGGAGAAACTTAACATCTTGAGCACAAATATTATATATAAAACGTACGAGGGTTCCAGGATCCTTGAAGTACTGCTTGTTTCTGGTACACAACTTCATTGTCTCTAGACACGTTTCTAGTAAATATTTTATAAGAATCCTTCAACACCTCATAGTACTCTTTCTTGGTGATACTATAATAAACAAATACGTTTCATTTGTTATGAAAATATCATAAACATAAAGACCCTTTTCATAGTCAGTCTTGTTACCGACAAACTTGCTACTTCCAGTGGACTAATGGAGGACCATCGATTTCTTTATTCTTAAACTGGAATTTGCGATGCTCCAGAGATCAAAATCCTGGTCCAACTTAGAGGAGTAGACTAAAGACAGACCACTTTGGTCCACTATGAAGTAATGACCGTGGCTGCGGTACGTAGAGTTCGTGAAATAAGACTTAACTACCAAGACTGGAAAGTATGGTGACCTAACCTCCAGAAATAGAAACAGGTTTAGTAAAGCTGTCAATTACTGAATTACAAGAGAGAACTGGTATCTGATTCCCACCCATCAGGCAAAGTTAACCTACATGTATTATCTCTGTTCTATGACAACTGTATTTAACGTCCGTTCTTACTATATATCCCCCACACAGCGATCTCTCAGTTAATGCTTTAGGTTTATCTATTGAAGTTCTTTGAATAATTAAATCATTACTGGATGACAGTAGCGAATTTACTCACAGGGGTTGAACAGCGGCGAAACCAATTTGTTTTTGTAGTTAAAATAAAATTGCATATTAACCTAACCTAAAATCAAGTGCCAGAAGTGCACGCTTACAGAATAAAGACTACACTCTGAAACATTTGCGTTCACACGTGCCTTCTGTCTTTTTTATTGCTTCTTTAAACGGAGAATACTTTACCTTTTCCTCCAAAAACTGCAGAAATTAACTCCATATTCACAGAATACCGAACTGTACTTTTTAAACATTAAACAGCAAACATTATGATTTAACAGCTGTGAAACTGCCATAGAGATTTATAAACTTGTAGGTAACTGGTTGGTTTCCATTCTGTAGAACTCGCGCATGCGCAGAACCTTTGTTCGTCATGTAACTTTTGCTTTTTGCTGGTCCGAAGCGTTTTATCATCTATGAATACCTATCAAAAAGTTAGATCACCTTTGGTGTGGACTAAATAAGTCGAAAGATAGACTAAACCAAAGTGATATCAATGTGGTATTTTGATCATTTTGGAGTAAAACAGAACTACTGCAAGTTTTCCATGTAAAGGGTATTTATCCCAGGGAGCTCAAACGACGCTGAGGCGGCTCACTTCGACTCTACCTTGTTCATCAATCATCCGGTAAACGAGGTGGGGAATGTGGAGGGGGTAAGGAATTTGCTTCTTCCTCCCATTCGTCCAGTCGTAGTCATAGCAACCAGCGCTCTCTGTCTTCACAACACACAGATTGTTTCTTTGCGTCCATTCTCGAGGTGCACCGTCGATTGTTTATAACACAGGCTACTTGCATTCCAACAGTGACAGGCCTGACTTTCAAAGTGAGGGAAGCTCCAAATAATAATTTTCATTAAAATAAGAGAGAATAATGACTCAAAGAACTAAGGATAATCTTCAGTACTCTTTCTATTGTACAGTCACACATAGGTCCAGTAGCGAGGTGTGACTTTCAAAGTGAGGGAAGCTCCAAATAATAATTTTCATTAAAATAAGAGAGAATAATGACTCAAAGAACTAAGGCTACTCTTTAGTACTCTTTCTATTGTACATGCACACGTAGGTCCAGTAGCGAGGCGTGACTTTCAAAGTGAGGGAAGCTCCAAATAATAATTTTCATTAAAATAAGAGAGAATAATGACTCAAAGAACTAAGGCTACTCTTTAGTACTCTTTCTATTGTACAGTCACGTAGGTCCAGTAGCGAGGCGTGACTTTCAAAGTGAGGGAAGCTCCAAATAATAATTTTCATTAAAATAAGAGAGAATAATGACTCAAAGAACTAAGGCTACTCTTTAGTACTCTTTCTATTGTACAGTCACACGTAGGTCCAGTAGCGAGGCATGACTTTCAAAGTGAGGGAAGCTCCAAATAATAATTTTCATTAAAATAAGAGAGAATAATGACTCAAAGAACTAAGGCTACTCTTTAGTACTCTTTCTATTGTACAGTCACGTAGGTCCAGTAGCGAGGCGTGACTTTCAAAGTGAGGGAAGCTCCAAATAATAATTTTCATTAAAATAAGAGAGAATAATGACTCAAAGAACTAAGGCTACTCTTTAGTACTCTTTCTATTGTACAGTCACGTAGGTCCAGTAGCGAGGCGTGACTTTCAAAGTGAGGGAAGCTCCAAATAATAATTTTCATTAAAATAAGAGAGAATAATGACTCAAAGAACTAAGGCTACTCTTTAGTACTCTTTCTATTGTACAGTCACACGTAGGTCCAGTAGCGAGGCGTGACTTTCAAAGTGAGGGAAGCTCCAAATAATAATTTTCATTAAAATAAGAGAGAATAATGACTCAAAGAACTAAGGCTACTCTTTAGTACTCTTTCTATTGTACAGTCACACGTAGGTCCAGTAGCGAGGCGTGACTTTCAAAGTGAGGGAAGCTCCAAATAATAATTTTCATTAAAATAAGAGAGAATAATGACTCAAAGAACTAAGGCTACTCTTTAGTACTCTTTCTATTGTACAGTCACACGTAGGTCCAGTAGCGAGGCGTGACTTTCAAAGTGAGGGAAGCTCCAAATAATAATTTTCATTAAAATAAGAGAGAATAATGACTCAAAGAACTAAGGCTAATCTTTAGTACTCTTTCTATTGTACAGTCACACGTAGGTCCAGTAGCGAGGCGTGACTTTCAAAGTGAGGGAAGCTCCAAATAATAATTTTCATTAAAATAAGAGAGAATAATGACTCAAAGAACTAAGACTACTCTTTAGTACAGTCACACGTAAGCAAGACTGCTCACAGTACAAGCTTCTCCTCTCCACTCAGACGTTTGGCCCACACCGCGTGAACTGGTCCAATTTTCGGGAGAACATTTTATGGACATGTTGGCTCTACTGTTCAGCTGCAGTACATCCGAGTCGTGTGGTTACGAACGTTTCTCTATTTTTTATTTGAACAGATTTTGCTATGAATGACATTTAGTGATAACATGATTGCTCATTTTTGCTGTAAGATTTTAATACAATGCTTTAATTGACAAACTATCGCTATGTTCGTTAAGAAACAAACCTATTGTATAAAAGTATTTGAACGATATTCTTGTACATACTAACTTCAATCTGACAAGGATGTCGCACATAAAACCGGTGCGCCTTATGGTCCCACTGCACCCAGCCCACTTTGTTCATATTTGACGCCTGTTTTCATATATGTTGGCTACACGGCATGTTTTATTGTCGGAGTTGAATATTTTAATTTGACAGCAATTGACCTGAAAATAATATTGGTAGAGAAATGGTGCATTCTCATTCAAACGAATTGAGATAATGGAATTTTATATAAGAACTGGCTCCAGGGGATGAATGCCGTGATGACCAGATACCCACAGCCAGTACAAGAAATTGAGGGCTAAAAGTTCCATCGTGAGAATGAAGAACAAGCGTCTGATAGCGACAGAGTTTGAAGAAACATTACAGGAAGCCTCAATAAATCGATAAGGGTAGTGTATGTCGTACAACATGCCATCATATGCTAACCAAAGATCTCAAATTCCGACATTTCGTGTCAGTATAGTACATGAGTTACAAGAACATGACAAAGAGTAACTATTTACTTATTGCAACTTGCTCTTATCTTCGTTTGGAGGTTTCTTGGACCCAGTGCTCTTTATGAGATGAAACCTGGTAACGTTATCACAGTAATGCATATATCGGTCGTAGAATGTTGTAACGAATGCAGTGAGGCGTGCCGGTTTTATGTGGGACACCCTGTATCTTTGACGGCTTCTAGAGCAATGAGCTATGAATATATCACTTTCGGCGTCTTTCATTTGGCAGCGACGTTCATTTGTTCACTGCAGTACGACACCCTGTATCTTTGACGGCTTCTAGAGCAATGAGTTATGAATATATCACTTTCGGCGTCTTTCATTTAGCAGCGACGTTCATTTGTTCACTGCAGTAGGACACCCTGTATCTTTGACGGCTTCTAGAGCAATGAGCTATGAATATATCACTTTCGGCGTCTTTCATTTGGCAGCGACGTTCATTTGTTCACTGCAGTGGGACATCCTGTATCTTTGACGGCTTCTAGAGCAATGAGCTATGAATATATCACTTTCGGCGTCTTTCATTTGGCAGCGACGTTCATTTGTTCACTGCAGTAGGACATCCTGTATCTTTGACGGCTTCCAGAGCAATGAGCTATGAATATATCACTTTCGACGTCTTTCATTTAGCAGCGACGTTCATTTGTTCACTGCAGTAGGACACCCTGTATCTTTGACGGCTTCTAGAGCAATGAGCTATGAATATATCACTTTCGGCGTCTTTCATTTGGCAGCGACGTTCATTTGTTCACTGCAGTAGGACATCCTGTATCTTTGACGGCTTCTAGAGCAATGAGCTATGAATATATCACTTTCGACGTCTTTCATTTGGCAGCGACGTTCATTTGTTCACTGCAGTAGGACATCCTGTATCTTTGACGGCTTCTAGAGCAATGAGCTATGAATATATCACTTTCGGCGTCTTTCATTTGGCAGTGACGTTCATTTGTTCACTGCAGTAGGACACCCTGTATCTTTGACGGCTTCCAGAGCAATGAGCTATGAATATATCACTTTCGGCGTCTTTCATTTGGCAGCGACGTTCATTTGTTCACTGCAGTAGGACACCCTGTATCTTTGACGGCTTCTAGAGCAATGAGCTATGAATATATCACTTTCGGCGTCTTTCATTTGGCAGCGACGTTCATTTGTTCACTGCAGTGGGACACCCTGTATCTTTGACGGCTTCTAGAGCAATGAGCTATGAATATATCACTTTCGGCGTCTTTCATTTGGCAGTGACGTTCATTTGTTCACTGCAGTAGGACATCCTGTATCTTTGACGGCTTCCAGAGCAATGAGCTATGAATATATCACTTTCGACGTCTTTCATTTAGCAGCGACGTTCATTTGTTCACTGCAGTAGGACACCCTGTATCTTTGACGGCTTCCAGAGCAATGAGCTATGAATATATCACTTTCGGCGTCTTTCATTTGGCAGCGACGTTCATTTGTTCACTGCAGTAGGACATCCTGTATCTTTGACGGCTTCCAGAGCAATGAGCTATGAATATATCACTTTCGGCGTCTTTCATTTAGCAGCGACGTTCATTTGTTCACTGCAGAAGGACATCCTGTATCTTTGACGGCTTCCAGAGCAATGAGCTATGAATATATCACTTTCGGCGTCTTTCATTTAGCAGCGACGTTCATTTGTTCACTGCAGTAGGACACCCTGTATCTTTGACGGCTTCTAGAGCAATGAGCTATGAATATATCACTTTCGGCGTCTTTCATTTAGCAGCGACGTTCATTTGTTCACTGCAGTAGGACACCCTGTATCTTTGACGGCTTCTAGAGCAATGAGCTATGAATATATCACTTTCGGCGTCTTTCATTTGGCAGCGACGTTCATTTGTTCACTGCAGTAGGACACCCTGTATCTTTGACGGCTTCCAGAGCAATGAGCTATGAATATATCACTTTCGGCGTCTTTCATTTGGCAGCGACGTTCATTTGTTCACTGCAGTAGGACATCCTGTATCTTTGACGGCTTCCAGAGCAATGAGCTATGAATATATCACTTTCGGCGTCTTTCAATTAGCAGCGACGTTCATTTGTTCACTGCAGTAGGACACCCTGTAACTTTGACGGCTTCTAGAGCAATGAGCTATGAATATATCACTTTCGGCGTCTTTCATTTGGCAGCGACGTTCATTTGTTCACTGCAGTAGGACACCCTGTATCTTTGACGGCTTCTAGAGCAATGAGCTATGAATATATCACTTTCGGCGTCTTTCATTTGGCAGCGACGTTCATTTGTTCACTGCAGTGGGACACACTGTATCTTTGACGGCTTCTAGAGCAATGAGCTATGAATATATCACTTTCGGCGTCTTTCATTTGACAGTGACGTTCATTTGTTCACTGCAGTCGGACACCCTGTATCTTGGACGGCTTCTAGAGCAATGAGCTATGAATATATCACTTTCGGGGTCTTTCATTTGGCAGCGACGTTCATTTGTTCACTGCAGTGGGACACCCTGTATCTCTGACGGCTTCTAGAGCAATGAGCTATGAATATATCACTTTCGGCGTCTTTCATTTGGCATTGACGTTCATTTGTTCACTGCAGTGGGACACCCTGTATCTTTGACGGCTTCTAGAGCAATGAGCTATGAATATATCACTTTCGGCGTCTTTCATTTGGCAGTGACGTTCATTTGTTCACTGCAGTGGGACACCCTGTATCTTTGACGGCTTCTAGAGCAATGAGCTATGAATATATCACTTTCGGCGTCTTTCATTTGGCAGCGACGTTCATTTGTTCACTGCAGTAGGACACCCTGTAACTTTGACGGCTTCTAGAGCAATGAGCTATGAATATATCACTTTCGGCGTCTTTCATTTGGCAGTGACGTTCATTTGTTCACTGCAGTGGGACACCCTGTATCTTTGACGGCTTCTAGAGCAATGAGCTATGAATATATCACTTTCGGCGTCTTTCATTTGGCAGCGACGTTCATTTGTTCACTGCAGTGGGACACCCTGTAACTTTGACGGCTTCTAGAGCAATGAGCTATGAATATATCACTTTCGGCGTCTTTCATTTGGCAGTGACGTTCATTTGTTCACTGCAGTGGGACATCCTGTATCTTTGACGGCTTCTAGAGCAATGAGCTATGAATATATCACTTTCGGCGTCTTTCATTTGGCAGTGACGTTCATTTGTTCACTGCAGTGGGACACCCTGTATCTTTGACGGCTTCTAGAGCAATGAGCTATGAATATATCACTTTCGGCGTCTTTCATTTGGCAGCGACGTTCATTTGTTCACTGCAGTAGGCTATGCAGAAGGTGAAAGCCGTACAATGCATTACGTTTTTACTTTTATTCCTGTTGTGAGTGGGAGCTGTTGAGGAAATTACTCTCTGAATGCGGAGTAAAAAGTTTTCCAGCGGCACTGAGTAACCCAGTTTCACCCTCTTACCCTCCTGCTAGAGACAGAGCGGCGCCTGGCGGGTGGAATAACCCTACACCTTTTTCAAAAATACTACAGCCCAGTGCGTTGAGTAGCCCTTCCATTTCGCGTCGTGTTTATTGCGGCTTCTGGCACAAAAAGGAGCTCTCGACACTCCACTGGAAGGTTACTCAACTGGTGACGAAGGTTACTCAATACTGCGACACAAATCCGTAATTATCAGGCGATAACGCTGATACAACCTTAACCAAATTTCTTGGTCTACATATGATCACTTTACTTTCACATTAGCTATAACCTGTAGCGTGGGGCGAGGTATCTAAATACGATTGTTTTTCAAAGTTTTCTTATCCAGAAGATGAATGCTAACTCAAAGCTCTATGAGCATCATTTCACCGATCGTCTTGTATGCTGACATTGGAGGAAGTTAAAACTCAATAAACTACTCTTCCCAAAGCCGATTATATCTACTGAATGGCAGTATGATAAAATAAATTTCCCCCTTTCTTTAGTTCAGCATTCGTTAACCTGTGAGTCGTATCAGACGAGTCCAGTGTCTGAAGTTACCTCAGGGTCAAAAGACCCACGTGTAAGAGAACCTAACCTAGACACGAACTCAGCACTTCTTGGATGTGAAACTGTAAGTACTTAAAACCACAGAGACTGGCCAGTAAACAAATGGTTCCGTTAGTGTATTTTCTTTTAGCTAACATGATCTAGAAATGTCTGCTGAAGGAAACTTATAAACTCGCACCAGTAACAACAAATGTTTGGGAAATGGTAAACTCCACAAAAAAAATTAACAAAATATATGCTTTAAACAGATCTGCATTTTGTGTAGTGGATTCCTCTACAGTTTATCATTATACAAACATTATTCAGAATGTAGACGACCTCCGAAGGCATTCCCAAGATATACACTTCATTTATCTTAAAGACATTGCCTTAAACTTAATCAAAATCATTCACACATTCTTAATTACGATGGCTGTTCAATAAACAATGATCATAATTTTTTTGACAACGTACCTTTACTCATCCTCATAATTTTGATGGTCCTTCTCAAAATAGTCTCCCCTGAATGTGATGTACTTGTCCCAGCGTTTCTGCCAGTCTTCAAAGACATGCTGGAAATAATTTTTGAGAGATCCTTCAAAATCGCCTCCGCAGCCTTCACCACTGCTTCTGATGATGGATAATGTCTCCCACGAAGGCGTTTCTTCAAGTTAGGGAATAGAAAAAAGTCACATGTGGCTAAATCCGGACTATAGGGAGGGTGAGGGATGCATTTCACGTTGATTTTTGCAAGATATTCAGCAACAACATTGACAATATGCAGCCGTACATCCAGCCTGCTTCACGGAAATGTGGTCTTTTCCGTCTGATATGGACTTGCAATGTTTTCAGGACATCCCTGTAGTATTGTCCAGTTACTGATGTGTGTGCAGGTACAACATGCTGATAAACCATTCCATGAATATCAAAGAATGAGATGACCGTAACTTTCCCAGCAGAAGCAACCACTTTTGCTTTTGGGGGGGGGGGGGGTTGGCGATGAAGGAGATTTCCACACTGAGCTTTGTTGTTTGCTCTCAGGATCAAAATGATGTAGCCAAGTTTCATCAGCAGTGATTATACGTTTGAAAGAAACTCCGAATCTTCCTCTAACATCAACTTTAACTGCATGTTACCTCCATTGTAGCGGTAGGCACTACTGAACATGTCTGGTTCTCACAGGCGGGAACCAGGAGTACCAACAATGAAACTACTACTGCGTGTTTGTTTCACATTAAGCTAACAATATAATAAGATTGAATTTTAGTGCGAAAAATTATGACCGTAAAAAAATTATGATCATTCTTTTTTGGACAGCCCTCGTAATTAAAACCATATAAACGACAGTTTATGTTGGGGATCTTTTTTAAATTCTGCGAAGAAAATGTATTTAAATATCTCGGATTTTCATTTTTGTATTTTGCTGTTTTCGGCCTTTCCCTCAATCTTTTAACTCGCCAGTTATGCCAACTTGGTTTATTGTAACAATCGACTAATTCAAGAAGGCCTTGAGTTAAACAATACTTGTACAAAATGGCGGATCAACATTGACTGTACCAAACCCAATAAGACATTGTTACAATAAGTTGGACTGGAAATACGGACAACTTCTCAAAGTGCTCAATGATAAGTCTGAAGGTTACCAGCCAAAAACCTCCAAAATTCTCACCAAAGAAAACAAATCGACACTTGAAATATACAAAAACAATGAATTATAAATGTTTTAAGTAGGGGCGTATACAAATTGTACGTCAACTATGGACCTATCGGAAAGCATGTACAACGAATAATTAAATTGTAACTTTTTCCACCCAAGGAATGATTATTTGAAATTGTATTAATTGTACAATCAACGTTTTAGTCATCTCAAAATAAGTAAGTTTGGAAAAGTTTTAATTTATTAATTACATTTTTGTTACGTTTTCTTTATTTCCACTGCCTCCCTCATGTAAGATGTTAACACGCAAGACAAATGAATATCGTGGCTACGAGAAAGCCAAAACAATACCATGCACAAATATTCAGGACTGTCTGTATGATGAAAAGGGTTAAAATTATTTTATTTTGTTCTTGGGTTGCGGCCTCGTTTCGGAATCACACCTACTCACAAAATATAACCTTACTTTTAACCTTGTATCATAAATATTTCGTTTTAGGGGACTTCGAAACATGAAATCTCACTATTGGTTGTTGGGTGGAAGTACAGAAGGCGTTTATCGATCAAGGCCATACCTGGATGCCCGTCTAATTTATCACCTAGTGGACGTGAGGAATGCGACGTGGCCATCAAGAAATTCCTCGAGTTTATTGGACCGGCGAACGCGACTAATACACTCCAACTTTCCTTCCTTTTACTCTCTCTCTCTCTCTCTCTCTCTCTCTCTCTCTCTCTCTCTCTCTCTCTCTCTCTCTCTCTCTCTCTCTCTCTCACTTGGTTCAAAGTTCAAATGTTAAAACTGCATCTATAGAAACTTGGTTTACTTCCGATACCAGTACATTGTATAATTCGACACGGAGTAACAAACTTCACTTGTCTGTTACAAGGATGTATTAAACAGAAACAAATCACAATGAAGTTGTTACGTTACTGCCGCTAGTTGGCGTGTTGATGCTTATTGTATTGCCAGTCACTGTAAGTAGATTTGACAAAATCAATTGCCAGGATTCATAACGATATCCTTATTTTTCAAAATACAAAAATTTCCCCAAACTATCAAACATATTCCGGATATATTCAAATATTTTAGTAGCTTATGCTCTGGATTTACGTAATAAATTTAAGTTTGCTTTTGCTTTATGTGAGCTCTTTAACCGATGTCGTAGGAAATATCCCTTAAGTTTGCTCAGAGGGCTCTCTGGTTTGAGGTTCTTTCACATGCCTAAATCTGCATCACCAACCACATTTACTTTTGTTTCGCTAAGCGTTTTTCGAGCTCGGGAACCAGGGTAACCAAAGCTAATTCTAGACTATTCATCTGTTAAATGATCTACCACAAGTGATTTATCAATCTGTTATATTAATATTTCTATAACATTCCTTTACTTCGGTTTCCGAGTGACGTTTGGTTCCTTCCAGTGTAAACCTGGTAACAATCTAAACAGATGAAGATCATAACTACAAAATGAAGTGTCGAATAAATACCAAACTTGCTATTTACATCCCGCATCCTGATACAGCAATTATGGATCCACTGAATACGTTAATACTTATAATAAAATTAAATATGAATATTTTGCGAAATTGTGTTGAGGTCGATTACATGTAGGTTCGGGGTAAGATGACATTAAGTACGGTTATTAGCGACAAATTTGTAGAAGTAGTTCGGTCGGTTCGTTAGTGAGGGGTGAACGTATCACAAGTTGCCAGATTAGGTATCTCAGATATGTTTTATCAAAAACGCCATATGTGTAAGATATTATCATGACATTATAGCGTCGCTAATCCTCAACATTCAGAATGACTTTTGTATTAACAGTTGGACGTATGCCTTTAAAACAAATTTAAATCTTTATAAAACTTGCAAATTATATGAAAAAACTTTGTTTTGACCAAACCATTCCGAGATATTTTATATTAAGAGGCTGGTTCAATAAGTACTCGTGTTAGGAATGAAGACGTCACTTATTTATTTCTCAGCATAGTCCCCTTTTAGGGATATACACTTCTGCTAACGCTCCTGCCATTTTTAATCCATCCAAAAAATAAGAATTGTCAAGTTCTGGAAAATACGCCTCTCTCCCTCCATGATGACCTCATTTGATCTAAATTTTTTCTTGCTGGCCATTTCTTCATGTTTATGGGGGTGGGGTGTAGCACAATTCCGGACTTAACTCCGGATGAATGTGCTGGAGCATTATCTTGGTCAAACAGAACTTTCTTCTTCGTCAAATGCGGCGATGTCTCCAACTTCTTGTCGAATTGAGCCAATAACTCACTGTAGTATGCTCCAGTAATCGTTTTTCCTTTTCCCAACAATTCAATAAGTATTCACATTCCAAGAAATCGTCGCCGTCACTTTTCCGGACGATGTGACGTCTTTCCCTTCTTTGGAGCACATTCTCCAGAAGCAACCTATTGTTTTGATTGTTGCTTGGTTTGTAGAGTATAATGATGCATCCAGGTCTCATCAATAGTGACAACTCGACACAAAAAGTTCTTCAGATTTCGCTTAAACAACTTCGAAGTTAAAAGCCACACTCGCTAGTTGTCCACTGTGACCAGGCCGACAGCTTTCTCATCTTCTACTTATCGTACAAAATATGAATTGTCGATACAGCTATGTCCTTTGTCAGAATCATACCGTGGACTTCCTCGGCAACCACGTCCTGGACGCTCCTCGCCACGTTTATATTCGGTATAGCAATATATAACTGTTGTCATAGAAGGCCAAAGGTCTCCATAAACAACATCCAATTCCACTTTTATCTTCTCTCAAGTTTTCCCATCTAAAAGCAAAAAGTGAATCACTGAACGATATTGCATTTTTTTTTTCAGATTTGCAACAACACGTTGACCAACTTATTGAAATGTCTGTAAAATCCAAACTAACCTATGAATGACCATCAAGTTTGTTTTGACAACGTGTAACAAATGACGGTACATAACACAAACTTCCCTTAGCAACACCATATACTATTTTGCTACTTATTGAACCGCCGTCGTATTGGACTGACTGAATTTCTAAATATTATTTTTTAAAATAAAGAATAAGGGATACAGAAACGAGCCTAATGGCGAATTTCATGTCGTGACGGCAAGTTGACCATGGTAGCTTAGAGGGTTAGAGCGACTGGACGGTAACCAGGAGATCCGTGGTTCAAATCCCGGCCATGGCATTGAATTTTTCATGTTGACTATCAAAGACCTTGGGCTATATACGGCTAGTGTGAAGGAATGATTAATTTCCATCAATTAACTAAAATAAGAAGCCACTAGCTTTCTTAGCCCGTCTCTACAGTGTAGGGTTAGCGTGTCTGTTCACATTCAAGAAGTCCCAAATTTGAATCTCGGTCAGGATGTGCTATGCAAATAAGATTTGGAGCCATGATCACGATGAGACATATAAAGAAGTCACAAACGACTGTAGAAAGGGTGGAAATACAGAACAATTGTGACGTGTCACAGCACTGTGTATCATTCGGACTGTAATTACATGTGTTATGTATCTGGCGTAAATCAGTAAGAGGCGTTAAAAATCCCTTCTTGGCTGTTACGTCGGGCGACGCCACTGTTTAATCAGGGTATATAAAAATATAAAAGATGAGAGAGATTCCATGGCGACGGAAGTACCTGACCGGAGCCTGTTTACTTTTTTATCCCCGCCCGCCTGCCTGCCAGAGAGACCTTCGCATTCCAGCCCGACGCCTGGCTTACCCCCACCACAAGACCGGACAAGTTTCGGCAGCGCCATGCTGAATTTCCTCTAACCCTCCAAAGTGAAATTCCAACCCTCAGTGCAGCCAACATACATAAATTGGCAAACCCGACCTCGACGACATTCAATTTGCTGCCCCATTTAACGTTTCTTAACATTGGGAGACAATAATACGGGGGAGGAAGCCTTTTGTTTTTACACACCGGAACAAGGACGTGTCCTCTAATCGAATCTGAAGTCTCCAGAGGCACAAAAGCAGTTCACATCTCCTTTGTACGAGGTGAAAACTGCTTTACAATGCATGTCGCACTCGATTCCGATCAAGCACGGCAACAAACGACTGCTGAAATATGACCGTCTTTTGTTTTATGCTACCAGGATGTACACGTGGGTCTATGATAGTGTGTGCTAAGGGGCCTTTTTATTTGCGGTATCAGTGGTTATTTTATTAATATCAAGTTAACTTAAGTATTGCAATTAATAGTGCGGGTTCAGAACCAACTTGAAGTTTGTAATTCGGACATAACTTTTCTAATTGCATTATTTCAGGTAATGATTAGATTAGATTGACTTTGGTTTAGCAAGTTCACTAGCAACCACGAAGTCCCGTGAACACTGAGCGTGTCAAAGAAGTGTACGTCATAATATACTCAAACACTTCCCTATATTGACAGTTTCACTTGGCTTTTGTCAGTATGTCTCAACATTTTATATTGGACAGCATTGTCAGTTCTTCGATAGACATACAGACACTCCAAAAGTATTCGTCATAGCACATAGAATATAAGAAACCAAAAATAACTATTTCCTTAACTCTGTTGATATCTAGATTTAAAAATAAAACACTATTTGGGTTCATATATTGCTTAATTAGTGAACAGCTCTAGGTTATTTAAAGTCATGTCCCATTTGATGTCAAACAAGTAAACAAGATCCCAGGCACACGCCCAATGCCTTTTCTTACGCAGTTGTGTTTCATACTACAGTTCCATCTCTGTTTTCAAAGTCATGACTGCTATTTAAGTAATATAGGTCGAAAACATCGTGAAACTACAAAAGAAAAGAGATTATTTAAAAAACGAAAATATTTTCAAAAAGTTGGATAAACCATTGGAAAACCTACATATACAGGTTTGATCAGAACAAAACTTAGGAAAATCAATCAAGAAGCGGTCGTCCTGCAGTTCTATACGAGATGAAGAAAAGTCAAGAAAAATCCTAAACTAAGTGCTCCAAAACTTGCTATTGCAGTTCAAACAGACACAGGAAAGTCTGTTTCAGTACAAACTATAAGAAATGTGCTTTATGAAGCTGAGTATGGAGGCCGAACCATACATCAGTAAAATCAACAGAAAGAAGCGAGTTGCTTTTGCAAAAGAACATAAATAGGATAAGTTTGATATCTGGAACAAAGTTGTATTTACTAACGAGTCAATTTCAGCTCTTTAACTCAAAAGGGCGAGTAATAGTATGGAGAAAAAAGAATTGTGAGCTTGAGAATAAAAATGTAACAACTTCAGTTAAACATGGAGGTGGTTCAGTACTTGTCTGGGGCTGCATGAGTGCAAATGGTGTGGGGATTTGTGTTTTATTGATGCAATTCTGAATCATAAGGTTTATATAAATATTCTAAAAACACATCTGTCCATAATATGGGTCTTTCTGACGATTATATTTTCACATAAGATAATGATCCAGAACACACAGCTCTATATGCAAGTCATAATACTCCACGATGGATGCTGACACCATCGCAATCCCCAGACATAGAATCCAATAGAGAAAGAAATGTAAGAGGGTAGGTCAAAAAGTAATGCCTCCTATTTTGTTTTCCTTGAATAAGTAAGTTATGTGAAAATTTTGAATTTGGCGCAATTCCTCAAACCTTCTTCTCTAATCCCCTGCAGTAGTAACTTCCTAAGTCAACAGGTGGCAGCACTGCATCCTCTTGCAAAATGGCTGACATTGACTTTCGTATTAGACAGCGTTCTGTGATTGAATTTTTGACTGCGGAAGGTGAAACGGCAATTCGCATTCACGAAAGGCTAAAAAATGTGTATGGTGATGCAACTGTTAGACGATGGGTTCGTCGCTGTAACGAAGCTGAAGGGCAAACACCATTGGCAGATGAAAAGCGAAGCGGCAGTGACTCCATGCAACATTCAGTCGCCGGATAACAACACGTGAATTGTGTCGCATTACCTCCCTCAGTAAAGGCAGTGTGATGACGATTATTCAACAAATGGGTACCAAGAATATTAACCGCCCAAAACAAAGAAACAAGGAAAACAATAGACTACGAACACTTGCAGTGCTTCAGTTTGGAGGGAGAGGAGTTTCTGGAAGAAATTGTTACTGGAGACGAAACGTGGGTTCATTTTTTTTGAACCTGAATCAAGAAGCAGTCAATGGAATGGCCTCACACGTCACCGAAGAAAATAAAACTTCAAAACTCAGCGGTCGGCAGGGAAAGTTATGGCGACAGTGTTTTGGGATGCAGAGGGTGTGATTATGATTGATTTTTTGGAGCAGCGATGCACAATAAATTCTGTCCAATACGTCAGAACCCTCAAAAAGCTGAAAGCACGTCTTCGCCGAGTTCGCCCAACAAAAACTATGGCGGATGACAATACAAGACCACACACCAGCCGTTACACCACTGCAGAAATTGAGAAATTGGGATGGCAAGTCTTACCTCACTGACCTGGCACCACCAGACTTCCATCTGTTCGGGCCACTAAAGGAAGCTCATCGTGGCATTCATTTTGAAGATGAGGAGGCGTCAATGGCTTAGGAAGCAAGACCATGTCTTTTACCACACTGGAATACATGCCCTAGCTAAAAGGTAAACCAAAACTGTGGAAAAGGACGGAGATTATGTTGAATAGTGACAAATTAATCGTCAATGTTGTAGTTTTCAAGCTGTGTGAATTGGATTCAATTTTCTTAGCAAGTAAAGGAGAAAAAAATAGGTGGCAGTACTTTTTGACGCACCCTCGTACTAACCGTAACATTCTACAGCATTTTCAGTATGCAGACGAATACTTATTTTGTATCCTATATTGCATATCTTTGCTTTTGAAAGTTTAACTATGTTTATGCGAATAAATAGATACTGTGTGTTTCTTTATTGTATTCTCTCTTTCACTAATCAATAAATAAGACAATGTCCCTGCTGTACTTTATTCTGATGATTTTCCACTATCCATACATCCTTAAGCATAAACTCGTGCATTAGACGAATACTTTTTGAAGTAACTGTACATTAATATGGCTCTTGAACAGCCAACAAAGATAAATCGGCAACGATGACATTAGAACAGCCAGATTCTACTTATTGGTCATTCAGAAAATGTTCTACAAAATAAAATGTTTTTGAACATACGTTTTCTCTAGCAACAATTTTAAAAATACTGAAATTATCCATTTTTCCGTTAAGAGCGTCAAATATTTTGATGTCATAATACATATCTTTCTGGAAGTAATAAAATTCAGCGCCGCGATGTTTTATTTAGTGTTTATTCTATAATTTCATTGTTATAAGTGAGGCCCAACGAGATACATGCACGGAAGGGTTAATACCTTCATACGATCTTTGCAAGCTAACACAATAACATTGAGGGTACAAAAAGCTATTGAACCTTCTAGTATTAACTCATCGCTTTTTAGGTTAATGTGACGACTTAATTACCTCTCATGTGTACCAAAATACAGTAACGAGTTTAACAGGCCAGGGCGTGATCGAGTCCATTCACGGCCCAATAAAGCCGTCATATTCTAAACAAATGAACTGCTCCTTATAAGATGCAGTTATACACATTTATGTCATATTTTACAACTACATGCACACGCAAGTCCAGTCCAACAATTACTGTGCTGCCACACCTTCATTTCTATCTGAAGCACATGTACGTGCATGTCAAACATTACACTTCAGTTTCCAGTGTCCTTAACTAAAAAATGTCAACACACAGTTGTTAATTATACAATGATTTAACTTTTGGGCGGCATTTACTGTATTTATATATCTAACTCCTTATCGTTTCTTTACCAAATTACCGACTTACGTCTTATTAATTCTCGTATGGAAATTTGAAGACAGTTTTCGCTCCATTAAGGGAGCAGTAATATCCTCATACTGTTGAAAACGCGTGTTTAAGTGATAAATGACTGTGCAGAGCTCTAATTAGTCATGCGTTTACAATTCCAAAATATCTCGCAAGTGAATCACGTTAATCTTATCTCACAAACAGGAATTTAACAAAACACAACCTACGTGACTTTATCAGAGGTGGAAACATCTGACAGTCTTATGTCGTTTTCTTGGAATTTGATCTTAGACCTTGTTAATCATCAACAATTCCATTGTGATTTTACTGATATGCACGCTTTGGCTCTCTGAATAAATAAACAAAAATACAAAACAAGCATTTTCCAGCTGCAGACACCAAAAACTTATTTAAGTTCACCGCCTTCCAAAAATGTGACACATTAACATTGAGAACGTCATGTTTTTTTATTTTCTAAAAATTGGCTCACATGATTCTTATTAAAATACCATATGTTTAAACAATTTTAAGACAAATGAAATATAAATCTAACTTTCTGGGTACATACACTGAAGTTCTAATTTTGTATAACTGGTAAATCCTAAGACAAAATCTTACTACATAAAAGATGTAGATTTTGTTAAAGCACACAAGTTCTGTTAAATACACGTTTTGTTTTGTGGAATTAACTTGTTATTTATTTGAATTCTTAAATACTTTTTTCCCCCTCAAATAAGAAGACTTTTATTAACCTTTTGTGTTCTGTCCACGCAAAGAGGACATCTACCAGTTGTTTAAACATTTGACTATCACGTAAGTCTGCTACATTCCCTTGTACCTATGATAAGATATCTTGAAGTAGACAGAAAACATGAGTATTTATGGGTTGTCTTTATCTGATGTGGTGTCAAGCATTCCTTTATACCAGGGTGCTCAATAAAGTGATCATAATTTTTCGCACTAAAATTCAGTCTTATTATATTCTGTTAGCTTAATGTGAAACAAACACGCCGTAGTAGTTTCATTGTCGGTATTCCTGGTTCCCGCCTGTGCAGACAAATTGAGACATGTTCAGTGTCGCCTACCGCTACAATGGAGGTAACATGCGAGCAACAGAAAGCAGAATTTCAATAAAGAATTATCTTTTTTTTTGACCACGTACCTTTACTCATCCTCATAATTTTGATGGTCCTCCTCAAAATAGTCTCCCCTGAATGCGATGAACTTGTCCCAGCGTTTCTGCCAGTCTTCAAAGACATGCTGGTAACCAGTTTTGAGAGATCCTTCAAAATCGCCTCCGCAGCCTTCACCACTGCTTCTGATGATGGATGCCTCCCACGAAGACGTTTCTTCAAGTTAGGGAATAGAAAAAAGTCACATGGGGCTAAATCCGGACTATAGGGAGGGTGAGGGCTACACTTCACGTTGATTTTTGCAAGATATTCAGCAACAACATTGGCAATATGCGGCCGCACATCCAGCCTGCTTCACGGAAATGTGGTCTTTTGCGTCTGATATGGACTTGCAATGTTTTCAGGACATCCCTGTAGTATTGTCCAGTTACTGATGTGTGTGCAGGTACAACATACTGATAAACCATTCCATGAATATCAAAGAATGAGATGACCATAACTTTCCCAGCAGAAGCAACCACTTATGCTTTTTGGGGGGTTGGTGAAGGAGATTTCCACACTGAGCTTTGCTGTTTGCTGTCAGGATCAAAATGATGTAGCCAAGTTTCATCAGCAGTGATTACGTTTGAAAGAAGCTCCGGATCTTCCTCTAACATTAACTGCATGTTACCTCCATTGCAGCGGTAGACGATACTGAACATGTCTGAACTTGCCTGGTTCACACCAGGAGTACCAACAATGAAACTACTACGTCCTGTTTGTTTCACATTAAGCTAACAGAATGTAATAAGACTGAATTTCAGTGCGAAAAATTATTATCATTCTTTTTTGAACAGTCCTCGCATATTACAAAACTGAAAGCATGATTACTTAATTTTAGTATACTGTACATAAACGTTATAAATGGTTTATTTATTAAATGGTTCTCATTTATGTATTTCATGGGTCAGAGGGCACGTGGGGTTTGCCGACGAGCTGCGACTTCAAATCTTCCAGAGACTTACGCTCTATGCCCTATTTCTTATGTGAGGCAAACATCAATGACTGGAATGAATACTGCTTAAAAAGTGACTGTGGTGCTTTGACTAAGGTTTCTCACACACATAATCCTATGTTCTCTCTCAATTCTTAACTGAACATCGCAAATTTTCAGCTTACTTATTTGGATTCCAAATCAAATCCATGTGTGATTGTATTTGTGGTAATCATCTTCAAGATGTCCCTCACATTTTATTTGATTGCCCGTTTTCCTGTTTTGAAACATTGGAACTTGAATTATTGCTTCAATCCTTAGGTTACACTTTCTCAAAACCACTTACACATATTCTGATGAATTACAAAACTTATCAATATCTCATGGCTTTCTTAAACTAAATATTTCTTAAGCTAAATGATTCATCTTGATGTTTACTGTTTGTCAACTTGATATTGCATTTTTTTTTTATAAATTGTATTATATTCATATATATTTCTAATATAACTTTGGGTAAAATAGCAATCAAAAAATTGGATAATAAATCAATAAATTATACATAGTTTAACATTTAATACAAAAATTCATTAGCAGAGTAATAACATTTCCTAATTAGAAATTTTTAAAGACGTTTTTGAAGCTGTTTATAGATTTTATATTTTTAATTACGACACGCAGCAGGTACAAAATTCGCTTACCCATTTTTCAAAATTTGTATTTTGTTAAAAATAGCTATAAAGACTGATTAAAATACCATAATTTAATATAGTTTCATAATAAAACATTAAAATATACTGCGAAAGTTCTGAGATCTCTTCTTTATTCTAAACTACACAACAAATGTATATCTTGTTAAAACATACAAATTTATATCAAATATGTTTGGTGTGTGAAGTGAAGCTTATTGATATTCCTTTTGCTGATGTGCATTTTGTCATACAGAGGAAGTCGTTATTCTTTGTTCCTCTCTTGGCAATACAAAGTGGGCATTATACAAAGTCTGCTGTACATACAGGGAACTTATATAAATACTTACCTTCGTTAACAACAATAAGCTATTGTTTGTACAACAACTAGTAGAGAAAGCCATGTTAGTAACAGCAACATTTTCCCACCTTTTCTTTACTTTTCCTACTTACAAGAGGTAGGCTCTCGATACTTGCATGGTATCGATACTTCTCGAACGATTCCTCACTCGATACTTCTCCAGTGATACTTTACTCGAGCGATATTTCAATTTTTATTTTATTTTAAAAGCGCAAGATATTATTGCCGCAAGTAGGATATTGCTATTTTTTTTAAATTGACCCTGGCGCGACAGCCCCAAGAGGGTCAAGGCTTACCTACCCGACTGACGGTCTCACGCCCACATACGCAAGGTAGACATGGGCGATCATCCAACCAATACGGGGAGATGTGGTCAGCAATCGGAATGTTGGAGGCCCAGAGCCGCTTACGTAGCGTAAGGTCCTTACTTTGCTCACGATGCTAAGTGGACACCGGTTCTATACCCGGGGAACATTGAACATTACAAAGTCCGAGAAATTACCAGGAATGTGGTAGCTGTACAGTAACATTATACAAGAAAATAATCGTGTGTCAACTGTCAGTTAACAGTTCCCTACATATCTCACCTCCTCTTTATAATACACTGCATTACTGCAAAACAAATTCAACATTTCCAAAACTAAAACAAATAGCCGCTAAATACTTCTGTATTTTACTGCAACAGTTTTCTCTGAAAGACTATTTAGTACAAAAGGACTCATATGTAACAGAAAAAGAAGTAGACTTGACCCCGAAAGTGTGAGAACGCTAGTACTTTTGAACAAAAACTTATAAAAGTGGACTGTTTTTTTTTTTTTTTTTTTTTTCAAATGTCTGATGTAGAATTTACAAATAGAAACACTGGTAGCTTTAAGTTTTGTCTCATTAAATGTGTACACTTATTTAATTGTATTGGCTTTACACACGGGATTTTGTAATGGAACTATTAGTCGGAATGAGGGTATCGAGGTATCGGGTATCGACCCATTCCTACTCCTTACTTAGAATAAAGTACACTCCTGGAAATTGAAATAAGAACACCGTGAATTCATTGTACCAGGAAGGGGAAACTTTATTGACACATTCCTGGGGTCAGATACATCACATGATCACACTGACAGAACCATAGGCACATAGACACAGACAACAGAGCATGCACAATGTCGGCACTAGTACCGTGTATATCCACCTTTCATGGCAATGCAGGCTGCTATTCTCCCATGGAGACGATCGTAGAGATGCTGGATGTAGTCCTGTGGAACGGCTTGCCATGCCATTTTCAGCTGGCGCCTCAGTTGGACCAGCGTTCGTGCTTGACATGCAGACCGCGTGAGACGACGTTTCATCAAATCCGAAACTGGCTCAATGGGGGACAGATCCGGAGATATTGCTGGCCAGTTTAGTTGACTTACACCTTCTAGAGCACGTTGGGTGGCACGGCATACATGCGGACGTGCATTGTCCTGTTGGAACAGCAAGTTCCCTTGCCGGTCTAGGAATGGTAGAACGATGGGTTCAATGACGGTTTGGATGTACCATACACTATTCAGTGTCCCCTCGACGATCACCAGAGGTGTACGGCCAGTGTAGGAGATCGCTCCCCACACCATGATACCGGGTGTTGACCCTGTGTGCCTCGGTCGTATGCAGTCCTGATTGTGGCGCTCACCTGCACGGCACCAAACACGCATACGACCATCATTGGCACCAAGGCAGAAGCTACTCTCATCGCTGAAGACGACACGTCTCCGTTTGTCCCTCCATTCACGCCTGTCGCGACACCACTGGAGCCGGGCTGCACGATGTTGGGGCGTGAGCGGAAGACGGCCTAACGCTGCACGGGACCGTAGCCCAGCTTCATGGAGACGGTTGCGAATGGTCCTCGCCGATACCCCAGGAGCAACAGTGTCCCTAATTTGCTGGGAAGTGGCAGTGCTGTCCCCTACGGCACTGCGTAGGATCCGACGGTCTTGGCGTGCATCCGTACGTCGCTGCGGTCCGGTCCCAGGTCGACGGGCACGTGCACCTTCCGCCGACCACTGGCGACAACATCGATGTACTGTGTAGACCTCACGCCCCACGTGTTGAGCAATTCGGCGGTACGTCCACCCGGCCTCCCGCATGCCCACTATACACCCTCGCTCAAAGTCCGTCAAATGCACATACGGTTCACGTCCACGCTGTCGCGGCATGCTACCAGTGTTAAAGACTGCGATGGAGCTCCGTATGCTACGGCAAACTGGCTGACACTGGCGGCGGCGGTTCCCAAACGCTGCGCAGCTAGCGCCATTCGACGGCCAACACCGCGGTTCCTTGTGTGTCCCCTGTGCCGTGCGTGTGATCATTGCTTGTACAGCCCTCTCGCAGTGTCACGAGCAAGTATGGTGGGTCTGACACACCGGCGTCAATGTGTTCTTATTTCCATTTCCAGGAGTGTATATCATTGAGATTACACTAAGAGTGGTTACTATAGTGACGAAATAAACTTCCGGGGGACGGTATTACAAACTTTCTCTCTGTAAGGAAGACGTATTTTGGAGAATGTTGTGTCAAGTTGTATTTTTCAATGTATTATTTGTGTTTGTGAAGTCAACAATAATCTTTATCATTTCAATAATTTATGAGAAACAAAAACATCGATCCCAGACCACGTCCAGGGGATGAATTTTTCTGCTCGCCGTGCAGTTATGCTGGAGAAAGGAAGTTCATTATCAAACTACAACACAACTTGGCACAAATCCTGATATATAATATTAAATATATAAATAACATTGTATTTCAAATTTGACGACACATCATGGCGAAATAATACAAAATTATATTGAACTACTAAATGCATTTTTAGTAAATATCCATATTGCTTCTATTAATTGGGCAACAGATGTCCAAATACTCACTCGTGCAGTAGAGAGGAGCTGTAAGTTGCTAGTACTACTAAGTATGGCATCCATGTCTCGCAAGTACAGTGAAACCTCCTTAAACCGAACCAGTTTTACAAATACATTTTTTTTTTTTAATTTACGTCCTTTAACGTTGTCATATCGGACGATGAATGGAATGTGTGAAATGATGCTCAAATGGGTACAGGGTCCATGGGGCTTAGAATTACCCAACACTCGTATTTCAGGATAAGAGAAACCCCGGAAAAACCTTATCCAGGTAACTCGCGCTGACCGAGATTCGAACTCGGGACCTCTAGGCTATCGAGGCGGGCAATTTATATGTTGTTTAGCGCAGTAAATGAAGACATTGCTACTCTCAGTAGGTACATTACTTCAATTGTCTTGCCAGCAGGCAAATTGGAACCAGGCTGGAAGACAAACTTTGATAAAGTCATGGAAAAAGTTGTGGCCTGGTGTATGTGACGACAGAAAACAAGATCGAAGAATAAGAAAAAATAAGTGTGCAAGAAGATTTTATAGACATTTTTAAAAATATGAATGGCTGGTTCGATGTTGATGATGATGGAGGTTATAACCAATTACAGAAGAAGACATTACTGCATCATGCACTGTTACTGAAAATGAAAATGACGAGTATTCTGATGCAGACAGTGTTGATGAACCAGCTGTTGTTATGACCCACACACACAAACAGTAACAAACATAGAGAAATTGATGTTTTGTTTCGAGAGTCAAGACAAATGAACTTCTAATGTGAAAGCAGATGGGAGATAAGCGATACACTAATCTGAAACAGCAGAAGTTCACTGCTTTTTTACTACTGACTAGTTTGTAGTACAGTACAAGTACATAGACTGCTACAGTACATAGAGTTATGTGTTTTTAGGTGGAAGTGTGCCGACAGTAATTTCTCATTGTTTCGTCCATAAGTTGTTGATATGCAATCAATTGGGAGGATTGGCAACAGTGGCTAGTGAGGCCGGTGTTGCACGCAGCGACAGGAATGCGGCTAGGTGGGAAACTCAAGATGGAGACATTTTTAAAAGTGTTGTGGAGGGGGCGTGTGTTCAGTGGCGGCTGGGGTGCATACCTGAGAATGTTTGTTCAGGTTCTTTGTTGTCACTTTACCGTTAAGACCGTAAAACTGTCCACAGGTAGCCTGACATTTCACTCCCACTCCTCTACCTTCACTGTTTTAACAAATAATCGCCATGTGACGGCTTTGAAATTCAACTCTCTTTGAATAGACAGAACATAAAAATAACTAATTCATATTTCACGAAACTATAATACATCCAAATCCAGAAGTTCCAGGTTTTAACTTCCAGCAAGATAACGGGGATCCTTTCTCATCCTCCACAGAGTCTAGGAGTATGAGACATGAAAACCCAACGTTGAAGTTGTAAACGACTGAACATCGCAGTCGATCAGCAATTGTTTCAAAGCCGTCATGTTAAAGGCGGTGCACAAATGACAAAACAAATTTAAGTCTTTATTTTACAATTTCAAACCAATAACAAGTAATATCTGAGAATGGTTAACTCAAACAAATGTGTCAGACGCAATTGTATGCTTTAACAAGATCTACATTTGTTGTGTGGTAACATTTTGTTGTTTACCAGCTACACGAATGAAGAGCACCTCCGAGGACATTCCAACAAAATTCAGTACATACCTTTCATTTCTTGAAGATAACCTGAGATGTATGGCAATTTAATCGAAATAGTCATTTTTAAGAAAATCAAAACTTTCGTAACTTATTCCATTAAAAGTATAGTTTGGGGTGGAAGATGTTACCTCTTGGAAGATGCTGAAGTCGCCCCCTTTTCCAGTTATGATGTTCAGGATAATCAGGGGACAACAGGTTTTTAATCAGGAAACCTCGAAACGGATATTTCCAGTGAAACCTAGATATTAAATACCTTCCTACCAATATCTATGTAATAGAGAACGAACATCTGATCATTTACAACACAGCTACATTACACAAAGGGAATTGCGATAGTCAAATGTTTAATGCCGGCCTTGAAATTACATACTCTTTGCATGCAATTGCGTGCAACAACTGAATATCGACAAAGCATTGAAAATAAACTTTTAAAACCATGTACATTTATTTTACGTTTGTGCCTATCGTTTAAAGCCACCGCAGCTCAGTCGATAGGGCATGAGGTCACGGGTTCGATACACGGCTACGGGGAGTCTAACCAAGATATAAAACCCAAAGAAATATAATGGGACGTAGTATATTAATACATTGTAATACTTTCCAAAGGCCGTCGAAATTAAATAAAATACTTTCGGAAATAGGACTTTCCAGGCTTCAATATATTTTTACGGTATTATAATAAACATTCTTAATATAATTTTTTGAGAAAATAAAAGATTTACAAAGATGATCAAAGTTGCATCGCCTCTCTGGAAGGTGCCGACACGCCTGACATCTACCCCTAAAAGTTGAAAAAATCGGAACTACTTCTAAAACAACAGAAAGAGAACAGTTAAGACACGCATGTCCGTAAATACCGAGGTTGGGTAATAACGTTCCTCGCTGGCCATTTAACCCATCAAATGTGCAGTAAAGTAGGCTTTGTTACAGGAAGTGCTGGCACTCCCCCTCCAGACAGTAATAAACACTTCCTGTTGGTACCACTGCTGACTGACTCAACACCACAACCCAAACAATCCTTAACTTGTCAATTTGTTTCTAGTTTTCATTTTCTCAAAACATACACTAACCATTTTTATTGAAACATCAGACGATAAAGACATTTTCATGACAAACAGAAATACAATGTCTTCTGGGAAATCTTCATTCTGAATCATTTTTGTATAGTTTTCTTTAACTCGTGAACTAATTACTTTGAATGTTC
This sequence comes from Mantis religiosa, assembly GCA_030765055.1. NCBI lineage: Eukaryota > Metazoa > Arthropoda > Insecta > Mantodea > Mantidae > Mantis > Mantis religiosa. The sequence goes on along the minus strand of JAUKNK010000101.1, from coordinate 2,070,487 downwards.
AACACTTATTGCAATACTTGAAATGTAAGTTAACCATTGTCAAAACGTATTTGGTCGTGTACGATAAACTTGGAATTCGTTTGTCAACTGCCATGTCAACAAAGATGAAACATGTCATTAATACTTACGATACCAATAGAAAATTACGTAATAACCAACAGAGTTGTACCAATTTAGATTTGTCGTGAACTTTTACGGGGTTTTCAAGTATTGCAAAAAGTACTTGGCTAACCACGAATTGTAATTACTTATCTCATTTCGAATGCTTGGGAATCGTGAGGCCCAATATCACTCACAGTTCTTGGTACGCAATATACTATTTCAGTCGTGTCGTTGTCTATACGCAACTGCCATTCTCCAGTTAAACATCCAAGTAAAGGATTCCATTGTAAGTTTCAACGTAACGTCATTGTAAATATTTCTGCAACTGTTTATCGTAAATAAACTAAATGGAGCAGGCTTTAAACAAAGATGAAGAGATGGTCGTTATTTGCTGGCTTTGACCAGACAAAAATGAAGACTGGCTATTTAAGAGAGAGAGAGAGAGAGAGAGAGAGAGAGAGAGAGAGAGAGAGAGAGAGAGAGAGAGAGAGAGAGAGAGAGAGAGAGAGAGAGAGAGAGAGAGAGAGAGAGAGAGAGAGAGAGAGAGAGAGAGAGAGAGAGAGAGAGAGAGTACTTGAAATGTCAAACAAATAGCTCCTTAGCCTGACATAGAAACATGAACATAGACGCGAGGACTTTAACGTATGCAATGAATATGAAATTCGTTTTGCCACTCTCAATGATATAACCTCAACATAAAAATAAAATAACTACCTTATCATTGTTATTAAACATGTTTAAAATACGGCAGTGGGAGGATTTTTAATTAAATTTGTACTACACTATTAACATTTTACGAAACTACTTTTTCGAAACCTTCATAATAATTTAGTGCTTAAATATTCATATAGAACAGTGCTTTCCCAACTACAGTGACAGTTGATGCAAATCATAAGCTAATAACAACAATTAATAATTATTATATTATGGTTTTTCCACATATAAAGAAAGCAAAATATGTTATAGCCTACCTAACCTCACAAAGTCGACAGATAACATACTAAATAATATAAACACAAGTCTACCTTCACATTTCACTTCGTTCCCAATTTGCTTACAAATATATTTCCCTCAGTAAATTATCTTTGTAGGATTTATGCTTTTTGTCATAAAGACAACGATGGTTTTGAAATAAAATAATCAATTTCTCGTCAAATGACGCCATAACTCTTCTTTTGTTTCTGTGCAGTGCGATAGTGTTTTTTCTCTCTCTTTTGTTTAATCGCCAAACACAACATGAAAGCTTGGAGTTTACACGATTTGACGATAGCGTCGTTAGCGAAAATCATTGTGAATGACCATATTTATTAACCTGACAAACTTTAGTGTTGGCGTTGGGTTTGCGATAGCTTTTCTATTTGAATGGGGCATAAGGCGCATGAAGATAGATGAGGACCAAACGACCTTCCACGTAATCTAATCTAACAAGGAATATCTCCAAAATGATTAACCTTCGTATTTTATCAATACCTACATTTATTATGTGGAAAGATTTTGTCATCTCAGGAATAAATAACCAATGATTCTCGGTAAAAAGATTCCCTCCAACCGGGAATCGAAACCGAGATCTCCTAATCTCATCACTTTCTGCTCTCTAACAGTTATAATTTAACTCAGGTTTATTCTTCTTAGGAAGAAGTTTACCTTTATTAAACGAATTAATCACATGCTATGGTAATTTTCAAAAATTAGTACTACAGCCGCACTATTTGAGCAGTAATACACAAAACGGGTACACAGTTTTCTTCCTCTTTTTTCTGTTTCAGAAGAAGAAACTATAAACAGAATTTCAGTAAACATTTAAGTGGTGCATTAAAGCTTTCATCTTGAGCAATTTAAAATGCAACACAAAGCATATGCCATTTTTTTAAACTTCATTACGAGTTAGTATTGCAAATTTGAACAGATTTTAGTATAACTGATATGGTGTGGAAAATATTTAATGTACAAAAATGTAAGAAACATATGTTGCTATTGCATTACTTTTTCTGCTGTGTACAAAAAGTATTTATAATTTTGTGTTCCACCCAAAACTTTAAATGTCCACCTCTGTGATTGGTGGTGGCGTCTCTACCTTACGTTCAAGAGGTTCCGAGTTAGAATCTGTCAGGGTGAGTTGTCTGGATAAGGTTTTTCCGGGATTTTCTTTATTCCTGAAAGATAAATGCCTGATAACTCTAAGCTTTATATACTCCGGACTTATAACTTGAGAACGAGAAGTGGTATCAGCATCTTGCAAGTCTTTGAGAAAATCCATCTTAGATTATTATTTACGTAGAAAAGTTGTATAAATATTTAATATTCTGAGAAGTTAATCTATTTTCATGTTTTATGACAGGCAGCTATAGACGTGTGTTACGTAGTCTGAAGACGACAAAATTACCAAGACAGTTGTCGCTCGGGGCCTCCACCCCAGGCTGCCAGGTATACGTACGGACCACACAATAGCAAGAGGAATTCTTTTGTCACACGTTGGGGGAAAACCTCCCCATAATGTGACAATGTCACGTTCTTCCTCTCCCAGACAAATCAAAAACATACATACATACTTCCTTTTTCATATCTAATTACACATTTCTTTGTCATGTGTCTTCCAAGTCCTTCTGTTACACTAGCAACTTACCTACAACTCGAACAAAAGAATCCTTATGGCCGTCTGTTGCCCAAGTTAATGGAGATAAAGCTTGACACATTTCGATACAGCGATAGTCCGATGTTTAAACCTACTCCTCTCATGCAATCACGGAAAACAACGAGACTTTAGAAGAGTTACAACGTACTGAACAACTCGACGTAATGAAATTAAAATCTCGGAAATGGTTTATGATACAAAAAGTTTCTCGAAATTAATTGTGCGTTAAAGAGATGTATATGATTTTGTCATCTTGTGCTTGAATGCAAATTTAACTGCTATAATATTCACAAGAGGATCTCATAATTCCAGTATAGATTACATAAAATGCTTGAATCGTTATTTAACATTTATATGGTGTCTCAATACTCCGTATATAACGTTGTACTTGCAATTAACTACTAAAGTAACACTTTAATATTAAGGATGGACATGAATAAAACACAATCACTAGGGCTACACCGATTCTGTCGTATTAGGTATTAACCGTCGGACTTAGTCTACAAAGCCAAATGAAATTACAATTAATAAAGTAATAAGTGTTTAACGATTAGGGTAAGTAGGATAATGGTAATTTAAGTTGTACCAGAAGATAATACAGGACTGTCCACTTGCATAATACATTATTTTATCCCGTAGATACACTCAATTTATAGAAGATAAATATTCACTTAATGATTATACAACAGATGATATAAATGCCCGCCTCAGTAGCGTGTCTGCCTCACGTTCAAGAGGTCCCGAGTTCGAATCTCGGCCAGGGCGGGGGTTTCCCTTATCCTGAAAGACGAATGTCGAGTAACTCTAAGCTCTATGTACCCTGGGCTCATTTGAACATAATTTCACTCATTTCATTCATCGTCTGATACGATTTAACGTTGGACATAAATCACAAAAAAGTAATAAATTAAATAAGCAATAAGACACTGAATTGCAGCGAACTTCTGGAATAAGGTAGGTTATGTATGAATGCTAATTTTCTTTTTATTGTTGCTAGTTTCCGTAAACTAGTCAAATTGATTAAGTTTACGATGGACGTTGAGAACGAAATGCTAAAAGTATTAAATGAAGTAAATAGTTACTGCTTCTAATCCATTTGGAGGTAATGGTAATGTACAACAAGTTCACTTTCATGCAGTTAAACAATAAAAATGTATAATGTTACTGTTAAAAGGTTATGGAAATTTTGCATATTTGTTTACTTTATCCCAGCGGCTACCGCAGCAACGAGTGAATTTTGCTTACTATTCATAATAACTATCACTTGGGATTTAAAGTAGAGTTTTCTTATGTCGTTCCTCTATAGCAACGATGTCTATTACAAGTATATGTAAGCTAAATAACTGTAAAATTGCCATTATGAAAGTAGTTAATGCACAAATGCACGCACACACACGCATATATATATATATATTCACAAAGATATCACATAACCATCAAAACATGTGACTGTCATTTAAAGTCTACTATACATTCCCTTGTAACCATAAGGAAATATTTCTAGAAACGTTTGTCTCTAATGAAAGCGTTATTTATGGTTGGCTCAAACCAAAGTTGTTTATAAATTTGTAATATTGGTTAAAATTTGAAAAACGTTAAATGTTTGCTGTGAGTGTTCCACTACAATGGTCATATCGGCGGCCGTTCTTCTTTGGAACAGGAAAGGTGTTAACTCGTATTCGTTGGGTTTTAATCATTAGCTCAACGTACACATTCATACTTCCAGACTCTGGCGAAGATGAGGAATTATCTTGGTCGGAGAAAAATCCACACCCCACTAGCACCGACCGAGCGACAGGGCCAGCCAAATGTTTGCTGCAGTATAATATAAAAGTGATTGTGAATATAAATGAAGAACAAAAGACGAGCAGTTAGAGACGAAAAAGTTGATATGCAACTAATTATTAAGTGCTTACTATAGTAAAGGAGACACTACTAGAAATGTTCGCTATGAGGAAGGAAGACCTATTTCCGAGAACGTTAAGTAAAGTTGTATTTTTCAATTTATTAGCTTTGTTTGTGAAGTCAATAATCTTTATAATAATGTAAGTGTTATATTTCAATAATTTATGAACAACTAAAACAGACGAGATTGGATTGGACCTTGTTACGGATGGGGACCACCCTTGATCTATTGTTGTATATTTCACAACCTAGCACAAATAGTAAAATATTAAATATACATAAATTATTACAAATTGCGTCTCAACACGGAAATTGTAAACCGTAAAATAATATTATATTACAGTTGTAAAGGATGATACTAAAAAGAACTTCATGTGAAGTGCATTGCAGTCACTTTCGAGAGTACAAACAATTTCCAAAACTCATCCATGTACAGATTAGTTTGGAGGGGTGGAGGCAATTTTTCTGAAAATATCCCTGTACAATATTTGGAAACTTTTCTTTAATGAATTTACACCTTTTTATCGAGGGGCTTCAAAACGTATATTTTTGGGTGGAATACAACACTTGGTGTCAAGGAGGAGGTCGACTATATAAAAGTGAACTAGACTGGTGTCGAGCGACCCAATCGATAATGCAGCACGGCTCATTATCATGGTAATATCGTGGTGGGGGTAATGACCCGTGTAAATGAGCAGCACACACAAACCCCGTACCCTCCAAAAAATTCAAAACATTTTGTTTTGGTAGCATGACACTTGACCAACAATGGGTTATACCTCATAATCAGTTTTAGTGTGGACCTGACGTTTAATTCCCTTCTTAAACAATTCCGATATTCGGGTGGTTCTTCTTGGACCATCACTCACGTTTGCCAAAGAAGGTGTGGTTTCACCATAACAAATGCATCCCAAACCGCAAGAATTGCTTCCCCATCTACCATATTCACCAGACCTGGCTTCTTGTAATGTCTTGAAATGGCTCCTAGAAACATTTAGACCAAATTAGCGTCAACGTCGAAACACATTTTTTAAATTTACTTCCTCCAACGTTAACCCATATTGGACGATGAATGAAATGATGTTCAAATGAGTACAGGGTACATAGAGCTTAGAGTTACCAGACATTCATTTTTCAGGATAAGAGAAAACCTCCAACGTTAAGTCATATCGGACGATGAATGAAATGATGTTCAAATGAGTACAGGGTACATAGAGCTTAGAGTTACCAGACATTCATTTTTCAGGATAAGAGAAAACCTCCAACGTTAAGTCATATCGGACGATGTTTGAAATGATGTTCAAATGAGTACAGGGTACATAGAGCTTAGAGTTACCAGACATTCATTTTTCAGGATAAGAGAAAACCTCCAACGTTAAGTCATATCGGACGATGAATGAAATGATGTTCAAATGAGTACAGGGTACATAGAGCTTAGAGTTACCAGACATTCATTTTTCAGGATAAGAGAAAACCTCCAACGTTAAGTCATATCGGACGATGAATGAAATGATGTACAAATGAGTACAGGGTACATAGAGCTTAGAGTTACCAGACATTCATTTTTCAGGATAAGAGAAAACCTCCAACGTTAAGTCATATCGGACGATGAATGAAATGATGTTCAAATGAGTATAGGGTACATAGAGCTTAGAGTTACCAGACATTCATTTTTCAGGATAAGAGAAAACCTCCAACGTTAAGTCATATCGGACGATGAATGAAATGATGTACAAATGAGTACAGGGTACATAGAGCTTAGAGTTACCAGACATTCATCTTTCAGGATAAGAGAAAACCTCCAACATTAAGTCACATCGGACGATGAATGAAATGATGTACAAATGAGTACAGGGTACATAGAGCCTAGAGTTACCAGACATTCATCTTTCAGAATAAGAGAAAACCTCCAACATTAAGTCACATCGGACGATGAATGAAATGATGTTCAAATGAGTACAGGGTACATAGAGCTTAGAGTTACCAGACATTCATCTTTCAGAATAAGAGAAAACCTCCAACGTTAAGTCATATAGGACGATGAATGAAATGATGTACAAATGAGTACAGGGTACATAGAGCTTAGAGTTACCAGACATTCATCTTTCAGGATAAGAGAAAACCTCCAACGTTAAGTCATATCGGACGATGAATGAAATGATGTACAAATGAGTACAGGGTACATAGAGCTTAGAGTTACCAGACATTCATCTTTCAGAATAAGAGAAAACCTCCAACGTTAAGTCATATAGGACGATGAATGAAATGATGTACAAATGAGTACAGGGTACATAGAGCTTAGAGTTACCAGACATTCATCTTTCAGGATAAGAGAAAACCTCCAACGTTAAGTCATATCGGACGATGAATGAAATGATGTTCAAATGAGTACAGGGTACATAGAGCCTAGAGTTACCAGACATTCATCTTTCAGGATAAGAGAAAACCTCCAACGTTAAGTCACATCGGACGATGAATGAAATGATGTACAAATGAGTACAGGGTACATAGAGCCTAGAGTTACCAGACATTCATCTTTCAGGATAAGAGAAAACCAACATTAAGTCACATCGGACGATGAATGAAATGATGTTCAAATGAGTACAGGGTACATAGAGCTTAGAGTTACCAGACATTCATCTTTCAGAATAAGAGAAAACCTCCAACGTTAAGTCATATAGGACGATGAATGAAATGATGTACAAATGAGTACAGGGTTCATAGAGCCTAGAGTTACCAGACATTCATCTTTCAGGATAAGAGAAAACCTCCAACGTTAAGTCACATCGGACGATGAATGAAATGATGTACAAATGAGTACAGGGTACATAGAGCCTAGAGTTACCAGACATTCATCTTTCAGAATAAGAGAAAACCTCCAACGTTAAGTCACATCGGACGATGAATGAAATGATGTACAAATGAGTACAGGGTACATAGAGCCTAGAGTTACCAGACATTCATCTTTCAGAATAAGAGAAAACCTCCAACGTTAAGTCACATCGGAGGATGAATGAAATGATGTACAAATGAGTACAGGGTACATAGAGCTTAGAGTTATCAGACATTCATCTTTCAGGATAAGAGAAAACCTCCAAGGTTAAGTAATATTGGACGATGAATGAAATTATGTTCAAATGAGAACAGGGTACATAGAGCTTAGAGTTATCAGACATTCATCTTTCAGAATAAGAGAAAACCTCCAACGTAGTCATATCAGACGATGAATGAAATTATGTTCAAATGAGAACAGGGTACATAGAGCTTAGAGTTACCAGACATTCATCTTTCAGGATAAGAGAAAACCTCCAACGTTAAGTCATATCGGACGATGAATGAAATTATGTTCAAATGAGAACAGGGTACATAGAGCTTAGAGTTACCAGACATTCATCTTTCAGGATAAGAGAAAACCTCCAACGTTAAGTCATATCGGACGATGAATGAAATTATGTTCAAATGAGAACAGGGTACATAGAGCTTAGAGTTACCAGACATTCATATTTCAGGATAAGAGAAAACCTCCAACGTTAAGTCATAGCGGACGATGAATGAAATGATGTTCAAATGAGTACAGGGTACATAGAGCTTAGAGTTACCAAACATTCATCTTTCAGGATAAGAGAAAACCTCCAACGTTAAGTCATATTGGACGATGAATGAAATTATGTTCAAATGAGAACAGGGTACATAGAGCTTAGAGTTACCAGACATTCATCTTTCAGGATAAGAGAAAACCTCCAACGTTAAGTCATATCGGACGATGAATGAAATGATGTACAAATGAGTACCGGGTACATAGAGCTTAGAGTTACCAGACATTCATCTTTCAGGATAAGAGAAAACATCTGCAGATCTAATGTGATTGTAACATTACATAAACAAGAAATCATGTGAAATAGTTTGCACCGTTCGACAGTACAGAGTGACATTAACATTTTACAGAAACCAATATATAAATAAATAAAGAGTGGATCGCTACAGAAACTAATTTCTAGGGAACAAAGGCATGTGATGAAGAAAAACCCGCAAATTGTCTTGTTTGAAATTGCTACCTATCTAGAAGAACAGTATGGGAAACATCTAACATCGAAGACCATTAGACGATTCATATCAGTACACAAAATATAAGGAGATGTAGAATTTGAAATGAATATGTAGGAAAGGACAATGCATTTTGGGAAAAAGTTACATATTCGGATGAAAATAAATTTATTATATTTCGTAATTAGGGCCGAATCCTGCACTAGATCAAAATATACAAGCAACAGTTGAACATGAAGGTCTCGGGGTGTATAGCTGTGTCTGGTGTAGGGCAAATATGGCTACCTGGACATACTGTTTTAATTTGGCCCCGAAAAATCAACAGTATTTTATTTTATTATGTTATTTGCAGATTAAAATATTAGTATTCAGGAAAAATCGGTAAAAGTGGAAAGTGAACGAGATCAAGAAACAATTGAAGGTAATAATTGAAACAATTGAATAGGCTATAAAATGTAATTTGAAAGTTAAATTGTTTAAATATTATTTAAACAAAAAATTAAGTTAATTATGGTAATGAAAAGTGGTTCACGAAAGATGACGTGAACCAATGAGAAATTACTGAAGTATCATAGCAACGGCAAATTTAATAATTTGAGATTAGTCACAATTAGCGTCATTCTGTGTATGGACGTGGTCGAGTTAAGAAGCAAGACCTTACCAGTGTGAGGGAACTCGATTTCAAGTTAATACTGTTAAGGAAACCGACGTTTATAAAGCTATCTATTCATTTATGTTACGTGTTTTTTGTTAACTTAAGGTTGAATTAACCATTGAAATATTTAAAAGAAGTTCATTTAGTAAATCCGTCGGAGACCAAACTGGAGGTAGGGGTATTCATGCTTCGACTGCAGCATCCGTGGACAACATTTAAGGGAATTGCTCATCCTGAGACTCCGGATCTGAGCAAAAGCTCCGCGACCCGAAACATTGGCACCGTTCCCGAGAACAGGACGCTGCAGCATCCCAACCCAGAGATCCTGCAACAGGGTCGCCAAAATGCCAATGCCCGCCTCGGTAGCATAGATGGTAGCGTATCTGCCTTCGAGTTCAAATTTCGCTCAGGGTGAGTTACCTGGATAAGGTTTTTTCCGGTTTCCCCTTATCCTGAAAGACGAATGTCTGATAACTTTAAGCTCCAAGGACCCCGGACTCATTTGAGTATAATTTCACCAATTTCATTCATCGTGCGATATGCCTTAAGGTTGGAGGACGTAAATTACAAAAAAAAAAAAAAAAAAAAAAAAAATTACACACTGCACCGTCCGTCTCTTTGAATGCTCGGCCGCGCCGCCTCTATCAACAATAGGAACGCGAAGAAGAGTGCAGAGAAGCTCTGTGTAGGGGACAATGATCCTAACATACTGCAGAGATTGTCCCTCCATGCACACTAAACACACATGCAGGGCCAGCGAATCTCAACTCCAGTGAGCACCTTTGATGAGAGCTGGAAGACACCACATATCCAGTAAATGTCAACTAAAACAACTATTTGTGACAAAATGGCGTAGAAACGATCAAAAAGCTAGTTCACTCAATGCCCAAATGACAGAGAAGTTATTTGTTGAAAAGGTTGGCACACAAAATACAAGGAGGAAATATCTTAAGTTTTGTTTATACATACATACTAATGTTATGTTCATGTACGAATACTTAAGTCCATTACTGTACACACAAAGAAGGGTTAATATCTTCAATCTTGTAAAAATATCTTTGCAAAAGCGTCTGCCATTGGTCTTAGAATTTATTCTTATAACTGTCTTTGTATAAGAAATATTGGTTTACTTTCTACTGAATTGTCCCACATTTACAGTTAAAATATAGGCAAATAACACTAATTTAAGTGTGTCTATAGAAGTTTGCACTGCGCGGAGTCAGTTGTTTAAAACATTTGACTATCACGCGCCACGAAATGGGATTGAATGAAACGCAACTGTAGCCACCACCAAGTGCCTCATTTGACCGTTGGCTGGAGTTGTAATGAACTCGAGCACTAAAAAGGCTTCACTGCCACAAATTGGGGGAAGCCCCATATAAACGCTCCACTTGTCAAAGTCAAGTATCTACACAGAGCGTCAAACATTTTCCTGCGTTTGTTCTCGTTTTCCTGTTTCTCGGCCTATAATAAAACAACGGTTTGTAGACTCAATATGCAATGTGCTTGTCTTGGCTCCATATACGGACTGTCAATTTGTAATAACTGCGAAAATGTAAGTTTTAGAAAGAAAAAAAATGTGTGGCTAATTGTTGCAACAATAGTTCACACATTGTGTGATATCATTTCCATGTGTCTCACCTAATTTCAAGAAATCTGCATGGGACTAGGAGATAAATGTAGAATAAACAAGCATGTCTGTCACCTGTTTGTTTCTTCCAGTTCTGAGCTTTGCTTGAAGTTTCAGAAGTCTTTAAAGACTGTTTCCAAAAAGTTTAGTCATTTTTGAGAAAATCAAAATGTTCGAAGATGAAAAGAGTAGTTTGAAAGCGAGTTTATACATTGTCATCCAGTACAGAGCTATGTTTGAAGTTTAACTTTGCAGCTCATAGTTTAAAGTCTATTACAGAATACGTACCGAGCAGTTCGACACACACAGAGGACGTTTTGTTTACATCTGTGCATCGTGTAAATTGCACTTGTTTTTTAAATTACGATGTTAATGTAAATGGCTACTTTGTCTCTGTCGTCAGAACCTATACTAATTTGGCTTGTGATTTAATTTATAAATGTTTAGCAATTTAAACCCAGTTATATGTTGCAGATGATGGATACATTTGCTGCTTTTAAATTCGTGCTTTTTTTTTTAGCGATTTTCCGATAGTTAATTTATGAAAAATCTTAAGGGCTAAAACTTGTTCACTGGCTTACATTCTTCAGACATTCTGTAAGCTTCACTCGTGTTTTTTGTATTGTGTGACTTAACCACCACGATCAAATGTGGTAGAAGTGTCTTAGGTGCCCGCATCCGTAGCGTAGATGGTAGCATGTCTGCCTCACGTTCAAGAGGTCCCGAGTTCGAATCTCGGTCAGGGTGAGTTACCCGGATAAGGTTTTTTCCGGGGTTTTCCCTTATCTTTCAAGACGAATGTCGGGTAACTCTAAACTCCATGGACCCTGGACTAATTTGAGCATCATTTTCCCCAATTCATTCATCGTGAGACATGACTTAACGTTGGAGGACGTAAATTAAAACAAAAATGTCTTAGATTATGCCCAGAATATACTATCAAACTTCAAATACTCTTAATAACGTCGTCTTTGGTAGTGACTCCTAGCTTGCCACCTCATTTCCATTCTTCTGATATTTTCTGCTTTACAACTGAAAGTTCGTCTATAATTTCTAAGAAATCCTATCTCAGACCAAAGCAGCCTTCCTTCCCCTTGCACTTCTACAAATTTGCCTGAAAAAGTGCCGTCAGTAATATTATTATCGTACTTAATGCCATCTCACCCCAAACCTACGTGTACAACCCCTTAACATTAACATTTAACTCAACTTCAGAAATCATTCATAGTTAATTGCACCTTCTATATGTTATAATTTATTTAATTGATCCATAATTTAAATGTATCACACAGTCTGGAAAGTTGGTAACACTGATGACGCAATGTTTTAAGTAGCCGACGTCTCATCAGGTCGTAGTCTCACTTCAAGTATGGGGCTTATAATTAATAATATTACATTTAGATTAAATTTTCTTGTTAATCTCTTCCTAAGATTTATAAAAATGTATCTTATCAATTTACAAACATGAAAATATATAATTCAAAATATCCAGATTCGTAAGTGCTAGTCATATCTTGTGCTTGGATCAAGATTTAATGTGTAATATTCACAACAGGTTCTTTAAATTACTTAAAACGCTTTAAATTATGTTTATATAGTGTCTTAATACTACTTATCTACTTTGTGTAAAACAAATATCGTAATGGCCAACTTTACCGCATTCGGTGCATTAATTTCATGTAAATACACAACTGAAACTTCAAAACAAAGTTAATATTTATTTGTCGTATACATTTACCGTAGCATTCTCGCAATGTATCTAATGAATTTCTCTGATTTGTATTACTGATCTTCATCATCATGTCACTTACTGCCAACTTCTTTCATTCCTTGCTTTGACACAAAAATTCTAATAATTAAAGAAATGTTCATCATTAAATAGATTTGGTCGTCTGCCTCTAACAGAAACTTTTATATATCTCCTTTCGAGAAAATGCTGGCTTTCTTACGTTTTGTAACCATCGTTTTTTGGCTTTAAAAACACTATCAGTTGTATGTACTTACTGATGTCGACATTCTTCTTGAATGAGATGGTACTGAGGTCCATAGAATGTGTCCATAAAGAACTAGGTCTCTCTTTTACACTTTTCTTACAGAAATAACCTAGAAGAACCTTTCCATATACATTATCAATATGTTCCTTCTTGCACCACAGTTCAATTTATTATACACAGATTCATATCTTCGTTGGCATTATCAAATTAATAGCAGCATTTGCTGCAAATTCAACATTACTATCAGAATCAACCATTTTTGCAATAATATATATTTATATATTCCCCTAGTTTCCGCAGTTCTATACCTACTCTAATGATCTGGTTTCGTACATGGCCCTCTACATCCAATTACCCACTAGAAAACCTATACAAAGTTATACGTCTGACAACATTACAACCTCGTATTGTAATTTGATACGTTATGATACTGATATGCAAATAAGTTATAAAGTTGTATTTGATGTAACACTTTAATATTACAGATGGACTTTAACCACTTTATGAATAAAATACAATAACTAGGTCTACATAGATTCTCTCATATAGGTATTAGCAGCCGGCCTTGGTCTAAATAGCTCCATATTCCACAAAATAACATTACAAATCGTTTTATTACAGTATAATTAAAAAAGTGCTAAGCCTTTTTAATAATTAGGAAAATGTTGGATAAATCATTGTATTTATTTCTACACTCGCGTGTCAAACTTTCCACTCGTCCTCACTATCTACTGACATTATGAAAACACTTAGTTCATAAATGTAACATATAAAATGTATTATACTTGTCGGAAGTTCATCACAAATTCTGGTGTAGGTACTCATTTTCATTTTCACAGATAAGAGGTGACAAATATAAATTGAGAGTCTTTTTGTAAGCTATACATTAATTTTCATCAAGTGCTTAAGTTTATTTTAAACACATTTCTGATAAAAGACTATAGTTTTGTCTACAATCTGTCGATACTGATAAAGATTTGTTTTTAAAATGTCAGGATACGTATGATTTAAAATAAGAATCGGATAGCTCTTGCAGATTGTAAGGTTAGTTTTTTTTAATTTAAGTCGTCCAACGTTGTCATATCGGACGATGAATGAAATAGGTGAAATGATGCTCAAATGAGCCCAAGGTCCATAGAGCTTAGAGTTACCCGACATTCGTCTTTAGGGATAAGGGAAACCCCCGGGAAAAACCTTATCCAGGTTACTCACCCTGACCGAGACTCGAACTCGAGACCTCTTGAAGGTGAGGCAGATATGCCACCCCCGCGCTACCGAAGTGGGCAGTTTACATTCAGTTTTACGTATAAAATTTTGCCTAACAAGTCAAACGGAATTCATTTAGCAAATTAAGGTCGAAAATAAAGAGTAATGTAAGTTTCTGAAAGTAATACGTTAACATTTTAGCTAAATTCTACAACGTAAAAGTACGCAATTTGTCCAAGCAAAGAAACGATATGTTCCATCTACATGCTCTCTGCCACATCTCTTACAACGTGCCGGATCAGTTTAGACCATTATCAAGTTTGGTATTTACACAATTTTTATTTTTGAGTCACGCTCTTTACCTAAACAGTAGGCACACAGAGTACCTCAAAACGTGTATTTGCTGCGAAATCTCGGTGCCAACACAATACGCCAGACACGTGTAATGTTTAGCGAACACTCCTAACTGCATTATCATTCCTAAAAGCGAGAGATTTTAATGAATCTGTTTACAGCAGACAACTCGCTGTTCAACTGTTTTTATTGCATTCGTTCGTCAGCAGGGCGCTGTCCGAGGTTCTACCACACGTCGCAGGAAGTGCGATATCGTGCTATGTTTGCTTTCATACAGCTTCAACAAGCTACAACTTCAAAACCTCTATGTATGTTAGTGGCCATAAACTGTGTTTCACATTTCATGGTGCGATAGTCAAATGTTTAGTATCGAATCGCTATATACCGACCTTAAAACATCGATCTTTGCACGTTACAGAAATCACAGACAATTGACGAGCGCTTCGAAAACTGTGACAAAAACCTACTTGGAAATAGAAACCAATAACTCGAAAATGCCGAGGAC
Organism: Mantis religiosa; assembly: GCA_030765055.1. NCBI lineage: Eukaryota > Metazoa > Arthropoda > Insecta > Mantodea > Mantidae > Mantis > Mantis religiosa. The sequence continues at coordinate 2,055,460 of JAUKNK010000101.1, read as the reverse complement.
ACAAAAGAAATGTGTTACATTCACTTAATTTCTCTACACACTTTTCAAAAACTATTCTTATACACACTTATTCTACATTTATAGGCAGGCACAAAAGGAATAGAATACTCGTACAGCACATGTCAAGTCACAGTCAAGTGTTTCAAAATTCCATTCTTTTCTTTTCTTTCTTTCCTATTTAAGAAAATTACTTGAAAATTCAAACAAATGACAATGATTATCTCGGAAATGGTTCATTCCACACAACGTGCATACTTTAATAAACGTGCTACATTTTATTAAGAGTTTGTCTATATCTTATAGAGTGTGCAAGGGACACTCCCAGAGATAGACATTTAATTTGTCCTGTAAATATCTTAATCATAGAGTATTTTTATTAAAATGGTTAGAGCCGTTTTTGAGAGGAAAAAAAAAATTCTGTTAAAGAGTAGTTTGTAGTAACAATTTTCTTTGAAAGGTTCTGAACAAGAATGTATAACCATAGATGAAATTATAAAACTTAGTTTTTACGGAATGTTTTCAATATTCCGTGTCATGCTATTCTACCACATTTGCCACTTTTACATTTCATGCAAATATTTTAATATCTTTAGAGAAAATCATCCTTTTTATATTATGATATGAGGTGTTGTATGACGCAGAAATTACCATTTTGAAATAATAGTTACAAAATGATTCAAGTACTAACAAACAAAATTTGGATTTTAGAATGCTTCTTTCATGTTTTTAAAATCTTTACATTATTTTTTAGATAAAAAAGTTTCGTTAACATTTTCCATGTAAACGTCAGTTTTTTGTGCCAAGCACGATGAATCGGGAGGTCCATGGACATACGCTCCACACTCTCGGCTCCTTAGAGCGGACGCCGTCTCCTCTCGCCTCATCCTTCCTCCTTTGGGGTATAGGTACAATAGAGCAAGGTTGGTAGCGTAGTCCAGTGCAGTTTGGGATGAAGGAATTTGTTTTGAAGATCTTCAACAATGGAGGTATTTTACACGAAATTTGGTATTTAACCTACTTTTTCAGTTTACAGTTAAGTTGGACACAGATACATGTGCGCGCCTTTTTCTAATACATTCTTAATGCTTTCTTAGAAAAAGTTGAGCGCATGTGCGTGCAACGGAACCAGAAAAATGGCTCTAAGGATATTAAAGTCATTAAGGTGTTTAAGATATTTTCATGACGAATAAAGTGTACACCAGGCGAGTCTTCTGCCCCTATTTATTGTGGTCTATGCAACCCGCAGTTTATAGTCTAATGTGAAAGCATTGACCCTTTTAGCATAAAAACCAATATTGCAGCTCTGTTCTTCTATTCGGTACTCTAGTCACGCAGTCCTGAATGAGGAACAAGAAGCTGCGAAAAGCTTAAATAAACGGGTTTTCCTGCGTAATACTAGCAAGGTGATAAACGAATGCTTTCCTAAAGGGTACCAGAGAGTATGTGGCAGCTGGCAGTGTGGGTTAGCTTGATGGAATGTGGTGATACGAAGGCTAGGTTCGAAATGACGTCTCATAGTTTCGTTCCCCCCCCCTTTTCTTCTAATTTTTATTGCTTGTATTTTAGTTACTAATTTGTTTATTGTTGCTATTGGTTCACTTGTAAGCCAAAGACAAAAGAATTACAATCCGATAATTATGGACCTATAGGGATTTGCTCGTCAGGTAGTTAAGGCTCTTGACTTTTAAAGGGTAACCATGTGCTATCTTTATCTTTCATTGGGGATCATGTTTAACTAACATGTGTACGGTATATGTGTTGTAAACCATGTTCCGTAGTTGGCTTTCATTTTTAGCAGAATGTCTAAATTGTAATTGTCAGAATGTCATTAAATCTAATGTCTTTTGTTTCATGCTTATATCGTATGTTTCACTTTGCATTTGTGGAATGTTTGAAACTTGCTTAAATGTGTCAAGCACAATACCCACCATAGTAAAATATCTACTAGGAATTACACACTTAACTATCTGCCAGCGGAAAGCATAGCTATTATTGTATTTTCTAAACACCTATGATATTATAAAAGTGTTATTTGTAGTACGAGGGCTGTTCAACAAAGAATGACCATAATTTTTCGCACTAAAATTCAATCTTATTACATTCTGTTAGGTTAATGTGAAACAAACACACCGTAGCAGTTTCATTGTTGGTACTCCTGGTGAGAACCAGGCAAGTTCAGACATGTTCAGTATCGCCTACCGCTGCAATGGAGGTAACATGCAGTTAAAGTTGATGTTAGAGGAAGATCCGGAGTTTCTTTCAAACGTAATCACTGCTGATGAAACTTGGCTACATCATTTTGATCCTGAGAGCAAACAGCAAAGCTCAGTGTGGAAATCTCCTTCATCACCAACCCTCCAAAAAGCAAAAGTGGTTGCTTCTGCTGGGAAAGTTATGGTCATCTCATTCTTTGATATTCATGGAATGGTTTATCAGCATGTTGTACCTGCACACACATCAGTAACTGGACAATACTACAGGGATGTCCTGAAAACATTGCCAGTCCATATCAGACGCAAAAGACCACATTTCCGTGAAGTAGGCTGGATGTGCGGCCGCGTATTGCCAATGTTGCTGCTGAATATCTTGCAAAAATCAATGTGAAGTGCATCCCTCACCCTCCCTATAGTCCGGATTTAGCCCCATGTGACTTTTTTCTATTCCCTAACTTGAAGAAACGCCTTCGTGGGAGGCATTATCCATCATCAGAAGCAGTGGTGAAGGCTGCGGAGGCGATTTTGAAGGATCTCTCAAAAATGGTTTCCAGCATGTCTTTGAAGACTGACAAACGCTGGGACAAGTACATCACATTCAGGGGAGACTATTTGGAGAAGGACCATCAAAATTATGAGGATGAGTAAAGGTACGGGGTCAAAAGAATTGTGATCATTCTTTATTGCACAGCCCTCGTATAATATCAAATTACAGGCACAAAGATTTAAAACAAAGGGTAATAAAATTTTTGAGCTAATCACGAAGGATTTGAACCCAACTTGGAGAGGCAGAGTGGTGAATTAACCTGTATGATAGCATTTAGCCAACGCTACATTGTGCTTCTGCACGAATAAGTAACCACAGATCTCATCACCCACCTCGACACTTAATACGCTTTTTACAGCTTTATACAGCGTTTTGAGCTCGTTTTGGTAGTTCTAACACAAATAAAAAAGTGCATCTTCCATTACAATTACTGTATGAGTTAAAAACTGTCTTAATTTGTCACAGAAGTGAAAACTATCTACCTAATTCTTAGCATTTTTGACATGGCTGTACAATGAAAACAAATGCTGGCTGAATATTTAAATCCAATTGGTCCCACCGTGTAGATCTGCCATTTTGTGTTCTAATGTTTTTGTCAACTGATGCATGTGATAGGCTGTTCCTTCAGGAGCATGTGTGTGTGTGTGTGTGTGTGTGTGCGTGTGTGTGTGTGTGTGTGTGTGTGTGTGTGTGTGTGTGTGTGTGTGTGTGTGTGTGTGTGTGTGTGTGAAGATCTATGCTAATGAATAAAAGTTTGTAAACTCTCTAAAATTATTACTGGAGCTCTCTGTGTCTGGGTATGAAGTTTTTGGAATCAAGTTACATAGTGATTGCTTTTTGTCCCATACATCACTTATGCACTGAGTCACTTAACCATCCTCAAACTGTTGTGCAAATCATCCATTGGAAGATATTCAAGCACGGCATATGTCACATATGTAGCTTAGCATGATGCATAAATTCAAAAATAAATAGGGAAGGTGCTGCTCATTATGGGTGACATATTTTATAAACGTAAGAGATAGAAAAAATCTTAATAATCCAAAATATACCTCTTTATAAAACACAAATTGAATGTTCAAGTAGACTAGCAATTGTCTGTGGTTATCCATTTGTTGTCCTCTTGGCCGTACAAAGAGAACACAATATCAAAGCAATCAGAATTGACTAAAACTTACGTCTACTGTATTCCCGTTCGCAGTATAGTACGTAATAAAACCACCCCAAAAAGTCTATCTCAGTAAACGAGAAATAAATACAAGAATGCGTAGAGAAAGTAACCCCAAAGTTGCCCCTCCCCTACCGCACCCTGTACTGGGGGAGTTAGTTGGTCAGTGGACCACCCTCGACCCAGCAAACTTGTTGACCGTCATAAATTTGGTTTACAGCGCCATTAATGTAGGAATACCGTAACAGGCCACCAGGTCGTCGTCTCGTTTTTATTACTTTAATAGCCTAAGGCAGTGTGTGCGTGTTAATTTTACTACTGGAGTGGCGGGCGTTTTACACAAGTATTCCAAACTTAACAATGTGGCAACACTGCGACACGTGCAGTTGGCAGCACCGAGTTCTGTCGCATCCAAAACAACGTTTACTGAGTCAGCTGAAACATTTCTAGAAAAGCCGTACATCGTACGTAGTCTGCGTACATCGTAATTATATTATTTAAAAACTTCTAATAATAATAGCACAAATAAATTTATACCAAACCAATACTAAACAAGTATGTACATACAGTAAAGTTTAACAATAGAGTTAATAAGAAAAATTGAACGTGTACAATTATCTGTGACATAACTGGACATGGCAAATTTTCAGCTTACTTATTTGGATTCCAAATCAAATCCACATCTGATTGTATTTGGGCAATCATCAAGATGTCCCTCACATTTTATTTGATTGCCTGTTTTTTTGTTTTGAAAGATACGAACTTGAATTATTGCTTCAGTCCTTAGATTACACTTTCTCAAAACCACTTACACATATTCTGATGAATTACAAAACTTATCAATATTTCATGGCTTTCTTAAACTAAATATTTCTTAAGCTAAAGGATTCATCTTGATGTTTACTGTTTGTCAGCTTGATATTGAATTTTGTTGTTTTTGTAAATTGTATTATATTCATAAATTTGTAAACTATATTCCTAATATACCTTTGGGTAAAATATGAATAAAAAATTGTATAATAAATAAATATGACAGAAGGATTGAACCACGATTTATTCTGTTAGTAGGTATCATTCCAGAATGAGAGGAAAGGCCGAACTAAACAATATCCTTTTAACTCGTGGATTATACATAACTACTTTTTAGAAGTCGTGGATTAAATTGTTTTACATTTCTCGCGATCATGATATTCATTTGTCTTGCGTAGCAACAGAGTTGGCAACATGAAAATAAAAAATTCCACATAGGAGACAGTGGAAGTACCAAAACTACGAAAATAACGCAACAAACGTGTAATTAAAGGCTAATAAATGAAATACAAAATTATGAATGATAAAACATAAATAAATATAGTTGAAAGTTTAATTATTTGAAGAAAGGATGTTTATGGAAACAAATAAAGATAAGCAGTTAAACCTTAGCGTTAGAACTAGAATGTGCTGGCTACCAGTTCTTTTGTTTGCCGGTTTATGTAGAAAATTACAATTTATATTCTTTTGTTACATCTTTCTAACATTCAGATGTTCCTTTATTTTTTTTTGTTTATTTATTTGTTTATTTATTTATTTTTTGCTGATGTGATAGTAGATGTTTTATCTGGAAAATTATGTATAAATTAATGTAAATATTATGCCACGTTGTATGTGAGTAAATGTCCTATGTAGCAACCTCGATACTGCGATACAACATTCACAGTTTATTTATGTATAGTATACCGTAACGTGTGTGCATTCAGTAACTACCCGATTTAGAAATGAACTCGCTTATGTCACAGCATAGGGATACGTGCTTCTCTAAGCATTCCTCAGAGAAATTGTCCAGCTCTAAGAAATACGGCCCTGACTCGACGATGACGTCCTCTTTTGATCTACATTTTGTTCTGGTGAATCATTTCTTTATGTTCGGGAAAAACTCGCAAGGTTCGAGGCCGGGCGAATATGTGTGTGGGGGCAGCATTAGTGCAGTTTGGTGTAGACATCACCGGGTAATGTGCTAATGCGAAGTCGTGGGGCCGTGCAACTTTTTGCCAATACTTCAACGACGTATTGTCTAGTAATCATGGTTCCTTACATTTTATTTACGTCCACCAACGTTGTCATATCGGATAATGAATGAAATAATACTCAAACGAGTACAGGGTACATAGAGCTCAGAGTTATCAGACATTCATCTTTCAGGATAAGAGAAAACCTCCAACGTTAAGTCATATTGGACGATGAATGAAATTATAACATCCTTGGCATCGCCAATGGGATCGTCTTTGTAGCAGATTAACCGGAAGCAACACACTGTTTCGATTGTTACTTGGATTCCGTAGTATAATGACGGATCCAGGTCTCCAACGGTCACAACTGAACGCCAAAACTCTAAGATTTCACTTAAATGTTATAAATACAGTTTACAAGTTGAAAGCCGCGTAGCTCAAAATGACTCGACATTCAAATGTCTTATTCGTGTAATACGGCCTAACTTCTCCGTTTTCCCACTTTCCCCTCCCTGTGTTCGATATACACTCTCTGGAAAAAACAGACTCTGCTAAGGCTGTTCAATAAAGAATGTTCACAATTCTTTTTTGACAACGCACCTTTACTCATCCTCATAATTTTGATGGCCCTTCTCAAAATAGTCTCCCCTGAATGCGATGAACTTGTCCCAGCGTTTCTGTCATTCTTCAAAGACATGCTGGAAACCATTTTTGAGAGATCCTTCAAAATCACCTCCGCAGCCTTCACCACTGCTTCTGATGATGGATAATGTCTCCCACGAAGGCGTTTCTTCAAGTTAGGGAATAGAAAAAAGTCACATGCGGCTAAATCCGGACTATAGGGAGGATGAGGGATAAACTTCACGTTGATTTTTGCAAGATATTCAGCAACAACATTGACAATATGCAGCCGTACATCCAGCCTGCTTCACGGAAATGTGGTCTTTTGCGTCTGATATGGACTGGCAATCTTTTCAGGACATCCCTGTAGTATTGTCCAGTTACTGATGTGTGTGCAGGTACAACATGCTGATAAACCATTCCATGAATATCAAAGAATGAGATGACCATAACTTTCCCAGCAGAAGCAACCACTTTTGCTTTTTTTTTTGGGGGGGGGGGGGGTTGGTGATGAAGGAGATTTCCACACTGAGCTTTGCTGTTTGCTCTCAGGATCAAAATGATGTAGCCAAGTTTCATCAGCAGTGATTACGTTTGAAATAACTCCGGACCTTCCTCTAAAATCAACTTTAACTGCATGCAGACCTGCATGTTCAGGAATCAACAGTCTTGGAAACCATCGCGCACAAACACGTCTCATGTGTAATCTTTCTGTCACCAACGTGTGGGTGGCACACAATGAAATGTTTAGTATTTCAGTAAGTGATCTTAGGGTAATTCGTCGATCCTCTCTCACAATGGCAGCAGCATTGTTGATGTTTTCTTCCGTAAGAGCAGTAACTGGAGCACCGGGTCCACCTTCCTTTGAAATTGATTGCCTCCCATTTTTAAACATTTTAAACCACCTTCGAGCTGTGCTGTAGGGAAGAACATACTCGCCATAGGCCCCCTGTAATATTGTATAGGCCTCGACTGAAGATTTGTTGAGACGAAAGCAGAATTTCAAAGCCGCATATTGTTCCTCGCGTGTTACCTTCATTGCAACGGTAGGCGATACTGAACATGTCTGAACTTGCCTGGTTCTCATAGGCAGGAACCAGGAGTACCAACAATGAAACTACTACGGCGTGTTTGTTTCACATTAAGCTAACAATATAATAAGTTTGAATTTTATTGCGAAAAATTATGACCGTAAAAAATATATGAGAAAAATAAGTAAAAAATATATAAGTAAAAAAATATATGCACTGAGAGGTTATAGACAAGCATGTAGGAGAACAAGAATAAGAAACATGGTCATCAGGATTTGAACTCATGTTGGTCTACTTATGAGACACATGCGTTTTACCGCTCGGCTACAATACATACGGCCAAACCGCAACACAACTCCATATCTGTCACACAGCTTTGAAATGAAGCTAGACAGGTATTAAAGCGCATATTGTGAACGCAGCGTCTTGAATGCTTCAGATGTTTTCCGTGTCAAACTTTGTTTCTGGTAGCTGTTCATTTTTTTTTCCCTTAGTCTGTATGTTCTTTGAAGGCTGATAAGAGACTTCTGTAAAGCATTACTGTTATAAAAAACAAAATTGAATTTATGATTTTAGCAATTAAATACAAGATTTATTATAAAAAGAAAATTTTTGCGACAAAATATGGAATATGTAGTAAGCTTTGATTCTAAAGAACTACGGTTTCTAAATTCCTTTACGATACACGTCACATGAAACTTGATTTTCACTTTTTCAAAAAAGAGAAACAAACAACACCCTTAAAATTAACGATACAGCACGTAAAAGGTATGTAGATTCAACTGCTGATAAAAATATCAGCAAGCTGGTTGTAAAAATTAAAACTTTGAATGGGTAAACAATATAAGCTCGGCCAAAGAGGGCACGCTTCCATTATTTCCAAAATTGGAACAGAAGTAACATATATATGAATAGAGGAGAAGTGCACGCATCTTTTGAACAGTATACGCATGTTCATTTTCGGTGAGTGCTATTAGACTGATGTATTCAGAGTGGTGAAGAGCCTGCAGGGTCAAAGGTCTACTTCCTGATACAGTCGGCAGTCCAACTGTTTCCATGCTGATCAACTAAACATGGTCACCACAAAATCAGTACACGTACCTAAATTCCTAATGTACAGGAAACAACTGTTTCCATGGTAACCAACTTGACAATTACTACACGTGGTCAGTACAGAAACAGTTCGTGTTATAGGAAACAACTGCACTATGTTAACTGCTTCTATTGCAACCAACTTGAGAATTACTACACACTTTTGGAGCTGTTAACTATGAAAACTCGCAGGAAGTAAAGTTTGAACACAAAGGCAAGTATTTCAGATATCGCCCAACTTGCGGCGCTGCACTGCCTGGTAACGAGGAGAGAGAAGCGTCTAACAAATGAATAATGCATCAACTTTGTCTGAATGAACAACTGCCACTCGGAAATTCACAACAACGACCCAACTTGAGGCACAAAAACAAATACGTAGTACGGGGAATAAATAAGGAGGACAGTTGAGTACCCCGTGACGTAAGTGTGCCCAGATTACACGTCATTTCTTTTCGTACCAGTTTGTCACCCTTCTGTTAATTGAGTTGCTCTGTTGGTGGTCTGTAACAGTGTTGCCAAACCGTACGTACCTATATATCCGATTCACATTTTTATGACACTTTAGTTTTCTATGTATTACGCATTAAACAAGATAAACCTTCACAAATTTCGTTGCCGGTACAAAAGAAATACAGGAAGTTGAGGTGCAAAAAATAGAACTCTCGGTTTGAGATACTAATCTCTTTCTAGAACATTACGGAAAAGATAAAACGCCAACTATGTATGCTAAAGGTGGTAAATCTCAAACCAACAGCAATAAATCTCCTGGAAAGAAGTTGATTAAAATGTGGAAGAAAAAATAAAGAATGAAAAACGCCCGTCCTAGTATTTTAGTTAAGTTTTTGTTTACAGCTTACCGTTTACAAATTCTTGTTTTATTTAAATGCTGTTTAGGCCCAGTACTATATCTGTAGGATGTTGGATTTGAACTATAATTCAACGATTTTAATTATTCCATAATGATGTTAAAATAAGCCCAGTGTACATAAAACTTAAGAGTTACCCGACATTCACCTTTCCCAACAAGAGAAAACCTTATCCAGACAACTCAAACTGACAACCTGAGGCAGACACGCTACCACCAATGCTTCAGAGGCGGGCAACTAAGGTAAAGATTACATTTGTTTATTAACAAAGTTTTAAACGAAAACTGTGTCATAAACGTTCATAGACGATAAACGTTCGGGAGTCCAAAAACTGCAACTACCAACGAAAACATCGCCAAAGTTCCCCAAATTGTGCTAGACGACCGACGATTTAGAGTTAGAGAGATAGCAGAGGCTATGAACATGCCAAAAGTACGTGTTTGTCACATATTAAATCAACATTTAGACATGAGAAAGCTGTCCGCGCGTTGGGTGCCGAGTTTGCTCATGTTAGACCAAAAACGTGTTTGAATAAACATATCCAACGCTCTGTTGGTGCATTAAATCCGAGTTTTGGCGTCGATTAATTATTGTAAATGCACCTTGGATACACCTTATACGCCCGAAACAAAAATACAGTCCAAACAGCGGATTGCAAAGGGAGAACCGGCTCCAAAAAATAAAAAAATAAAAACGGCTTTTTTTCGGCTAGGAAAGTGATGGCGACTGTTTTTGGGATAGCCATGGAGTTATTTTAATCGATTATTAAAACAAAAAGCATTACAGGAGCATACTACGGATCATTGACAATCTGGAGGCAAAACTTGCGGAAAAACGGCCACATTTGCAGAAAAAGAAAACCCTGTTTCACCAAGACGGGTTTCACCGTCTCACACCTCAGCGACTGCAATGATGAAAATCCACGAATTACAGTTTGAACTGCTTCACTCACCAGATCTAGCCCCAAGCGCCTTCTTTTTGTTCCCTCATCTGAAAATTGCGCTCGGAGGGCAGAGATTTTCGTCAAATGAAGAGGCAATCGCTTTCACGAACAATTATTTTGCAGAGAAAAAAGCCGAGTAGAATTTGGACGTGTTACAGAGATGGGAGTATCGCTGGGAGAAGTGTGTAGAGTTACAAGGAGACTGTTGAAAAAAAAATCTGAAAAAATGTCTTGTGCCTTTATTAGGTCTGAAACTTTTCAGGCCACCTATGTAGATAACAAGGAACGAGAGCTTTTACTGGATTAAAAACAGTCTCCATAACAATTCAGGAAAAGTTATGTCATGTAAAAATGCTAAGTATAATAATAATAATAATAATAATAATAATAATAATAATAATAATAATAATAATAATAATAATAATAATAATAATAATAATAATAATAATAATAATAATAATAATAATAATAATAATAATAATAATAATAATAATAATAATAATAATAATAATAATAATAATAATAATAATAATAATAATAATAATAATAATAATAATAATAATAATGGATTTGAACCCACCAGATTCAGTTTGTGTCGCGCAGTGCAGCGCAAGCAATTCTCCTACTATTATCGCACACGTCGGTAAGTACTAGTTTTATCGTCCACAGAGTGTAGCAGCGTACCGAACTCTGTGCAATATGAAAATGTAAAACAAACCGGCAGGGGCAAACGACGCATTTACATAATCGCCTGGTGCTAGTTCCATCCCCATATCCTGGCTACAGGACGCGCCGGCAACAAACAAAAGCTAGTCAAGGCCGCAATAAATTATGTTGGCGTTATTCAGATTTCATCTCCTACCTGGCCACGACTGGCTATGTTTCTGCACTCTTCTGCGCCCTTACCATTTCATGGCGATTGTTTCAACAAGACGCTGGTACCTCCGACGTTATTTATGAAATTATTATCTATATAATTATCTAGAAGGTCTTCCGTATTCCTAACAAGGGAAAAAAAAGGATACTGTTTTTCATGCAAACGAATGTGGAAAGGGAACGACGGTCTTAACCTTCTCCCGACAGTCCTCCAAATTCTGTAAAATGGGCGGTTTTTGTTTTCCACAAAAATGAATAAATTTTCATTAAAATATTGCATGTTTCATGTAAACGATTAATAAGAATGTCCTCAGAAGTCTTCGTCATTCTGAATGACTTGTGTAAATAGTAATCCTAATAGATACCAATAAATAAATAAGTAAATAAATCATACTACACCGAAATGTACATCTTATTAAAACACACAATTATTTCATATATTGTTGTTTTCGGGACATTACTTGTTTTTATTTTACAGTTTCAAATACTTATTCCACGTCGTGGCTGAGTGGTTAAGACACTTGACTCTCACCACTGTCACCCGATGAGAGCCCCAATCAACTCCAAAGTGAGATTCGCCGTAGACAACACAGCACCGGGGCGGGTTTTCTCCGGGATCTCCGATTTCTCCACGAATTGCTCCATTATCATCTTTCGTTTCATCCAATGCGCCCTCATTTCATTCATTTCCCTCCCTCTCAATCATCCTTGGATTTCTCTTTCTGTGGCTCCCTCACCCGACTCCTAAACTGGCATAAAGGGTAGAGGAACATAAATGAACAAGACTGTCCTATGTCAAGAGAAGTAGAAATACTTACAGCTTTCTCAAATTGGAAATCTTTATTCGTGTTTTTTTTTCACCTGCTGTTCAGGAAGATCTGTTGAGTAATTTTTAAAAATTACAGCCTACTCATATTCTTCTATTCAAATTGTGCCTACATTCACAATAACGCTTATTTCGATTGACGTGAAGTGGGTGTAAGAATAATATGTGCAAAAGTGAAGAGAGAAACTTACGGGGCTGCAAAAACATCAGATATACATATATTCTATGTACTTCATTAGAAAACCCTTTCCACAAACAACTGCATTATACCAAGGATATGGCGATAGTCAAATGATTAACAAGTGCCGGTCATTAGATTACATACTCTTTGCATGCAATCACAAGAAACATCGGCAAATTTTGAACAATTCGAATGGGATTATGGCACAAAAGTCTTATCTGAAATAAATTGTGTACACAGAGAAACAACACAAGCACTAAAGCTTGTTGTCAGGTTAATAAATAAGACCATTCACAATGATTTTCGTTGATATGAACATTATCGCCAGACTGTAACACAAAACCTTGTAAACCCAAGCCTTCATGTTTGTGTTTGGCGATTAAACAAAAGAGAGAGAAAAAACACTACCGCACTGCCCAGAAACAAAAAAGAAGAGCTATATTATTTTATTTCAAAATCATCGTTGTCTTTATGACAAAAAAGCATCAATCCTACAAAGATAATTTACTGAAGGAAAATATTTGGAAGCAAATAGCGAATGAACTGAAATGTGAAGGTGGACTTCAGTTGTTTAGGTATATGATGTTATTTGTCGACTTTGTGGGGTTAGGTAGCGTTTAACATATTTTGCTTTCTTTATGTATGGCTAAACAGTATTTATTATATTTACACCAATTGTCATTGTAGTTGGGAAAGTACTGTTGTATATTAATATTTTTAAGTGCTAAATTATTCTGAAGGTTTCGAAGTGTAATTTCGTGAAATGTTAATTCTGTATGTAGTACAAATTGAATTCAAAAACATCCCATTACTAGTGTTTTAAAATTTTTATAAAGACTGACAAGGTGGTTATTTTATTTTGATGTTAATTTTGTGTCATTGTGAATGGCAAAGCGAATTTCATGTTCAGTTAATGTTAATGGGACTTTACAGACGTCTACCTTTAAGACCTCGTCTATCGCTTATACAAAGTATAAAGAAGACATCTGAGGCCATTCCCTGCAAAGTCGAAATATACATTTCATTTGTCATTTAGATATCTTAAACACGTTTATACAATTTTGAGAAACTCTTCGTTTTTATTTGTGCTGTCCGGGTACACGTTTTGTTTTTGTTATTTCTGTAACGAGCTGTTGGGTGTATACGGTAGAGAAGTTGAAACGTTGTCATTGCCATCAACAACCTGTTGATATCGTCTTGGTTCGAGTCCAGGAGGACGCGCACGTGCCAGTTCAGACCCCAGCAGCACGGTAACTATGACAACGCACACGACAGGAGTACACTTCCGACCCCTGAAGTGTGTCGGGGTGCAAACCCGCAGCCTGTCTTGAGTGTCAGCCTGTGTTGCCAACCTCTGGAACAGAAACAGTCGCTAGTGAAAAATATCTTGTCTAGGTATCAAACTAGAACGTTCCGATTGTAAACAAATGAGAGCCCACACACGTTTACTGACACTGAATAGTTATGTAAATAGATTGCGCGGAGTAATACAAAGGTGCGTTACTTACAGCGAGTCTAGTTCCCCCGATCGCGGTGGAGGACATGGCTTCCTACAGAAAGGAAGTAACAACTAGGAAGTCGCTATTTTATACTACGAGGGCTATTCAATAAAGAATGATCACTTTTTTTTTGACAACGTACCTTTACTCATCCTCATAATTTTGATGGTCCTTCTCAAAATAGTCTCCCCTGAATGCGATGTAATTGTCCCAGTGTTTCTGCCAGTCTTCAAAGACATGCTGGAAATAATTTTTGAGAGATCCTTCAAAATCGCCTTCGCAGCCTTCACCACTGCTTCTGATGATGGATAATGTCTCCCACGAAGGCGTTTCTTCAAGTTAGGGAATAGAAAAAAGTCACATGGGGCTAAATCCGGACTATAGGGAGGGTGAGGGATGCATTTCACGTTGATTTTTGCAAGATATTCAGCAACAACATTGGCAATATGCGGCCGCACATCCAGCCTGCTTCACGGAAATGTGGTCTTTTGCGCCTGATATAGACTTGCAATGTTTTCAGGACATCCCTGTAGTATTGTCCAGTTACTGATGTGTGTGCAGGCACAACATGCTGATAAACCATTCCATGAATATCAAAGAATGAGATGACCATAACTTTGCCAGCAGAAGCAACCACTTTTGCTGTTTTGGGGGTTGGCGATGAAGGAGATTTCCACACTGAGCCTTGCTGTTTGCTCTCAGGATCAAAATGATGTAGCCAAGTTTCATCAGCAGTGATTACGTTTGAAAGAAACTCCGGATCTTCCTCTAACATCAACTTTAACTGCATGTTACCTCCATTGCAGCGGTAGGCGATACTGAACATGTCTGAACTTGCCTGGTTCTCACAGGCGGGAACCAAGAGTACCAACAATGAAACTACTACGGCATGTTTGTTTCACATTAAGCTAACAGAATATAATAAGACTGAATTTTAGTGTGAAAAATTATGACCATTCTTTATTGTACAGCCCTCGTATAAGACGAATGTGAAGGACGAATAGATTCAACTCCGCGAAAGCAGCGAGTGCTAAAACAAGTTTGTTGAGTTTTATCGCCAAACGCCGATCAAGTACTCAACATTCCCAGATGGCAACACCATCGACATATCACGCAGTGACAGCAGAAGCAATACTATAATCGATTCTCTGTGATGTTGCTGTTTCCGGTTCCTGCCTGCCTCGTGGAACATTCACCGATCTACAGTTACTGCTGATATCAGTAAGTGGAATTTTAAAATAAAAT
Source organism: Mantis religiosa (assembly GCA_030765055.1). Lineage (NCBI taxonomy): Eukaryota > Metazoa > Arthropoda > Insecta > Mantodea > Mantidae > Mantis > Mantis religiosa. The sequence goes on along the minus strand of JAUKNK010000101.1, from coordinate 2,040,367 downwards.
GTTGACGAAATTAAAACTTCACTTCCGGAAACAATGCGTCGGTCGATTACCAAGCATTTAACGTCTAAGAAATAAACACGAGGCCTATTTATGAACTGCAATACCTACACTAAAACGTTTATTCTCATATTCTTTCAAATTAAGGGTATACGTAAGTAAGATAAGATTTTTGGACTCTGCCCGCGTCTTGGAGGGACAAACACGAGAAGTGCTCAATGGCAACTAAAATTACCGACACTCTATTGTTGAAAGCAATAATGCCTGGATAATGGCAAATCTCCACTACCCCCAACCTGACAAAATGGCAGTTATCTTACGTCCAATGCAGAATGGGAACTGCAGGAGTAAAAACTCAGTCCCTCAGTTTGCCAGTGATTAAGTCACAAACGAACAAATGACATGCAATTTCGGCATTGTACTCAGTACTGCCAATTTGGTGCTTTCTGCCACCAGATCTGGTTTAAGAGTACACTACAGTTGATTTAGCTGAGAACATCAGATCTGTGTTTCCTAACTACGATCATCAAGTAGCACCTACACTTTTACTGATATAACTGTTACATTAAATAAGTATTAACAGTAAAGCAAATATATACAAATATAATAATTTGTAATCTGAAAAACATCACTTATCTTTTAAGAAATGTGTAATGTGTAGTGTTTAACGCCCGCTTTTACTACATACGGCACCGCAGGCGGTAACACTGATGATACATGAGATGAAGATGGAGCACCGGTGGAATGAGATGGCGGGGGAAACCGGAGGTCCCGGAGAAAACCCGCCCCAACGCCGTGTTGTCCACCACAAATCTCACTTTGCGGTCGTCTGGGATCGAACCCGGGCCGCCTTGGTGACAGCCAAGCGGTCTAACCACTGAACCACGGCGTGGCCTTTTTAAGAAATGACTGTATTTCTTACAAACTGAAGAGGATCGCCATTTCGTGAATAAATCATCCATATCATCAGCTCGAACCATCAACAAACCCGTGATACAGAAATTAAAGGATTGCAATAAGTAAAGAATCATGATGGATTTCAAAGGAATATTGGTTCTTTGTTATAACGCGTGCAGGTGCAGTGGAGTAAAATAGCAGTTGGGGAAGGATAGTTGCTATAACGAAAGAAATGTAAGAAACAGTGTCCTTAGCAGATTTCTAAAGGGTAGCACTTGACTTTGTTGAATGGGGTTTTCTTCGGACCCTTCATAATGGCATGACAAAATAGTCACAAAGGAAATCTTTGGTTGAATAAGGGGCTTCCACGCGCATCTGTGGAGGACAGTCCGTGGCTGGGAGTCGATTAGGGCAGTCCACTTCTTCTGTCTTGGTCTTGGGCAGACCAGAAGTGGTGAGAGAAGATATTTGTCGGTTCATATGTACGTGAAGAACAAATTAAGTTTATCGATTAATAAGCATTCCACCTTCAGTCTCTCTGATATATTGGTAACCCTTGGTCGGCAACTTCGAGTTTGATGTTATGATAAAAAGAAACCGTCATTAACGGGCCTTCCAGTGTCATTAAGACTATCCTTCTGATACATACTCACGCATACCTTGAGAGAAACCTCATTGCTTTACCCGTTAACGTTACCGTCGCAGATGTCACTACGCTTATTTTATTACTACCAACATCTGAAAATAAAACATTTAAAAACAGAATCGCCTGCCGCTATTTTAAAATTCATTAAGCGATATTTAGTTTTTAAAATAAATATCTTTTCCCAAAGCATTAAATTGTTTTAATAATTTAACTTCTGGATTTATTTCATTATTAAATGACCAAATGCGGCCGATTTATCAGTTTACACTTAATGTTATGAAAATGTTCCTTCGTTTTTGTTACCAAATTACATTTTGTCTTACCAATATAAACCAGATTTTTTACTATCAGGAATTTTATCTTTTTGAGAGAAATGAAGTAAATTTTTAATATTATATTTATTTTGAGGAACTAAAGTTATACCAAACTCTAACATTTTTTGAAAATGTTTATTAATCCAAGGATGGTAAGTAAATGTCTTAAAATTATAATAGTCTTTTATGTTTTTAAGGATAGAAGTATCATTAACAGTTTTTTTATATTTAAATTTTCAATTTTTGATGTATAAAGTATTTATTAAAACCATTAAATTAAAGCAGTATTAATAGTATGTTTACATTCTTTATTAAATTCCTCTCTATTCATTGGTATATTTATTAATCTATAAATCAAACTACTGATAACAGCAAATTTATATGAAAAAGGGCTAAAACATTTATTTCTGTAATTATCGATATGAGTAGAATTTCTATAAATACCAAAGTTCAATCTGTTATTTCCTATTATCTTTAGAAAAGGAAAGAAAATCCTTAATTTCAGTCTCTAATGTTAATTTTATAGCTTTATGCTACTCAATTTGTAAGAAATACGATCATTATTTCTTAGAAGATGAGTGAAGTTTTTCAGATTACACATTAGTACATTTGTATATAATTATTAGACCCATCGAAATTCAACTCTCAATGTACCCAAAGCCAAGAGCCAAGAGCCAAGAGCAGGTGCAGGTCGCCCGGGTTCTCCCGGGCGGAGGGTTACGCGCCACGGTACCTATCCGCTGTGCGGATTTACCCGTGCGGTAATATAGAACAAAGTTTTTCGCAAGCTTGCGTGTCGTTGTATTAGACGGCGCAGTGGGCCTCTGCTGCTGCTTCTGGTGCCAGGGTATTCCCCTCGGGGAACAGTGCCTGTTCCACCCTGCTTTTGCGGTCGCTAGCGAGCCGGCAAGCCTGGTGGAACCAGTAGCGAGAGGCCAGATGGTAATTAGGTTGCAAATGTTGGTTTTTCCAGGCCATGCGCGCGCCCAGGGCACGACTGCAGGTGTTTATCTGCCAGCCGGGGCGAGGGCGCGTTTTGTCCTGGTGGTGAATGTTAGGGGTAGGAGGAGAGGCAGAACCTACCACCCAAGGGCGTCCTTGGGTAGGCGATAGCTTCTCCGTCTCCTGGGGAGACGGTGGTCATATTGACCAAGAGTATTTACCAGCTGGTTTGGGTGAGGGGTGATCTTGGCATACAACGTGCGTGTACGTTCGCGAACGACGTCTACGACGTATGGTATGCCAGACTGGGTGTGCAGGAAGTGGGACGGGAACCTGCGGTCGGTACCGTAGATCATCCTTAAGGCCCTGTTCTGCACGGCTTGCAGCCTGCGGAGGGTGGTATGAGCCACCGAACCCCAGACCTCGCATCCGTACAGGATCAGAGGCGGGACGATCGCACGGTATGTCCGCAGTTTGAGACGGATGGGCATTGTGGATCTAAAGATCGGGTAGAGTTGCCTGAGTGCAGCGTGGCCGAGGCCCGCCTTCGCCCTGACGTGTGGAGTGAAAGTGAGGCCGCGGTCCAGTTGGATTCCCAGGTATTTGGCGGTTCGAACCCAGGGGATTCTTCTCCGCCTTAACCGCAGGTCACCTTCTGGGCGCCAGCTACGGGTCTTAGCCAGCATAAGAGCCGAGCTCTTCTGCGGGCTAATGGCCATCCTCCACTTCTCACTCCACCTGCCGATGGCGTGGAGCTGACGCTGTAGAGGGGGGAGACAATAGCGGACGTTCTTGTTCTGCGCCAGTATGAGGACGTCGTCGGCATACTGACACAAAACAGTGCGCGGTTCCATGGGTAGGTCAGACATGTAGGCGGCGAAGAGTAGCGGGGACAGGACACTGCCTTCCGGGACTCCGGCCGCTATGGGTCTGACAGAGGATAGCTTCCCCTCGACCCGCACTCTGAAGGTGCGGTCCTTGAGGAAGCTGCTGAGTAGTGATAGGTAGGGAGGGAGGAGTTGTGCTTCTTTGAGTTTGAACAACAACCCCTGGTGCCACGTGGTGGCGAAGGCCTTCTCCACATCCAAGAGTACAGCGATGGTTTTGAGGCCGTCCTGGAATCCCAGAGCAGCCTTCTCTGCCAAGCGCAGTAACTGCAAGGTGGTGGAGTGGCCCCGACGAAAACCGAATTGGTGATCCGGGAGTAGGTGCCTTTCCTCAAAGAGAGGAGTAAGGCGGGGGAGGAGCAATCGTTCAAAGATCTTTGACACGATTGGGAGCAAGCTAATTGATCGGTAACTTTCCGGAAAGACAGGATTCTTGCGCGGTTTTAATATGCACACCACCCTTGCCTCCTTCCAACAAGTTGGAAAGTGGCGCAGGGTGAGGCATGCGTTGTAAATCCGCGTCAAGTGGATCACAGCTTTCCGGGGTAGGTGCTGGAGCATGGTGGCGGTGACACCATCATGCCCAGGGGATTTATTGGGTTTGAGGCTATTGATATAGGCGGTCACCTGCTTAGGGGTGACGATGGGTATGTGGATCTCCGCATGTGGAGGTGGTGTTGCCTCGTAGAGGTATTCCACCGTGTCCTCCACATGTTCGGTGAACTCGTCGTCTTGGGGGTCTTCCCTTGGTTCGAATTGACTCTCCAAGTAGTCTGCGAAACACGTGGCTTTCTCTTGGGGCTCAAACGCGAGCCTTCCACGAGTGCCATGGAGTGGATGCCGGTGCTCAGTCCGGTCCCTTCTGAGGGAGCGGATGATTCGCCAGGGTTGCTTCTCTGTGGGATCGACCCTCTGCATTGTGTGCTCCCAGGCCGCTGAGCGGTGCGCACGTAGCAGTCTTCTTGCCAGGGACTTGAACCGCCGGTAGACTGCTTCGATCCTGGGGTGGCGGAAACGCTGCCATAGCTTCCGGACGACTGCTTTAGCTTTAAGCAGCTGCCGGAGTTCAGGAGGTATGATTCTGTGGTTATGGTATTCTGATGGAATGCGGTACGTGTGCGCCCGTACCACATTTAGAATGTGTTGAGAGAAGGATGTGGCTGCCGCTTCCAGCGCCTCGATAGAATCGATTCGTGGTCGCGGGTCTATGGTTTGGTTTAGGTCAAGGACGGCTGCATCCCAGTCGACCTCGTATGTCCAGTCTGGATTTAACAGAGCTGGCATATCAACGTTCGAATCCACCACGACTGGGTCGTGGTCGGAGTCGAGTTCGTTGACTACAGAGAGGTCTAGATGGTATGTGAAGTTCTTGGTGATCATGATGTCGAGAACGTCCGGCCTGCCGCGGGCCGGGTAGAACGTAGGTCCTCTCGGTCCGTGCGCGACGAGGTTTGGGTTACCGCTGATGAGGCGGTAGAGCCCGCGCCCCTTGGCATTTGAGGTGCGGCTATGCCAGTGAGCATGCTTCGCGTTCAGGTCACCTGCGATGCAGACCACAGGATGGAGATTGAGGAGGGTAGTGTAATCCGCCTCATGGAAGCGGTGGTCTGGAGGGTCGTATGCCACTATCAGCAACGTGTCGAGTCCGCCAATGGCAAGCCTGATGGCGCAAGCCTCCACGTGCTGGAGTGGGGGAAGCGGGAAGGGGGTGTGGGTGATATGATTTCGAATGAAGATGGCTGTGCCGCCGCCTCGTCGTCCGACGCGATCGGATCGATGGGTGGCGTAGTTTGGCAGCGAAAATTGCGAGGCAGCATCCAGGTGTGTCTCGCAGACCATTAGAATGTCAATCCCGAAGGATTGTGCAAACTCAAGTACGCTGGGGTGATGACCCCGGATGCCATTTGCGTTCCAAAACGCGGCGCGCCATGGCCTCCGAACAAGTCGAGAGGCCATCACTTGGCTGATCCTGGATACAGCTCCTCCAGCGTTTGAAGCACAACAGAGTGTTTCTGCATTGGGGTGAGTTGTGGGTTGTTTACCTGCAGCTTGCAATTTCGCAGTGCAGGGAGGGCCCTTTGAATGAGGTTCCCAAACCACAGGGAGAGGGCCTGGAACTCGTCCATATCAGCCTGGGACACGGTGGCCCCGAAGGCTGCTGGAGTCGCGCCGGTGTTTGCCGGTGTTTGTGGGGCAGGTTGGACCGGGGTCGGGACCTGCGGTGCTGGTGTAGCTGGTGCCTCTGGTTTCGGGGCACGAGCTGGGGTGGCTGCTGGCTGCTCCTTTGCGGCGGGCGGGTTAGTGGGTTTCCCACTTTTCTTGCCTCTGCCGCTCTTTTTGGATTTAGGCTTCCCGCTCTTATTGCCCCCGCTTGTGGAGGGTACAGCGGGTACGGCCACTGTTGCCGGTGCAGGAGTGGGAGCTGCAGGGGCGACGGATGTCTCTGCCCTCTGCAGGGTGGATTCGGCCTTCCTGAGGGCGGCCGCGAAGGACACACCGGGGCGGACTGTAGCCGTCTCCGGGTTACCTTGGCGACGGCTCTCAATGATCCGTAGCCTTGTTTCGCAGCCCTTGTACACGCTGACGTGCTGCTGCTTGCAGTTAGCACATTGACGTTCCTCGGGCGGCTTAGGGCAGTCCTTCAGGGCATGGGGGCCCGCGCATCTCAAGCATGCGAGCTTACGCTCGCACATAGCGCTTGAGTGGTGGAATCCCATGCACCGATGGCACTGCACGGGTCCTTCCCTGCCGTGAAAGCGTTCCACCTTCACGACGGTAAAGATGAGCCTACTGACGAGGTCAATGGGCTGTACTTGAGCCTCTCGCACCTTATCCACAAGGACCAGGAAAAGAGGCATGGGGACCTTTACGGTGCCTTCATCTGAGGTTACAGTCTTCCTCAATTGGGCGACTGAGGCGGCTTTGATGCCGTATTCTTCTTGGAGCGCCAGCCTGACGTCGTCAGGAGTGCAGTCAGAGTCCAAGCCTCTGATAATACGCCTCTCAACGTGTGGTCGTTTCGCCGAGTAGCTGTAAAAGTCTATGTTCTGCTCTCGCAGAACAGCCTTTGCAGCCTCGAGATCCTCCACGCTGGAGGTGAGTATGCGAACCTTTCTAGGTCTCCTGAGTGCCTCAAATTTGTTCTTCAGGCGCTGGGCCAGAAGACGCATGATTCCCACGTGGTTGGGGAAGGTGTCTGCCACGATGGGTGGCAGTTTAGGGCCCCCTTTGGGTGGGGGTGGATGATGGCCCTGTGGTTGGGGCGGTGGTGGTTTGGAACCCTTCTGCTTCCTTCTCCGTCCCTCTACGAGCACGAAGCTCTCGGTGTCGGAGTCGTCTGACTCAGGTAGTGGGACCTGTGAAGGATGGGCAGGTGCTGGTGGAACCAATGGTTGGCTGGGGGCAGCAGCCTGCTGCCCCGTGAGCTTTGTGCGCTTCTGCGCAGGCTCTGCACTCTCAGGAGAGGCAGGGTCAGTTTTAGGTCTTTGTCTAGCGCCGTCTGCAGTCGGCGCGGTTACCCTCCGGCTGCTGGCAGAGGACCGGACCCCCTCTAGTGAGGCGCCTACGCGAGCCATATCGACTCGGGGTGCGGGGCCGGAGGCCCCTACCCTTGGCTTTGGTCTTACCAGCCCGCTGTTTCGTTGTCTGTCAGTCCGTCCGTTTAGTAGGAAAGAAAGCAGACAGTAAAAGAGGAGTAAGAAATGGGGAGTTGCTCTTGGCTTATGCTCTTATGCAGGGCCGGGGCCCGCTATGAAATTTTGTAGATGCCAGTGGAAAGGCTGTGATGAGCTTCGGCAAGACTTTGCGTCGATAGAAGAAGGCACTGCTGCGCCGGGCTGCTGCTTCCTTTACGGGCACAGTCCAGAGCACGCGTTTTACATCCACGTGCTCGTGCCCTGAAGAACTGTCGCAAGCCCTAGCGACGACAGGTGGTCTCAAGTAGGGAGTCGAGACGGGTAAGCCCGAGCATTCGATTCCCTGACGAATGAGCGACGAATGGAATTGCCCTGGCGCGCCGAGAGCCTGTACCCAAAGCAGAAAGAACACGTCCACATATACGTTGTTCAGAGGGCTTCCTTTCTACCATACAGTTAACATTTCCTTCGATATTGTCTCTTTATATACGCTCTCTAGGCATCGTTTGTTATTTTCCAATAAAGAACAATTAAATCTAAGTCATATGCGAACAACAGTTATTTTTTCTTAAAAATTTTGTAAATAATTACAAATTTGCTTCACCAGCACAAGATATTACAGGTAGAGCCATCTCTGGACAGTAACAAACGGTCGGCTGTCAACCTGGCGGATAATTACTGCAACTAAAACATCGTCAACTGCATACAGAAAAGAAAAAAAAAAAAACACTTAATGTGTTACACTTACAGTAGTTCCTCAATCTACCGCTCCACAAGGGCTTATTCTTCCATTTGCTGAAAAGATAACTCGTGTGATTGTGATCTCGGCCAACTGTGTTTCATGACAAACAAAACGAACGCGCTCTCACCGAGAAACTAGCAAGTACGGAATGGACTTGCCGCGTAGTCAGGTTACAATATCGCTTTGTTTTTGTTATAGTGGTTTCATTTAAGATCAGTTTTCCACAGCCTTCTGTGGCACTGCTTTTAGAGCTTTCACTGTCTTAAACAGCAAAACTGAAAAACGAAGTCATTTAAATAGCACAACTGGTACTTAAAACCTTTCAAAAGTAAACTCCGCTCTAAACTTCCTTTAGATAGAGAAATAATCGTAAATTTTTGTTTTTCATTCAACAATTTTCATTAAAATGCCGGATGTTTAAAATATTTTAGTGAAAAAATAAATGTATAACTTGAATTATCTCGACGAGTTTTGTATAACCGGTAAACTGTAAGAAATAGGATCTTACTATATAAAAAATATAGGTCTGATTAAACCAAAGATATTTGTATTTTATTTATTTAATCCATGGAAACACGATACATCTTACACGGCACGTTAATTTAAAATACAAACAAATCTATCAAGATACGTAGACAATTACAAGATATATAAAAGAGTTTAAAGATTCGAGTTATGATTTTCAAGGGTGAAATGCACCACACCGAGCGGTCGAGTTCGATTTCCGTGGCGCGCTTACCTAAGCCAAGGCTTGTTTTTGGGGGTTTGCTTGAGTCGCCAGGTAAATGCTGGGTAGGTTTATTGCATGTCCCTTCACATCGTCTCTCATCTGATGGTCTCCTTCAGGAAGTGTCGCCGAGTATCTCGGCGCTGAATGATATACTCTGAGCAAAACTACTTCCTCCTCCGAAGTGTGAAACATTTAATTAATTTTTAATTTTGCTGGGTGATTTAATCGGTTAACCGAAACGATTAATCGATTAGTTCCTTCAAAATCGCCTCCGCAGCCTTCACCACTGCTTCTGATGATGGATGTCTCCCATGAAAGCGTTTCTTCAAGTTAGGGAACAGAAAAAAGTCACATGGGGCTAAATCCGGACTATAGGGAGGGTGAGGGATGCACTTCACGTTGATTTTTGCAAGATATTCAGCAACAACATTGGCAATATGCGGCCGCACATCCAGCCTGCTTCACGGAAATGTGGTCTTTTGCGCCTGATATGGACTTGCAATGTTTTCAGAACATCCCTGTAGTATTGTCCAGTTACTGATGTGTGTGCAGGTACAACATACTGATAAACCATTCCATGAATATCAAAGAATGAGATGACCATAACTTTTCCAGCAGAAGCAACCACTTTTGCTTTTTTTGGGGGTTGGTGATGAAGGAGATTTCCACACTGAGCTTTGCTGTTTGCTCTCAGGATCAAAATGGTGTAGCCAAGTTACATCAGCAGTGATTACGTTTGAAACAAACTCCGGATCTTCCTCTAACATCAACTTTATCTGCATGTTACCTCCACTGTAGCAGCAGGCGATACTGAACATGTCTGAACTTGCCTGGTTCACACCAGGAGTACCAACAATGAAACTACTACGGCGTGTTTGTTTCACATTAAGTTAACCGAATATAATAAGACTGAATTTTAGTGCGAAAAATTATGATCATTCTTTATTGAACAGCCCTGGTACATATAGATGTTGACGGAGAGGTTTCTTTCCTTACAGCTCGTGTGTGACAACTGATTATTTATCGCTTGCTAGCATAAAGTGAGCTGTACAACCTTGAACCGAACACAGCTGATCCCTCTTCTCAGGGCTGGTGGTGCTGGTGTAACTTTGCTGTACACTGCAGTAAGTCAGTAACGTTTCTGAGTGAAAGTTTTGTGTTAAAAAAGTTAAAATATGAAAAAAAGGTTATAAAAACAAGTGCATGTCAGTCTCACAAATCTTAGTAGATATTGATATAATACGTTACTAAATAATTACTTACAAACATGTTGTAGATCTAATTCAATACATATATAAAACATGTGCACTTGATGCAAACACAAATTTTGAATCTAAATATTTAAAAGTTTCATAAATAATGAAATGCACAGAGTATTAAAGTACTTTATATAATGCTTACACCTTATTTCTTAACAGATAATATCTCGATTAATCGATAGATGAATCGATTAAAGTAACATAGTTAATCGATTAAAAGTTTGATCAATCCACAGCACTACTGTGTAAGTATTCACTTAATTCGAGAATGGAATGGAAACTATTATAAATGTTGGGAGTTAACGTCGTTGAATCTTACGCGATAACACGTGATTCTATCACTGAGGTAAGAAATGACGTCTCATTCATATTCATCTATAAGTCTTAGAAATCCTCTCAAATATTCCAAGAATTCCAAACTAGCCTGCCATACCTAATCTGGCAACTTTGATAGTAACTCTGCCCTGTCATCCAGCCCTCGCTAATTACCTTACTTATGACATCTTACCCCAAACCAAACTGTACTCGTAATTAACAGCCAAACCTAAAATCCTGGAATATTTAATGAATGTACAAAATATTCACATTTCATTGTGTTAGAAGTGTTAATTTAACTGATCGATAATTCCTGTATGAATCACTGCTTAGCAATTTCACTCATATACTTTTTTTTTTTTTTTTTTCCAAATAGGAAGCAGTTATTCGTTTGTTCTTATATCTTGGCCAAGCAAAGATAATGCTACTTTAAAACCATCAATACCGAACATACCTTAAAAACGTTCACTCTAAAACTTGAAACCGTTATTTAATTTAATTGATGGAAATTAATCATTTCTCCACACTAGCTGTATATAGGCTAAGGTTTTTAATAGAGTCAACATGAAAAATTCAATGCCACGGCCGGGATTTGAATCACGGATCTCCTGGTTTCCGTCCAGTCGCTCTAACCCATTGAGCTAACATCAATTAACTAAAATAATAAGAGTTAAATGATGAAGCCTGGGACTCAAGTACTTACGATAGTAAGTCGAGACAAACGGCGTATCTCGGATACGAGAGCCCCTAGTGGTCAACCGGGGAAATATATGAGTCAAATGGAGAATCTAATGTCAGGACGGCAAGTTGGCCATGGTAGCTCAATGGGTTAGAGCGAATGGACGGAAACCACGAGATCCGTGGTTCAGATCCCGGCCATGACATTGAATTTTTCATGTTGACTCTATCTGCCTGAAACCGTTGTTTATTATTGGCCCCAAATTAAAGTGGTTTGTACATTTTGAAGTTTTCTTTTAATATTTATAAAAAAAAGAAGTTGAAATGTTCATGTAGTTAAGTGAAAGTATTTTTTTTTAAATTTACGTCCGCCCCAACATTTAGTTATATCGGACGGTGAATGAATTGGGTGAAATGATGCTCAAATGAGTCCAGAGTCCAAGGAGCTTAGAGTTACCCGACATTCGTCTTGAAGGATAAGGGAAAACACCGGAAAAACCTTATCTAGGTAACTCACCCTGACCGAGATTCGAACTCGGGGCCTCTTGAACGTGAGGCAGACATGCTACCACCACGCTACCGAGGCGGGCTAAGTGAAAGTATATTTATTGATGAAAGGAAAACAAAAGACACACGTTTGAAGACGTGATATAACTAAATATAGAAGGTTGTCAGGGGAACGGAATCAACATCCGGAAGATAGTAATAGAGGTTAGCGGCAGAATGAGGTAAGGCGGTGGTCCCCGAGAAGTCACGACAGTGGAGAGGGCGAGGTCCCGCCATGCGACGTACCGCGGCCCGAAACGGTCATGAAGCCGGCTCGGAGTCTGAAGGCGCCTCCAGGCAGTACATCCCTCCTACCGCGTACCTGAAACGGTCCACTAGACCGGCCCGGTTATTTACAAAGTGGTTACTACACAACCTGGCGAATAATATATCACATATACACATACAAGTTATTAAAATATTACAAATTCAGTTACCAACACGGTGTTTTATAAAAATGCAACAATTAAATATAGTATTTGAAATTGGCGACCCAAGTTGGCGCGAATATAAAAGGAATTAATATATAAATTATATTTCCATACTCGAACCATTAACGTTTACCTCGATCATGATGATGATGTAGGTACAAGAGTACGACACGCGTTATTTTCTCGCGGGGTCTATGCTACTCAGTTAACCCGAGATCGAGTAGTAAAAGAAGCGGCTACAGAGACCTCTGAGCAAAACGTCCACGGCCAGTACATAAAGGGACATAGCAACTCGAGTCTATTAATGGAGCTCTTCAAATGAAACATTAATGCAGGAGGCCTTGGCTTGCTTCTTTACGTAACTGCTGCTCCATTGATCTGTAATCACTGCTGCCAACATTCCACGTTTTTCTTTTTCTTTGGCCTTTGATTGGCTGATGGCTGTACATCTTTCTGATCATGCCAACGCCCCTTTCATTTACATCGCACCGCGCCCTTCAATTTTTATTAATTTATGTTTCTATAGCAACTTGGAGCCAGCCAGCCAGACGCTTGCATGGCACCGCAACGCAATTAGGTCACACTATCGCCATTCCTTGATGCAACTTTTTACTTTCTTCTCTCTTTCTATCCAAAATTCGATGTCATCAATTGTTTTTGAGACTAAATCATTCTGTACATATTTTTGGAGAACAAAAAATTAAAAACTTTGCACATCGGAGTTTAGGGAGGGATATTTTCTTTAAAAAGATCGTGTTGCATTGTTAGAATATAATGAAGTTTCAACACAAACTTAAATACTTCCTCTGGATTTAATCATGCACTTCTGGTGAAATCTCAGGATTGGATTTTTTTAGAGGAATTCAACACTTTTGCTTATTTTAAAGTTGGTGTGCTGCTGCAGACACAAACGAGATGAACAAAGCAAGTGTTTGCGTAGTGTTTACAGACCTGCTGTCATCTCGTGACCATCTCTGTTTTTACGTTCCAAAGACTTGGCCCCCAGAAGTGAAACCTGAAACCACAGTCTTGAAAGCGGCCCCACTACAATAAAAAAAGAAGACGAATAAGAAGAAGCGGGCGGTGATGCTCCATTGGTTTACTTCTCCGATAACATACCATCTCTTCTAGAAGACTTTTTCCTTTATAACGTGTAGGGTTCTCGTTATTTGTGCTGTCCACAATCTGCGTGCAAAATTCACCTGAAAGCTCGTGCTAATGTCAAAAACAGAGGAATGGGAATGGGCACTCACATTTACCTACTTCATATCAATCAAGATCAAATATTTATACAAATTATTTTATCACATATTTCCTTGTAGGTACCGAAAGATTTTAAATGATATTCAGATGTTTTAAGAACGGGTTGCTATGTTATGGTTTATGCCATGAGAAAAAAGAAAAACACGAATAACGACTTCCCGTATGCCATAAATTGTGCAGTAAACTGTGTATTTCTTAGAGTTCAGCAGTTATACAAAAGTCATTCAAAATCTGTGGCTATTCACTCGTCATTCGTGGTCTCACGGTTCACGAGACCAATCAATCAATTTATTGTTCGCTATAACATAATACAGACAATATATATTATGTTTAAAAAAACATTTTCAAACATTTGTCATTCATCTTCACACGCATTCTCTATTCAAAATATTCATTTGTACAGTAACAGGCTCTGCTTAAAAAGATCTTAGTTTATATTTAAACTTAGCAAGTGACAGTATATTGTGGCTTTCCGGAAGCTAAATCAGTAGTTTTGGACCAAAATATCGGGGGTTGTGTTCAAAAGGTTTTAGCCTGGGACCTTTAACCTTCCCATTGTTTCATATTTGTGGACATTGGAATTACTGGAGTTTGTACTCCTGTCAGGTACAAAAAGCATTGTTCGCAAAATACATAAATATACAGGGATGACTAAGTACTTGCACATGTTATTTTTGCCAGGTATCTGATAGCTCTTTTCTCTATGAGAAACATTCTGTTAAAGTTTAATTTGGATGTATGATGCTATGTGTGAATATATTTATGCAAAATACTCTAATTTGCCAGTTATCTGCTGAGAAAAAAATTGGCTAAATATCGCAATACAAAAAGTCCTGAGCCTAATTTAATTAGTTAACCTGTTACGCTTGTTTAGACTATTGCACATATTAAGCTGACGTTCGAATGGGGGTTTCTTAGTCAAGTAGAATCAGTTCGCCTTTTTTGTGCATTAGTACACAGCCTGATATCATTCAAATACTGTGCCACGATATTGGACGTCAAATTTAATCTATGTGTAGTTTTTGTAAATCATTGTTGCTAAATTCTACTGTTGCATCGTCTGCATATAGACTTAAAGCTACAATATCATGTACCACAGTCCTTATATCATTTATATACAGAATAAACTACCTCGAGTCTGTGACAGTTATTCTAAATTAGCCATATCACAAATTGTTTATTAATATGTGTAGAAGATTTGTATGTTACGAAACAAACCGATCAGGACAGTCAATGTAGGTACATAATATGCTGTTAAAAACTTTATTAGACGAATCTCATTTAAAGAATTGTCAATAGAAATTAAAAGGTAGTATTACTTTTATTAACCATCGATCCGGACGTTCATACTCAATATGTAATGGGACAACAGTTTAAAAAAGATCCATAAATAACTCCTTTCGAATACACGGTATTCCCAGAAAATTCAAGATAAACAATGACATGCAATTATCTCAAACATATGACATTTTAATTTCGAAAAGTTTTCAATGTGAAAGATACTTTGGGATGCGGGAATTTTCTAGAAAATCTTCCTTGGAAGATGCTGAATCCAAATAGCAACTTTGGTATTTAGCCAGGTTTTTTTGTTTGGGTTATGTCGTTCATAAATGGCGCACGCACGGACAAGTCAGAGAATCTCAAAACAGTGCAATCTCCGTATCTACTATAAGTATCTGTGTAGTGTAGAATTAAAAACAAGTGAAAAACGTAGCATTGCTTTGTTAATTGCGTTTAATGAAAAACATTTTATAATTCTCTTACAGCTGAATAATCAGTAATACATAATAAACTTACCTTACATTATAAACTTTCTTAAACTTCAATTATAAATTAATAAATTGTATTTCCTGTTTTGTCCTTTCCGATACAGAGTTAGACCTAAGAGTTATTGTGCTGCCTATATCGTTAAAACCGGCGTATTACACACCTGTAGCCTCAATTAAGGAGTATCCCAGACTCATTTTATTTACAACCTTTTTATCAAATTACTGTAACGGGTTTAAGTGGCCAATCTTCCACTTTACTTTTATAACGGCAATTTCTATATTGATGAAAACTCACTTCTATATTCACACGCTTGACTTCCTTAACCTCACTAACGATGGTACTGAAACAATTGCCGATCAGAATGATCTAATCACTTTTGTATTTAAAGTAGGTTAAATTATAAATTGTTTCAGGTCCTGCAGTTAATATCACAAAAACTACATCACTTTCACAAGAAAACCTTGTTTCTATTAATCATTTACTGAAAAACTATAATATCCATGCATGCAGCTTCTTCAGGAAACAGCTCGCATTCACCGAAACAGTCAATGTATACTGGTCGCCAATCTAGAAAGTGATTAACATTTCGTACGGAGAAAGAGGCGACGTTGCCGCTTATTGCTGCCATGTGGAGAACGCGATAGGATTACGCGTGCGAAAGTGATTCAGTTGCGACTGCAATTGGTATTTTATTATTATTAATAATTATTTATAATTCTGTACACAAAGACAGCACAGTCGTGGGTCTACATGCAAACGCTAGAACATACAACACATCAATGTAAGATCATCGTAACAAAGGAATGCATACCTTTGTCATTTTGATGCTTATTGAAGTGGGAAAATGCCGCTTACATAATTTTTCCCGGGAATTTTTAATTTATACCCCAATGTCTAACTTTCTTCTTTAAAATACTTTTCTTTCCCAATCTTAACCTTAATGTCCTTAGTGATACCTACACACGTGAAGTCCTATCAACACCTTAGAGAATGGAATACTAGACTCTCCTTTCAATATCTCCTCATCGAAGTATTCTCTCACAGAGCATATTATTTCCCGTGTATGTCCTTTAATTGGAATACCTTTACCAAATACAGTTTTATTTGGTTCCTGAGCACGTTCAGGTTTTCGCTTGTCACTATATTTTGACATAATGAAACATTCATTAAACACAATTGCAAATGATCACAATACGCGCTCAGATACACGGACTCTGGCACACGAAAACCAAGGCAAATTGCCACAAATAAAATGCAAAGTAACTTGCCAGCACAGGATTTCTAACTGTTGCATACGTGAGGGAATTCTGTTTATACAGCGTTAGAGGAATTATGATTACTGCAGCGTTTGCGTAACTCGCTCGCCCGCAAGACATGCCAAGCATGTGCTAGAATATCGGCAACCAAGGTTTAGCATATAACGTTGTCATGGAAACGTCTCGACTCTAATTGGTCATTTTAATCGTTACTATGACAACCGTTATGACGTACTCATCCCCTCCCATTTATTTACACCGTTATTCCATGTGGTTACTGTCAATCACATTCTAGTTTGGCGACCAGTATAGTATCTCGTAGTAGAGATGTTTATAATACGTAATCGGCGAACTTGCAGTTCCAGTGATATTCATGTTTAAAAGATAACTCGAGTTATTCCTGTATTTAAGAAGGCATCACGTGATGAACTTGCTAGATAACGGCCAATTGCTTTAATACCAGTGACTAGTAACAGTTTTGAATGTGATTTTGAATCAATTTAATTTGGGGGGGGGGGGGTTGGGGGGGTTCAGCAATTGCCAGCATGGGAAATCTACTTTTGTAGCATTGAAACTTTGGTACGTACAATTTTAATGTCTTCTGAGGAAATTGAATATGTATGTGGAGCCTTTTATGACCTTAGCATGGCTTGATCCTCAGTTGTTGCTTGATTTATGGAATACGTAGTGAAAAGTTGCTCCTTTCTAAGTCTCATTTAGATGACCGTAGACATGTAGTGCAACTGAACTGGTGGACCACAAGGATCAATTTTGGGTCCTGTTTCATTCCTGACTTGATCTGCAGAGGAAGACATTATGACGCGACTTTTATTAGTTCTCATATGAATTCAAATAATTTTTAATGCATACGTTAACACATAGCTACAGTTTAATGCTAATGGTTTATGGCTAAATGAGGAAGAAATCAAATCCGTCATATTTACTTTAATGTCTAAGATAGATGATCTGGTTTTTCAAATCTATTAAATTTGTTGCCAGTTAAAATGGAAATCCTCACAGACAGTTGTTTGTCTTTATTTGATATGAAAGTCGTATTTTTGCTCTTTTTCAGTCCATTATGTATTACGGTATTATTCTTGAGGGTGGATATACTGTTTCTACAGAAGATCATTGGAAAACCTCTTTTTACCGACTATAGTTAATCTATTTATTGGATTTTCTAGTCCATGTGCATGATCGTTACACAAGGAGTAACTCTAATTTAAATTTATCACAGCTTAGAATAAGTACGTGGACTAAATCGTATCTTTATTTATGTCCTAAGTGTTACCAGAGAGATTTAAGTGCATGAATAAGAGGACATTCATTTATTCTTTGTCTCAATTGCTAGTTGATAATCCTTTATGCACTAGATGGTTTTATAAATTTGAACACTTCTAAACGACACTGTCAATAACCATGTTGTACCTTACGACAAAGACTACAAGCCAAAAACATACATACCATTGTCAATATTACTTCTAAAGTTAGCGTATAGACTTCTTTCGCATGTGTTGCTAAACAACTTGACAACAAATACAAAATACGTTCTTATACGAAAATAAAGGTTAAGAGCTTTTGGCGTACACATTGAAGTATTTGATTATCGATTGTCACTTTTTAAACTGTTCGTTTCTGTTTGTTGAACTCGCAGCCATCGATGTATATTCCTTGAAATAACAAGTAGCAAGCTTTTGTTTTATACTCTGTAACGCGTGATAAATGATTTAGATTGGGACGAGGGAAGTTTTAGATATCTAAAAGCATCCACAGGCAGAGGCTATAAATATGAATAAAAATCCAATCTGCTGTATTCACATAACTTTTTTCTAGTCACTAAACGTTACTTTCATGTAATGCACACAATATATTCCTAGAAAATCGTATTCTTCTCTCAATTTGTTCTTAATCGACTTAAATAGTTGTAGAAATGATTACATTTCGTTATAGGTACAATGGGACTTAAGCGATAGTGAAATCTATTGAGCTGGTGGCTTTCAAACACTCTTCTGTTTATAAAATTAGAAGCAAAAATGAAAAAGAACGACGTCAGTGTAGTAATACTTCGCCTATCTCTTATAGTTTACCAGTTATGCAAAAGTCAATTCAGAATGAAGAGCACTTCTGAGGACATTCATCGCAAATTCAAGATATACAGTTAATTTGTCTTGAAGTTATCTACAACATGAGTAGGTATTTTAGTGAAAATGGTTAAGTCAGTTTTGGTAGTTATTTGTTGTTTGAGGGACCTGGAATTCCATGCTCTCCATCTGTTATTACCGTTGCTGTTAAATGTAGTCAAATCAAATGAATCTTTAACAACAACATGTAAGATTTGTGTTTAAAAATGTCGTGTCATGTCTAGAAAAGAAATAGCAAGTATGCAAGGCAAATAACAGTCACATTCTTGGAAATTAGTTGTTCTTTCACACTGGCCGTGTGTAGGCTAAAGTATGGAAAGATAGAGTTAGACTGAAAAATTCAATGTCATAGACGGGATTTGAGCCACGGATTTTCTGGTTGCTCTAACCTGGACGGCAACCAGAAGATCCTTCGTTCAAATCCCGTCTATGGCATTGAATTTTTCAGTCTGACTCTATTTTTCCAGTCACATTCATGCTTAACATTGATTTATTCACTTCCTGAAACCGTTATACGGACGGAAACAGCAGCTATTGTCATTTGTAAACTTGCATTTTCTTACTCTCCTGAAGAAGGAAAATAAATGAAGATACATATTCGGCAACCAATTGTTGTCGGTTTAACTCACCAGATTGTCAATGAGCCACACCTGTACACTTAAAGTGTAGCAAATGTGTGTTTACATTCTGTCAAGAAAATACCGGGAATTAATCATGTACAAATTCTGGTAAAAGAGATATTCGACACTGTTGTCCCTAATTTGGTACAACTTTCGTTTATATCCACGCGGAGTTGATCGTCATCTGATATCTAGTTTGTTTACAGTGCGATATTCTGTTAGTTCATCTCAAATGTGTTTTACGATCGATAGAACAAAGAATCTGTCTCAAATGTTGCATTGCAAATGGTAGTTCGGTATCGAATCGCTGTAAATGTTACAATGAATTGACTTTATCAAAAGCACGTGCGTATAAATGGTACAGTGTATTCTAAAGTGGTCGAGATGTGGTGAAAGATTTGTCTCGCTCCGGTCACTTTCAAAATAGCTAAAGTGAAGGAAATCGTCTCAAAATCGTCATTTACGTCTCAGAATTTGCCGCTGAACTCTGCGTCTCACGAACCCATTCCTACCATTTTCGTACGATTGTTTGGGCATGACACGCGTTGCCGCTAGGTTAGTTCCGAAGGCAATAGCATAAGGATCGCTTGAAGACATGCTAGAACGAGTCAACTACGACCCCACATTCATGAAACACATTGTAAGTGGTGATGAGACAAGCTAGACACGCAAACCAGTCTACAAGCTTCCAAATGGCTCCTTCCAACTGAACCGAAAGCAAAAGGGCACGTCAAATTCAAAACAAAGTCATGTTGACAGTTTTTCCGATTATTCTTGTGTTGTGCACTCTGAATTCTTGCCAGAAGGTCAGAAAGTAAATAAAGACTTATCTGAGCGTTCTGCGACGTTTGAAAGAATACGCCAAAAAAGACCACATTTGTGGAAAGACAACTCCTGGATTCTGCACCACGATAATCTATCTGCTCACAAGGATATCATGAACGAATTTCTGGCCAAAACTCAACAATTCTCACTGAACAAACAGCGTATTCAGCTGATGTCTCCAACCGACATCTTTCTATTTCCAAAACTCAAGTAAGCACTACGAGGCTCCCGCTTTCAGTCAACAGAAGAGAAAGGAGAATTCGCGGCAATAATTGGCATCGATTCCAAAACTGCATAGAAAAATGTTTGGATAATTAGATTGTTCGTTGGCATAAATGTATAAGGCGCTGATGACCTCTGCAGTTGAGCGCCCTTATACTCATCTTCTTCTAAATGTATAATTCCGAAAGCGGCTTACTTGGATGAATAATACATATCTTGTGTTTCATTGACCAATTCCCGGAAGTTTCTTGACGCAGTAGTATACCATTGAGGTGGTATAAGTGGCGTACTGGCCCAAATTTACTTTGTCTTATTGCACAAAACCAAGCGCTTTGAAATCATAAGTGTTCTGTCTCGAAAGTTATTTTCCCAACATCTCTCTAGAACACCTTAGAGTTGTCGAGTCAAATTCTGAAACACCATGGCTTCCTTCGGAAGGGAAGTAAAACCGGTCGTCTGTGTGTTGGGCCCCATAATTTTACAACACATCGCAAAATCTCACGGTTAATAAACAGGTCCTGAGCAAAATTAAGTGCTCTCAAACGCTGCAATAGTTATAGTGCATAAGTAAAAACAAAATCTCAATTTAAAAAAGTTTTTCTGGTCCGTCACTATAATACTAAACAGGGTCTATGGTCGCGCGCCGTTTTCAAAACTGATCCATGACTTATTTTGTCTAGTTCATTTCGTTCCGCTCTTACCCGTAACCGCATTTCAGATGTTTCCAATAGTTTACTTACTCTTTTGCCAGGTCAAACTTTCCGTAATTTTAAGAATTCGCAAAGCATTACTCATCATACCATTCCTACGTTAAATATTGTAGCAGATAATTTATCATTTCAGCGGATTTAAGCAAGCTTCCGAAGCGTCGCGGTTTACACATACCGAAATAGGGTAGATCTTTGTACTTGACATCATGGCAGTGTTGCCACAAGAGTCCCTTGTAACTGGAGATTTCATATATGCGTTTGTATAAAAACACAAAACTAGCGCGTAATGTAACAATGCTGATATATTTCTATTTTCTCGCCTTGTCCTTATATGAAGCATGTTCACCCTAATATTTTAGGAGCTGTAATATTTTCCGTTTTCAAACATCTTTTGTCTCCTAATCTAAGTTGAAAGATAAACAATTGCAGTAAGGAACTTGCCTGTCAGCTGTAACTGAAACAAGCGAGCATCGTGTTCCCATGACAACGGTCTCAGCTGCAGTATACTTTCGTCTGATTCTCGTTTGTCAACGTTTTAACATCTCCCCACATCCGCTCCTCTCCCACACAAAAGAGGAGAAGGTGCTAAATATAGGGTGCCGAGGGAACTAACCCCTCATGCTCGCTTTTGTTCATTATCGTATTTCCCAGCACAAGAAAACACCATGTTCAATAAAACGAATAAGGTAAATGATGACGGGTCTTTCTAACCTTGCTTCTGACATCTATGTATTTAATACTGTTTGGAGGAATCACAACTTACTATCCATTTTATCTTATGCCAAAATGTGAATTCCTTGCATATTACAATTTTTTGTATTGAATATCATTATGATTTGTGTGTCTGTACTGCAATTGCATATATCTTTCACGCTCTGTTATCTGCATTTAATGTACTTTGCTGCTTTTGAACCGGTAACATTGATGTTTGATAACGACATTGAATTAATAACATTGTTTTCCGAAAGTGTTGTTCCAGTTTAAGCAACAGAAAGGTCTTATTTTCTTAGTAAGGAGCAAAAAGGCACGTGTTTGAAGAGAAGATCGCTGTGTATTATCTGTAAGAGTGAGTTATACGTAGTATTACCGTTTGTTTGCTTTAATTAGCTCATTAAAACAAAGTAAGTCGTGTAAAAGTTAACACGGTAGATACTACAGAAATCATGTCCTGCTGTATTCAGCTAATGCATTTAGTGTGCTTGTCGCGTTTATTTAACGTGGCGCTAAGAAATGCTGATGACCTAAAAGTTCTTGTATTGGTTAACTTCGCTTTTTATTATTTGTATTTCAAATTATTCCACATTTTTATGTAGTACACTTTGTCCTAAGGGCCACATTTTCGTTTGCGAAGTAAAACAAAATTTTAAAACATCGTATATGTTATGTTCCCATGGCTTTCTCTACTATCTTTTATTAATGGGTATAAAAATTATTCTCGTGGAAATTTATCTTACTATCCACTTAATTTTAATTGAGAAACACTACATACATGCCTTTCCATGCGATCACGAGAAACAAATATCGACATGATTTTAAGGGAATGACAAAGTATTGAACAACCCCAACTATCAATAGCGGATATTTCAAAATGTTTTCGTCACAACAAAGTTATTTTAATAAATTATGTTTCTTAAAAATATCTACATGCTTTTGTACAGAACATTTTCGTCTTCTCTCACTTAACACAAGATTATACAAAAGTCATTCAGAATGAAGAAGCTATTTCCAGAAATGTTAAAATTTACAATTTACCTTTTGTCTCGCACATAAAGCTTTAAAAAAATTATTTATTCAGGGACCTCCAAACATGTATCGATATAGAACTTTTGGGTGGAAAGCAACACCTCCCAGTAAAAATTAAATATACTTAAGTTAATGGGAACTCTTCTTTTTTTTTTTTTTTCCTCACGCCGATTGGTTCTGATCAAACTGTTAAGTCATGTCACAATCCTGACTTAAATAGTTCAAAATGTGGAAAACTATAATTTGTTTTACATCTGCAGGTATTGACGCCGGTTTTATTATTTCTATAGCAACCCCAGTATAGTGAGATTTCTACAGGAATGTACGTTTCAGGATCCCTGAATAAAAGTTTCCATGAACTCTTCAGAAATCCTCTTCATTCTGAACGACTTTTGTATAATGCTAAACCATAACAGACAAAATCTTAATAAACGAAAAATGTACACATCGTTAAAGCAATACGCAATATCTCTCTCTTTTGCGTTACCGATTTACTAGTACTCTTCAAGTAGGAAGTCTATTCATTTTTTTTTCTCGTGGTCATAAAAAGAACATTACATTTCAATGCGATTACAGATCGACGACTCTGAATCTTGTCTTAGCCTACTGTATTCTTTTTATGATTAGAATGAAGGTTGACCTAAAATTAACAAGAGTGAGTGGGTGAGTAGAAACAGCTATCTAAATTCAGTATCCCGCAGAATTTGCCTCTCAGTTTAAAACTAATTCCTAGCAAGGAAGAAAATTGTCCAATTGCAGTCGCGGTCCCGCCCCCTCGTTGTAGTTAACTCCAAATAATGTAATATCGCTCGTACTTGAATGCACGTACATCAAGTAATGAAATATTTCTTTCGTGTAGTTGGGATTCTGGATTGCGATAAATGTGAAAGTGCAGGAAAGGTGACGAGAAGTTTCAACAATGTGAATTATTTCCATGCTCTTGCAGGAGATACGAGGGTGTCGCTGTCAATGTATGATGGGATTCAGGCAAAAAGAAAAGTGTAATTAATTGAATTGCTACTTGACGAACGTGACAACGTTTACAAAGAGAGATGGCACTTTTAATTAGCGACGTTCTTCTGTTTGATTCTCCTCGCGCGTCATTATTAACGAGGTTTAATTGCAAACGCCGCCGAGGTTTCTTGACAATATCGTGTAGTATAAAATTAGTTGAACTGGGGAGAGAGTGGCAAGCAATAATCGATCGTAAACCTGTTACTTGTGTTGAGAGTAACTCCATCTTGTTCACAACATGGCCTTCAGCTAATAACGTGTACCAATTTCACGCTCGCACAAAGTCCACTTTCTCACCAAGTTAAATATCCACATAATTAGCTGTTAAAACTGGTTGCATAATGGAATAAGATATTTCGTGAATAGCGCCGCTAATTAAAACGGCAACAAGAAGAACTAGAGAAAAATAGATGACATTTGTATTCCTAATGATATTGTTTAATAAATAGAGAGCTTGTTACGAATATTTAATTCGCTGAATATACAAAAACCTTCAAGCCTTTACTTCCTCGAGTTCTACGAACTCTTGAGAGGCACACCCAATAAATGTACAACCGTAGAAAAATTTTATTTCACATGGCACAATTAATCGCTCATCAATTGTTTTCACTCTTTCGAAAAATACCTGGCGCAGGTAATTGAAATTGAGCAAGAAAGTATTCTGTCAAACATGCAACTGTTTTTAATTCTGGTGAAAACTGCTTTAATTATCACAAGGTATGTTTACTTTTATTAATGTTTACCTTCAACATGTTGACAACGTGGAATTGGTCAATTTGTGTTGTGCATCTATTTATAACAATATTTTTCTGTCAAATATAATAAAGAACATTGCAATCAAACTATTCAACATACCAGAGTTTTTTTTTTTTTTTCATTATTTATCTGCCCATTTACCAACAAATTTAATGGGTGTCTGTATTTCATTTTGATACTGTTATTGTAAATACAGGCGCTCTCCAGAAGGAATTTGCCGGCAAGTGTTTTGTCATAGCCTTACCTGACAAAGGATCTTTGGGAACGTCAACGCTGAATCCTTTCTCCTCGTAGGAATATCTGACACTCGCACAGTTCATGCCTGTAGCTGCAGACGCCCGCGATATCCACAGAGATGATAATATTAATACTGTCCACACTTTGAAACACGAACAGGCCCTTAGCCACTTATGTCCGGCCATGGTGCTGTACTTGCACTTCTTCAGTTTGGAGTCCCAGCGCCTTGCATTTGTACTAAATGGTCCGGTAATGAAATACCGGCTGGGTTCAAAAAGTCACATACACTCACCCTCTACACCACACTCTCCGCATCTGTCTGTCTACTTCACCGCCCGAAACTACAGCGCAACATCCACTGCGCACCTTCCATTACGCACTTCACTGAACAATTGAAAGTGACCGGTCACGACTGAACGGGTAGATTTGTGAACGCAGCGGAGCGGCTCAATTTCTGAAAACGGTCAAAAGAGTAACGAAATTATCTCACAAGATTCGTCTGCTTTGTGTATTGTTGCGTTTTCTTATAAACACGATTTTCAAAATTCAAAATGTTCGTTTTATAACCTCATTTTTATGTCTCCATTTTGGTTTTTAATGTCAGAATTAAAATAGAGCTGATTAAGAGAGCTTATCGATATGTTCCGGATTACGATAGTCAAATCGTTATCTAATTTGGGAATTTTCTCAACATTATCCGTCACATAGGGAGTAACGTGGTTACTTCGCCTCCAATATTTCCGAGCCATGACCACTTTTAAGCCAGTAGACCATGTCATCTTCGATCTGGATGGACTTTTACTAGGTAATTTACTATAAAAACCGAAACTAGAACACTATTAATTAAATGAACTGCAAAAGAGAAGGACATATGGTTCAGTAAGCGGTAATGTTAATCATTTTAAATACGTAAGTACGCAGCAAAGTTTGTATTTGAGTTATAAAATAAATGGAGTTAAATAACATTCTTTCAAGATTTTAAATTTAAACTTGTCAAACGTCAAACACTCCGATAGAAATTGGGATTAATGCTATGTTATTAAAAGAAATTAATGTCATCAAATTTCTGGGCCTTAAAGTAGACAGATATTTAGATTGGAAAGGTCATATAAATTAGGCATGTCTTACCTAAACTCAGCTCTGCCTGTTATGTTATCCGAGCAATGGTTAATGCGAATTCTATTCAGACACTTAAATTAATGTATTATATATGTTTTAACTGAATTTGGAATATTATTTTGAGGCAACTCAGTAGAATGTAAAAAGTATTTCTTGTGCAAAAGAAGGTTATAAGAATCATTTCTAACACCAATAGCAGACGCTGTTGTAAAGATCCTTTTAGAACATTGAAGATATCAACCCTTCCTTGCATGTATATATTCTCAATCCTCGAATTCTTTGTGGGCCTCATTTATTATAAACAATGAAATAAATGCTACACAGAAGTAACACCCCAACGCTAAACTTTCTTGGTGTGTATTATGAAACTATCAAAATATTTAATGCTCCTCCTAGTGATATTAAAGGAAAATTTGATAATTTCAGTGTTTTTAAAATAGCTGCTAGAGAGTACCAAAATAATTTCATTTTGTACAAGATTATCTGAATGACCTGTAAGTAGAATTTAGCTGTTCTGTCCAATGCAAATGCAATATAAAATGTTGAGACATACAGACAAAAGAGAAGTGAAACCACTAAATTGAATTTGTATATACACATGTAGGGGAGTGTTTGATTTTGTATCCCTGCCTTGTTTTTGATATTGCTTGTATATGATGTGTCTTTTATGTAGAATATTCAAGTATGTATGTTGTACACTTGACATGTTCAATGTTCACAGGCCTTTGTGGCTACTAGTGAATTTACTGAATGCAAATCAGTCTAATCTAGTCTCATCCTCCAAGTTTGAGTAAACAAAAAAAGTCAACTTCCATGCTACATACAAGCACACGCTCATGTTTGGTTGGCAGTAAAACCATTTGCTCTCTTGTACTCCAGTATTTTGATGTTGTGCTGGTATGTTGACTAAAGGTTGGGCAGCTCCATACATATCTTCTTTAAGTGTACAGAAAGGACAACTCACTATACCAATCCTAAATAAATGTTTATTGAGACAGTCATGGCCTGTTACAAGTCTAAAAGTTGCTACAGAGCATTTTCTTGGTAGTGTATTGATTCTAGTTGTGCTGTTACATCAATTTTCCCACAGTTTTCCTTTTGTTTGTAATATATTACCTTCTTTAATTGTTTGATTATATTTTGATACAATTATTCTTTTGATGGAGTGATGATTTTGGCTTAAATGAGTTAGACCTAATTTTACTGCCCTTTTTTTGGCTAGAAAGTCAGCCGTTTCATTACCATGTATTCCACAATGTGCTGGTATCCATTGAAATATTAATCTTTATTTAAATTAATTACCTTTTTAAGATTTTACAGTATTCTGTAATATTTAGGTGTTATATCACATGTTATGGATATTATAACTTATTAAAAATAATATTGGGTTGTTTCTCTTTTAGGGAAAAGAGCTAAAGGTACTTTTCACAGTGTATACTTTCACAAGATTTTTATAACACCATTGTTTAAGTGTATTCAAAGAATTTGAGTTAAGAATTTCAAGTTGGTCAGATTTCAGTGTTTTTTTTTTTTTTTTTTTTTTTTCCCATTTACGTCCTCCAATGTTATGTCATATAGGACGATGAATGAAATAGGTAAAATGATGCTCAAATGAGCCCAGGATCCGTAGACCTTAGAGTTACCCGATATTCATCTCTCATGATAAGGGAAAAGCCCGGAAAAACCTTTATCCAGATAACTCACGCTGACTGTGATTCGAACTCGGGACCTCTTGAATGTAAGGCAGACATGCTACCGAGGCAAGCGTTTCAGTGAGAAGATCATTTCCATAGACATAGAATAGAGTGCACTGCCTATTGCACTCTGAGGTAAACCTCGTTGGGTATTTTTAATATCGATGATTTTGAACTATAAGAAGTTGCACAATATCTGAGATCCAGTGAACCATATTATCTTTAATTACCATCTGTTGTAGCTTCTTGATAAAATTACATCTCCATACAGTGTCATATGCAGATTTCAGATCAAGGTATTTCCTTTTCTGTTATATTTCTCTTTAATTTCTTGACTGAGTGTATTTACTTGCTTACTGGTTATATTATTTTTCCAGAACCCAGCTTGTTAGGGTGATAGAAGATTGGGTAAAGATGCATTAAGACGATGTACGAATATGGTGGCTCTGACGTCATAGCTCGTGTTGCCAACTTCAATAACATGCTATCGCATAAAATACCAACATTATTTAAGCAAACCAGTGATACTGTAATACGCAAGAAAACTGACGTAAAGAAACTGTGGCATTGCCATTGTTATTCTTCTTGTTATCACTATTATCACTGCCCGCCTGGATAGCATAGATGGTAGTGTGTCTGCCTCACATTCAAGAGGTCCTGAGTTCGAATCTTGGTCAGGTTGCATTACCTGGATAAGGTTTTTCCAGGGGTTTCCCTTATCCTGAAAGATGAATGTTGGGTAACTCTAAGCTCTATGGACCCTGAACTCATTGAGCATCATTTCACCCATTCCATTCAACATCTGATATGACTTAACTTTGGAGGACATAAATTAAAAAAAAATCATTATGCTTCTTATTATTCTTCTTCTTTCCTGGCAATAATTAAGCTTACTACACACTGTTCACATTACAGTATTGCTAATTTATAATAAGAAAAAGAAAATGTGTTGGCAACGTTTCTCTGTAGTTGCATATATCAAAGCTTCGTAGTTGGCAACAACTTGTTTTCGTGACGTCATTCCATACCAACACAACTGTATGCCATCATAATGCATCTTTACTGAAGATTGTAGTGTTCAAGGTACAATTTAATCTGACTGAATCATTCTTTCCATAATTTTCACTAGAACACTGGTTAACAATGTATGTGTATGGTTATTTATATCTTCTGCTGGTTTACCTGGTTTGAGTATTCCAGTTGGATGGAACAGAAGATTTCCAGACATAATTCTAGAAGTTAAGTACTTAGCCTATATTTTGTATGAATTCTGAGTGAATTTTGTCTGTTCCTGGCACTTTACTACAAGGTATTTTAAAAATGGCTATATCAAGTTCAGAAGTTGCAGTTTCACAATCAAATATTTATTCTATTAAATGATGAGGTTTACTTTTATTATTTTTCTTTATTTCATTATGTTCATCTCTAGCTTTTTTATATATTCTTGGAGTTTTAGATTATGTAAAATTTGAGTTAAATGCATTGAAAGTTTTTTGGTTATCTGTTAATTTTTTATACATAATGGGATGCTTAGGGACACGGCTATCTTAATAATATGTTGAAATGAACTTATGCATAACTGTATATTTCCTATAGAAGTTTGTTCCTTTTTGTACGAGAATTCCCCTTTTGAATTTTAATGTTTTGAATTTCCAGTTGAGGATGCTTTCAGCTAACTTTCTAGTCAATTTGATTCATTTTTCACATTTTGGTCTTTGGTTTATAGGCTTTAAGCTTTCCTTTAGGGTTGTGTCTTTTTGAAGTATATAGTAGAAGCTAACAGAAATTATTATTAATTTTGTTGGAAGAAATGTTATTTAGTTTTGATCATACAGGACATTAGTTTTCCTAATTCTAACTTGTTTTGTTAAGTTAGCAACTGTTGCTCAATGATTGGAGCCCGTACTTTCAGAAATATTACATGACGTTCTATCTGTTAGATCTGGATTATATGTTGAACAAAAGATCTGGATTATATGTTGAAACATTACGATGGATGTATGTACCAATATTGTCTTCATTGAAAATTAATTCTATATTATTGGAATGTAGTCAGTCTTGTGTTGCTTTCCGTCAGACACACTTACCTGTCAACACCAATAGCATGTTTCAGTATTTGGTATTTGAGCCCTATTCAAATTCTTAATTAGATACATAGGTTGCCACGATGTTAGCTACCAGTTATTTCTTTACTGAAGAAATAATTACGTGAGCAAAACTTATATAGCTTATATTTATCTGTTTGTTTGAATTTTTATTTCTCAGGGTTCTCTTATCCTTGTTTCTGAATTGTGGTTTGTTTTGCATATACAAGGTGTTTGGGTTACGAGTGTGCAGATTTCAAAGGCAACTTTCTGACATTAAACTGAAACATAAGTTCCTGTACCATTTTCCTCTGAAGTGCATGGTTGCGTAAATAAAGAATAAAACTGCTCAAAATTTTGATTGTGAATGTCATCACACGCTTATAATTACAATTCCTTTCTTGGAAGTGTTGAAAACAGTATTGTTATAATAAATTAAATTTAAAGGGAGTCGATTAATGACACTAAGCAACACTTACTTTAAAATTTTTCCGGAACATGTTTCAGAGACTTTGCCTCTATCCTCAACCGGCCATCGACTGGTTCTCATTGGTGTAGTTGACAATATTTTGTCATAGGTCTCCTCTGGTGGCAGTTCAAGGAACTTGCTGAACAAATCTTTCTGGGGGGTGTCGAAATTGAATACTTTGTTTCTATTTTTTGAAATGAAGATTTGTTCCCATGTGGATAGTTCTTGTTTTCCTGATGTATGTTTTAGTAATTTTGGTTCTGGATTTATGTTGTGGTTTTTTCCCCAAAAATGTGTGGCAACTGCTGATTTTTCTAATTGTTTATATTTTATGTTTCTAAAGTGTTCCTTTGCTCTTGTTTCTAAATTTCTTTAGGTTTTTCCAATATAAATTTGACTACAGTCACTGCATTCAATTTGATATATACCAGATTTTTTGTTAGATGGAATGGCATCTTTGATGTTTGAGCAAATTAGGTTTTTTAAGGAGTAATGGTTCACTGGAGCTAGTTGAATGTTTTGTTTTTTGAAGACTTTTTTGAATTTATCAAAGGCCCATGGATGGTAAGTGAATTTTTTGAAAATCATATTAGTTTCTGTAGCTGAGAGGGTTGTAGTTTCCTTTAGAAGCTTCTTTTTTGCTAAGTTCACTTTTTTGTCTACTAATGATTTGGGAAAGTTATTTTTTGTGCTATTTCAATTATTTTGTTGTATTCTGTTTTGTATTCTTCTGCTGTGAGAGGGATGTTTACCAGTCTGTGTGCTAAACTATTGAAGATTGCCTGTTTGTGGGATCTTGGGTTGTAGCCATTAGCTTTTATGTAGTTGTCTGTCTGTGTTGGTTTTCTGTAAATGCCAAAGTTTAGTCTGTTTTCATTTCTCATTATTTTTAGATCCAATAATGGTAAATACTCGTCTTTTTCTATTTCTACAGTGAACTTGATGCTTTTTTCTTGGTTATTCAAAAGTTTTAGTGCATCACTGATGTGTTTTTTTGGTACAATTGCAAAGATGTCATCTACATACTCTGGGATCTATACAAACCCACCAAGAAACTTGAGTCATTTTTATGCCCAGTCAAAGATAAAGAAGACCCCCTGAACATCACCAGGGTCTATAATTTTGACTGCAAATGCGGAGCAGCATATGTAGGGCAGACAGGCAGATCAGTAAAACTCAGACGGCAGGAACATATCAGAAGTCTAAAACTAAATCAACCCAAAAAGTCAGCACTAGCTGAACATACCAAATCCACGCGACATCATATTGATTTCAACCAAATTCAGCTTCTAGCTAACTCTATTTTACACATAGAATGGCCAGAGAAAGCATTGAAATATTTAAACTAAAACATAACATAAACAGGGATAATGGAAGACATCTCCACACTATTTGGCAAACATTGATAAGAGCACAAGGATTGGCAGACCATCAGCCAATGAGATTGAGAGGGCTGACCCAAGCTTCCACGGCCTAGGTATAAAACAACGAATAGCCTCCATGGGCAACATTGGCGGACGTCAATAATGTCATACAAAACCTCACCAGCCTACGCATTTGTTCCTGGAATGCTAATGGTCTGCGGCATAAGATACGTGAAGCCACTAACTTCATCACTGTGAACAAAATTAACATCTTCCTTGTTCAGGAGACCCACCTAGCTCCACGGTATAAGGTCACCATTACAGGAATGATTTGTCACAGGACTGATCGTCCGGACGGTTATGGTGGGACTGCAATTTACATCCAAAGGCACATCACCCATCACCGCCTTCACCTGCCTGCTGTTGACAGTCTAGAAGGAACGGGTATCCAAGTTGCAACCGACAAGGGACCCCTCAATATCTACTCGGTTTACATTCCACCGAGTAGAGCGATATCTCAGCGAGCTTTGGACCACATATTCACTGGCTCTCCCGCCATAGCCATGGGAGATTACAACGCCAAGAGCACTCTCTGGAACTCCACCATCACAAACAGCCGTGGACGCCTTCTAGAACGTTACATAGAGCGTAAAAATCTGGTTGTGCTTGCTCCTACCTCTCCCACCATAACACACGGTGATCGTGGACCTCCTGATTGGCTGGATATAGCTCTACTGTGCAACATCCGTAGTCACCCAACAATCTTTTCTCTTCCTGAACTTTCCTCCGATCATTTTCCCATCATCCTACTCTATAAGGCAAAATTTACACCTAAATCTTTACCTTCTCATGCAAATCTCCGACAAACCAACTGGAGCAAATTCTCAATTATCATGGCCGAAAAATCCGCCCATATTCACCCTTGCACAACAATAGCGGCAGCTGACGATCTGGAGGAGTTCATCACCACCACCATGGCTGATGCCATGCACGAAGCAACTCCTGCCCGCAAATCTCCACATAGTCCCCTTAAACCCCTCCCAAAACATTTGCGCCAACTCATCTCGGCTAAAAACAGAGCACGGCGAAAATTACAAAACACGCGCCAACCACAAGATAAGAGGGAATGGAATTGCCTCCAAGCCGCAGTGAAGCTGGAACTTGCAGACCACTTCAACGAAGAATGGGAGAGAAAATTATGTACACTCGACACCACTGATGTCTCTCTCTGGAGGATGTCTAAGGCTCTGCTCCGCATACCCACCTCCGACCCGCCACTTACTGATGGTCAACGAATAGCACAATCCTCTAGAGAAAAAGTGGAACTCCTAGCCGAACACCTGGCGGCTACTTTCCATCCTGCAGAATCCCCCGACCATGAACAGATCGCAGAAATTGAACAAAAGGTACAACACTTCCTTGCCTCTCCCTATAATTCAGACGAAGTGCACCTCACCACCATCGCTGAGGTCAAAGGCTTAATTGCTTCAGTCTGACCTTACAAAGCTGCTGGTTGCGATCATATACCATACGCTGCCTTCAAGGTACTCCCGCAAAGCTGGATAGCACTAATAGTCCATCTCTTCAATAGCCTGCTCCTTCTCTCATACTTTCCCAAGAAATGGAAACATGCCAAGCTCATTACCATCCCCAAACCCGGCAAGGATTCTAAAAGCATCGAAAATCACCGACCCATTAGTCTGCTACCAGCAATCAGCAAACTATTTGAGAAGGTACTCCAACATCGCCTCCAAAAACTCCTAGATGAGTTAAACATCCTGCACCCGGAACAATTTGGATTTCGCCGATGCCACTCCACATCGCACCAACTGTTACGTCTGGTTGATGAGGTGACCCGCGCATTCAATAATCGTCAGTACGTTGCAGCTCTCTTCCTTGACATCTCAAAGGCCTTCGACTCTGTCTGGCATCAAGGCCTCCTCTACCGTTTAATCAGTTACGACTTTCCCCCCTACATAATCCATCTTGTCAACCATTACCTCACGCAACGCACCTTTTCCGTCGTCAGGGACGACATTGCTTCCCAAACCTATTTCGTCAATGCAGGGGTACCCCAAGGTAGTGTACTTGGTCCCCTGCTCTTCTTAACTTACATCAACACCCTTCCCACTATCTGGAGTTCCAAACTCTATCTATTCGCTGACAATACAGCAATCACCACGGCCTCATTTCAACATCACATAGCTGTACAACGCCTTCAGAGATATGCTACCATGATTTCCGCCTGGTTCCTAACTTGGCGATTACGCATAAACGCCGTAAAATCACAGGCAGTCACCTTCACCCGACGCCAAACCCAGGACGTTCCAGAGCTGCATCTCGCAGGAGAACACATTCCCTGGAGCAACCAAGCCCAATATCTTGGAGTTACACTCGACATGCGCCTAACTTGGAAAGCTCACATCCTTTCTGTCGCCTCCAAAGTTACGAAACGCATGGGCATGCTCTATGCATTATATAATAAAAAGTCACCAATGAGTCTCAGGAACAAGATACTCATTTACCAACAAATACTGAGGCCGGCGATAACTTACGCATGTCTAGTATGGGGTGCTGCAGCCCCCTCAAATTTATATAAACTCCAGGTCCTGCAGAATCGATATTTAAGAATAGTTACAGGTGCGGAATGGTACATCCCCAATAACAACATACACCAAGATCTCTCATTTCCCAAGCTCACCACCTACATCCAAAAACTCTCACATAAGTTCTATTCTGACCTACCCTCTGGTTTCAACCAACTCATCAGGGGTCTCGGGGAATATGATATAGACCCCGGGGCTACCTACAGACACCCCAGAACCTCTCTAGGCACACCATAAACCTGTCACTTTCATATTGAATTTTCATTTCTCTTCTCTTTAAAACCCAACTCACCAGAACAAAAACCAACCATCAAACCACTATCCGTTATTTATCCTTCATAAAATGCCACTAAGGGACAGTGTCCTGGGATGGCAATAATCCAATTCCCCAACCTCCATTTCTTAGTATTATTTCAAAAATATCATTCACATAGGCTAAAAATAAAAATGGTCCTAGTTTAGAACCCTGTGGTACTCCTTGTTTAACTGATTGAAAATATGATAACTTTCTTTATCATACCCGAGCCATTTCTATGGCTTATTTCCACACACTGTGTTCTGTTTTTCAAATATGACACTATCCACTTTTGCGCTAATCCTCGAACCCCATGATTTTCTAATTTACTTGTAAGTATATCTATATCCACACAATCAAATGCTTTTGATAAATCTAAAAATATAGCTATTACTCGTTCATGGTTATTTAATGCATTAATTATAATACTATTTACTTTATTTATTGCATTTATTGTTGATTTCTTTTCTTGGAATCCAAATTGTCATTCTGATATTATGTTAAGTTTTTTAAAGTACATTTGTAATTGTTTTAGGAACATGCCCTCTATGATTTTTGAAAACGTGGAGCATAAAGTTACAGGCCTATAATTTACTACATTTGTCTTGCTTCCCTTTTGTTTATATAGTGGTCTTACAATTACTTCTTTCAGCCTATCTGGAAAAATGCCTTGAATTAATGAAGCATTTGTAATATGTGCCATTACTTCAGAAATCTCATGTTTAATATATTTTACAATTTTGTTAGAGAACTCGTCCAAACCCATTGATTTTTTAGGCTTAAGCTTATCAATTTCTTCTAAAATATTTTGTTCTGTTATTTCAAATACACCCATTGATTTTGTTTGACTAGGTGATGTTATTACATCAGCTACTTGATCTACTACTTGGGTATTGGATTTTGCTTGATTTGCGATATTTATATAATAACTGTTAAATTTATTACAAATCTCTCTAGGGTCGTTTATATCTTTATCATTTTCTTTTAATATTATATTTTCCATTTGCTTTGTTTTACTTTGGTTATGCATTTTATTTACCAGACTCCATATTGTTTTCGTCTTATTTTCTGCATTTGCTACCAGTATCCTGTTATACCTCATCTTTGCACTTTCACATACATCTCTAAAAATTCTATTATAATTTTCAATGTAATTGTATGATCTCTCCCCCATATTTGCATGCTTCAAAGAAGTTAGAAATTTTACCATCTCCCATGAAATTTTTATCCCTTTTGTCATCCATTTTTTCTGTGTTATACCTTTTGCTCTTGACTTAATTTTAACCTTTTTCATTGGCATCTCACTGTTTAACCCCTTTTGTAGTATACTATTAAACCTTTCAAACTTAGCATTTACATCTACAGTTTCATATACCTGTTCCCAGCTAACCTTAGATAAATAATCTTTTAGACTTTGTAAACTGTTTATATTTATTTTTCTTTTATATTCAAAATTATTTGGTAGTATATCTTTTTTAAGATTAACTTTTAATAACTGACCATAATGATCCCCTATTCCTGAGTTAATTACTTTAGTTTCCCATTTATTTTTCATTAAATTTATAAAAACATTGTCTATACAAGTTTTTGTTTGTTTAGTAATTCTTGTTGGTTCAATAAGTCGAAGGCCCCTGTTCCATGGAGCAGGGTTCACCTTCAACGACATCTCTGTGCTTACTCTAGTCAGCACAGTTTTTGCAGTGCTGTCAAGAAGAAGAGGAGCCCTGAAGAAGCCCTACATAGTAGGACAAAACGTTGGCATCAGCCAACAACCAAGATACTGCCTTCCCCGGAAGACTTTATTACTATGGACACTGGCCGCCGAAGCCTATGCAGTGAATAAATTTTCTTTTTAGTAAAAATGTGACTTTAGTTTAATTTTACACAATACACCTAAATTAAATATTTATATAATTAACAGTTGAATTTGCTATCTTTGTTCATCACTTCATCAGACTATATATCTTATGTGTAGCATTTACACAGCTTTTAGTTTAGGCCTCATGATAATGACTGAACAGCTTAAAAGAAAAGTGTTTATCGCTTAATACTAGCAGTAGCTGATAAACACACAGGCACGTCAAGCGCTGGCCTAACCTTTGCAGGTGTGAATGCATATCAAAACAATAACATTAAGCTCTGAAATCCTACTCTGTTGCCAGACTATTAAGGTTGTGTATTCAGTAATGTTCAGTTATCTCCTTTATTTTTCAAGATAGATGGAAATGTTACAGGACTCCCCCAGCTCACAAAATCTGCACACTCATACTCCTAACAATCTGTATACAGGTACAGAGGAATATTTTTGTAACAGTCTTCACATTCAACATCATCCTCTGTGACCTAGGGGTAACGTGCTAGCCTCTGGTTCCTGCAGTTACAGATTCAAACCAAGGGAGCACAATGGACTTTTTGGGGGATGGCTTCTTACCAAAGGTGGTGTAAACACATTCTTGACTACTTAGTACTAGGAATACTTTTCCTAAAGAATGTTTAAGCAGGTCCCTCATACCATTTGTTTTGCAGAGCCAATTTAATATTAAAATCCTTAAGAACATTGTTTAATTTACAGGTTGCAAATATTGAGTTGTGTGTTGCAGATACAGAGATATTCTATGGTCAAGTGGCATTTGATGTATGTTCCTCTTATGGTAAACAATTCACACCAGAACTGAAATTGTCCGTTAGGGGTCTTCCTGGACTTCAACAAGCAAAAGTTGTCGTCGAAACCTTGGGTTTACCGTTAACACCAGAGGAATACAGAGCTGAGATGCAGTCCAGACTTAGAGAATTGTTTCTGACAGCAAAATTAATGCCAGGTACTTAAATGTTTGTTTTTGACAGGTACAGAGGATATATATGTGAAGATATTTCAGACTATTGCGTCCCAGTATGGAAAAGTATACACGAAAGAAGTGAGAGAGAAAGTAATGGGCAAGACAGAGGAAGAAGCAGGTCTTGGTATAATTGAAGGACTCGATCTGCCACTTAGCATCGAGAAATTCCTTCAACAGCAGTTTAAACTACAAACAACATTCCTGCCACAAGCTCAGCTAATGCCAGGTACTTCCTTCTGGGAGGGTCATAACTTATTTCTAGTTTATGTAACTCCTAAATCTCTATATATTCTCTATCTTTAATAGTACAGGAAGTATTGCATCAAATAAAAAATGTTGATATCATGATTGTACCAGAAATACATGTTTAGACTCTTGTTGAATCCAAAAATAATTTTTAGAGAAAGATTTGTATGTGTGTCCCCATGTGGTCTGTATTTTAAAAGCATTATGCACTAAAGTTGGTATTAAGTTCAGCATCTTCCAAGAATGTAACACAAAGCTTCTGAAGAAACCCACTCTCCACCATTCCAAACTGTTTTTCATGCAACATTTTATTTTTGACTTTGTTAAAAATGGTTTTTAACAGTTTTAATTAAAATACCACATGTTTAAGATATTTTCATGACAAATGAAATGTATATCTTTATTTGGGAATGTCCTCAGAAGTTGTAATTTTGGTTGACTTTCCTATAACTGGTAAACTGTAAGAGGTAGACAAAATGTTACTAAACAGAGTGTACTACAGGGAAAAGCGAGGACGTGTATTGGAAGATATGCAAGCAACAGAAATGTTTTCCTGAGTAGAGCCAGACTGAAAAATTCAATGCCATAGCCAGGATTTGAACCACGGATCTCCTGCTCTCCGTGCAATTGCTCTAAGCAACTGAGCTACTATGGCCAATGGGCCGACATGACAAATTCTCCAACTGATTTATATGTTTCCGGTAAACCACTAGGAGTTCTCATATGTTAGTGTAAAAGAAATGATTATTTCCACCAATTTACCTGAATAACATAGTGGTTTAGCTATGAAGCCTGGGACTTAAGTACTTACAGCATAGTAACTCGCCACAAAAGGTGTATGTCTCTTAGCATATGAGAACCCCTAGTAGTCTACTGGGAAACATATGAGTCAGTTGGAGAATTTAATGTCATGTCGGCATGTTGGCCATAGTAGGTCAGTTGGTTAGAGCAACCGCATGGAGAGCGGGAGATCCGTGGTTCAAATCCTGGCTATGGCATTGAATTTTTCAGTCTGGCTCTACTCATCCAAATCTTAGCCTACACACAGCTAATGTGGAAGAAATGATTATTTCCATCAATTTACCTAAAATAAAACATAGTGGTTTAGCTATGAAGCCTGGGACTTAAGTACTTACAGCATAGTAACTCGCCACAAAAGGTGTATGTCTCTTAACATATGAGAACCCCTAGTTGTCCACTGGGAAACATATGAGTCAGTTGGAGAATTTAATGTCATGTCGGTATGTTGGCCATAGTAGCTCAGTTTATTAGAGCAACCACATGGAGAGTGGGAGATCCGTGATTCAAATCCTGGCTATGGCATTGAATTTTTCAGTCTGGCTCTACTCATTCAAACCTTAGCCTACATACGGCTAGTGAGAAAGAAATCATTATTTCCACCAATTTACCTGAA
This sequence comes from Mantis religiosa, assembly GCA_030765055.1. Taxonomy (NCBI): domain Eukaryota; kingdom Metazoa; phylum Arthropoda; class Insecta; order Mantodea; family Mantidae; genus Mantis; species Mantis religiosa. Next base: position 2,001,663 of record JAUKNK010000101.1, on the reverse strand, counting down.
TGTTTACCTGAGCTTATCATACGTACATGGTAAGTCCAGTGCAACTGGACTGTTCAGATACAATCACATCAACAGGCGCAAGAAATTATGTATGTGATCTGACTGAATATTGTGACAAGCAGAAAAAAGAAGGAATCAAAATCCCTTTGAGTCCTCAGTAGATTCTGATGAACGGTCCGGGATTGTACCTATAGTATTTTAATTGTCCAGGTTTTAATCACTCAGTAGAACAACCTTCTTTAATTTCTGTGGCAGTTTTACATAGTACACTTCATTCAGTAGCTATGTTGGTGATGTAATCCACAACTACGAATGTTGTTATTTGTATTTTCATTCAGATTCAACATTATTAAACTAATATGAGATTGTGTTTTATTAGTATTTGCTATAATAGTATACATACACATAATTTTGTATAGCTTAACATTGTGAGTCATTTAAATCATGTGTTTATATTACAGTAATGGTCCATTTGTACGGATTGATCACACTTCAGAAAATTAGCTGAATGACCACATAGTTCTTGATTAAGGCTTCACGGGTGATCAGCCGCTTCAAATTTATGAAGACTGAGCTTTCGGCCATTGTTCACTCATAGCCTTCATCAGGAGCTGAGTATTGCTATGAAATGTGTTACTATACCTATGTTAATCGGTGGGCAGAGCTCAACCTGCCCTTATTTTGCTTAGCAAGCTTTTGTGTATTTTCTATGATTTAACAGTTTGCAAAATGATACAGAATTCAGTTTGACTGATGAAGACTTCACAGGCTATTTCCAGTAAATTTAAGATTTTATTTTGTCATGGAAATATTATAAATATGTGACATTTTAATTAAAACCGTTGGACCATTTTTAAGAAAAATGTTTGATATTTAATTGTTTAGTTATGCTGTTTGAACACACACACACAATACTTTTTCTCTGTAATTCTGACAAAATCCTTGTATTGAATGCAACACTTGCTCTATCTAATGCTTGAGAGATGTACTCATTGTACTGTTTAGGAGCTGAGAGACTGATTCGCCATTTACATGATAAAGGAATACCAATAGCAGTGGCCACAAGTAGTGCTAAAGAGAGTGTTGATCTCAAACTGACCAATCACAAGGAGTTCTTCTCTTTGTTTAATCACTTTGTCATGGGAAGCAGTGATCCTGATGTCAAGCATGGCAAACCCAGTCCAGATATATTCCTGGTGTGTGCTTCAAGGTTTCCTGATAAACCAGCGCCAGAGAAGGTAAGACATGCATGATTTTAGTAACAATGTTGTCAAAATTAATCGGAAAAACTATTTGTAGTCTGTTTATTGACACTTCGTCACTTACATTTTTATATTATCGAGGATTGGTTTCGGCAGTCCCTCAGTATAAAAATGTAAGTAACAAAGTGTCAATAAACCAACTACAAATAATGGAAATTAATTGTTCTTTCACACTGGCGTGTGTAGACTAAAGTATGGAAAGATAGTCAGACTGAAAAATTCAATGCCACGGCCGGGATTTGAACCACGGATCTTCTGATTACCCTTGAGCTACTATGACCAACGTGCCAACATGACATTAAATTCTCCAACTGACTTGTGTTTTTCCTGGTAAACCACTTAAGAGTTCTCATAAACACATGATTCACTGTAAGAAGGTTTATCTTATGTGTTTCAACTTGGAGGAGTTCTGGACCACTGCAAATCATATGTGTTAGTGCGCTCAGTGTTGACACCTTGTTATCCCCACTCTTTACATATTTCCCTCCCTCTCGCACAATATCCTAGATCATGTTAATCTCCTTGGTGCTAAACAAGGGAAACACAAACTGAATTTTCCAAATTTAATAATGCAGTTGTTGAAATCACAATTGCAACACAGATATTTGCATATTATGCACATGTTCTAAATGCTATAAATATAATTATAGATTATGAGTCACCTATTTTTCTAATCCAACGAAACTGCCAATAGCACATGCATATAGTTGTGAATATAACTTACATCTTCATCATCCAAGTATTGCAAATTTATGATTATAAGCTCCAAAATCTTGTGCTATTTCTTTCCAAAAGCCATCGTCTTGTATCACCTTGTCAATTTCTTCATGAATAAGTTGTTCACATCAATTAGTTAAAAAGTATTATTTCTGTTTGCAACATAATTTGAGTCCACATTAACTCAATTGGATTGTACTGGCAATGGTAAGTGGGAGGGCGGATATTTGCAAGTTGATCCAGCTGATACACTTTTCAATGGTTTTTAAATGGAAGAACTGAATAATATTGCTTTGAACTCTCAAGAGTAAGTAGATATTACAAACCATTCATAAACAAACATATAATGTGATGACTCATGTTCTGCCAGGCCAGCAGGAAGTGTACTGTTTGCTCTCTCTTGAATTAACAAACACCTTGCTTATTCAAAGTAATTCTTTTATCATGTCATGTCAGAAGTTTACATTTCAGTTCTGAGTAATTACAAATATGCGTACCTACCAATCAATAATGATGGACAGAACAGTGCTTACGTTGCGATGCATTGTTATAATATATTGGTACTTAATTTCATTTTATTTGTATTATGAAAACTATTTGAGCCAAAATATGGGTTTTTACAGTTGTGTTATAAACATTACTTCCTACTTTCCTTGTGGATCACTTTTTGCAAAATATGAATTTTCATCTTAATGCAAATAATATTTATTAGAGTGGATTCAGCTGGCACTTGTCACACATCACTTATGGGGAATGCATATATGCTCCAAGTAGCCATTTTTGGTTTTGGCCAAAGGTATCAAAACTGCATTGTTGGCCAGTTTACAACATAATTCACTTATGTTCTACACGTCTTCTACAATAAAAGCAACAGACAGAATGGTGAAAGCCTTGTTTCCTGGCATCTCTAGAGACAGACTAATGTCTTTACTCAATTCACTTTTATTTTAACTTGTGCTTCACTGTCTCTGCACTTCTTTCAATTTTTATATGTAGTTAAAGAGTCTTACCACTGAGTAAACAAAAAATTGATATGCCTACATAATAGCACAAGAATTATATTTTATTGAAGACAGACTCTGCTTCAGCCTTCCAGAAACCCAGGCATATGAAATGCCATCAAAGAAAGACAAAATAAAGATAAGGAAATCAGGATAAATATAATGGATGTTTGGAAAGATCTGAACTTTCAACTTTACCGTTGAAACATGGTTTCTGCAGGAAACATACCAGATACCAAGGAGGACTGCAGATGCAAGCCATGCTCCAGTACCATCTAGTGAAATATACAAGCAGAACTCAGCCACTCAACACAATAACAAAAGCTAAAACCCAAATTTTATTTGTACACAATATTAAATACAAACTAACATTTTTATGAGAACAATTTTGGAGTATCCTTAAACTCTGTACACTGTGTGCTTAGTAAAAGTAATTAAAAGCAAGCTTATGGGATGAAATTCCGTAACATCAGCAGCACTAATATGATCCTGATAACTGACAGTTGTTACAATGGCTGATCAACAAAGACGAACTGATCTTTTTTCCACAGATGTTTATAACTGCAATTCAATGTTTACATGATCTTTTTCAAAGTAGTCCCTCCTATTTCAATCCACTGTTTATAGCATCTCTGCCAGTCCTTGAACACGTGCTGCAAACCATTCTTTGTCAGGTCCTTGAGAATCGCCTCACTTTTCTTGAGCACTGCTGCAGAGTTCTCAAATCGAATACCCCTAAGCTTTGATTATCACCGGTGATGAGTCATGGCTCCATCATTATGATCCTGAAGGAAAGCAAGCCAGCACAGTGTAGAAATCACCAAAAGTTCTTCCATCTGCAGGGAAATTGATGGTGAACACATTTTTTTACTGTAATGGAATGATTTACCAACATACAGTTCCCCATCACACTACTGTTACAGCAGCATACGACACGTCAGTATTGGCTACACTGAGGAAGCACATTGCAAAGAAACGACCAGAGCTTTCTTGGACTGGGTGGTGACTTCATCATGACAATGTACGGCCTCACGTCACATGCAGTTCCCCCTCACACTACTGTTACAGCAGCATACGATACATCAGTATTGGCTACACTTAGGAAGTACATTGCAAAGAAACGACCAGAGCTTTCTTGGACTGGGTGGTGACTTCATCATGACATTGCACGACCCTACGTCACATGCACTTCCCCCTCACACTACTGTTACAGCAGCACACTACACGTCAGTATTAGCTACACTGAGGGAGCACATTGCAAAGAAACGAACAGAGCTTTCTTGGACTGGGTGGTGACTTCATCATGACAATGTACGGCCTCATGTCACATGCAGTTCCCCCTCACACTACTGTTATAGCAGCATACGACACATCAGTATTGGCTACACTGAGGAAGCACATTGCAAAGAAACGCCCAGAGCTTTCTCAGACTGGGTGGTGACTTCATCATGACAATGCATGGCCTCACATCACATAGTCCCCCCCCCCCCCTCACACTACTGTTACTGCAGCATACGACACATCAGTATTGCCTACACTGAGGAAGCACATTGCAAAGAAACGACCAGAGCTTTCTCAGACTGGGTGGTGACTTTATCATGACAATGCATGGCCTCACGTCACATACAGTCCCCCCCCCCCTCTCACACTACTGTTACAGCAGCATACTACATGTCAGTATTGACTACACTGGGAAGCACATTGCAAAGAAATGCCCAGAGCTTTCTCAGACTGGGTGGCAACTTCATGACAATGCACAGCCTCAATTTGCAAATCAAGTCATGCACTTTCTGGCTCGATTCAATATTATCTGTGTACCACATCCACCTTATAGCCCCGATGTTGCAGTATGTGACTTTATTCCCATCACTAAAGGCAAAGCTTAGGGGTATTTGACTTGAAAACTCTGAAACAGTGCTCAACAAAGTGAGGCGATTCTCAAGGACCTGACAAAGAATGGTCTGCAGCACTTGTTCATGGACTGACAGAGATGCTATAAAAAGTGCATTGAAGTAGGAGGGAACTACTTTGAAAAAGATCATGTAAACATTGAATTGCAGTAATAAACATCTGTGAAAAAAAGATCAGTCTCTGTCTTTGTTGATCAGCCGTTGTTAAATGATGAAGCCTGGGACTTAAGTACTTACAATAGTAAGTCACCACAAAAGGTGTATCTCAAATGCGAGAGCCCCTAGTGGTCTACCGGGGAAATATACGAGTCAACTGGAGAATTTAATGTCAGGTTGGCACGTTGGCCATGGTAGCTTAAAGGTTAAGAGCGACTGGACGGAAACCAGGAGATCCGTGGTTCAAATCCCGGCCATGGCATTGAATTTTTCAGGTTGATTCTATCCATCAAATATCTTAGCCTATATACGGCTAGTGTGGAGAAATGATTAATTTCCATCAATTAAATAAAACATTTATGTTTGTTAACTTACATTGCAAGAAACAAATATTGACAGCACTTTTAAAAAATGTGATGTGTTGCACTTATGATTGTCTTTACTCTTGCTCACACTAATCTTATAAACATTATTTTATTGCTAATTTTCTTGTAGGTACAAGGGAACATGGGTACAGTAGTTAAGTAATAGTCAAGTCTTCAGAGCAGGTTGCTATGCGAGTGTTTTGAAATTTCATTCTTTTTGTATCGCCAAGAGTTAAGAAAAAAATTAATAACAATTTCCCATTTAAGGAAAATAAAGAACTGGAAAAGTCAAACTAATATCAAGCAATATCTTGGAGAGAGTTCATTCTACAAATAAAACTCTCTTACAGTTTGTCTGTCATACACAGGTCTTAACGGGGATGGGAGAAAAGAAAAATAGATGTATAGGAGAATTCTTACATAAGAGAAAAGTGGATTAGGGTAAAAGAAGCGAAGGTCAAGCTGTTCAAAAAAATCAAAGGCTTATGGCCAGGGGAGCTGAGTCAGCAATTTCATGTATTTGTACAGGATGTATAACAAGTGCAAGTAGTGAAACTGAATTGGAAACTGAAATATCTACAGAAGTCATCCACAGTAAAGAGAATTTCTGAGGACATTTACGGAAAGTTCAGGATACATAGTCACTTCAGACTTTAAATTATTATAAATATTGTATTTGAGACATTCCCCCCCCCCCCTTATTGTGAAAGAGAAAAATAATTCCTAATTTTATATGAAAAATAGCTAAGGCTCCCTTTACTGGAATGTATGTAATAATCTCAAAACACAAGAAAATCACATACAAAAAATAAATAATAAGCAGACAAACACTCAAAATGAAATATTTACACAGATGACCAGAATATACGTAAGCTGTTCAATTTTTGTTTATCAATAAGTTCAAATACAACTGATCTTGATCAAACAACCTTTTAACTAGATAGATAGAGCCAACATGAAAAATTCAATGCCATGGCCGGGATTTGAACCACGGATCTCCTGGTTTCCGTCCAGTCGCTCTAACCCATTGAGCTACCATGGCCAATGTCAAAATACACTGCCATGGTAGCTCAATGGGTTAGAGTGACTGGACGGAAACCAGGAGATCCGTGGTTCAAATCCCGGCCATGGCATTGCATTTTTCATGTTGGCTCTATCTATCAAAGACCTTAGCTTATATACGGCTAGTGTGAAGAAATGATTAATTTCCATCAATTAACTAAAACCTTTTAACTATGTTAATAAACTCAATAAGGCAACAATATTCTTGGTTTCAAAATCTGCCTTACAAGAAATATCAAACCAGTATTCAAGTGACAGCACAATAAAATAAAATACTCCTTTTGTTAAAGCTGCTAGGAACTTGACACATACAATGAATCCCAGCATATATGGGATTAGCTGGAAATGAAGCGTCTGGTATGTTGGCTCTAAAGGGCACAAAAATTAAGCAGTGGTAGATTAATAATTTACTTTTACCTTGCCAAATTAAAAATTAATAACAAAATCACTTCAACAAGTAGCAATATTCCAAACTAGTAGTTATGACTACTTAGCCACATGCCTTCATATAATAACCACAGTGCACAACTTTGTTAGCAACCAGACAGTTATGGATAACGAACATTTGATAATATTAATTATTCTTCCACAATACCCATTCGTAGCACAAGGTTTGGATGCGTAAAGTTAGATTGAAAATTTCAATGCCATGGCCAGGATTTGAACCACGGATCTTCTAGTCTCTGTCCAGAAAAATATGAGTCAGCTGGAGAATTTAATGTCATGTTGGTCATAGTAGCCACCCTGCTTACGAGCAAACTGGACAGATACCGGGAGATCGGTGGTTCAAATCCTGGCTATGGCATTGAATTTTTCAACCTGACTCTACCTATCTAAATCTTTGCCTACACATGCCTAGTGTGGAAGAATGATTAATTTCCGTAATAGCAAAGCTTACTGTCTACCTAATGCAGATTAATATCATCTGTCCAGCTCATATTGAAGCAGAGATAGAGTTGCCCAGAAGCAAGTGGTTCAAGACTGTCACATAGCAAGCGGCGAGGTATCTTCTAATAGATCCACTGTGATGTGACCATATACAATGCTGTTAGTTTAAGAATTGACATCCGCAACAGTTGCTGTGCCGCGGCAGTCACCCGGTTTCTCAACAATACTCAGAATTTTAACTCGCAGAACTAAAATCTATGTTAACTTACTGTGCTATATTAATTACAGAAGTTGGTACTCACCCTAATCACAATATCTGCTGGAATTGCTTTCCATTTTGTGCGATACCATCGTATAAAAAACTTGCATTCCTTTCATCAGTTCCACTGCACCAATCTTACCTATTTCCCTACAAATTTAAGTTCATCTAAGGTACATGGTGTGATGAACTGACATATTTTGAAAGATTAAATGTGTATTTTCAGCAGCACATTGCGACCACGCATACTGCTGGGGCATCCATGACAGAGCTCTGCCATATCACTGTCAATAACATTTTAAGCAGCAGACTATGGCTGGCCCATTCCCCTGATCTGACACCATTAGATTTTTATTTCTGGGGAGCAGTAAAAAGTAAAGTGTATGCAAATAATCCACATAACTTACTTAGATGAACTTAAAACGTTCATAAGGAAACTGTAAGATTGGTGCAGTGGAACAGATGGAAGTGAATGCAAGTTTTTTATGATGATGTGACTTGGGTATAGCACCAAATGGAAAGCACTTCCAGCAGCTATTGTGATTAGGGTGAGTACCAACTTCTGTAATTAATATAGCACAGTAAGTAAGTTACATTGTTTTTACTTCCGAGTATTGGCAAGCAAGCAGGTGACTGTTGCAGGCGTCAATTCTTAAACTAACAGAAGTGTAGTTAGTTACATAAAATATCTTAAATCTGTAATATTTTAATCAGTATCACTACAGCCATTTTGACGTGGGGGAAAAAAAAAAAGGAAAATGAATATTTTGCTATTTAAAAGACTTATGTGGGGATGGTTTTCTTGAAAATCTTGAAGATACTGAATTACCAAATATGGATCCAATATTTTGTTTCAGAGTTATACTTTCAACATATACATACATACATAAATATACATACATGTTTTCCTAAAAATAATTTCTTTGGGTTCAAGGGCCCTTAAAACATGTATTTTTTATGCATGCTGATTTCCCAGCTAAGGGTAGGAATCTTTCTAGAGTCTGAAAGTACAAGAGAGTGTAAAAAATGTGTGTGTGAATTTAATGTTTATCAAAAAGTCAATGTAAACAAAACCAAAGTTTAACACAAATGATTATATAGGTCACAGCTCCTGTTTGTGTTGCAGTGTCTCGTGTTTGAGGATGCTCCTAACGGAGTGAAAGCAGCAGTGGCTGCTGGGATGCAAGTGGTCATGGTTCCGGATGAAATTGTACGGGAAGAGAGCAAAAAGGAAGCCACATTAGTGCTGCAATCTTTAGAGGATTTCCAGCCTGAGCTGTTTGGTCTGCCGCCCTTTGAGATCTGCTCATGCAAAGAGACATGAGATGTGGCCATGTCTGTTTGCATCAACAGTAGCAACAATGTAGCAATGTTAAACATTTTGTAGTTTAATGCATACTATACATACATAGAAGAAAGTAAATAACTAACATCACATTGAGTTTTAAAGCGACTGTGATAATGTCTCCACCTGCTTCAGGACATCGTTGGGCTTCATGCTGGTCAGCGACACAGAGCTCTCCCTTCCATGATCTGGAAAAACAATACAATATTCTTTAGTTAAACTGTTGCTAATTTCAATTTAAGTTCTGAGGCCTTCCATTTTTTGCCTGCTAAACTAATTTTGGCCACATTGATGTGAAATGAAAATTCAATGAGTTCTCTATACAAGTTTTCCTCTAGAATTGGCACCCTGGTTGACACATACTTCTTTAGGAATCTGTTTAGCCTATTGCTGAAAGAGAGCATGACAAATCACTTCCAAATGAAATGCTGAATATTGGAGCAACTTTTTGGCCCTTTTTCTGTACCCCATGAACACCTTTTTCACATTTATTCACTATCGCACATCTCAGTCATTTGCTGAAGAATGCCAATCAGTTTAACCCTTTAAGTGAAAGAGATTACACACTGATCCAGGAAAGTAAAACTCAAGTATCATCGAAAAAACTATTTGTAGTTGGTTTTTTGACACATCGTCACTTACAATTTTACATTACTGAGGGACTAGTTTCAGAAGCCATCGCTTCCATCCTCAACCTCTCTACAGCTGTTATCTGCTCTCTTCTCTCTGGTGGTGGAGCTATGAACTTCTTTGCCAAATTATCTACTGGTGGGTTTTCAAAGTTCATTATGCGGTCCTTATTTTTCCATATGTATATGTTCTCAGTTTATTTTGGTTTATCACTTCTTTTAGTAATTTTGGATTTGGATCAATGTCATGATTTTCATTCCAAAAATGAAATGCTATTGCTGACTTATCTTCTTGTTTCAATCTGATGTTTCTAAAGTGCTCTTTGACTCTGGTTTTGAGATTTCTTTTAGTTTGACATAGGTAGCATTTTTTACAATTCTTACAACTTATTTGGTATATTCCAGATCTGTCAATTTGATATATATTTGTACATAAGAAAGTAATTTACAAGTGTGTTACAGAGTGTTAACCTAAGTACAAGAATTGAGTGACTACCTTCTTTCACCCCTTAGCCAGTTTGGCATAACAGCCTTATGCTTCAATGAGGGGTTGTTACCTGTGTCCCTTACTTTTCCCTGCAAAATCCTTCCTCCCCTCCTTTTTCCTTTCCCCCTTCATAACTTTTGCTTCTATCCTCAACCATTTATCTTTCATTTTACCAAGAAATCTTCCTACATTTTTATTCCTATTCCGTTGCTTCCCTGTCACCATTCTTATTGTTACAATTTTCCCATCAACTTCCTCCCATTTTTTCTTCCATGCCTCCTTCCTCCACTTAACTCCTTCACATCTTACTACTTAATGATCTACACTTTCTTCCCTCCCACTGTTAATTGATGAGATTTCATCTTTTGTTTTTGAATTTAGCAATTTTAAAATTGAATGTCCATTATAGTAGCTGCCAAGGTGATATTTTGTTCCTTGAAGATCTTTTTAAATTTATTAAATGTTTTTGGGTGATATGTGAAGGAACTGAATGTGCTGTAGCTTTCTTTTTCTTTTGTAAATGTGGTTGCTTCCTTAATGATTTTCTTTAGTTTAGCTTTTCTAATTTTCTTCAACACCAAACTTTCGTTATATCCATTTTCTTCTGCTATGTGTAGTATTGTTTTTTGTTCTTTGAAATATTCTTCTTTTTCCATGGGTATGTTGACTAGTCTGTGTGTAAGGCTGTTTATTATTGCATGTTTATGTGTAATTGGGTTGTGGCTATTATTTTTTTATGTAATTTTCTGAATGTGTTGGTTTCCTGTAAATTCCAAATTTTATTTTTACGTTATTCCTCATGATATTTAGATCTAAGAAAGGGAGTTGTCCATTGATTTTCTTTTCTATTGTGAATTTGATAGTCTTTTCTTGCAGATTGAGTAATTTTAATGCATCATCTAAATGTCATCAACATCTCCAGCTGTTGTGTGCACCATACCACATGTTTGTATCTTTCCCGTCCCCAAGAAACACAATTGGAAAACTTACAATTTGATTGTATCTCACATTATTTTCTATGGTTGTTCTAAAATAAATCAAAAGTGGGTACTGAATGAGAAGAAAGGTTATAAGGGTTTTAATTATTCAAAATCAACTGAAGTTGAAATGAGAAAGTATATAATTTAATACAGAGCCTTTGTTTGGAAATACGGCCATATTACAGGGAATTGCTTGAACTGCGCTGCTTCTAATCATCTGACATGCCTGGATTAGTGCTGAGTACACACAAACTTCAGTTATGATTTCTATGTAACAACAAACTCTTGAAGAGAAATAAAATAGATTTGCCTCACATCGTGTTTTAAGGAAATAAATGTAACCTATTCTTGTGCTCTTACAGAGGAAAAATCTATTTGTTGCACTCATATGACTCTCTATTCACTCTTGTACAAATTATTCTTACAACTGCTTAATGTTAAGCAAAATAAAAGTGTTTTATTGCGTACTTTCTTACAGGTACAATGGGAATAGAGTATAGCTAGTTGCTATGTAATGGCTCTCTTTGCATGACCAGGAAGAAAAAAATGACACTCCATTTGAGAATAGTTCTTATTATTTAGCAAGATTTTGTCTACTTCTTACACTTTACCAGCCATACAAATCATTCAGAATGAAAAGCCTATTTCCAAATTATTAAAGATTCCATTTTATTTGCAATTCAAATATTTTAAATAAAAATCACTAAAGAACCTTTTACAGAAAGAAGCAAAAAGTAGTTTCTTGGAAGATAAACAGAAGTTTGGTATTTAAGTGACAATTATACTATTCACAAGTGTGCAAACTATTTTCTATTATACTGTAAGACCGGAGTAGAGAAAAGTTAGAACAAAGAAATTCCTGAAAAAGATGTACAGGAATCAGGAATTTCACAAACTTTGGCTGGGAATGTTGTTAAACCCTATAAAACAACTTTTTTTTTTTTTTTAAAAAAGTAATGATTGAACATTTGAAAAATACTTTTAAATGTTAAATACATCACTGTTTCTAACCTTTTGCTTCAAATAACTTTTTTTTGTTGTAATTTTATGTCCTCCAACATTAAGTCATATCGCAAGATGAATGGAATGAGTGAAATGATGCTCAAATGAGTCCAGTGTCCTTAGAGCTTAGAGTTACCTGACATTCGTCTATCAGGATAAGGGAAAACCCTGGAAAAAGCCTTATCCAGGTAACTCACCCTGACCTAGATTCAAACTCAGGACATCTTGAATGTGAGGCAGACGCGCTGCTATCTATGCTACCGAGGCGGGCTAAAACAACTGTGATTGTGCAATGTTCCTGTGTATATCGTTTATATGGTCCAAGCATGAACAGTTGATGCACTCTATTGTGAGAGATATATGAATATACATGAGCTCTAGTTTTAAAGAGACTCTGCCATACATCCAAACAAAGGTTGTGTAGTATATTGATGCCAGGAAATCTGAGCAGAAGTTTGCCAACTTTAAATTGACACATTGTAAAAATTTAATTACCAAATTTCCAACAATATTTTTATGCAGTATATAATGTATATTTTGTTAATAAACATAATACTTAAGCAGTTTGCAAATTATGCTGTTTGTTTGTTTTGTATGTATATTTTTATAAATATAATTTTATTTTATTAATACTACCTTCTGCATGATTTATAAATAGCTATAGTATCTCTGGGTAATATGTGTCACTGACAGTGTTGAGGTAGTTTATGTTACATCAGTAAATACCCAGTTTTATGCAATCTTCAGAACTGATTCCAAGTTTGGTGGTTATATATGTATTTTAAGATTTATAGAAATGGCAGACCATGGCTGAGTGGTTAGATCATTCATCTCTCACCAAGACAACCTGGATATGTTCCCAGGGAGCTGTAAGTGTGATTTGTCTTGGACATACTGGCATCTGGCTGGCTATCCCTCAGTTTCCTCCACCTACTGCTCCATTATCATGTTTCCACATTTCACGCTTATCATCCATTCTGGCTACTCATTCTGATTCAGTTTGTCAACTCCCATGTGCTAATCTGTAAGTCCTCCACACAAGAAGCATAAAAAGAAAAGAAAAAAAAAAAAGGATGAAGATGGCGTATAAAAGTGAAACTACCATTATATGTTAATTTTTAGATGAGTCGTATTTATTACACATCTGCTTCACTTTCGTACCTATTTTGAGGACATGTTTCGCAAATCATCGTTTGCATCTACGACTCTTATGAAGTCGCATAAGAGCAGAAGATGATTTGCGAACATGTCCTCAAAATAGGTACGAAAGTGGAAGCAGATGTGTAATAAATACGACTCATCTAAAAATTAATAATTTTTCGCTTCACTGTGGTGTTCCAATACAGTTAAATCTCGATATACCATTATATGTTTCAAATGGGAAGAGTTCTGGACAGCCGCGGATCAGATGCTTTAGCACACTTAACATTGCCCACACTCTTTTCATATTTCCCTCTCTCTTGTACACTATCCTAGACCATGTGGGTCTCCTTGGTGCTAAATGTAAGGGAAGGGAAACCAAATTGAATTTTTCAAACTTTTATAATAATGTAGTTTTGGAAATCACAACTGCAACTTGGATATTCACATATTATGCACATGTTTTAAATGCTATAATTATAATTATAGTTTATGAATTACCTATTTTTCTAATACAATGGAACTGCCAGTGGCACATCCATACAGCTGTGAATGTCATTTATGTCAAGATACAATTCATCACTGTCACTGTCTTCATCGTCCAAGTGCTGCAAATTTACGACATTAGGCTCCAAAATCTTGTCACGTCTTTCCAAAAATAAATCTTCTTTAGCTTATCTGCATGTCTCATGCAGTTTTCCCAGTCTTGTGTTATCTTTCAATTTCTTTGTGAATAAGTCATTCAACATCCAGTCAGTTTAAAAGTATTATTTCTGTTTGCAACATAATATGAGTCCCCATTAACTCAATTGGATTACACTGGCAGTGGTCCGGGGGAAGGTGAATTACCTTGTGTCTCATTTCAATTGTAAGTTTATCCAGCAGATATTACACATTTTAAATGGAAGAACACCTCAATAATACTGCTTTGAACTCTAGAGTAAATAGAAATTATGAACCATTCATAAACAAACATATAATGTGATGACTCACATTTTGCTGATGCAGCATTCTAAGGTCAGCAGGAAGTGTACTGTTTGCTCTTACAACCTTGGCTTATTTAAAATAATTCTTTTATCATGTCATGTCAAATGTTAGTTCTGAGTAATTACAAACATACATACACATATACATGTCAACCAAAAATGATGTTCATTACAGTGCTTATGTCACGATACTTGTTATAATATATTGGTATTTTGATAGAGTCAACATGAAAAATGTCAACATGGCATTAAATTCTCCATTTGACTCGTATTTGATTCAAGAATTTAATGTCAGGACGGCATGTTGGCCATGGTAGCTCAATAGGTTAGAGCGACTGGATGGAAACCAGAAGATCCGTGGTTCAAATACCGGCCATGGCATTGACTTTTTCATGTTGACTCTATCAAAAACCTTAGCCTATATATGGCTAGTATGAAGAAATGATTAATTTCATCAGTTAACTAAAATTGGTATTTTATTTATTTGTATTAGAAAAACTATTTGAGCTAAAAATATGAGGTTTTTACGGTTATATTACACACATTACTTCTGACCTTCGTCATGGACAACTTTTTGCAAAAATAGCATTTATTAGAAATGAATTCAGTTGGCGCTCATCACACACCACTTACGGGGAATGCAATGACAACACAGCAGGACTCCAATTGGTTACTCACCTAGTAGCATTCCAGGACAAACTTCGTCCCATTTGAAACACAATAATTTACACAAAAGAAAGCCTTTCAAGACAAGCTTTTGTAAAACAGTGACAGTCCCCAACTCCTGAAGTAAATGTACTACCTGGCAAAGAGATGCGGTGTATGGGAAATTATACTCAATAGAAATGAAGTCCAGTCCCTGAAGATACAAGGTAAGCTATCTGAAGGCAGATTTAATTCGAGAGATGATACACCAGCATTATGTCAGAGTTCTTTTGCTGATGATTATTTGTGAAGAGGTTGAGAGATTGATCATATAAGGACAATGAGGCATCTCTCACTGGCATGACACTGCTGATGGAATGTATGACATTACATCTTTGTCATTTGAGTAGATCATGTTTTTAGAAATGATTTCTATAGTTGCAGAAGTTATTTAATAACAAAGGTGTAGTGACTAATTTACTTGTTTCTCTCTTTTCTTTTTTTTTTTTTTCTGCTATGGAAACTGCAGAAGATTCAGTCCAAGACTTAGCAAAATTATGCCGTCTAATGTGGCACTGATGTAAGTCTGAGATCTGTGAAACTAAATTCCAATTCCTGCTGTGAACATCTGAAAATAAATGGACAACCCTATAAGCCATTTACAGTCGATGACTTGGAGATGCTGATAAAAGTACACAGCTTTCTTATAAGGTCCTGTCCAAAAGTTCCTCAATAATTGGAATGAACCATCTCGGAACTTCATTCAACTTCAAACGGTCCCTCTCTGAGCTTTTACGCCAGTCCCAGCATCTCTTCCATTAAATACCATCTGTCAGTCGTACAGACTTGCTCAGCTCCGTGGAGAAAACCCTCTGGCTTGTGAAATCAACAATTTTGCAGATATACACAAAGTCTGAACAGCAGAACAAAAGTCATCAACTATTACAAGCAGTTTTAAATGGCATAAGCCATTCTTGGGTTTTGTCCTTGTGTTGAGCATCATCTCCAAATGCAGACACACTGCTGCCTCACATCTGTGTCAATTATACTGAAAAAATGCAACTGCCTGGCACATAAGAGCTGTATAAAGCAGCATTTTCTTATACCTTCCTCAGACCCCTGGTTAAGCAGAAATCTCTTTTAAATGAAAATATTTCAAGGTCTCAGGAATTTGAATGAAAAACATGCCAATTCCCTTTATCAAACAGAAACTTCTTATGCAGACAATGGAAATCAAAGTACACATTTTAATGGCAAATTTCCAGTTCCAGAATGCAGAGTTTAGAAAATGTTCAGGCACCCAGTGAAAATGTGCATTGTCTGCTCTAAGTACGTGATGTTTCAGCTGAAACACAACTGTTTTGCTACTACTTGACCTATCTAGGAATGGGGTGTACTAATGATGGTACAAATTCTGAGAAACCTGTCAGTCATCCTTCACTGCATGACAGTACATCTCTAAAGTTAAACAAAGATGGTCACCATGGCTTCAAAAACAGGAATTGTACTAGATCTTAACATGAGGGTGAAAGTGATTTATGCTAGTGAAAGAGATAAAGTGAGTGTATAGCAGATCATGAAGGTGTTCACTGTAGTCAAAACTCAACTTTACAAGACTCTAAAGAAGAAAACAGAAATTCTGAAGTGGTGGGAAAATTGACAAATAGGAAAATAAAGAAAGAACTTAAGAAAACTGAAAAACAGGACATTAATGAAATAGTGTGGGAGTGGTGTGTTAGTGTTAGGGCAAGAAATCACCTCATATTGGGGCTTATGCTACAGGAATATACTGAAAGCCTGGACAAGACTGAATTCAAAGTTTCTAATGGATGGTTGGAGAACTTCTGCAAAAGATATCAGATAGGGCCATATTCATAGTTATCACTTTGGTCTAGACCAAAGGTGGTCTAACTTTTTGGTATTCATAGACAATAAAAAGTCTTGGACCAAGTAAAACCTTGGACAAGCATGGAGCAAATGTTACATGACGTAGAAAGGTTCTTCTACACATGCGCGAGTCCCATAGAGTGCTAAACAAACCACAGTGTAGCTACAAGTTTATAAATTTCTGTGGTAGTTTCACAGCTGTTTCTTAATCATTCTTACAGTTGCCGCTGTTGTTTGAGGTTTGGTAACAAACTTTGGTGTGCTGGGTATATGGATAATATGAAGCGTGGTAGCAATTGGTCAGACGAAGACCAATGTTTTCTCTAGTCCAAAAAAGAACGAACATTATAGAAAATAAATCCATGTCGACTAATACAAATATGAGAAAGATGGAGGCATGGAGGGAAATTTATAATGAGTTTGCTGGTAATGCGGCTTAATGATACAGGTCAGCAATGTTGTCTTGATATCCTCCTCTTGCATAATACCGAAGTACTGTTAGGATTTGAGTGTCAGGCCTCGGTTATTGTCCCTGACGTACAGGTTAAGACAAATCATTTCTATCAGCTTTCTGGCATTTGCTTTACTAAACCTGTATCTGCTTTTGAAGTTTAGGTCGTCGTACTTCACAATAATTTTATTCTTGGCAGATAAGTATTCCTCCGTCTTATTTCACGAATACTATGCACCACAGCTACGTTCATTACTTCACTGACGTCCATGTTGCAAAGATAGTCCACCTTTAATCTACCCCTCGGAGGCAGACCAGAATTTGAGCCAGACCAACATGTTTGGTTCCTGGACTATTGCTAATCCCGGTTTATGAATAATAAAATCACTGGTCCACCGTTAGCCCACCAGAAGTAGCAAGTTGGTCTGAACAAAGTCTGACTATGAATACGGCCCTTGAAGGATACAAACCTGAAAATATAGCAAACATCGACAAGACAGGACTATTCTTCTGTGTATTACAGAGTAAGTCGTATTTTAAAGGTCAGAAATGTTCAGAAGGAAATTGTACAAGAAAAGCTTGACTGTTTTCCTTTGTGGTTTTATGTCATGTGAAATACAAAAAAACCTTAGTTAAATACACATCTGTCTTTCATGGAAATTTTCAAGAGTCCTGTTCGATTCCACTACAGACAGGTTTTACTGTATTAACATTTACGAAGTATCTCATATACAGGATGTACATTCCTCTGGTCTGATGAAGAGCAAAGTCATTGACAAGGAGTGTAAGAATCAATGTACTGTAATCTGAGAATGAAGCAGCTGTGATGCCATTCCACCAAAAAGCTTATCATCATAGCATCATACTATTGCTGAATGGGGAAGTTTCTCAATTCTGACCAGCCAAACTCGGATACCTTTAGTTCATGATTGTACGTCAGGGCATTAAAAACCAGTAAACATGGCACAAAAAAAATTCTAAACTGTGTTTCTTCAGAAATACAAGCATATTATGACACAATATAAAAATGAAAGAGCCAACACCGATGACCAAGCTTGTGCATGGACTTATAAGCGGCAGTTACATGGTTCAAATCAAACGAAAATATCAATTTTTATAACATTAAATGTTAACAAGTATACATATTACTACCATACTACACAAATAAAATTATTTGTAACAAAAACTTCACTTCTCTTTAAAGAAATTGATGACAACAATGAGACTGAATGTGACTGAAGATGTAAATGAGTTGTAGCAGATATTTAATGTTGTGCGAGAGGAATAGTTGGAGGAATTGTAATGTTTAATGAAATGGATAAAATTTAAGGTAGGTGATGGTATAACCATGACAACCTGATATGAGAGGAAGTTGATAAATGTTTTAAAACTTTTTTTCCTGCTTAAGAATGTCGTTGGAGAAAGATGTACATTTGTGTCTCTCTGAGGTTGTGCAGAATTATTTTAGAGTGTGCTGTAAGATGCACAAATAGTTTGTGTGTAAGAAAGTAATAGTTAATCAATACACCAGCCATCGTTTGTTAAAGAACAACATTTATATTATTAAATTATAGATGAGTCGTATTTATTACACATCAGCTTCACTTAAGTACCTATATTGAGGACATGTTTCGTGAACCATCATTTGCATCATCGGCTCTATTGCGACTAAAGCTTGATCCAGTGGAGTTGCTGCTGCCATTTGTTGATTTTGTGATGAATTTAAATGTGGGGTTGTCTTCTGGCGAGATTTCAAAGTTCATTAGTTGGTTTTTATGTTTTTCTATGTATATTCGTCATATGGGAGAGGATATACATAGAAAAACATAAAAACCAACTAATGAACTTTGAAATCCTGCCAGAAGACAACCCCACATTTAAATTCATCACAAAATCAACAAATGGCAGCAGCAACTCCACTGGATCAAGCTTTAGTCGCAATAGAGCCGATGATGCGAATGATGGTTCACGAAACATGTCCTCAATATAGGTACTTAAGTGAAGCTGATGTGTAATAAATACGACTCATCTATAATTTAATAATTATTTCGCTTCACTGTGGTGTTCCAATACAGTTAAATTTCAAAACATTTATATTATTTAAATTTGTATCACAATTTGAAAATGTTTCAGAAGAATTATATCTTCATGTTTGAAAAAGAAAAGAATTATTTGTCCATTCTTCAGCAACAGTAATACTAACTTTCTCAGCCCTGTTTACCACGAACCTGGGAAAAAGAACTCATCGCTCAACAATTACAGATATGTCTACTTATCCAGAGTTGCAGGGGAAACTTCTAGATTTCTTCAAGATCGCCACCAAAGATGAGAAATTCATATGCATCCACCTTGATCCTATTAAACTGCTTCAAGATGATCGTCACAAAGTGGAACTTTTAGAACAACATCGTCTACAGTTTTCACAATAAACTGCTTCAGAGTGTTTATGAAACCGGTATCACAATTTCTTGAAATTTTCATCAATTTTTTTAAAGAGAAGTGAAGTTTTTGTTACAAATAATTATATTTGTGTAGTATTTGTTGCTTCACTGTTAATAGCTTCATATTTTACATACTTACCATATCGTGCATACAGTCTTGGCTGCACTCCTCTGCATTCCCTAACAAGAATTGGAAACTTGGGATTTGCTTTCTTTAGTCCAACATAATGCTGCTCAATAAACTCCCTGGAAATAACAATAACACTTCACATTAAGGTAACACTGGTAAGTTTTGGACTGGAGTTACTTAACCTCACTGCAGAATACAAAAAGTGAGTAAAATATGAGAATGACTTAGGAATTGTGTACAGAAGAAATATAATCACTTCAGAATCATGTAACACACCCATTTTGCTATTTAGATTTTCTTTTATAGGTACCAGTACTGTGTATGTGGACTGAGATTGAGTTTTTATTTAGATAATCCTGCAGATCAATTGAGGCGCTTAGAACCATAAGGGACTAAAGCACAACATCGTCAATTTTGAGATTTCATCATATATGCATGCTCCTGACATTTGCCAACCTTGTGGTCAACCAGCTGTAGCTATGCTTTAGGCCCTCTTTAATGAAACATTCATAACACGCTGTCTTGCTAGGTTTTCCTGATATTCAGTTACATAAGGGCCCAAGCATGAAGTATCATTTTGTTTGCTCTGTGCTGTTCAATTTTTATTCAGTGGTGCCAATATAATTTACTCTTCATATCATGTTTGCAAGTAATACTTTGTAATGGAAATTTTGATTTTGACAAACATATTTTTTCTCAAAACTATGGTTCTCAATGCTTCAATTGTCTGCTACGGTAAGCAATAACATAACCATAGGAAGCTGTTGCCAATTGCAGTGTTCTGAAACATGCAGAGCCAGCAAAATGTTGCCAACTCATTCTTTTACTTGTTATTCTTGTTTCATTTATTGTTATTGCAATTATTATCATCATTATTATACAGGATGAAGAAAACCTATGGAATTTTGACTATAACCTTAAATAGATCAATAAGTGCCAATTTTTTTATTAGATATGTTACAGAAATTATTTTGCCTATAAATTCTCAAATTTTAATTTTTGAAGTGTTTCAACAACAGTGTATTACGGACTATTAGAGTATTCCAAATTTATACCATGACCCATTTGGGGTCCACAGAGCACTGTCCCTTATCCTGTCCTGAGGGCCACTATCTCATGAGAATAAAAATAGTCCACAGTTATTATTACTGAAGCTTTGCTACTTATTGTATCATTATTTACCCACTCTAATCTAGCTAGTTGGTTATGCAGTGTTGGTAACTTCAGCAAATGCATTTTTTCACAATTGGCAACGATCCAGCCACCGACGTCAAGCGCGCCACTCATCTGCAGTATTATCTTTATTTATGATAGCCTTTTAACTAATGTTTTCTCAGTTCAATATTGGGGTGAAAGACCTCTTGATTTTGAATAGGGGCCTCTATCGGGCTTAAGGTACTTCCACGTGCCGTAAATATACGACCCGACCTTCCGCCGGGTTTGAACCCGCTACCTCGGGAACAAGAAGTTAGCATGTTACCCCCCTTTTTTTTTAATTTACGTCCGCCCCAACTTTAAGTTATATCGGCGGTGAAATGATGCTCAAATGAGTCCAGGTTCCATGGAGCTTAGAGTTACCCGACATTCGTCTTGAAGGATAAAGGAAAAACCCGGAAAAAACCTTATCTAGCTAACTCACCCTGACCGAGATTCGAACTCGGGACCTCTTGAACGTGAGGCAGACATGCTACCATCTACGCTACCGAGGCGGGCAGGATATTACCCCTTGAACATGGAGAACGACACTGCAAATGCGGAGAAGAGAGTGCCAACCTGAAAAGAGTGAAATCCGCTAGTCTGACATGATTTTAACTAGCAATTAAGTTAAATGTGTATTACCCATTGCTTTATGTTTCGGCTACTGCTTCACTCGTTTTCGTTTCGTTAAGCTTTACAGCTTAAGGACCTCAAGCCCTCGGTTGTGTTTTCCATTTGGATCCAAAATTACTTGTATGCGCAAGGATTGTATTTGACGTTACCGTAAACGGGGTACACAGCCAAGTTAAGTAAGAAGAGCTGCCACGATTTTAATTAATTAAAACATTTGTGTTTGTCGTGTTCAGAAAATTAAGATCTGATGTTCCATAGTAGTATATAAACTTTTCTGAAAGCCTTACTATCAGAGTTCTGAAAAAATACAAATACACAGATGTTCTAAAGAGGAACAAGAACATATAAGAATATCATTAAAATCATACACAGAATAAAAATAAAGTGTGCAAAAAAGCATTGTTGCTGTAGTTCCAACCTCTACAGTAACTTTAATACAAATGCATTTTAAACTCATACCTTACACCTTTGCTGGCTTCACTTGTTTGGCACAAATGAATCCTCAGTTCTTTTAAATCCCTAGCAAATTTTAAATAGCCTCTCGCTGCCATTTGCTAATTTTTAAAGAATGTTCTATCCAACTTTTTATGCTTGCAGACGACTTGGGCAATATAGGACAAACAATTGCTAATTGAACAACCTGACATCTGGTGTTC
This sequence comes from Mantis religiosa, assembly GCA_030765055.1. Taxonomy (NCBI): domain Eukaryota; kingdom Metazoa; phylum Arthropoda; class Insecta; order Mantodea; family Mantidae; genus Mantis; species Mantis religiosa. The sequence continues at coordinate 1,979,434 of JAUKNK010000101.1, read as the reverse complement.
CCTCAAAAACTAACAAAGAATTGAGCAGCGGACAGTGTGTACAATACACAAAAGTGAATATACTCTATTCTTCCATGATATAATGTTGGTGCCTTCTGTGCTTCTGTATTAATCTGGGGTGGTTCCTGTGGGTGGTTCATAACTCGTATGATAAAAACTGTGTTGTAAATATCTACAACCGGCAAGTGTTTATCAGCGTTGCGGTTCATTGATTACTGTTTGAGGGCGAAGTCTGGACCACGTAATAGCACTCTCAAGTACTTCTCTACAGTAAAAGCTACTCTCAAGATGAAAATTACACAAGTTTCAAGCAATAAATGTTTTGGAGGTTATCAGAAAGTTTTCTCGCACGAAAGGTACGAAAGAATTTTATACTTCACACTACCTAAAAATAACGTACTAATTTACCAGAACCACTAGCTGTGAGAAACTTTACACAAATAATGGAGAATTATTGCGCTACCTTGCTTGAACCGGTGTATTAACGAATGTGATGTTTTCTGACAACCTGTAACCTTTGAGGTTCGTTTTGAATTTTGTACCATATACTGTTGGAGGCTGGAACACTACATGGGCTGTTGTTTCACGTCTTTCTTGCTTCCACCTACGCTGAATATGAAAACAGAGAATATATAATAATTTACGTCCTCCAACATTAAGTCATATCGGACGATGAATACAGCGGGTGAAATGATGCTCAAATGAGTCCAGGGTCCATAGAGTTTGAGTTACCCGAAATTCATCTTACAGGATAAGGGAAAACTCCGGGAGGGAAAAAAGAAAAGAAAAAAAGAAAACTTATCCAGGCCCTGACCGAGATTCGAACTCGGGACCTCTTGAACGTGAGGCAGACACGCTACCAAGGCGAGCATGTTTAATTTATTTTCTGTTCATGCACATCCATTCATTTGTTCACCTATTACATTAATATTATACGGTACTGACATGTCAACAATTAGGTATTTACAGTAAGTCAGTTTCAACATGAAAATGTATATACAGTAGTAACACCTAATTAATGAAACCTGCATGTTTGAATTCTTCTAGTGAGTGAAATACAGAGAGAAATGTATTTTCTCTGACACAGCTTAGTTTCTTTAAATTCCCTTTTATCTTCCAGTTTCTTTATTCTGGAAGGCAATTGATTATACAGGTTGTTAGAGCACAATTCCAATGGATTCTGAATAATCTGAACTGCGGGTAGGCTAAACAATTTGCACATGTCCAGAATTTTCAGTTCCTAGTTCAGAACAGTTAATTCTCAAATATGTTAGAAAATCAAATTGGAAATTCTGTACCAGTTCTGAATTTATTTTCTGTCATGGTAGGGCACGTTTTTGTAGCACATCTACCTCATGTTCTAGAGGTCCTGAGTTTGAATCTTGGTCAGGGTGAGGTATCTGGATGTTTTTTTTCTGGGGCTTTCTCTTATCCTGAAAGATGAATGTCTGGTAACTTTAAGTTCTATGTACTGTGTACTCATTTAAACATAATTTTATTCAATATCCAAATTGATTTAAAGTTGGAGGATGTTAATTAAAAACAAGAATGTCATGTTAGAACGCCAGTTCCCTGCTGCGCATACTCAAATAATTAATAATCAATTCTGAATCCTGTTGGAATGAATCTAAGATATTTTACTTTCAATTTCAGTGATGTTTTGGGATGTAAGATGAATTTCTCCATATATTTACCACCGAAAGCTGAAGATGAGAAAGTGCCAGTGATATATTGGCTTTCTGGTTTAACTTGCACAGAACAGAACTTCATTCAGAAAGCTGGCGCTCAGCGTTATGCATCTGAATATGGAGTTATCATTGTAGCTCCAGATACAAGTCCAAGTAAGTATTAGGAGTATGCTAGTAAAACTTCTGGTATTTTATAAATTAATAACTGTTATATAAATGTATATGGAATTGTAGAAATATATTTACCTATGTAAAATACAGCTATTTGTCACCAACTTCACTTATTAAAATAATTGATAACATTTCAACAGAATTCAAGAGACTAGTTTCACAAATAAAGGTTTTGCATCGTCAGTCAATGTTTCCTTTGTTGTCATCGTTACTGCTGCTACGTGTCATATTATTTTTGTATTTATTACCAAACTCTGAAAATGAAACAAACTTAAGGACAGAATCTGCTGGCAGTATTTCAGAATTCATTATGTGATATCTATTTTAAAAATAAATATTTTTTCCCAAACCATTAAATCTATTGGACGATGGTCTACAAGCCCGGAAGATGTCTGCAGTAGGGGTGAGGAGCTACATATTGGATAGTTTTTTAAAGTGGCTTAAATAATATTTCATTTTACTGTTATATGTCAAGGAACCTTATTAATACATATTAGGAACACTTTAGCAGGTAACAACGAAAAAATGTTTATTTATTTGAATTATTTCTTTAAAAAAATTATATATACTCTTAAGAGATGCACATATACTGAAATATTTTTAGAATGCCTAATATTGGATAGTAACAATAATCATTTAAAGAACCTTATATTATTCAGTGCAACTTCCATTCATTGTTTTGACGCTAGAACAAAGTTCACGAGCCCATCTAGGAAATTTGTTATAGCATATTGTGACTTTGTGGGTTCGTGAAATGATAAAACGAGGTTCCAAAACACAAAAACTACACTTTATTCTCCTAGCAAATACATTCGTCACATCACAATTTGCTAGCTAACCTAAAACTGTTTATTTTCTCTAACTCTACATTCAACTGTCTGTCGCTACCGGTAACGATTGGTTCCGAAGTTTTCCGAATCTCCTCCGGCTTCGGCTTCGCGATTCTACCGCCAGGGTGACACTGCTTCCTCCTCAAGGCTGGTCATCCCGAACAGCGCCTTCGTAGCGGGCCAGGCGATCCAGGTGTACCACCAACATCTTTCCTCGGGGCACCTTCTGGATGCGGTAGACCACGTCGTTAATCCTCTTCACCACACGGTACGGTCCTTGCCATGGCTGCTGAAGCTTCGGGCAGCGTCCCTTGGTCCGGGTCGGGCGGTACAACCAGACCAGGTCACCTTGCTGGAACCCTTGGCTGTTGGCTTGCCTGTCGTATCGGGTTTTCATGCGGTCGCTCGCCTTCTGGATGTTCTGGCGAGCCACCTCGTGCATGTCGTGGAGGTGGTCCACCAAGTTCTCCACATCCCTCAAGAGTGGCCCCAAGTCTGCGTCCGCCAGCTGCTCCCTCCTCAGGCCTGCGCTATCCAAGCCATCCGCAGGCACTGCCATGACTACTCGAACTGCTGCAGCACGCTCCTTCCCCTCCACTCTTGTGCATTGGCCGCACTCTTCTGGACGGGGTCTTCGGGACATAGCGTCCGCGTTACCGTGACTCTTCCCTCTGCGATGTTCCGAGGTGAAGTCGTACTCCTGCCTCTGGACCCAACGTGCTGTCTGGCCTTCCGGTCGCGCCGTCACCATAACCTCGCTCCTCGCGGGGACAACCACGTCTTCGTTCAAGATGACCCTGCAAATTCCAAGGCGCTCTTCTGGTTGACGGAGTATAACCTCTTCTCCGTTGAGCCTCAGGACCTTCCTGCCGACGTCGACCGTCGCCTCGTGGCTCCTGAGGGCATCCAGTCCCAGAATCACCTCCTCAGCCACCTTCGCGACGAACACCCACAGACGCACGGCACTCCGTCCCAAGTTCAGATCCAGCAGGGCCTCCTTCTCCACAGGCATGGTGTCGCCCGATGCCGTCACAAGCTCGTATGGTCGGCTCGGCTTCCTCGTCGGCAAACCCTTTGCCACGTCAGGTCTGATGATGGTCACGGCCGCCCCGGTGTCCACCAGCACGCGGCACGGCTTTCCTCTTACCCAGCCGTCCGCGATGAGGTTGTCATCCATCCGCCGGCTGACGGCGCGGATTGTCACTCGAGGGGATGGTGGTAATGGCGCCGACGTGCCCCTCTCCACGACGGCCCTTACTCGTTTTCCGGCTGCTCTTCCTGGTGTGGGCAGTCTCTCCGCAGGTGTCCGGGCTGTCCACACCCCCAACACAGGCCACTAGGTGTTCGCCGGCGTCCCTCAGCTGGTCTTCTGTCTCCGGCGTAGCGGGCACTCCTCGTTCTCGACGTCGGGATAGATGCTACCTTGGCCGCCTCCATCCTTAATGCCGCTGTCAGCGCCTCGTGGATGGTTTTATATTCGCCGAGCATTAGGCGCTGACGAATCTCCGTGTCCCGTACCCCGTCGACAAAATTGTAGGCGGCTTCCCGGGATACGAACTCCAGTGGCAGGTCAACCAAGGCCTTGCTAGCCAGCTGCTCGATCGCTATGGCGAACTCCTGCAGCGTCTCCCCCGGCTGCTGCGACCTTGCCTTTAGCTGGCTGCGGTATGCTGCGGCTAAGCGGTGGTTCCCGAAGCGATTCTCCAGGGCCTCCCAGATGTCCTTGGGCGCCACCGTCGTCTGCACCGCGTTTAGGATTTCCGCAGCCCGTCCCTGGAGGCTGGCTATTAACTGTGTGGCCTCCTCCTCCGGTGACCATCTGTTGTGCTTGGCCACTGTGTCGAACTGGCGGCGGAAGACCTCGAATGTTGGCGCGCCGTCATATTTCGGAGGTTTGACGCGCGCCGATGTTGTGTCGCGTCCCGGTGCGTCAGTCTTCAAATCCTTCAGTCTCCTGCCGACGACGTCCTCCACCATGGCGTTCAGGGATTTGACGCTGCTGTCGGCCTTTCCCTCCAGGTTGTTTACGCGGTTCGCCAGGTCCTCGACGCGCTCGTGCACTTGGCCCATCCGCTTGCCCAGCTCCGTCACGTCATCCCTCACGCCGGCCAACTGTTCCTCAAATTTGGCGGCGAGGACCTCGTTCGCCTCCTTCATTTCCGTGGCCAGACTGTCGTTCGCTGCCTTCATTTCTGTAGTCAATTCGGTCTTTATTTCTTTCAACTCTGTGGCCAGGTTGTTATTTGCCGCTTCAGTTTTTGTTGTTAACTCGTTCATCTTCGCGGCCAAGTTGTTATTTGCCGCTTCCGACTTCGCTGTTAATTCGTTCATCTTCTGCAAAAGCATTTCCAATGCCGATTCCATGGCCAAATGTTCGGTGATGTTGTTGTCCCGCTTCCTGACACCAGTTGTGACTTTGTGGGTTCGTGAAATGATAAAACGAGGTTCCAAAACACAAAAACTACACTTTATTCTCCTAGCAAATACATTCGTCACATCACAATTTGCTAGCTAACCTAAAACTGTTTATTTTCTCTAACTCTACATTCAACTGTCTGTCGCTACCGGTAACGATTGGTTCCGAAGTTTTCCGAATCTCCTTCGGCTTCGGCTTCACGAGTCTACTGCCAGGGCGACAATATTTACTGTTCGCTACATTTGTCTAAGCAATAGAGATGGTTACAATAAAGATATTCGTCATCCACAATGTCTTCCTCATCCGTTGCAACCAGGGGAACGAAATCGTCCTTGATGATGGTCTACAGCTTCCTTTCTTTTGTTTTGGCCTGTTCTGTTGGTTAGACGACAAAGATGGCATAAGAACCGCAGTTGCAACATTTTTGGATAATGATGCGGAGTTACAAGTGCTGTTGTAGATCTCCCAGGCCTACATGGTTCGTCATTTCTTTGCAGTTTTTGTGCAAGGGCTCTTTTAATTGAGGAATTTGTTATACTAGCTGCTGTACCGGAAGGTCTTCCTGTTGTGTTAGGCCTATTTGTTGGTGGTGAGTTTGAATTAGGATAGTGGGACATTCACCCATTAATAGACTTCAAGAGTTGATTTCGGCACATTGTACACTTACAAGCTCTTGAATACCCCATCTTCTTCTGCTTAACAGCATTAACAGTTTTGATCATGGACTGTGATTCCATTTTTTCCAGTATTTCAAATTTTTTTAAAGTGGACATCTGTAGAATAAAAATGTCAGTATGAAATTACTAATTGAAGTCCGATATTGCTAATCTCCTAGCTATGCAATAATGAGAACCCTCCACACAAAACATGCACATAGAGCGGAAAACATATTATGTATTAAATAAATTGTAATTGAGATAGTTAATTCAGAACATATAGTTTACGATTACATATAAAAATATAGAATAATTACTTACATTTAGCCGACGTGTTTAGATATACTGAACACTGCAAAATATTACGTGACTGTCATTTCACAAAACTTGTCATTAAATTAGCACACACTTCTCTTCCTGCAAGCGAGCTCAAAATGGCACAGAGGAGGGAAAGGCAAAGCATTTCATGCATTCTACAATAGAGTGCAGCAGTTCCAAGATTAGGAAATCATTTGATAATCGGCTCCCTTCCCCTATAGTTGACAATGCCGGCTGCATAAGTCTCAGTTGTGCTACATGTTGTGTTTTATGTTTAAAGAAATTTTTAATTCATTGGATTGAATTTAAGAATTATTAGGGTTAATAAGATAATTTAATCTTTTAAGTAAAAATCAAGATTCACCTAATAAAAGTAGTTACTATATGAGCATGATTTTTTGAGTGCTGGATTTACGGTGTGGTGCGGGCAGAGGGGAAGAAGAAAGAGATAACATGCTCCTGTTTTTGCAGTGTGGTCAACCCAGAAAAACACAATTCAGCCAAATTGCGGTAAGATAAGCAAAGATAAGCTCCGAAGGTATGAGATATACTGTATGATTATATATTTACTGTTATGAAACACATAAAAGTACAAAACAAATATTATGACATCTATAAACACTCACTCGCTTTGTGATTCTTCGATTTCCAAGTCTACTGCGTCACTTTCATCGCTGGTATCCTCTGATGTGTTAATAATTTAATCAATTGCATTTTCTGTTACACCATCTTTTGTCCAATATTGCATTTCCAGTTCTTGAACCTTCTTGCAGTATCCTTCCCAATCCATCGCTTCTATAGCAAGTTTCCGACATTTGTGGCTCTCGTTAACATTGCGTACTTTGTAAATATTCTTTATTTTTGCCCACGCCAGCTCAATTGCATTCAGATTACAGTTGTACAGAGGTAGACAATAGTGTGTCCCCTTTTGAGAGCCATAATATCCACAACATATGTGCTGCTCTTAGATTTGTTGTAAACTAGTTAGCCAATAATTAACCTCAGAATGATATGGCATACATGTGAAAGCTTAGCATATTAGCCACTAGATGTCACAGTGTATAGCGCATTTCCTGTTTCAAAGTTGTCATCTGTGTTTACGGAAATAGGCGAAACCTACTGAATGAGGACTTGGGACCCTCTTGCACATATAGTATACAAGGAGAGAGGGTAAAGTAAGCTAAAAGGAATACTAAATGAGTAGAGAAGCGATGCAGGCTGAGCATGGTCCAGGAATGTACAAAAGGTTAGTGCAAAAGATTGTCACATTTTCTGAAGACTACAATTTTTTCCACATATGTTGTACCTTTTTTTCATGTCAGCTTATTAAAAGATGCAATTTATACAGTGCATTCTGCAAGCACATTCACATCTAATGCTTTTATAGCAATTTAAAATCACAAACACAAAGGTAAAACTAATTGTCTAAAATTGAAAATTTCCTTTGAACATCATTTTTATCTAATCATTATTAATACATGTCAGTACAAGTACTTTATAACTGCCAAATTTGCTTGCTATGTCTGTAAGAAGAAGACACGTAAGTTTCCAAATTTAACATGGCCAGTATAGGGACTACTGTATTCGGTTATTTCAGTTGCTCCTATAAGGAAATATATAACAAAACATTTTCTACAAAGATTTGAAATAGAGAATAAGCTTTTCTTTTAAAGAATAGTTTGTGCAGCAGTTAGTACAGAAGGTCACATGAGTGCAACACAAAATATTTGTAATCTGGGCATTGAAATTTTTTTAGGAAATAAAAACATAAGTCCTAAAGTAGTTGTAGAAACAACGGTACATTCTTTGTTACAGGGAACTGCAACATTGAGGGAGAAGACGACAGTTATGACTTAGGGACAGGAGCAGGCTTTTATGTGGATGCTACACAGAATCCCTGGGCTACAAATTACAAAATGTACTCGTATGTGACAAAGGAATTGCCTGAGATTATCAACTCCAACTTTCCTGTCAACACGGCGGCACAGTCCATCATGGGGCATAGGTAACTCACCAGCTCATCACTAACCCATATCTACTAACTTCTACTGTTTACCCATACGAGGCTCTCCTATTGCTTTCTTGGCAGATTAAAATTGTTAAATTCTTGATGATAAGAATACTTTTAACTATCAGCTCTTATAGCCTTTGTCTGTTGGGAAGAACAGTTGCTTGACGAACAATTTTACTTGCAGCATGGGCGGACATGGAGCCCTGATCTGTGCACTCAAGAATCCTGGCAAGTATCGCAGTGTTTCTGCATTTGCTCCAATTTGTAATCCAGTTGAATCTGCTTGGGGCAAGAAGGCTTTTGGAGCATATCTTGGTGAGGACAACAAGGCCTGGCTAGATTGGGACGCAACACATCTTGTCAAGAAATACAATGGACCTCCACTTGAGATTCTTATAGATCAGGTAATCTTTGTGTTTCTTACTATTTGCACACGTTTTCTTCAGCATTGATGTGGAGCGGACAGAGGGGAAGAAGAGAGAGCTAACACACTTTTGTTTCTGCAGTGTGGTCAACCTAGAAAAACACAATTCAGAGAAATTGTGGTGAGATAAGTGAAGATACACACCAAAGGTGTGAGATGTGTGGACAAACGTAAATTGAACTCCATCCAATAAACTGTATACTTATATATTTACTATGTTATGAAACATATACAAGTAGAAAACAAATATTATGACAACTATAAACACTCACTTGGTTTGTGATTCTTTGATTTGCAAGTCCATTGCGTCACTTTCATTCCTGATGTGTTGATAATTTCATCAATTGCATTTTCTATTATACCATCATTTCTCCAATATTGCATTTGCAGCTCTTGGTCCTTCTTTCAGCATCCTTCCCAATCCATTGTTTCTATAGCAAGTTTCTGCAGATTTGTGGCTCTCCAGTTAACATTGCGGCCTCTGAAAACATCCTTTATTTTTGCCCACATTTAGCTCAATTGCATTCAGATCACAGTCATACAGCGGTAGATGAATAATAGTGTGGAAAGATAGAGCCAGACTGAAAAATTCAATGCCATAGCCAGCATTTGAACCACGAATCTTCTGGTTGCCGTCCAGCCACTCTAACCATTGAGCTTACTATGGCCAACATGCCCACATGACATTAAATTCTCCAACTGACTCGTGTTTTTCCCGGTAAACCACTAGGAGTTCTCATAAACACATGAGACAACTACCTTAATGGTGACTTACTATGTTTTAAGTACTTTAAGGCCCGGGTATGACATTAAATTCCCCAACTGACTCGTGTTTTTCCCGGTAAACCACTAGGAGTTCTCATAAACACATGAGACAATTACCTTAATGGCGACTTACTATGCTGTAAGTACTTTAAGGTCTGGGTACGACATTAAATTCTCCAACTGACTCGTGTTTTTCCCGGTAAATCACTAGGAGTTCTCATAAACACATGAGACAACTACCTTAATGACGACTTACTATGCTGTAAGTACTTTAAGACCCGGGCTTTATTAGATCAATTAATGGAAATTAATTGTTCTTTCACACTGGCTTTGTGTAGGCTAAAGTATGGAAAGATAGAGTCAGACCGAAAAATTGAATAATAGTGTGTCCCCTTTTGAGAGCCATTTTCATTGTCCTGTAGTAAAGGATCGTTATATAGTAACCTATTTGTGGGTTCTCTCCACTGGACAAGAGAAAGAAGAGTCAGTAGTGGCACAATTATACCTTATCATAGATGCTACAAATGTTGACCTTCCGCTCTCAAACAGATAGCATTTGTCCTTCTCGTAGTAATCCTAGTTATTTCTTGCATATTATCATTAGTATATGGGGGCTACAATATACCTTTTTATTTCAGAGTCAACCTTAAAGGAGCTATAAATCAACACTTATAAATTTGTCATGAAACACCTTTCTTATTTCATTTAATGATTTGGCAGCAGTATGAGCTGCTGCAGTATTTTGTTGGAATCAATCCTGAAGTTTCTTCTGTCAATAAAAAAAAATGGCCCTAGTGCTAGTATCTGTATCAATTGTTTCATTTAAGAAAATGGGCCATATTCTTGTTCTAGCACTCACCACCCATCACATTCAAAACAGAAATCAAGGTTAACTGCAGAAAAACAAAAGCTGTAGATCTATGAATCCATTTTCTACAGAATAAAACAAATCAGTTGCAGTAATTCACTTGCACTGGCATGGAGTGATAGGATTTTAGTTTTGACAGATGTGTGGCATTCCCCATAAAGGCAGAGATGCAGTGACATTGCGTTAAAACTGATGTTCTTTTGGACTGTTTTCTGTCCAATAAACTTGAAGCTTCAAAGTATAAACTTGAAAGAAGCGTAGGGACAGTGAAGCACAAATTAGTATAAAAGTGAATCGAGAATATATTGACACATTGCTTCACTCACACTGTTTATTCACAGGACATGTTTCAAGAGCTCTTGCTCCTATCCTCAGCTGATACTCGACTCGACTATCAAAATGGCTGGTACAAATCTTCAGATCCTTCATAGAAATTTGAAAATTTAAGTATCAAAAACTCGTTTGAATTACCAACTATCAAAATGGCTGGTTCAAATCTTCAGATCCTTCACAAAATTTGAAAATTTAAGTATCAAAAACTCGTTTGAATTGTTAAATCTCCTGAAGGACACAAAGATCAACTCTACAGATGCTTTAGTTTCCTTTGACATCATTTCTTTATATCCAAGTATACCTACCAATGAGCTTATTCCACTTCTCAAAAAATGGCTGGAATCAATACAAATAACACCTGAAGAAATAGAAGAACTTTCACAACTTACAGAAATTTGTATCAATCAAAATTTTTTCAGCTTTAATGGACAGATCTATAAACAAAAAACGGGCCTAGCTATGGGCAACCCATTGTCTCCCTTCTTGGCAGATTTATTCATGAGTGCTTTTGAAACACATATCACAAAAGCTTTTCCAAATTATTTCAAAGTGTGGTATCGCTATGTTGACAACATTTTTGCAATAGTACCTAAAAAACTCATACAAGATGGTCTTAAACTTTTGAATATACAAAATCCAGCTATAAAATTTACATTGGAAACAGAAGAGGATGGTGTGCTCCCCTTTTTGGACATCAAGATCAAAAAAATGAACAACAAACTCACTTTTGGTATCTACAGGAAACCGACACACACAGATAATTACATTAAGAACAACAGTTTCAACCCAAAACAACACCAACATGCCATTTTCAACAGTTTAATCTTTCGGATGATCAACTTTCCACTAAACAGAGAAGATTATCAAGAAGAATACCTACACATAAAAAAAGTAGCTATATCCAACGGTTTCAACCCAAATTTAGTAGACAAAACTATTAACAGACTCAACAAAGCTAAGAAAATAAAAGAAACCACCACCCTAGAACCTACAGGAGAAAAAGAGAAAAAACTTTTTAAAAAATTCACCTTCCGCCCATCAGCCTATAACAAATTCCAAAAAATCTTCTCAAAACACAACATAACTCTTGCACCTCAAAATAGGTTTAATATCAGAAATTTGTTAAAAGGCCCTCCCAAAAATTCAATCACTACCAAAGAAAAACCAGGAATCTATGAGATCAAATGTGAAACTTGCCCTAAAATTTATATAGGAAAAACAAAAAGAAATATTAACATAAGAACTAAAGAACATATGAGAAACATTAAAAATGGTGAAACAGAAAAATCAGCAGTGGCTTTTCATTTTTTGAATACTAGACATGACATCAATTTGGAAACATCTCTAATAAAATACGTTAATCACCCCATAGACCTTTCCGTATGGGAAAAAATCTTCATTAACAAAAATCGTCATAGAGTCATGAATTTTGAAACTCCACCACCGGACATCTTTGACAAGTACATCACGCCATCTATTGACAATACGGAGAAAGAAGAAACCACTACAACTTGCACTAGTCGAGTATCAGCTGAGGATAGGAGCAAGAGCTCTTGAAACATGTCCTGTGAATAAACAGTGTGAGTGAAGCAATGTGTCAATATATTCTCGATTCAATTTTGTACTTGAAGCTTCAAATTTATTCACAATTGCATGTACAGCTTTACTTGCAGGTGGTACAAAGTTTGGAAACCTTTTAACCAACTCCCTGTATTCTTGAAGTCCTACTAGATTGTGACAAAATTAAAATTGAGTTTTTATTTATGGATGCTCTTTAACTGCTGCATTTCTCAGCATCCTGTTATGCAGTAAAACTTTGTTAATCAGGACCTCTTTAACCTGGACGTGTTTTGAAAAAAAAAAAAAAAAAAAAAAAATATGTTGTTTAGCCTAGTAAATGAAGACTGGTTTTACAGATGATAAATTGTTATTTTCGGAAGGTACACTACTCAAATTCTCTTGCCAGCGGACTAATTCATTGCCCTGCCCTGCTTGGACCAGGTTGGAAGAGAAACTTTGATAAAGCTGTGGCCTGATGTCTTGCCAGAAAACAAGATTGAAGAAGAAGAAAAAATAACTGTGGAAGAAGATATTATAGACATTTTTAAAAATATCAATGGCTGTTCATGTTGATGAAGACATTGATAACAACGGAGGTTATAAACCAATTACAGAGGAAGGCATTATTACATCATGGAGTGTTACTGAAAATGAAGAGTACTCAGATTCAGACAGTGTTGATGAACCATGTACAAACAGTAACAAACAGAGAAATTGATTGAAGAAGCTATTTGTAGTCTTATTAAATTATAGATGATTTGTATTTATTACACATCAACTTCACTTACGTACCTATATTCAGGACATGTTTCACACCGACGATACAAACGATAGTTCATGAAATATATCCTCAACGTAGGTACGTAAGTGAAGCTGATGTGTAATAAATACAACTCATCTATAACTTAATAATTATTTCGCTTCACTGTGGTGTTCCATACAGTTAAATTTCTATATATTTACTGTCAGCTTTTTGACAGTTTATCACTTACACTTGTATATTACTGAAGGACAACTTTTGGAAGCGGTTGCTCCATTTTCAACCATGAAAGTCCAACTATCATTTGTTGTCTGCTCTCCTCTCTCTGGTGGTGGAACTAAGAACCTCTTCCGACTGCTGGAATTTCAAAGTTTATTATTCTATTATTATAGTTTTATCCATAGAAAATATTCTCCCAAGTTGTCGTTTTGATTTGGTTTATCACACCTTTTAGTAATTTTGGATTTGGGTCAATGTTATGGTTTTCATTCCAAAATGAAATGCTACTGCTGACTTATCTTCCTGTCAATTGATATCTCTAAAGTCGTCTGCACGTAGATGTTGATTTAACTCCTCCAAGTTCTTAGAATCTGTTTTTGCATTATGAATAATGATTTACAATGTGGTGAGTTACCCCATGAAGTTGCGCGTAAAACCGAACAGAACAATGAAAATCGTAACTTTGGCAACTGAGAACTCCTGTGTATCACTTCCTTAAAATTAGGATTGCTATTGGCATTTAGAGACAAGGATTGAAATTTTCCATTAACTGGGTTGTGAAGATAGATTTATCACAGTCATTAGTCATAAAGGGTCTCTTTTGTAAAACAACTGAACTCGCTTCAGAACCAAACATACCTCACATGGGCAATGGTGGAACAATAGGCTAATTTAGTGGGGAGGGTTGCTTTCCACATTCCAGAAGAGTGGTCACTTACTTTATAACTTTCTAAACATGTGAAGGTTCTACAGTTAAAGTCAATTAGTTTCCAGAAGAAAAAGCATTGGGAAAAAATAATTACTTGGGAAAATATTCGATTTCACATTTATATCGCATTTTGAGTCAATTCTGCAGTTAATTGCTGTATATTGCATTTGCGAAAAATCACCACCCTTACACATAAGAGAAATTTATTTATGTATTTATTTATTGTTATCTGAAAAGGTTCCCCGAGCCAAGGTTCATGCTAGAGACAGTACAAAAGTACAAGGCTATTCAAAATACAAGAACAGATTTCAAACTTTTATTTCTTCCAAACTACAAAAGATACAAACATGATTCCAACATTAATGAAAAGAGAAAATTTTACAATTGAAATAGTGTGGGGGTAGATGTTCCAATCATGGCCACATTGGTACTGTTGTTTGTCTGTAGTGAAATGGCAGGAACACCACAGGAGAAATCATTTAGTCTGCTGCAATTAGCAAAACTGGAGTCAACGAGTATTCCATCAAACCGCTATTGCTCTACGTAAACAAAGTGAGTTGGTGTTGTTAATAACAATAATACCTTTGTTTTAAAACAAGCCACGCATTCATTAAAGCAGTTACCTTCTATAATTTTTGTGTCTATACTGTCTACCCACCACAAGAAGGTAAATGTGGCCTGAAGAGGGAGAGGGGCTTGAACTGTTTATCTGCTCTGTTAGTGGATCTGTTTACTACGAAATGAGTGTATGAGAGTACATATGAGTCACCCATACTGTCAGATCTAATGCTCGTTTCAGTAACTGCAGTGATAGGTATTATGTACTGTCTACCCACCACAAGAAGGCAAGCGGGGCATGAAGAGGGAGAGGGGCTTGAACTGTTTATCTGCTCTGTTAGTGGATCTGTTTACTCCGAAATGTGTGTATGAGAGTACATATGAGTCACCCATGCTGCCAGATCTATTTGTTGCAGTAACTGCAGTGATAGGTATTATGTATGGGTGAGTTATGTGACAACACTTGGCATATTTTAAACGGATGTAGCATTCTTGTCATACTGGGAAGGTGAGCATAAACACCTTCTTGTGTTGGGCACACAGTATTCGTGAATTTTAATGTTCCAGTTAAAAAGAAATTCTCATTAATTTGCAAAATAGTTTCTATGGAATGTAAGATAACCTCCATAATTACCTGGTTAAAACGTGCCACAATGATATTACAATGTCAATTTGGATAAACAGAATTGCAAATGGACATACCAAAATAACTTGACTCATTATTTAATAAGCGCTCATTAACAAATTCTAAATATTGAGAACACACCCAATGAATCCATTCAATTAAGTCTATTCGTCATCGTGAACAGGATCGACTATCATCTGAGTTTCTGAATATCCTCAATAAAATTTGACAAGACCCCTAACTTGTTGTCAATGTACACTCATGTTTTTGCGTAAGGTTGAGCTATCGCTAACACATGCGAGCTGACATTAGCATGAAGTCAGTAATTTGAAAGGTCATTATGGTCTACTGCATTGAAGTTAATGCAGTGAAGCATGGTAACCTGTGCCCTCTTGTTTTTCAGAATAAGAGGTGTAAGGTTATTATGGTGTACTGCAGCGACGGCAATAAATGGGTCATGGTAACCTCCGACCTTTTGTTTTCGTGAATAATGCCCGATTTCACCAACAGATGTTAAAAATCGACGTTAACAAATGTAATGTAACAATTGTCACAGCGCTAACACTAATGTTAAATTTCTTGCATTTCACCAACCTGTTTTCTGAAAATGTTAACAAACCTGTGTTAACACCAAGAAACTTGTAAATATCACAGCTATAGAAGGCTATGGATGAGTCATTTTCTGAACGTACTGCGATGCACTTTTGTTTTCATTTTCGTCTGCACAAGCTGAAAAATGGCAGATGAACAAAACCATAAATAAAGCCGTGAGACAAATTTCTCATCGATAGAGAAAGAATTGTTAATTGAATTGGTGACGAAGTGTAAGGATATTGTGGAAAATAAAGAGGACAGATGCAGTGAATGTAAAAGAGAAAGATGTCGCGGGGAAAATATTGGAAACAAATTTAATTCAAATGCATGTGTCACGAATACAAGCACCAAACAACTTGTCAGTATTACGTAAATTTAAAACGAGGTACGAAGGACAAGTGACTTAAACGTTTCAAGACTGGAGGTGGACAGTGTATTATCCACATAATTCAGTGAATTATAAAATAGCAAAGTTATTAATACTTGAAGCAAAGGCGAGATCACCATATTCCTTTTGATGCATGTTCTAACCTCTCTTGTATTTCCGCAATAACCTTCATTGCAACATGTTTCGACAGTCTATACCTCCGTAAAAATTTTTCTTCGGATAGCTCCTCAAAATCATTTCTCCTCATAGGCCGTACTCTATTATGAATGCCATTTAGACGGTCTTAAATATAGCAAATCGACATCAACAGCTGAGTTCATGCTCGCCATCTTGACTATTTATAATTGTTAAGGACTTAACATCAGAAATTTGGCTTGTTAGTTTAACAAGTGATTTAACATGAGTGTTACACTAACACTTGTTGGTGAAATGCAATTTTTGTTTTCACTTTTGCTAAACTCGTGTTAAGTCTTAACATCTGTTGGTGAAATCGGGCATAAGAGGTCTAAGGTTATCAAGGTCTATTGCATAGAGGTCAATGCAGTGAAGCATGGTAATCTCTGCCCCGTTGTTTTTCAGAATAAGGGATCTAAGGTTATCATGGTGTACTGCAGCAACATCAATAAATGGGTCATGGTAACCTCCGACCTTTTAGTTTTTCAGAATAAGAGGTTAGAGATCAAAGTCAGTCATGATGCAAATCTATACTTAGGGTATATCATATCACCCTTTCTTTATCATATATAAGTGCGGCTATCGTTTGTTACAATCATACCGATTTCTGATTTTCAACAGAAAGTCTGTCATCAAACCAGCAACATGTACTTTAACTTCCAACTAACAAGTGCAAGTTCTTCAAGAGCTGCTGACTTCAGTAGTAGGACGCTTGACCTGTCCTTAAAAAGAGGAGTGGCAGAGGTTCCACTGGACTTGTCCAGCTGTAGCAAAAGATTCAGGCCATAACTACTTCCAGTTCCTGATTTTATTCCACTGATGAGGAAAATTCTGCTAACATTAAGAAAAGCCTTAGTGAAGCAGAATAGTGCTAAAGAAGAAGAAGATTCGTCTCCACAGGCAATGGACCTGTCGGCTTTGGAAGAGCAGATGACATCTGAAAATTCATCATACTGTGACTTCGTGGGTTCGTGAAATTAAAAGTCCGATTGCAACACTCAAAAATGTTCTTTATTTCCACCGACTTACAGTTGAACACTTGCCAATTACACAGAATTACGTAATGCACACTCTTCCGATGCCCGTACAGTCTTCTCGTCCGTACACTAGCATGGCGCTGCTTCGCTGCTCGCCAAGAACTGTCCTCACTCATTGCAGCCTTTTTTATAGGAATATCACTGTTTTCTAGAAGTCTCTGGTTTCAGTGAATCACCGCGAAGGTTCCAGATGGCAGTGGAAGGGGGAAGGGGCGGCCAGCAACAAGTGACACTTCCCTAATCATCCCCTCAGTTAGTGACTGAGACTAATGGGTGGGTGTGGCTTGGATGCCTCTGGTCCCTTCTCAGCTGTCGTTGGTCGGGCTTTCCGATAATTGGGTGACACTGCTCCATCCTCAAAGCTGGTCGTCCCGAACAGCACCATCGTAGCAGGCTAGACGATCCAGGTGTACCACCAACATCTTTCCTCGGGGCACCACGTCATTTATCCTCTTCACCACCCGGTACGGCCCTTGCCATCGCTGCTGAAGCTTCGGGCAGCGTCCCTTGGTCCGCGTAGGACGGTACAACCAGACCAGGTCACCTCGCTGGAACCCTTGGCTGTTGGCTTGCCCATCATATCCGGTCTTCATGCGGTCGCTCGCCTTCTGGATGTTCTGGCGAGCCATCTCGTGCATGTCGTGGAGGTGGTCCACCAGGTTCTCCACATACTTGGTTACCGGCTGCTTCGCCTCCGGAGGGCTTCCAAAAGCCAGGTCACAAGGGAGGCATAACTCTCGGCCAAACATTAAGCTGGCTGGCATCATTCCAGTTGTGTCGTGTGTAGACAAGCGGTAGGCCAGCAAGAACAGTGGCACCTTGACGTCTCAGTCTCGCTGGTGGCTGGCCACGACCTTCCTCAGGTGTTCCTCTAAGGTCTTGAGGTATCTTTCGACCATGCCATCCGACTGAGGATGTAGAGGCGTCGTGCGGGTCTTGTTCACCCCAAGCCTTTGTAGTGCCTCCTTCATTAGGTTGGACTTAAAGTTGGTACCCTGGTTACTGTGTAGCTCTAACGGCACCCCAAATCGACAAAACACTTGCTCCACGAGGCAGTCTGTGATTGTCTTTGCCTCTTGGTTTGGGATGGCATACACCTCCGGCTACTTGGTGAAGTAGTCCACGACCACCATTAGGTACTTGTTGCCTCGGTCAGAAACTGAGAACGGTCCAGCAATGTCAACGGCGATCCGTTCGAATGGCGCTCGGACGTTGTACTGCTGCATGCGACCCCGGCTCCTAGTCTGGGGGCCACGACTCGCCGCGCACACGTGACACTGACGGCACCATCTCTCAGCATCTGCTTGGAGTCTCAGCCAGTAGTAGCGCTGCTGTAGTTTGTCAATCGTTCGGTTCGCTCCCAGGTGGCCTCCTGAAGTACCGGCGTGCACTTACTCCAAGACTTCCGGGACCTTACTCCGGGGAAGTACCAACTGTTCTCTCTGCATCTTCTCATCGGGTGACTCCCATACCCGGAACAGCATGCCCTCTATGGTCTTGTAGGTGGTGCTCCTCGGTGCGATGTCCTCCCAGGTTGGTCTCGTTCCTGCCTCCACTTCCCTCAAGAGTGGCCCCAAGTCTGCGTCCGCCAGCTGCTCCCTCCTCAGGCCTGCGCTATCCCAGCCGTCCACAGGCACTGCCACAACTACTCGGACTGCTGCTGCACGCTCCTCTTCCATTCTTGTGCACTGGCCGCACTCTTCTGGACAGGGTCTTCGGGATATGGCATCTGTGTTACCGTGGCTCTTCCCTCTAAGATGTTCCGAGGTTAAGTCGTACTCCTGCAGCCTCTGGACCCAACGTGCTGTCTAGCCTTCCAGGTTCCTAAAGCTCAATAGCCAGGTTAGGGTGGAATGGTCAGTCCTCAGGTGGAATGGCTGACCGTACAGGTACTTGTGGAAGTGCTTCAAGGTCTTTACTACTGCCAATAATTCTCATCGGGTGACGCAGTAGTTCTTCTCTGCCTTGGATAGCGTCTTGCTGTAGTAGGCTATCACCCGCTCATGGCCGTCCTGGATCTGCGATAGGACACCTCCAATACAATGGTCGCTGGCATCGGTGTCCATAATGAAGGCGCCACCCAGTTGTGGGAAACCCAAAAGAGGAGCACTGCACAGGGTCTCCTTTAGATGCTGGAAAGCGTTTTCGGCATCCTCTGTCCACACATAAGGCCGGCGTTCCTCTGTCAGGCATCTGAGGGGTTTGGTGATGTTAGAGAACCCCTTTATGAAGCGGCGGTAATAACTGCACAGCCCCAGGAAACTGTGCAACTCTTCCTTATCCTTTGGGCGAGGCCAATCTCTCACAGCCTGTGTCTTCTCCGGGTCTGTGGCAACCCCGGTTGCTGAGACTATGTGGCCCAAGTAGTTTACTTCCTTGCGGAAGAGCTGGCACTTCTTCGCTTCATGTTTGTCGCTTGCAGTCTCTGTAGCACCTTACTCAGATTCTCAAGGTGATCTTCATGTCTTCCCGACGATGATGATGTTCAGGTATAGCAGGCAGGCGTCGTAAGTCAGCCCTCTCATCACTGACTCCATGAGGCGTTGGAAGGTAGCTGGTGCATTGCAGAGGCCAAAGGGCATAACCGTGAATTGCCAGAGCCCTTGGCCTGTCGAGAATGCGGTCTTCTCCTTGTCTCTTGGGTCTAGAGCTACCTGCCAGTAGCCCGACTTCAGGTCCAGGGTCGAGAACCACTGTGCACCAGCTAGCGTGTCCAGGGTGTCGTCAATCCGGGGTAAGGGGAAAGTCCTTCCGGGTGACACCATTCAACTTTCTGTAGTCTATGCAACAGCACAGCTCGCCGTTCTTCTTTGTCACCAAGACTACAGGGGAACACCAAGGGCTGTCAGACTCTTCAATCATTCCCCTGGATCTCATGTCCTCCAGCATGTCTCATACCGCCCCTTGCTTCGCCAGTGGAACGCGTCTATGTGGTTGCCGAATAGGCCGGGCATCCCCGGTGTCGATGCGGTGAAGCACTTTGTCCGTGCGGCCGCAGTCAATGTCGCCTTGGCTAAAGACGCTCTGGTATCGCCTCAGCAGTTGTCGAACTTTCTCCAGCTGTTCTGCGGTCAGGTGGTCGGCCGCCCTCTCCAGTAGGCCTTCTAGCCGGGGCCCCAGGTGTTGCGTCGGCACCGGCTCCTGTGTCTTGTCGATTGCTGTTACGCTCACCACGGGCTCGCACGTTCCCAACTCCGTCCCGGCCTGGACGTCGTGATCGGTGTCCGTTGGATTTAGCAGTCTCACTGGCACCTCTTCTCGGCACGGCAGCAATGCCCTGGCTACACACAGTCCGTGTACAGGCGTCTTCTGGTCCAGCATCATGTTCCTGGTTCTCTGGCCCTCCAGTCGCGCCGTTACCACCACCTTGCTCCTCGCGGGGACAACCACGTCTTCGTTCAAGACGACCCTGCAAATTCCAAGGTGCTCTTCTGGTTGACGGAGTATAACCTCTTCTCCATTGAGCCGCAGGACCTTCTTACCGACGTTGACCGTCGCCTCGTGGCTCCTGAGGGCATCCAACCCCAGTATCACCTCCTCAGCCACTTTCCCGACGAACACCTACAGACGTACGGTACTCCTTCCCAAGGTCAACTTTAGCAGGGCCTCCTTCTCCACAGGCAAAGTGTCGCCCGATGCCGTCACAAGCTGGTATGGTCGGCTTGGCTTTCTCGTCGGCAAACCCTTCGCCACGTCAGGTCTGATGATGGTCTCGGCTGCGCCAGTGTCCACCAGCACGCGGCACGACTTACCTCGCACCCAACCGTCCGCGATGAGGCTGTCATCCATACGCCGGCTGACGGCATGCAGTGACACTCGAGGGGATGGTGGTGATAGCGCCGACGTGCCCCTCTCCACGACGGCCCTTACTCGTTTTCCGGCTGTTCCTGGTGTGGGCAGTCTCTCTCCACACTCCCAACACAGGCCACTAGGTGTTCGCCGGCGTCCCTCGGCTGGTCTTCTGTCTCCGGTGTAGCGGACACTCCTCGTTCTCGACGTCGGGATAGCTGTTACCTTGGCCGCCTCCATCCTTAATGCTGCCGTTAGCGCCTCGTGGATTGTTTTATAATCGCCGAGCATTAGGCGCTGACGAATCTCCGTGTCCCGTACACCGTCAACGAAGGTGTAGGCAGCTTCCCGGGACACGAACTCTGGTGGGAGGTCGACCAGGGCCTTGCTTGCCAGTTGTTCAACTGCCAGGGCGAACTCCTGCAGCGACTCCCCTGGCTGCTGTGACCTTGCCTTTAGCTGGCTGCGGTACGCTGCGGCTAAGCGGTGGTTTCCGAAACGATTCTCCAGGGCCTCCCAGATATCCTTGGGCGCCGCCGTTGTCTGCACCGCATTTAGGACTTCCGCGGCCCGTCCCTGGAGGCTGGCTATTAACTGTGTGGCCTCCTCCTCTGGCGACCATTTGTTGTGCTTGGCCACTGCGTCGAATTGGCGATGAAAGACCTCAAACGTTGACGCGCCGTCATATTTCGGAGGTTTGACGCGCGCCGGTGTGTTGTCGCGTCCCGGTGCGTCGGCCTTCAAATCCTTCAACCTCCTGCCGACGACGTCCTCCACCATGGCGCTCAGGGACTTGACGCTGCTGTCGGCCTTTCCTTCCAGGTTATTAACGCGGTTAGCAAGGTCTTCGACGTCTTCTGCCATGGCGTTCAGGGACTTGACGTTACTGTCGGCCTTTTCCTCTAGGTCATTCAAGCGGTTCGCCAGGTCCTCGACGCGCTCGTCCACTTGGCCCATCCGCTTGCCCAGCTCCGTCACGTCATCCCTCACGCCGGCCAATTGTTCTTCAAATTTGGCGGCGAGAGCCTCGTTCGCCACCTTCATTTCCGTGGTCAGTTCGGCCATCTTTGCGGTCATTGTCGTGGCCAAGTTGTTTGCCGTTTCCGTCTTCGCTGTTAATTCGGCCTTCATTTGTTCCATCTTCTCGGTGATGTTGGCCGTCTTCATTTGTTTCAACTCTGCGGCCAGGTTGTTATTTGCCACTTCTGTTTTTGCAGCGAAGTTGTCATTCGCCGTCTTTATTTCTGTCAGTTCCGCTTTATTTCCATCATCTTCTCCAAAATCTTTTCCAATGCCGCGTCCATGGCTGTAATGTTCGGTGATGTTGTCGTCCCGCTTCCTGACACCAGTGTGACTTTGTGGGTTCGTGAAATTAAAAGTCCGATTGCACCACTCAAAAATTTTCTTTATTTCCACCGACTTACAGTTCAACACTTGCCAATTACACAGAATTACGTAATGCACACAATTACGTTTCACCAGTTCGTCTGTTACAGTTCCACTGCCGCTCACAGTTACGCACACTCTTCCGATGCACGTACACAGTCTTCTCATCCGTACACTAGCACGGCGCTGCTCGCCAAGAACTAACTGTCCTCACTCATTGCAGCCCTTTTTATAGGAATATCACTGTTTTCTAGAAGTCTCTGGTTTTAGTGAATCACCGCGAAGGTTCCAGATTGCAGTGGAAGAGGCGGCCAGCGACAAGTGACACTTCCCTAATCATCCCCTCAGTTAGTGACTGAGACTAATGGGTGGGTGTGGCTTGGATGCCTCTGGTCCCTTCTCAGCTGTCGTTGGTCGGCTTTCCGATAATTGGGTGACTACCTATCCAAATCATCCCAACAGGCACCTGAAGGGGTAAGGCACCCCTTTAAAAATTTAATAAAAATTAAGAAAGCTGGAGTTAGCGTACTTATAGGCAATTTACAACGGTATCTCGCAAATGTAACAGACTTATTCCAAACAGATGTGACTAACAACACCAGTGTAGAAAACGAGACCAGGTACCTAGTGTCCGAACTTAACACGATAGGGTCTGGCAGTCATATCGACGGTGATGATGATGACAGTTTTAGAGGTTACGTAATGGAAAACAACAATGTTTTCCAAAACAAATTTTTGGACTTATCAGCCGTGTACCCCATAAAAACCCATACAGGGTATATTATGTCCTGTCTGGGTGCACACGTTATTCCACCAGGGTGCATGCTTACAATACTGACAGGACTTAAAATAAAAATTCTGAAAGGGTGTATTGCAACGGTGACAAATTTGGCTTATTTGTTGAAAAATGACGTCACAGTTATGTGCAACACGAAATCCTATGTGCTAACTGTTAATGTTAGAAATAACTGGTTAGCACTATGGAATCTTAAACACGGTGACCAGGTTGCATTGCTAACCTGTTCGGTATGCAACATACCTGATGCGCAGTATACCCTGTGCTGACAGTAATTGCAAAGTTTGCTAGTTCTAGCAACTTTTGTTCTTATTGTTATATGTATGTAATCCATGTTTTATTTTTATAAAACATTTTTATATTTTTTGCTATATATGTATATAACCTATTCTTTTTTAAAACAAATTGTTAACACCTAATAATCAAATACTTTTTTATTAAAATAATAATTGCAAATCTTTTCTTGCTTTATAAAATATAAAATAAAGCCTTGTACTGCTATGTACACGCGTATCGTTCACACGCGATTATAATGTATGTAGTATAAGCATTTACTGTCGTGGACGTCACATGTCAATCTCTCGCGAGTACGATGTAGAGAGTGTTATTAGTTGCTGGAACGTATTTCTGCCATAGTTCAAATTGCCCCACTCATACTGATTTTTGGGAAGATACATAAGTCACATGACTAGTAATTTCTTTTCGAAAGGTCCTAAATTATTTCCACTCAAAAACATGGCTAAATTTAATGCTATCACGCATGTCGACTGCACTTCTTTTTCTAAAGGGTCGTTTGCGATAATTTATGCGTAGTCATGCCCTCTAAGCGTCTCGTGAAATCTGCTAGTCTGTTGTCCTGGTCATACCTGAGTCTATATGAAACAATCTGCACAGCAACATATTGGCGCTAACTGAGTCCTCGGGGCATAGCGAACAAAAGAACAAGGCTGGTTGTTTACTGGTTTGCAAAACAGGGTTTAATGACCTCTGCCTGGCCTTGTTAATTTGCGAGTTTACAAATAAATATTCTCTTTATATTTATGTATGGTAGATATATTTAATATGCAGGCACGACTATACTTTAACATATGTTATTTATTTATGTTTATTGCCTTGATGTCTTTGTTAGTAATTTATACGTCATGTCATTGTCCCTAGCTGATAGGGGCTGCTTCAAATAACTGATTAGCATCGTGCAATCTTAATCACAGTGACCAGGTTGTGTTGATAAACTTTTCGGCGTACCCGATTGTAAAGTATGTTAGTTCTAGCAATCTTTGCTCCTTTTGTTTTTTATTTTATATGTATATGAACTATCATTTGTTTTTTATAAAAACAATTTTATATAAATCCTTTTATGGAAGTGTTGAAAACAGTGTTGTTGTATAAATTAAGTTAATTAGGAGTCGATTAATAACACAAAACAACACTCACTTTTAAATTTTCCCGGAACCGGTTTCTGAGGTCTTCCCTCTATCTTCAGCCAGACATCGACTAGTTCTCATTGGTGTAGCTGGCAATATTTTGTCTTCGGTCTCCTCTGGTGGCGGTTCGAGGAACTTGCTGAACAAATCTTTCTGGGGGATGTCGAAATTGAATACTTTGTTCCTATTTTTTGAAATAAAGATTTGTTCCCATGTGGACAGTTCTTCTTTTCCTGTTGTATGTTTTAGTAATTTTGGTTTGATGCCATTCCATCTAACAAAAAATCTGGTATATATCAAATTGAATGCTGTGACTGTAGTCAAATTTATATTGGAAAAACGAAAAGAAATTTAGAAACAAGAGCAAAGGAACACTTTAGGAACATAAAATACAAACAATTAGAAAAATCAGCAGTTGCCACGCATTTTTGGGAAAAAAACCACAACATAAATCCAGAACCAAAATTACTAAAACATACAACAGGAAAAGAAGAACTGTCCACATGGGAACAAATCTTTATTTCAAAAAATAGGAACAAAGTATTCAATTTCGACATCCCCCAGAAAGATTTGTTCAGCAAGTTCCTCGAACCGCCACCAGAGGAGACCGAAGACAAAATATTGCCAGCTACACCAATGAGAACTAGTCGATGTCCGGCTGAAGATAGAGGGAAGACCTCAGAAACCGGTTCCGGGAAAATTTAAAAGTGAGTGTTGTTTTGTGTTATTAATCGACTCCTAATTAACAATTTTATATGTTTATAACCTATTTTCTTTAAAAAAAATTGTTAACACCTAATATTCATTACTAATTAATAGCCTACATGTTTGCAAAACGTTTCCTTTTGCTTTTATAGCCTATGTTTTTGTAATATTGGGTGAACACAAACTTTCGCCTTTTTTTAATAATCTATACTGTGACTTTGTGGGTTTGTGAAATAATAAAACGAGGTTACGAAACACAAAAACTACACTTTATTTTCCTAGCAAATACATTCGTCACATCACAATTTGCTAGCTAACCTAAAACTGTTTATTTTACCTAAAAACTACTCTCAACTGTCTCGCTTCCGGTACCGATTGCTTCCAAAGTTTTCCGAATCTCCACTGGCTTCGGCTTCACGAGCCTACCGCCAGGGCGACACTGCTCCCTCCTCAAGGCTGGTCGTCCCGAACAGCGCCTTCGTAGCGGGCCAGGCGATCCAGGTGTACCACCATCTTTCCTCGGGGCACCTTCTGGATGCGGTAGACCACATCGTTAATCCTCTTCACCACACGGTACGGTCCTTGCCATGGCTGCTGAAGCTTCGGGCAGCGTCTCTTGGTCCGGGTCGGGCGGTACAACCAGACCAGGTCACCTTGCTGGAACCCTTGGCTGTTGGCTTGCCTGTCGTATCGGGTTTTCATGCGGTCGCTCGCCTTCTGGATGTTCTGGCGAGCCATCTCGTGCATGTCGTGGAGGTGGGCCCCAAGTCTGCGTCCGCCAGCTGCTCCCTCCTCAGGCCTGCGCTATCCCAGCCATCCGCAGGCATTGCCGTGACTACTCGAACTGCTGCGGCACGCTCCTTCTCTTCCACTCTTGTGCATTGGCCGCAATCTTTTGGACAGGGTCTTCGGGATATAGCGTCCGCGTTACCGTGACTCTTCCCTCTGCGATGTTCCGAGGTGAAGTCGTACTCCTGCCTCTGGATCAAACCTGCTGTCCGGCCTTCCGGTCGCGCCGTCACCATCACCTCGCTCCTCGCGGAGACAACCACCCTACCGATTCCAAGGCGCTGTTTAATTTGACGGAGTATAACCTCTTCAACGTCGAGCCTCAGGACCTTCCTGCCGACGTCGACCGTCGCCTCGTGGCTCCTGAGGGCATCCAGTCCCAGGATCACCTCCTCAGCCACCTTCGCGACGAACACTCACAGACGCACGGCACTCCGTCTCAAGTTCAGCTCCAGCAGGGCCTCCTTCTCCACAGGCATGGTGTCGCCCGATGCCGTCACAAGCTCGTATGGTCGGCTCGGCTTCCTCGTCGGCAAACCCTTCGCCACGTCAGGTCTGATGATGGTCACGGCCGCCCCGGTGTCCACCAGCACGCGGCACGGCTTTCCTCTTACCCAACCGTCAGCGATGAGGCTGTCATCCATACGCCGGCTGACGGCGCGCAGTTTCACTCGAGGGGATGGTGGTGATGGCGCCGACGTACCCCTCTCCACGCCGGGCCATTACTCGTTCTTCCCTCTGCCCTTCCTGGTGTGGGCAGTCTCTCTGCAGATGTCCGGGCTGTCCACACCCCCAACACAGGCCACTAGATGTTCGCCGGCGTCCCTCAGCTGGTTTTCTGTCTCCGACGTAGCGGACACTCCTCGTTCTCGACGTCGGGATAGATGCTACCTTGGCCGCCTCCATCCTAAATGCCGCTGTCAGCGCCTCGTGGATGGTTTTATAATCGCCGAGCATTAGGCGCTGACGAATCTCCGTGTCCCGTACCCCGTCGACAAAGTTGTAGGCGGCTTCCCGGGATACGAACTCCAGTGGCAGGTCAACCAAGGCCTTGCTAGCTAGCTGCTCAATCGCTATGGCTAACTCCTGCAGCGTCTCCCCCGGCTGCTGTGACCTTGCCTTTAGTTGGCTGCGATACGCTGCGGCTAAGCGGTGGTTCCCGAAACGATTCTCCAGGGCCTCCCAGATGTCCTTGGGCGCCGCCGTTGTCTGCACCGCGTTTAGGATTTCCGCGCCCCGTCCCTGGAGGCTGGCTATTAACTGTGTGGCCTCCTCCTCCGGTGACCATCTGTTGTGCTTAGCCACTGTGTCGAACTGGCGGCGGAAGACTTCAAACGTTGACGCGCCGTCATACTTGGGAGGTTTGACGCGCGCAGATGTTGTGTCGCATCCCGGCGCGTCGGCTTTCAAGTCTTTCAGCTTCCGGCCGACGACGTCCTCCACCATGGCGTTCAGGGACTTGATGCTGCTGTCGGCCTTTCCCTCCAGGTTGTTTACGCGGTTCGCGAGGTCTTCGACGTCTTCAACCATGGCGTTCAGGGACTTGGCGTTATTGTCGGCCTTTTCCTCTAGGTCATTGAAGCGGTTCGCCAGGTCCTCGACGCGCTCGTCCACTTGGCCCATCCGCTTGCCCAGCTCCGTCACGTCATCCCTCACGCCGGCCAACTGTTCCTCAAATTTGGCGGCGATTCGCCTCCTTCATTTCCTTGGCCAGACTGTCGTTCGCTGCCTTCATTTCTGTGGTCAATTCGGTCTTTATTTCTTTCAACTCTGCGGCCAGGTTGTTATTTGCCGCTTCTGTTTTTGTTGTTAACTCGTTCATCTTCGCGGCCAAGTTGTTATTTGCCGCTTCCGACTTCGCTGTTAATTCGTTCATCTTCTGCAAAAGCATTTCCAATGCCGATTCCTTGGCCATAATGTTCGGTGATGTAGTTATCCCACTCCTGACACCAGTTGTGACTTTGTGGGTTCGTGAAATAATAAAACGAGGTTACGAAACACAAAAACTACACTTTATTTTCCTAGCAAATACATTCGTCACATCACAATTTGCTAGCTAACCTAAAACTGTTTATTTTACCTAACAACTACTCTCAACTGTCTCGCTTCCGGTAACGATTGCTTCCGAAGTTTTCCGAATCTCCACCGACTTCGTCTTCGCGAGCCTACCGCCAGGGCGACAATACATACATTTGTAAAATACTTTTTCTTAAAATACTAGTTTGCTTTATAAAAATATAAACTTTATACGTTTTATTCTTCTTGTCATGTATGCAAAATCCTCATCAATTTCTTCTTCCTTTTCCTCACTTGTTAATTGTAAATCATCATCGTAATTTACATATAACTCTTCTTGTGATTGATGTTCCTTCTTAGAAGCACAGATATTAGAATTTGTTAGATTGAATATGTAGCAGAATTGCTAATGGGATAAGGATGCAATGTCCACGTAGATTAACTATCTTGAAGCCCAAGGTTGGAAAGCCGTTTGCAGCAGAATATATCTCTGTTGCTGTGGGTGTACAGAGATGTTCTCAGAGTTCCTCATCATTGCTGGATCTCTGGAATGTTCCCGGCTGCTCTCCTGAGAGCTGGTGAAATCTTATCTCTGGCCGTGGTCGCAGATGGGTAGGGAAGCTGGTTTGTTGAGGGAATTAATAATTTAGATAACTTTCTTTTCAAAATAAAAACTATGTCTATTTGAATGATTCACAATTATTCATCGAAACAATTGGACAAACGTCACTTTTTACTTTTGAACAATTATAATACTTTTATAATGTTTTATGGACCGCATCCTTTCTGCAAACCCTGCGGATTGAATTGCACATGTGTCCGACCTCAACGGTTGTTGAATTAAGAAGAAAAATACTAGCTTCAGTCAATTTCGTGCTAATGGTCCTTTCATTGCTAAGGCAAGTCAACACTTTTCTATTGGTCCACGTCACATCCAATTATAATTATGTTCATTGTAATATTTAATAATATTTTTATAACTTTTCTTTCAAATCACTTTTCCATACTAACACTCAAAATAATTCTTTTAAACTTATATTAATTTTATTATTACTATTATTATTATTATCATTATTATCAGATTCCTTTCACACTTTCACTTATGATCTTAAACCTCGTTTTCTCTCCAATACAATCAAAATTAATTTTAAATAAAATTGAACCAAAAATAACTGCTTCAAACAAAAGCCTCTTCGTACATATGGTTTATATTTGTTCACTGTACTTTGATTTTGTGTCAGGTTGTGTTATCTAATATCTCAAGTTCTTTTGTATCTCGTAATGCTTGATTTGTATTTAACAACCTTTCTTTGAGATTATCGTTATCATCCAAAGCAGTATCTAATTTATTATTCAAATTTGCAACTTTAGCATTACACTCTTGTTCTAACTTATGCTTAGTTCTATTTATATCCGATTTACATTTTTCCGCCACAACTTTACAGAGACTATTTACAGGTACGTGAACCAATGATGCAGTGGTAGTAGCAGCGACACATTCCGATCTAATATGTACACGTAACTGCACACTTATTCTACCTGCAGCCTGTTTTCCTCCTAGGTTTAAATTACACTCATTGCCACATGTTCCAGACACATAAACGTAATTCCCTGCAGAGTACAAGTTCATATCATCAATTACACTGCATTAACAGCTCCATTTAATTTCCAATTCAAACCCAAACCAGCCATATTCCCTACATACAGAGTTCCGTAAAACAGCCGAGTACATTGATTTCCGATGTATGAACATTTCGTCACCCATTTTAAACAGGTTTACACATGATTTAAGCTCTCTACTTTCATCAAATTACCCTCAAACCTACACATGCTATTTCGTTTATACATGCACAAACTATTAGAATATAATATGTAGTTTTCCTCGCATTTTCCAAAGGACCACTATCACCATCCAGCGTAAAGCCGCACCTACCAAACATCATGCAACTCGCTTCCATACTCATTAGTGCACCTAAACAAACCAACATTACCGTTACCGTAATAGTATATTATGCAATGTGACTACAATGGTAGTAATTAAAATGTGAGTATTATTTAATTAACCTAACAGTTGAATCTAAAAGAAATTATACACAAACTAGAACAAATTGAATTTATTGAAATATAATTTGCAATTAATGCTAATGATAATATGAACAGAACTATTTCAAATATAGGTTATTTATTGTACAATTAGTGAAATAAATTAATTTGGTGCCTAATGTAGAGTATTGATTTCAAAATAGAAACCCACAAGTTCGATGATTTCATATTTTGAGACAATTCTTTAAAATACACTAGGAATACATTTTCTGAGAATGAATTTATTCTTTTTGATATTCTCCAATCCATGAATTCTCGTACATCTTTATTGACTTTTGTGGCAAGAAGTTATTTGTAACATTGAATGCTTTTGCTGTAATTTCTGGAGGTGTAAGTTCAAGTCACTGTTACTAGTGTCAGATATTTTGAGTTATTTCTAACCTGGCGCTAGCACCGTTGTTGATCGAAACAAGAATAATCAATACTTGCACTTTCACCAGGTTACATGGCCACTTCTGATTGGTTGAATACCAATACTATAATGAACAGGTGTACTTTAATGAGGCCCATTAAATTACTGCTAACCAGTTGTATAAATACTAAAGTTTGGCATGGTCGAGCATAAACATAGTAAAACACCTGCAATGTCAACGCTATATATACTCTGACATATTACACAACTTACTTTACACGTTGCAACATACGTTAACTCATAACTTAATAATAGATATGTCATTGGTGTTGGCGCGCTATGTCACCTGACTTAAGCAACCAATCAAAATGCAGCTGTAAAAATGCCATATATATTCCCCTGAAACATGAACCCTACGTTAGTCTGCCACTGGAAGTGCATCATTACAGTTACTTCACGGTGCTCGTTTCTTTAAGGCAAACACGTAAGTGCTACTGGCAATATTTGTACTTAAGTCATCGCCAAAAAGCAGGAGCGTACCATGGCGGAACAACGGGTCGATCAACTCCTTCACAAATTCCTCATCAACTACCAGCATCTAACACAGCTACACCTGGAACAAATCAACACCTCGACATTGCTACTTCTCACCTTGCAGCTATTTCCTCCTCAAGACGTGGACGACGTGTGGAGCAAACTAAAAGCACATTCGCTCCATATCCTCAATGCAAGTTACATTTCAATCTACCTTTCTGGCCCATGCATGGGCTCGCACCTTTCGTGAAAAACTGCCATTTTTGTGTACCACCTGATGTAACCAATGCATAGAAAATAAAGAGGGAAATAAAAAAGAATCCTGCAGGATGTGCAGACGGCCCGAGGTCTCTGTCCTGGTGCTCAGGAGGATGCGCAGGTCAATGCTGTAAGTCACCTTGAACTTGTGGGTTAAAGACGAATGACATTAATCACCGGTGACGTCAGTGACCCGCATGACCTCTTTGGCGCCAAGTTGAACTTTGACCGTCTGCCTTCCACTGGGTACATACTACTGTTGTGCGTATTCATACTACTCGTATACAAAAAGAGCCCAAAGAAATCCACATCACGAGCAAGCATGGAACTTAACATTCCTCAACCAACGTTATGGCGAGTTCTAAAACATCGTCTGCACCACAAACTGCAGTTATTGCAAGCAGTGCATTCTGACGACCACAATAAAAGGTACGAATTGTGCATTGGCATGTTAGATGATATGGAAGAAGACAATTTTTCTCAACAATTAATTTTTTCCGGTTAATATACTTTTCATCCTTCTGGTAAAGTTAATCACCATAACTTTTGAATTTGGGCAAGTGAAAATCCTAGGGCTGTTATCCAACATGAAAGAGATTTACCAAAGGTGAACGTCTACTGTGGGATATCTGTAACCAAGGTTTATGGGACTTTCTTCATGGAGAAATCTGTCTCAGGACTAACCTCTCTATACATGCTTGAAAATTGGTTACTTCCCCAACTTGATCATTCAGTTGACTTCATCTTTATGCAAGATGGTGCCCTGCCTCATTTCTCTTACCACGTTTGACATTACTTGAATAACACATTTTGAGGATGTTGGATTGGAAGAGCAGCACAAGAGCCCCCTAGTTCTACAGAACTCACTCCGTGTTCTTTTTATCTTTGGGGTTATGTAAAAGACCGTGTTTTTATCCCTCCTATGTCTGACACTCTTGAAAATCTACAACATGGAATTGTTGAAGCTGTGAATTCTATAACTGGAACTGATTCATTTGTGGCAAAAAATGAGCCACAGTTTTGATATTTGTCATGTAACACACCGTGCTCATATTGAATGCATAATATAAAATTGTAAACTTTTCTCTGTCCATGAATGTTGGAGTCTTGTTTCTATCTTCTGTAGTTTGGAAGAAATAAATGTTTGAAATCTGTTCTCTCCTTTTGGCTGCCCTGTGTATAAATTAATGGCAGGCAAAGAGCCCTTAACTGATGCTTTATTTCGACAGTCAAGCCAAAACATTGCCAAATGAACTTCTGATGTTAAAGCGGATGCGAGATTGCACTGCTCATAAGCGATACACTAAACTGAGACAGCAGAAGCTCACTGCCTTTTGTACTACCGACTAGTTTGTAGTACAGTACAAATCCATAGGCTGTCACAGTACATACAGTGTACGAGGTCTGTTCAAAAAGTTCCAGAACATTTGCAATTTCATGCCAATGGAGTGTTGGAGTGAAATGTAGTTGGCATCCCTGTGTTTGATGTATAAATACCCAAAGTTTCACTGTTGTATATCTGTTAGGTAGTTATTGTTCAGTGCTGGTTTGAGTAGAATGTTGCATGACACAGTTTGGGGATTTCGAGATGGCAGAGTTAGAGGAGCAAGGTTTCTGCATTAAATTTTGTGTAAAGCTCAAGAAAACCTTTACTGAGACACACCAAATGATGCAGGAAGCCTATGGTGACAAGTGCTTAAGTTGCACTCGATGTTATGAATGGTTCACGCTGTTTAATAGTGGCCGAGCAGAAGTTAAAGGTGACCCTCATTCAGGACATCTTTCAACGATGGCATGATGTATTTGTCATGTCATCTACCGATGACACGGAGAAGGAGGAAAACACTACCAGTCGAGACTCAGCTGATGATGGGAGCAACAGCTTTTGAAACATGTCCTGTGAAGTAATGTGTTAATATTTTCTCGATTCACTTTTATTTTAACCTATCACTTCGTTACGGGTTTTCAAATCCTCTCATCAGCTTCTCACAACCCAATTCTAACTTTGCTTCTCTTTCTGCAATTTGTACATATGTTTTCATTTACCTCTCGTGGAAACATTCCATTCCTTCTACTCTACAATTTACCCATAATAGCCATAGTTTTGCCTTGGTGATATGCCTCTGATTAAGATGGCCCAGGTTCGAGATCAGGTGACCTCAAAGTGAGAATTGTGGTGGAGAACACAGCACTGGGGCAGCTTTTCTCCGATTTTCCCTGCCATCTAATTCCACTGGTGCTCCATCTTCGTCTTGTTTATTATCATCGTCACCACCTGTGGTGCTGCATGTAGTAAAAGCAGGCATTAAACACTACACATTTCATTGCTGATATGCCTCTACATCTCGATGCCACCTTTTCTAATCTTTTGAATCCCCATGCCTTTTCTTGATCACCTCAATTCCCACACTTGTTTTATTCTGACTCGCTGTAATGCAATTTCTTATTTTCTTCTTTGCTCCACGATCCACTTATTTCTGAGATTTCGTCTTCCATTTGCACTCTTTATCACTTCCCCTCTATTAATGCACACAGCATTTATTCCATGTATTTTCTGGACATTCTTATTGGATGTCAAAGTCAGCTTGACTCTGCTGCATCAGCTCTGGTATGTTGTGCCTCTTCTCTGCTCAGCCATTTGCCCATCAATCCACAGTTTGCCATTTCATATAAATGCGTTAAATCCTTGTTTCCTTGCCTTACTTCTTTCTTCAATTATTCTGGTATTTATAAAAATTCAACTTATACTGATAATTACCTAAAAACAAAATGAATGTTTAAATGCTTTTCTTAAATAAGTTTGCTGTTCATAATAGAATATAAATACATTACCAACACTGGTTTAGTAAATGGTTTTAATACAGTTTTTAAAGATAAAAAGATTGAAACATTTTAAATGAACTCTTAAGAAGATAAAAAGACTACTGTAGCTTTAAAGAATTTACTTATCTTTGGGTAAATTAAACTATTCTAACAATTTTTAAAGAAAATATTATAGTACTAGATGCTCAAAATGAATACAAAATAAGAATTTTGTTGAGTTTTTATAAAATAATAATTAAACAACTTGTCATTTATCAACTTTGTTTAAAAATGTTTATTCTATCAGCTGAAGTGGAAGCAGATGTGCCCATGTGCAAAATTGACTTCTTTTTTTGTTGTTGCAGTTTTCAGCTTGTGAATCCTCAGCTACAGCAAGTGTAGTACTTAAACTTGTTTTGTTTCAGGGGAATAAGGATGAGTTTCTGCACCAACTGTTTCCAGACAACTTTGTCAAGTCGTGCAAGGACGCACAGATGCCTGTTATACTGCACATGAGAGACGACTATGATCACAGTTACTACTTCATCGCCTCGTTCATTGGTGAACACTTCAAACACCACATGAGATACCTCAAAGTCTGAAATGAAAAATCTCAAACAATTTCTATTTTTTACAAATGAAATGCTTTATAAGGAATTCTGTAAATATTAAAGAAAGTGCACAATATTTCTGCTAAATGTCCTTACTTTAAGCCCTGAAATTTCAACAACATAATTATTAAAGTGTATAGCAACCATTGATGCTTGGCACCATTCCACTTTCAATCCTAAATAATGCTAACGATGCCTACAGCATAAACATGTTACCAACTTTTAGTTTGTCTTTCTTACATGCAGTATTCCTTCTAAATAAAAATGAGAGGTCATATGACTTTCTATGACCTTGCCCTGCTTCAAATGCATGTATTGTACCTGCTGCGATTTTTCTGTGCAGCAAAATTCTTAGCATACTAAGAACAAAAACATCATACGAGAGCTGATCAACAAAGACAGACTGATCTTTTTTTCACAGATGTTTATTAACGCAATTCAATGTTAAGATGATCTTTTTCAAAGTAGTCCCTCCTATTTCAATGCACTTTTTATAGCATCTCTGCCAGTCCTTGAACACGTGCTGCTGACCATTCTTTGTCAGGTCCTTGAGAATCGCTTCACTTTTCTTAAGCACTGCTTCAGAGTTCTCAAGTCAAATACCCCTAAGCATGCTTTTAGTGATGGGAATAAAAAGAGTCACAGACTGCAAGATCGGGGCTATAAGGTGGAAGTGGTACACACGTAATGTTCAATCGAGTCAGAAGGTGCATGACTTGATTTGTGACGTGAGGCTGTGCATTGCCATGATGAAGTCGCCATCCAGTCCGAGAAAGCTCTGGTCGTTTCTTTGCAATGTGCTTCCTCAGTGTAGTCAATACTGACGTGTAGTATGTTGCTGTAACAGTAGTGTGAGGGGGGGGGGGGGCTGTATGTGCCGTGAGGCCATGCATTGTCATGATGTCACCACCCAGTCTGAGAAAGCTCTGGTCGTTTCTTTGTAATGTGTTTCCTCAGTGTAGCCAATACTGACGTGTAGTATGCTGCTGTAACAGTAGTGTGAGAGGGAACTGCATGTGACGTGAGGCCATACATTGTCATGATGAAATCGCCACCCAGTCCGACAAAGCTCTGGTCGTTTCTTTGCAATGTGTTTCCTCAGTGTAGCCAATACTGATGTGTCGTATGCTGCTGTAACAGTAGTGTGAGGGGGGGGGGACTGTATGTGACGTGAGGCTGTGCATTGTCATGATGAAGTCACCACCCAGTCTGAGAAAGCTCTGGTCGTTTCTTTGTAATGTGTTTCCTCAGTGTAGTCAATACTGACGTGTAGTATGCTACTGTAACAGTAGTGTGAGGGGGGGGGGGGGGGGGAGACTGTATGTGACGTGAGGCCATACATTGTCATGATGAAATCGCCACCCAGTCCGACAAAGCTCTGGTCGTTTCTTTGCAATGTGTTTCCTCAGTGTAGCCAATACTGATGTGTCGTATGCTGCTGTAACAGTAGTGTGAGGGGAACTGCATGTGGCGTGAGGCCGTACATTGTCACGATGAAGTCGTCACCCAGTCCGACAAAGCTCTGGTCGTTTCTTTGCAATGTGTTTCCTCAGTGTAGCCAATACTGACGTGTAGTATGCTGCTGTAACAGTAGTGTGAGGGGGAACTGCATGCGACGTGAGGCAATACATTGTCATGATGAAATCGCCACCCAGTCCGACAAAGCTCTGGTCGTTTCTTTGCAATGTGCTTCCTCAGTGTAGTCAATACTGACGTGTAGTATGTTGCTGTAACAGTAGTGTGAGGGGGGGGGGGGCTGTATGTGCCGTGAGGCCATGCATTGTCATGATGTCACCACCCAGTCTGAGAAAGCTCTGGTCGTTTCTTTGTAATGTGTTTCCTCAGTGTAGCCAATACTGACGTGTAGTATGCTGCTGTAACAGTAGTGTGAGAGGGAACTGCATGTGACGTGAGGCCATACATTGTCATGATGAAATCGCCACCCAGTCCGACAAAGCTCTGGTCGTTTCTTTGCAATGTGTTTCCTCAGTGTAGCCAATACTGATGTGTCGTATGCTGCTGTAACAGTAGTGTGAGGGGGGGGGGGGACTGTATGTGACGTGAGGCTGTGCATTGTCATGATGAAGTCACCACCCAGTCTGAGAAAGCTCTGGTCGTTTCTTTGTAATGTGTTTCCTCAGTGTAGTCAATACTGACGTGTAGTATGCTACTGTAACAGTAGTGTGAGGGGGGGGGGGGAGACTGTATGTGACGTGAGGCCATACATTGTCATGATGAAATCGCCACCCAGTCCGACAAAGCTCTGGTCGTTTCTTTGCAATGTGTTTCCTCAGTGTAGCCAATACTGATGTGTCGTATGCTGCTGTAACAGTAGTGTGAGGGGAACTGCATGTGGCGTGAGGCCGTACATTGTCACGATGAAGTCGTCACCCAGTCCGACAAAGCTCTGGTCGTTTCTTTGCAATGTGTTTCCTCAGTGTAGCCAATACTGACGTGTAGTATGCTGCTGTAACAGTAGTGTGAGGGGGAACTGCATGCGACGTGAGGCAATACATTGTCATGATGAAATCGCCACCCAGTCCGACAAAGCTCTGGTCGTTTCTTTGCAATGTGCTTCCTCAGTGTAGCCAATACTGACATGTAGTATGCTGCTGTAACAGTAGTGTGAGGGGGGGGGAGACTATGTGATGTGAGGCCATGCATTGTCATGATGAAGTCACCACCCAGTCTGAGAAAGCTCTGGTCGTTTCTTTGCAATGTGCTTCCCAGTGTAGTCAATACTGACATGTAGTATGCTGCTGTAACAGTAGTGTGAGGGGGGGGGAGACTATGTGATGTGAGGCCATGCATTGTCATGATGAAGTCACCACCCAGTCTGAGAAAGCTCTGGTCGTTTCTTTGCAATGTGCTTCCCAGTGTAGTCAATACTGACATGTAGTATGGTGCTGTAACAGTAGTGTGAGGGGGAACTGTATGCTGGTAAATCATTCCATTACAGTCAAAAAATGTGATCACCACTTTCCCTGCAGATGGAACGACTTTTGGCGATTTCCACACTGTGCTGGCTGGTTTTCCTTCAGGATCATAATGATGCAGCCATGACTAATCACCGGTGATAACCAATTTAAAAAATGCATCCCCTCCATCAGCAAAGAGATGCAGCATCTCACGGCTTGTCTCCAGTCACACAGCCTTTTGTTTGGGAGTCAACAGATGTGGCACCCAACAAGCACAAACTTGGGTCATATGGAGATGGTCGTGCATAATTGTAAACACACTGCCATATGAAATTCTCAACACTTCACTCAGGTTACCTAATGTTATATGCTGATCCTCTCGCACAGTCACAGCAGCTGTATTGATGTTGACTTCAGTTACAGCAGAAGTCGAAACACCAGGCCCAAGTCAGCCTTCTATGAAGTCCTTGAACCATCTAAACACTGTTGCACGAGGTAGTGCATCTTAACTGTACGCTTGCTTCAGCTTTTCATAAGTTTCAGTGGCTGTATGATTTAAATGAAAACAGAATTTGATTGCACTGTACTGCTCCTCTTGCGTCACTTCTACTGTGTGGTATGCGAGATGCACATGGGGTCTACAAAATAGAGCATTACTACCAACCTACCAATATTATACATAAAAACCCGCTCTATTCAAATATTTTGTTACCGATAGAAACTATCACAGAAGCTACAGGAAAAAAATGAGTCTGTCTTTGTTGATCAACCCTTGTATTTGGCTTTAAACTTGTTAAAATGTAATGTGATGAATAGCTTATGAGAAGGAAGTAATGGGCAAAGCACAAGCATTTCAATGGTGACCCTGTTCCAGCAGAACTGATGAAAACATCATTTAGGTGAGAGAAACTGTATTCAATGATAAGCAAACTTTCTGGCTCATTAGGACTCTCCTTTGTAAATGTACAATGTAAAATGACAGACTGGTTTCATTTGATGTCACATCTTTATTTCCAAGCATACCAACAGAAAAATTGCAGACTGTGTTAAAAAAATGGCTAGCTACAATTGATATGGAAGCAATAGAAGCAGGAGAATATATTTCTCTAACAAAAATATGCATTAAACAAAACTTCTTTAGCTTTCGAGATTCAACTGTATTGGAACACCACAGTGAAGCGAAAAATTATTAAATTTTAGATGAGTCGCATTTTTTACACATCTGCTTCACTTTCGTACCTATTTTGAGGACATGTTTCGCAAATCTTCGTTTGCATCTACGGCTCTTGTGCGACTGACGCTAGATCCAGCGGTGTGGGTAATTCTGGGGTTGTTGCTGCCATCTGTTGATTTAGTGATGAACTGAAATGTGGGATTCTCTTCTAGCTTGTATTGGAACACCACAGTGAAGCGAAAAATTATTAAATTATTAAATTTTAGATGATTTAGTTCATCACTAAATCAACAGATGGCAGCAACAATCCCAGAATTACCCACACCGCTGGATCTAGCGACAGTCGCACAAGAGCCGTAGATGCAAACGAAGATTTGCGAAACATGTGCTCAAAATAGGTATGAAAGTGAAGCAGATGTGTAAAAAATGCGACTCATCTAAAATTTAATTCTTTAGCTTTAATGGAAAACACTACAAGCAGAAATCAGGATTATCAATGGGCAATCCACTTTCACCTTTTTTGGCTAACTTATTTATGAGTGCATTTGAAACACAAATTAAAAAGTCCTTCCCATTGATCTTCAAGGTTTGGTATTGATATGTTGACGACATCTTTGCAATTGTACCAAGTAAACATTTAGATGATGCATTAAAATTACTCAATCTGCAAGAAAGGACTATCAAATTCACAATAGAAAAGGAAATCAATGGACAACTACCTTTCTTGGATCTAAATATCAGGAATGATACAAAAATAAAATTTGGAATTTACAGGAAGCCAACACATTCAGAAAATTATATAAAAAATAATAGCCACAACCCAATTACACATAAACATGCAATAATAAACAGCCTTACACACAGACTAGTCAACATACCCATGGAAAAAGAAGAATATTTCAAAGAACAAAAAGCAATAATACACATAGCAGAAGAAAACGGATACAACAAAAGTTTGGTGTTGAAGAAAATTAGAAAATCTAAACTAAAGAAAACCATTAAGGAAGCAACCACATTTATTAAAGAAAAAGAAAGCAACAGCATATTCAGTTCATTCACATATCACCCAAAAACATTTAATAAATTTAAAAAGATATTCAAGGAACAAAATATCACCTTGGCACCTACTAATAGATACTCAATTTTAAAATTACTAAATTCAAAAACAAAAGATGAAATTCCTTCAGGTAACAAATCTGGAATATACCAAATAAATTGTAAGAATTGTGAAAAATGCTACATAGGTCAAACAAAAAGAAATTTAAAAACCAGAGTCAAAGAACACTTTAGAAACATCAGATTGAAACAAGAAGACAAGTCAGCAGTAGCATTTCATTTTTGGAATGAAAACCATGACATTGATCCAAATCCAAAATTATTAAAAGGAGTGATAAACCAAAATAGATTGACAACATGGGAGAACATATTCATCTGGAAAAATAAGGATCGTGTAATGAACTTTGAAATCCCGCCAGTAGATAATTTGACAAAAAAGTTCATAGTTCCACCACCAGAGAGAGCAGATAACAACAGATGCCAGTTGGGAAGACATTGAAAATGGAGGCCAGGGCCTTTGAAACTAGTCTCTCATAAATATATGAAAAAGTAAGATACGAGTGTCAATAAACCAACCACAAATAATTTTTATATGGATCAGTTCTATTACAATAAAGTATAACAGGCTGGTCCCATAGCTCAGTTGGTAGAGCACCTGTCTGCCGTACTA
Organism: Mantis religiosa; assembly: GCA_030765055.1. Taxonomy (NCBI): domain Eukaryota; kingdom Metazoa; phylum Arthropoda; class Insecta; order Mantodea; family Mantidae; genus Mantis; species Mantis religiosa. Next base: position 1,938,947 of record JAUKNK010000101.1, on the reverse strand, counting down.
GGGGTCCCAGGTTTGATTCCCGGCAATGGGGATTTTTCTCCAACCAAGATGTTTCCCCATCCTCCCCAGAGTCTGGAAGTATGAATGTGTGCATGATCTAATGATTAAAAACCCAAAGTACCAGCAATCCAACATTTATGAGTTAACACCATTGCAGTTAAAGGCAAGGTGTAAATGGAACAAAAAAAATTTTTAATTATTTGCAACAAAGAAAATTGATTATTAACTCCCCACAGAATTCATTCTTATTTGCATCGTGACTCTCTTTATTATCATTACAGCTGCTAGGTGACGGAAATAAACTTAAAAACAGAATTGACTGGCTGTATTTCAAAATTCATTGTGCAGTATCTATTTTTTTAAATAAATATTTTCTCCCAAACTATTAAATCTATCAGTCCATTTAATTGCCTTGATTTAATTTCTGGGTGTATTTCTTGGTTAAAAGACCAAAACTGATCTGCCACAGCTGACATCAATCTGTTCATATTTAATATTTCTGAAATGTTCCTTCATTCTGCTTTCCAAATTACATTTAGTCCTTTCAATGTAAACTTGGTCACAATCTGAACAGTTAAACTGATGAATGTCAGATGTTTTATTATCGGAAATTTTATCTTTTTTTAAGAAAAATGTAGTAAACTTTTATATTAGATATAGTTTGAGAAATCAAATTACACCAAATTTTTAAACATTTTTGAAATGTTTCAATAGTGCAAGTAAACCTTTTAAAATTATAATCATCTTTTATTTTATTAATTTACATATCGGCTTCACTTACGTACCTATTCTGAGGACGTTTCACAAACCATCGTTCGCATCATCGGCTCTTATGCGACTATAGCTTGATCTAGTGGCATGGGTAGTTCTGGAGTTGCTACTGCCATCTGTTGATTTAGTGATGAACTTAAATGTGGGCTTCTCTTCTGGCAGGATTTCAAAGTTCATTAGTTGGTTTTTATGTTTTTCTATGTATATTCTCTCCCATATGACGAGTTCGCTATGTTTTTGTATGTATTTTAGTAATTTGGTGCTATCTTCAATTTCATGATTTTCAGACCAGAAATGAGCTGCTATTGCGGACCTATCAATATTTTTGTATCTTAAGTGCCTGAAGTGTTCTTTCTTTCTAGTGCCTATGTTTCTTTTTGTCCTTCCTATGTAAATTTTTTCAGTCTTTACCCTTAATCTTGTAATTGCCTGACTTTTCTTCTTCTGGGAATTTGATAAGATTCAAATTCATAAGATTTGAACCCATGGTTCAAATCCCGGCCATGGCATTGAATTTTTCATGTTGACTCTATCAAAGACCTTAGCCTAGTTACAGCTAGTGTGAACAAATGATTTATTTCCATCAATTAACTAAAATAATAAGAGTTAAATGAAGAAGCCTGGGACTCAAGTACTTACGACAGCAAGATGGCCATGGTAGCTCAATGGGTTAGAGTGACAGGAAGGAAACCAGGAGATCCGTGGTTCAAATTCCGGCCATGGCATTGAGTTTTTCATGTTGACTCTATCACCTTTATGTCTTCTATCGACTGAAATCAGGAGCCTCGAAGTGGTAACTTGAGTTTTGGAAAGAGAAAGAAGTAGATCAGAGCCAGATCACAGGAATACGCTGGTTGCTCAATGAGATCTGTTTACTTTTTGGTCAGAAATTTCTTCACAATGATAGCCTTAAGAGCTGGTGTATTATGTGGTGCAGAATGCAGCAGTTATCTTTCTACAAATCTGATCTTTTTTGCCGTATTTGTTCTCTTAAAAGCCACCTAATGCTCAGATAACAGTTTTTATTTAATGTCTGACCTCTGGAAAGAATTCTGAATGCACAACACTGTGATAATCGAAAAAAAAACTGTCAACATGATGTCAGTTTGACGTGCCATTTTGGGTTTTGATTCAGTTAGAAGAAGTCATTTGCAAACTTGTTGACTGGTTTGTGTGTCAAAACTTGTAAACGGACATCTCATCACAATGTCAATGCGTTTCATGACAGTGGAGTTGGGATTGGCTCGTTCTAGCAAGTCTTTGGTCATCCTTAGTTGACTGAGCTTTTGCAGAAAATTCAAGTCTTCCAGAACTAACACGTCATGCCCAAACATTGTTTAAAATGGTACAAATTGATTTGAGAGAAACAGACAGTTTAGTGGTAATCTCTTTCAGACCTAAATGACAATTTTCAGACACCTTTTCCTTCACTTTAGCAATATTCAGTTCAGTTGAAACCATTGATGGCTGACTAGAGTGGGGCACATCTTGGCCTCCTTTGAATACACTGTACCACTAAAACGTACATGTTTTTGATTAAGTTGATTCACCGTAAAATCAACGTAACATTTTCAGCAATTTGACACACAAAATACCATTTGCAATTCAAAATTTGACACAGATTCTTTGTTCAATATTTTATCCATCCTAAAATCGCAAAACATCTTTGAGATGAATTAACAAAATGGCACACTGTAAACAAAGTATATGACAGATACATCAAACTCTGCATGGGTATAGAGGAATGCTGTACCAACTGGTGACAATAATTTAAAATCCCTCTTTAAGCAGAATTTTTACTTCATCAATTCTCAGTACTTTCTTGAGTGAATGTAGGTATATAAATATTATTACGTATTGTACTTCTGTTTTATTCAGATAGCTATTTTGCTGTTGGTGTGGACTACATTTTTAAAACTTTACCGATGACAAAATCATTGTACTAATATATGTTTCACTTCTCAATTTTGTTGTCGAAAGTCTTCCAATGAACTGTGCTCTATGGTAAGCTTCATGACTGCAAAGTGCAGCCCTAGATAGTTGCCATACAATATTTAACCAGAAGTTTTGTACGTAGTGATATCTGTCTGTTTTCTTCAACTTGTTGAAACTAAAGGCTCATTTGATAGAGATGAAGTCATTAGACCAACAAAGGAACAATTATAAATGAAAATGCATATAAATGAATAGAATTTGAGTCCATTAATCCCATACAGTACCTTCATTCGAACGTCATGACAACTATTTTTGTTCTTGAAGATACATGTCCGGTTGGAAAATGTGACATATACAGACGAAAGGAAAAGGTGTTAACTACATGTGTGGACAATGAATAGAACTGAAATATCGTAACACACTAATTTATTACGGTAGTATACAGGGAAATATGGCCTTCACGGTGCAAGAGAATGACAACACAGTACAGATACAGTTGACACGACAAACCTGGGCCTAAAGACCCTCAAAGTAGTCGCCTGCTACTGTCACCACACAGCCGCATGCTTGCCTGCCTCGGTAGCGTAGATGGCGGTGTGTCTGCCTCATGTTCAGGAGGTCCCGAGTTCAAATCTCAGTCAGGGTGAGTTACCTGGATAGGGTTTTTTCCAGGGTTTTCCCTTATCCTGAAAGAGAATGTCAGGTAACTCTAAGCTCTATGGACCCTGGGCTCATTTGAGCATCATTTCAACCATTCCATTCATCGTCCGATATGACTTAACATTGGAGGAAAATTAAAAAGAAAAAAAAAAGCAACATGCCTTTTAAAAATGTATCATTTCAGTGCACTGCATTCTTCGTATACCTATTACAGAACATGTAGAAGTGTAATGAACATTTATTTCTATAAACAAGTAGATAGAGGACTAATACTTTGTAGAATATTGATTAGAGAATGTCATGCGAATGCATCAGGTCTGATTTTCTCCTGTATTAAGTTTATTACAGTGTCTCCATTTATTTGGTATATTCTGAGCTCTAGCCTTACATATATCACTGAGAAATTATGAATTATGTCTAAATTTTAAAGTTTATGATCTTTTGTGTTTATACCCCCACAAAAAAGTGCAGGACATTATACAGGTTGTTTCCAAACAACACCGAATGAATATAGCCATTTTGTAGTTTATAGTCCGAATTTCGGTGTCGCTGCTTCAAAATTCTCTTAGGTATAATTTTATGCAGCATTAAATATTACATTATTTTGTGATTAGGCTGCGCAGGAATCACTGGTGTGTGAACCTCAAAAGTTGTTATTGGGACGCACCAGCCTTGTTCCTTGCTCTTTATCAGTGATCCTAGCCTCGCTTTCAGGTAATGGGGCAAAGGGCAGTTACTTGTGAACAACTTGGACAGTTCCAAGATTGCTCATTTTGCTATGGTCTTAATTGTACAGTATTTTCAACTAGTTACTGTAAAATCAACAGCTTCCTTTTAAGTTACAAATGCTTTATTTGGTATTATTAAACACAGTGAAATAAAATGCTTGTCTCATTGCATAAGGCATTTAGTTCTGGTTAACTTTATCTACAAGTCTTTGATATTGTTCTCTGTTCTTTTTATCATTTAATGCTTCCATCCTCAATCTCATTCTGCTCGCCTCCGTAGCATAGATGGTAGCATGTCTGCGCCATGTTCAAGAGGTCCCGAGTTCGAATCTCGGTCAGGGTGAGTTACCTGGATAAAGTTTTTTCCAGGGCTTTCCCTGAATGTCGGGTAACTCTAAGCCCCACGGACCCCGGACTCATTTGAGCATCATTTCACCCATTGCATTCATCATCCGATATGACTTTACGTTGGAGGACGTAAATTTAAAAAAGAGGAAAACCATGAAAAACTGGCTTCAGGAATTGAACCCAGAATTTTTCAAATGAGTCTCCCAAATTGCTATGCAGCTACTCAAATATTACAAGCTTTCTCAACTGACTTCAGGAATTGAACCCAGAACCTTTCCAATGAGTCTCCCAAATTGCTATGCAGCTACTCAAATATTACAAGCTTTCTCAATTTGAAATAACTTAGTTGCTTTATTAATATTATGTTAAAAATTCATGGCAGTAGGGAGGGGAATCACAATTTGATGTGAAATAAAGGTTTCTATTTCATATTAGGTAATGGAAATTTAATTTGTTTTTTGTAAATAATAAAAATGTACCACAGTTTTTCAGTGTAGTTAATATAATTTCATACACAAAATAAGATAACACTCTTGTCTGACAAACAATGCAGCTAAAACTTACCGTATTGTTTTTCAGCAACACATTTATAAAAGAGGGAAGGTTTTACTTTCCAGGGGCTCCTCGGAGTTCATGCCACAAAACTAGCAAAGGTTCTCGCTTCTGCCAAATGTGAGCATTGCCCCAGTTGCACCAGACACTGCAACATTAAAGTATTAGGATTATCACTTTTATTTCTAAGGTATGCAGCAAAACAAACATCACTGAAATAGCAGGCCAATCAACGATAATGATTGTTCTAACACACACAAACTGCGTCTAGATAAACTTCTATTCCATTGACTTTTTAATTTCTATTTCTGCCTTAAAAAGGTTTGAAATGTTAATACTACTGGATCAAAATGTGTACCATCTCACACCACACATTCATAACTATTATATGCTTTAATTTGGAAGAGTTCTGGACAGCCGCAAATCAGATATATTTGCATGCTCAGTGTTGCCACCTCTTTAACCCCATTCTTTTCATATTTCCCTCTCTCTTTGCACACTAGCTTAGTCTCCTTGGCACTAAACATAAGGGAACCCAAATTGTTATAATAATGCAGTTTTTGAAATCATAACTGCAACATGGATGTAAAATTTGAAGCTTTCACGGCGATGATTATTAAGTAGAGTTTCTCGGGTGAAATTTATTCAAGTTTCGGCCATGTTTACTCTATGGCCTTCTTCAGGAAGTGCCCAGGGCAGAGGGGCAGAACTAAATGGCGCTGTCCAATGGGGAACCAGTGTTCTGCCATTGGTTTGGCGGGGAGTTGCTGGACATATTAAAATTATTTCCTCTAGCTCTCTGATATATGAGAGCTTTTGTCCATGATATTACTCAGACCTAGGCCGTTATTTCTATTCAAGAGATTTTACATATTTTTCTACATATATTTCCAATTTTCACTACATATTTATGTACATTTTTTTCCAATTGATATTACATAATAATCGCACTCTAGTCATAACCACAGCTGGTTCATCAACACTGTCTGAATCTGAATAGTCTTCATTTTCAGTAACACTGCATGATACAATAATGCCTTCTTCTGTAATACCTCTGTCATTGTCAATGTCTTCATCAACATCAGAACAACCATCACTTAAATTATCCTTACTTGGACATGTTTCGGAGAACATTTTGACCCCATCGTCAGCAATTATCCGACTGGTTGGATCCGTGGTTTCCTCAAGTGAGCTGGTTGTCTGTGGTGGCATCTGTTGTCTGTGAGATGAACTTCCAAAGAGAGTTTTCAGGCGGCAATTTGAAATTTAAAGTAAACGGTTTGTTTTTCAGAATTAGCAACTTTTCCTAAACATTGAGTTCGGCTGCATTACTGGCTGATTTTAATAGTTTTATATTTGGTATGATAAGAAAATGAAAACAAAAACTTTTCGACAAAAACGGAAATTACAAAACTTAAGAAATAAATCCACAAACACACACAACCTAAAATTACTGGAAATTTCTAACACTTTTCAGGTAACAAATCTATGTTCGGAAACATTCAACGAACGAGAACTTTAGTTTCTTAATAAGGGCCTAAAAACATGTGTAGGTTACTCCAATAACACTGATGATTTAATAGTAGACATAGAAACAGCTTCCTGTAACCTAAAAGAACAAGAAAAAATTGTTGTATGTAAACAATGTGAAACAGCCATTTTGGAAATACAGAAATACGTTTAGAAATAATTTCCCTTCCAAACAAGTATTCAAGGCCCTCAAATCAAAACCAGTAATATACACAAAAGCAGACAATGGCAACCAAATAGTTATCCTAAATAGATCAGATTACATCTCTAGAGTAGAAAACATGTTACAAAGCAATGAATTCACAAAATTGGAAAGTGATCCACTAAAATTCTGTATGGAAGAATTCGAGAGAACCTTAAAAGAAGTCCAGATATTATCTGAAATCTAAAGTCAAACCAGACCACCCAGTATTACAGAGACTTTATGCGTTGACGAAAATTCATAAACCAGGAGATAAAATGAGGCCCATAATCAACAATAGACGCACCTACCTACAGGTTAGCCAAACATCTAGCACATACATTTGCATCACTGCCACAGTTCCACAGCCTAGCCATTAAAAATTCATTAGAATTAGTAGACAGGATCTAAAAATTGCATTTGGACACAGAAGACAAAGTAGTATCATTTGATGTCACCTCTCTTTTTTCCAGTATTCCAACAGTTGAACTCATGTTACTCCTCAAGAATTGGCTCATACAAACTAACATTTCAGCAGAAGAAATAGAAGATCTCACAAAACTTACTCATTTATGCATACATCAAAATTTCTTTACATTCAACGGTAAATTCTATCAACAGACCTCGGGCCTAACAATGGGCAATCTACTTTCACCTTTCCTAGCCAACCTCTTTATGAGCTACTTTGAAACACATATTACATCATCCTTTCCATACATCTTCAAATACTGGTATAGATATGTTGTTGATATTTTTGCCATTGTTCCACACAAATTCATACAAGATTCCTTAAAACTATTGAACATACAGAATAGAGCAATAAAGTTCACAATAGAGATGAAAAAGATGGCTACTTACCTTTCTTAGATTTGAAGATAATCCATGAATTAAATAACATATCTTTTGGCATCTACAGGAAGCCAACACAAACAGATAATTACATCAAGAATGATAGCTACAACTCTACACCCCACAAAAATGCAGTTTTGAACAGCTTAGCACATAGACTAGTCAACACCCCATTGAAAAAGAATGAATACAACAAAGAATATAACCACATGACTAACATAGCTGCAATTAATGGATATAGTAAACAATTAATAGAAAAGAAAATTTGGAAATTCAAGAAACAGAAACACATATTGGATACCACAAAATTAACAGAATCAAAAACCGAGACACAGTTCAGGAAATTCACATATCATCCCAGAATGCATCATAAATTCAACAAGATATTCAAGAAGTACATCACCCTAGCCCCAATAAATAAATTCAGTTTAAAAATCAAAAACACTTTTTAAACCAATTCTCGAACTGTATAAACACTTAAGCTCCACTTACTTTTTAAATTAGGACAAGTTTCAAGGACACCGCGTCCCCATCCTCAGCTGATGAGGATGGGGACGCGGTGTCCTTGAAACTTGTCCTAATTTAAAAAGTAAGTGGAGCTTAAGTGTTTATACAGTTCGAGAATTGGTTTAAAAAGTGTTTTTGATTGATGAAGCTCCACTGTTTATAAATACTTCTATTATAGTTTTATCAGTTTAAAAAGCTTATTGTGCAACAACCTGAAAGATCCAGTACCTGAAAACAAAAAATCAGGTATATTCAAAATCAACTGCTCAGATTGCAACAAGTTCTACATAGGAAAAACCAAAAGAAGTTTACATATTAGATTACAGGAACATATGAGATGTATGAAATACAAACAAATAGAAAAATGATCAATAGCTCACCGTTTGTGGTCTACCAATCATGAAATTGTACCAAATATAAAACTATTAAAATCAACCAGTAATGCAGCCGAACTCGATGTTTGGGAAAAGTTGCTAATTATGAAAAACAAACAGTATACTTTAAATTTCAAATTGCCGCCTGAAAACTCTCTTTGGAAGTTCATCTCACAGACAACAGATGCCGCCACAGACAACCAGCTCATTTCAAGAAACCACGGATCCAACCAGTCGGATAGCTGCTGACGATGGGAACAAACCATTCTCCGAAACATGTCCAAGTAAGGATAATTTAAGTGATGTTTGTGTTTGAATTACCGACTCATTACTTTCAAATGTTAAATACATCACTGTTTCTAACCTTTTGCTAAGTCTATAAATTCTTCTTCCACACTTACTGTTTCTTCAACTTGAATCTTGTTTTCTGGCAAGTCACAACTTTTTTCATGACTTTATCGCAGGTGAGGTGAGTGCAAAGAATTTGCCTGCGGCAAGAGAATTCTAGTAATGTACCAACTGGGAATAAAAATTTATCATCTGTAGAAAAAGTCTTCATTTACTACACTTAACAACCCCCAACTGGTCCAGTTTAAAGAGGCCTGGGTTACCGAGATTTTACTGTACTTTGTAACTCCCAAGTCCATCAGAATGAATTGCTCTTTTCAAATGTGAAAGAATTATCAAAATCAGCTGAGTGTTTTTACCAATTACTCTACGTACACAAACAAATTTTCTCTCTAAACTATAAATACAGCGATACTTACATTCCAAAGATTGCTCCCCCAAGATGTGCTGCATGGTCAAAGAACTTCCAGCCCAGGAGAACACCTGTTGCATCTAGAGCCATTATCACCTTGATAGCCTGAAACACAACATGTAATGCTGGTTGTACAGTTCTTTACCACCTACATGTGGTAGGGGAAGTAATGTACAGCATCCCTGTCAATTGTCGGATTTGTATGAGATCAGTAAGTAGAATTACAGAGAGAAATCAATGAAATACAAAAGTTCTGTGAAGATTGGGGAATTAAAGTAAATACAAAAACAGTCAAAAGTGATAGTTTTCAAAAGAGGAACAATAGTTTATAAAGTGACAAAAGAAGTTGTGAAAGAATTTCAGTATTTAGGAGTTAGAATATATAATAATAGAGAATGGGAAGTGCATGGCAAGAAGGTGGTAGCCAAAGGAAAGGCAAATCAAAACTTGATATATCAAGCAAATGGTTTGAAAGAAAGTATGAAACACTGGTACAGTCAAATATATTGTATGGTGCAGAAAGATGGGTAACGTCAAAATTAAGTGATAAAATAGATCAGTTACACAAACAATTTGTTAAAGAGATGTTGAGATTGGCTGAAGTAGCCTTAGTAGAATTAGGAAAAACCAACAGAAAAGCTATAATTGATAGAATCCTGAAATTTTGATATAAATGCTTGATAAGAGATGATAAACTCCTGCGGGTATGTAAGAATAAAAGAGAATGGAAAACAGGAATAGATGATGTTCAGAAGTAGAAATATCTATGGAAAAAACAGGACTGGGGGATTTATGGAGATGGAAAATAGGAATGTAGCAGGTTTTTGGAAAATAGTCAGAACCAAAATGGAAAGACAAGAAATATGGGGAGGGATAGAAAATCACTACATTTTTATAGGATAACTTCGTACTGCTAATAAAAGTTGTCTGAACCTTACACAAATATAACTATGTGTAACAAAAACTTCACTCATCTTAAGAAAATGATGTCAATATTTCTTATCAGTTGAGATCAATTTCACAAACAAATTGCTTGCATCATCAGTCCATCAACAAACTTTGTCGTCAAGGATTCCGGTTACCATGTTTTTATGTTTTTTCAGTATTACCAAAATCTGAAAACAAAACAAATCTAAAAACAGAATCAACTGCTGGTATTTCAAAATTTCTCTAAAAAATATAAAATTCCTAATAATAAAAAAATCTGGTATTTATCAATTTAACTGTTTAAGTTGTGATCAGATTTATATAGTTAGTTAGTTAGTTACTAACACTCCCCACATGGCAACCTTGGCCTTCGGGGTAACCTCACCTCACCAAGTGATGACCGGACCCATTTCTCAGGTGGAGGCACCCAGAGGGCGGTGTCCATTACCTCCGATGATAGGGTGATAGTGAAGATGGCGGTGAGGTGAGAGGACCTACAGTTTTTACCGTGGACTCCGAACCACGTTGGGCATAGGGGATACTTCACATGTGCTAGACAGAGGTGAAGGCGTGGATAGGGCCGACTTAAAATCGCCAACCCCAGAGCCGGGAATCGAACTCGGGACCCTTAGAACGGGAGCCGCGAACGAAACCACCGCGCTACCCCGGCGCCCCTGATCAGATTTATATTGGAAAGACAAAACGTAATTCAGAACCCGAATGAAAGAACATTTTCGTAACATTAAGTATAAACAATATTCCATTGTGTAAGAACTATGATACAATGAAGCACAAAATTAATATAGTTTTGAGTTGAACTAATACTCAATGCTCCACTTATTGCTAGTATTTACCTAGAACGCGTTTCGTTAGGATCTTCTTAACATCATCAGCTGTTGTCGACTACAGGAGATCCGTGGTTCAAATCCCAGCCATGGCATTGAATTTTTCACGTTGACTCTATCTATACAAACACCTTAGCCTATATACGGCTAGTGTGAAGAAATGATTAATTTCCATCAATTAACTAAAATCGCATAATGAATTTTGAAATACCAGCAGTTGATTCTGTTTTTAGGTTTGTTTTGTTTTCAGATTTTGGTAATACTGAAAAAACATAATAGCATGGTAACTGGAATCCTTGACGACAAAGTGTGTTGATGGACTGATGATGCAAGCAATTTGTTTGTGAAATTGATTTCAATTAATAAGAAATATTGACATCATTTTCTTAAGATAAATGAAGTTCTTGTTACAAATAATTATATTTGTGTAATATTTATTGCTTCACTGTAGCTAGTTTCATTTTCTATGTAATTGTCTGAACCTATCTATATAAATAAAACAAATTCAGATTAGTTAGTTATTTCTTCTGCAATTGGGGTGAAGTTTAAATAAATACTACACAGTTTCAATTAAGTTAATCAATTTACAGCTTTCTGATAAACAGAATTTTTTTTGTCTTTTTTTTTGTGATGATGGTTTTCCAGCATATGACATGTGGCGTATGAGAGAAACAGGGAAACTCCAAGTTGAATCCACAAACGGTCATTGCAAAGGTAAATGCACAGAAAATTGTAGATGTTTAAAATCAAAAGGTAAATCAGGTGGAATCAAGATATCTTCTCCTTTGTACTTTCCCTTTATTATTGCCTTGATGAGCTGATTCATTAGCTTTTTCACAGTTAGTCTCATTTCATTGCACAATTGCGGTTGGATAATGTTAGCTTGATCACAACTGATCGTACTTTTAATTTTGAGGTGGAAGTCCAGGAAATTGTAATTAATTTAAAAACTCTGTGAGGTAGTTGACTATGTCATCCTGGAAATAATCATTTCTTCCACACTAGCCGTGTGTAGGCTAAGGTTTGAATGAGTAGAGCCAGAATGAAAAATTCAATGCCATAGCTGGGTTTTGAACCATGGCTCTCCCGCTCTCCATGCAGTTGCCTGAATAACATAATGGTTTAACTATGAAGTGTGGGACTTAAGTACTTACAGCACAGTAAGTCACCACAAAAGGTGTATGTCTCATTGTATATAAGAACCTCTAGTGGTCTACCGGGAAAACATGAGGCAGTTGGAGAATTTAATTTCATGTCAGCATGTTGGCCATAAAAGCTCAGTTGGTTAGAGCAACCGCACGGAGAGCGGAAGATCCGTGGTTCAAATCCCGGCTACGGCATTGAATTTTTAAATCTGGCTCTACTCATTCATATGTCATTCTGGTTTATAGCTGTGTCAACTGATTTGTACAGAATAAAATTCTGTATGGTCGCTTTGAAATCATCTACATCTGTACTTTTTGTGGCCAATATTGCTCATTCAATGAGCCAAAAAAACATGCTGAATAAGCTCCTTTTTGGAGCCTGTGAAGTGACAGAAATCTGATGTCAATGGCAACTTTATGTCGGGCACGAGTGAAATATCTTTGTACTTTGTAATGCTTTTGTTTGTTGAAAATAAAAGGTGTGTGTTCCATAAACATTTGTGGTGTACTTTTAATATTTAGCTAATAACTTCATCCACTATTACTTGATGGTTTTTTCTCAACTTTTAAACCTTCCATGGACTTATACAAATATTTCAAAACCAAAATTACTCAAATTGGTTCAGCCATTCTCGAGTTTTTGAGAGACTGACAAATGTCAATTCATTTTGATATATATACATAAAGAGAGAATGGGGAACAGAAAGATATGTAGACCAATGTAACATACAGGAGAGGGAAGGAATGGCTTGGATTAGAACAGGATCAATGTTCTTAAGGGGACTAAGAAGTAGTAGGGTAGAATATGTGAATTATGTGGAGAAACAGAAAGTACAGTTTACTATTTGACAGAGTGCAAAGATCAAGGATACAGACAGAAAGTGTGAGAGAAGAAATGGGAAAAGATGTGAAGCGAGTAGATAGCTACAGAAATGGTTGGGGGAAAATGAAAATAGAAATATAGGGAAACTGTTTTGGAAAACTGAAAAAAGGTGGATGAGAAAAGTAAAGAGACAACAAGGGGAGACAGATAGGAAATTAGATGATTGGAGTGGATGCTGTGCTACTCAGCAACGCTATAAGGCCTGGGCACCAAGCAGGCTGAGTTAGCTAGTGTAAAAAGATGGCACCAAGCAATTTATACAACTACACTACAATATGTATGTAATGTATGTAATATATTGTAAATAGCTTCATATTTTGGTTTCATCTCAAGGCAGAGATCCAATTTGGGGACAGTTTTAACTCCGGAATATTTTGCTTTGAGATGTGTAGTCAATTTTGTTATATAATGAGCCAATGAGCTATTTATTTATCACTGCAAAACATATTTCCTTGGCTACATAAATGCAAAGATATAGTTATTCTTTCAGACTCAAAGGCTGCTTGCTACACATGCAATAGTAACACTCCCTAAAATGGCAAGAATTAAAGAAATCCAAAAGATTCAACCCCTCATTGTGGGGTAGATGGAAATGAAAAAGCAGACTTTTTGGCAAAGAAAGGAAACAAAATTAAACAAAAACCAACTATAACATTTTCTTATGAATCAAACACATTGTTAAAAGTAAAATAGATAAAAACTATATAAGACAAGAAAATAAAAACTCAAAATGGTTAAAAATTGCACAAAAAGTCCAAGAAAATCAGCTGTTGCCATCTTTCATCTCATAACTGGACATGATTGTCTGAATAGCCATCTTTATAGGATCGGACTTTCAGCTCACCATACTGCCTGCTATGTACCAGAGAAGAAATTATGAATATGGAACATCTATTCATGCCAAGCTTTGAAGACGTGCCCTGACATTGTCACCAAATACTGGGAGAGTAGAAGAATGACTTGGATGTCAATTCCTGAGCATTACACATGCACACATGCACATATTGTAAATACGAGGGCTGTTCGATAAAGAATGATCATAATTTTTCGCACTAAAATTCAATCTTATTATATTCTGTTAGCATAATGTGAAACAAACACGCCGTTGTAGTTTCATTGTTGGTACTCCTGGTTCCCGCGTGTGAGAACCATGCAAGTTCAGACATGTTCAGTATCACCTACCGCTGCAATGGAGGTAACATGCAGTTAAAGTTAATGTTAGAGGGAGATCTGGAGTTTCTTTCAAACGTAATCACTGCTGATGAAACTTGGCTACATGATTTTGATCCTGAGAGCAAACAGCAAAGCTCAGTGTGGAAATCTCCTTCATCACCAACCCCCAAAACAGCAAAAGTGGTTGCTTCTGCTGGAAAAGTTATGGTCATCTCATTCTTTGATATTCAGGGAATGGTTTATCAGCATGTTGTACCTGCACACACATCAGTAACTGGACAATACTACAGGGATGTCCTGAAAACATTGCAAGTCCATATCAGACGCAAAAGATCACATTTCCGTGAAGCAGGCTGGATGTGCGGCCGCATATTGCCAATATTGTTGCTGAATATCTTGCAAAAATCAGCGTGAAGTGCATCCCTCACCCTCCCTATAGTCTGAATTTATAGTCCTGCTAACTTGAGGTGGCAGCTGAATAAAGATGCACACTAAATGAATTAGTCTGTTACCAATCCTGAAAGGAGAGTGAAGATGATTTATACATGTGCAGTAGTTGATGCACACACCTCAATAGCTCCACATGTAGAAATCATCCTCAGTGTCATTTCAGGATTTGTAATAGACTAATTCATTTAGTGTGCATCTTTATTCAGCTGCCACCTCAAGTTAATTGGAGTGTAGTCCCATGTGACTTTTTTCTATTCCCTAACCTGAAGACACGTCTTCGTGGGAGACATTATCCATCATCAGAAGCAGTGGTTAAGGCTGCGGAGGCAATTTTGAAGGATCTCTCAAAAAATGGTTTCCAGCATGGCTTTGAAGACTGCCAGAAATGCTGGGACAAGCGCATCACATTCAGGGGAGACTATTTTGAGAAGAAGAATCAAAATTATGATGAGTAAAGGTACGTTGTCAAAAAAAAAAAAAAAAAAAAAAATTGTGATCATTCTTTATTGAACAGCCCTAGTAACAAGTTGTATAAATAAATTTTATTCTATTCTTCTATTCATGAAATCAGTATCGTCAGAAAGAGAAAGTGAAACAGTAATGTCAAACAGCAAACATTAAGGTGATATTAAAATTAGGCAAATGAGTGAATTGAAAAAACTATTTGTAGCCAGTTTTTCTGACACTTCGTCACTTACATTTTTACATTTTTGAGGGACTAGTTTTGAAAGTCATCACCTTCATTATCAACCTCTTTCAATTACAACATATTTGGTATATTCCAGATCTGTTAATTGGTGGGATTTCATCTTTTGTTTTTAAATTTAGCAATTTTAAAATTTTTGGTTTTAAAACTTTTGATATATCCTTTCAGAAGAAATCTAGCAAGCTTGAGCAATTTCATGCACTTTCAAATGGCAATCCTCCATTACCATTTTGTGCACTTCTACAAAGTATTCTGGTACAGTTCTTGGTTGGTCATAAATTTGTTTGTCCACTTGTCAACAGTTGAATATGAAGAAGAAGAGTACTCTAGTGTATTTAGAAAATCGCTGTGAATGTCTTTTGCTTTCATACCTTTCTTTACAAAACACTTAATCACTGCTTGAATCTCTATTTTTTCCATCTTCAAAATCAATACAAGGGAACAATAATAGAGCTGCATTACCAATACAGCTGTCTTCTAAGAACATTGATGTGACACGTGTTTACAGCCAACAACTTGTGGAGCATGGCTGACCTCTCATGGTGATTCTGAGAACTTATCAAACCACTCTTGTATGAGCCTGGCAATTGACAGCATCATTAATAAACAAAATATTTATTTACGATGCAGCAACTTATGAACTACACCTGCTCACTATGCTCACTCTTATAAGCAGCCAAAACGTAGAATGAAACATCAGAAAGGATCAACAGTGAAGATTTGAGATTTTGCACTACTTCTTGTTAATAGACATGCGTGTACTTACAGAGCCAGCAGAGAAGGTGTACCATGGCAGGAAGATGATACTGAGTTTGGTTTCAGGATACTTGGTGCATACGTAACCCAACACAGCCATTATAGCTCCTGACTGCAAAAACACAAACACTAACTTAAGGTTGTCAATGTCTGGTTAACAATTATTTTGTAAACAAAATTTCACTTGTCTTTTTTTAACTTACAATTAAAACTGTGTTTGTTGGACTTGTGGCAATGATGTGAACTAACCATCTACTTAATTATTGAGTCCATTTTGACATTACATCATTTATTTATTAAGTAAAACATGTGTCAGGAGCTCTTTGTTGCCATCCTCAGTTCTTGTCGTTTATCATTGGCAGTATCCTTGGTGGTGATTAAATGAACCTCTGCATAATGATGTTGCTTGTAAACACTTCAAAATTGAAAACATATTTTCTGTTTTTCCATATGCATCCAAGCTATAAGTTCTGTATTCTCCAAAATGTTTTAAGTTATCAGATTTCTGTTAATGGAGTATTGATATCCCCAAAACAGGAAACAGTGTATAAGAAGATAAACCTAAAGTACCACTGTTAAACATATTATCAAGAAGAAAATGTATAATGATTATAAAACTAAATTAACCACAAATATTCAAAATTCCAAAGGAGACAAATTCTTAAAAAGACTTATAGGAAAACCGAGAAATATTGACATAAGAACTAAAGAACATTTACACAACATTAAACATGGTGAAACACAAATTAGCATCTGCTTTTCATTTTTTGGACACCAGACATGACATTAATTTGGAGACAACTAACATGTTAATCATCCCAGAGATCCTTCCGTATGGAAAACATTTTCATTAGTAAAAATTGACATAGAATTATGAACTTCAAAACTCCACCACTGGACATCTTTGACAAATACAACATGTCATCAATCAACAATAAGGAGAAAGACAAAACCACTACAATTTCAGATGAACATGGGAAAAATAGCTCTTGAAACATGTCCTGTGAAAGACAAAACCACTACAATTTCAGATGAACATGGGAAAAATAGCTCTTGAAACATGTCCTGTGAAAGACAAAACCACTACAATTTCAGATGAACATGGGAAAAATAGCTCTTGAAACATGTCCTGTGAAAGACAAAACCACTACAATTTCAGATGAACATGGGAAAAATAGCTCTTGAAACATGCCCTGTGAAAGACAAAACCACTACAATTTCAGATGAACATGGGAAAAATAGCTCTTGAAACATGCCCTGTGAAAGACAAAACCACTACAATTTCAGATGAAGATGGGAAAAATAGCTCTTGAAACATGCCCTGTGAAAGACAAAACCACTACAATTTCAGATGAAGATGGGAAAAATAGCTCTTGAAACATGCCCTGTGAAAGACAAAACCACTACAATTTCAGATGAACATGAGAAAAATAGCTCTTGAAACAGGCCCTGTGAAAGACAAAACCACTACAATTTCAGATGAACATGGGAAAAATAGCTCTTGAAACATGCCCTGTGAAAGACAAAACCACTACAATTTCAGCTGAAGATGGGAAAAATAGCTCTTGAAACATGCCCTGTGAAAGACAAAACCACTACAATTTCAGATGAACATGGGAAAAATAGCTCTTGAAACATGCCATGTGAAAGACAAAACCACTACAATTTCAGATGAACATGGGAAAAATAGCTCTTGAAACATGTCCTGTGAAAGACAAAACCACTATAATTTCAGATGAACATGAGAAAAATAACTCTGTAACATGTCCTGTGAAAGACAAAACCACTATAATTTCAGATGAAGATGGGAAAAATAGCTCTTGAAACATGCCCTGTGAAAGACAAAACCACTATAATTTCAGCTGAAGATGGAAAAATAGCTCTTGTAACATGCCCTGTGAAAGACAAAACCACTACAATTTCAGATGAACATGGGAAAAATAGCTCTTGAAACATGCCCTGTGAAAGACAAAACCACTACAATTTCAGATGAAGATGGGAAAAATAGCTCTTGAAACATGCCCTGTGAAAGACAAAACCACTACAATTTCAGATGAACATGGGAAAAATAGCTCTTGAAACATGCCCTGTGAAAGACAAAACCACTACAATTTCAGATGAAGATGGGAAAAATAGCTCTTGTAACATGCCCTGTGAAAGACAAAACCACTACAATTTCAGATGAACATGAGAAAAATAGCTCTTGAAACATGCCCTGTGAAAGACAAAACCACTACAATTTCAGATGAAGATGGGAAAAATAGCTCTTGAAACATGCCCTGTGAAAGACAAAACCACTACAATTTCAGATGAAGATGGGAAAAATAGCTCTTGTAACATGCCCTGTGAAAGACAAAACCACTACAATTTCAGATGAACATGGGAAAAGTAGCTCTTGTAACATGCCCTGTGAAAGACAAAACCACTACAATTTCAGATGAACATGGGAAAAATAGCTCTTGAAACATGTCCTGTGAAAGACAAAACCACTACAATTTCAGCTGAAGATGGGAAAAATAGCTCTTGTAACATGCCCTGTGAAAGACAAAACCACTACAATTTCAGATGAAGATGGGAAAAATAACTCTTGTAACATGCCCTGTGAAAGACAAAACCACTACAATTTCAGATGAACATGAGAAAAATAGCTCTTGAAACATGCCCTGTGAAAGACAAAACCACTACAATTTCAGATGAAGATGGGAAAAATAGCTCTTGAAACATGCCCTGTGAAAGACAAAACCACTACAATTTCAGATGAAGATGGGAAAAGTAGCTCTTGTAACATGCCCTGTGAAAGACAAAACCACTACAATTTCAGATGAACATGGGAAAAGTAGCTCTTGTAACATGCCCTGTGAAAGACAAAACCACTACAATTTCAGATGAACATGGGAAAAATAGCTCTTGAAACATGTCCTGTGAAAGACAAAACCACTACAATTTCAGCTGAAGATGGGAAAAATAGCTCTTGTAACATGCCCTGTGAAAGACAAAACCACTACAATTTCAGATGAAAATGGGAAAAATAACTCTTGTAACATGCCCTGTGAAAGACAAAACCACTACAATTTCAGCTGAAGATGGGAAAAATAACTCTTGTAACATGCCCTGTGAAAGACAAAACCACTACAATTTCAGATGAAGATGGGAAAAATAGCTCTTGTAACATGTCCTGTGAAAGACAAAACCACTACAATTTCTGCTGAAGATGGGAAAAATAGCTCTTGAAACATGCCCTGTGAAAGACAAAACCACTACAATTTCAGATGAAGATGGGAAAAATAGCTCTTGAAACATGCCCTGTGAAAGACAAAACCACTACAATTTCAGATGAACATGGGAAAAATAGCTCTTGAAACATGCCCTGTGAAAGACAAAACCACTACAATTTCAGATGAACATGGGAAAAATAGCTCTTGAAACATGCCCTGTGAAAGACAAAACCACTACAATTTCAGATGAACATGGGAAAAATAGCTCTTGAAACATGCCCTGTGAAAGACAAAACCACTACAATTTCAGATGAAGATGGGAAAAATAGCTCTTGAAACATGCCCTGTGAAAGACAAAACCACTACAATTTCAGATGAACATGGGAAAAATAGCTCTTGAAACATGCCCTGTGAAAGACAAAACCACTACAATTTCAGATGAAGATGGGAAAAATAGCTCTTGTAACATGCCCTGTGAAAGACAAAACCACTACAATTTCAGATGAAGATGGGAAAAATAGCTCTTGAAACATGCCCTGTGAAAGACAAAACCACTACAATTTCAGATGAACATGGGAAAAATAGCTCTTGAAACATGCCCTGTGAAAGACAAAACCACCACAATTTCAGATGAACATGGGAAAAATAGCTCTTGAAACATGCCCTGTGAAAGACAAAACCACTACAATTTCAGATGAAGATGGGAAAAATAGCTCTTGAAACATGCCCTGTGAAAGACAAAACCACTACAATTTCAGATGAAGATGGGAAAAATAGCTCTTGAAACATGCCCTGTGAAAGACAAAACCACTACAATTTCAGATGAAGACGGGAAAAATAGCTCTTGAAACATGCCCTGTGAAAGACAAAACCACTACAATTTCAGATGAAGATGGGAAAAATAGCTCTTGAAACATGCCCTGTGAAAGACAAAACTACTACAATTTCAGATGAAGATGGGAAAAATAGCTCTTGAAACATACCCTGTGAAAGACAAAACCACCACAATTTCAGATGAACATGGGAAAAATAGCTCTTGGAAGATGCCCTGTGAAAGACAAAACCACTACAATTTCAGATGAACATGGGAAAAATAGCTCTTGAAACATGCCCTGTGAAAGACAAAACCACTACAATTTCAGATGAACATGGGAAAAATAGCTCTTGAAACATGCCCTGTGAAAGACAAAACCACTACAATTTCAGATGAAGATGGGAAAAATAGCTCTTGAAACATGCCCTGTGAAAGACAAAACCACTACAATTTTAGATGAACATGGGAAAAATAGCTCTTGAAACATGCCCTGTGAAAGACAAAACCACTACAATTTCAGCTGAAGATGGGAAAAATAGCTCTTGAAACATGCCCTGTGAAAGACAAAACCACTACAATTTCAGATGAACATGGGAAAAATAGCTCTTGAAACATGTCCTGTGAAAGACAAAAGCACTACAATTTCAGCTGAAGATGGGAAAAATAGCTCTTGAAACATGCCCTGTGAAAGACAAAACCACTACAATTTCAGATGAAGATGGGAAAAATAACTCTTGTAACATGCCCTGTGAAAGACAAAACCACTACAATTTCAGCTGAAGATGGGAAAAATAGCTCTTGTAACATGCCCTGTGAAAGACAAAACCACTACAATTTCAGCTGAAGATGGGAAAAATAGCTCTTGAAACATGCCCTGTGAAAGACAAAACTACTACAATTTCAGCTGAAGATGGGAAAAATAGCTCTTGTAACATGTCCTGTGAAAGACAAAACCACTACAATTTCAGCTGAAGATGGGAAAAATAGCTCTTGTAACATGCCCTGTGAAAGACAAAACCACTACAATTTCAGCTGAAGATGGGAAAAATAGCTCTTGAAACATGCCCTGTGAAAGACAAAACCACTACAATTTCAGCTGAAGATGGGAAAAATAGCTCTTGTAACATGCCCTGTGAAAGACAAAACCACTACAATTTCAGCTGAAGATGGGAAAAATAGCTCTTGTAACATGCCCTGTGAAAGACAAAACCACTACAATTTCAGCTGAAGATGGGAAAAATAACTCTTGTAACATGCCCTGTGAAAGACAAAACCACTACAATTTCAGCTGAAGATGGGAAAAATAGCTCTTGAAACATGCCCTGTGAAAGACAAAACCACTACAATTTCAGATGAACATGGGAAAAATAGCTCTTGAAACATGCCCTGTGAAAGACAAAACCACTACAATTTCAGATGAAGATGGGAAAAATAGCTCTTGAAACATGCCCTGTGAAAGACAAGACCACTACAATTTTAGATGAACATGGGAAAAATAGCTCTTGAAACATGCCCTGTGAAAGACAAAACCACTAAAATTTCAGATGAACATGGGAAACATAGCTCTTGAAACATGCCCTGTGAAAGACAAAACCACTACAATTTCAGATGAACATGGGAAAAATAGCTCTTGAAACATGTCCTGTGAAAGACAAAACCACTACAATTTCAGCTGAAGATGGGAAAAATAGCTCTTGAAACATGCCCTGTGAAAGACAAAACCACTACAATTTCAGATGAAGATGGGAAAAATAACTCTTGTAACATGCCCTGTGAAAGACAAAACCACTACAATTTCAGCTGAAGATGGGAAAAATAGCTCTTGTAACATGCCCTGTGAAAGACAAAACCACTACAATTTCAGCTGAAGATGGGAAAAATAGCTCTTGAAACATGCCCTGTGAAAGACAAAACTACTACAATTTCAGCTGAAGATGGGAAAAATAGCTCTTGTAACATGTCCTGTGAAAGACAAAACCACTACAATTTCAGCTGAAGATGGGAAAAATAGCTCTTGTAACATGCCCTGTGAAAGACAAAACCACTACAATTTCAGCTGAAGATGGGAAAAATAGCTCTTGAAACATGCCCTGTGAAAGACAAAACCACTACAATTTCAGCTGAAGATGGGAAAAATAGCTCTTGTAACATGCCCTGTGAAAGACAAAACCACTACAATTTCAGCTGAAGATGGGAAAAATAACTCTTGTAACATGCCCTGTGAAAGACAAAACCACTACAATTTCAGCTGAAGATGGGAAAAATAACTCTTGTAACATGCCCTGTGAAAGACAAAACCACTACAATTTCAGCTGAAGATGGGAAAAATAGCTCTTGTAACATGTCCTGTGAAAGACAAAACCACTACAAATTCAGCTGAAGATGGGAAAAATAGCTCTTGTAACATGTCCTGTGAAAGACAAAACCACTAAAATTTCAGCTGAAGATGGGAAAAATAGCTCTTGTAACATGCTCTGTGAAAGACAAAACCACTACAATTTCAGCTGAAGATGGGAAAAATAACTCTTGTAACATGCCCTGTGAAAGACAAAACCACTACAATTTCAGATGAAGATGGGAAAAATAACTCTTGTAACATGCCCTGTGAAAGACAAAACCACTACAATTTCTGCTGAAGATGGGAAAAATAGCTCTTGTAACATGCCCTGTGAAAGACAGAACCACTACAATTTCAGCTGAAGATGGGAAAAATAGCTCTTGAAACATGCCCTGTGAAAGACAAAACTACTACAATTTCAGATGAAGATGGGAAAAATAGCTCTTGTAACATGTCCTGTGAAAGACAAAACCACTACAATTTCAGCTGAAGATGGGAAAAATAGCTCTTGTAACATGCCCTGTGAAAGACAAAACCACTACAATTTCAGCTGAAGATGGGAAAAATAGCTCTTGAAACATGCCCTGTGAAAGACAAAACCACTACAATTTCAGCTGAAGATGGGAAAAATAGCTCTTGTAACATGCCCTGTGAAAGACAAAAGCACTACAATTTCAGCTGAAGATGGGAAAAATAACTCTTGTAACATGCCCTGTGAAAGACAAAACCACTACAATTTCAGCTGAAGATGGGAAAAATAACTCTTGTAACATGCCCTGTGAAAGACAAAACCACTACAATTTCAGCTGAAGATGGGAAAAATAGCTCTTGTAACATGTCCTGTGAAAGACAAAACCACTACAATTTCAGCTGAAGATGGGAAAAATAGCTCTTGTAACATGTCCTGTGAAAGACAAAACCACTACAATTTCAGCTGAAGATGGGAAAAATAGCTCTTGTAACATGCTCTGTGAAAGACAAAACCACTACAATTTCAGATGAACATGGGAAAAATAACTCTTGTAACATGCCCTGTGAAAGACAAAACCACTACAATTTCAGCTGAAGATGGGAAAAATAGCTCTTGTAACATGCTCTGTGAAAGACAAAACCACTACAATTTCAGATGAAGATGGGAAAAATAGCTCTTGTAACATGCTCTGTGAAAGACAAAACCACTACAATTTCAGATGAAGATGGGAAAAATAGCTCTTGAAACATGCCCTGTGAAAGACAAAACCACTACAATTTCTGCTGAAGATGGGAAAAATAGCTCTTGTAACATGCCCTGTGAAAGACAAAACCACTACAATTTCAGATGAAGATGGGAAAAATAGCTCTTGTAACATGCCCTGTGAAAGACAAAACCAGTACAATTTCAGATGAAGATGGGAAAAATAGCTCTTGTAACATGCCCTGTGAAAGACAAAACCACTACAATTTCAGCTGAAGATGGGAAAAATAGCTCTTGTAACGTGCCCTGTGAAAGACAAAACCACTACAATTTCAGATGAAGATGGGAAAAATAGCTCTTGTAATATGCCCTGTGAAAGACAAAACCACTACAATTTCAGATGAACATGGGAAAAATAGCTCTTGTAACATGCCCTGTGAAAGACAAAACCACTACAATTTCAGATGAACATGGGAAAAATAGCTCTTGTAACATGGTCTGTGAAAGACAAAACCACTACAATTTCAGATGAAGATGGGAAAAATAGCTCTTGTAACATGCCCTGTGAAAGACAAAACCACTACAATTTCAGATGAACATGGGAAAAATAGCTCTTGTAACATGCCCTGTGAAAGACAAAACCACTACAATTTCAGATGAACATGGGAAAAATAGCTCTTGAAACATGCCCTGTGAAAGACAAAACCACTACAATTTCAGCTGAAGATGGGAAAAATAGCTCTTGAAACATACCCTGTGAAAGACAAAACCACTACAATTTCAGCTGAAGATGGGAAAAATAGCTCTTGAAACATGCCCTGTGACAGACAAAACCACTACAATTTCAGCTGAAGATGGGAAAAATAGCTCTTGAAACATGCCCTGTGAAAGACAAAACCACTACAATTTCAGCTGAAGATGGGAAAAATAGCTCTTGTAACATGCCCTGTGAAAGACAAAAGCACTACAATTTCAGCTGAAGATGGGAAAAATAACTCTTGTAACATGCCCTGTGAAAGACAAAACCACTACAATTTCAGCTGAAGATGGGAAAAATAACTCTTGTAACATGCCCTGTGAAAGACAAAACCACTACAATTTCAGCTGAAGATGGGAAAAATAGCTCTTGTAACATGTCCTGTGAAAGACAAAACCACTACAATTTCAGCTGAAGATGGGAAAAATAGCTCTTGTAACATGTCCTGTGAAAGACAAAACCACTACAATTTCAGCTGAAGATGGGAAAAATAGCTCTTGTAACATGCTCTGTGAAAGACAAAACCACTACAATTTCAGCTGAAGATGGGAAAAATAACTCTTGTAACATGTCCTGTGAAAGACAAAACCACTACAATTTCAGCTGAAGATGGGAAAAATAGCTCTTGTAACATGCCCTGTGAAAGACAAAACCACTACAATTTCAGCTGAAGATGGGAAAAATAGCTCTTGTAACATGCTCTGTGAAAGACAAAACCACTACAATTTCAGCTGAAGATGGGAAAAATAACTCTTGTAACATGCCCTGTGAAAGACAAAACCACTACAATTTCAGCTGAAGATGGGAAAAATAGCTCTTGTAACATGCCCTGTGAAAGACAAAACCACTACAATTTCAGCTGAAGATGGGAAAAATAGCTCTTGTAACGTGCTCTGTGAAAGACAAAACCACTACAATTTCAGATGAAGATGGGAAAAATAGCTCTTGTAACATGCTCTGTGAAAGACAAAACCACTACAATTTCAGATGAAGATGGGAAAAATAGCTCTTGAAACATGCCCTGTGAAAGACAAAACCACTACAATTTCTGCTGAAGATGGGAAAAATAGCTCTTGTAACATGCCCTGTGAAAGACAAAACCACTACAATTTCAGATGAAGATGGGAAAAATAGCTCTTGTAACATGCCCTGTGAAAGACAAAACCACTACAATTTCAGATGAACATGGGAAAAATAGCTCTTGTAACATGCCCTGTGAAAGACAAAACCACTACAATTTCAGCTGAAGATGGGAAAAATAGCTCTTGTAACGTGCCCTGTGAAAGACAAAACCACTACAATTTCAGATGAAGATGGGAAAAATAGCTCTTGTAACATGCCCTGTGAAAGACAAAACCACTACAATTTCAGATGAACATGGGAAAAATAGCTCTTGTAACATGCCCTGTGAAAGACAAAACCACTACAATTTCAGCTGAAGATGGGAAAAATAGCTCTTGTAACATGGTCTGTGAAAGACAAAACCACTACAATTTCAGATGAAGATGGGAAAAATAGCTCTTGTAACATGTCCTGTGAAAGACAAAACCACTACAATTTCAGATGAACATGGGAAAAATAGCTCTTGTAACATGCCCTGTGAAAGACAAAACCACTACAATTTCAGATGAACATGGGAAAAATAGCTCTTGAAACATGCCCTGTGAAAGACAAAACCACTACAATTTCAGCTGAAGATGGGAAAAATAGCTCTTGAAACATACCCTGTGAAAGACAAAACCACTACAATTTCAGCTGAAGATGGGAAAAATAGCTCTTGAAACATGCCCTGTGAAAGACAAAACCACTACAATTTCAGCTGAACATGGGAAAAATAGCTCTTGAAACATGCCCTGTGAAAGACAAAACCACTACAATTTCAGATGAACATGGGAAAAATAGCTCTTGAAACATGCCCTGTGAAAGACAAAACCACTACAATTTCAGCTGAAGATGGGAAAAATAGCTCTTGAAACATACCCTGTGAAAGACAAAACCACTACAATTTCAGCTGAACATGGGAAAAATAGCTCTTGAAACATGCCCTGTGAAAGACAAAACCACTACAATTTCAGCTGAAGATGGGAAAAATAGCTCTTGAAACATGCCCTGTGAAAGACAAAACCACTACAATTTCAGCTGAAGATGGGAAAAATAGCTCTTGAAACATACCCTGTGAAAGACAAAACCACTACAATTTCAGCTGAAGATGGGAAAAATAGCTCTTGAAACATGCCCTGTGAAAGACAAAACCACTACAATTTCAGCTGAAGATGGGAAAAATAGCTCTTGAAACATGCCCTGTGAAAGACAAAACCACTACAATTTCAGCTGAAGATGGGAAAAATAGCTCTTGAAACATGCCCTGTGAAAGACAAAACCACTACAATTTCAGCTGAAGATGGGAAAAATAGCTCTTGTAACATGCCCTGTGAAAGACAAAAGCACTACAATTTCAGCTGAAGATGGGAAAAATAACTCTTGTAACATGCCCTGTGAAAGACAAAACCACTACAATTTCAGCTGAAGATGGGAAAAATAACTCTTGTAACATGCCCTGTGAAAGACAAAACCACTACAATTTCAGCTGAAGATGGGAAAAATAGCTCTTGTAACATGTCCTGTGAAAGACAAAACCACTACAATTTCAGCTGAAGATGGGAAAAATAGCTCTTGTAACATGTCCTGTGAAAGACAAAACCACTACAATTTCAGCTGAAGATGGGAAAAATAGCTCTTGTAACATGCTCTGTGAAAGACAAAACCACTACAATTTCAGCTGAAGATGGGAAAAATAACTCTTGTAACATGTCCTGTGAAAGACAAAACCACTACAATTTCAGCTGAAGATGGGAAAAATAGCTCTTGTAACATGCCCTGTGAAAGACAAAACCACTACAATTTCAGCTGAAGATGGGAAAAATAGCTCTTGTAACATGCTCTGTGAAAGACAAAACCACTACAATTTCAGCTGAAGATGGGAAAAATAACTCTTGTAACATGCCCTGTGAAAGACAAAACCACTACAATTTCAGCTGAAGATGGGAAAAATAGCTCTTGTAACATGCCCTGTGAAAGACAAAACCACTACAATTTCAGCTGAAGATGGGAAAAATAGCTCTTGTAACGTGCTCTGTGAAAGACAAAACCACTACAATTTCAGATGAAGATGGGAAAAATAGCTCTTGTAACATGCTCTGTGAAAGACAAAACCACTACAATTTCAGATGAAGATGGGAAAAATAGCTCTTGAAACATGCCCTGTGAAAGACAAAACCACTACAATTTCTGCTGAAGATGGGAAAAATAGCTCTTGTAACATGCCCTGTGAAAGACAAAACCACTACAATTTCAGATGAAGATGGGAAAAATAGCTCTTGTAACATGCCCTGTGAAAGACAAAACCACTACAATTTCAGATGAACATGGGAAAAATAGCTCTTGTAACATGCCCTGTGAAAGACAAAACCACTACAATTTCAGCTGAAGATGGGAAAAATAGCTCTTGTAACGTGCCCTGTGAAAGACAAAACCACTACAATTTCAGATGAAGATGGGAAAAATAGCTCTTGTAACATGCCCTGTGAAAGACAAAACCACTACAATTTCAGATGAACATGGGAAAAATAGCTCTTGTAACATGCCCTGTGAAAGACAAAACCACTACAATTTCAGCTGAAGATGGGAAAAATAGCTCTTGTAACATGGTCTGTGAAAGACAAAACCACTACAATTTCAGATGAAGATGGGAAAAATAGCTCTTGTAACATGTCCTGTGAAAGACAAAACCACTACAATTTCAGATGAACATGGGAAAAATAGCTCTTGTAACATGCCCTGTGAAAGACAAAACCACTACAATTTCAGATGAACATGGGAAAAATAGCTCTTGAAACATGCCCTGTGAAAGACAAAACCACTACAATTTCAGCTGAAGATGGGAAAAATAGCTCTTGAAACATACCCTGTGAAAGACAAAACCACTACAATTTCAGCTGAAGATGGGAAAAATAGCTCTTGAAACATGCCCTGTGAAAGACAAAACCACTACAATTTCAGCTGAACATGGGAAAAATAGCTCTTGAAACATGCCCTGTGAAAGACAAAACCACTACAATTTCAGATGAACATGGGAAAAATAGCTCTTGAAACATGCCCTGTGAAAGACAAAACCACTACAATTTCAGCTGAAGATGGGAAAAATAGCTCTTGAAACATACCCTGTGAAAGACAAAACCACTACAATTTCAGCTGAACATGGGAAAAATAGCTCTTGAAACATACCCTGTGAAAGACAAAACCACTACAATTTCAGCTGAAGATGGGAAAAATAGCTCTTGTAACATGCCCTGTGAAAGACAAAACCACTACAATTTCAGATGAACATGGGAAAAATAGCTCTTGTAACATGCCCTGTGAAAGACAAAACCACTACAATTTCAGCTGAAGATGGGAAAAATAGCTCTTGTAACATGGTCTGTGAAAGACAAAACCACTACAATTTCAGATGAAGATGGGAAAAATAGCTCTTGTAACATGTCCTGTGAAAGACAAAACCACTACAATTTCAGATGAACATGGGAAAAATAGCTCTTGTAACATGCCCTGTGAAAGACAAAACCACTACAATTTCAGATGAACATGGGAAAAATAGCTCTTGAAACATGCCCTGTGAAAGACAAAACCACTACAATTTCAGCTGAAGATGGGAAAAATAGCTCTTGAAACATACCCTGTGAAAGACAAAACCACTACAATTTCAGCTGAAGATGGGAAAAATAGCTCTTGAAACATGCCCTGTGAAAGACAAAACCACTACAATTTCAGCTGAACATGGGAAAAATAGCTCTTGAAACATGCCCTGTGAAAGACAAAACCACTACAATTTCAGATGAACATGGGAAAAATAGCTCTTGAAACATGCCCTGTGAAAGACAAAACCACTACAATTTCAGCTGAAGATGGGAAAAATAGCTCTTGAAACATACCCTGTGAAAGACAAAACCACTACAATTTCAGCTGAACATGGGAAAAATAGCTCTTGAAACATGCCCTGTGAAAGACAAAACCACTACAATTTCAGCTGAAGATGGGAAAAATAGCTCTTGAAACATGCCCTGTGAAAGACAAAACCACTACAATTTCAGCTGAAGATGGGAAAAATAGCTCTTGAAACATACCCTGTGAAAGACAAAACCACTACAATTTCAGCTGAAGATGGGAAAAATAGCTCTTGAAACATGCCCTGTGAAAGACAAAACCACTACAATTTCAGCTGAAGATGGGAAAAATAGCTCTTGAAACATGCCCTGTGAAAGACAAAACCACTACAATTTCAGCTGAAGATGGGAAAAATAGCTCTTGAAACATGCCCTGTGAAAGACAAAACCACTACAATTTCAGCTGAAGATGGGAAAAATAGCTCTTGTAACATGCTCTGTGAAAGACAAAACCACTACAATTTCAGCTGAAGATGGGAAAAATAGCTCTTGTAACATGTCCTGTGAAAGACAGTGTGAATGAAGCAATGTGTCAATATCTTCTCAAATTTACTTTTATTTTACACATCTTAAGCATTAAGTGCCTTATTTCTAATGAATCAACACATAAATAAAAAATAAAAAAAAAAGAAAGAAAGAAATATTCTTTCTAAAAATATTTGTTGCAATTTCCCTTATTCTGTGATATTTGCAAATCATATGTTCTGTAACTTGTAGTACGAAGAGACTTCATGACATGGACCTATAAAATCAGTAAAATTCATGTTCCTCATTCTTGTTCCACAACATTCTGGACTCAGCAGACCTTTACGCCCAGTTATGACGGGGTATCATAAAGTTTTAATTATCCCTTAGTACTTTTTATGGTAGTGAGGAGAGTTTTTAGAGTCATATCATGTATGAGACTCACTTTAATTATGGTAGTGTCATGACAAAGTGCACATGTCAAAGGTCTACCCTTTTCCAAAAGCAAACAAGCGTGACCTTTCAAGACAGATATTGATGCTGTTGGAACAGGATGAAAATGATATATGATCATTTCTTAACCATATATGATTCATTGACCTTTCAATATGATCCAGAGACAATATGCAATAGAAGCACATCAATTGCCCCCTCCCAAAAAGGTAAAGGTGCACAAGTCAGCTGGTCAGTTTTCTGCGACTGTTGTGGAGTCATCTTCTCAGATTATCTTGACAAGGGCCAAACCATCACTGGCAGATACTACAGCAATCGTCTGGAAAACTTACAAGCAGCTGCTCGTCTTCTGGCTGACAAGGCGCCAGCTCATTCATCTCAAGTTGCAGTTGACAAAACAAGGGAATTAGCAGCATCTGCCTTATTCACCCGATCTCGCATAAAGTGAATTTTCTTGTTCTTAGAAATGAAGAATCCGTTGCATGTTCACTGATTTGACAACACAAATGATGTCATTAATGAAGTAGAAGAATGGTTTAAGTCCAAAAATGATGACTTCTACAATCAAGGTATTTGGAAGGTCAAGAAATGTGTAAATCTTGATGGTGACTATGTAGAGAAGAATTACAAGAGCATATCAACACAAAGTCTCTATGACATTTTCTAAAGGGTGATAATTAAAACTTTACAATAGCCCCTCATATATCATAATGGTTATTTAATTAGCCATTGTCAAATTATTAACAATTATGCTGTTATAATTTGTATTATTTTAAACGAATCTTTAAATTTAAAATGAAACAATTTGCCTTTGCTACAGCAAGAAATGCATTGTGATGGTGTACTTACAGCTCCCAGTGAGAGACCAGGTTGTCTGGCAATGGTCTTGTACAGGTAACTGAACATGGACGAGATGACACCAGCACTTAAATACAATCCTAGGAACTGCTCCTTCCCTAGCGATGCCACTGCTCCTGTAATCACACTTCATATTTGAAACCAACCTTCTTTCATTTTCACTGCCATCTTTTACTGCCATTTAAAAGAACTGTGGGACACCAGCAACACAGTTAAAAGATAAAACTTATTTCTATGTTACGAAACTTATAAAACAAACACTTTTTATTTTCACAAAGCAGTACTTTTGTGGAATATTGTACTTAGTGTTAAGCAACAATAAGTTTAAGATCCACTTTGCTGGAAGTTCAGTTAAACCAAATCAATTTAACTGCATGTTAAGTTACATCACAGTCCTATAGCGTTGCTAACCTTCTTGTTACACCTCAACTAGACTGCCAAGTAAGAAAAATGATTAAATGTTCTGATATAATTGCCTTTTGTTATGAAAATTAAGCATAACAGTTTACTGTTAAATTAACATGATGTACCACTTTAGGTACGTTCATCAATATGCTTGACTTTTTTCATATTAAACAAAATCTGATGCACATTTACTCTACTTATTACAATTTATTTTCAAATGTACATTTTACAAATTGTTTGTAAAGACTCATTTCTTTATCTACCTATAGTGATCAAAAGGGAACATATTCTCATACATATATAGAAGACAGAATGTTTACATGATGTATGAATTAATTACATTGTGAACCCTAATTTCTATAATTTCCTTTTATGGAAGTGTTGAAAACAGTGTCGTTGTAATAAATTAAATTTAAGGGTGAGTTGATTAATGACACTAAACGACACTTTTAAATTTCCCAGAACATATTTAGGAGGCTATTTTCCTCCATTGTCAACCGGACATTGACTGGTTCTCAGTGGTGTAGCTGACGATATTTTGTCATAGGTCTCCTCTGGTGGCAGTTCAAGGAACTTGCTGAACAAATCTTTCTGGGGGATGTCAAAACTGAATACTTTGTTTCTATTTCTTGAAATAGATTTAGATAGATTTTTTCATAATAGCAATAGCACAAAGACGGTATACACAAAATGAAAGAGCACAGAGGCTCAAAATATCACAACAGTCTTTAAGAAAAATTAAATGAATGAAAACAATAAGATACATCAGGCACAGCGAAGCAGGAAATGCAGAAGAAAAAGCAAGTTGAGCCCTAGAGGAGTAAGAAAAGCTATGACTGAAGTACGCAGAAACCAAAAAGCCACTAGTAGAGACTTGAGGAATACTTCAGTAACTAGAGGCAAGAACTATCAGGAGAACCCTGTTTGATGGTGGTTTGAAGAAAAGTAAAGTTCACACAAGATGTGGCAAGAAAGAGCTTCGTCTGGGCAAAGGGACTTGAACATTGTTCTTCTGATGACTGGACAAAGGTAATTAATGTGCTACTCTCTCTCAAAAAGATAATTTAATAACCATATTCAATTATGAATAACCATTATAGATTATACAAAGGTATTATTTTGGACAAGTTATTCTTATGTCTATAGTTGACCAATAGCTGATATTAATATAGATTTCTCTTTCCAGGTGTGCTTTAGCGTTGAATCCACACCTGAAGTCATTGATGAAAGCGGTCAGTATGTCTGGAGGATACCTGGAGAAGAGTTTCATCCTCAATGTGTGCAAACAACTATGAAACACCCTACAAATGGTGATGGTCTGTCAATGGTACAAAAAGATTGTATGTTGTTGAGGGTACCTAAGTGTTCTTCAAACTCAACTTTTACCCCAGATAAGGCATTGGTTCAGATAGTCAACAAGAAAAATTCAATGCCACAGATCTTAGAATAGAACCACGGATCTTCTGGTTTCCATCCAGACTAATATATTTCCCGGTAGACCACTAGGAGCTCTGGTATTTGAGATACACCATTTGTTGCGACTTATTATCATAAGTACTTCATCATTTAACGCTTATTATTTTAGTTAATTGTTGGAAACCAATCACTTCCTCACACTAGCCGTAAATAGATAGTTGACTATCAACAACCTTAGCCTATATATGGCTAGTGTGAAAAAATGATTAAATTTCCATCAATTAACTAAAATGACCCATTTATCTTTATGCAAGATAGCATAAAACACAATATTTACGTGATTTAGATCTTTTGAGTACTTCTATGCCCAAGAAATAATCCTCATATGAACCTCATTGAGAAGTTGTGTTCTATTGTGAAGAAGAAAATCAAGAAAGCCCACATTACAACTAAAACCCAACTTATAAATATCGGCATCATGATATTACAAGTAGGTGTAAACCATTGGTTGAGGGCATGTGTAACTGAATAAAAATGTTAATTTGCAACAAAGGAATGTATACAAAGTATTGACTTAAGTTTCTGTGTCAAATATATACATTTGAGAATTCATGTATTAATGTAAAGTAAATAAATAGATTTTCAGAGCTTTAGTGTAATAATTCGGTCACATCTGTAATTTTCAAGCATGTTTTGTTATTGTAATAGAAAATGAATACTAAAATAGTATATGGTTTTAAAGTTTATGTCTTCTTATTGTTTTCTCTGTTTGGTTTTGAATCAGACTTAATAAGATTAGAAGTTATGTGTGATTGGAGGAATTTAGTAACAGTAATGTCAAAATTAATTTAAAAACTATTTGTAGTCAGTTTTTTGACACTCTGTCACTAGTCCCTCAATAATATAAAAATGTAAGTGATGAAGCGTCAAAAACTGACTACAAATAGTTTTTTCAATTAAGATTAGAAGTATCTATTTTAATTTACATCCTCCAACATTAAGTCATTCTCTGAGGTCTCTGAGGTCTTTGCATATTCTGATTACTTCATTATCATTCAGCACTTCTTCAAAAAACTCCCCACCATCTTACAACATTAAACTGTAGTTAAATGAGAGACCAGTCCCAATAAAGTTCAACTGAAGATTAACTTTTTATAATAAGAAAAAAGCAACACTATACTTTAAATTTAACCAGACACACTTTATAACAATACAATGTTAACATTTAATTATTAGCACAAAAGCGAATTGAGAAGATATTGACACATTGCTTCACTCTGTTTATTCACAGGACATGTTTCAAGAGCTCTTGCTCCTATCATCAGCTGATAATTATTACTTCTTCTTTACCTTCTCCCTAGTATACCACTAGGAGACTCTTGTTCCTCTATCCCTTAAGGTCAGGTCAGGAACAGAAGTTTTGGATGATGATGATGATGATGATGATATATAAGGGCGCTCAACTACGGCACATCAGCGCCCTTTAACAAACTAGTCATGGCAAAAGCCAGTTATAAAACTTTCTAAAATCTAACAAGTGTAACAAAACCAGAGAACCAGAATGAGTGATCAGCCCGATGTCTGGTGTGAGGGTGAGAGAAGTGGATGATTGTATGAGGGGAGTTCAATAAGTAATGCAACATGTTTTTTCTCAGCCAATTTTGGTTGGAAAATCCTGATATTTCTTGTGGAACATTTTCAAACATTCCCGCTTCATCTCTTAAAGTTTCATTGATTTCTGATAGGTGACAGCACTATACTGAGCTTTTAAAATGGCGTCTTAACAAAGGTGCATTCCAAACGAGCAGTGATTGAGTTTCTTTTGGCAGAAAACCAGGGCATCTCAGATATTCAAAGGCGCTTGCAGAATGTCTACAGCGATCTGGTGAGTCATTGGACAAAGCGTGTGTCATCATTGCCGCAAGGTCAAGCAAAACTGTCTGACCTCCCGCATGCTGGGCGGCCATTCATAGCTGTGACTCCTGCAACGTTGGAGCGTGCGAACACTCATTCAAGATGATCGCCGGATCTCAGTCAAACACCTCAGTGCTCAACTTGACGTCTCTGTTGGTAGTGCTGTCACAATTATTCACCAGTTGGGATATTCAAAGGTTTGTTCCCACTGGGTCCCTTGATGTCTAACCGAAGACCATAAAGAGCAAAGGAGAACCATCTGTGCGGAATTGCTTGTTCGTCATGATGCTAATGGTGACAGCTTTTTGTCAAACATTGTTACCAGCAATGAAACATGGGTTCCTCACTTCGAACCCAAAACAAAATGGAAATCAGTGGAGTGATACCACACCCCCTCCCCTACCAAGAAAAACTTTAAAGCCATGGCTACAGTCTTTTGGGATGCTGAACGGGTTATTCTGTTTGATGTCCTTCCCCACAGTTAAACGATCAACTCTGAAGTGTATTGTGCTACTCTTCGAAAATTAAAGAAACGACTTCAGTGTGTTTGTAGGCACAAAAATCCGAACAAACTTCTTCTTCTTCATGACAACGCAAGACCTCACACAAGTCTTTGCACCCGAGAGGAGCTCACAAAACTTCAGTGGACTATTCTTCCACATCCTTCCTACAGCTCCGATCTAGCACTGTCAGATTTCCATATGTTTGGCCCAATGAAGGATGCACTACACAGATGATGAAGTTATTGATGCAGTACGATGTTGGCTCCAACATCAAATGGTACCACGGAATGGTACCGTGTAGGCATACAGGCCCTCATTTCAAGGTGGCGTAAAGCCGTAGCATTGAACAGAGATTACATTGAAAAATAATGTTGTGTATTTTAGTTAATTGATGGAAATTAATCATTTCCACACACTAGCCGTGTATAGGCTAAGGTTTTTGATAGAGTCAACATGTAAAATTCAATGCCATGGCCGGGATTTGAACCACAAATCTCCTGGTTTCCGTTACGTAGAAAATGAAGCTATTTACAGTGAAGCAATAAATATTACACAAATATGTTGTGTAGCTAAAAGATTGGGAAATAACATGGTGTATTTGAATGCTGAATTAAACAACCCCTGTTTCTGAAAACAAATGTGTTGCATTACTTATTGAACTCCCCTCATATGACAGCGAGATGGATGATAGGATAGGTGATGATGGAGTAATCGGTGGAATGATGACACGGGAAACTCGAGATCCCAGAGAAAACCTGCCCTACTGCCGTGTTGTCACCACAAATCTCACTCTGCGGTCATCTGGAATTGAACCCGGACCACCTTAGTGAGAGTGAGTGGTCTAACCACTGGGACACAGCTCTCCCTATTAATTGTTACTTTGTGAAGATTTTTAATTATTATTTAATAGTATATTAAAATGCTTGACTGAATTTAGAAATGCTAAAAAATATAATTTACTTGTGAACCTTTTGTAGATAGACAGCCTGTTTATATACGAACTGCAATATCAAGTAAACTGACCTGAGGAGAAGCTGTGTAGCACATACATGTTTGCGAACAGATGAAACGTGGAGTAATGGCTGAATGTGGACAGTAACATCGGCCAGCAGAGAACTCCTGTGAACAGAGAAAACAAGGTCAGTGTATCAATAACTGAAAACTAAATACAACTCAGACACTTCATTTTCAGTCCTGAACTCCAATGCTATGAACAGTCCTGGTCAAAATAACAAGTGACTGTAGGTGTCCATATTCTAGTGTTACCACTTGTGCTTTTCACTGTGTTGTGATACCTTTGTTGCCTGCTGTTCTCCTGTGTTATCATATCAGTTTTCTTTGGGTTTAACTCAAACGTACTGAATTCCTAAAACAGATCCACTACGAACTCCTGTAATTACTACAAGGAGTCATGTGTTTAGCCTTTAGCTAATCAGGAAAATACCATTACAGAAACTAGCAGTGGTCCTGGTACTCTGCAGGGAAGCTTAGGATCTTGATAAAAGCATGTGATCAAACTCTGTTTCTTGCCAATGCTTTAATCTCATGCCAGCTTTTTCCTGCCTTTCCCACATTGTACATTCCAAAAACCGATTTGATTGCAATTTTTCATGCCAAAAGTTGTCAACTTTAGATCATTCCGATTAGCTTTTATCCTGGTTTCTTTAACAAGAGAGCTTTAAGAAGTGCAGGTTATAAGCCTACAGGTTCATTCTGGTGATAGGACTGCCATCTTACCACCTGGACCTGCTGCCTCAGTTCTTGAGGGGGAGTAGGGGCAATTTCCTTCCACAGTCAATAGTTGTGGTTTTTACACCAATACTTGTGTGGCTATTTGCATTGGTTAAACCAATGGGCAGTGGGGTCGCCACATGCCTAGGCCAACAACACATGGTACAACTGTGTAAAACACATGAAAAGTCCAACAACTTCGCCATCTGAGAGCTCAAGATATGGTGTACAAGTAGACATCATTTATACAAAGCAATGTCAAGTTTCGACAATGTGAAGAAAATATGGACAAATACCTGCAATAAGAATTAAAGAGTACAGAAGACTCATGCTAGTCAAATCTTCTTAGAGTTTGTCGCTGTGTGATGCTTTTGACATTCTGTTCTCTTTGTACGGCTAAGAGATAAAAAAATGAATGACTTTCTATATGAGTAAACTAGAAGCATTGGAAAATGGAAATAAATAACAAGCAATATCTCAGAAATGGTTATTTTAAAAAAAATAAAAAAAAACACTGACATAAATTAGGTATTTTAACGATACCTCGTTTTTGTGTAGTAATATTTTGTCTATCTCTTTCAATTTACCAGTTATACAAAAATTATTTAGGATGAAGAGCACATCTGAGGATATTACTAGAAAATTCAAGATGAAACACTTCATTTGTCATGTAAATATGCTAAACATTCAAGAGTATTTTAATGAAAATTGTAGAACAATTCTGAAAATTTATCCATGTCCGAGGAGGAGAGTTTTCCTGAAAATCTTTGTGTTGCACCCTTAGAAGTCTGGTGTTTAATACTACCGACCGGGTTGGCTCAGGTGGTTTTGTCTGTGGTCAGTATACAGGAGGTCAGGGTTCGAATTCCATGGCTAGCCTACCTGACTCAAGGAATTTTTTGAGATATTCCCAGGTCACCAGGCGAATGCTGGGAAGGTTAATTACACCCCCCCCCTGAATTTCCTGTCCTTCCATTTCATCTCCATTATCATTTCACATCATCTCTCATCTGATGGTCTCTTTCAGGGTAGAAGTGTCAGCAGGTGTCTCGGTGTTGCATGGCAGGATGATATACTCCTGATAAACACTTCCTCCTATAGTAGGACGGTCTCTGGTCTCCGAACCCAGTCTGCTGGAGCCGTTTCAGGACCACAGTAGGGTAGGAAGCCAGTTGTACTGGCCTGCTGGGGAGTTTCCACTGGTAAAGTGTAGCAACACTGCCCTCTGCACTGTCGTTGCTCCTTGAGATGGCTGCTCTGTCTCTTGCCTCATCCTTTCTACTATAATTGCCCCACTCAGGGCACAGGTACAACAGACCAGGTTTGGACCGCCGTGCCAAATCCACTCTGTAGCTTAGTCCAGTCCAGTCCAAGTTATAAGCTGTAGTATATTGTGCAACATTCATTACTCCAATAAGTAAGCTGAACATGTGCTTCATTGCTTGCTGTTGCAGTTATGCAAAGTCATTCCACAAAAACCTCTCAGTCAGCATTCTACATAAATGTGTAAAGCAGTTTGGAAAAAATATTTCAATTAACAATGGAGTATTATATACAAATATAACAATTTGTAACTTAAAACCTCACTTATCTTATAAGAAATGATAATACTTTTCTTATAAATTGTCCAGGATCGTGATTTCATGGAAATTCTTCCATATCGTCAGCTGGAACCAACAAAGCTGTTGTCATTGTTACGAATGCTAGATGTTAATATGTTCTTGTTAGTAATACCAAAATCTGAAAATAAAACAAATTTAAAAACAGAATCGAATGCCGGTATTTCAAAATTCATTACATGATGTTTGTTTTTAAAATGAATATCTTTTCCCAAACCATTAACTCTATCAGACCATTTAACTGTTTTAATAATTTAACTTCTGGATTTATTTCATGGTTAAATAACCAAAAATGATCTGCTATGGCCGATTTATCAGTTTGTTTATACTTAATGTTACGAAAATGTTTTTTTCGTTCTGGTTTCCAAATTACGTTTTGTCTTTCCAATATAAACCTGATCACGATGGAAAACAATTAAATTGATAAATACCAGATTTTTTATTATTAGGAATTTTATCCAGCAGTTGATTCTGTTTTTAAATTTGTTTTATTTTCAGATTTTGGTAGTACTACATGAAATAAATCCAGAAGTTAAATTATTAAAACAATTAAATGGTCCGATAGATTTAATGGATTGGGAAAAGATATTTATTTTAAAAAACAAACATCGCGTAAAATGAATTTTGTAATACCAGCATTCGATTCTGTTCTTAAATTTGTTTTATTTTCAAATTTGGTAGTACTAACAAGAACATATTAACATCTAGCGTTCGTAACAATGACGACAGCTTTGTTGGTTCCAGCGGAGGATATGGAAGAATTTCCACGAAGTCACGATCCCGAACAATTTATAAGAAAAGTATCATCATTTCTTGTAAGATAAGTGAAGTTTTAAGTTACAAATTGTTATATTGTATATATTTGTTTCTTTTACTGTTAATAGCTTCACATTTTATGTATTTAATGGAGTATTACTTTGTCTGATGTGTGAGAAGTGCTTCTGTGAAGACAAAATATGACAACGTGCAGCATATTAATACCACACAGTGTAAGGAGAGGTTTACGAACAAATCTAAGTAAAGCCAGCAACTGATCAGAAATAATGTTAGTGAACAATCGAGTTCTAGTAATACACTTTCCAAACACTTCTGTTTAGTATTAGAGGGTTAAGACATTCGGTTGTATAAAATGAATGTGTAACTTTCTGTAGTTTTAGAAAAATAAATAACAGGGTATATAGAAATTTAACTGTATGGAACAACACAGTGAAGCGAAACAATTATTAAATTATAGATGAGTCATATTTATTACATATCAGCTTCACTTGTGTACCTATAGTGAGGACATGTTTCATGAACCACCGTTCGCATCATCGGCTCTAATGCGACTAAAGCTTGATCCAGTGGTGTGAGTATAACATTGGCACCAAAAAACAATTACAACATTAAAAACCTACTTCACAGTAATAATACCGATAAGATAAAACCAGAGGAAAAGTCAGGCATTTACAAGATTAAGTGTAAAGACTGTGAAAAAATTTACATAGGGAGGACAAAAAGAAACATAGGCACTAGAAAGAAAGAACACTTCAGACACTTAAGATACAAAAATATTGATAAGTTTGCAATAGCAGCTCATTTCTGGTCTGAAAATCATGAAACTGAAGATAGCACCAAATTACTAAAATATGTACAAAAACATAGTGAACTCGTCATATGGGAGAGAATATACAAAGAAAAACATAAAAACCAACTAATGAACTTTGAAATCCCACCAGAAGACAACACCACATTTAAATCCATCACAAAATCAACAGATGGCAGCAGCAACTCCAGAACTACCCACACCACTGGATCAAGCTTTAGTCGCATAAGAGCAGATGATGCGAACAATAGTTCATGAAACATGTCCTCAATATAGGTAAGTGAAGCTAATGTGTAATAAATACGACTCATCTATAATTTAATAAATAACAGGGTAATTAAAATTATACAATGAGTTCACTCAGATACTCTGTACTTCACATACCATAAATTTTCTTTCAACATGTTTTGCCTTCACTTGAAGGTGTTATCAAGAAATTATCAACTGGCTAGAACTTTGCTGATCCACATATAGAATAAAAAGAAGTATTTCAGAAAGTGGAGTGCCATTGTTACTAAAATTAGGCAAGTGAGTCAACCTTGTATATACTTTTCTCCACTTACAAGTTTTTTATGAAGACTAGTTTCTGGGGACTTCTCCCCTATCGTCAGTTCTGTGGTTGACTGATGATGCATCCGGTGTCTGCATCTGGTTTGGTGTTGTGCTGCCATCTAATGTCCTGGTAAGTTTGATGACGTCATCTACCGCGGGAATTTCAAAATTCATCAAGAGGTCCTGTTTTTTCGTAATAAATATGTTTTCCCAAATCTGTAGTTCCAGAGGTTTCTTTGCCTGTTTGATCAGTTCTATTTCTTGTTTTATGTTGTGATTCTCAGACCAAAAGTGATGTGCTACGGCCGACTTGTCCATTTGTTTGAATTTAATATTTCTGAAGTGTTCTTTCATTCTTGTTCCTAGATTCCTTTTGGTCTTACCAATGTATATCTTGTCACAATCCTGGCAACTCATTTGGTAAATGCCTGATAATTGAGTTTTCGGTGTGCTATTTTTTAGAGGGTGGTTTAGTAAGTTGCGGATGTTGTGTTTGTTTTGAGGGGCTAATTTTATGTTGAACAAAACTTCTTCAGCTTTAATGGAAAACACTACAAGCAGAAATCAGGGTTATCAATGGGCAATCCACTTTCACCTTTTTTGGCTAACTTATTTATGAGTGCATTTGAAACACAAATTAAAAAGTCCTTCCCATTGATCTTCAAAGTTTGGTATAGATATGTTGATGACATCTTTACATTTAGAAGATGTAAACTTGGAAGAAGCGTAGGGACAGTGAAGCGCAAATTAGTACAAAAGTGAATCGAGAAGATATTGACACATTGCTTCACTCACACTGTTTACTCACAGGACATGTTTCAAGAGATAGGATGATAGGACCAAGAGCTCTTGAAACATGTCCTGTGAATAAACAGTGTGAGTGAAGCAATGTGTCAATATCTTCTCGATTCACTTTTGTACTATTTAGAAGATGCATTAAAATTACTCAATCTGCAAGAAGGGACTATAAAATTCACTATAGAAAAGGAAACCAATGGACAACTCTCTTTCTTGGATCTAAATATCATGAGGAATGACACAAAAATAAAATTTGGAATTTACAGGAAACCAACACATTCAGAAAATTACATAAAAAATAATAGCCACAACCCAATTACACATAAACATGCAATAATAAA
Source organism: Mantis religiosa (assembly GCA_030765055.1). Classification (NCBI taxonomy): domain Eukaryota; kingdom Metazoa; phylum Arthropoda; class Insecta; order Mantodea; family Mantidae; genus Mantis; species Mantis religiosa. The sequence continues at coordinate 1,896,929 of JAUKNK010000101.1, read as the reverse complement.
CAGCCTTACACACAGACTAGTCAACATACCCATGGAAAAAGAAGAATATTTCAAAGAACAAAAAGCAATACTACACATAGCAGAAGAAAATGGATACAACAAAAGTTTGGTGTTGAAGAAAATTAGAAAAGCTAAACTAAAAGAGAACCATTAAGGAAGCAACCACATTTACAAAAGAAAAAGAAAGCAACAACATATTCAGTTCATTCACATATCACCCAGAAACATTTAATACATTTAAAAAGATCTTTAAGGAACAAATTATCATCTTGGCACCTACTAATAGACACTCAATTTTAAAATTGCTAAATTCAAAAACAAAAGATGAAATCCCATCAGTTAACAGATCCAGAATATACCAGATAAGTTGTAAGAATTGTGAAAAATGCTACATAGGCCAAACTAAAAGAAATCTAAAAACCAGAGTCACAGAGCACTTTAGAAACATCAGATTGAAACAAGAAGATAAGTCAGCAGTAGCATTTCACTTCTGGAATGAAAACCATGACATTGATCCAAATTCAAAATTATTAAAAGGAGTGATAAACCAAAATAAACTGACAACATGGGAGAACATATTCATCTGGGAAAACAAGGATCGCGTAATGAACTTTGAAATCCCACCAGTAGATAATTTGACAAAAAAGTTCATAGTTCCACCACCAGAGAGAGAGCAGACAACAACAGATGCCAGTTGGAAAGAGATTGAAAATGGAGGCAAATGCCTTTGAAACTAGTCTCTCATAAATATAAACAAGTAAGTGACGAGTATTAATAAACCAACTACAAATAATACAATTTTGAGTCGAACTAATACTCAATGCTCCATTTATTGCTAGTATTTACCTAGAACGCGTTTCGTTAGGATCTTCCTAACATCATCAGCTGTTGTCGACTAATGGATGCCGGTTCAGTGAACTCCTCGGAGGTGATAGGTGCGTCTCTGTCTGTATCTTGATGAACTTGAAATTTGGGTTTTCTTCAAAGGTAGTATCGAAATTAAACAATTTACTTTCATATTTCTTTATAAAGATCTTTTCCCACGTGGTTAATGCAGCTGGACCTTGGACACTTTTTAGTAAGTGAATTTCTTGTTCTATGTCATGATTTTCCTTCCAAAAATGGTACGCTACCGCCGATTTATCTATTTCTTTATTCCTGATGTTCCTAAAGTGCTCTTTAAGCCTAATGTTCATCAAGATACAGACAGAGACGCACCTATCACCTCCGAGGAGTTCACTGAACTGGCATCCATTAGTCGACAACAGCTGATGATGTTAGGAAGATCCTAACGAAACGCGTTCTAGGTAAATACTAGCAATAAATGGAGCATTGAGTATTAGTTCGACTCAAAATTGTATTAATTTTGTGCTTCATTGCATCATAGTCCTTAAACAACGGGACAACCACAAATAGTTTCTGAGATTAACTCTTGCCTGTGGTGATGTACACAACTGACCCATTTATATTATTTATTACTTTCTAACTAGAAAATGGATGGCCTAAAGAAGACACAACAGTTAATGAAATGTCCATCATCTATGATGTATGTCTCAGAAAAGGAACTTTGAACAATTTTTTAGACTTGTTTTGAAACTTTCCCCAAATGCATTAGGCTTGTGTAATAATCTCCAGTGACAAGATAACTTAACGTTAAAAAAACTTAAGTCATCTGATATGCCTACTACATTTACAATTGTTGGTGAAATTACCGTCAGCAAGAAATTGAAATCATTCTCAAAACATTCTTGAAGCCAAATTTGCTTTCAACTTTTAATTCAAAATGTTTAATTTACTTACACAGTTGCTATTATTTAAAAAAGGTCGCAGACATAACTTTTTTCATACTTGTGCCCCTTTCACCAAGTACACATTTTGACCACAAATCCATGTGATTATTGATGTGACTCAATTTAACATGAAGTAGATAGAGGAAAAAGCATTTGTAAGAATAACGCAAAACATAGTTTTATAAATTAAAACTATAATAACATCTTAAAACAACAAGGACAGTACTTGCGAATTGTAAGTTGCCATTGGGGTATGTGATCTCCTCTCGGTCTACCAGGAAAATGAGAATCAGCTGGAGAATTGAATGTTGTACCGGCATGTTGTCATGATAACTCAGTGGAAGAGCAGACGATCTCTGGTTCAAACCCTGTCTATGGTACTGAATTTTTCAGTTTTGCTTCGACCTTACAAAACCAAACTTGATATTTAAGTTCAGTATTTTCCATGACACAAAGCCGTTCAACAAAATTGTCCCTCCGAGGTTACCCTTTACCTGGAACATTTGTTTTCTCAAAAATGGCTTTAACAATTTATGTTTAAGGTACAGGTACTTATGAGATGTATGAATATTTAATTTTCTGAGCATATTCTCAGACATCTTCTTTATTCTGAATGACATTTATATAAGTGGTAAACTGTAAGAGATAGACAAAACATTACTAAACAGAAGAGTGTGTGTGTCTAATGCTCAGCAGTTAATGTCACAGTGACGCACATAAAAGGTTCGGCGCAGGGAGATAACAATGGATAGTGTATCACGGAGATAAAGAGCCTGCCTAAACAGATAAACATAGCGCGGAGATAAAAGGCATGCCAAAACAGATAAAGTTACAACATTCTAGTGAAATCTTGATTGTCTTACAGAACTGTCAATTTCTTGTTTGTTACAGAAAATTCCAGAAATATCTAAAGTTATCAGTAGTGGTATATATAAGAGATGAAATGGCAGTCGTAAACAGGAGTTGTAACAAGAGTGTTGTAAACAGTGAAAGTTGAGAAAGCTGACCTTGGTAGATTGTAATTGTGTATGTGATGTAATGCTGCCACTGTAAGTGTATTTCTATGGAAATAAACAACATTTGCAATTTCTGCAACTTGGACTTCTAATTCTACAAACCCACAAAGTCACAATAATGAAATCATTCTCCTTGCTTCCCAATAATTTGTTGTTAGAGTGTCAAAAGCCACAAGGGATACACAACATTTTAAATGTTCCATGCCCATTTCTTCATCTTTGGAGATGCCACGGTTCCAGTTCTGGAAAGATGTTTATTCAAGCAGTTTTCACAGCCTTTACAGTGTAATTTTCATAAAGAAATGTAAAAGAAAATTGTTTAATTTCGACACTACCTTTGAAAAAAAACCCAAACTTCAAGTTCATCAAGATACCAACAGAGACGCACCTATCACCTCCAAGGAGTTCACCAAACCAACGTCCATTAGTTGACAACAGCTGATGATGTTAGGAAGATCCTAACGAAACGCGTTCTAGGTAAATACTAGCAATAAGTGGAGCATTGAGTACTAGTTTTACTCAAAATTATATTAATGTGAGAACATATTCATATGGAAAAATAAGGATCGCGTAATGAACTTTGATATCCCACCATTAGATAATTTGACAAAGAAGTTCATAGTTCCACCACCAGAGAGAGGATAGCAGACGACAACAGATGCCAGTTGGAGAGAAGTTGAAAATGGAGGCAATGGTCTTTGAAACTAGTCCCTCAATAATATAAAAAAAGTAAGTGGCGAGTGTCAATAAACCAACTACAAATAGTTTTTTCAATTAATTTTGATGTCACTGTTCCTAAACTCCTCCAATCATGCATATTTCTAATATATTTGTTATTTGACCGGGTTTTCCAATTCTTACACTTTTCTCAAAGAGAAAATTCTTATTCATTTTTTATCTTTTGGGCTTCATATAGCCACCAGCTCTTTATAACATTTGATTATCATTTAAAGTCTACTGCATTCCCTTGTAGCTATAATAAGTTAATGTTTATCTTAACATGAAATAGATAGTGGAATGAATTATATAATTTTGAGTCGAGCTAGTACTCCATGTTCAATATATTGCTAGTGTTTACCTAAAATGTGTTTCGTTAGGACCTTCCTAGCATCCTCAGTTAATCTTGACTCATGGAGCATGGAGTACTACTCTGACTCCAAATTATATTAATTTTGTGCTTCATTGCATCATAGTCCATAGTCATTACGAAGAGAGGAATGCCATTTTTGTAAGAATAGTTGTTCAAGAGTAGAGGAAGTCATGTGAGCACAAGATTTTCTAAATTATAAATGTACATTAGGAATAATATGAAACAATATTGTTCACAATTTATAATGAAGTTATTTCATATTTAAAACATTAAGATTGGCAACATGATTTTATTAATGTGTTGTAAACTGGGTGGCAGTTTTGTCTGTCAGTGTGTATGCCTCATGTTCAAGAGGTCCCGAGTTGGAATCTCGGTCAAGGTAAGTTACCTGGATAAGGTTTTCTCCAGGGTTTTCCCTTATCCTGAAGGACGAATGTCAGGTAACTCAAAGCTCTATGGACCTCAGACTCATTTGAGTAACATTTCAGCCATTCTATTCATCGTCTGATATGACTTAACGTCGGAGGAAGTAACTTACAAAAAAAAAAAAAAAAAAAAAAAAAAGTTTTTTCTGTTGCTCGCATTCAGGAGGCCTGGGTTCGATTTCCGTGGCCGACCTACCTCACCCATGGGTATTTTCGGGAGGTTACCCGGGTTGCCAGGTGAATGCTGGGTAGGTTAACTACATCCCCCAAATTTCCTGTCCATTCATTTCATCTGCATTATTATTTCATATCATCTCTCATCTGGTGGTCTCTTTCAGAGGAGAGGTGTCGGTGGGTGTCTCGGCGCCTTGGGTCATCTCGCCTCATCCTTCCTCCCTGGAATGCTCCACTTTGGGCTTAGGTACAATACACCACCAGTTTCGCTGCTGAATCCCCTCCATTGTAATTTTTAATGTACATCCTCCAACATTTAGTCATATCGGACAATGAATGAAATTGGTGAAATTATGCTCAAATGAGTTCAGGGTCCATGGAGCTTAGAGTTACTCAGCATTTGTTTTTTAGTATAAGGGAAATCCCCTGAAAAAACCTTATCCAGGCAACATGCCCTGACCAAGATTCAAACTCAGGACCTCTTGCTGCCATCTTCTCACCAAGGCGAATGAATGTGTTATATATTTGACTTTGCTCTCAAGTATGACACGGACCAACTATGTTGATTTGTTCATAACCACTGCTCTTATTCTTTGCTTTGCCCACTGACAGAATCTTGCTTGACAGTTTCCTGTTTTCTTTCAGTTGTTAATATAGTTGAAAGCATCAATGCACTGACAAAAAGTTCTTAGCTGTATCAACAATTTTTAAGATCTTAGTTAAACTTCTAATGTTTTAAAACTATTTTTTAAATGAATTATTACCAAACAACACTTTTTAAACAGAGTACCAGCCAGTGGAATTTGATTAAACAAAAAATACCTTTTGGCAAAAGCCGAGACAAATCAATGTACGGTCACGGATGAACAAACCACTCTCCGATTCAAGAAACAACATGTTATTGTTCAGTAAGTCAAGAAAACATTTTCAACATATCTTCAATTTGTCATACATTCACTAAAGAACACTTTTATTTTTGTTAAATTTCCATTATACTGACATTTGTACAATTGAAATAATTTATATAGGCACTGATGGAGCAATTTGATGTGTTTGAGCATGTTTTAAACATTTTATTTGCAATATTCCTTACTGACCTGAGGCTGGGTTTGAACAGAAGTACTTCAGCATGGTGCCCTGGAACTTAGGTACTCGCCATGCTAGGAACACAAGGCAGTTTAGAAAACAAATAGGGAAGAACAGTTTCTGTCCCTCGGTAAGACTGTTCCACCAAATGTTTATACTATTCCGCCAGTTGTGAGCTTTCCTTCTGACAAGTACCTTCTCTTGAGCCCAGCCCTTTGGGTTCCTGACCATTGCTATTGCATGTGCTCGCATGTTCTCGTACTGCCAGATGGCTGCAGCTGTGAAACTTCCAGTACTGAACTGAAAAACAAATATGTCTTCACATACCTTGCATTACAAGTGGCAAAAATCTAATGACTGAACATTAAAATTACCATTATTAAATTTTAGATGAGTCGCATTTTTTACACATCTGCTTCACTTTAATAATTTTTCGCTTCACTGTGGTGTTCCAATACATTTGAATCTCGATATATTAAAATTACCAGTTACTTCAATGCAGAGTCCTTAGTTGCATGGCTTATTGCAGGAAAGAATCTTCGTGTAAGAACATACTCTTGTACAGAAGTGAAACAGATTCCCTGATAAATATCTGGATGAGAGGATGAGATCGAATAATCTTGAAAACGTTTCAATTATACAACAAGTGAAGTTTGAGTGTAAACATAGTGACTCATAAATAAAACTCAAAAAGATTCCCTGATGTTTATAACCTTGTTAATAGATTTAGAGAATCAAATAGGATCTATTCAGTACCATGTTCTTATAGAGAAAAAAAAAAAAAACTCAATGACATCTGATAAATTGACAGCGCCTTAAACCCAACCACCATAATTTTTCAGTCTGACTACCTATCCAAATCTTAGCCTACACATGGCTAGTGTGGAAGAATGATTAATTTCCATTCAATTAACCTAACAGCAGTTTAACTACAAAGCCTGGGACTCAAGTACTTACAGCATAGTAAATTGACACAAATGTTGCGTATCTCATTGTATATGAGAGCCCCTAGTGGTTTACTGGGAAAAATACAGGTCAGTTGGAGAATTTAATGTCACGACAGTAAGTTGGCCATGGTAGTTCCAATAGGTAAGAGCGACTGGATGGAAACCTCAAATCCCGGCCATGGCATTGCATTTTTCATGTTGGCTCTATCAAAAACCTTAGCCTATCTACGGCTAGTGTGAAGAAATGATTAATTTCCATCAGTTATAACTAAACTAATAAAGAGTTAAATGATGAAGCCTGGGACTCAAGTACTTACGATAGTAAGTTGCCACAAATGGTGTATCTCAGATACGAGAGCCCCTAGTGGTCTTCTGGGGAAATATGAGTCAAATGGAGAATTTAATGTTGTGATGGCAAGTTGACCATGGTAGCTCAATGGGTTAGAGCAACTGGATGGAAACTAGGGTATCCATGGTTCAAATCCCGGCCATGGCATTGAATTTTTCATGTTGGCTCTATCAGAAACCTTAGCCTATATATGGCAAGTGTGAAGAAATGATTAATTTCCATCAATTAACTATAACAAAAGCCTTTTTCATATGAATCACTTAAAGGATTATAAAGAAAAACATTAATGATAATTACAAATTTGGACCTACTGGTAACCAAAATATGAAAATCCTTTTTCGAAAATCCCTCTGCAATCATACAATAGAAGGCATTCAGTGTCGTATGTTGCTTAGCACGTTTCATAAATTCCAAAACAAATAGGGGCAGTTGAGTCACCTGGTATATTATTACACATAGCAACGGGCAAAATATTGTCACCCAATTATCGGAAGGGTGGGCAGGTAGGGTGGGGGACAGAAAGCATTCAGGCTACCCTACCCTTGTGACTGGTTGGCGCTCGCTGAGGGGGTGGGGGAAAACTACCACAAGTCACTGGACCGTCCCTTTCCCTCCCCCTCACTTCTGGAAAAACCATGATGTTTCATCTAGCCCGGTAGCTTCTGGATTCACCAGTTGGTGCCTATATAAGTGATGCATTGGGCTGGAGGAGAGTTAGTTCTTGGCGAGCAGCCGTGAAGAGCGCAGTGCTAGTGAACGGGCTGGAAGATTGCGTACGTGTTATCAGAGTATGAAGCATATTTCTATGGGAATAAAGAACGATCTGAATTTCTGCAAGTTGGATTTCAATTCTACGAACCCACAAAGTCACAATATCAAATACCTTACCTACCTAACAAGTTGGGTTTATAAAAGTAGCAGCAAAATTAACAGACAAATTAGAAATACTAAAAAACAAACATAACATAATACATTTCAGCTTTGAGTATAATCTAAATGCAAATAATTTCATTAATAAATGAGAAACTCGTCCAGACATGGCTAAGGCTTATACATACAAATTATCCTTCTGTAAACTGGACACAAATTTATACAAACAGCTCTCTCTTAGATGAGCAATGAGCTGGAGCTGCTGAAATGTGCTACAAGCATGCTGGAAGAAAAGAAATACTACAAATTTTGACAGTGAAGTTTTAACCATAAGTATTTATCTTTTGCTCCAAAACATTCGGCTGCAACAATGCAAGAATACTGTTATTTTCTTGGATTCTAAAGCAGCAATTCAGGCTGTAGCATCAACATCCTATCCAAAGAAGGAAAAAGTTCTAGAAGCACAAAATATAATCCAGACCATTAAAAAACTTGGAAAACATAGTTTTGCAATGGATTCTGGCCCATTGTGGAGTTCAGGGTAAAGAAAGGGCTGATATATTAGCAAAAAACGGATTTTAAATTTAACAGAAAGAAACAAAAGCCTTTTCTTATGAATCACCTGGAAGGATTACAAAAAAAAATTAATGATAATTACAAATCCGTACCTACTGGTAACTGAAATATAAAAATACTTCTAGAAAATTCCTCTGTAATTCCAGAATTGCCAAGTAAATCTGCTGTTGCCATGAGCCTAGCAAAACATCTCTATACTAACTTCTCGAAATCATGTATTGTGCTCTCAAAATATGGAACAGAACTGTCAGCTTTACAAAGTTATCAATCTAAGTCCTGGGACGCAAGAAGGAGAATGACTTCATTGTTGACTCCAGAGCATTAGCAACATATATTATTACATATGGTTTATCAGGAATCCTTAGAAGTGATGTTCAATGTACTTTCAGTAAAGGAAGGATCGAAAATGGTTTTGATTGTGTGACTTTTAACTATTCTAACTATATGCAACAATAAAATCCTTCAGAAGGCAAGTAAAGCTGGTGGTGCCAGCTTCTGGATTTATATGTAAAACAAGCTCAATCCTGATAGCGGCTTCTGAGCAAAATTAGTGTTCTTTGTTAGAAATATAAATAAAACTCAATTATCTTGGTGCATTATTAGTAGAGCAACTTGACATTTATACTCACCAGTATGGTAAAGGCAAATGGTTTCCATAATCTTGACAGTTGAGCTTCTCCATTTGCTTGGGCACCCCGCAGTGATCCCTCGTTAGGCTGTATGTCTGATCTTGATCTGTAAGGCAACCGACATCTCCATCCTGTGTTTCCAAAACTCTGTATGTCTCTCGGAGGACCAATGGACCACATACAATGCCTCCCGAACAACCTATTTGGACTGCAATGAAATATTTGGTAATTATGCATCTTCAGGTCCCAATCACTGAACTGCCATTTTCACCCTTCCCTCTAACCACCAGAGATAAAACAATGGAGGGGGCACTGTGTTGAGAGAAAATATTAGACATTTGCAACAATATGCTCCTATAAAACGATAAATTTGTCGCATTTGACATTTAACATATTGCTGTTCATATTGCCTGTATACTATAATGTCTTATGTTAACTTTTGAACATATATATGCTATTAAACTTTATACCTCTGGACATGTTCAATGTTCACAGCCTTTTCTGGCTACAAGTGAACCTACTGAACGCAAATCAATCTAATCTAATCTAACACAGTTAGCATTCAATATCCTTTATTTCATATTTTTCCCCTTGTATCCAAAATATTTAAATGCATTATTTATTTTAAGGGAATGGAATAAGAAAAGGATAATTTTCAAGTGGAATACAAATAGCGAGGCATTCATGGCAAGAGACGCATAATACGCTGGGAAAATAATGAAGGGAGCATTCTCGTATCTGAGAGAAAATTTTGCTTCAGTAACGTGGTGAAATGGAAGAATCAAAATGGCTAAAAATTGAGGTTAAGTAGGCGGCACCTGGAAGGTACATGATTGTTAAACCTTCAATCATAGCGACATGACAAACAAGTAATGTCACATTTGTTCTTTTGGATTTACGTGTCAACTTACCACGAACTCCTTAACCCCTGCATGTGCAGAACACAGCGAAGAGCACTCATTTTTGAGCCTTAAGTCAACCAGCGAAATGAAGCCGTAGGAACAAATATGTATATTGATAAAGTAATATTATTAACTATAACAGCTGTGAAATATGTGTAATATAATTGTTTATGCGACAGTCTGCACTTGAGGTTAGTAACAAGTACGGATAAATAGGCCTAAACGAAGAATGTTTATTTCTCCACATCCTTCAAAGTTTAAATCACATTTTTTCCTCTATTGACTACAAACATTACAATTATTTTGCTTCTCCCTTTTTTCCGTACTTGCAAACCTCATTCATTTGGTACACATTTGTTGTTCTGCCATATTAAAAAAAAAAAAAAAAAAAACAATTGCGCATCAATAACATTCTACCAGCACATTCAGCTTAACATTTCCCTACATTTAAACCAAAACGAAAATATTGTCCTTGGAGGCTTAATTTCCAACAGCGGATAAAATTATATTCTTTTGCGTCGAAAGAAATAAAGACGATATCTGTTTATTCCTGATTCACTATAAATCAAATTTTATATGGTTGGTGTTACAGTAAAACCTCTCTAAAAGGGAACGCGATCGTTCCGGCATTTATTTTCCGTTTACTCAGGTTACCGTCTTACAGAGGGTTGTGTTTTAATCCAGAGAAATCAAGAAATAGTCGCACAGGTTCATAGTGAAGGAATAATATAGAATGAAATGTAATTAATAATAGGCTTATCTGTATTATGTACTATATTATGTACTATGGCCACTTGAGCTACTAGCTCAATGGTAGAGTGGCTGGACGGAAACCAGAAGATCCGTGGTTCAAATCCCGGCTATGGCATTGAATTTTTCATTCTGACTCTACGTTTCCACAATTTAGCCTACACACGGCCAGTGTGAAAGAACAATTAATTTCCAACTGGGGTTAAGGTTGCAACTTCGAGGAAAAATTGAAAATCACGCACAATCATATCTCTTGATGAGTTTGATAAGTGCGTTGTGCGTAGAAAATTGTTCGAATACTATGAACAGAAAAAGGAAATTCCTATTTTGAGGAAACTCCTGAACTTCGCTAAAGAATAAATATTCAGGGTGGCAAAGAAACATTTAGAAAAATATTAAGAAAAAATGGGATTTCAATGTAAGAAATACAAAAACAAACGATCTATGCTAATGGAGAAACCACAAATTGTTGCAAAACTTGCTATTAGTGAAAATGTAAAAGGCACACGTAGAGTCTTGGCTCCATACTCACTATACCGTCACAAACTGCTGGCAATATTACGAAGTACCGGGTGTTTTGACTAATACTAGTGCTGGTCAAAGAGCTATTGTATGTACATGCAGGGGGATCCATGGGATTTATTGACGGAACCGAATTGATTTCCGACTCAAAATCCAAATCAACGAATTTCCATTATGTAATGAACAGTCAAAATTATAAAAAGTGGGCGGAAGAGAAATGAATATAAAATATTCCACCTGAAATCATTGTTGTGCCATGCCCCTAACACTTCATCTCGAAAAGCACAGGTTATTCATTGGCTAACACAAAAGAAAATTAAACATGATCTGCAAATGACAAAAAATGAGCTAGAGATAGCGAAAATTAATTTTAAAGAAGCATGTTTATTGGCTTGATAGAATAATGGAACAAAGGAGCTTTACAGTCTTACGCTTTCCTCCGTGACCTTAACCCTATAGAGTTGTCTGGAATTTAATTAAACAAAAGATGTATCATAAGGCTATAGCAACAAGCTGCATAGCTCAAATTACACAAAATGATTAGATGCAGACACGTGAAAGGAACTGAGCAAGATTTTAAGCGCCGAGATGGCTTAATGGAGGAAACAATTGAAGATATAATTATAAAAGTGGGTCTAGAGAGCAACGATGATGACGATGATTGCAATCGTGGTGAATGTTATTTCGAGAATATGAATATTGAAGCAAAAGAAAGCAGTGATACCGATACAGCTGATAAAGGGAACAGTAACGCGGATATAGCAGAAGAACGACCTGAAATAAACATTCCCAGACTTACTGCTTCCTAGAACTAACGTGAAGACATCAGCAGGCGTGGACTGTTTTAATTGTGTGACTGTACATTCCCAGTATCGCCTTTCCTCTCGCTTCCCTCACTCCGCGCGGTTCGCTAAGCTTCAAGTAGTAAACAAAACAGTGGCGCCATCCTTCAAGTGCATTCATATCGTTGCCGACTAGTATAATAAATGTAATTTACCGCCTACTTTGTTTTCAATTTTCCCTTCCCAATCTGCAACTGTGTGTATATCCACATCATTTACTACACCACACACAGCATTCAAAACAACGTTATGGCTATATTTGAAACACTCAAGGCATCCTTTGAAAGCTCTGAAATGTTCTCGCTGTTCTGAAGCTTGAGTCTGAAACAATGGGAATTTGTTTAGCGCACGCACTAACATACCACAGCACGAGTTAGCTCGTCATTACTTCTTAGAGTGTGTGTTACGTTTCACATTCTATGCTATTCTCTTTAGCCACTCATCTTTAATTGTTATTGTGTTTTTCAAAATCTCATTAATCCGAGTTTCCCTATTTTAAAAAAAGACAGTTAATTCTTAGTTAGTTAGTTACTAACACTCCCCACATGGCAACCTTGGCCTTCGGGGTAACCTCACCCCACCAAGTGATGACCGGACCCATTTCTCAGGTGGAGGCACCCAGAGGGCGGTGTCCATTACCTCCGATGATAGGGTGATAGTGAAGATGGCGGTGAGGTGAGAGGACCTACAGTTTTTACCGTGGACTCCGAACCACGTTGGGCATAGGGGATACTTCACGTGTGCTAGACAGAGGTGAAGGCGTGGATATAGCCGACTTAAAATCGCCAACCCCAGAGCCGGGAATCGAACTCGGGACCCTTAGAACGGGAGCCGCGAACGAAACCACCGCGCTACCCCGGTGCCCCAGTTAATTCTTTAGCTGGACCTTTGCTCTTTTCGTGTTCCTCATTTACGTTAATTTTTTCTTCCAGTGATAGTCTTATATTTAGAACTCATTTTACAGAATCTGTGTACACACAAACTATGTTTATTAAAATCACCAAAGATCATAGTTTTCTGTAACTCGTGCTTGATCATTTGTAAGAACGAAACTGAGAATGAACACACTACAAAACTGTTGTATCCTTACCATGTGTGTTGGACGAGAGTTGAGAGAGCTAATGATTTCTTTTCTCTTTTCCTCGAAGAATTACAGTTTATGATTTGTAGGACTTCGGTGCAAGTGCGGTTGCCATCAAAATTATTGCACTTTTTAAAATACATACATTGTAACCTACTATACATAAAGTAATCTGTTTTAATTAGGTTATTTACGTAAGCTGTTCTCGAAAAATACTTCCGTTTCCGCGTCAGGCAATTTCCCGGATTGGTACTCCCGGTTCCCGCCTGTGAAAACCAGCCAAGTTGAGACATGTTCAGTATCGCCTAGCGCTACAATGGAGCTAACACGCGAGGAACAATATGAGGCTTTGAAATTCTGCTTTTCTCTCAACAAATCTTCAGTTGATGCCTATACAATGTTACAGGAGGCCTATGGAGAGTCTGTTCTTTCCTACAGCACAGCTCGAAGGTGGTTTAAAATGTTTAAAGAGGGGAGACAACCAATTTCAAAGGAAGGTGGACCTGGTGCTCCAGTTACTGCTCTTACGGAAGAAAACATCAACACTGCTGCTGTCATTGTGAGAGAGGATCACTTACTAAAATACTGCCACCCACACATTGGTGACAGAAACATTACACCTGAGACGTGTTTGTGCGGGATGGGTTCCAAGACTGTTAATTCCCGAACAAAAGGACATTCGCATGGAGTTAAAGTTAATGTTAGAGGAAGATCCGGAGTTTCTTTCAAATGTAATCACTGCTGATGAAACTTGGCTACATCATTTTGATCCTCAGAGCAAACAGCAAAGCTCAGTGTGGAAATCTCCTTCATCACCAACCCCCCAAAAAGCAAAAGTGGTTGCTTTTGTTGGGAAAGTTATGATCATCTCATTCTTTGATATTCATGGAATGGTTTATCAGCACGTTGTATCTGCACACACATCAGTAACTGGACAATACTACAGGGATGTCCTGAAAACATTCCAAGTTCATATCAGGCGCAAAAAACCACATTTCCGTGAAGCAGACTGGATGTGCGGCCGCATATTGCCAATGTTATTGCGTGAGGAGCATCTGTCACCCTCCCTATAGTCTGGATTTAGCCCCATGTGACTATTTTCTATTAGCTAAGTAGAAGAATCGCCTTCGTGTGAGGCATTATCCATCATCAGAAGCAATGGTGAAGGCTGCGGAGGCTATTTTGAAGGATTTCTCAAAAATGGTTTCCAGCATGTCTTTGAAGACTGGCAGAAACGCTGGGACAAGTGCATCACATTCAGGAGAGACTATTTTGAGAAAAAAAACCATCAACATTATGAGGATGAGTAATGGTACGTTGTCAAAAAAAAAAGTGTGATCATTGTTTATTGAACAGCCCTCGTAGTTTTACATGGGAAATAGCTTAGATCCGATATTTATTTTGTTTTCCAGGTTTACGGCGTATAAGGGGTACGTTTTAGGCAGGTTGTACTGTACCATTAAATTTTCAGTTGTGTAGCAGTGTGAATACAGTAATAGTTCTCTTGTGAGACGCATTCAAATAATCAAGCAGTTGGAAAATTGTAATTATCTTGGATGTGATACAAGTTAAACATTGTAGGGATGCTGATTTCGGTATTTCATCCGCTGTTTCAAAATATCCCACAAATTTTGGATTTGCTTCAAGTTGGTTGCGTTTGCAGGTCAAGCGAGATGTGACCTTCTTCTAGCCTGATGAACACAGCAGTTGTCTTGAAATGTAGGAGAGGTAACAGAACAATCATCATAGAGATATTGACTAAATGGCAACACCTGTTGGTTCATCCTATTGGCAGTGGCGGCTCGTGCCGTAAAATAACAGCAAGTGTTGCAACTCAACTAGTTTCGAAAAATGAAGTCCTTGCGCCCATGTTTATTCATGGTATAAACAGAATTTCTACTTCCTTTCGCTTTTTGCTCAATTTTTAGATCGTGTATTGCTCGCCCCCAACATTTTTTACATCAACTCTTTCTTCTAATGCTCGCCTTGAAAAGGGAGTTTTCAGAAGTTCATTAATCGTGTTCATTGTTTATTGGTTAAAGTTTTCATTACTCATACATTGAATAAAGTGAATTTATAACATGTTTCACACTCTCACACAAAATAAAGAAATTGATATCAGTAACTAAATAACGTTACACAAAGAAATACTTGGACACAATGCGAGCATGCGAACCACATTCACTTGTTATGGTCACAGGAATGGAGTATCATGCCAGCATCGTAAGGAGAATCACAAACAATCTGACCTGCGATTTAATATTGGATCTGTTTACGTAAGAAGAATGGAATTAGTTTCTAGAACTAAAATATAAATCAATGATAGATTGTTTCAATGCACATTCAAGTTCTACAGCTATGAGTATTGGTGGCCCTGCTTCATCGTGCAGCACGTATTTGTGCGAAAATCTAAGGAACTCAGGACATCAGGGAGGTAAGAGGGGAAGGTTGTACGCATTCGCAATAACTGATTACCGAGCTTGCTGACTCTCAGCACGTTGACGTCACGGATGTGTTCCATTGGTTACGCAGGTGTTTTCCGTACACCAAGAGTTCATTATTGGTCGTACTCGATTTCTTATACTTACAATAATGCATTGCTATTTACATGGTCTTTTAAAATTTCTACAATGTCATTTATAAAACAAAAAAGAGCATACTGCAGCACTACAGCACGTTAGGACGAGCCGCCCCTGGAATGAAGACACTACAAAACAGTTGTACCCTTACCATGTGTGTTGGAAGAGAGCTAATGATTTGTTTTACCTCTTCCTCCAATGACTATGCGTCATAGAACTTCAGTCCAAGTGCAGCTGTCCTCAAAATTGTTGCACTTTTACAATACATACGTTGTAACCCATTATACATAAAGTAATTCGTTTTAATCAGATTATTTATGCAAATAGTTCCCAAAAGTATTTCCGTTTTCGCGTTAGGCAATTCTCCGGCTTAGAATATAATTTTCCATGGGATATAGCTCCGTTCCGAAACTAATTTTCCGTTTTTCCGAACCACTGAACTAAGGTTAGATACCTTACAAACATTTTCTACCTTGTATAAGTCTGCAAACTTTACAGAATTTGAACTTCCAATAACAAGAATTAAGTACAGATTTAGGTTTAGCGAGAAAATTAACCTACAAATTTACATATTTACTTTATCAAATGTAAAATGTCTGCAGTGATATCATTTAAATAAAGTGCTATACAAAATATAGTAAGCTTTCAAGACTTTGGAATATCGTTCTAATTTGTAATGCCTTTATTTGTCCAAAATAAAAGAAGGTGTAAGTGTTTCTTGAAAGTTTGCGTATGTATTTAGTTAATAACCACTTCAGCACTTCATCCCTTGTGGTCAAATATTTGTAGTTATGACAACTGCCTCACCAATGGCAATGAAGCATCGCTTCCCCAAGAATTTCAGGGGAACTAGAAGATGATGAAGAAGAAAATTCATCCAAACAATATTTTATTTGCTCTGGTTACATTTACTTGCGAACATTTAACATTTGCTTAGATTCGAGTGTCCAGTTCAGCAAGCTCATTCAGTATTTCGTAGGCTTACGGAAACAATCGCGACTCTTCCACAGTTATTAAGCACTGACACATGAATATCTGTAGAGTGTAAACAAAGGATTATATCTTTTCTTTTATGTGGCGCTTTTAAATACAACTGTAAGTATATTTAAATAGCATTGGCAATAGTATTGTCGCCAGGCCATTGTTGATCGAGGTGGCAAGGGATGCGCAGTGCAGTGTGTTCATAAAAGCTCGCCGAAACGGCGGGGGGGGGGGGGGGGCGGTGGAGGAGACGGATTTCTCGGGAGTTCGCCTTTGTTCTAGCCGGGTCTCGATTGTCTGAGAATTTTCTGGAATGTTAGTAATCTATAAAAAGGCAGCCCGCCCGCCAATGACAGTTAGTCGGTAATTGAATGCGTGCGGGTAAACAGCTGTGTTTGTTGACCTTGTATGTTGTACTGCGTATGTGTACGAAGCGTATTTCTACGGAAATAAAGTGCAATGTTTTTGTGTTTGTAACCTGGACTTTTGATTTCACGAACCCACAAAGTCACATAGTATTTTGCATAGATTGATATTTAGTGGCAAAAAGTAGGACACTCTTGTGAAGTTTTAAGTTATTGGCAAAAGCGTGTCAATTGCACACTTTCTCCATTTTGTACTAACAGTTTACGCGGTGTGGGCCAGGGAACATATCAGTGGAGAGGGCAAGTTTGTAGTGTGAGCAGTCTTGCAATGCAAGAAGTGCCTATATGTGACCATACAATAGAAAGAGTATTAAAGAGCAGCCTTAGCTCTTTGAGTCATTATTCTCTCTTATTTTAATGATAATTATTATTTGGAGCTTCCCTCACTTTGAAAGTCACACCACGCTACTGGACGTACGTATGACTGTACAATAGAAAGAGTATTAAAGAGCAGCCTTAGCTCTTTGAGTCATTATTCTCTCTTATTTTAATGAAAATTATTATTTGGAGCTTCCCTCACTTTGAAAGTCACACCACGCTACTGGACGTACGTATGACTGTACAATAGAAAGAGTACTAAAGAGTAGCCTTAGTTCTTTGAGTTATTATTCTCTCTTATTTTAATGAAAATTAGTTGGAGCTTCCCTCATTTTGAAAGTCATACCTCGCTACTGGACCTACGTGACTGTACAATAGAAAGAGTACTAATGAGTAGCCTTAGTTCTTTCAGCCATTATTCTCTCTTATTTTAATGAAAATTATTATTTGGAGCTTCCCTCACTTTGAAAGTTGCACTTCACCACTGGACCTCACTATAGTACATCTACAAGTATCATAAACTGTATATGCTGTAATTTCATGTAATACTAATTGCTAACTCTACTATCTCCACAAAGGGTATTTACACTCACAACATACATTTGTAAATTATTAAAAGTGAAATGTGAGTTATATCTGTGAAACATTTTTTAAAAACTAAAAACGTATTTCTACGTCATACAATATCAGAATGAATGTAACAGTCTGTCGACTGGCATTTTTCCTCTATTTCATTTTCAAAATTCATATGTTAAATCCATTCTATTTAGTTAAAACTACAGTAATTTGTCTAGCAAACAATTAAGTTTTCAACAACAATCACACGAAGACTAAACTTCATGAAACGGACCGCAACTAGCTGGCCACAAGCGTTGCTGTGTGCGATCTAGGAAGAGGGGAGTGAGAAAGGTATAGATAAGTTGATTGTCAAAGTGAATAGAGGAGAGAGTGACTGCAGTACCAACGTTATGCTTCGCGAAGGAGACTGGTGCAGTTCTCGTGTACAGCACCACAGATTTTAAGTTTCGATAACCATTAATAATTATGGTATAATAAATTGTGTGTGGGATGGCTATATTGGTCAGCCACCAAGTTTCCAACTGGTTACAGTAGGGACCCTTCCTTCTGTTCTGCTCTCGCCTCATCCTTCCTCCCAGGGACATACAACATAACAGATCAAGACTATCACAGTGCCAAATCCCCTCCATAAGACTCTATCCTACCTTATACTTTGTTCATCATATTGTATTGATTTAAGTTAATTGATGGAAATTAATCATTTCTTTACACTAGCCATATACAGGCTAAGGTATTGGATTGATACAGTTGACATGAAAAATTCAATGCCATGGCTGGGATTTGAACCACAGATCTACTGGTTTCCATTCAGTCGCTCTTACTGTTGTTTTTAATTTAGAGAATAAAACAATTTCTGTGCGTAGTGGAAAAATTAGAAGCAAACAAACAACTGCAAACTGGCCATGGTAGCCCAA
The DNA here is from genome assembly GCA_030765055.1 of Mantis religiosa. NCBI lineage: Eukaryota > Metazoa > Arthropoda > Insecta > Mantodea > Mantidae > Mantis > Mantis religiosa. The sequence continues at coordinate 1,878,084 of JAUKNK010000101.1, read as the reverse complement.
TGGGTAAGAGCGACTGAACAGAAACCAGTAGATCTGTGGTTCAAATCCTGGCCGTGGCATTGAATTTTTCATGTTGACTCTATCAATATTGTATTGAATCATGTCGGAAGGGGGAAAGGAGGCAGGCAGGTTACCTTAGTCCCTTTTCAATTGCAAGTTGAACCTTCTCATGGTTTTTAAATGGAAAAACTGTATAACACTGATTTTAACTCTACAGTAAATAAAGCAGTCATAAAGATATCACATTGTGCAGATATAGCATTCTACAGTCTAACAGGAGGTGAAGTATTTTCTCTCTCTTGAATTTTATAAACACCTTGGCCTCTTTAAAGTAATTCTTTTAGCACATCATGTCAATAGTTCACATTTCAGTTCTAAATAATTACATATACATATTATCATGCTGCCCAAAATATTAGCCTGGCTTCATCTTTGTTAATAGAAACCTCTCAGATAACGCACTGATTACTCCATAATATCATAATAATATCTGTCATTTGTGATTTCTGCTCATTCCATTGGCTGAGGTGATGCGTTCCTTGGTGCTTAGCACAAATCCCAGAAATGTGCCAGTACCCCTCTCATTCTGGGAATAATCAGTGCATTATCTGACATGTTTGTATTAACAAAGATAAAAGCCAAGGTAAACTTTTGAGCAGCACGATAACACCAAACAATAATGAGGTAATTACCAGAGCCCAGATTTGTATGCAAAAACAAATGCCAAAATATTCATGCAAATATGCACTAAAATATGCATAAACAGTATGCTTGATAACTATTCTTATAAATTCACTATTTAACTATTGTTTAAGGTATTAAGTAATTATTAACAATAACTGTTAACACGTTTGATTTTGCACTTATTTGTATTTAAATCTTAAGAAAGGATATGTTATATTAGAAACTTGCACTTAAGTTTGCAAATTAAAGAAGGTTTTATAGAGTAAAAAGGAACCCTCTACATTTCAAAGTGTCACGATGCATGAGAGAAACTCCAAATCTCTTTTTTAGTGAGTTCTTCTTGTACTTCATGTTTCCATGGCCAGCTGTTTTGCAATTTCAAACATTGTTTTATACTCTGTACTTTTAGCCTGAAATGTTTAGCATAGTAATGTGCAGTCTCCAGCCACAAACCTTATCATGTTAAAATAGGCTGAAAAGCAAATTTCCTGAAAACTGAAACTCTAGCAGGCGCTTTTATGACAACTTTCTTGACATTGGAAACAAGACAATCAACTTCTGGATACTGTGATCTGTCTCTGCTATGTGGTGTAGCCCATAGGTTAAACAGGTCAAATGTACCAGTTTGGGACAGAGAACTTCTAATGCATTTGCTGCTTTTACAATGTATGGAGCAGGATCTATAAGAAATAACAGCACTCTGTCATATTGTTGCCAGGCATTGTTGAGCCACGTTTGCCCAGTGTTTGATGCTTGCCGAAAGAGAGAAAAAAAGAGAGACAGATGTCTGGAAGTTTCTTCCTTTCTGATGCCATCTTGATTGTTACAGAGCCTTCCACTAATTTCTAGAACAATGAGTGTAAGTATAAAAGAAGTTGCGGCTAGTCAGTCGGGCTAGAGGTGACAATTGATAATCGTGTGTGTGCACTGGTGTAGTGATTTGAAAGTGAATTCTTTTGTTTGTGAACATGTGGCAGATGACCGTGAAGGTTGCATTTGTGTATGTTACGTAATTCTGCAGCTGCAAACGGCTGTACAAACTGTCTTTCTACAGAAATAAAGAGCAGTTTGAATTTCTAAACTAGACTTTTAATCTTACGAACCCACATAGTCAATATTTTATACCATCTGGCCACAAGGAGGCTGGGAAATTGTTGACCAATTTTGCAATTAGAGAATGGTTTACCCTTTCTAATATTTAAACATTTAACAGGTAATATATGTGTTTGGAGGAAATTAGTTGTGATTTAACAGGTAAGTTTTACTTCCCAGTTTCATTGCACTGACTGCTGCACTACATACACACTGGCCTGCAGTAACTATGGTCTCGTCCATGAAATCTAATGTTTGCATGTTTTAACCCTTCCTGAATATTTTGAATAACTTTGGTGAAACACTTGGGCACAAATGTTTTGGGAAGGGAGATTCATCAGGCACTATTATATTGGTATGCTTTTCTAAAAAAGGTTTTAAGATAAATATTGGAAATTAATTGTTCTTTCACACTAGCCGTGTGCAGGCTAAATTGTGGAAACATAGAGCGAGACTGAAAAATTCAATGCTATGGCCGGGATTTGAACCACAGATCTTCTGGTCTCCGTCCAGCCACTCTAAGAATTGAGCTACTATGGCCAACATGCCGACATGACATTAAATTCTCCAACTGACTCGTATTTTTCCGGTAAACCACTAAGGAGTTCTCATAAACACATGAGACAACTACCTTAATGGCGACTTACAACGTGTAAGTACTTTAAGGCCCGGCTTTATAGTTAACCACTATTAGGTCAATTAATGGAAATTAATTGTTCTTTCACACTGGCCGTGTGTAGGCTAAATTGTGGAAAGATAGAGTCAGACTGAAAAATCCAATGCCATAGCCGGGATTTGAACCACGGATCTTCTGACTCAGTTGGAGAATTTAATGTCATATCGGCACATTGACCATAGTAGCTCAATGGTTAGAGCGGCTGGACGGGGACCAGAAGATCTGTGGTTCAAATCCCGGCTATGGCATTGAATTTTTCAGTCTGATTCTACGTTTCCACAAGATAAATATTATTTGTTTCCCAAAAAGGAACATTTTCACTAATAAATGCTGAACACAATTTCTTGACGAATGAGTCATGTGAACCTATGGACATTGACCTGATATGGGGACATTGACCTGCTCACTAAATCCCCCCCAGGGGCCTACTTTGGTAAGGCCAGGTTTGGCGCACCCAGGGCCCCGAGCCAACAGTCTCCCTCGTGTGGGCTCCTCTTCGTGGTTGAGGGAGACGGTCAATAGGCCCACCCACGTGTAGGTCGTGCGTGGAGACCCGTGGAGAAGGTTTTTAGATTCTTGTCTAGTTTAGGATTTAGTGAACGAAATTTTTAGTAGGTTTTGATTGATGTTTTTTATGTACGTGTATTTTTAATAGGTTTTGTTACACTTGTATAGTTTTTAGAAAGTTTTGTATCTGGCTTTTGCCATGACTAGTTTTTTAAAGGGCTCTGCTGACCGCCGTAGTTGAGCGCCCTTATATCATCATCATGCTCACTAAATGATGTACTTACAAATTGTTGACATACAGCTATTTTCTGGCTGCATTTTGTTTATGCTTCACAGTATTCAGATGCTGTTCTACTCGGAACATTTTGTTAGAAGCAATATTTCATTCACATGATAAATAAAATAATTCTTGTCCGTCCTCATTAAAATTAGCATTCCCAAACTCCATAACATAAATACGTAACACAAATGAACATGACAATTTTATCAGTAGCATAACGAAACAGAATGTCTTTCACTTCTCACTCTTGCAACCAAACATATTCGGCAGATATGATCTTAGGTCACACCTCAGATGATATTACACTATGAAGAAGGGGAATGCAACACGGGCAAACAATTAACTCACACAGTCACTAGTCATCTTTTCAAGAATATAAAGAAAACGATAGAATAAAAAGAAGTATTATTTGAAGCAAAAGGTTAGAAACAGTGATGTATTTAACATTTGAAAGTAATGAGACAACAGATGCCGCCACAGACAACCAGCTCACTTCAAGAAACTACGGATCCAACCTGTCAGATAACTGCTGACGATGGGGACAAAACGTTCTCCGAAACATGTCCAAGTAAGGATAATTTAAGTGATGTTTGTTTTTGAATTACCGACTCATTACTTTCAAATAAAAGTAGTTCAGAAAGTGGAGTGCCATTGTTATTAAAATTATGCAAATGAGTTAATCTTGATATACTTTTCTCCACTTACAAGTTTTTTAATGAAGACTAGTTTCTGGAACTTCTTCCCTATCCTCAATTCTGTGGTTGACTCTTTTGCCTAATATTAGTATAAAGACAACTATTTCACATGTGAACTAACTAGAATTTTTATTTAAGCTAGAAATAAAAAAAATATGCCATTTCCTGTTAACTTTGAAAAAATATACATGCAAAATAAATTTTTGCCAAATATGCATTTATATGCATTTTAAAACTGCACTAGTGACCTTTCAAAGGTGAGTATGATGAAGAATAATGCTAATGCATACATTTAGACTACTCAAAAGCACTGCATTACAGTGCATACATCATGATGCAACATTATGTATATAAATTGTCTCAGCGCAAATAATATTTATTAGATATGGATTAACTTTGCACCCATCACACCACGTGGAATATATTATTACCAATTGGCTGCTGGCCTAGTAATGTTCAAGGACAAACAACATCCCATTTGAAGATCACAGTACTTACTTTGTTGTTTTCGACTCCTGTTTCACGTGGCAGTGATGTTGCATATTTAATGGCTGTGTACGGTACTTGAGACTATGTTCAGCTAAACTGTATCCTAAGGAAGGGCACACGTCTCTGCCCTTTAATAATTACAACCTAATTTGTAAACATTGTAATGATGCTCTTACTTACCTGCATATGTAGACTAAAACAAGATACGGCTGCTTACTGAAATGCTGTCAGCTGACAGTGGTAAACATTTGGTACGGACAAGTGAATAGAACATGATTTTGCAAGAAACCTACAATAATGTATATCTAGATATACTTTTATTTATTTTGTTTGTTAAAGACTTAATCACCCATGCTTAGGTTGTTTTAAGGTTTATTTGTATGAAAATATGCTGCACCCCACCTTCCGAGACCTCTGACCTATTTAGGTGCCACGCCCCAGGTTGACAGCCGTTGCACTACAGTAATTACTAGGGAACACATTTTTGGATGCTAAAAAAGTTATTTTTTTTATGAATTAAAAATCAAGAAAATATTTGTTAAAAAGTTCAAAATACTTGCTAAAACACACAATTCCTTTCTTGGAAGTGTTGAAAACAGTGTTGTTATAATATGTGTTTGGAGGAATTTAGGAACAGTGACGTCAAAATTAATCTCAGAAACTATTTGTAGTTGGTTTATTAATACTTGTCACTTACTTGTTTATATTTATGAGAGACTAGTTTCAAAGGCATTTGCCTCCATTTTCAATCTTTTTCCAACTGGCCAGGTGAATGCCTTTGAAACTAGTCTCTCATAAATATAAACAAGTAAGTGACGAGTATCAATAAACCAACTACAAATAGTTTCTGAGATTGTTATAATAAATTTAATCTTCTTTCATTTTACATAATAGAAAAGTTTGTAAACTGTTTTGATAACTCACCAGTGATGTATTATTGATATCACATGTTAATTGTTGGACATTGTTTGGAGTCATAGTGTACAACACATGCGTTCTCTAAATTGTCACCTGATGTCACTAGCATTTACACTCTCAATCTCAACTTGATGGCCTTCTACAACTTGGGCAACTTGTCTCATAATTTGAAACACTTATTTCTGTTTTCCTTTTCAAACACCACATTTTTAAGCCTTCAAGTGGTTAATTTTTGTTTCTACATTAACAATTTCTTTAACACTTTCTGTCACGAGATAAGTTATTGCTGCTAGTTTTTTAATGGAATTGCATATGAAACTCAAATAATCAGCAACATATGTCACATCATTTCTTAAACAACTTTCACTTATTTTTGAAGTTACTTAAATGAAGTATTAAAACTCAGCGCCCCTAACACTAGATGGCAGAGGGATTGGAGCACCGTAGTAGTGGGGGAAGAAGAATGTTCATTTAGTCACCAAACAGCAGAGGATGAGATCGAATGATCTTGAAAACGTTTCGATTATACAACATAAAAGTGAAGTTGAGTGTAAACATAGTGACTCATTAATCAAACTCAAAAATGAAGAATACTTCACTGTTAATAATGCTTCTGCTTTTAATATTTACAACTTTCACTTAGTTGTAAGTGAAAGCAGTTAGTTGAAGTGGACAGCAGTCCCAAAAAAAGGACTTGAATGGAAGAACAAAGAAGCAGAATCGCGGACTTCAGAGATCCAGATCTCCAACAGGTATAACGTGCTCTCCGCATTACCAAATGAAGAAAACCACCAAAGAAAATCACGAGAAGCCACAACGAACCCAATCAACACAAAAAAGGAAGAGCTTCCAATCTCAAGAAACGTTCTAGTGTTGAGTGATTCGATGTTAGCGCATGTAAAAGTGAACAGTGCAGACACAAAAGTGTATAGGGGCATAAAGGCCAATCAGTTAGCTAAAAAGATCGAAAATCATTGCAAATGCGAAAACTTTATTGAAAAGCCTGAAGTTGTGGTACTGCATGTGGGAACAAATGACTTAAAGATAGCTGGCAACCCAGACGTAGTGTTGGGAGAAGTTTATAGCGCTATTAAGTCTGCTAAGGATAAGTTTCAGAATGCTGTGATTGCTGTGAATAGTGTCCTAAGAAGACGGGATGTGAATTATAATTTTATCAAAGGGGTAAATGAAAACATCAGATGGGCATGTGAAGCTCTTAAAGCTGTTTATGTAGATGTGGACAAGTATATAGACCTCTCCTGTTTAGGTAAAGATGGTTTGCATCTAAATCGAAAGGGTTCCTGGATAACTGGTCAGGTTATAAATAATGTTATTAATATAATAACCAGACACCAATCTCAGGGAAACTTGGTACTGGATCAGTAGGTGTCCCCAAATTGGGAAATGTTGATAAAACCCTCACTGCGTGTGTACCAAAAATGTCTAATATAAATGAGTTCAATTACTGGTTAATGCATTTAAATTTACAAGGTTCACTCACAAAAATTGACGACCTAAACATACTAATTGATGAAATGGTGGACACGAAAATTGAAATAATTTGCCTTAACGAACACTGGCTGAGTAAAGATTCAATTTGGCTGCTAAATAAATTAAATGGATTTACTGTAGTAGATTTCTATACCAGGAGCCATTCTGATAGGGGTGGTTCCTGCATTCTAGTACGTGATCACCTAATTGAGCATGCAAAATTAAGACATGATCTTAAGACATTAAGTGCAGATAGCTGTTTTGAATTATCTGCCATTGAAATTATTAACTGGAACTTAATTGTGATCTGTATTTATAGGGTACCTTACTATCATACACTCAAAACATTCCTTAATAAATTTGAACACTTACTAACAAAATTACAGAATGACAAAAAGAAAAAACTAGTAATTACCATGGACTGTAATATTGATCTTTATAAAACTAAATTAAATCTAGGCAGTAACCTAAAAAACATTGTCTGTAAAGAGACAGAAAATGTCAATAAATTGAATAACGAGTTAATAGACATTGTTGATACCCATGGCCTAGCTTTTAGACATACTCTCCCCACGCGAGTCACCAAAGCGTCAACAACCTGCATTGATCACATACTAACAAATAAAATTTATGGCAACAACGAATGTACGGTTTTGGAAACGGGACTATCAGATCACAGAGCTGCCCTCATAAAACTACCAGCAATGTATAAAATTAAAAGAGAACCTAAAAGAATAGCTGTCAGACGCATATTTAGCTTAGGAAACATTTTGACTTTTAAAGAAAAAGCTGGAAACATATCCTGGGTCTGGAACAGCGCGGCATCAGTTGATTCAAACTATAACACTTTTCTTAGGGAGCTTCTAAACTGCTTTAATGAATCCTTTCCAAAAACCACTAGGCCACAAGTAGCTAAAAAAAACATATTACATTGGTGTACTAAGGGCATTAGGGTATCTAGCACATGCAAGAGGCTACTCCACAAAATATATAAGACCACCACAGATACAAATTTTATTCAGTATTACAAAACTTACTGCAAAATCTATAAACGTGTAATTAAGAAGGCTAAACAAATGGCAGTTGAAAAATTCATAAAAAATGCAGATAATAAAAGCAAAGCAACTTGGAAAATAATAAAGGCGGAATTAGGAATAAACAGTACAAACAATTTAGACAATTTAAGTAATATGAGTACTGACACAGCGGAATCATTAAATAATTATTTTGTAAATATTGGTAATCAAATTCGAGATACTCCCCCATCAATGCAAGATGCCATAACTGAATTGTATAATAATAATTGCCTAATGCTAACCCCCCAGTTTCAATTCTCAAATGTTACACCAGGAAAAATTATTGAAATTATCAGTAAACTCAAACCAAAATCCTCCTGTGGCTGGGATGAACTGTCACCATTTCTAATTAAGAAAATAAAACATGAAATTAGCGAACCAATGAGCCAAATAATTAATAATTCCCTAGCTACGGGTATTGTTCCAGAGAGAATGAAATACGCCCTAGTTAAACCCATACACAAAGGAGGGAAGGCCGAATTTAAAAATTTTCGACCTATCTCTATCCTTCCAACTTTCTCCACCATACTTGAAAAGATTGTGCATGCACAACTCATGTCTTATTTTGAACAATTCACCAAGTTAAGTAACTCACATCATGGATTCCGGGAAAAGCACTCAACAATATCAGCCCTAACTACCTTGGTAAATGATGCTTCTAAAATGATAGATAAGAAACAACAAACAGCAGTTCTGATATGTGATAATTCTAAAGCTTTTGATTGCGTCTGCCATGATATATTATTAAAAAAGTTAGAATTCTATGGCATAAGGGGCGTTGCTTTAAATTGGTTTCAAAATTATCTTAATTGTCGTAAACAGAAAACAGTCATTAATAATCTAAAGGGAACTGTTGAATCAAATTGGGAACAAATAAAAACAGGAGTCCCACAAGGAAGTGTCTTGGGACCCCTACTGTATATAATTTACACAAATGACTTACCTAACTCCATAAAGGGGAAAACAATTATGTATGCTGATGACACCTCCATTTTACTCAATGGGCACAACCTAGAGGAGTTAAAAACCAATTTAAGTGAAACTATAACTCGCTTACAGAAGTGGTTCACGAGTAATGGCCTCAAACTTAACACCTCCAAAACATCAGTTATGCAGTTCAGCACTCAAGGAAAGAATTCTGAGAGGTTTATCACAACTGATGCTATAAATCCTACAGAAAACTAAAAAATTTTGGGTATTTTTTTAAATCAACAATTAAAATGGGATGATCACATCCGTTATTTGTCCAAAAGATTAAACAGTGCATCCTTCAATATGAGCTGCATAACTAAATTAACAAACCTCGAAACAAGAAAAATAGTGTACTTCAGTTACTTCCACTCTTTGATGACATACGGAATAATACTATGGGGGAACTCTACGGGATGGGAAACGATCTTTAAAAGTCAAAAAAAGATAATTCGGATAATGACTCAATCAAGACCAAAAGTTTCATGCAGAAACCTGTTCAAAAACCTGAAGATATTAACCTTACCATCCCAATACCTGTATGAAATAAATAAATACATCCATTCAAATTTTGATACAATTTATAATTCACAAATGCAACATAATCATGGAACGAGAAATAAAAATAATCTAAAACCACCCATGCACAGATTAGCACTGTATGAAAAAAGCCCACAATATGCAGGAATAAAAATATATAATAAATTACCTGTAAGAATCCGTGAAATGAAAAACCTCAAATGCTTTAATAAAGCAATAAATAACCTACTAATGGACAAAGCCTACTACTCGATTATTGAATATATGGATGATAAAATTGAACTATAATGAAATTTTTTGTCATTTTGTAATTCTAATATTCTGACAATATTATTCCAAGGGCATGTCATAATTATAACAATATTTGTATATAGTTGTATTGATATTATTAGTAATTATATTATTTGTATTATTAGTATTTATATTATTAGTGTTATTGTTATTTTGTGTAATTATTATTATTTTAAATTTTCTACTGTTGACGAGTCACCTGTTTACTGAGTTTTTACTCACTATTTGTAAGCGTATGTGACAATAAAGCATCTTATCTTATCTTATCTTATCTTGATTTTGGACAATTTCCCGATTCAAAGCTATCAAAATGTTCCACATAGTACATCACTGCTGAAAGCCAAGTGTTCCAGTGAGTAATAACAATTGGTGCTGGTGCTAATGGAACAATGGGGTTTCTATTTTTAAAGAGATCAACTCTCTTAGAAGTTTTAACAAACATATTTCCATATGATACCGATTTGCTCATATTGGGATACAGTAAGCAAACAATTCTGTATGCTATAGGTAGCACATGCACAATGCAAGTCATATGTATTGTTTTGGATAGCTGACACTAAGTGCTTCTGCTGCTTTCTTCATTTTTGCACACAGTCCTGATTTTTCCTGGCCCTCTGAAGGTAGTGTATCCTTAAAGTAGATTCATCTGGAGCATTAAAGTTCATGTACTTCACAAGAAAAGCTTTACTCTCTGGATTGTTCACTTTATGTAGAGGAATAACTATCACACAATTCAATTTTAAAAAAATTAGAATATTGTTTCAGCTGTGTACCTGTTGTAGCTACAATAAACGCATAATGAAATCATATCTTGAAATGTTTAAGATGAGGTAGATACAAGGGCTGTCCAGAAAGTAACAGACATTTTGAAGTAAACAATTCACAAATTGAAAAGCTCAAAGTTTTACTATATACATTTGAAAGGTAGACTCTTAAGCTATTTCTGTACATAATCGCCATACAAATTGAGACATTTATCATACCATGGAACAAGTTTTTCAATTCCTTTCTTGGAAGTGTTGAAAACAGTGTTGTTATGATAAATTAACTTTAAAGAGAGTCGATTAAAGACACTATACCTTGTTTCACGTAAGCTTGCCCAGTATCTCTTAACGGTCACGTGACCTAATCGCCTCTCATTGGTTGCTGTTGTGGTAATGACTGTCGTGCGGTAAAAATTAGTTCGTTATTTAACATGGTGATATATCATTATATGTTGGAAGAGAATTGTCAAATTTATATTTCCGTAACTGTTTTAATTAAATATATTAAGCAACAGAGTTGATTTATCTGAAATGCATGTTAATTCTTAAACAAAGTAAAGAGGAGGTTCCTTTGCTCTCAAGCACATGGCACGATAGCATGTGATTTAGCGGTAGTGGTGACATTTGTTTATAAGACTTTTATCACTGACCTTGTTTTGAACTGGATTAGTCATGCATCGCCATTCGAAAGTGCGGGAGCTAAATTATTTTATTGATCGTTTATTGCGCATGTATTATATGTATAATGGCAGAGTCTACCGCCAGTTTTTCGCTTAAGTATCGCAAGGATAATTATTTACAAACAGGCGAAAAAAGAATTGTGTTGCATGTGTTTAATGCACTCACAGAGAAGAATCCGTCTTTGTCAGTGAGAGAAGTCGAACAGCTGGGCTCTGAAGCTACAGGTGTGAGTGTTAGATCCATAGGAACATTGCCACATGAAATTGAGGAAAAAGGAAAACTTACCACTCCAGGCAAACGCAGGAATAAACAAAAGTGCGTGCTCGGAGAAAATACGTGAAAAGTGTTGTGCGTCTTCATGTGTGTAGTTTTTCTTTAGAAACGAACTCCCTAACATAAGTAACATTTCGTCTGCTGTAAATGAGGATGCAGATTTACCAAATTTCAGCAGATTGCTTATACAGCTGGGATTTGTGAATATAAAAGAGGCAAGAAAAATGTGCTAAAAGACAGAGGTGATATTGCTGTGTGGCGAAGACGCTATTTGACAACCACACTGCACCGAGATACAAATCGCTAAATATACACGAAGAACACACGAAAAGTAAAGTATGGTGTGACACGACTTTTAAGACTGAAAGACAAGCATTTTTGAAAGGTATGTGTGCTGGTTTAAAAAATTCCAGTGGAAAAGGCCGAAGGCCTTTCATTATAAACTCTTTCAGTTTCATTGCTCAGCCATTCTGTTTCAATTTGCTCAGTTCATTATAAACTTGTATTTTTGCATGCCTTCATATCCTTATTTGTATGATTTTTGTATGATTTTATTTATCTTCCCGGCAATTATTACGAAATGTGACGGGAAGGCACCGCCTATGGCGTATGACGCGAAAGCATTAGCCAATTAGGGCGAGGGGGAGGGTTGTTGAACGCGGAGTGATACATTTCAGCCGGGCAAGGTTATATGAAACAGAGATTAGATGATAGAGGCTAAGCCTCAGAAACATGTTCCGGAAAAATTTAAAAGTGTTGTCTAGTGTCTTTAATCGACTCTCTTTAAAGTTAATAAAGTTTTTCAATACCGTTACTGTAGAGATCTGCCACCTGTGATTTCAACCGCACCATTTACACCAGCACGCAGTTCTGCATTAGTATCAAAGTGTTGTTTACTGAGCTACTTTTCATCGCTAGGTGCCAAATACCTCCCTCCAAAACCATCCAAGAGTGCCTGGGTACGACTGGTCGTGTGTGGACATGCATTGTCGTGAAAAAACACCTTGGTGCTAAGATTTCCCTGATGCTTATTTTGTATGGCACACCATAACCTTCTCAGTGTTTCACAATACCTCCCTCCAAAACCATCCAAGAGTGCCTGGGTACGACTGGTCGTGTGTGGACATGCATTGTCGTGAAAAAACACCTTGGTGCTAAGATTTCCCTGATGCTTATTTTGTATGGCACACCATAACTTTCTCAGTGTTTCACAATACCTCCCTCCAAAACCATCCAAGAGTGCCTGGGTACGACTGGTCGTGTGTGGACATGCATTGTCGTGAAAAAACACCTTGGTGCTAAGATTTCCCTGATGCTTATTTTGTATGGCACACCATAACCTTCTCAGTGTTTCACAATACCTCCCTCCAAAACCATCCAAGAGTGCCTGGGTACAACTGGTCGTGTGTGGACATGCATTGTCGTGAAAAAACACCTTGGTGCTAAGATTTCCCTGATGCTTATTTTGTATGGCACACCATAACCTTCTCAGTGTTTCACAATACCTCCCTCCAAAACCATCCAAGAGTGCCTGGGTACGATTGGTCGTGTGTGGACATGCATTGTCGTGAAAAAACACCTTGGTGCTAAGATTTCCCCTATGCTTATTTTGTATGGCACACCATAACTTTCTCAGTGTTTCACAATACCTCCCTCCAAAACCATCCAAGAGTGCCTGGGTACGATTGGTCGTGTGTGGACATGCATTGTCGTGAAAAAACACCTTGGTGCTAAGATTTCCCCGATGCTTATTTTGTATGGCACACCATAACTTTCTCAGTGTTTCACAATACCTCCCTCCAAAACCATCCAAGAGTGCCTGGGTACGACTGGTCGTGTGTGGACATGCATTGTCGTGAAAAAACACCTTGGTGCTAAGATTTCCCCGATGCTTATTTTGTATGGCACACCATAACTTTCTCAGTGTTTCACAATACCTCCCTCCAAAACCATCCAAGAGTGCCTGGGTACAATTGGTTGTGTGTGGACATGCATTGTCGTGAAAAAACACCTTGGTGCTAAGATTTCCCCGACGCTTATTTTGTATGGCACACCATAACTTTCTCAGTGTTTCACAATACCTCCCTCCAAAACCATCCAAGAGTGCCTGGGTACGATTGGTTGTGTGTGAACATGCATTGTCGTGAAAAAACACCTTGGTGCTAAGATTTCCCCGACGCTTATTTTGTATGGCACACCATAACTTTCTCAGTGTTTCACAATACCTCCCTCCAAAACCATCCAAGAGTGCCTGGGTACAACTGGTCGTGTGTGGACATGCATTGTCGTGAAAAAACACCTTGGTGCTAAGCTTTCCCTGATGCTTATTTTGTATGGCACACCATAACTTTCTCAGTGTTTCACAATACCTTTCTGCGTTAATTGTATTATGTTCCAGAAAATCAACGAGAAGCACTCCCTTGGAGTCCCAAAACACAGTAGCCGTGACCTTTCTTGCTGCCAGCATTTGTAAATACTTTTGAGGTTTCTTGGAAGAATGTGTGTGTGCCCCCATTCCATCGACTGCTTTTTTTTTTTTCCCCCCACAGTTGACATGCTCCAGCCAAGTTCCGTCCCCAATTATGATGATCCAGAACTGCATTACTATTTGTGCTCTATTCTTGGAGAATGGTCAGTGCTGTAGCCAGTCTGTTCTTATGGTCTTCCGTTAGGATTTTTGGAACCCACCAAGCACAAAATTTGTGGTAACCAAGCTTCTCCACCACAATTTGATGCACTAAACTCCGTGAAATTTGGGAAAAATGTTCTGACAGTTCTGGAACTGTAAAACAATGGTTTTCATGAATTTTGCATTAATTTGCATTGCCAGGTCACCAGTCACAAGGCTAGGCCTACCACTGAGGTCCTTGTGTCAACACCATTGTCTCCCTCGGCTTTCACTCATTATCCCCTACCGGTAAACATCACAAAGCTGATGATAAATTTCAATTGGCCTGTTGTTTTGAGTCAACAAAACCAAATCACAGACCACACTTCACAAGTGGTGGGACACATTTTGACGACTCAGAGAGCAAAGTAAGGAACACACAGTCCTCACGCTACAACAGCTGGATGCAGCACTGAATGTAGAAATGTTCTGATACCAAGATACCACCCATTGCCACAATAGGCCAAAAGATCTGTTACTTTCTGGATGGCCCTCATAGAAGATGTAAGAATAACAGTAGAGAAGCTCATGTGACTACCATATATAAATTTTAATTAAATATAACTATGATTGAGCTACACACAAACAGTAGTTAATACCAATTTGTTTCAGTGATAATGAACTATTATACAGTGTCTATTGGTTTAAATACAAAATATTGTAGCAAAATTCATGTATAGAAACAAGCAATTATTAGAGGAATACTGATTTAGAAAGTGATTTTCTTACTTCAAAAATAAAGTCATGGCAAATAAAAGACACAAAATGAAGAAATTATGCAATCTGTTAAAAACACTTGTAACTCCATTATATATATACTTAAAAAATAGAATTAATTGGCTGGTAGAAAACTATATCATATACTTATAAAGGTTCAGTCCACAGATGAACACTGGGTCTTGGCAGATGAACACTGCAATGTAATAGTAAATATAAATAGTAAATTACACTAATTAATTCTTCGTTTTGAGAACATTTGTCATCCTCTTCTTATTTCTAATGTCCATGTTTGACGAGTGCTTCTTCTTTATAATCTGCTCTCTATTTTCCTTGTTATTCTGAAATCAAGTAAAGAGAATATTAACTACCAAATAACACCGAACATGGAACACCCATAATACCCTGGAAACAATATGATATATATGGATGTATAAACTACTCAAAAAACTCACAAAACTAGGAATTGAAAACATGTTAAACTTGATTATCAATTTCCTTTCTCAGCGTTTCTGTACAACAAAATTCGGCTCTTATTTCTCATATGCGATGCAGCAATTTTTGTCTAATTCCTTCAAACTTTTTGAAGTTTTTATATACAACCATGATTTTTAATATAATTTCTTTACTTTTTAGTGTAATTTTGTGTTGGAAGGCATTCTTTTAACGTTATTAATTGTTTGGTTATTTATTTACTGCATAATGTAGCCATCATGAAAAATTCAGTGCAGCCAAACTATGCTTGTATCTCCACTGAATGCAATGCTGCCAACAGTCGTACTTGTCCCGAAATTACACTATCGATCAGACTAACACAAAATAGTACCTAAATTGCACCACATAGCTAACTAAACACTAACATGGTTTGAGCAGGCTAAGAAATCGCCCGGTCAAATTTTGTTACTCGTGCACTGCTTTGCACATAAACAATCCTACGACACGACAATAATGGAGTGCTCCGTAGGAAATACATGTATGAGTTCACGGACTGTATTGGACTGGTTCGGCTACTGCCGCAAAGTGTGCATGATGTCAAATGACACCAAGTATACTGCAACGGGGTCATGTCATTCAAATCGACGAATGCAAAATAGGACAATGCAAGTTTCATCATGAGTGCGTCATAGCGGGCAACTGGATCTTGGGAATGATCGATGTGGAAACGAATGAGGTGTGGATGACAATATGCCCCAACAACAGGAGGGATGCAAATACGCTCTATAGTCTAATTACAGCACCGACGATGAAGTCCTATTTTGCACTCATTGATTTGAGCGATGTAACGGGACTGCCAGTTTTCCCCCTTGCAGTATACTTGGTGTCATTTGACACACTTTGTGGCAGTAACCAGTCAAATACAGTTTGCGATCTCATACATGTATTTCATACGGAGCACTCCATTATCGTCGTGTCTTAGGATTGTTTATGTACAAAGCAGTGCATGAGTAACAAAATTTGACAAGGCAATAACTTAACTTGCTCAAACCATGTTCCTTTGCACACGGATTGCGTCACCCTTGGATGGGGCATTTTTGCAGAGGTTGGCTACAAGTTTTACATATTTTTTTCATATGGAAAGATAGAGTTAGACTAAAAAATTCAATGCCACAGCCGGGATTTGAACCATGGATCTTTTGGTTGCTGTCCAGCCGCTCTAACCCTTGAGCTACTATGGCCAATATGCCGACATGACATCAAATTCTCCAAGTGACTTCTGTTTTTCCTGGTAAACCACTTAGGAGTTCTCATAAACACATGAGACAACTACCTTAATGGCGACTTACAATGCTGTAAGTACTTTAAGTCCCGGGAATGACAAATTCTCCAACTGACTCCTGTTTTTCCCGGTAAATCACTTAGGAGTTCTCATAAACACATGAGACAACTACCTTAATGGCGACTTACTATGCTGTAAGTACTTTAAGGTCCATGTATGACATTAAATTCTCCAACTGACTTGTGTTTTTCCCGGTAAATCAGTTAGGAGTTCTCATAAACACATGACACAACTACCTTAATGGCGACTTACTATGCTGTAAGTACTTTAAGGCCCGGGTATGACATTAAATTCTCCAACTGACTCGTGTTTTTCCCGATAAACCACTAGGAGTTCTCATAAACACATGAGACAACTACCTTAATGACGACTTACTATGCTGTAAGTACTTTAAGGCCCGGGTATGACATTAAATTCCCCAACTGACTCGTGTTTTTCCCGGTAAACCACTTAGGAGATCTCATAAACACATGAGACAACTACCTTAATGACGACTTACTATGCTGTAAGTACTTTAAGACCCGGGCATGACATTAAATTCTCCAACTGACTTGTGTTTTTCCCGGTAAATCACTAGGAGTTCTCATAAACACATGAGACAACTACCTTAATGACGACTTACTATGCTGTAAGTACTTTAAGGCCCGGGTATGACATTAAATTCTCCAACTGACTCGTGTTTTTCCCGTAAACCACTAGGAGTTCTCATAAACACATGATACTACTACCTTAATGGCGACTTACTATGCTGTAAGTACTTTAAGACCCGGGTATCACATTAAATTCTCCAACTGACTCGTGTTTTTCCCGGTAAACCACTAGGAGTTCTCATAAACACATGACACAACTACCTTAATGACGACTTACTATGCTGTAAGTACTTTAAGGCCCGGGTATGACATTAAATTCTCCAACTGACTCGTGTTTTTCCCGGTAAACCACTAGGAGTTCTCATAAACACATGACACAACTACCTTAATGACGACTTACTATGCTGTAAGTACTTTAAGGCCCGGGTAAGACATTAAATTCTCCAACTGACTCGTGTTTTTCCCGATAAACCACTAGGAGTTCTCATAAACACATGAGACAACTACCTTAATGACGACTTACTATGCTGTAAGTACTTTAAGGCCCGGGTATGACATTAAATTCTCCAACTGACTCGTGTTTTTCCCGATAAACCACTAGGAGTTCTCATAAACACATGAGACAACTACCTTAATGACGACTTACTATGCTGTAAGTACTTTAAGGTCCGGGTATGACATTAAATTCTCCAACTGACTCGTGCTTTCCCGGTAAACCATTAGGAGTTCTCATAGACACATGAGACAACTACCTTAATGACGACTTACTATGCTGTAAGTACTTTAAGGCCCGGGTATGACATTAAATTCTCCAACTGACTCGTGTTTTTCCCGTAAACCACTAGGAGTTCTCATAAACACATGATACAACTACCTTAATGGCGACTTACTATGCTGTAAGTACTTTAAGACCCGGGCATCACATTAAATTCTCCAACTGACTCGTGTTTTTCCCGGTAAACCACTAGGAGTTCTCATAAACACATGACACAACTACCTTAATGACGACTTACTATGCTGTAAGTACTTTAAGGCCCGGGTATGACATTAAATTCTCCAACTGACTCGTGTTTTTCCCGGTAAACCACTAGGAGTTCTCATAAACACATGAGACAACTACCTTAATGACGACTTACTATGCTGTAAGTACTTTAAGGCCCGGGTATGACATTAAATTCTCCAACTGACTCGTGCTTTCCCGGTAAACCACTAGGAGTTCTCATAGACACATGAGACAACTACCTTAATGACGACTTACTATGCTGTAAGTACTTTAAGGGCCGGGTATGACAAATTCTCCAACTGACTCGTGTTTTTCCCGATAAACCACTAGGAGTTCTCATAAACACATGAGACAACTACCTTAATGACGACTTACTATGCTGTAAGTACTTTAAGGCCCGGGTATGACATTAAATTCTCCAAGTGACTCGTGTTTTTCCCGGTAAACCACTAGGAGTTCTCATAGACACATGAGACAACTACCTTAATGACGACTTACTATGCTGTAAGTACTTTAAGGCCCGGGTATGACAAATTCTCCAACTGACTCGTGTTTTTCCCGATAAACCACTAGGAGTTCTCATAAACACATGAGACAACTACCTTAATGACGACTTACTATGCTGTAAGTACTTTAAGGTCCGGGTATGACATTAAATTCTCCAACTGACTCGTGTTTTTCCCAGTAAACCACTAGGAGTTCTCATAGACACATGAGACAACTACCTTAATGACGACTTACTATGCTGTAAGTACTTTAAGGTCCGGGTATGACATTAAATTCTCCAACTGACTCGTGTTTTTCCCGATAAACCACTAGGAGTTCTCATAAACACATGAGACAACTACCTTAATGACGACTTACTATGCTGTAAGTACTTTAAGGCCCGGGTATGACAAATTCTTCAACTGACTCGTGTTTTTCCCGATAAACCACTAGGAGTTCTCATAAACACATGAGACAACTACCTTAATGACGACTTACTATGCTGTAAGTACTTTAAGGTCCGGGTATGACATTAAATTCTCCAACTGACTCGTGCTTTCGCGGTAAACCACTAGGAGTTCTCATAGACACATGAGACAACTACCTTAATGACGACTTACTATGCTGTAAGTACTTTAAGGTCCGGGTACGACATTAAATTCTCCAACTGACTCGTGTTTTTCCCGATAAACCACTAGGAGTTCTCATAAACACATGAGACAACTACCTTAATGACGACTTACTATGCTGTAAGTACTTTAAGGTCCGGGTATGACATTAAATTCTCCAACTGACTCGTGTTTTTCCCGGTAAACCACTAGGAGTTCTCATAGACACATGAGACAACTACCTTAATGACGACTTACTATGCTGTAAGTACTTTAAGGCCCGGGTATGACAAATTCTCCAACTGACTCGTGTTTTTCCCGATAAACCACTAGGAGTTCTCATAAACACATGACACAACTACCTTAATGACGACTTACTATGCTGTAAGTACTTTAAGGCCCGGGTATGACATTAAATTCTCCAACTGACTCGTGCTTTCCCCGGTAAATCACTAGGAGTTCTCATAAACACATGAGACAACTACCTTAATCTTTCCATCTTTAGCCTACACACGGCCAATGTGAAAGAACAATTAATTTACATATCTTTCTCATGTTGGCTATAACACGAGAACTGGCTGGTCGTCTGTTTGCGCATGAGTATACGTGCACCTTTGGAGTTAGAAAATTTTCTCGTGTCGCACCAAAGAAAGTTTCTCCCAAAATTCTGACAAAGTAAAATGGACCTCCATAAGGTGCAGTACAGATGTTTAACGTCTACATCAATGAACTTCCCTTAGCTGTACCAAGCACAGAATTGAAGACAGCTCTTTTTGCAGTGAACATGTGGACATCTTCCGCACTGGTAGTTAAATCCAAAGTATCAATAGAAAAGGCTCTGATCGTATTAGAAAAGTGGGCTGACAACAATTTGATGAAAAAAAAAAAAATAATAATAAAACATTCCAAACTACATAAAATATACTTATTTGGAACAACTGCACTTATCTTTTAAGAAAACTGACGAAAATGTCTTAAAAGATAAATGAAGCTTATTACAAATAATTATATTTTATGTAGTATTTGTTGCTTCACTGTTGCTAGCTTCTATTTTTTTACGTGACATTCCAAATATTTACTCAAATACACAAAATCCCTAAACTAAATCTATAGTTCGAGACAACAAACGTAAAACAAATGCACAAAATAAAATATTTAGGTACAAGTTTCATTTGGAAATTATCTTGGAGAAATCACATTGAAGCAGTAGTATCCAAAACAATGAACAAATTTTCAATCTTAAAGAGATTAGCTGGAGTTAATTGGAGTAGTAATCGGCAGACTCTGAACACTGCATACAAAACATTCATCAAGCCAATACTTCTCTAGAGGTAATAATTATAGCAAATAATTCTAACCGAATTGTCTAGAAGTATGTCAAAATCAGATCCTGCAAACTCAACTCCAATTCCGGCAATGCAAGCCTTAACCAAGCATCCTATGATATATCTAACTTAAGAGGAGCAGGCACTAATACATCATGTGGTCAACAACAAAATGGGAACAAAGATTGTTACAACCAACTATGTTGAAAACAGTAACAAGTTTCTTGTCCAGTCACAGAACTAATAAATCTAAAGATAATATTTTAATCAGAGAAATCCTTCTATTGAGACAACACGACACTGGAGCGGGTTTTCTCCGGGCCCTCCAGCATTCCACCAATTGCTTCATCATCTTTTCAGTTTTCTCACTCTCATACCAGGCATCGGGCTGATCAACCAACCTGGATTCTCTCTCTCTCTCACTGATCCAGAGATTATGTTCCTCAACCCACGTAAGAGTTAAGAGGAACAAGAATACCCTCACATCATGGAGTGGTATAAAAGTGCAGTTAAAGAAGAAAAACCTCTAACTTTTGAACCATTTAATATTCAGCTAGATTTAATACTTCCAAAACTGTACTAAAATCTCTAGTATTAGAAGCTGTGAACAATAGATACCCACCAAACGAATAGCTACATATTTACACAGATGGAAGTCACGATCAGCAATTACATGCACTTTATTTTTATTTTACAAACCAGCAGGATATCATACAGTAAGTTTTGATGCAGAAGTAGTGACTTTTCATATTTCACTTCAACATTTTCTATATAGAATAGATAAACTGTCATACTCTGATTCTAAACCAGCACTATATGCAATAAATTCATATTAAATGTCAATCTAAATTCAAGAATGTCAAAAATGATTCAAACTACAGAAACTACAGAAAGGAATTCAATTACAATGGATACCTGCACATTATGCAATTACTGGAAATGTAACTGCTGATTTTCTTGCCAAAAAAAATTCAAATTTAGAATACAAATAAAAAGTTACCTTAGACATCTATAAGAAGACTAAGTAAACACAAATATAAAATCAAGCAAACTCAAACACTATGTAACAAAGCAAAAGATAAATAGTGGAACTTTCTAATTAAAAAACCAACAATTATTCCAGAAATCCTTTGAAAAACTGCTGTAGCAAAATTTAGATTACTTACTCAACATAACTATTTGGCTAAACACACAAAATAGGAAATTATATAAATCCAAGTTATCCTCATGCAACAAAAAACAAGAAATAACCTAAGATCTATAAACCTCTGAAGTTCTACTTGTTGGATCAACTACAGAGAAATATTGGAGAGCAAGAGTGCTAACAGCTTCATTGCCAAAGCCAAGCATTTGATAACACTTTAATATGGAATTTTCTCTACAACTCACACATATTTTATCCATATTTTATATCTTAAATTATTTTTAAAAATGCTGTCACTCTAATATAAATTTTGTGACATTTCAGAAAATATCTTATCTGGTCTACATACTTTGGAGTAGACAGAGAAATTTTAGTCCATCCTTTAGAAATTTAGCACTACAAGTTGGTGGAGTAGCTATATGTCCAGAGTGTCCAGCCATCACACGTACAAACCTGGCTGCATAAAAGCCAGTGAGTTGTACGGGACCAAGCTCTGTGTGGTTGCGGAATGTGGGGAAGTCAGTTAAGGGGGATAAGGCAATGCTTGCATAAACAGAAATTATCACGTGTGATTGTTAGTGTTCCCTACATGAGCAAAGCAGACAGAGCTTCCCCAATCCTCTTAGAGTAGCACACCAACATCACACCTCATACAACTCCCATTGAGCTGGATGGGACGCACTTCAAAGCTAAGCTACTTTAAATGCAGGGACTTTATGGAAGTATGGCTACTCTGGTAACTTCTACGAGGCACTGTTTAATTTTGAGCCTAATAATTAAAACAAAGTAATTTCTGATTGAAAACTTCTTTGTGTTTTTCAAAATACTCTCTTTATGATCAATACACTTTTGCATCCATTTGAACCATTTGTCAAAGCATTTATTTCAGTCTTCTTGAGACACCTCCAAAACATGACTTTTGAAGGCATCAACGAAAATTGTTGTCCATGCAGTTTATTCTTGATGTTTGGGAACAAAAAGAAGTCAGGACTGTATGGCAGATGACCCATCAAGCCTTCAAATACTCTGTTGTGTGACAAGATCTGTGTGCTTGATGAACAACGATCCTACAGTTCTTGTTGGTTCTCCTTACTTCATCGAAGACTTCCAGCAAACAAATGGTTGTATACCATTCGGCAATGACTGTTTTACATTCCTCTACAGTCACCGTTGCACGTGGCCAGTTTTGATGAAAAACCAGGCGACCATTTGCTTTGAAATGCTTTGAGTGCAAATAACTTTTGTTGGATTTGCTTCATCTTGAAACACCCATACAGTCGACTGCTACTCACATTGCAGCTCATATGCACAGATACATGATTTGTCACCTTTTACAATCTTATACACGTCTTTTGAGGTACTGCCAATGTATTTATTGAGCATTTTTGTATACCAATTGACATGAGCATCTTTTTGGGATTGTGTCAAATTATGTGGGATCCAACAAGAGCAATCCTTTTTCATGGTTAAATAATCATACAATATTTTATATATGCTGGTGGAACTAATTGCCTCAATCTCACAATGTCGCACGACGATCTTGCATTATTAGTTTTTGCACAGCATCAATGTTTTCTAGACAACTGATTTTGGATGAACTTTATGAACATCATTGAGCGAACAGTGGCCATGACTGAATTCATTATACCAGTGTTTCACAGCGGAAAAGGATGGAGCTTCGTCGCCAAATGTGGAAATCATTGCACAAACATTTTCACGAGTTAATTCCATGTTTTTGTTGAGACACAATTTTCAAGTTCATGTAAACAAAACAAATAATGCTCTATTGACAAATTGACTGAAGTAGATTGTAATCAACAATGTCAAACTTTCCACTGGAAATGTCAGATGGCATCCACAACATTCAGGGTTACCAAGGCTCAAAATATTGTCACCCTGGCGGTAGACTCGCGAAGCCAATGAACAAATGATGGCCGGTGGAGATTCGGGAAACTTTGGGGCCGATCATTACCGGAAGAGACAGTTGACTGTAGTGTTTGAAAAATAAACAGTTTTGAGGTGATCTAGCAATTTTGTAATGTTAAACGGTGTATTGCTAGGAAAATAAAGTGTAGTTTTTGTTTTGTAACCTTGTTTTGTTATTTCACGAACCCAAAAAGTCACAATATAAATAGTACCCCTCATATTTACTCCATCTATGTGGCTTCTTTACTTATATATGCACATTTCTTTTATACATTTCTTTAAACAGCTTTTCCTTGAACAACATTCTCTGGTATAAATGATTTTTTTTTTACAAACTATAAAATAGTTAAATTTATCCTTGGAAGCAGTAGACAAATCTTGTGAAAAATAGAAATTAAAAGCAAACCAACCAAGACACAGAAAGGGGGAAAGTTAAAAAAAACCATGAGAAATGGGTAAGAGACTGTAGAGTGTTCAAGAGTGCATTTATTTATTGCTTTAATAATATAACTTCTGTATTTATTTCATAGTTAAATAACAAAAAATGATCTGCCATGGCTGATTTATCAATGTTTATACCTAATTTTTCTAAACATGTTCCTTCATTCTGATTTCTAAATTACGTTTGTGCCTTCCAATGTAAACCTGGTTGCAATGTGAACAATTAAACTGATAAATGCCCAATTATTTTTGGTCATTTAACCATGAAATAAATCCAGAAGCTAAGTTATTAAAGCAATTAAATGGTCCGATAGATATAATGCTAAGGGAAAAAATATTTATTTTAAAAAATAGTAATTGTGTAATAAATTTTGAAAAACTGCCAATTGAATCTGTCTTTAAGTTTGTTTTATTTTTCAGAGCTTGGTAGTAAAATTATCCATCACCTAGCAATTATAAAAATAACTAGAATAAACAGACTGATGATGCAAATAAGGATTTGCGAAACTAGTCTCTTGAATTCTGTGGAATTTTCTTAAAAAGATAAGTGTAGTTTGTGACAAATAATTATATTTTAACAAAGCCAAAGATAAAAAAATGGAACATTTTAATTAAAAATGCAGAAATTATTCTAGAAATCCCACGTAAAGCTGCAGAAGCAAATTTTAGATTACTTACGGAACATGATTATTTGGCCAAACACTTACACAGAATAGGAATTTATACAAGTCCAAATTGTCCTCTGTGCAACAAAGAAGAGGACATGATTGAAGAACATCTTTTAACCTGTAAAGCCCTACCTGTCAGACCCACTACACAGAAATATTGGAGAGCAAGAGAGCTAATGGCTTCATTGCCAAAGCCTAGCATTTGACAACAAAGAAGAAGAAATGATTGAAGAACATCTTTTAACCTGTAAAGCCCTACCTGCCAGAACCACTACACAGAAATATTGGAGAGCAAGAGAGCTAATGGCTTCATTGCCAAAGCCTAGCATTTGACAACAAAGAAGAGGAAATGACTGAAGAACATCTTCTAACCTGTGAAGTCCTACCTGCCAGAACCACTACACAGAAATATTGGAGAGCAAGAGAGCTAATGGCTTCATTGCCAAAGCCTAGCATTTGACAACAAAGAAGAGGAAATGACTGAAGAACATCTTCTAACCTGTGAAGTCCTACCTGCTGGACCCACTACACAGAAATATTGGAGAGCAAGAGAGCTAATGGCTTCATTGCCAAAGCCTAGCATTTGACAACAAAGAAGAGGAAATGACTGAAGAACATCTTCTAACCTGTGAAGTCCTACCTGCCAGAACCACTACACAGAAATATTGGAGAGCAAGAGAGCTAATGGCTTCATTGCCAAAGCCTAGCATTTGACAACAAAGAAGAGGAAATGACTGAAGAACATCTTCTAACCTGTGAAGTCCTACCTGCTGGACCCACTACACAGAAATATTGGAGAGCAAGAGAGCTAATGGCTTCATTGCCAAAGCCTAGCATTTGACAACAAAGAAGAGGAAATGACTGAAGAACATCTTCTAACCTGTGAAGCCCTACCTGCCAGACCCACTACACAGAAATATTGGAGAACAAGAGAGCTAATGGCCTCACTGCCAAAGCATAGCATTTGACAACAAAGAGGAAATGACTGAAGAACATCTAACCTGTGAAGTCCTACCTGCCGGAACCACTACACAGAAATATGGAGAGCAAGAGAGCTAATGGCTTCATTGCCAAAGCCTAGCATTTGAAAACAACAACATTATATTTTATTGTAATTTCTAGACATGTTTCCAGAAAGGTCCAGTTTTAGATGCAAGGCCGAGAGGCAGTCAAGAGTCTATGTGAAGTAGTGTAGTGCATTGTGATCTGAGTGTGGCACATTCCAAGCTCTGCGGTAAGGAGTTAGCAGAGGAGAGGAAGCAATTCATGGTCAGTAAGTGGGGCTTTGGGTGAGAGATCGCTAAGCTATGGAACCAGCAGTGAAGAAATTTACTTGTGAATATCAAAATTGTGTTCACAATTGGTGTGTAGCTCTGTATGGATCTGTATGTAGGTTACAAAGATTATAGCAGCGCAAAGGGTGAGGGCCACAGTGTGTTGGATTTGTGAAAAAGGAAAGCACTGAGCTAACGATCTTGATGAAAATAAAGAAGTTTAAAGCTGAAAAGTTTTCTGTCCTTTGTCACATTATATACCTAATTTGAGGAATGTGATTTTAAAAGTGTCATGAGAAAATATATTGTGTGATTGTACTGAGTGGTCATTGTACCTGAAACATCCTTGCAGTGTGCACCACCCATGAAGGGCATTACTCTTTCAATAGGCTCACTTTCAGTGGGTTTCTTTAGGCTTTCTTTGAATTTTGTGCAGTGTATAGCAAGTTGTAGTACAGGCACAAAATAGCAAAGCCTAAATGTTTCTCTGTATGAAAGAAATTACAAATTCTGCACAAGTATGAGCAAATTTTTCCCCTAAACCTAAAGGATTTTCTGAATCTAGGAATTCTAGTCTATGAGCTGGACACTGTCATTTTTGCTTCAATGGTTGGCTTGACAGACTGATTATGTTGCATTTCCTAAATTGCTTTTAATACCTAAAATGTCATGTCCTGTGTATAATGGTGTACGTTTAGGTCACAATTCCCTGGGGTTTTACTGTATGTGTCCCTTTCTGATCCTGTTTTCTTACCTTTATATCACTTGCATCACTAAAACTTGATATATTGATAGTAGACTCTTGCATCATGGAACAAGGTATGTTGCCATCGGATGCAGATCTTGTTCTCAGGTGATCAGGAGGCATGTTCTCGTCCTCGTCTGAGGTGTGCATACTGGCTAATGACTCCTGAAACATCAGCCACACACAAAACTTATTATTCTACCTGGTCTATGTTAATCAAAATAAAAATCTGTCCTTTTGGCGCAGAGGCAAAAGGTGAATACAAGTGAGTCAAATCTTTTAAGAGTTGGTCCATATGTGATGATGCTGACATTCCACTACTTTTGCATGGTAAACAGATCACTAGAAGAAAAGCATTTGCATCATGTACGTTTGTACTGATGTGGATTTTGATGTTTGTGACTTTCCTCACATAACTACAGTTGGTGAGCAGTTGACTATTTTGTTCCCAATCTACTCAACTGATTTGTGGTTTTGGACCAATGGTTTACAGTATGATTTACTACCATTTAAATACTGTTGATAATTCTTTAATTTACTTACACTTCACATTTATATAATAAACTTCATCATCTTAAGCACATTAGTATTCCTCTCCTGATATCCATTTTTTCCCTGACTATAAGAAGTTGCCACTTATTACCAAAGCAACGTAACTTTTTATGATTGTCCTACTAACTACCTTTAGTAGCTCTTACACATTTTGTTTTCTTATAATTTTATAAATAACATAAAACTTCCAGAATGCTAACAAATCAACACCACTAACATATAAATCTTGTATAAATATCAATGAACAATTTCTGATAGATCAAATTTAGAATAACTATCTCAAATCCCTCTCATCAGAATACATGTAATTTATATTGATTAACATAGCTTCACAATTTCTGTAAAAACATATAGCAGTGTATCTGCATCCCAGTTCGGCTTCCAAAAAAAGGAATCGACCATAAATGCAATTAGTAAAGGAAATGACATAATTACAAGGGCAATAGACAAGAAGGAGTCTTGATCTGTCGAAGGCGTTCACCTGTGTAAATATTGGGAAGTTATTAGGTATATTAGAAAATTATGGGGTTAGAGGCATACCACTAAAATGGATAGAATCATATTTAACAGATAGAGAGCAATGTGTAGAGATTGTACATAACGCATGGAGTACCACAGGGCTCAAGGCTGGGATCATATTTGTTCATTTTGTACATAAATTCTTTATTTGAACAGATATTCAAGGAAGGAGGAATTGCTATTGGATATGTGGACGATACAACAATTGTTGTAACTGCTGATACGGTAACTAACTCACAGATCAAAGCTAATGCAATATTAGAAATTATACACACTCAGTTTGCAAAATTGGGGATGATGCTAAACGTGAATAAAACGAAATGGATGCATATTAGCTTAAATAATAAAACATAATCCAAAATTATTCTGTCATACAGAACATGATAATAGTTTACAATGGGACAAGCATATTGTAAAGATCATGAAGAAAATAAATAGTGGTATATAGATATTAAAAAAAGTGACACAGATAGTGTAATACAAGTATATTATGCTTTTATAGAATCACATTTAAACTACGGGATCATTCTTTGGGGGTCTGCAACAATGAAATATATAATAAAAATATTAAGACTACAAAAAAGAGCGATAAGGATCATAACAAGTATACAGAGTAAAACTTCTTGTAGAAATGCTTTTAAAAAATTAAATTTACTAACAGTACCCTGCTTGTACATATATGAATGTGATACACATAGATGATAAAAACTTGAATGTACATAACTATAACACCAGAGCTAGGCATAGTTACTTCAGAAGCAGACTGAAAGGTTCTCTTGGTAAGAAATGCACAGAGAGTAATGCAAAGGATTTATATAATTCCCTACCTGATGCAAATAAAGAAATAAAGGATGAAGCAAAAATCAAAGTAGAAATTAAGTCCTATCTTATAAAAAATGCCTTTTACTCAACAGAAGAGTACAAAACAGGCATCATTTTATAAGGTTAGGTGTTACCTCTCCGGGAGGTGTGGGTTCTGAACCAAAATGTATTAAATTGCTTAAGTCTTATACATGCTAATTGTATATCTACTGGACAAAATTTTAAAATTTGTAAGTGTAAAATGTACTATGTTATCTTTTCTCTTGACAAACCTTGTAAAATGTTATTACAAAGGTGAATAAATGTGAATCTGGTTTATGATTACTTTCCTAAATTCTGATTACTGTTTCTGGAATAAAGCATTAATTCAACTTTAAGTATAACAATTCTTATATATATATTTTAATTTGTCAGCAGTGACAAATTATGTGTATGAGTAGTCATTGAAATGGTTTTCAAAGTATAAACTTGAAAGAAGCGTAGGGACAGTGAAGCACAAATTAGTACAAAATTGAATCGAGAATATATTGACACATTGCTTCACTCACACTGTTTATTCACAGGACATGTTTCAAGAGCTGATCAGAACACAGTGCTTAGAAACTCTAGATCATATTCAAAATGCAAATTCAAAAAGATATTCATATAAAAAATTAATCAAAAATTTAAATGAAAAACCGGTAGTCTACACAAAAGCAGACAAGGGTAACAAAATAGTAATATTGGACGAAGAAGACTATCGCAAAAAAATGGACAACCTTTTAAACGGAAAAGAATTTGTTAAACTAGAAAACAATCCATTAAAGAAAGCATGCAAATATGTGGAATTAGCAATTAAAAACAGTAAAATCATGACTAAAAGAGATAAATTGAACAATAAAATAGACAGTCCAAAAACACCATACATATATGGTTTACCCAAAATACATAAACCTGAAATTACCCTCAGACCAATAATTAATAACATTGATGCACCCACTTACCAACTATCAAAATGGCTGGTTCAAATCTTCAGATCCTTCACAAAATTTGAAAATTTAAGTATCAAAAACTCGTTTGAATTGTTAAATCTCCTGAAGGACACAAAGATCAACTCTACAGATGCTTTAGTTTCCTTTGACGTCATTTCTTTATATCCAAGTATACCTACCAATGAGCTTATTCCACTTCTCAAAAAATGTCTGGAATTAATACAAATAACACCTGAAGAAATAGAAGAACTTTCACAACTTACAGAAATTTGTATCAATCAAAATTTTTTCAGCTTTAATGGACAGATCTATAAACAAAAAACGGGCCTAGCTATGGGCAACCCATTGTCTCCCTTCTTGGCAGATTTATTCATGAGTGCTTTTGAAACACACATCACAAAAGCTTTTCCAAATTATTTCAAAGTGTGGTATCGCTATGTTGACAACATTTTTGCAATAGTACCTAAAAAACTCATACAAGATGGTCTTAAACTTTTGAATATACAAAATCCAGCTATAAAATTTACATTGGAAACAGAAGAGGATGGTGTGCTCCCCTTTTTGGACATCAAGATCAAAAAAATGAACAACAAACTCACTTTTGGTATCTACAGGAAACCGACACACACAGATAATTACATTAAGAACAACAGTTTCAACCCAAAACAACACCAACATGCCATTTTCAACAGTTTAATCTTTCGGATGATCAACTTTCCACTAAACAGAGAAGATTATCAAGAAGAATGCCTACACATAAAAAAAGTAGCTATATCCAACGGTTTCAACCCAAATTTAATAGACAAAACTGTTAACAGACTCAACAAAGCTAAGAAAATAAAAGAAACCACCACTCTAGAACCTACAGGAGAAAAAGAGAAAAAATTCACCTTCCACCCATCAGCCTATAACAAATTCCAAAAAATCTTCTCAAAACACAACATAACTCTTGCACCTCAAAACAGGTTTAATATCAGAAATTTGTTAAAAGGCCCTCCCAAAAATTCAATCACTACCAAAGAAAAACCAGGAATCTATGAGATCAAATGTGAAACTTGCCCTAAAATTTATATAGGAAAAACAAAAAGAAATATTAACATCAGAACTAAAGAACATATGAGAAACATTAAAAATGGTGAAACAGAAAAATCAGCAGTGGCTTTTCATTTTTTGAATACTAGACATGACATCAATTTGGAAACATCTCTAATAAAATACGTTAATCACCCCATAGACCTTTCCGTATGGAAAAAATCTTCATTAACAAAAATCGTCATAGAGTCATGAATTTTGAAACTCCACCACCGGACATCTTTGACAAGTACATCACGCCATCTATTGACAATACGAAGAAAGAAGAAACCACTACAACTTGCACTAGTCGAGTATCAGCTGAGGATAGGAGCAAGAGCTCTTGAAACATGTCCTGTGAATAAACAGTGTGAGTGAAGCAATGTGTCAATATATTCTCGATTCAATTTTGTACCATTGAAATGGTTTTAATGATTTATGGTGTTTTCCTAAAATTTTCCCATCTTCCATTTGCAACTCATAGGTATGATCTGAAATATCAAAACTTTTCACACGTATTTCAGCTTCAATTTCTGGATTCCAATGAGTCTTAGTTACTTTGATTTTCTTTATCCTCTTTTCAGTTTCTTGTGTAATTCTTTTAACAGCTTTGGCACACTTTTCTTCTTTGCTGCTTTGCTTCATATTTTGTTCTGAGGTGGTTGAAACTTTCAAAATTAAAGGTTCAGGTGGTCTCCCAGTCATCAGTTCGTATGGAGTGAATCCTGTTGTTGAATTTGGTGTATAATTTATTATTTTCTCTATTAATTTACAATGTTTATACCATCTTCAGTGATTTGGATGACACAGAATTTGGAAGTAAAAACGTAGGTAACGCATTATACTCACATCAGTTTTCTTGTAGGTAGTGTGCGAGTAATTATATCTAATATTATTTTCCTTCATTGCCATGATAAATACTTTGCTTTGAGTGGACTGTAGCATTGCCAGATAATGTGACTTTTATTGGTCCATACTAAGGTATACAATTTCTTAAAATTTTATTTATGGTAGTTTACTCTTCATGTTCCTTACATGACAGATTCTTACAGATTTTGAAAAATCAAATATTAAAACTTCATATTTACAGCTATGAGTTGCCAGCATCTTCCACCTGCATCTATAGCAACTAAGTCATTCTTCTTATCCCTCATATTTGGCTTTGATGGGTTTTGCTTTTTGGCAAAATGCACATGTTGAAACAATTATTAATTTTTGATGAGTCGTATTTATTACACATCTGCTTCACTTTTCTTACCTACTTTGAAGACATGTTTCGCAAATCATCACTAAATCAACAGATGGCAGCAGCAACCCCAGAATTACCCACACCGCTGGATCAAGCTTTAGTCGCATAAGAGCCGTAGATGCAAACGATGATTTGCGAAACATGTCCTCAAAATAGGTAAGAAAAGTGAAGCAGATGTGTAATAAATACGACTCATCTAAAAATTAATAATTTTTCGCTTCACTGTGGTGTTCCAATACAGTTAAATCTTGATATGTTGAAACAAGTTTTCTGACCTTTCTATCCAATGTTTTATATATAATTGTTCTTTGATTGCTCTGGTGGTCCATCACATCCTGGGCGAGTCAAATTTTGGTGAAAAGCCAATATTTCTTCTAGTTCTTTTGGTACCATCATCCTCTTCTTCTTTTAAAAAATAAATTTGCATGTAACTTATATAAAATGTTGGTCCTTTTTCCTACAGTGCTATCTTTAACATTTTCCAATGAACTTCAAAAGAGTTCATTTGAGTTTGGGTCGTTTTGTTGTACTGCTGCAGTGTCCTTGAACTTAACGGATAGGTTTCTGTTAACCTTGAGATCAATTGGCATAAGTTTTACTTCTGGCTGTGGATGTGATAGAGTTTCTGGAATTTCTTTACTTTTCAATTGCCCCCCCCCCCTTTTAATACTACTTGTTCCATTTATACCTCGCCTTTAACTCCAATGATCATATCGGCGGCCGTTCTCCTTTGGAACATATCGAAGGTGTTAACTCGTATTCGTTGCATTTTAATCATTAGATCAAGTACACAATTATACCTCGCCATTAACTCCAATGATCATATCATACAGCCGTTCTCCTTTGGAACATATCGAAGGTGTTAACTCGTATTCGTTGCATTTTAATCATTAGATCAAGTACACATTTATACCTCGCCATTAACTCCAATGATCATATCGGCGGCCGTTCTCCTTTGGAACATATCAAAGGTGTTAACTCGTATTCGTTGGTTTTAATCATTAGATCACGTACACATTTATACCTCGCCTTTAACTCCAATGGTCATATCGGCGGCCGTTCTCCTTTGGAACATATCGAAGGTGTTAACTCGTATTCGTTAGGTTTTAATCATTAGATCAAGTACACATTTATACCTCGCCATTAACTCCAATGATCATATCGGCGGCCGTTCTCCTTTGGAACATATCGAAGGTGTTAACTCGTATTCGTTGCATTTTAATCATTAGATCACGTACACATTTATACCTCACCTTTAACTCCAATGGTCATATCGGCGGCCGTTCTCCTTTGGAACATATCGAAGGTGTTAACTCGTATTCGTTGGGTTTTAATCATTAGATCAAGTACACATTTATACCTCGCCATTAACTCCAATGATCATATCGGCGGCCGTTCTCCTTTGGAACATATCGAAGGTGTTAACTCGTATTCGTTGGGTTTTAATCATTAGATCAAGTACACATTTATACCTCGCCATTAACTCCAATGGTCATATCGGCGGCCGTTCTCCTTTGGAACACATCGAAGGTGTTAACTCGTATTCTTTGGGTTTTAATCATTAGATCACGTACACATTTATACCTCGCCTTTAACTCCAATGATCATATCGGCGGCCGTTCTCCTTTGGAACATATTGAAGGTGTTAACTTGTATTCGTTAGGTTTTAATCATTAGATAGCGTACACATTTATACCTCGCCTTTAACTTCAATGATCATATTGGTGGCCATTCTCCTTAGGAACATATCAAAGGTGTTAACTCGTATTCGTTGGTTTTAATCATTAGACCACGTGCACATTCGCACTCTAATTCCTACTTCCAGACTCATATGTGTTTAATCTTTAGTTGTATGACATGATTTCATGTACAGTAGTGACGATAGTTCTGTATTGGTGACCTACTTTCCTCACACACTGAAGAGAGTCACTTGAACCGTCTGCTGGCACTGGAAAATGGGAGACAATGCAGAACAGCTATATTGACATACTCGTCTTTACTAAAATGCATACCTTGAGATAGAGCACTTGCTCATCTTAGTTGCTGAGAAACAAAGATCTTTTTTACTACTTCATACTTTTTACTGTTTTACTACTTTACTTTCAGAAATGTTTTAATTTATAGGAAAATAAAAATCTGGGTTGATGCCTTTGTGGTTTCTAGCATTTGGAAGCGAGTTAGCCGGTTCTCGTATGAAGATATGCTTCATCTATATAGATAATAGGCTTTCCTTAGTCTCTAAACTTCTTTATGACATGTAAATATGATACACCAATCTCTTTCCTATAACAAGACCTTATTGTTCCTTGTTTTCTTCTGCTTGAAACCCATGCCATGTAAGACAGCCTTTAAACTAGTGCTTCCTCCTTTAAAGTTAATGGAGTCTTGAAGTTTCAGGAGCAGATTTCTGACAGTAGGCACAATTTTTTGCTGAATAAAAAAATTATAAATTTGTTGACAAATTACACATCTATCAAAGTTATCAATGTAAGTGATTCTTTGTCGTACACAATGTACCTTTCTAGGTGTTCCAAAGGAGGTCCCTTGTTTCTCACAATTCTCCCCTTATTTATTTTATGAACTGTTCTCTTCGGTACTTTTGTTGCTGCAATCACCCTCTTTTGCATTTTCTTCAATGGTTTTAGCATATCACCAGGAGCTGCTTCCCATTTGATGAAGAGACGGATATTATTAGCAACTTCACATGTTTGGCTGTAAAGTGTGTTTCCTAGTTTGCTTTGAATCTGAGGCATTTGGCCTAAATAAGAAAATATACACACAGACAAAATGCTAATCACCAGTGTAATTTCTAATCACATCTCTAAAATCTGTAAAATCGTAACGTGCTGGCACTGAGGCATTAGAAGACGGATGTTATATGGTTAAACCTCTAAATGACTGCGCACAGTCTGCACCAGCACCAAACCATTGTCCCTGCTATTTATATCATATTTTCAAACTTGTAAGTTAACATTTTTTTTATAACTGACAAACTAATATGGCCAGTATATACAATAATTTTTTAACTATACACAATTTTGTAATACAAAGTAAACTGCACTGATGTTCTGCTTGGTAATACATGCATTTGCTTCAACTGTGTTAAGGGCATTAGTTGCAGTTGTTATCACATGATTATTTCCCTCTGAATCTTTTTGTGTTCAAATAGCTGCATATATCTGAATACTGATATCAGAGTAAATGTAGTAAGGCATGTCAGAGACGGTTCCTTTCAAAATTACTGTACTATTAGTTCCTCAAATAAATATAGTATTAAAAATTTACTACATTTCTCTAAAAAAGGTAAAATTCCTAATAATAAAAAATCTGGTATTTATAAATTTAATTGTCTAAACTGCGATCAGATTTATATTGGAAAGACTAAACATAATTTGGAAACCACAACGAAAGAACATTTTTGTAACATTAAGTACAAACAAACTGATAAATCGGTAGTAGCAGATCATTTTTGGTCATTTAACCATGAAATAAATCCTGAAGTTAAATTATTAAAACAGTTAAATAGTGCGATAGATTTAACAGTTTGGGAAAAGACATTTTAAAAAGTAAACATTGTGTAATGATTATTAATTTTTAGATGAGTCGTATTTATTACACATCTGCTTCACTTTCGTATATAATTATTTTGCTTCACTGTGGTGTTCCAATACAGTTAAATCTCGATATATTGTGTAATGAATTTTGGAATACAGGCAATCGATTCGGTTTTTAAATTTGTTTTATTTTCAGATTTTGGTAGTACTGACAAAAACAGTGACATCTAGCGACTGTAACGTTAACGAGATTGTTGATGGCTCAAGTTGATGATGTGAATAAAATGTTCACAAAATTGCGATCCTAGTCAATTTATAAGAAAACATCTATCATTTCTTTTAAGTTATAAATTATTATATTTGTATATACTTGCTACTCAAATTTTCTTTTGGCAAGTATTTGTATCAAAGCAAGTCTTGTCCAGATAACCCTTCATCCTGAGTTTTCTAATTCTATTTAGATAACAATATTGCTATTTCCTGATACTTGGTCCTATGTTCTTCTATTTTACTGTCTTACAGAAAATGCCAAGCTGTAAGTAAATTGTTCATTGTGCTTCTGCTGTCTGTCCCTTTTATTTTCTCTCTCATGGCATATTTCACCTTTCACAAAAAAAATTGCTACATGATGTGACACAATAGATCACCAATATCATCTATTACTCTAGAACAAGAAACATCAGCTCTGCTTACAATGACATCTGTTACCTGAGATGTTAGAATATTTATATTATTGTGCACTAAATACTTTTACATTTCAGCATACAGAAGCAGGTTTTAGTTGGTCTATTGAATTTGACCATGAGTGAAAATGGCTGGTATTAATATGAGTAAAATAAATGTTTTGGAAACTGATAACACAACGGTGTCTAATATGATATTTGATTTATTTAGTACTAAAGCAAATACAACTTGGGTTGCTCCTGGCCTTTTTTTAGCCCTTCAATACATATACATGCTTGACCCTTTTAATGGTTATTCATTGCGTTTACTACGTTTGATATAGCCTTAGAGCTTAGGTCTAAAACAGTTTGTATTACCTTCTCCTGATCTGATGAATCACTTTTGTTTGGAGAATGTCTGGAATTTCTTATCTCCCTGAAGCGAGCCAATATCCTTTCATGTGGTGACGTGGCTGCCAGTTGTGTTGGGTATTGA
Source organism: Mantis religiosa (assembly GCA_030765055.1). NCBI lineage: Eukaryota > Metazoa > Arthropoda > Insecta > Mantodea > Mantidae > Mantis > Mantis religiosa. Next base: position 1,841,390 of record JAUKNK010000101.1, on the reverse strand, counting down.
TAAGCCTTTGGTTTTGGAGTGTTGCCTGTAACATAAAAGTACATATCGAGATTCAACTGTATTGGAACACCACAGTGAAGCGAAAAATTATTAAATTTTAGATGAGTCGCATTTTTTAACACATCTGCTTCACTTTCGTACGAAAGATGTGTTCAAAAATGCGACTCATCTAAAATTTAATAATAAAAGTACATGTTAGACATATACCAGCAAGTTGACAGAAGAGAAAACTTACAGGTTGATGGTGCTTTTACCTGTTGGCATGTCTTTCTGCAAATCTTCAAGCAAGAATTTATCTACTTCCTGGTTCCTCTGTTTCAGCTCTGAGACAAGCTTCTGGCCCCACTCGCCAATGTGAGAACATTGGTACTCCAGGTCATCTTGCCGTTCACGCACATACGTAGTGAAGTCCATCCTTTGCTCCTCCATAATTACCTCATGAGACTCTGCTGCTTCACGTAGGCCAGTCATCAAGTTCTGCAAACACGACACAAAAACTTTTTGTATTGTATTACATAATAATTTGTGACCTATTATAATTTTTTAAAAGTATAAGTGAAGCTGATCCCAAATTATTATATTTGTCTTGTTTCCACTGTCAGTAGCTTCAGTTTTTGTGTGTTGTATTGTTTGTTCTATTTTTATATTGTACAACTGGTACATCTGATATAGAACATGTTTTAGATATTCACAATTGTTAGGAGGGTCATCCAGAAAGTAAAGAATGATTGCGCATGGTGCTTCATGCAGATCCCAAAGTGCTCAAAGTGTTAAGTCTATTGACATTTATAGGCAAATGAAGAATTTTTGAGTTTGATTAATGAGTAACTATGTTTACACTCAACTTCACTTATTATTAAATTTAAAGGGAGTCGATTAATGACATTAAACAACACAATGGGCAACCCCCTATCAACCTTCCTGGCCAATCTGTACATGAGTGCATTAGAAATAAGGATCACCAAAGGTTTCCCTTGGATTTTCAAACTCTGGCAACGATATGTAGATGACATCTTTGCAATAGTACCAAAAAAACAAATCAGTGATGCACTAAAATTTTAAATATCCAAGAAAAAAGCATCAAGTTCACTGTAGAAATAGAAAAAGACGAGTATTTACCATTTTTGGATCTAAAAATAATGAGGAATAAAAACAGATTAAACTTTGGCATTTACAGAAAACCAACACAGACACACAACTACATAAAAGCTAATGGCTACAACCCAAGATCCCACAAACAGGCAATCTTCAATAGTTTAGCACACAGACTGGTAAACATCCCTCTCACAGCAGAAGAATACAAAACAAAATACAACAAAATAATTGAAATAGCACAAAAAAAATAACTTTCCCAAATCATTAGTAGACAAAAAAGTGAACTAAGCAAAAAAGAAGAAGCTACTAAAGGAAACCACAACCCTCTCAGCTACAGAAACTAATATGATTTTCAAAAAATTCACTTACCATCCATGGGCCTATGATAAATTCAAAAAAGTCTTCAAAAAACAAAACATTCAACTAGCACCAGTCAACCATTTCTCCTTAAAAAACCTAATTTGCTCAAACATCAAAGATGCCGTTCCATCTAACAAAAAATCTGGTATATATCAAATTGAATGCAGTGACTGCAGTCAAATTTATATTGGAAAAACCAAAAGAAATTTAGAAACAAGAGCAAAGGAACACTTTAGAAACATAAAATATAAACAAGCAGTTGCCACACATTTTTGGGGAAAAAACCACAACATAAATCCAGAACCAAAACTACTAAAACATACATCAGGAAAACAAGAACTATCCACATGGAAACAAATCTTCATTTAAAAAAATAGGAACAAAGTATTCAATTTCGACATCCCCCAGAAAGATTTGTTCAGCAAGTTCCTCAAACCACCACCAGAGGAGACCTGTGACAAAATATCGTCAACTACACCAATGAGAACTAGTCGATGGCCGGCTGAGGATGGAGGCAAAGTCTCTGAAACATTAGAACTGACGATAGGGGAGAAGTCCCCAGAAACTAGTCTTTATAAAAAACTTGTAAGTGGAGAAAAGTATATACAAGGTTGACTCACTTGCCTAATTGTAGTATCTCTGAAACATGTTCCGGAAAAATTTAAAAGTGTTGCTTAGTGTCATTAATCGACTCCCTTTAAATTTAATTTATCATACACTGTTTTCAACACTTCCAAAAAAGGAATTTCAGTTACTATGTTGTTGTATAATCGAAACGTTTTCAAGATCATTCGATCTCATCCTCAGCTGTTTCAATTATACAACAACATCCTAAGTGAAGTTGAGTGTAAACAATGACTCATTAATCAAACTCAAAAATGAATACTTCACTGTTAATAATGCTTCTGCTTTTAATATTTACAGATAAAGAATGTTTATGGTGAAGGTGCGATTAACAAGTCATCAATGAGGAAATGGTGCATTATGTTCAGGGAAGGAAGGACCAGTGTGCATGATAAAGATCAGAGTGGGAGGCCATCACTTGATATGAAAGAACTGAAGAAAAAGGTTGATGACACCATTTTTAATGTTTCTTATATGTTCTTTAGTTCTGATGTTAATATTTCTTTTTGTTTTTCCTATATAAATTTATGGTGAAACAGAAAAATCAGCAGCGGCTTTTCATTTTTTGAATACTAGACATCACATCAACTTGGAAACATCTCTAATAAAATATGTTAATCACCCCATAGACCTTTCCGTATGGGAAAAAATCTTCATTAACAAAAATCGTCATAGAGTCATGAATTTTGAAACTCCACCACCGGACATCTTTGACAAGTACATCACGCCATCTATTGACAAAACAGAGAAAGAGGAAACCACTACAACTTACACTAATCGAGTAGTAGCTGATGATAGGAGCAAGAGCTCTTGAAACATGTCCTGTGAATAAACAGTGTGAGTGAAGCAATGTGTCAATATATTCTCGATTCACTTTTGTACTAATTTGTGCTTCACTGTCCCTACGCTTCTTTCAAGTTTATACTTTGGATGTTTGTTAATATTTAAATTTTAACGTTATAAAATGTAATTGATGTAGGACTGTTACTGAACAGCATCCTAACATATGTTTCAAGTAAAATAACATTGCTCTTGCTCCCAACTATAAGTACCATAATGTATTTGGATTTTTTTAAACAAAAACCCTGCTGTGTCTACGTTTCTGAGTTTACTAATTGAGATTCATTGCCAGCTGTGCCATGTCTATGGGGCAAGGAGATTGCAGCAGGAGCATCTAGTGGACCTCGTGTGGAAACACTTATGCAAATAAAACTCCTCTTATATAAGGCATTAATAATCATTTCAGAGTGCCTGTTAAGTGGGTGCTGAAGCAACTTACTCCAAAACACAAGTTACATTCACATTTTTGTAGTGTCACCATGGTGATGTTGATGAAAATTTGGACCAGATCATTATAAATCTGTAATGGAAGCCATCATGTCCATTTTCAACCTTTATCCAACTCCATCAAGATATTAAATGGATGCAATGGCTTCTGAAACTAGTTCTTCAATAATATAAAAATATAAATGACTAATGCCCGATTTCACCAAACAGATGTTAAAATCTATGTTAACAAATGTAACAGCGCTAACAAAGCCGTTAAATTTCATGCATTTCACCAACCTATTTTCTGAAAATGTTAACAAGCACGTGTTAACGCCAAGAAACTTGTGAATATTACAGTTATAGAAGGCTATGGATGAGTCGTATTATTTTCTGAACGTACTGTAATGCCCTTTTGTTTTCAATTTCGTCTGTACACAGCTAAAAAAATGGCAGATAAACATAATCGTAAACAAAAGCCGCGAAAGAAATTTCTCATCAATGGAGAAAGAATTGTTGATTGAATTGGTGAAGAAATATAAGGATACTCTGGAAAATAAAACAGATGCGGTGAATGTAAAAGAGAAAGGTAGAAAGATAGGTTAGTGAATATTCCACTGACTATAGAAGAATGTAACAAAGAAGTAGATCACATTAAATATGTTGCAATTGTGAATGGTTTTGATCCAAAATTTATTAAAAAAATGATAAACAAGCATAAAAGACGGAAAACCACCAAGGACATTAGTACATTAAAAGCTGACGACCCAAAGAAAGTATATTGCAAATTCACATATCATCATAAGGCATTTAATAAATTTAAAAACATTTTCCGTCAATTTCAGATACACCTAGTACCACGTAACAAATACAACATGAGAAACATACTGAATCACCCGCTCAAAAACACAAGTCCAATCAACAAACTATTCGGAATTTATAGCGTAAGATGTAAGGATTGCCACGAAATTTATATCGGAAAAACAAAAAAGAAACTTAGAAACAAGGATGAAAGAACACATGCGATGTATTAAATACAAACAGACAGATGAATCAGTCATAGCCCATCACTTCTGGTCAAAAAATCATAATATTACCAAAGACATAAAACTTTTGGTACCGGCAAAAAAGTATTGGGAATTAACAGTTTGGGAAAATATACACATTGTGAAGAACAAAAAGAGAGCAATGAACTTCGAAATTCCAATAGTAGATGACGTCATTCAACTCATTGAACAGCGCCAGGAGAGGGAGGCGGTCACCTGAAGAACCAGTCGAACATCAGCTGACAATGGGGACGCGGAGTCCTTGATACATGTCCTAGTTTCAAAACTAAGTGGAGCTTAAGTGTTTTTACAGTTTGAGAAGTGTTTTAAAAAAGTTTTTTGATTGGTTAAGTTTGATGAACATTTTCTAGTGCACTTGTAACAAACCTGAGTCTGCTTGAGTTCCGACTGCAGTTCAGAGTTGATATTTTCAGAATACTTCCTCATTTCTTGCTCTGTCCAGCTGTAGTGGTTCTGCCAGGCAGATTCAGCGTTAGACATGGCCTGTCTCATTCCTGTCTCTAAGTCATCCTTTATTCTATTGGCTCCCGAAATCAGCTGCTCCGACTGTAACCAGAGTATTAATGTTATAAACATGCCATTTATATTTTTAATACACAAATTCCAATGTAAAATACACAAAATATATTATAATTTACATTATTTCTTCTGCTTTGCTGATATTAACTTCAGTTTTTATATAAAAAACGTATTCTATGTTCACAACTTGATTCATGTTATATTTGTGCCGCACATTCAGGCGAGGCTCTCTCTTAGCTTGCAATATTTCTCCTTAAAATTATGTTTAACTTTCTTTCCTTCTTAACAGTCAATTGTATTAAACTTAAACTTTACTTAAGAAGAGATTAAAGTCCTATGTCATAAATGGCAAATCTACTAACTTCATGAATCACTATCTCATAAAGATGTCAGTGTCATATTTGTACAAGGTGTAGATGGTTTTAGTTTATGTTGCTTATGGCAGTTTCACCAACCAATGTTAAACATACTATAATGCCATGTTTGCTAACTTCTGATTTCATTATGCATTTACAGTAAAATGTTATTTAACTATTCTTAACATGTTCAAGATCTTCTTGGGAAACAGGTCAGGTGAAAAGACCATTAGAAATCCACGTTTCAGGAGCGTACATCACTCCCATCATCAGGATATCTTAACAAATGTTATAATCACAAAATAGATATAACACAAATATCAACAAAGATAAAATACTACCAACACTCATATCCGAAAGTAAGTAGCTTTGGAAATACCAACATTACTGGCTACCATTAAATGAAAAGTGTCAGTGACATAATGAACATTTGTATCAGAGAAGGATAAGGCATGGTTCTGTTTTTGACAGCCTGTATTGCTTTAAAAATTCCTTCTTCTGCAGTTTTCAAATATATGATCCAACATTCCATTAGAAACACCATTCTCAAATGCCAAATACAGTAAACTTGCATAATCATTGTGGTTTGCTACGGTCATTTTTCAACTTATAACATTTGTTAAAGCTAACACTGTTCAGTTAAACAAAATTGGCATTAGCTTCAGTGTTAAACCAGTTTAATGCTGATTGGTGAAACTGTGGAAATTTCTTTTATTTCTTAATCATAATCTCTTCAGTGAAGCCATTTTTATGTATGATTTATAGAACTTTGCTGAATTCTTTGTTCACAAGACTACCAAAAAACACCACTTAAACAACTTACCTTCTTTTGAGAGGACGTAACACAGTCAAGCAACTCGTCAGCCTGACTCTCATAGTTGGAGCTGTACTCCTTACATCGACTCATTTGTTGATCTAGCACAGCTAAGTGCTGCTCCAGTTGATCACCTTTCTCTTGTGCCTGTGATATATGGAACACTAGTTTATCTTCTGATTCCTTCTGCCTGGAGCCAAACACTGAGTTGAGGCTCATCACCTCCTCGGCTAATGTTCTCATCTGCTGCATCTTGGAGACTATTGCCTCATTCAGTTCCATTCTTGCCTTCTTGATGGTGTGACAGCCGTTTTTGGAGCTGTCCAACTCCCGTTCTAACTGTTTCTTGAGCTGAAGGATGTTGTCTTTGAGCCTCATGAAGGCTTCCCTTTGGGAGGACTCCAGAGTCTTTGCTGAGTCCACAGCAAACTGGATCTGCAACACAAGTTCATAACAGCCCATGGTTTCAACTTAACATTGTCAATGTCTCAATTATTCCTGTTTCCTGTATCATCAGGGTCTACAGCCTGCAGTGCCATACATAGTGTTGCGAACCCGATCGCGATAAGTTGGCTTGTGACACAAAGGAACTGATAGGCGAACAGTGTGGTAATAAGGAGCTTGCATAAGCAATTAACGATAGCGCCGATAAACAAGAGACGGATACTAAAATTAGGCAAGTGAGTCAACCTTGTATATACTTTTCTTCACTTACAAGTTTTTTATGAAGACTAATTTCTGGGGACTTCTCCCCTATCGTCAGTTCTGTGGTTGACTGATGATGCATCTGGTGTCTGCATCTGGCTTGGTGTCGTGCTGCCATCTAATGTCCTGGTAAGTTTGATGACGTCATCTACCGCGGGAATTTCAAAATTCATCAAGAGGTCCTGTTTCTTCGTAATAAATATGTTTTCCCAAATCTGTAGTTCCAGAGGTTTCTTTGCCTGTTTGATCAGTTCTATTTCTTGTTTTATGTTGTGATTCTCAGACCAAAAGTGATGTGCTACGGCCGACTTGTCCATTTGTTTGAATTTAATATTTCTGAAGTGTTCTTTCATTCTTGTTCCTAGATTCCTTTTGGTCTTACCAATGTATATCTTGTCACAATCCTGGCAGCTCATTTGGTAAATGCCTGATAATTGAGTTTTCGATGTGCTATTTTTTAGAGGGTGGTTTAGTAAGTTGCGGATGTTGTGTTTGTTTTGAGGGGCTAATTTTATGTTGAAGCTCTTAAATATCTTTTCAAATTTTTTGAAGTATTTTGGATGAAATGTAAATTTTCCATATCTGGTGTTTGGGTTTTCTAGTTTTTTTAACGTAGTAATGTCCCTTAAGTTTTTGTTTCTTTTGTGTCTGTAGATCAGTTTTTTGATGAAATTTGTGTTATAGTTGTTCATTTCGGCAACCTGGTGTATGTGAGTGTACTCCTGTTCATATTCTGTTTTTGTTAGCGGAATGTTGATTAATCTGTGAACTAAACTATGGAATACTGCATATTGATGTTGTACTGGGTTGAATGGGTTGCATTTAATGTAATTGTCAACATGTGTTGCTTTTCGGTATATTCCAAATTGTAATCCTGTGGGTGTTCTAATGATTTTCAAATCTAGAAAAGGTAGCCATTCATCCTGCTCTACTTCAATGGTGAAAACTATGGATTTTTCTTGTAGGTTTAGCAACTTTATAGCATCCTCGGTTAGTCTTCTAGGGACTATAGCAAACACATCGCTGACATATCTATGCCAACATTTGAAAATATGTGGAAAGGCTTTAGTAATGTGTGTTTCCAAATTACTCATGAACAGATTAGCTAGTAATGGTGAAAGAGGGTTACCCATGGCCAAGCCTGCTGTTTGTTGGAAGATCTTGCTGGAGTACGTGAAGCTGTTTTGTTCAATACATAGGGTGGTTAATTTGATGTATTCCTCTATTTTAACATCCGCCACGTTGCTTTTGGATAACCAGTCTTTCATCAATTTTGGAATTTTTTCTACTGCTATGCTTGTGAATAGAGATCTGATATCAAAGGACACCATCACCTCTTCAGTTTTTATAATTGTGTTTTCAATTTTCTTTACTAAATCAAATGAATTTTTTATGCTTAGAGATTCAAACTTTTCAAACTTGTCAAATTCTTCCACCAACCATTTTGCCAGTTTGTAAGTCGGGGCATCTATATTGTTAATAATGGGTCGCATGCTGTTGTCCGTCTTGTGAATCTTAGGTAGGCAGTAGAATTTTGGCAAATTAGGGTTGTTTATAATTATGCTATTTTTCATCTTATATGGCACTATATTACAATTTGGAATATACCGAAAAGCAACACATGTTGACAATTACATTAAATGCAACCCATTCAACCCAGTACAACATCAATATGCAGTATTCCAGAGTTTAGTTCACAAATTAATCAACATTCCGCTAACAAAAACAGAATATGAACAGGAGTACGCTCACATACACCAGGTTGCCGAACTGAACAACTATAACACAAATTTCATCAAAAAACTGATCTATAGACACAAAAGAAACAAAAACTTAAGGGACATTACTACGTTAAAAAAACTAGAAAGCCCAAACACCAGATATGGAAAATTTACATTTCATCCAAAATACTTCAAAAAATTTGAAAAGATATTTAAGAGCTTCAACATAAAATTAGCCCAAAGTATAAACTTGAAAGAAGCGTAGGGACAGTGAAGCACAAATTAGTACAAAAGTGAATCGAGAATATATTGACACATTGCTTCACTCACACTGTTTATTCACAGGACATGTTTCAAGAGCTCTTGCTCCTATCCTCAGCTGATACTCGATTCAGAGAATCGAGTAGAATCGAGTATCAGCTGAGGATAGGAGCAAGAGCTCTTGAAACGTGTCCTGTGAATAAACAGTGTGAGTGAAGCAATGTGTCAATATATTCTCGATTCACTTTTGTACTAATTTGTGCTTCACTGTCCCTACGCTTCTTTCAAGTTTATACTTTGGATGAACAGGTTATTTGATAAGTTTCCAAGATACTGAAACATTTCATGTTTTATAATGAAAGGGAGGAAGAATATTCTAGTATTCACAAAGAGAAGAAAATCAAATGCCTCATTTGCAAAACATATTTATCATGGGCCTCGGCATTCAATATAAAACTGCATCTTCACAGGCCCCATCACACTGATTATGGTAAACATATACTGTCCGGTAAGAATTAGTAATATTATTTGAAGCAAAAGGTTAGAAACAGTGATCTATTTAACAAATAGAATTTTGAGTGCTGTTTGTGTTTGAATTACCGACTCATTACTTTCAAAAGAATTAGTAATTTTACTGTTTGAATTTCAAGCAGTAACAACATGAAGAAATAATTTTATATTTTTTTAATGCATTTCTACTCACTGAGAAGCAGAACTGGCAAAATTTAAAACTATGAAAATACCAAATTATGATGAACCTAATGCTGAAATTCTTTTTTGAAGGTTTCATTTTCAATTTCTGAATATATTGGCAAACAAGAAATCATTTACAGAAAATGAATTTGCAGATTATATAATTATATTAAGTTATATAATTATATTTGACCCTAATCAGACCTTCCTTTTAATTCATAACTTTTTCGAAATACTGTAACAAAGCACACAAAAGAGTTGGAATCTATAAGAAAATATAAAAGAAAAAATTATTTTTCTTTAGCCTTAAATGAAGCTTAACTGCTTATATTTCAGAGGGTGGTTGATATTAAATTGTGGTTTTGAAGAGTTTCTAGACATTGTTATACATGACAAGGATTGCAAATTTGAATCTGTAAATGTTGCTACATATGGAGCAGCCTTGATGTTAGCACAAGATAATGGCTTTATTGGCCAAGATGCTAATATTCCTTCTGATTTCTTATTTATTCACTGTATAATTCACAGCCTTATGTGCCAAGCATACTCTCTAATGGTCGTAGTTGCAAAGACAATTGCCATATAATTGCAATAATTACAATGGCTTTGTCAAATGTAATAACTACCTTAAAATCAAGTAAAAACACTATACAAACAATATCTCCAGAAACAAAAATCCATTTCAACATCAAAATACATGGAAATTAATCGTTCTTCCACACTAGCCATGTATAGGCTAAGGTTTTGGATACATAAAGAGTCAAACTGAACAATTCAATGCCACGGCTGGGATTTGAACCATGGATCTCCCAACCCCTGTCTGGTCGCTCTTAACCATTGACCTACCATGGCCAACGTGTTGTCATGACATTAAATTCTCCAAATGACTCGTATGTCTTCCTGGTAAACCACTAGGGACTCTCATATTTGAGATACACCATTTGTGGCAACTTACTATTGTAAGTACTTGAATCCCAGACTTCATTGTTAAACCCTTATTAATTGATGGAAATTAGTTGTTCTTCCACACTAGCCATGTACAGGATACAGTTTTGGATAGTCAATTGGGGAATTTAATGTCATGACAGCATGTTGCATGGTACCTCAATAGTTAAGAGCAACCGGATGAAGACCAGGAGATCCGTGGTTCAAATCCCAGCCGTGGTATTGAATTTTTCATGGTGACTATCTATCCAAAACCTTAGCCTATACACAGCTACTGTGGAAGAACAATTTCCATCAACTAAAACTTAATAATAAGGGTTTAACAATGAAGTCTGGGATTCAAGTACAATAGTAAGTCGCCGCAAACAGTGTGTATCTTGAATATAAGAGCCCCTATTGGTTTACCAGGAAGTTGGGAAGAGATTGAAAATGGAGGCCAGGGCCTTTGAAACTAGTCTCTCATAAATATATGAAAAAGTAAGTGACGAGTGTCAATAAACCAACCACAAATAATTTTATATTAATTTTGACGTCACTGTTACTAAATTCCTCCAAACACACATCATTATGTTGTATGTGTTTAATTTATGTTAACATGTTGAGCATTTTCTTTAATATAAACCAGAACATCATAAATATATAAATTAACTAATTTAGGAATTTTTGCTGCTATAAACAGTGGCTTACAATGCTCTAATTTCTTTGAATAACCTTTTATAAAACTTTGTTTTCTAACTCACATGTTCTGTGACCGAACGACACAAGGTTCGAGTCTCAGTGTCCTGAAGCTGGATGTTCTGACTGATGCTGCGCATTGGCGTCAGGAACGTGTCAGTAAGGAACTTGTGAAGAGTGTCTACTTGTGTGTCTGAAGTGGACCTGGTGGTTGTGAGGAACTGCCGTATCCACTGCTGACTGTCCTGCACCTGCAAACAACACCCAGAGTTACAGTTACAGTACAGTACAGCAAATGTTAAATATGTAGCGTGGATCAAAACACAAGCATACCTCAGTTGACGACTTTGTGACCCAGTCCTGAATTAGCTGTGTCTGACTGTCAACAAGAGAAGATATAACGTTACTCAGGGCAGCCAACTCAACACTTCGCTTCTCAAGCCTCTCACCTGCAACAAACCAGAATATACATTCTTTCAAAGCTTGCTAAGCAAACATTAAATATCCACTGTATTTCATGATTCTCTATTTAATTCTCCTAAACCAAGTAACCCTTCTCACTCCCAAAAAAGATGGCACACATGGGACAGACAAATAATTAGGGATGGGATCCTAATTTCTTGATACTCGGTGTTATTAAAGTATATCTAGTACTTTATAACATTTGTTTTAGCAATGTGCAACATATTGAATAAACTGTACGTGAAGTAAATTGATAAAACACTTCAGCTCCACTTGGCTGGAATCGTGTCCAACAAATTATCAGGAATATATAGCGTCAAATGTGAGGATTGCCATAAATATACATTGAGAAAACGAAAAGAAATTTAGAAACAAGAATGAAAGAACACCTGAGATGCATAAAATATAATCAGATGGATAAGTCAGTCATAGCTCATCACATTTCGTCAAACAATCATAATATTTCCAAAGACATCAAATTTTTGAAACTGCTAAAATAATATTGGGAACTAACAGTTTGGGAAAATATATACATTTTCAAGAATGAAAAGAGAACCATGAATTTTGAAATACCAACAGTGGATGACTTCATTCAACTCGTTAAACACAAGGAGAGTGAGGAGGTACCTGAAGAGAGCTAGTGGATGAGGAAGCTTGTTCCTTGAAACATGTCCTAATTTTAAAATGTAAGTGGCACTGAAGTATTTTTAAAGTTTGAGAAGTGTACGGTGCACCCCTAGTGGTTTACCGGGGAAATATGAGTCACATGGAGAATTTGATGTCAGGATGGCACGTTGGCCATGGTAGCTCAATGGGTTAGAGTGACTGGACGGAAACCAGGAGATTCATGGTTCAAATCCCGGCCATGGCATTGAATTTTTCATGTTGACTATCTATTTGAGAAGTGTTTTTAAAAATATTGTTGTAAGTGAAGTGTAAACATATTTTGAAGCACAAAATATTAATAAAAACAGAACAGTGTGTCAAATATGTAGAAAAAGATTTTTGTGCAATGATAAATCATGCAATACAACAAACCTAAAGAAGCATTAATAAAACTCTTGTTCTTTTTAATTTTTGAAGGACAGGTTTTGGAGCCACTGCTTCCATTTTCAACTTCAAAGGTTTGACTGTCATTGGTTGTAGTTCACCACCATCTTCTCTCTGGTGGTTGAACAGTCAACTTTATTAAACTGTTGATTGGTGGGATTTCAAAATGTATTGATCAGTCTTTGTACTTCCATATTAAGATGTTCTCCCACATTATGAGTTTATTATGGATTTTCATGGCTTTTAATAATTTCAGATTTGGGCCAAGATTATGGTTTCCATTCCAAAAGTGAAATGCTACTGCTGATCTGTTCTGCTGTTTCAATTTAACATTTCTAAAATGTTCTTTGATTACGGTTTAGTTTGCTCTTTATAGAGTTTTTCACAATCCTTACAAATTCTTTGGTAATTCTAGATCTATTGATTGGTGACATTTCATATTTTGTTTTTGAATTTAGCAATTTTATTAATGAATATTTATTGATATCAAGATGATATTTTGTTCTCTAAAGATCTTTTTAAACTTTTTAAATATTTTTGGGTGGTACATGAATCCTCTGAATGTGTTTGCTTCCTTAAGCTTAGCTACTTTAATCTTCTTGTACTATATCAGATTTTTGCTGTATCCATTTTCTTCCACGTTCTCGTTCCTTGTAGTATTCTACTTTATTCGTGGGTATGTTGACTAGTAAGATAAGGTAGGAAATTGTATTAGTAAGAATCTATTTGTTCTGAAACAGATAATGAAAATAACCAAAGTTGCCACCAAAATGATCTATTACGCCTTAATGCATTCACATTTTTTTATACAGAATTGGTGAAATAAATTGGGAAAATACACACTAGCCAAGTTTAGTAACATTTTTATGGTACAGAAAAAAGCTGAGAGTATCTATAATTTAAATACAGTAGAAGCCCAAAATAATGCAGTTGTTGGGGGGGGGGGGGGCATTCTTTACAACTGTTATAGCCTAACCATGGTATACAGAGATGTAACACTAGAAGGGAAATATGGATGCTAAACTCTCGTACAAATGTAAGACTTGCAAGGTGACTTGCTGCATCAGCTTCATATGCTACGCATATAACATACTCATCAGTAAAGCAGTACAGTCAACAATTTACCTGGCTGGATTAGTTGTGCAAATCTGTTTGTCCTAATGCAATACCAGATAGACTGTCATCTACCCCAGGGACATTTTTTCCATTTAAAACCAGTTCACTCACTATTCTGTTTAAGGATGACTTACTACTCTCAATGTTAATGCTTTCTCTTAAATTAATAATTTAGCTATTGTAGGAGCACCTTTTTCCTGAACATGAAAAGTTTGAATTGTTCTTCTTACGACATATTTCTTGAAGTCATCTAGATCTATTACTTGTTTTGGAATGCTGTGCTTTTTACCTGAAGTTCCAAAAACGAGCTCTGATTCTCACTTTGTTTGCATTCTTTAACATTTCATTTCATTTATTTCTGACACTCCTGTGTCATCTGATACGCACTTTAGCTTTTCCAATCTTTTTGAACAAAATCTTCAGCTTCTTTCTTCATGTATGCTCATATACTTGAAACAATTACTCAACTCTGACTGTAATGTTTTGGATCCTAATTCATAAAGTACACTGATGACATAATTTATGTGATGATCAATGCATGTCAAATTTGCTATACTCATGCCTTATCCAAAAGCTCTAATTATGACCTCTTTGTACAACCTTACAAAGAGTTACTTCAGTCAATAACATCAGAATAGAGAAACCAGTCAGCAAAGATCATGTTGTGGGCCAGGATTCTGGAACTTACAATACAATACTCAACTAACACAAAAGTTGTTGCATTTACTGATGATCTGATACTAATAGTGAAAAGCAGAAGCACTTTAGAAGCCAATGCTGATATAACAGTAATAACTTACCCAGATTGCTTTGTAAGCTGGAGCAGAACTTGATCTGATTCTGAGTGAACTGGTTAAGACTTTCTTCCATAAGATTGACACTTCGGACAAACGATAAGTGGAACTCTCGACTCAGCTCCTGATTATTTTCTTCTATTGACCTGTAACAGAAATACTCAGGTTAGTATATGTACCTACAATAGGACAGTATTGTAAGGCTACATTGTAAGATTAGACATTACCGTTTCCTGGCCAGCTTGTCATGAAGTCCTCCTACATCACTAGTAGACATGTCTGCAACTTCAAGCAATGAGCGAGCCTGTTTGCTCAGCTCCTGCTCAGTCTGTAGATGTCTCTCCACCAAGTGTTTGTTTTCAGCACATAGTTCATTCACTACCTTCAGTTTCTCTGTGGTCGTGTTCAGTTGTTCCGTTGTGAATGTCAGCTGGTCCGTTTTTTCTGCCAGTGAAATGCTTAGCTGGAGACAGCGTTCCTATAATACATAATAGATACAAAAGAGATATAAAGATGGCGGCCGGCAAAGTTATGACACAAAGTGTGCTCCGCAAAATTCAACAAAACATTGATAATCCTACGGATAATGGTAATGAAAGGTGTAATTTCAGAATCGTGATGGACTCAAATGTAAATGGAAATAAAGATGGAAAAAACAACAAAAGTGTCGCAGCGGAAAAGCAAGCCAAAAATGGGAACCACGCTTTGTACCATTGAGCACGTGATGAAATGGAAGTCATGGCATCGCTACACAAAGTCATTGAAATCCTATACATGGATCTTCACAGGCAAGAGAAGATATCAAAGAATTACAAACTGAAAATCAACACCTGAGCCAGAAATTGAATTCGATGGGAATAGAGATGCAAGAGAGAGATAAGGTGATTAAAGCAAACAATGATAACCTCAAGAAGCTACAAAATGAGAGGACGGCGCTACAGCTGCAGATTCAAGAATTTCAGTACTCGCAGCAACCTAAACAGCAACAAATAAATTCAAATATGAAATGGGTGAATGTTGCAAGAGAAGATCACGGAAAGGAAACCAAAGTGAATAATTCGAAAACATCAAACATGCATGCAGTAACTTCGCTTGAGCCAAGAATACCATGCATTCTAAGAGAAGAAAACTTCATCTTGTCTGAGCGCTTGCTCAGAACATGTGAACGAGGAATTGACCTAACCTATACAGAAGTCGTAAGGAATGGGCCTAACAGAATACGGCAAAACAATGCCCAGTCAACTCAAAAGAGCTGTAATGATATTGCCATCGAAAACCGCTTCAGTGTGTTAGAAGAAGTGGACGATAGCAAAAACCTAGAACACAGAGAAATGAAGCAGGTGGAGGTAAATGCCACAGTAGCAGATGCTCCCAGGAAGGATAAATACCGGTGGAAATGTGAGGATCACAAGAAAAAATACACGGGTAAGAAACTTCTACTTATAGGAGACTCCATCATCAAAAACGTAAATGAATCAAGAACTAGAACAGAAGTTAGAAGAGGGATAAGAACGGACCAGTAAACAAACCTTCTCCTCAATGGTAAATCCGAAGCTGCAAAGGAAGAAAATGAAGAGGACTATAGTGCAATAATGTTACATGTGGGAACAAACTCTGTGCGCAGTGTTATTCCAGAATTACTACAAAATGACACAAAAAACCTGATACGTGCTACAAGAATGCAGTTTCCCACAGCCAGGGTGTTTGTAAATGGTATATTGTACAGAAGGAGTGTTAGTGACTCATATATTGACAGAGTAAACAGTGCTATACATGAGGTGTGTGATAAAGAAAAGGTGATATTTGTGAACCCAAATAAATTTTGTGATAATTCATGCCTAGGTAGAAACGGCCTGCATGTTAACAGGAAAGGTACATATGTTCTCAGTATAATGGTATGTAATATAGTGGATTTGTTGCAGGAAAACTCGAGAAGCAAGTAGGAGGTGAAACAAATTTTGAAAAAATTAATAGGGCATGTCCAACTGTTCAATCAAGCCAAAATGATTTTAGTTTCAAATACCATAGTAAAGATGGTGCAACAACAGATAGCTCTTATAATGTAGGGATTAAAATATTTCACCAAAACATACAAAGTGCAAGAAACAAAAAAATTAATTTAGAAATTCTCTTAAATGATATGTTAAAGGACATACACATTGTAGCCTTAACAGAGCATTGGATCAAACAGGAGGAAATAGAAATGTTTAAACTGGAAGGATATACCTTAGTCAGCTCCTATTGTAGAAAACAAAAAAATAATGGGGGTTCTTGCATGTTCGTAAAAGATGGGATCAAAGTAAACGAACTTGGGAAATTTGATTATCTGGCATGTGAAGAATTTTTTGAGATCAGTATGATAGAGCTGGTTGAACATAAAACTGTAATAATTTGTATATATCGGAATCCAAGTAGCAATGTTCAGCAATTTTTAGAAAGTTTAGACACTTTACTAGAGAATTTGTGCAAAAGACAAACTAATGTAGTAATAATAGGGGATATTAATATAGACTATCTGAAAGAGTAAATTTGGATAATTTAATATTCACTTATGGCATGCAAGCTGTAGTGAACTTGCCCACTAGGGTAACAAATACATCTAAATCAGCAATAGACCAGCTGCTACTCCATATAATTTTGAAATTATTGACACTGTATTATCAGATCATTATGGTCAAATATTTGTTATATATAACCAAAGGAACCTCAAAACAAATAGACAGTGTGACACATATCAGTATAAGCAATGCTTAGGGAAGCAGAATATTGATTATTTAAATTATTTGCTATCTAGAGAGGAATGGAAAAATGTTTATTCTAAAGTAAATGTAGACGCAGCCTTTCTAGAAATTGTCAGTATGCTTAAGTTTCATGTAAGTATTGCATGTCCTTGGAGAAAATTTAAAACGAATGAGCATAAGGAGCAAAATTGGATGACCAAAGGTATTCCGATATCTAGTAAAAGGTTAAGATTTCTAAATAAAATCTCAAAGGAAAATAAAATATCAGAAACGTTTACACAGTACTTATTGAATTATAAAAGAATCTATAATAAGGTTATTAGAAAAGCAAAGAAACTGTACAATGATAAACAATTAGCAAATTCAGTAAATAAATCTAAGACTGCCTGAAAAATTATAAAACAGGAAACCAAAGTAAAAGTCACGCGAGATGATTACAAACTCCAGAAAGAAGGCGAAATTATAGATGATCCTCGGATGGTTGCAGAGATTTTTAGTCAGTATTATGCTGGGGTACCAAAATTGATTGTAGGGGAGTCAAAAGTAACAGAAGGTAAAATAATAAGTAATAAAACATATCCGACTATCTTTCTTGCACCCACAACAGAAGATGAACTTCACACTATAATAAAAAGCATGAAAAATAAAAGCTCTACTGACTTGGATGGTTTTTCAAATTTCTTGGTAAAACAATGCTCTGCCCACTTAGTAAAACCATTAGTGCACTTAATAAATTTATCATTGAGTGAAGGTAGGTTCCCAGACTGCTTTAAGATGGCAAAAATAAAGCCAATGTATAAAAAGGGATCAAAATTGGAAGTTCAAAATTTTAGACCCATCTCACTGCTATCGATCTTTTCCAAAATATTAGAAAGAGTGGTTTTTATTAGATTGTGCAACTTTATTTCAAAATTTACTGTAATTTCTGATCGGCAGCATGGCTTTCAAAAAGGAAAGTCCATTAATACTACACTGATACAGTTTATAGATGAAGTGCACCAAAAGCTTGACAATTCAGAAAAATGTATTGGAATATTCCTCGACCTGTCTAAAGCTTTCGATTTAGTTCATCATGGAATACTATTAAAGAAATTATCTCATTATGGAATTAGGGGAACTGCAAATAACTGGCTTGTCTCCTACTTGAGAGAGTGAAGGCAAATAATAGAAATAGATTATTAAATTTTAGATGAGTCGTATTTCTTACACATCTGCTTCACTTTCGTACCTATTTTGAGGACATGTTTCACAAATCTTCATTTGCATCTACGGCTCTTGTGCGACTGATGCTAGATCCAGCGGTGTGGGTAATTCTGGGGTTGTTGCTGCCATCTGTTGATTTCAGTTCATCACTAAATCAACAGATGGCAGCAACAACCCCAGAATTACCCACACCGCTGGATCTAGCGTCAGTCGCACAAGAGCCGTAGATGCAAACGAAGATTTGCGAAACATGTCCTCAAAATAGGTACGAAAGTGAAGCAGATGTGTAAGAAATACGACTCATCTAAAATTTAATAATTTTTCGCTTCACTGTGGTGTTCCAATACAGTTAAATCTCGATATAATAGAAATAGAGTTTGTTGATAAAACTACAAAGGAAATAAAAACTATAAAATCAAAAGCTGCTAGCATAAACTGTGGAGTTCCGCAGGGTTCAGTTTTAGGGCCACTGCTATTTATTTTGTATATTAATGATTTGGCACTTTATTCACAAAATTCTTTAAAATGCTCCTTATTTGCAGATGATACGAGCCTCTTGATATCAGGTCAAAATGATGACGAACTCAAAGAAAATGTAATAAATAATTTGAAAGAAGTATCAACTTGGTTTCAAAATAACAAATTAGTTATAAATAAAGATAAGAGTCAGGCATTGGGTTTTTATAATAAAATCAATAAGGCAGTTAATTTACCTGAAATTATAATAGATGAAAATGAAATTAAATATACAAGAAAGACAAAATTTTTAGGAGTTTGGATGGACGACAGTCTAAATTGGAATATACATATTGAAAGTCTAATGAAGAAATTAAGTAGCATTTGTCTCCAAATATCAATTTTGAAGCTCAGTGTAAATTTGAATACATTAAGAATAGCCTATTTTGCAAATTTTCAATCATTAATTTCTTATGGTATAACAGTATGGGGAAATAGTAGTAGTAGCATTATCAAAGTATTTAGAATCCAAAAAAGGGTAATTAGAATTATGATGAATTTAAAGAGAACAGATAGTTGTAAGCAATGGTTCAAAAAATTAGGCATATTGTCATTACCAAGCATTTACATTTTAGAAATAATAGTACAGGTTAAAACGAATTTAGATAAATTTCAAAAAAGCAATGATATTCATGACCATAACACGAGAAATAGTTCAAACTTACATGTCACCTATCATAAAAAGAAAATGTATGAGCACAGTTTTAAATTCAACGGAATTCATATCTACAATAAACTGCCAACTGAAATAAAAAACATTGAGTCCTTCACAAAGTTTAAAAACACATCAAAGAAGTATTTGCTACAAAAGTGTTACTACTCAGTAGAAGAGTATTTAAATGACAAAGGGTAGGAATAAAAGGAATGTAAATTTTGATTATTAATTTGGTTATTATGCTTAACAACTTATTGTAATTCTTGTTTTTTGTTACTTGTTACTTGTGTAGTTAGTAATTTGACAATTCCACATCATGGGTTGTATGATTTACGGATGCAATAAATGAATATGAATATGACAGTGCATATTCATACTAAATTGTAAATATATAAAAGGTGAGTGTATAAGGATTTCTTGGAAACTACACAATTGATTTTAACAATTCTTTCACTACAGAAAAGCCATGTTTCTCAAGTCCTGAATGACTAAAAAATTAAAAAACATTTGCAAGTACTATATATTAAAATGCAAATATTTTGCAATTATAATAAAAGATACTCAGTGACTGGGTTTAACTTTTCAACTTTAGAGAATTCATTTAAAATCCAAAGCTGATTACATTTTATCAGAAGTCGTACCAAATATTGCATGTCATGTCATGTTATAACCTACCTTCTCCTGTTCTATTTCTTCCTTGAGAGATTTGACAGTCCCCAGCAACTCTGCTATTTCTTGGTCTTGTTGCTCCAACTTGGTCATCATGTGAGTATAGTTGTCTTGTGCCAGGTAGACTCCGTTCTTCTCCCTTGCTGCCAACAGGTCCTTCCGTAGCCTCTCCATCTCCTCCGTGTACTCCTGCAACAAGACACTAGATGAATACTGGACTGCAGCAACATTATAAACATACAAAAAACTTGACTCATACGACTCATCTAAAAATTTAAAAATTAATAAATACAAAAAACTATTTAATGCATACCACTCTAGGGGATTTTGGTAATTGGAAAGGTAAAATCAGACTGTAAAAGATCTCACATGTTGCTCTTTCATCATTTTTTACTCGTCTTGTACAAATTATTTTATAAGTGCTTATTCTTCAATCTGTTTAATGTTAATTGAGATATTACACATTTTCTTATAAGTACAATGGGAGTAGGAGAATGCAGTAGGTTTAAGTGATTGTCAAATCTCTTAAGAGCTATTGCTATGTCATGGCTGTGACTTTCCACTCTCTTTGCATGGTCAGTTTGGCAGTTATTGAAAAGTCACTCAGAGGGTACTCCAGAAAATATACTATTGTGTGTTTCAAATGGGAAGGTGTTTGTGCTTGAGCGCTACTAGACAAGCAACCAATCGGAGTCCTGTAGTGTTGTCGTATTGCATTCCTCCTAAGTGGCGTGTGATGAGCGGCAAACTAATCAATCTCTAATAAATACTATTCATGCTAAGACAGAAATTCAGACTTTGCAAAAACTGATCCATGAGGAAGAAGAGAGTAATGTATTTAACATATCCGTAAAAACCCATATTTTTTGCTCAAATAGTTTTCCTAATACAAATAAATAAAGTAGATACCATTATATTACAATAAGGGCGCCGGGGTAGCGCGGTGGTTTCGTTCGCGGCTCCTGTTCTAAGGGTCCCGAGTTCGATTCCCGGCTCTGGGGTTGGCGATTTTAAGTCGGCCCTATCCACGCCTTCACCTCTGTCTAGCACACGTGAAGTATCCCCTATGCCCAACGTGGTTCGGAGTCCACGGTAAAAACTGTAGGTCCTCTCACCTCACCGCCATCTTCCCTATCACCCTATCATCGGAGGTAATGGACACCACCCTCTGGGTGCCTCCACCTGAGAAATGGGTCCGGTCATCACTTGGTGGGGTGAGGTTACCCCGAAGGCCAAGGTTGCCATGTGGGGAGTGTTAGTAACTAACTTATATTACAATAACGCATTGGGACGTAAGCACTGTAATGAACATCATTATTTGTTGGCATGTATGCGTAAACTTATTTTTGAAATGACTCAGAACTGAAATGTAAATGTTTGACATGACGTGGTGAAAGAAATATGTACTTTGAATAAGCCAAGGTGTTTGTTAAATTCAATGAGAGGAAACAATACACTTCTTGCTAGTCTGGCAGAACGTGTCTGGTCACATATCTTTGTTTATGAACGGTTCGTAATCTCTATTTACTCTAGAGAGTTCAAAGCAGCATTATTCAGTTACTCTTCCATGAAGAAGCGTATGAGCTGGATCAGTGAGATGCGATCCATGTTCCTCCTTACTACTGCCAGAACAATCCAATAGAGTTAATGTGGACTCAAATTATGTTGCAAACAGAAATAATATTTTTAAACTGATTGATGTTGAACGACTTATTCACAAAGAAATTGACAAGGAACACAACAAGGCTGGGAAAACTGCGTGAGACATCAAATAAATTACAAGAAGACGACTTTTGGAAAGAAATAGCACGTAACAACATTTTGGAACATGTGTTCATAAATTTGCAGTACTCAGACGTTGAAGACAATGACAATGACGAATTATCTCCTAACGTAAGTAACATTCACAGCTATACGGATGTACCGCTGATATTTTCGCTGGATTAGAAAAACAAGTATTTCATAAACTATAATTAAACTAAATATTTAAAACATTTGCATAATATATGAATATTCATGTTGTAATTGTGATTTCAACAACTGCATTATTATAAAACTTTGGAAAATTCAGTTTGTGTTAGCACCAAGAACATTCACAATTGTGCAAGAGAGAGGGAAATATAAAAAGAGTGGGGATAACGAGGTGGCAATGGTGAAGGCTCTAACACATTTGACTGACTACAGGTGAGAAATCCTCCCATTTGAAACACATAATAAACATGCCAGTTTAATAAAAATTGTTAAGGATTTTAAAAGCTTTAACCATGTAAAGGGTAGTTTAGTGAGGGAGGAATTTTACTGAAAAACTTCAGGTTGCATCCTTGCAATGTTGAAGGGCCCATTGACAGCTACGTTCCTGCAACAGGCCAAGTCTAGTGTTTAACTCACTTTTCATTTTTGAGTTATACTGATTTCTCTCTCACATACATTCATACAAACATGTGTGTGTAGGGACTTATAATTCTTAGATTCAAGAAGCATCAGAAATTGTTTCTAGTGAAATTCTGGTAACAAATTTTTGGGTGCAATATCTAATAGTTATGCCATTTTCTGACCATCACTGTAACCTAACAGCGGAATGTGCCAATTTCCCAGCATCTGTACATTCAAACAGCAACAGGGCAATCCAGAATATTTCTGAAACATCAGCAGTTTTACTTTGCTGGTAAATATTGTTAACATTCCAGGTCTGGTTTTCATTTTAAAGATGCCCCAACAGAAGGTCTAGTTTCTGTAAAGGAAATGTCTATACTTAACATACTTATAGCTTGCTTATTTGAAGAAAACCAGCAAAACCGATCCACAGTAACATATTATAATGTTTTATACTTACATTTTGGAATAATTGTAAAAGTTTAAAGCAATTCACTAAATTAAATACTGGGAAATGCTATGCGAGAGGAATTCACGGCTTAGGTACACTTGTTTAAATCACTTACTCACACACTGCTTACTCACACACATGAATTAGCCTTTATTACACCATAACATGTACTGTCCAGCAATGCAAAGAAGGTCCCTGAAAGGAATGTGCTAACCTTACACAGTGGGACAAGAACAATGAATCTATGTGACAGGGAATACATGCCACACAAGGAGCAGAACCTTTAAAAAAACATGTGCCCTATTCACTCTGTACACTAAAACAGAGAAGAATCATTCACAAAAGTAGAAGCCATCAGTATGTTTTTGATGGTGTGTAACTGAACTGACATGGGGTGTCATAAACCTGTCCAGGGAGGGCGTGGGAACCTTCACCAACCCCCTCTGTCTCAGGCCTCGGAGACTTTCCCTCCTGTGGCGGACTGTACTGACATGGGGTGTCATAAACCTGTCCAGAGAGGGTGTGATGACCTTCGCCAATCCCCCTGCGTCTCAGGCCTCACAGACTTTCTCTCCTGTGGAGGACAGTACTGACATAGGGTGTCATAAACCTGTCCAGGGAGGGTGTGGGGACCTTCGCCAATCCCCCTGTGTCTCAGGCCTCGGAGACTTTCCCTCCTGTGGCGGACTGTACTGACATGGGGTGTCATAAACCTGTCCAGGGAGGGTGTGGGGACCTTCACCAACCCCCTGCGTCTCAGGCCTTGGAGACTATCTCTCCTGTGGAGGACAGTACTGACATAGGGTGTCATAAACCTGTCCAGGGAGGGTGTGGGGACCTTCACCAACCCCCTGCGTCTCAGGCCTTGGAGACTATCTCTCCTGTGGAGGACAGTACTGACATAGGGTGTCATAAACCTGTCCAGGGAGGGTGTGGGGACCTTCACCAACCCCCTGCGTCTCAGGCCTTGGAGATTATCTCTCCTGTGGAGGACAGTACTGACATAGGGTGTCATAAACCTGTCCAGGGAGGGTGTGGGGACCTTCGCCAATCCCCCTGCGTCTCCGGCCTCACAGACTTTCTCTCCTGTGGAGGACAGTACTGACATAGGGTGTCATAAACCTGTCCAGGGAGGGCGTGGGAACCTTCGCCAAACCCCTGCATCTCAGGCCTCGGAGACTATCTCTCCTGTGGAGGACAGTACTGACATGGGGTGTCATAAACCTGTCCAGGGAGGGTGTGGGAACCTTCGCCAATCCCCCTGTGTCTCAGGCCTCGGAGACTTTCTCTCCTGTGGAGGACAGTACTGACATGGGGTGTCATAAACCTGTCCAGGGAGGGTGTGGGAACCTTCGCCAAACCCCTGCATCTCAGGCCTCGGAGACTATCTCTCCTGTGGAGGACAGTACTGACATGGGGTGTCATAAACCTGTCCAGGGAGGGTGTGGGAACCTTCGCCAATCCCCCTGTCTCAGGCCTCGGAGACTTTCTCTCCTGTGGAGGACAGTACTGACATGGGGTGTCATAAACCTGTCCAGGGAGGGTGTGGGAACCTTCACCAACCCTCCTGAGTCTCAGGCCTCAGAGACTTTCTCTCCTGTGGCGGACTGTACTGACATGGGGTGTCATAAACCTGTCCAGGGAGGGTGTGGGAACCTTCACCAACCCTCCTGAGTCTCAGGCCTCAGAGACTTTCTCTCCTGTGGCGGACTGTACTGACATGGGGTGTCATAAACCTGTCCAGAGAGGGTGTGGGTGTGCCTTCCTGTAGGGCACAACAGACATCCTTTGGGGCAGACCACTTATTTAACCCTCATGTATGTAATGGTATTCACAGAAAAGTTGGAACATAAGTAAAGGGCAAATAACCATATTAACACTCCATGATACGCATTAGAAGACTTTTTCAATACAATGTTGTAGAAATTATTACTTTTCTGTTTACTTCATAATACTCAATACAAATGAACTTCCATTACACATTTTGTTTGGTAGGTTAAAGGATAGTCACATTTTTAAACAAGAGGTCACTGTGATGGGTTTGAAAACCGATATTCCATGGCCAAGTGAGAAAATATCTAATGTGCAAACACTTACTCTTCTTATTTCAGTTAATTGAAGGAAATTAATCATTTCACACTAACCACATATAGGCTAAGGTTTTTGATAGATAGTCAACATGAAAAATTCAATGCCACAGCCGAGATCATGTTGGCTCTATCTATCAAACACCTTAACCTGTATATGGCTAGTATGAAGAAATGATTAATTTCCATCAGTTAACTAAAATAAGAGTTAAACGACGAAGCCTGGGACTCAAGTACTTATGATAGTACGTTGCCACAAATGGTGTATCTTGAGTACGAGAGGCCCTAGTGGTTTAACGGGGAAACACATGAGTCAGTTAGAGAATGTAATGTCAAGATGGCATGTTGGCCATGGTAGCTCAATGGGTTAGAGTGAATGGATGGAAATCAGGAGATCCACGGTTCAAATCCCGGCCATGCCATTGAATTTTTCATGTTGACTATCTACTTATTCTTCTACTTGCCTCATGTTAAGAGAGATATACTTTTGCAGAAATGATTAAGCTTTATATTTCTTTATAGCTGCAATGGGAGGGAATGTTCTTTGAGGAACAATCATATTTTTTAAGAGCTGACCACTCTGTAATGACTTTAGAATTCTGTTCTATTTGCATAAACTGGAGACCAAAAAGTCAATAACAACTCCCAGGTTAGAAAAAGAAAATTGAAAAATTTGAACAAATAACAAGGAGTAGCTCCGAGAATGGCTAACTCCATGAAATATGCATTTGTTGAGTACTATGATCTTGTGTATCTCTTACAGTTTACCAGTTACATGAAAGTGATCCACAATGAACAGAACTTCTGAAGAAATTGGAGATACACATTCCATTTGTCCAGACAATAACTTAAATATATGTTATTTTAATCAATATTGATAAGACAATTTTTGAGAAATTCAAAATTTCCGATAACTTTTTCATTTATAGGATAGTTTGGGATTCCGCTTCCTGGTAGACATGCACAAGAAGCTAAATACAAAGTTTGTTAAAATATCTTAAATTTTCGATTTTTAGTCACACGTACGCGCCGCCCGCGGGGAGGTAAAGCAACCACTAAGTTTAAAAACATATTTCGGTAAAATACAATACTTCCACTTACGATACATAAAAAAGTAGCGGTGCAGGTATTTCAAAATTCAAACAAAAAACAATGATTATTTCGGAAATGGCTAACACAGAAGAAAGCATTCATTCGACCTTCGTAAGAAGTCAATTCGACGCCGCCGTGATCAATCTATCACCGCAGATGTTCAGGATAGCTTAGTTCTTTCCAAGCCAAGGCCGATCACGGCATCCACGGCAAGTCCAACAACACAGAAAACCTGTGTTTGTGTTTTCTAATCTAATAATATCATCTTATTACAGTTATCTCATACAACACCGCCTATGAGTACAGAAGTAGTAACATTTTGTCGAACTCTTACGATTTAGTATTTATGCAAAAGTCATTCGAATGAAAAGGATCCAAACAATTCAACATCGGCCGTGAAAATATCCAAAACATATGGCGCTAAAATCAACGATAGCCGTTAAGAAAACTGCAAAGAACCATTAAGTATGACATTTGTTAAGTATTCAAGACACAATTGCATAGCAATGGTCTCATTAAAGCAGCTAAGTGCGGTGTTGCGTCACACAGGTGCTGGGTCCTCCTCCTCCTCCTCCATGAGGAAAGGTCAAGGTGACCGAGTGGGCAGTTGCATATCACATAACATTGCAACCTGTCTTCTCGGCAAAAGGGTTGCTGGGGAAACATATGCCAATATAAACGCTTATCTACACATGCAGTTCTCAAAGCTTCAGTTACTCATAGACGTTAGGATATCGCATGCCTTAAAACATCCAGGCTTCATGATACAATATCCTCACAAACACCTGAGGCTTCACGATACAATATCCCCACAAACACCTGAGGCGTCATGACGTTAACATCAACACAAACACCTGAGGCTTCACGATACAATATCCCCACAAACACCCGAGTCTTCATGATATATCCCCACAAACACACGAGTCTTCATGATATAATATCCCCACAAACACACGAGTCTTCATGATATAATATCCCCACAAACACCCGAGTCTTCATGATATAATATCAAGACAAACACCCGAGTCTTCATGATATAATATCAAGACAAACACCCGAGTCTTCATGATATAATATCAAGACAAACACCCGAGTCTTCATGATATATCCTCACAAACACCTGAGTCTTCACGATATAATATCCCCACAGACACCCGAGTCTTCACGATATAATATCCTCACAAACACCCGAGTCTTCATGATATAATATCCTCACAAACACCCGAGTCTTCATGATATAATATCCCCACAAACACCCGAGTCTTTATAATATAATATCCTCACAAACACCCGAGTCTTCATGATACAATATCCCCACAAACACCCAAGTCTTTATAATATAATATCCTCACAAACACCCGAGTCTTCATGATATAATATCCCCACAAACACCCGAGTCTTTATAATATAATATCCTCACAAACACCCGAGTCTTCATGATATAATATCCTCACAAACACACGAGTCTTCATGATATAATATCCCCACAAACACCCGAGTCTTTATAATATAATATCCTCACAAACACCCGAGTCTTCATGATATAATATCCTCACAAACACCCGAGTCTTCATGATATAATATCCTCACAAACACCCGAGTCTTCATGATGTAATATCCCCACAAACACCCGAGTCTTTATAATATAATATCCTCACAAACACCCGAGTCTTCATGATATAATATCCCCACAAACACCCGAGTCTTTATGATATAATATCCTCACAAACACCCGAGTCTTCATGATATAATATCCTCACAAACACACGAGTCTTTACGATATAATATCCTCACAAACACACGAGTCTTCACGATATAATATCCCCACAAACACCCGAGTCTTCATGATATAATATCCTCACAAACACACGAGTCTTTATAATATAATATCCCAACAAACACACGAGTCTTTATAATATAATATCCTCACAAACACACGAGTCTTTATAATATAATATCCTCACAAACACACGAGTCTTCACGATATAATATCCCCACAAACACACGAGTCTTCATGATATAATATCCTCACAAACACCCGAGTCTTCATGATATAATATCCCCACAAACACACGAGTCTTTATAATATAATATCCCCACAAACACACGAGTCTTTATAATATAATATCCCCACAAACACACGAGTCTTTATAATATAATATCCCCACAAACACACGAGTCTTTATAATATAATATCCCCACAACACCCGAGCCTTCATGATATATCCCCACAACACCTGAATCTTCATGATATATCCCCACAACACCTGAATCTTCATGATATATCCCCAAAACACCCGAGTCTTCATGATATAATATCCCCACAAACACACGAGTCTTCATATAATATCAAGACAAACACCCGAGTCTTCATGATATATCCTCACAAACACACGAGTCTTCATGATATAATATCCCCACAAACACACGAGTCTTCATGATATAATATCCAGACAAACGCCCGAGTCTTCATATAATAATCAAGACAAACACCCGAGTCTTCATGATATATCCTCACAAACACCCGAGTCTTCATGATATAATATCCCCACAAACACCCGAGTCTTCATATAATATCAAGACAAACACCTGAATCTTCATGATATATCCTCACAAACACCCGAGTCTTCATGATATAATATCCCCACAAACACCCGAGTCTTCATATAATATCAAGACAAACACCTGAATCTTCATGATATATCCCCACAAACACCCGAGGCTTCATGATACAATATCCCCACAAACACAAGAGTCTTCACGATATAATATCCCCACAGACACCCAAGTCTTCATGATACAATGTCCCCACAACACCTGAGTCTGCATGATATAATATCCAGACAAACGCCCGAGTCTTCATATAATATCAAGACAAACACCCGAGTCTTCATGATATATCCTCACAAACACCCGAGTCTTCATGATATAATATCCCCACAAACACCCGAGTCTTCATATAATATCAAGACAAACACCTGAATCTTCATGATATATCCCCACAAACACCCGAGGCTTCATGATACAATATCCCCACAAACACAAGAGTCTTCACGATATAATATCCCCACAGACACCCGAGTCTTCATGATACAATATCCCCACAACACCTGAGTCTGCATGATATAATATCCAGACAAACGCCCGAGTCTTCATATAATATCAAGACAAACACCCGAGTCTTCACGATATATCCCCACAAACACAAGAGTCTTCACGATATAATATCCCCACAGACACCCGAGTCTTCATGATACAATATCCCCACAAACACACGAGTCTTCATGATATAATATCCCCACAAACACACGAGTCTTCATATAATATCAAGACAAACACCCGAGTCTTCATGATATATCTCCACAAACACACGAGTCTTCATGATATATCCCCAGAAACACCCGAGTCTTCATATAATATCAAGACAAACACCCGAGTCTTCATGATATATCCTCACAAACACCCGAGTCTTCATGATATAATATCCCCACAAACACCCGAGTCTTCATATAATATCAAGACAAACACCTGAATCTTCATGATATATCCTCACAAACAGACGAGTCTTCATGATATAATATCCCCACAAACACCCGAGTCTTCATATAATATCAAGACAAACACCTGAATCTTCATGATATATCCCCACAAACACCCGAGGTTTCATGATACAATATCCCCACAAACACAAGAGTCTTCACGATATAATATCCCCACAGACACCCAAGTCTTCATGATACAATGTCCCCACAACACCCGAGTCTTCATGATATAATATCCCCACAGACACCCGAGTCTTCATGATATAATATCAAGACAAACACCCGAGTCTTCATGATATATCCTCACAAACACCCGAGTCTTCATGATATCCCCACAAACACCCGAGTCTTCATGATATAATATCAAGACAAACACCCGAGTCTTCATGATATATCCTCACAAACACCCGAGGCTTCATGATACAATATCCCCACAACACCTGAGTCTGCATGATATAATATCCAGACAAACACCCGAGTCTTCATGATGCAATATCCCCACAACACCTGAGGCTTCATGATACAATATCCCCACAAACACCCGAGTCTTCATGATATATCCCCACAACACCTGAGTCTTCAAGATATAATATCCCCACAAACACACGAATCTTCATGATACAATATCCCCACAAACACCCGAGTCTTCGTGATACAATATCCCCACAAACACCCGAGTCTTCATGATATATCCCCACAACACCTGAATCTTCATGATACAATATCCCCACAAACACCCGAATCTTCATGATACAATATCCCCACAAACACCCGAGTCTTCGTGATACAATATCCCCACAAACACCCGAGTCTTCATGATACAATATCCCCACAAACACCCGAGTCTTCATGATATATCCCCACAACACCTGAATCTTCATGATATAATATCCCCACAAACACCCGAGTCTTCATGATATAATATCAAGACAAACACACGAGTCTTCATGATATATCCTCACAAACACCCGAGTCTTCATGATATAATATCCAGACAAACGCCCGAGTCTTCATGATATATCCTCACAAACACCCGAGTCTTCATGATATATCCTCACAAACACCCGAGGCTTCATGATACAATATCCCCACAAACACCCGAGTCTTCATGATATAATATCCAGACAAACGCCCGAGTCTTCATGATACAATATCCCCACAAACACCCGAGTCTTAATGATATAATATCCCCACAGACACCCGAGTCTTCATGATATAATATCCAAACGCCCGAGGCTTTATGATACAATATCCCCACAAACACCCGGGTCTTCATGATACAATATCCCCACAAACACCCGAGTCTTCATGATATAATATCCCCACAAACACCCGAGTCTTCATGATATAATATCCCCACAAACACCCGAGTCTTCATGATATAATATCCCCACAAACACAAGAGTCTTCACGATATAATATCCCCACAAACACCCGAGGCTTCATGATATATCCCCAAAACACTTGAGGCTTCATGATACATCCCCAAATCACTTGAGGCTTCATGATATATCCCCAAATCACCTGAGGCTTCATGATATATTCCCAAAACACTTGAGGCTTCATGATATATACCCAAAATACGGGAGGCTTCATGATTTATCCCCAAAACACGCAAGGTTTCATGATGTATCCCCAAAACACGCGAGGTTTCATGATATATCCTCACAAACACCCGAGTCTTCATGATATCCCCACAAACACCCGAGTCTTCATGATATAATATCAAGACAAACACCCGAGTCTTCATGATATATCCTCACAAACACCCGAGGCTTCATGATACAATATCCCCACAACACCTGAGTCTGCATGATATAATATCCAGACAAACACCCGAGTCTTCATGATGCAATATCCCCACAACACCTGAGGCTTCATGATACAATATCCCCACAAACACCCGAGTCTTCATGATATATCCCCACAACACCTGAGTCTTCAAGATATAATATCCCCACAAACACACGAATCTTCATGATACAATATCCCCACAAACACCCGAGTCTTCGTGATACAATATCCCCACAAACACCCGAGTCTTCATGATATATCCCCACAACACCTGAATCTTCATGATACAATATCCCCACAAACACCCGAATCTTCATGATACAATATCCCCACAAACACCCGAGTCTTCGTGATACAATATCCCCTCAAACACCCGAGTCTTCATGATACAATATCCCCACAAACACCCGAGTCTTCATGATATATCCCCACAACACCTGAATCTTCATGATATAATATCCCCACAAACACCCGAGTCTTCATGATATAATATCAAGACAAACACACGAGTCTTCATGATATATCCTCACAAACACCCGAGTCTTCATGATATAATATCCAGACAAACGCCCGAGTCTTCATGATATATCCTCACAAACACCCGAGTCTTCATGATATATCCTCACAAACACCCGAGGCTTCATGATACAATATCCCCACAAACACCCGAGTCTTCATGATATAATATCCAGACAAACGCCCGAGTCTTCATGATACAATATCCCCACAAACACCCGAGTCTTAATGATATAATATCCCCACAGACACCCGAGTCTTCATGATATAATATCCAAACGCCCGAGGCTTTATGATACAATATCCCCACA
The DNA here is from genome assembly GCA_030765055.1 of Mantis religiosa. Classification (NCBI taxonomy): domain Eukaryota; kingdom Metazoa; phylum Arthropoda; class Insecta; order Mantodea; family Mantidae; genus Mantis; species Mantis religiosa. Next base: position 1,808,917 of record JAUKNK010000101.1, on the reverse strand, counting down.
AACACCCGGGTCTTCATGATACAATATCCCCACAAACACCCGAGTCTTCATGATATAATATCCCCACAAACACCCGAGTCTTCATGATATAATATCCCCACAAACACCCGAGTCTTCATGATATAATATCCCCACAAACACAAGAGTCTTCACGATATAATATCCCCACAAACACCCGAGGCTTCATGATATATCCCCAAAACACTTGAGGCTTCATGATACATCCCCAAATCACTTGAGGCTTCATGATATATCCCCAAATCACCTGAGGCTTCATGATATATTCCCAAAACACTTGAGGCTTCATGATATATACCCAAAATACGGGAGGCTTCATGATTTATCCCCAAAACACGCAAGGTTTCATGATGTATCCCCAAAACACGCGAGGTTTCATGATATATCCTCACAAACACCTGAGGCTTTATGTTAAATCCTCAAAACAAGCGACGCTTCATGATATACCCCAAACACCTGAGGCTTCATGTTATATCCCCAAAACAAGCGACGCTCATGATATATCCCCAAAACACCTGAGGCTTCATGATATATCCCCAAAACACCTGCGGCTTCATGATATATCCCCAAAACACCTGAGGCTTCATGATATATCCCCAAAACACCTGCGGCTTCATGATATATCCGCAAAACACCTGAGGCTTCATCAGATATCCCCACAAACACCTGAGGCTTCATGTTATATCCCCGAAACAAGCGACGCTCATGATATATCCGCAAAACACCCGAGGCTTCATGATATGTCCGCAAAACACCTGAGGCTTCATGATATATCCGCAAAACACCCGAGGCTTCATGATATATCCGCAAAACACCTGAGGCTTCACGATATATCCCTACAAACACCCCAGGCTTCATGATATATCCGCAAAACACCTGAGGCTTCACGATATATCCCTACAAACACCCGAGGCTTCATGATATATCCGCAAAACACCCGAGGCTTCATGATATATCCGCAAAACACCTGAGGCTTCACGATATATCCCTACAAACACCCCAGGCTTCATGATATATCCCCAAAACACCTGAGGCTTCACGATATATTCCTACAAACACCTGAGGTTTCATGATATATCCCCACAACACGCGAGGCTTCATGATATATCCTTACAAACACCTGAGGTTTCGTGATATAATATCCCCACAAACAACAAAGACGATATACACTCAACAAACGAGGTTTTTGGGTCCCACCACCACCACCTGAGGCTGTAGAGGGAGATAGCAGCTGTTACGGAAGTGCTGGACGCAACTATTTCTGTAGCAGCAGAACGCGAGGTCGTGACCCGACCAGAAGAAAATGTCAATGCCAGTTGTGTCTGGAGTTGTTGATTTGCATCCCACGCTTCTTTACAGTGAAGATGGCAAAGACCTGCACTGTCAACTCTTGTTTTATTATGATGTCACATATGCAAAGTTGTAAAGGGCGGCGGTATGGGGTCAAATGGGACACGCCTATGCACGCACACGTAATAACTTATCTTTTATCTGTTCCCATTTCTCGTGTGCTTTCTAAGCTGTACAACTGAAAGGTAAACAAAATCATAATGTTACTTCAAAGCAGTTTTGTGTCTACGCGTAGCACGTACATCATTTGTAATTTCAGTGGAAATAGATGTTTTAATGTACCTTGAATAAAAAAGGAAAAGAGAGAAAACAATTTTTCTATTGCGTTCCGCGCTTGTCTTTAAACTCCAGAAGCGAAGTGTCGGAAGAAAATCTGTGTCCTTAATGAGACTTTATGCGTAATTATTTACGATTTTTATTTTTCTAAATAAGATTCTAACAATTAAAATAACATACATTTAAAATATTTATATGTAGTCACGGTAATAAGTATTCACACAGCACTGATATTTCGATAACATAGCAATACGATTATAAGAGAGTACGCCATTAAATAAAGAATCTAATGCTGAACAAGGTGCGAATTTCACGTAACGTGCTTCAAGGAAATAAACGACGACCCAGTGAAATGAGACACAACTTCCTCTTTGCTTCTATCTGGCTCATCAGGAATCTCGATAATCCTTTTAATGACCTGAATTCCATGCCGTTGGTACCTCAGTGGAAAGTTATTTCTCTGCTAATATTGACAAATATAATTAACAAATGTGCTTCTTTTGGCCAAAGGAAGTGGCCATTCACAATGCTGTGAAAGAGGTGTTCCCCAAGTCTGAAATTCGTGGATGCCGTTTTCATCTTCGTCAGAGTTGGTGGCGAAAAAAGCAAGCAATAAGCCGCATTAGAAAATTCAATGACGACAAAGAAATTAGCACACTTTTGAAATAGTTTTTGGTCTACCGTTTTTAAGTCCAGAAGACGTAGAAGAGTGTGTTGTTGAGGATCTATGCAAATGTTCAGAGTTTCACTCACTACGTACAGGAAACTTTTATCACCGAAAAAAGCGTTTGCAAATTGTTCATGAAGGTATTGCCTCTTCCTTTGACGAAAATCTCTGTCCTCCGAGCGCAATTTTCAGATGAGGGAACAACAAGAAGTCGCTTGGGGCTAGAGCTGCTGAGTCAAGTAGTTCAAAGCGTAATTCGTGGATTTTTGCCACTGCAACCGCTGAGGTGTGAGACGGTGCGTTGTCTTGGTGAAACAGGGTTTTCCTTTTTTTGCAAATGTGGCCGTTTTCCCACCAGTTCTACTTTAAGCTTGTCAAGTAATAATGCCTAGTATGCTCCTGTCATGTTTCCTTTTTGAAGATAATGGATTAAAATAACTCCATGACTATCCCTCCCCCAAAAAAAAGACACCATTACTTTCCAAGCAAAAAAAAAAAAAATACTTTTTTTTGGAGCCGGTTCCCCCTTTGCAGTCCACTGTTTGGACTGTATTTTTGTTTCGGACATATAATGATGTATTCAAGTTTCACCTACAGTAATTAATCGGCGCCAAAACTGCGCCAACAGAGCGTTGGAAATGTTCATTCGAACACGTTTTTGGTCTAACGTGCGGACAGCTTTCGCACGCGTAAATGTTGATTTAATATTTGATAAACACGTTCTTTTGACATATTCATAGCCTTACTTTAACTCGGCGGTTGTCCAGCACCATTTGGTGAACTTTGGCCATATTTTCGTCGGTAGTTGCAGTTTATAGGCGTCCCGAACGTTCATCGTCTCCCAAGCTCTTACGGCCACGTTTAAATTCAGCTGCCCAAAATTTCACTGTGGTAAATGATGGTGCAGAGTCGTCATACACAGAATCCAACTCATTTTTGATTTACGTAGGCGTATTGCCTTTCAAAAACAACTATTTAATGACAGCTTGATACTAGATTTTGTCCATTTTCATAAAAACACTCATCAACTCACTCAAACGACTGTTACATAACAACTGAGCGTCCAAAATGGCTGAAACTTTGATGAGTAGCTAAAGAGATGAACAACGAAATTGACTACCTTTTACTTAGAAGTGCTTCCACCTTCACTGTTGAGACCACCCTGGTATTCAATCAGTAGCTTAAAGGAACAAAGGACGTAGTGCTTGCTGACTTTTGCCAAATCTTAACTTTACAAAAGCAGTTCTATAGAATTGACCTGTTTATAACTAAGTTACTGTATACAATACTTGTTATGCAGCAATAAATCTTTCCCTTATGCTGCGCCAACATGCTCACGTTTTCTTCCACTGCGCAATAGAGTGTTGCTCCAACATGAGCTAAACCCATACTGCACCGAAACAGAATCAACCAGTTTAGCTGGCTGTGTACGTGTTTGTTACGAGAGGGAGGGAAAATTCACACTTATAGTGCCTTCCTTCTCGGCCTTGCACTACAGAAATCACAGTGTTGGTTCTGCTACGTCATGAATGTCGTGCAACAGAAAAATGAGCCCCCAAGGTAAACAAACCACGCTCGAGGAAACACAGATATCAAAAGGGAGAATCATTTCCACAAATTGCTGATGTTATTGGAAGAAGCCGGACAACAATGCAGTCCATAGAAATACGATATAGAGAAAGAAGAGGCTCACTACACAAGCTAACAAAAAGGAAACAAAATATATTGACAAGGATGTTAAAAAAATGAAACTAAATTGACATTGTGTATGTTAAAGATCAGTTCGCGAAAGAAATCACACCAAGGGCTGTGCACTGTGTTCTAAGTAGTGCAGTCTAGGATATATGGAAGTAACCATATACATAAGCAAGGTCAAAAGTTTCTGGGACAAGGTAATGTTCGCAGATGAAAGTAAATTTAATGTATCTATTAAATGATCGATGAATGTTGGCATGGAGAAGACCAAAATCACTGCACAGAGCATACAGCAGAAATTGTACCATATTCCCCATGTTCTCAAGTTCCTGACACAAAAAGTACACCTTAATCCAATTCAAATTCTTTGGAGTACTTAAGTAAAGTACCCGTAACGATTTTACTAACTCGAAAATAGTTTGTTAAAGTATTAACCGGGCTTGTGGGCCGTGGTCTATTGGGCTGGTCAACTGCTGGCCCAGTTATAACGTTATCTTATACTGACACCGGCCGTGAAAGCTTGCGAATTTTAATCAAAAACAGTTGCCAAAACTGTTGGCACATTTATCCCATTGCGACACTAGCCGGTCGATTGCATCTTTGAAGAAGCTAGTAGGTTGCTGGCCTGGACCCATTCATACATCTCGTCTGATTCTGCGGTTGCCCAAGACTAAACCATTCACTTCGCAATCATTTCACGTGTGATGACACGATGTCGACCTTTCTTATCAGACACACATCTCTATTTGTGTTTCATCACTTACTGTACGCTCTTCTTATAAACAAGATAACAAACGAATGTAGCGCTGGTCAACCAACTGTAGCTATGCTCTCTTTGATTTAATGAAACACCAGTTGTGTCAAGAATTAACATGTATTCCAGATGAATTAACTCTATAACATAATATATTTAGATCATATGGCTACGGTTCTCTTCGAACACGTTAAATAACAAACTCATTTTTACCGTACAACAGTCTGTGTCAGGACAGCAGCCAATGAGAGATAATTACGTCACGCGAGGCAAGTTTACTTCAAACAAGGATTGGTGTTAAGTCTGCAGGCGGAGGACAACTGACCAGTCAATATCCGAGTTGGCAAGCACAGGCAGCGCAAGTTGGTGTGCAGTAAGCTAAGGTTCATTTCGTTTTTGTCACAAAGCTACCCGTAACTTTTTCGTCGAAATTAACGAACTCGATTTTATAGAAAACGGTCTGAGTGCGTATATCGTTAGTCAGTTAAATACCAAGCTGTTTGGTATCTTACAAAGATGTAACGCGCCCAAAACCACATGTCCCTACTGTAAATGGCTGTACACATTTTGAAAATGTTGTATATTTCAGATATATTCATCACAAATAAAATGTATATCTAGAATATTCTGGGAATGTTCTGAGACGTTCTATTCATTCTAGAACGAGGGTGGTCTGCGACACTACATATTTATAATAACAAGTTATTCCAGGCAATAGTTGACTGTAGGCAGTTGTTTCAAGTAGTGGAAGTGCGCATTACTTTCAAAATGTTCCTGCTGTGGTGGTCAAAGTCCTCGTAAAAGAAGGTTTAACACTTACAGAAATTCATTTGTGAACTGTTTCCCCTGTGAAGTTTAAACGTGGTCGTGAAAGTGTCCAAGACGATCCACGCGAAGGACGTCCAAGAATGTAACTACAATGGCATGGCATGATTTTGGAAGATTGGCGTACAAAGGTACGAGAAATTGCTCACATCTTGTATCAGGAATTAAACATAAAAAAGCTTCGCGCAAGATGGGTGCCACCTATCGTCAATGTGGATAACAAACACATTCTCACGACTTTCTGAAAAGTGCTTCGCGCATTTTCAGAAGAAGAGAAGTGACTTTTTGCGCCAATACGTCACAGTTTATGAAACGCATTCACCACTATACACCCAAATGGAAGCAGCAGTCGAGGTAATGGACAGAAGCTGGTTCCTCAGCTCCAAAGAAGTCGAGGACGCAGCAGACCAGCAGAAGAATCGAGTCGTCCAAGTTTACCTGGACGGAATGGTTTCGCCCAGCACCTAGCCGCTTTCTGCGGCTTTATCTGGGTGGTGTAGTAGTCTTTTGTCTTTTGTCTCAAGCGTTTATGTCGGGGCATAGGTTTCTCTGATCTGTTGGGTTAAGCCGCTCAGGCTGCCGCCTGGGGTATATATTCCCAAGGCCGTCCTCACCCGACTCTCTGCTTGCAGAAGGTCGGAATGAAGACAGCACGATCAGAGGGGATAGGAAGCTATGTGGGGAAATTATCTAGACCCATTTCTGGTTCTGGTGTTTTCTGTGTGATGGAGAGAACCCCATCTGGCTAATAGCCCATGGCGTCCTTGGGGAGTTTTTACCTCCTCCTCCTGCGAGGAGCTCTGTGGTCATACCGACCCAGGGTGTTGACCAGCTGGTTGGAATGGGTAGAAAGTTTTTGATGGAGGGTTCGAGATCTCTCTCTTACCATGTCCTCTATGTAAGGGATTTGGGAATATTCATGTAAGATGTGCGTAGGAAATCTACGCCCAGTACCATAGATCATGCTTAACGCCCGATTCTGCACGATTTGCAGTCTGCGGATTGTGGTCGGAGCCGCCAATCCCCAGACCTCGCACCCATACAGAATCATGGGTGGAATGATCGCACGGTACAGACGCAGTTTGAGGTGTGCCGGCATGTTGGACCTGAAAATGGGGTACAACTGCCTGAGTGCAACATGGCCTAGTCCCGCCTTAGCCCTGACATGGGGAGTGAAGTTTAGCCCGCGATCAAGTAGGACACCCAGGTATTTAGCCGAGGAAACCCATGGGATTTGCCTCTGCCTCAGCCTCAGCGTTCCCGTCGGTCGCCAGCGTCTGACCTTAGCCAGCAGAAGAGCTGAGCTCTTCCCTGGACAAATTGCCATCCTCCACTTCTCACTCCAGCGGCCGATCGCTCGGAGCTGTCGTTGCAGAGGCGGGAAGCAGAACTTGACATTTTTATTACGCGCCATAACGAGAACGTCGTCCGCATACTGGCACGTAACTGTCTGTGGCTCAGTAGGGAAGTCAGACATGTAGGCCGCGAAGAGCAACGGTGATAGTACACTACCCTCCGGGACCCCCGCAGCTATGGGTCTGACACTGGAAAGCTTTCCTTCCACTCTCACCCTGAATGAGCGATCCCGAAGGAAGCTGCTGATCAGAGCAAGATAGGGAGGAGGGATGTTAACTTCCTTGAGCTTGTACAGTAGACCCTGGTGCCAGGTTGTCGCAAAGGCCTTTTCCACGTCCAACAGAACCGCAATGGTTTTGAAATTCTCCTGGAATCCCAGGGTTACCTTCTCAACCAATCGAAGCAACTGCATGGTCGTGGAGTGCCCCCGTCGAAAACCAAACTGGTGATCCGGAAGGAGTTGCCTGTCCTCAAAAAGAGGTGTCAAGCGGGTTAGGAGCAGTCGTTCAAACATTTTTGAGACAACTGGGAGAATACTGATTGATCGGTAGTTGCAAGGAAAGACCGGATCCTTGGCGGGTTTCAAGAAGCACACCACCCGCGCCTCCTTCCAGTATATCGGGAAGTGGCGTAGGTGAAAGCATGCATTGAATATCCTCGTCAAGTGAATGACAGCCCTCTTGGGAAGGTGCTGGAGCATGGTCGCTGTGACGCCATCATGTCCAGGAGATTTGTTAGGTTTGAGCTTTTTGATTCCAGAAGCCACCATTTTAGGGGTGACTATAGGAATATGGATCTCCGCGTGTCTCGGTGGTGGGTCCTCATAGAGGAACTCCACCTCCGCCTCCACGTGTTCAGTAAAGTCCTCGTCTTGGGGGTCCTCCCTAGGTTCGAATTGACACTCCAGATAGTCTGCGAACGCTGTGGCTTTCTCGTGTGGTTCAAAGACGAGCCTTCCACGAGTGCCATGCAATGGATGCTGGTACAGTGTTTTGTCCTTGCGTAAGGACTTGATTATTCGCCATGGTTTCTTTTCCTGAAGGTTGATGTTCTGCATGGTGTTTTCCCAGGTGGCGGCTCGATGAGCTCGAAGCAGTCTTCTTACCAGGGATTTTAACCGCTGGTAGACTGCGCCTATCCTGGGATGGCGAAATCGTTGCCACAGCCTCCGTACGGTAGCTTTGGCTTTTATCAGCTGCCGAATCTCGTTGGGCATGATTCCAGGATTAAGCTTGTTAGTCGGGATACGGTATGTGTGTGCTCTTACAATCTGTTGGATTTGTTGGGAGAAACGTGTCGCCGCCAGCTCCAGCGCCTCAATATCATTGATACGTGGGCGGGGGTCGAACGTTCGGTTACAGGATTGTATGGCTGCATCCCAGTCAACCTCGTATTCCCAATCAAGGAATATCAGTGCAGGTGCACTGATATCTGTGTCGACTATGACAGGGTCATGGTCTGAGTCCATCTCATTAACTACTGAGAGGTCCAGATGGAATGGAATGTTTTTGGTGATCATGATGTCTATGATATCCGGTCTGCCGCGAGCCGGATGACATGTTGGACCTCTAGGTCCGTGCGCGATCAGATTTGGGTCTCCGCTTATGAGGCGGTAGAGCCCTCTTCCTCTCTGGTTATTGTTGCGGCTATTCCAGAGCCCATGTTTCGCGTTGAGGTCTCCTGCAATGCAAACCACTGGGTGTAGGTTCAGCATGGTGGTGTAATCTGCCTCATAGAAGTGATGGCCAGGTGCGTCGTATGCAGCTATCAGTAAAGAGTCTATGCCACCAATGGCAAGTCGCATGGCACAGGCCTCAACATGCTGAAGCGCTGGAAGAGGAAAGGGTGTATGTGTGATAACATTTTTGATGAAAATGGCTGTTCCGCCCCCCTGCCGACCGACTCTATCGGTCCGGTGGGTGACGTAATTGGGCAACGAGAAATTTGTACCAGCCTGTAGATGCGTTTCACAGACCATTAGAATGTCAATTCCATAGGACTGCACAAACTCAAGCACACCAGGATACTGTGTCCCTATCCCATTCGCATTCCAGAATTCGACCCGCAATGGTCTCCGAACAAGTCTGGGGGCCATTACAGTTGAGTGACAGGGAACAGTTCCTCAAGTGTTTTGAGGAAGATTGTGTATTTTTCCATAGAGTTGTAGTGTGGGTCGTTCATTACCCGCTTGCACTCTCTAAGAGTAGGGAGAATCCTTTGTAGGAGATCGCCGAACCACAGAGATAGGTCTCTGAATTCTTCGACGTCTCTCTCGGATATTGCTGTTGCCGCAGTTAACAGTGGCGAGAGTGGAACAGTCATCGTAGCTGGCGCAGTGCTAGGAGTTGTTGACTCCGCCTCCTTGGGCGGGGCTTGCCGCTGCTTCTTTTGTGGGGCAGCAGTTGGTTTAGCTGTCTGTTGTTGTGAAGCGACAGTCGGTTTGGCTGCCTTCTTCTTTCTCCTTGGAGGTCTCTGTGGCTGGGGTTGTGTTTCCTCCGTTGGTGCAGGGGTAGCTGCATGCAGTGCAGGGGCCTTAGCAGATTGCTCTGTGTGGTCGGCTGTTTGTTCTGCCCTAGATAGGGCCGCAGCAAAAGACACGCCAGGTCGGACAGTTGCCTTCCCGACATCCGTTCTGCGGCGGCTCTTGATAATCTGCCTCGATACGCAGCCCTTGTAGACGCTAACGTGGTCCTGCTGGCAGTTGGCGCACCTCTTCTCGTCCGGGGCTTTATCACAGTCCCTCAGAAGATGAGGCCCAGCACAACGCAGGCATACTTGCTTTCGCTCGCACGCCGCGCTAGAGTGGTGGAACCCCATACATCTATGGCACTGGACTGGTCCACTTTGGCCGTAGAATCTCTCGACTCTGACGACTGTATGGAATAGCTTCCGGACGGTGTCGATTGGTTGTTCCGACTCTCCAGCGACCTTGTCCACATTGGCCAAGAAGAGAGGCATCGGAACTTTTATCGGCCCTTCTTCTGTGGAGATAGTCTTCTTAAGCTGCGCCACGGAATTAGCTGTTATTCCGTGCTCCCTCAGTAGCGCAGTCTTCACCTCCTCAGGTGGGCATTCAGAGTCTAAGCCCCTGATGACCCTCCTTTCGACGTTTGGGCGTTGAGGGGAGTAGTAATAGAATTGGATATCCAAACTCCTTAGCACTTCCTTGGCTGCCTCAAAATCAGATAGACTGTATGTCTGGATATGAACCTTTCGAGGTTTCCTCCTCACCTCGAAATCCTTCACTTTCTGTTCCATCTGTCGCATTACTGCGACGTGATTTTTGAAAGTGTCCGCCACTATGGGCGGCATCTTAGTCCCCCTTTTGGGTAGGGGTTGCTTCTCTCCCGGTGCAAGCGGTTGCGTCTGTCCCATGTTTTTGGGATCGGCGGTTTTCTTCTTCCTCCTCTCAACGACAGTGTAGTCGTCAAGGTCGGACTCTCCCTCCGACTCAGGCAGAGGTGGATAGGACGCAGGGTCCATGGATGCTGATGCTGGTTGTACAGATGATGAAGGCTTCTGAGGAGCCGCAGCATTCCTCTTTAGGCTTTTTGCCTTGGTGGTGGTTCCCGTAGGGAGAGGGTAGGTACTGGTAGATGGCTGTTGCCCGTCTTGGTCCGTCAACGTCGGCGCAGTTGCCCTCCGGCTATCCGCAGCGGACCGGACCCCCCTAGGGTGACATTGAGTCTCCCTAGGGTAGGCGCCTGAGCGAGTCATTTCGACCCTGGGTTCAGAACTAGGGTTCAAACCCTTGGCTGTGGTCTTGCGGACCTGCTGTCTCGTAATCTGTCTGTCTGTGTTTTGTGTCCAAAAAGTAAGTCTGGTGCTGGTATCGATTCACGCTAGCGGAAGCTCGAGTATCTGGTACACTGACCACTCCCTTCGGCTAGCAGGCTGCCAAAAAGAACTGGTGCCCTATTGCTGAACTGTGCACGCGTAGCAGGGTAGCAAAGTTGTCCAATACACCCGTCGATAAGCGTGGCTCACAGATAGAACGTCCACCAAAAGACAAGTCGAGGACGGTGCCATCGGGGGGAAAGATCATGGCGTCAGTGTTTTGGGAGAATACTGTTCTCAACTTCTAACCAAACTGAATGTAACCATTCATGAAAACAGACCCGGGCTAAAAAAGTAGGAAAGTTTTCCATTAGGACAGAAGTGTTTTGTAAATGGGGAAATTAAGAAAACTGCACTATGAAGTGCTCTAACATCCACCGTATTTCCCAGATGTGGCTCCCTCAGATTTCCATGTTTCTAAAACTGAAGAAATTCCTCGATGGTAGGCGCTTTTCGTCCAATGAAGAAGCAATTGAGGCTGTAGCACAGTGGTGTCATTCAGGGCAGGCCATTCCCGCCTTCCCGCGCAAAACACTGTCACTGCTGACTGAGGGGCGTGACGTCACTGAGAATACAACGCAAGATCGCTTACACGTGAATGTACGTAATGCAATATTATGATTGCACATTATAAGATAAGATAAGGCGCTGATGCATGCAAATTCCACAATCCTTCTGATGAAATAAACGAGATGCAGTTGCTTATGAGCTATTGTAGTTATTTGCTGTGTTTTTTGTCGTAACATTATGAAAACCATTGCGCTGTTGCTGAAAGCAAACATGCTTCGTATAAAACTACGAATGTGATTTTCCATTGTTTGCCTAAAGATCGAGAACTACAGCGCAAGTGGGTTTTACGCTGTAAAAGGGCTGATCCGGTTAATGTGAATAATGCAAGGATTTGTTCCGATCACTTCCTGCCCGAAAACTATGAACGGGATTTAAAAAACGAGCTGTTAGGTTTGCCGCTGAAAAGAAAATTAAAGGGCGACGCTGTACCGTCATAGAAAATTCCTAATTGCATGGGAATGTATTTGAGGCGGTAGTAGCAAGTACCAGCAAAACCAATTTGCAGGTAATTATCAGATACACATTCCATTTATGTATTTGTTTCTATGTGTACACTGAGTTTATTCGCTCCTTTTTATAAGAAAAGTTTGATGCGTGGAATAATAATAATAAGAATAATAATAATAAAACTGTTTTTATTAATAGGCAATATCAGCAAGAGATCGCCGGTGCGAAGTTAGGACCGTGCGAAAGAGGGCGCTGTCTATTATAGTATCTTTATCTCAAAAAAAAAATTGACCCGTCGACCAGCACGGAGGTAGCTCCTGACCACTTGTTGCTGAAGAGGAAATAATTAGACTAAAGACTCAGAGGCAAGCCCTGAAGAAAGAAAACAGTGTTTTGAAACGGCAGAACAAGGTACAGAAGTAATATTTTGTAGCTTCCATGGACAAAGTGCTGCGAAGTGTAATGGAGTGATGCAAAACTTAATTTCTATAATAAGTTCCAAGTTCCCCGAAATTCATCACAAAGTGATCTCTCTTAATGTGAGGACAAGAACCTTCATTAAAATTAGGCACTTAAACAAAAGAGCGAAGGCAGAAATGATCAGGAAACATGCAGCAAAGAAAAATCTTCAATGGGTTGCTTCGTCATTTTCTTGTGCTACACTGATTAAGTACATATGAATAGTAACATGTTTTAAACTCTTAATACAACTGCTAGAAAGAACCTTCATTATAATACACAAGTGGATGTTTATTCCTTCCGATTTTACACGTAGCAGAGCTTAAATAACACATACTGAGGGGCTAGTGTTTAACTCTCGCGGTTGAACTGTATTCTCAGTGACGTCATGCGCGTTAGCCAATGGCACCGCGACTCTCCGGAATGGCCTACCTGAGTACTCTAGTTGCCTTGGTGTCATTGAGGGGAAGCAGGATGGTTACCTTCCCCCTTCCTAGTTAACCTTCCCACGTGACAATAGATGCTGGGGTGAGCAACAGCGTGCGGCAGATTCAGTGGCTAAACTATTTATTCATATTTATGTGCATAATCTGTATTGAATTCCATTGAGAATTATACTTTTATAGCTACATGTTAATAATTATTAGTTCATAATTTAAGTGGAGTTCTTATTCTTCTTAGCTAATAATTTGTCGATGTCGGGCTCTGTAACAGACATGTTGACGGTCCGCGGCTTACTTGCATTTGTTTTAAAACACAAAGGGGTGTAGACGTACTGCAATAGCCGCTGACAGTCAACTGTTACCGTGCACCTCCGCGACGATAAGCGAAAAGCTGAAGGGGAGTCACCCTCAGTGACACTCGTTGGCACTTCTGCTGTAGCACTTCTAGAGGAAGACTACAGAGAGGGGAACACCGCTCGACAAGATCTATTGATATTAGAAGAAATTATATTGAAAAATAAAGCTGCTTTCGTAACTGGTAAACAACAAAATGTTACTACACAACAAATGTAGATATTGTTGAATAAACACTTCTTTTTAGTGAATAGTTTCAGAGGTATTCCCTATATTTAAGTCACTACCCACCGACCGGCTATCACGTACACTTACCATATTTCTACATTCTCAGTCTATATCTACAAGGAAATGTGTTATAAAATAGTTTCTTAAAACGCTATGTCTATTAGCATGATGTGGTTCTCCATTTACATCCTCCAACATTAAGTCATATCGGACGATGAATGAAATGAGTACAGGTACATAGAGCTTAGAGTTACCAGACATTCATCTTTCAGGATAAGAGAAAACCTCCAACGTTAAGTCATATCGGACGATGAATGAAATTATGTTCAAATGAGTACAGGGTACATAGAGCTTAGAGTTACCAGACATTCATCTTTCAGGATAAGAGAAAACCTCCAACGTTAAGTCATATCGGACGATGAATGAAATGATGTTCAAATGAGTACAGGGTACATAGAGCTTAGAGTTACCAGACATTCATCTTTCAGGATAAGAGAAAACCTCCAACATTAAGTCATATCGGACGATGAATGAAATGATGTTCAAATGAGTACAGAGTACATAGAGCTTAGAGTTACCAGACATTCATCTTTCAGGATAAGAGAAAACCTCCAACGTAAAGTCATATCGGACAATGAATGAAATGATGTTCAAATGAGTACAGAGTACATCGAGCTTAGAGTTACCAGACATTCATCTTTCAGGATAAGAGAAAACCTCCAACATTAAGTCATATCGGACGATGAATGAAATGATGTTCAAATGAGTACAGAGTACATAGAGCTTAGAGTTACCAGACATTCATCTTTCAGGATAAGAGAAAACCTCCAACGTAAAGTCATATCGGACAATGAATGAAATGATGTTCAAATGAGTACAGAGTACATAGAGCTTAGAGTTACCAGACATTCATCTTTCAGGATAAGAGAAAACCTCCAACGTTAAGTCATATCGGACGATGAATGAAATTATGTTCAAATGAGTACAGGGTACATAGAGCTTAGAGTTACCAGACATTCATCTTTCTGGATGAGAGAAAACCTCCAACGTTAAGTCATATCGGACGATGAATGAAATGATGTTCAAATGAGTACAGGGTACATAGAGCTTAGAGTTACCAGACATTCATCTTTCAGGATAAGAGAAAACCTCCAACGTTAAGTCATATCAGACGATGAATGAAATGATGTTCAAATGAGTACAGGGTACATAGAGCTTAGAGTTACCAGACATTCATCTTTCAGGATAAGAGAAAACCTGCAACGTTAAGTCATATCGGACGATAAATGAAATGATGTTCAAATGAGTACAGGGTACATAGAGCTTAGAGTTACCAGACATTCATCTTTCAGGATAAGAGAAAACCTCCAACGTTAAGTCATATCGGACGATGAATGAAATGATGTTCAAATGAGTACAGGGTACATAGAGCTTAGAGTTACCAGACATTCATCTTTCAGGATAAGAGAAAACCTCCAACGTTAAGTCATATCAGACGATGAATGAAATGATGTTCAAATGAGTACAGGGTACATAGAGCTTAGAGTTACCAGACATTCATCTTTCAGGATAAGAGAAAACCTCCAACGTTAAGTCATATCGGACGATGAATGAAATGATGTTCAAATGAGTACAGGGTACATAGAGCTTAGAGTTACCAGACATTCATCTTTCAGGATAAGAGAAAACCTGCAACGTTAAGTCATATCGGACGATAAATGAAATGATGTTCAAATGAGTACAGGGTACATAGAGCTTAGAGTTACCAGACATTCATCTTTCAGGATAAGAGAAAACCTCCCACGTTAAGTCATATCGGACGATGAATGAAATGATGTTCAAATGAGTACAGGGTACATAGAGCTTAGAGTTACCAGACATTCATCTTTCAGGATAAGAGAAAACCTCCAACGTTGTCATATCGGTCAATGAATGAAATGATGTTCAAATGAGTACAGGGTACATAGAGCTTAGAGTTACCAGACATTCATCTTTCAGGATAAGAGAAAACCTCCAACGTTAAGTCATATCGGACGATGAATGAAGTGATGTTCAAATGAGTACAGGGTACATAGAGCTTAGAGTTACCAGACATTCATCTTTCAGGATAAGAGAAAACCTCCAACGTTAAGTCATATCGGACGATGAATGAAATGATGTTCAAATGAGTACAGGGTACATAGAGCTTAGAGTTACCAGACATTCATCTTTCAGGATAAGAGAAAACCTCCAACGTTAAGTCATATCGGACGATGAATGAAATGATGTTCAAATGAGTACAGGGTACATAGAGCTTAGAGTTACCAGACATTCATCTTTCAGGATAAGAGAAAACCTCCAACGTTAAGTCATATCGGACGATGAATGAAGTGATGTTCAAATGAGTACAGGGTACATAGAGCTTAGAGTTACCAGACATTCATCTTTCAGGATAAGAGAAAACCTCCAACGTTAAGTCATATCGGACGATGAATGAAATGATGTTCAAATGAGTACAGGGTACATAGAGCTTAGAGTTACCAGACATTCATCTTTCAGGATAAGAGAAAACCTCCAACGTTAAGTCATATCGGACGATGAATGAAATGATGTTCAAATGAGTACAGGGTACATAGAGCTTAGAGTTACCAGACATTCATCTTTCAGGATAAGAGAAAACCTCCAACGTTGTCATATCGGACAATGAATGAAATGATGTTCAAATGAGTACAGGGTACATAGAGCTTAGAGTTACCAGACATTAATCTTTCAGGATAAGAGAAAACCTCCAACGTTAAGTCATATCGGACGATGAATGAAATGATGTTCAAATGAGTACAGGGTACATAGAGCTTAGAGTTATCAGACATTCATCTTTCAGGATAAGAGAAAACCTCCAACGTTAAGTCATATCGGACGATGAATGAAATGATGTACAAATGAGTACAGGGTACATAGAGCTTAGAGTTACCAGACATTCATCTTTCAAGATATGAGAAAACCTCCAACGTTAAGTCATATCGGACGATGAATGAAATGATGTTCAAATGAGTACAGGGTACATAGAGCTTAGAGTTACCAGACATTCATCTTTCAAGATAAGAGAAAACCTCCAACGTTAAGTCATATCGGACGATGAATGAAATGAGGTACAAATGAGTACAGGGTACATAGAGCTTAGAGTTACCAGACATTCATCTTTCAAGATAAGAGAAAACCTCCAACGTTAAGTCATATCGGACGATGAATGAAATGAGGTACAAATGAGTACAGGGTACATAGAGCTTAGAGTTACCAGACATTCATCTTTCAAGATATGAGAAAACCTCCAACGTTAAGTCATATCGGACGATGAATGAAATGATGTTCAAATGAGTACAGGGTACATAGAGCTTAGAGTTACCAGACATACATCTTTCAAGATATGAGAAAACCTCCAACGTTAAGTCATATCGGACGATGAATGAAATGATGTACAAATGAGTACAGGGTACATAGAGCTTAGAGTTACCAGACATTCATCTTTCAAGATATGAGAAAACCTCCAACGTTAAGTCATATCGGACGATGAATGAAATGATGTACAAATGAGTACAGGGTACATAGAGCTTAGAGTTACCAGACATTCATCTTTCAAGATATGAGAAAACCTCCAACGTTAAGTCATATCGGACGATGAATGAAATGATGTTCAAATGAGTACAGGGTACATAGAGCTTAGAGTTACCAGACATTCATCTTTCAGGATAAGAGAAAACCTCCAACGTTAAGTCATATCGGACGATGAATGAAATGATGTTCAAATGAGTACAGGGTACATAGAGCTTAGAGTTACCAGACATTCATCTTTCAGGATAAGAGAAAACCTCCAACGTAAAGTCATATCGGACAATGAATGAAATGATGTTCAAATGAGTACAGAGTACATAGAGCTTAGAGTTACCAGACATTCATCTTTCAGGATAAGAGAAAACCTCCAACGTTAAGTCATATCGGACGATGAATGAAATTATGTTCAAATGAGTACAGGGTACATAGAGCTTAGAGTTACCAGACATTCATCTTTCTGGATGAGAGAAAACCTCCAACGTTAAGTCATATCGGACGATGAATGAAATGATGTTCAAATGAGTACAGGGTACATAGAGCTTAGAGTTACCAGACATTCATCTTTCAGGATAAGAGAAAACCTCCAACGTTAAGTCATATCAGACGATGACTGAAATGATGTTCAAATGAGTACAGGGTACATAGAGCTTAGAGTTACCAGACATTCATCTTTCAGGATAAGAGAAAACCTGCAACGTTAAGTCATATCGGACGATAAATGAAATGATGTTCAAATGAGTACAGGGTACATAGAGCTTAGAGTTACCAGACATTCATCTTTCAGGATAAGAGAAAACCTCCAACGTTAAGTCATATCGGACGATGAATGAAATGATGTTCAAATGAGTACAGGGTACATAGAGCTTAGAGTTACCAGACATTCATCTTTCAGGATAAGAGAAAACCTCCAACGTTAAGTCATATCAGACGATGAATGAAATGATGTTCAAATGAGTACAGGGTACATAGAGCTTAGAGTTACCAGACATTCATCTTTCAGGATAAGAGAAAACCTCCAACGTTAAGTCATATCGGACGATGAATGAAATGATGTTCAAATGAGTACAGGGTACATAGAGCTTAGAGTTACCAGACATTCATCTTTCAGGATAAGAGAAAACCTGCAACGTTAAGTCATATCGGACGATAAATGAAATGATGTTCAAATGAGTACAGGGTACATAGAGCTTAGAGTTACCAGACATTCATCTTTCAGGATAAGAGAAAACCTCCCACGTTAAGTCATATCGGACGATGAATGAAATGATGTTCAAATGAGTACAGGGTACATAGAGCTTAGAGTTACCAGACATTCATCTTTCAGGATAAGAGAAAACCTCCAACGTTGTCATATCGGACAATGAATGAAATGATGTTCAAATGAGTACAGGGTACATAGAGCTTAGAGTTACCAGACATTCATCTTTCAGGATAAGAGAAAACCTCCAACGTTAAGTCATATCGGACGATGAATGAAGTGATGTTCAAATGAGTACAGGGTACATAGAGCTTAGAGTTACCAGACATTCATCTTTCAGGATAAGAGAAAACCTCCAACGTTGTCATATCGGACGATGAATGAAATGATGTTCAAATGAGTACAGGGTACATAGAGCTTAGAGTTACCAGACATTCATCTTTCAGGATAAGAGAAAACCTCCAACGTTAAGTCATATCGGACGATGAATGAAATGATGTTCAAATGAGTACAGGGTACATAGAGCTTAGAGTTACCAGACATTCATCTTTCAGGATAAGAGAAAACCTCCAACGTTAAGTCAGTTCGGACGATGAATGAAGTGATGTTCAAATGAGTACAGGGTACATAGAGCTTAGAGTTACCAGACATTCATCTTTCAGGATAAGAGAAAACCTCCAACGTTAAGTCATATCGGACGATGAATGAAATGATGTTCAAATGAGTACAGGGTACATAGAGCTTAGAGTTACCAGACATTCATCTTTCAGGATAAGAGAAAACCTCCAACGTTAAGTCATATCGGACGATGAATGAAATGATGTTCAAATGAGTACAGGGTACATAGAGCTTAGAGTTACCAGACATTCATCTTTCAGGATAAGAGAAAACCTCCAACGTTGTCATATCGGACAATGAATGAAATGATGTTCAAATGAGTACAGGGTACATAGAGCTTAGAGTTACCAGACATTAATCTTTCAGGATAAGAGAAAACCTCCAACGTTGTCATATCGGACGATGAATGAAATGATGTTCAAATGAGTACAGGGTACATAGAGCTTAGAGTTATCAGACATTCATCTTTCAGGATAAGAGAAAACCTCCAACGTTAAGTCATATCGGACGATGAATGAAATGATGTACAAATGAGTACAGGGTACATAGAGCTTAGAGTTACCAGACATTCATCTTTCAAGATATGAGAAAACCTCCAACGTTAAGTCATATCGGACGATGAATGAAATGATGTTCAAATGAGTACAGGGTACATAGAGCTTAGAGTTACCAGACATTCATCTTTCAAGATAAGAGAAAACCACCAACGTTAAGTCATATCGGACGATGAATGAAATGATGTACAAATGAGTACAGGGTACATAGAGCTTAGAGTTACCAGACATTCATCTTTCAAGATATGAGAAAACCTCCAACGTTAAGTCATATCGGACGATGAATGAAATGATGTTCAAATGAGTACAGGGTACATAGAGCTTAGAGTTACCAGACATTCATCTTTCAAGATATGAGAAAACCTCCAACGTTAAGTCATATCGGACGATGAATGAAATGATGTACAAATGAGTACAGGGTACATAGAGCTTAGAGTTACCAGACATTCATCTTTCAAGATAAGAGAAAACCTCCAACGTTAAGTCATATCGGACGATGAATGAAATGATGTACAAATGAGTACAGGGTACATAGAGCTTAGAGTTACCAGACATTCATCTTTCAAGATATGAGAAAACCTCCAACGTTAAGTCATATCGGACGATGAATGAAATGATGTACAAATGAGTACAGGGTACATAGAGCTTAGAGTTACCAGACATTCATCTTTCAAGATATGAGAAAACCTCCAACGTTAAGTCATATCGGACGATGAATGAAATGATGTTAAAATGAGTACAGGGTACATAGAGCTTAGAGTTACCAGACATTCATCTTTCAGGATAAGAGAAAACCTCCAACGTTAAGTCATATCGGACGATGAATGAAATGATGTTCAAATGAGTACAGGGTACTTAGAGCTTAGAGTTACCAGACATTCATCTTTCAGGATAAGAGAAAACCTCCAACGTTAAGTCATATCGGACGATGAATGAAATGATGTTCAAATGAGTACAGGGTACATAGAGCTTAGAGTTACCAGACATTCATCTTTCAGGATAAGAGAAAACCTCCAACATTAAGTCATATCGGACGATGAATGAAATGATGTTCAAATGAGTACAGAGTACATAGAGCTTAGAGTTACCAGACATTCATCTTTCAGGATAAGAGAAAACCTCCAACGTAAAGTCATATCGGACAATGAATGAAATGATGTTCAAATGAGTACAGAGTACATCGAGCTTAGAGTTACCAGACATTCATCTTTCAGGATAAGAGAAAACCTCCAACATTAAGTCATATCGGACGATGAATGAAATGATGTTCAAATGAGTACAGAGTACATAGAGCTTAGAGTTACCAGACATTCATCTTTCAGGATAAGAGAAAACCTCCAACGTTAAGTCATATCGGACGATGAATGAAATTATGTTCAAATGAGTACAGGGTACATAGAGCTTAGAGTTACCAGACATTCATCTTTCTGGATGAGAGAAAACCTCCAACGTTAAGTCATATCGGACGATGAATGAAATGATGTTCAAATGAGTACAGGGTACATAGAGCTTAGAGTTACCAGACATTCATCTTTCAGGATAAGAGAAAACCTCCAACGTTAAGTCATATCAGACGATGAATGAAATGATGTTCAAATGAGTACAGGGTACATAGAGCTTAGAGTTACCAGACATTCATCTTTCAGGATAAGAGAAAACCTGCAACGTTAAGTCATATCGGACGATAAATGAAATGATGTTCAAATGAGTACAGGGTACATAGAGCTTAGAGTTACCAGACATTCATCTTTCAGGATAAGAGAAAACCTCCAACGTTAAGTCATATCGGACGATGAATGAAATGATGTTCAAATGAGTACAGGGTACATAGAGCTTAGAGTTACCAGACATTCATCTTTCAGGATAAGAGAAAACCTCCAACGTTAAGTCATATCAGACGATGAATGAAATGATGTTCAAATGAGTACAGGGTACATAGAGCTTAGAGTTACCAGACATTCATCTTTTAGGATAAGAGAAAACCTCCAACGTTAAGTCATATCGGACGATGAATGAAATGATGTTCAAATGAGTACAGGGTACATTGAGCTTAGAGTTACCAGACATTCATCTTTCAGGATAAGAGAAAACCTGCAACGTTAAGTCATATCGGACGATAAATGAAATGATGTTCAAATGAGTACAGGGTACATAGAGCTTAGAGTTACCAGACATTCATCTTTCAGGATAAGAGAAAACCTCCCACGTTAAGTCATATCGGACGATGAATGAAATGATGTTCAAATGAGTACAGGGTACATAGAGCTTAGAGTTACCATTCATCTTTCAGGATAAGAGAAAACCTCCAACGTTGTCATATCGGACAATGAATGAAATGATGTTCAAATGAATACAGGGTACATAGAGCTTAGAGTTACCAGACATTCATCTTTCAGGATAAGAGAAAACCTCCAACGTTAAGTCATATCGGACGATGAATGAAGTGATGTTCAAATGAGTACAGGGTACATAGAGCTTAGAGTTACCAGACATTCATCTTTCAGGATAAGAGAAAACCTCCAACGTTAAGTCATATCGGACGATGAATGAAATGATGTTCAAATGAGTACAGGGTACATAGAGCTTAGAGTTACCAGACATTCATCTTTCAGGATAAGAGAAAACCTCCAACGTTAAGTCATATCGGACGATGAATGAAATGATGTTCAAATGAGTACAGGGTACATAGAGCTTAGAGTTACCAGACATTCATCTTTCAGGATAAGAGAAAACCTCCAACGTTAAGTCATATCGGACGATGAATGAAGTGATGTTCAAATGAGTACAGGGTACATAGAGCTTAGAGTTACCAGACATTCATCTTTCAGGATAAGAGAAAACCTCCAACGTTAAGTCATATCGGACGATGAATGAAATGATGTTCAAATGAGTACAGGGTACATAGAGCTTAGAGTTACCAGACATTCATCTTTCAGGATAAGAGAAAACCTCCAACGTTAAGTCATATCGGACGATGAATGAAATGATGTTCAAATGAGTACAGGGTACATAGAGCTTAGAGTTACCAGACATTCATCTTTCAGGATAAGAGAAAACCTCCAACGTTGTCATATCGGACAATGAATGAAATGATGTTCAAATGAGTACAGGGTACATAGAGCTTAGAGTTACCAGACATTCATCTTTCAGGATAAGAGAAAACCTCCAACGTTAAGTCATATCGGACGATGAATGAAATGATGTTCAAATGAGTACAGGGTACACAGAGCTTAGAGTTATCAGACATTCATCTTTCAGGATAAGAGAAAACCTCCAACGTTAAGTCATATCGGACGATGAATGAAATGATGTACAAATGAGTACAGGGTACATAGAGCTTAGAGTTACCAGACATTCATCTTTCAAGATATGAGAAAACCTCCAACGTTAAGTCATATCGGACGATGAATGAAATGATGTTCAAATGAGTACAGGGTACATAGAGCTTAGAGTTACCAGACATTCATCTTTCAAGATAAGAGAAAACCTCCAACGTTAAGTCATATCGGACGATGAATGAAATGATGTACAAATGAGTACAGGGTACATAGAGCTTAGAGTTACCAGACATTCATCTTTCAAGATATGAGAAAACCTCCAACGTTAAGTCATATCGGACGATGAATGAAATGATGTACAAATGAGTACAGGGTACATAGAGCTTAGAGTTACCAGACATTCATCTTTCAAGATAAGAGAAAACCTCCAACGTTAAGTCATATCGGACGATGAATGAAATGATGTACAAATGAGTACAGGGTACATAGAGCTTAGAGTTACCAGACATTCATCTTTCAAGATATGAGAAAACCTCCAACGTTAAGTCATATCGAACGATGAATGAAATGATGTTCAAATGAGTACAGGGTACATAGAGCTTAGAGTTACCAGACATTCATCTTTCAGGATAAGAGAAAACCTCCAACGTTGTCATATCGGACGATGAATGAAATGATGTTCAAATGAGTACAGGGTACATAGAGCTTAGAGTTACCAGACATTCATCTTTCAGGATAAGAGAAAACCTCCAACGTTAAGTCATATCGGACGATGAATGAAATGATGTACAAATGAGTACAGGGTACATAGAGCTTAGAGTTACCAGACATTCATCTTTCAGGATAAGAGAAAACCTCCAACGTTAAGTCATATCGGACGATGAATGAAATGATGTTCAAATGAGTACAGGGTACATAGAGCTTAGAGTTACCAGACATTCATCTTTCAAGATAAGAGAAAACCTCCAACGTTAAGTCATATCGGACGATGAATGAAATGATGTTCAAATGAGTACAGGGTACATAGAGCTTAGAGTTACCAGACATTCATCTTTCAGGATAAGAGAAAACCTCCAACGTTAAGTCATATCGGACGATGAATGAAATGATGTTCAAATGAGTACAGGGTACATAGAGCTTAGAGTTTCCAGTCATCTTTCAGGATAAGAGAAAACCTCCAACGTTAAGTCATATCGGACGATGAATGAAATCATGTTCAAATGAGTACAGGGTACATAGAGCTTAGAGTTACCAGACATTCAACTTTCAAGATATGAGAAAACATCCGACAAGTCAAATCGGACGATGAATGAAATGATAACTGTTTGCATGCAAGGGATTGACATTAAATACAACTAAAACAGAAATCTTGCAGTTCAAAACCGCGGTAGAGAACAGGGAAACAGCTTCAGCCACTACAAAAGAAGCAAAACTCTTAGGACTATTTGTAGATGAACGCCTTATACAGAAAAGAAATTAAATATTGCCTGTTTCAACATGTCCTGGAAATAAACAAGGGAAATTATATATTACAGTTACTTTTATATGGAAAAAGCACATGGAGAAATGCAAAAGGTTTTCATAGAATCTTCCGAATCCAAAAGAAAATAATAGGCATAATGACCCATTCAAGTTGTGGAGCTTCTTGCAGACCGCGACCCTGCGTAACCTAGTTTTATATGCAGATAATAATTATAACAGGGTCAACATAAACACAAGGGAAACAGACATAAAATATCCAGCTCATAGGTTAGCACTGCTCGGAAATTGACCACATTATACGGGAATTAAAACATATAGTAAATTGCCACAAACATTTAGGGAAATCCAAAACAAAATCGTTTCAGTCCATTAAAAGTTTGCTTGCGAGAAATGTTGTGATCTGTATATATTATACATACCTATTTTTTTTTTTTTTTAAGTAAATATTGTAATGTTTAAGCTTAAACTTATTAGGATCTGCTCAACTATGTAGGTGTAATGTGAGGAATAAAGTATTGCATTAATACTGGCAGCTTGTGACACGTCGCTAAGTGGCACGTGGTTATCATCATGAAGCTTTGTTAGTGCCAGTGTAAACTCGGAAGCTGGTCGGTCCATCCTGTTTACGTTTGCCCGGCAATGCTGGAGTTCACAGTACACATACTGGTTATTGACAGCCATTAACAAACAAATCGTCTGTTTAATTTTTTCACGTTATTGCATGTGTGTTAATGAATGTTGATGTACATACATTTGTATCTAAAACAACAGAGTAGAGGTGTTCATGTAACATGCACTAAATCACTTGGTGACCATTGTTTCAGAATGGATCATGTCACCATCTTTTGTTACAACTCACCGAAACAAATTTGGTAGGTACTGACTGAATTTGGCAGACAATTCAGTTAGTCATTTGTCTTTTGGCCAAAATGGATCTGAATGGGAAAACTTGCGAGAAGGTAAAAGTGAAATTGGGATCTTTCGGTAGTTGGATATTAGTTCAACGACACTACATCCGTTTTTGTTGAGGGTTACTCAGGAGAAGTAGATACTAAGTCCACAATATGATTCTCGCTGACCGACTTTCAACTTGGAAACTCTATTTGGAACAATTTACGTGAAATCCAAATGACTTTGTCGATGAGGCTGAATTCATTATTATACTCCGGAAATCAAGAAACAATCCCGGTCCGGTAAAGTGATGGCAACGATATTTTCGAATACGAAGGGCTCTTCCTCAGTATCTACCTTCTTGGAGATAGGACAATTACTGAACAGTATACACTGAGTTACTGGTACGGTTCGACAAGAAGCAAAGAAGTGTTATTTCAGCACGACAACGCACCAGCACATTCATGTGTTGTCGCCGCCAGACTGCATGCATTGCTCACGGGAACGTAGAGACAGAGACGTATTTTGTAGAGTTGCACTAAGTCCCGCATAGCTCCACCGAGGTTTTTCGGTAATCTTCCCTACGGGGTTGACGCGCGTAAGTGGCGTATCTACTTCCACCCGTGGGTGCTTCTTAGACTCAAGATATTGCCCCAAGGAAAGAGCCCCGGTGTCTTCGGACTTTTAGGTAGACCTCGTACAAGTGTCTAACACGACTGCCCGGTGAGTCAACCTGCTGAAAGAAAAGGCTACCTCGATGCACTAATACTCGGTCTGAACACTACAAAGCTCGTATTGTACTTGACATCACAACACCACAAGTGTCAGATCTCAAATCACCAATGTGTTTGTTTTTACGTTGGGGACCAAACAATCATCACAGAGTTTTCTATGTTCTTGGATTGGATGTGGATGCCGTCACAGCCTTCGTTTGGAAAGAGAAGGGCACTTTATCCACTACAATGTTGTCCAAAACATCTACGGGGATAGACTCATCACAGCAGCGTCGAGTTGACTTCTTATGAAGGTCGTATAGAATGCTCGTTACAAACAAAAGACTAGCACTTTTTAGTTAAAAAAAAAAAGAGATCTAACGTTCTTCTAACCGGTTATATCATATCGTACGATAAAACTCTGTGGGAAAAATTGGTCAAGAAGTTTATGAGAAAAGAGCTTTGAGTATCAGTCGTGTAAAACTGGGAAAATACTGCAAGGTGAACATTTTGGCTTTAGTTGGTTTTAAGATTTTTCAGCAGGGGACAATATGCGACAGGATGTTACATGAAGTAGAGAGGGCTTTTTAAAGTATAATGATGATTTGTGTTTACGGGCGCTCAACTACAAGGTCCTCGCGCCCTTTAAAAACAATCAATGTAAAGACAAAGACAATAAAAAGGAGATTGAAACAACTATGGAAAAAACAGCAATATTACTATACAATATAAGATATAAATATAAAACAGAGATATATAACTATAGCAAACAACAATGGCAAAAGCCAGCGATAGACTATGTAACAAAAAATAACAAATTACAGACAATGCAAAATTAAGTCTCGCTACCGCAGAGTTATTCTCTGCCAGGATCTCCGCCTAGCTGTCCGCCACAGCAGACACAAACAGAGATATATAACTATAGCAAACAACAATGGCAAAAGCCAGCGATAGACTATGTAACAAAAAATAACAAATTACAGACAATGCAAAATTAAGTCTCGCTACCGCAGAGTTATTCTCTGCCAGGATCTCCGCCTAGCTGTCCGTCACAGCAGACACAAACAGAGATATATAACTATAGCAAACAACAATGGCAAAAGCCAGCGATAGACTATGTAACAAAAAATAACAAATTACAGACAATGCAAAATTAAGTCTCGCTACCGCAGAGTTATTCTCTGCCAGGATCTCCGCCTAGCTGTCCGTCACAGCAGACACAAACAGGAGGTGAGACAAACTTCCTTCCGACGGGATAAGCGACAGGAGGTCGCCCAGTACACCGGAAGCTCCTTTACCACGGAGAGCAAGCCTGTGACACACACCACGCTGACGCCAGAGAGGATGGTGGTTGTACAACTGACAAAGGCATAGAGCTCTGCACTAGAAATGGAAACCGAATGCTACAAGTATGGCAGTGACGATCTATCAAACCCGTGAACCTACTATTAATGTTGGAGTATCTAATGCGAAACCTCCTCATGTCCATTCAACTAATTCAGTTCCTAAATTGTTCTTTATTATAATGCAGAATAAGACGTATGTCTAAATATATAAATGTTTCCAAGCATATACATAAATATGTCTGGCATACATTACATAATATTTTTAATTCTAATAATAAAACTATATACAGTGTGTTAACTAACACAGTTAATTGTGTTAAACCTAATTGGCATCAGAAGCTGATAAGTTGGTATTTAAACAAGGTATGCGAAATTATTAGATTAGAATAACTTTAAAACTACTTCCCAAGAATAGAAATATCGATTCTTAGTACTTCATTATTGCGTTCTCAAGATTAAAAGCCACCAAAAAGATGTCAAATCTCCAACTAATCACCTGCCTTTACAGTCTGACTTTTAAAAGAAGATACGTGAAGGTCATGTGTGGTGTTGCACTGTTGCCTACAACTAAGTTACGCATACTCCCCTCTTCACCTCTCAACACACGAAGCGTATATCTCACCTCAACAAAAACCGCCATGTTTCAATTTTATTAGCCTATTTTAACTGTTCACACATTCACTAGGTTGTAGGGTCTTCATATGTGTACGTTCTTTTAAATAATCGTAACTAATATTCCACACTCATCGTTATTGTTGCTATACATCGTAAATTGACATTCACGCACTAATAAGGTAAGAAATTACTCAATAGAAACATATATACGCTATGCACGTTCTAAAATCTAACATTTATCTTCAATTATATTTCTTAATATTTCAGCTAATATCTTAACTACTAGAAATCATATAGATACAAATACACATAGTGCAAAAACTGGTATGCAATACACATGTGTAAAGCTCATAACGCAATCTCGGAAATTGGAAAAAAACTGGAGGCAAGCGCCTAGTTTTTTCAAATCTTTACTTCTTCCGTATACATCAGTATCGCAATATACTATTATTAAGGACCTTGTTAATCACCCTGTTCATATCAACGCCGCCGATATGCCCGAATTTTGACCCACAGGAATTCTTATTCATGCAAGCATATCTACTGACATGGGACAGTCGCTTTTGGATAAAAGGAATGAGCTGTTCATTGATAAGGAGCAAACTCTCATCTTCCTGTTGGAAGAATTCTCTAAGAGAACAGACAAATTCTCTAGCTTGGCTATGTAATGTAACACCCCGACCGTAAGCTGATCTATGCCTTGGGTCATGATTCCTCGGTCTACCTCTAATCCTACCGCCACTACGTCTTGCTTCCTGTTGGAAGAATTCTCTAAGAGAACAGACAAATTCTCTAGCTTGGCTATGTAATGTAACACCCCGACCGTAAGCTGATCTATGCCTTGGGTCATGATTCCTCGGTCTACCTCTAATCCTACCGCCACTACGTCTTGCTTCCTGTTGGAAGAATTCTCTAAGAGAACAGACAAATTCTCTAGCTTGGCTATGTAATGTAACACCCCGACCGTAAGCTGATCTATGCCTTGGGTCATGATTCCTCGGTCTACCTCTAATCCTACCGCCACTACGTCTTGCTTCCTGTTGGAAGAATTCTCTAAGAGAACAGACAAATTCTCTAGCTTGGCTATGTAATGTAACAGCCCGACCGTAAGCTGATCTATACCTTGGGTCATGATTCCTCGGTCTACCTCTAATCCTACCGCCACTACGTCTTGCTTCCTGTTGGAAGAATTCTCTAAGAGAACAGACAAATTCTCTAGCTTGGCTATGTAATGTAACAACCCGACCGTAAGCTGATCTTTGTCTTGGGCCATGATTCCTCGGTCTACCTCTAATCCTACCGCCACTACGTCTTGCTTCCTGTTGGAAGAATTCTCTAAGAGAACAGACAAATTCTCTAGCTTGGCTATGTAATGTAACACCCCGACCGTAAGCTGATCTATGCCTTGGGTCATGATTCCTCGGTCTACCTCTAATCCTACCGCCACTACGTCTTGCTTCCTGTTGGAAGAATTCTCTAAGAGAACAGACAAATTCTCTAACTTGGCTATGTAATGTAACACCCCGACCGTAAGCTGATCTTTGTCTTGGGTCATGATTTCTCGGTCTACCTCTAATCCTACCGTCACTACGTCTTGCTTCCTGTTGGAAGAATTCTCTAAGAGAACAGACAAATTCTCTAGCTTGGCTATGTAATGTAACACCCCGACCGTAAGCTGATCTATACCTTGGGTCATGATTCCTCGGTCTACCTCTAATCCTACAGTCACTACGTCTTGTTTCCATAAAATCCTATGTTAATTGTGTTTTAACAAAGTAGGCTAACAATACACAGCGCAACTGAACGCTCAAGCAAATTCTTGTTTCCCGCACCAAACTAGCGATAACTGAGCTGAGTATGTGGTTCACCAGTGTAACAATCTGACAACCTTTGTTTACGTTTCCATAGCAACGACCTTCCCTTCTAACCCTTCGTGTCCCTTGCTTAATGACCTACACGTATCTGGTTTTAAAAATCAGACTGTACTGGCGTTTTTCTAACTGTTCTGTTGGATCAATCGGTAATGCCAAAAACTGGAGTTTCAAAGGTCACTGGTTCGGTTCTCGTCATGTAGTTAACTTTCTTCCTCTTTAATACGTAAATTCTAATAGAATGAACCAAGCAGTTCCTATAAACTAGACGTAAAGAGTTCCATTTACTTTTTAGTTTATATAAGTTCATTGACGTCCCATTTAGACGTAGAACATGTGAAAGTATTCAGCAGGAATTTACCTTTGTTAGAAACAATTGTAATTGCACTGATAAGGTGAAACTCAAGCATTTATACAAGAATTAAAAGCTTAGATAAAATATTTATAAAACTAAACCAAACAGTGAAAGGTGAACGATGTCATAACCATTGCACCACGCGTCTCTCGTACACCCGAGTGGTGGCGAACTGCCCTGACTTCCACATTTGAGCCAAGTCTCTTATCTCAAATTACTTCTTTGGGCATTTTATGGGTCATCAACTTCCGAACCCTACTAATAACTCGCCCTGACCGAGCTCCAAACTCAGAACCTCCTGAACGTGAATGCTGCTATCTACTCTTCAGTGGTAATTGTCTCCCACATCATAATCCTTACATAACGCCGTCAAGGACATTACATATCTTGCAATACTTGACAGATATTCTTTACACAAATTAATAATGCGATCATTGTTCGGTGTTTAACTGGATGTGATAAAACTGAAATTAAACAGACGGTACATTGTATTTGAAATAAAATAAATGCTATTGAAACATTTCAATAGACTGATTTCATTTCGTTTGCTTTCTTATTTGCTACAAAATAATAAATAAATTGGGCGTGAACTTGTCAACTATAGGCCAGGTTTAGTGGAGGCCGATGGAGAAGATGCACACTTTTTAATGTTGGTTCATTACGTGAGGGAAATCGTGCTGATGGTCCAGGTGTGTTCGCGGCCGTCCTGTACAGTCCCTCACAAAACTGTCTCGCCAATCCTCGTCCGACGATCTGCACTGTACACAACGCTTATTACGAGAACAATGTCTACAATTCAAAAACTTCACATTTCAGATTTGGTAACATATGTTTATATTTGTAGCATTTATCACTGTCCAGCTTTAAAATACTTCCTATTGACAAAGAACACGACTTTCTAAATATTCTGTTCGAACAGTTGTATGGAACATATTTAGAAAATGAAAGCCAATCTTTGGAACAAGTCAGGCACAGCTGAGTGAGACGTCACATACGAAATTAAATGTCCTCTATTCTTGAAGAGCTTTTACCTTCGCAAACCGATGCATTAAGCAAAGTAGTAACTCCTTTGTTTTAACATTTCATCATTATTAAACCCCACGTAATTTGTATCATTTATTATTATTATTATTATTATTATTATTATTATTATTATTATTATTATTATTATTATTATTATTATTATTATTATTATTATTATTATTATTATTATTATTATTATTATTCAGACAAGATCTACTAAGGCTATTTTCTTAACTGACCAACCTGCCCCACACACTTTTAAATAAAGTTACATATTTAATCATGTTTTGGTTTGTTTTTTCTTTCAGAACTTCATGTTTTGCTTGTCTATAACCAACAGACACAGTCTGTGGGCGTAAGGGTAACACAATAGCCTATAATTCTCCAGGATAGGGGTTCAAACCCGGCGGAGGGCGGTATATCTTTTCTTCAGACGTAGCATGCCTTTCTTCGGAAGAGAAGTAAAGCCGGTGTCGTACAAGCAGCTCAAGCCTGATAACGGGCTCTACATATGTGGAATGAGACGCAGTGTAGTAAGAGAGGGAGCTCGTCTTCCCGACATACTGCACACATGAACTTAATGCAACCTTCTTTTGAGAGTAACATCGAGTACAAAACACTTGTTACTTCATGAGAAACAAGCTGCGGATATTCAAAACACAATGAGATGTGCAACGTGACACTTAATGATGCCACATTCCTTTAGGGAACTGCTAATATATTTGTAAATATGTCCAAAATATTTGGTTCCTTATTTGTTAAATAAAACCATCATTTAACCTGTTAGGTTATGTCGCAAGAAATAGGTCAAAAGTTTTGTTTCGTACGTAATGATAAATGTTATCACCTACATTTTAACTATTCCATTCCGTTCTATACCGACATAAAAGTGAGCGTTTAGAAGTCCCTTAAATGAAAAACATCACTTGGTCGATGCAGGACCAAACCTTAAGTTCAGCATTTTCCTCGCACCTCTATACTTTTAGAAACATTTTGATTTTCTCAAAAATACTTGGAACATTTAAATTAAAATACCCCGTATTTACAGATATTTTCTTACAATGTCTTCGGAAGTGCTCTACATTCTCACTGACTTTTGTATAACTAGTACAGGTCTTGCTAAAACACGGTTTCAGTTATATCTATTTGTTTTTGAGTTAATCATTTCAGAGATATTCTTTGTTATTTATCTGAAGTTTCCTCAAATAGGAAGTCGTTTTTCATTTTTTCTCTATTGGTTATACAAAGAATGTAATTACAAATACGTCTCATAACGACGAGCTCTTAACATTTGACAATCACTACTGTATGCTCCAACGAAATGGGTGATAATTAACAAGAAATAATTTTTCTAAGTATAACGATCCGCATATGTTACAGTCCATGTTCATCTGGTTATAACACAATAATTACATGAGACAGTAACATATGTATGTCCGACCTGGGAGTCTACGTACATATTTTCTATGTCGTTGTACTATGTCATTCCGGAAATGACAAACGCAAAATGCGTCAATATTACTGCAATGTTTGTTTCACCTACACGTGTTCTAGCTCCCGTGGTCATTGATTCAAACCCGGCGGACGGCGTAACAATCCTTACCCAATGCGTCCGTAAATGACAATTCACAAACATACACAATAGAGGAAGAGATTCACATGTGTTACCTTGTCGTTTAGAGTCCACAGACTATTGTTAGAAACAATATCCTTCTATTTATTTCATTTTAAATGAAAAAAAAAAAAAAAAACATTTTCATTATAGAATAGCGAAACATAGATCGCGAGAATATC
Source organism: Mantis religiosa (assembly GCA_030765055.1). Lineage (NCBI taxonomy): Eukaryota > Metazoa > Arthropoda > Insecta > Mantodea > Mantidae > Mantis > Mantis religiosa. The sequence continues at coordinate 1,776,312 of JAUKNK010000101.1, read as the reverse complement.
GACAGTACTTGAAATAAATGTAATCGATATCTCGGATAGGCTGACGTCACAAGCTCTGTATCATTCTATTCACCAGTTCTTTCAAAATAAAGGTTTTTCTCAGACATTGAAATTATACTTATTGTTATTTAACCAACATTTCGTTACTGTATCACCTTGAGTACGATCGTTGCTTGCCAACGCTGTAGCGAGACATTCAGATGTTTTTGCGTGTGCGCACTTCTTATCGTTCATTTTTATCGCTTTACTTCCTTTCGTCAAACGCGAGCCTTACAGCGAGCGAAGGGACATTTACTTTATCAGCAAAACATATGTCAACATTTCTGCCCGAATACATGTTTTGAGGCACCTGGATAGTCATTTTTTAGAAAAAGGCACGTGTGCCTCTGAACACAGTAACTCGAAACAAGTCATGTGTCGCACTCACACGACTTTCTCTACTCATTCTGGCATTCCTACAAACACCTACTGCTCTATCTACTTCAAGATAAACATCTTATTCTAGTGATAGTCGAATGTTCTAAACAGCTGTTGCTATATAACTGACATTTCATTCATTTTTTATGACAAGGCTTCAGATTTGAGAGAAGTGCAACTGTTGGAAAATTCAGACAGATAATAAGGAATATTTCGGAAATTGTCCACTTTACAAAACATGTATTTGACATAAATTGTGTGTTGATGAAGAGCTCTTCTGAGGACATTTATAAAAAATTTAACATACACATTTTATTTGTCATGAAAATATAGGTAATGAACATACGGTACGTTAATTAAAAGATCCATTTTTGAGAAAATCAAACATTTCGGAACATGTTCCATATAAGTTGTACCCTGAACTTAAATACCAAGTTTGTTAGTTAGCCAACTTTTTGAGTTACACTGTTCACACACAAGGGGCCCCAAAAATCTCGATATCTGTCTGCAATGAACTATACCAAACTTTGGATCCACAGATGTCGTTGGTTACCTTGTGCGCCAGGTAGGTGAGTATCAAGATGAGCAGAGCTACACACACAAACACCACGGACACGACAATACAATGGCCCATACTCGCTCCATAGTTCCACGTTCAAACTGTCCGCCGCTGCGATACAAACATCCGTCTCTGGACCAGGCCTTACAGCCACTGAGCGACTGAGCGAGTCTGCCGCTACTTTCATTCACGTATCCTTCGTCCAACAACCAATGGCACACAACACACATATCATTACATTCTTCTTACTTATGTTCAATTACGTACAAGAGCACTTCACAGGATAAGATATGCATTTTGTTTGTTATGAAAATATGTTATTGAGGTATAATAAAACATATTCAAAACAATTCTCTAGTGTCGCCCGAGCTTTTTGAACTCCAATGAGCATTTCCACTTCTCTCACTCACCATCCTGGGTTCTGATACAGAGATACTCTTCCTCAACAATGGATATGCTAAGAAGGCAATTAAAGAAGAAGTGATTCCACTAGAACCTATTTATTGTAAGAATAAAGAAAACATCAAAGAAGCACGTGACATGGGCTGCTGGGTTCTAACACTCCAGTACTCTTGCACAATATAGTTCAACGTTTATTAACATTTTGCCGAAACATGACAAGCGAAGCGTTGGGTTGTTACCGTTAGCAAACAACAGGACGAGACGTATTGTAGACAATCTTCTGGTTCCTTTATTTCCTGCAGACATACCTTATAATTGCTTATCTATCCCACTCTCTATCTTGCCTATTGCAGTAATCTACATATGCTTCTCGCCCCAAATTTATTTTTATTTCCTTGTAAAAGTGTAATGATTTCATATTTTCTACACTTCCCCATATTTCCTGCCTTGTATTCTGCATTTTACCAATTTACCCACATCACTTGTATTCCTTTCCTCTAATCTCCATATATCTCTCATTCCTATTTTTGCCATAATTCCTCCAATCTCTGCCCACCAACTATTTGAGTTCTTTAATCTATTTTGCTATCTCATGCGTCATTTCATAATTTCTCCTTCTTTGGCCAAACACCCATACCAAAAAGTTATTATTCTTTCCATTATTATTCCATTTCTTCTTGTCTTTCCTAATTCTACTAAAGCTACTTCCCTAGGTGCTCATCTTGGTAAGCCTAGTAGCTGTTTACAAAACCTGTAGTTATGTTTACCTCTGTGGCCCCCCCCCCCAGATCTCCATTGCCGCCCTTCCTTATAAACCCAAATCTCAAAGTACCGCCGTCCTTGACCCAGGAGTGGGTCCATACTGTAAGAACAATGGCTCCCCAGACGTTCAACAATGCACTGGTTGATGTAACAACAAAGGCATTGCTGTTTATTCTAACAGCAAACAGATTATAGTTTTCTATGCTATCCCTTGGTGGTGAACAATGCCTTTAGTTATGCCCACGCGCAGACCGTCAAATTAACATCTTTGGAAAAGATACCGTCACCGATTGTATTGTTGGAGCTGCCGCAAAGCCAGAGAAGCGGAAGAAAGAGACAGAGAGAGACTCTGGAATGTTCCATTTCTCTGTTGCCGCCACGATTGTTATCGAAAGGTCTGCGATGGCTGGCAAGTTGTTAGAGCGGCAGTTTGATGGTTATTGTGACAGTGGACATTTGTAGTGTACCGCAGTGATTTCTTTCATTTGCTTACATGCGGCGGAGCACCGAGTCGACCTTGAAGACTGCTGTTTATCAATGTCGCGTCTTTTCGCTGCTGCAAGGGTTGTACAAAGTTTCTGTTTACTGCAATAGTGGTTTAAAGTTCTTTTCATTCTACCAACACACAAAATCACAATACTAATAATCCTGTCTCTAACTTACGTCGTTTTAACTACGTGGCGTTATTGCTACCGCACTATCTTACTCTGTCACAAGGTCTTGGTGCTCGACAACACCTGCTGCTACTACTACTTTATACTTAAGATGGAACTTTGGATGTTGGTATTAAATATCTAATCTGGTAAATGTAGCATCGCAACTGAACATTTTAAAGCACAAATCTTTTGTACTGGTCTGAACTGACAAGTATGTTCCCCATGTCCCAATACCGAGCTTTCCATTTATAAAGTCAATGACAAAAGACGAACTCTGCCAGTATTGTACACTTCAGAGTATATGTGTGTTACACCGATATATTGTCACAGATTGACTTTTAAATGGATATTCCATCCGGGATGTCGTTTTGGTGGCTCAGTTGGTTACGCGCTGGTCTTCTAATCCCAAAGTCGCTGGTTCAGACCGATGGTTTCTGAGTGCACTTAAAAGAGACAGTGGATTTATTGGCAAGGAAAAGAATGTCAGCTGTGCTAATACGATCCTGGCAAGTGACGAACAAATGACAGAAGTACGAGAGATAAAGGATGGAGTGAAAAACAAGAAACCACATAAACAGGGCTGTGGGCATTCAAACGTTGCTAGCCGACAAGCTCTAGATTATGCTACTGTCGTCCAAACAGTTTCGTGTTCGGGAATATTTCCTTGTCACAACTCAAGGATAGTTTAATTTTTGGTGCATAGGTCCGCGCGCTGGCCAATAAGCGGCGAGGCTAACACAGGCCAGGAATGTAATAGCGATCGCGGTCATAAATCATGATAAATTTACTTTGCATACAACACACAGCTGCCTCTCTACTTGCCAGTACACGGCATAATCCTTGCCATTATTTTCACGTCTCTTCTGTTATCAATGTGGGTGCGCAGGCGCTGACGTGTAACAAATGAAGTGCGAACGCTTTACGGCCGCCTTTTAACTAAACCCATATTTAAGAATGAGTCAGAGGTTAAGTATCTCATGGTTAGCGAACTTTAAATGGCGATAATTACCGCATATTTAAACGCCAAGCTCATGGTTTGTTTATATTACGTGACAATATATCCCTCCGTCAGCGAGCGATGACGTAAGAATACCCATCCCTATATAACAGCGTTCAGGAAACCAACCTTAGAACACAATATCGAAGTATCTCTAACACACTGCAATTCTCATTAGCTTCGTCCTTTTTTTACCCTCGCGTTGTTGCCACTTGCTAATAACATGGTATAAATAATTAATTGTAATAATTTGCGACTTTGAACACGCTGTCTTATGCAGAATATTTTCTCTATCAGATTAAGTCATTTTACTGCCTTTTTGTGTTTCTATGAGCCCAATTTTGTCGAAAATGCTTGTTTTTCGGTAAAATATTGATATTTGCTACTTGTATGTTCATCATGCGGTAACTATAAGGCTTACCGCTATAATACTACAACAATGTTTTCTTAGGTAGGGAAGACTACAGTGCTCCTACCTGTCAAGTTTGAATTCTCCATCTTAATAGATTGAGTCAACATGAACAATTCAATGCCATGCCGGGATTTGGACCACGGATCTCCTGGTTTCCGTCCAGCCGCTCTAACAATCTTGACTTCCCTACATTTTACAAGCAAACCATCAAGTTGACAAGTATATACCATAGTTTTCAGCTTAATATCAAGATTTTACCAGAAATACACATTTTCTAAAAAGGCTCTTTTTTAGATTCAGGGAATTTCAAAATGTGTATTTGTGGTAAAATCTTTATATTAAGCTGAAAACTATGGTATATACTTGTCAACTTGATGGTTTGCTTGTAAAATGTAGGGAAGTCAAGATTGTTAGAGCGGCTGGACGGAAACCAGAAGATCCGTGGTCCAAATCCCGGCCATGGCATTGAATTTTTCATGTTGACTATCGAAAACCTTGGCCTATATACGGCTAGCATGAGGAAATTATTAATTTCCATCAATTAACTAAAATCTCCATCTTAAATCAGACCTTTTACATTAAGTATGTAATTTCGGACAATGTTATATATACGCACCAGAAAATGTAGGTAGCTAGAAACTTTTTTTGTTATTGGCTTTGCATCGGCGGACGAAGTGAGAGAAATGTAAAGGAGGGTTGAAGGCAATCCTCTTAACTTCTTGCGGTTGTCGCATGTGTCAAATAAACACGACATTCATCTACTGAAAAAAAAAAAAAAAAAAAAAAAAACAGCGACATGCAAGGCAGGCAACTGTTTGCAAGAAGTGCTCCTGTGACAATGGTTATAGCGTGAACCTAATTAACAGTTTTGTAAATACTTATATTTATGGAAGGGGAACCTAAGAAGTATTGAATGTCTTAAGTTATCATTCAAGTAAAATTAGTATCAGTAGTCAGGTTTTCAGAAACATTAGTATACAATATAAAAAGGAAACAAGTGAAAGATCACCTATGAACTACATAAAAAGTACGAGGAAACAAACGAATGCTAGGTTAACGCAACATGACGGAATAGTGCAAAGAGAAATACGAGGTATTGTTCATTTGTTTCTGCTTCCACTCACGCTGAATCTAGTTCTGGCAAGGGTAAACAGCGATGACGACATCACTTTGAATCTGTTCCTACACGATTTGAGGTTCGAGTATGAAAGAAGGTGTATCAAGTGTATACTAATACAAAAAGAAGATATCAGATTTGTCGTCAAGGATAATGGAGGACTAAATTGAAGGACTTGCGTCTTTATCAGATGAAAGAAGAAGCATAAAACTGACATATTTAAAGCTTTTATCATTGCCTGCCTGCATTTGGTTTGTTGTAATATATACTTTTGTCTGCAAAATCGTGTTTTGAACTACTAAAGAAACAAGTAAAAGGAGAAGTAGAACTTAAATATCTTCATATATAATTTAATAGCAGTATAGATAGTTCCGTATTAATAGTGCATCATTTACAACAGAATATTAAACCGACAGACCGGAGACAACCCTGACCGAAGTTGCGATGTGACAACACGACACCCTATAAGACGTGTGACGCGCTAAATGTAGATATGTAGTTTTGTCGTCGTCATTCCCAAACTATCAACAGCCTGTAAGTTGTCATCTAGGACAGCGGTGACAACACGACACGCTATAAGACGTGTGACGCGCTAAATGTAGATATGTAGTTTTGTCGTCGTCATTCCCAAACTATCAACAGCCTGTAAGTGATCATCTAGGTCAGTGGTGACAACACGACACGCTATAAGACGTGTGACGCGCTAAATGTAGATATGTAGTTTTGTCGTCGTCATTCCCAAAACTATCAACAGCCTGTAAGTGATCATCTAGGTCAGTGGTGACAACACGACACGCTATAAGACGTGTGACGCGCTAAATGTAGATATGTAGTTTTGTCGTCGTCATTCCCAAACTATCAACAGCCTGTAAGTGATCATCTAGGTCAGTGGTGACAACACGACACGCTATAAGACGTGTGACGCGCTAAATGTAGATATGTAGTTTTGTCGTCGTCATTCCCAAAACTATCAACAGCCTGTAAGTGATCATCTAGGTCAGTGGTGACAACACGACACGCTATAAGACGTGTGACGCGCTAAATGTAGATATGTAGTTTTGTCGTCGTCATTCCCAAACTATCAACAGCCTGTAAGTGATCATCTAGGTCAGTGGTGACAACACGACACGCTATAAGACGTGTGACGCGCTAAATGTAGATATGTAGTTTTGTCGTCGTCATTCCCAAACTATCAACAGCCTGTAAGTGATCATCTAGGTCAGTGGTGACAACACGACACGCTATAAGACGTGTGACGCGCTAAATGTAGATATGTAGTTTTGTCGTCGTCATTCCCAAACTATCAACAGCCTGTAAGTGATCATCTAGGTCAGTGGTGACAACACGACACGCTATAAGACGTGTGACGCGCTAAATGTAGATATGTAGTTTTGTCGTCGTCATTCCCAAACTATCAACAGCCTGTAAGTGATCATCTAGGTCAGTGGTGACAGCACGACACGCTATAAGACGCGTGACGCGCTAAATGTAGATATGTAGTTTTGTCGTCGTCATTCCCAAACTATCAACAGCCTGTAAGTGATCATCTAGGTCAGTGGTGACAACACGACGCGCTATAAGACGTGTGACGCGCTAAATGTAGATATGTAGTTTTGTCGTCGTCGTCATTCCCAAACTATCAACAGCCTGTAAGTGATCATCTAGGACAGTGGTGACAACACGACACCCTATAAGACGTGTGACGCGCTAAATGTAGATATGTAGTTTTGTCGTCGTCATTCCCAAACTATCAACAGCCTGTAAGTGATCATCTAGGTCAGTGGTGACAACAGGACACCCTATAAGACGTGTGACGCGCTAAATGTAGATATGTAGTTTTGTCGTCGTCATTCCCAAACTATCAACAGCCTGTAAGTGATCATCTAGGACAGTGGTGACAACACGACACCTTATAAGACGTGTGACGCGCTAAATGTAGATATGTAGTTTTGTCGTCGTCATTCCCAAACTATCAACAGCCTGTAAGTGATCATCTAGGTCAGTGGTGACAACACGACACGCTATAAGACGTGTGACGCGCTAAATGTAGATATGTAGTTTTGTCGTCGTCATTCCCAAACTATCAACAGCCTGTAAGTTGTCATCTAGGTCAGTGGTGACAACACGACAAGCCATAAGACGTGTGACGCACTAAATGTAGATATGTAGTTTTGTCGTCGTCATTCCCAAACTATCAACAGCCTGTAAGTGATCATCTAGGTCAGTGGTGACAACACGACACGCTATAAGACGCGTGACGCGCTAAATGTAGATATGTAGTTTTGTCGTCGTCATTCCCAAACTATCAACAGCCTGTAAGTTGTCATCTAGGACAGCGGTGACAACACGACACCTTATAAGACGTGTGACGCGCTAAATGTAGATATGTAGTTTTGTCGTCGTCATTCCCAAACTATCAACAGCCTGTAAGTGATCATCTAGGACAGTGGTGACAACACGACACCTTATAAGACGTGTGACGCGCTAAATGTAGATATGTAGTTTTGTCGTCGTCATTCCCAAACTATCAACAGCCTGTAAGTGATCATCTAGGTCAGTGGTGACAACACGACACGCTATAAGACGCGTGACGCGCTAAATGTAGATATGTAGTTTTGTCGTCGTCATTCCCAAACTATCAACAGCCTGTAAGTGATCATCTAGGACAGCGGTGACAACACGACACCTTATAAGACGTGTGACGCGCTAAATGTAGATATGTAGTTTTGTCGTCGTCATTCCCAAACTATCAACAGCCTGTAAGTGATCATCTAGGACAGTGGTGACAACACGACACGCTATAAGACGTGTGACGCGCTAAATGTAGATATGTAGTTTTGTCGTCGTCATTCCCAAACTATCAACAGCCTGTAAGTGATCATCTAGGACAGCGGTGACAACACGACACCTTATAAGACGTGTGACGCGCTAAATGTAGATATGTAGTTTTGTCGTCGTCATTCCCAAACTATCAACAGCCTGTAAGTGATCATCTAGGTCAGTGGTGACAACACGACACGCTATAAGACGTGTGACGCGCTAAATGTAGATATGTAGTTTTGTCGTCGTCATTCCCAAACTATCAACAGCCTGTAAGTGATCATCTAGGACAGCGGTGACAACACGACACCTTCTAAGACGTGTGACGCGCTAAATGTAGATATGTAGTTTTGTCGTCGTCATTCCCAAACTATCAACAGCCTGTAAGTGATCATCTAGGTCAGTGGTGACAACACGACACCTTATAAGACGTGTGACGCGCTAAATGTAGATATGTAGTTTTGTCGTCGTCATTCCCAAACTATCAACAGCCTGTAAGTGATCATCTAGGACAGTGGTGACAACACGACACCTTATAAGACGTGTGACGCGCTAAATGTAGATATGTAGTTTTGTCGTCGTCATTCCCAAACTATCAACAGCCTGTAAGTGATCATCTAGGTCAGTGGTGACAACACGACACGATATAAGACGTGTGACGCGCTAAATGTAGATATGTAGTTTTGTCGTCGTCATTCCCAAACTATCAACAGCCTGTAAGTGATCATCTAGGACAGTGGTGACAACACGACACCTTATAAGACGTGTGACGCGCTAAATGTAGATATGTAGTTTTGTCGTCGTCATTCCCAAACTATCAACAGCCTGTAAGTGATCATCTAGGACAGCGGTGACAACACGACACCTTATAAGACGTGTGACGCGCTAAATGTAGATATGTAGTTTTGTCGTCGTCATTCCCAAACTATCAACAGCCTGTAAGTGATCATCTAGGACAGTGGTGACAACACGACACCTTATAAGACGTGTGACGCGCTAAATGTAGATATGTAGTTTTGTCGTCGTCATTCCCAAACTATCAACAGCCTGTAAGTGATCATCTAGGTCAGTGGTGACAACACGACACGCTATAAGACGTGTGACGCGCTAAATGTAGATATGTAGTTTTGTCGTCGTCATTCCCAAACTATCAACAGCCTGTAAGTGATCATCTAGGTCAGTGGTGACAAGACGACACGCTATAAGACGTGTGACGCGCTAAATGTAGATATGTAGTTTTGTCGTCGTCATTCCCAAACTATCAACAGCCTGTAAGTGATCATCTAGGTCAGTGGTGACAACACGACACGCTATAAGACGTGTGACGCGCTAAATGTAGATATGTAGTTTTGTCGTCGTCATTCCCAAACTATCAACAGCCTGTAAGTGATCATCTAGGTCAGTGGTGACAACACGACACGCTATAAGACGTGTGACGCGCTAAATGTAGATATGTAGTTTTGTCGTCGTCATTCCCAAACTATCAACAGCCTGTAAGTGATCATCTAGGTCAGTGGTGACAGCACGACACGCTATAAGACGCGTGACGCGCTAAATGTAGATATGTAGTTTTGTCGTCGTCATTCCCAAACTATCAACAGCCTGTAAGTGATCATCTAGGTCAGTGGTGACAACACGACGCGCTATAAGACGTGTGACGCGCTAAATGTAGATATGTAGTTTTGTCGTCGTCGTCATTCCCAAACTATCAACAGCCTGTAAGTGATCATCTAGGACAGTGGTGACAACACGACACCCTATAAGACGTGTGACGCGCTAAATGTAGATATGTAGTTTTGTCGTCGTCATTCCCAAACTATCAACAGCCTGTAAGTGATCATCTAGGTCAGTGGTGACAACAGGACACCCTATAAGACGTGTGACGCGCTAAATGTAGATATGTAGTTTTGTCGTCGTCATTCCCAAACTATCAACAGCCTGTAAGTGATCATCTAGGACAGTGGTGACAACACGACACCTTATAAGACGTGTGACGCGCTAAATGTAGATATGTAGTTTTGTCGTCGTCATTCCCAAACTATCAACAGCCTGTAAGTGATCATCTAGGTCAGTGGTGACAACACGACACGCTATAAGACGTGTGACGCGCTAAATGTAGATATGTAGTTTTGTCGTCGTCATTCCCAAACTATCAACAGCCTGTAAGTTGTCATCTAGGTCAGTGGTGACAACACGACACGCTATAAGACGTGTGACGCACTAAATGTAGATATGTAGTTTTGTCGTCGTCATTCCCAAACTATCAACAGCCTGTAAGTGATCATCTAGGTCAGTGGTGACAACACGACACGCTATAAGACGCGTGACGCGCTAAATGTAGATATGTAGTTTTGTCGTCGTCATTCCCAAACTATCAACAGCCTGTAAGTTGTCATCTAGGTCAGTGGTGACAACACGACACGCTATAAGACGCGTGACGCGCTAAATGTAGATATGTAGTTTTGTCGTCGTCATTCCCAAACTATCAACAGCCTGTAAGTGATCATCTAGGACAGTGGTGACAACACGACACCTTATAAGACGTGTGACGCGCTAAATGTAGATATGTAGTTTTGTCGTCGTCATTTCCAAACTATCAACAGCCTGTAAGTGATCATCTAGGTCAGTGGTGACAACACGACACGCTATAAGACGCGTGACGCGCTAAATGTAGATATGTAGTTTTGTCGTCGTCATTCCCAAACTATCAACAGCCTGTAAGTGATCATCTAGGACAGCGGTGACAACACGACACCTTATAAGACGTGTGACGCGCTAAATGTAGATATGTAGTTTTGTCGTCGTCATTCCCAAACTATCAACAGCCTGTAAGTGATCATCTAGGACAGTGGTGACAACACGACACGCTATAAGACGTGTGACGCGCTAAATGTAGATATGTAGTTTTGTCGTCGTCATTCCCAAACTATCAACAGCCTGTAAGTGATCATCTAGGACAGCGGTGACAACACGACACCTTATAAGACGTGTGACGCGCTAAATGTAGATATGTAGTTTTGTCGTCGTCATTTCCAAACTATCAACAGCCTGTAAGTGATCATCTAGGTCAGTGGTGACAACACGACACGCTATAAGACGTGTGACGCGCTAAATGTAGATATGTAGTTTTGTCGTCGTCATTCCCAAACTATCAACAGCCTGTAAGTGATCATCTAGGACAGCGGTGACAACACGACACCTTATAAGACGTGTGACGCGCTAAATGTAGATATGTAGTTTTGTCGTCGTCATTCCCAAACTATCAACAGCCTGTAAGTGATCATCTATGTCAGTGGTGACAACACGACACGCTATAAGACGTGTGACGCGCTAAATGTAGATATGTAGTTTTGTCGTCGTCATTCCCAAACTATCAACAGCCTGTAGGTGATCATCTAGGACAGTGGTGACAACACGACACCTTATAAGACGTGTGACGCGCTAAATGTAGATATGTAGTTTTGTCGTCGTCATTCCCAAACTATCAACAGCCTGTAAGTGATCATCTAGGTCAGTGGTGACAACACGACACGATATAAGACGTGTGACGCGCTAAATGTAGATATGTAGTTTTGTCGTCGTCATTCCCAAACTATCAACAGCCTGTAAGTGATCATCTAGGACAGTGGTGACAACACGACACCTTATAAGACGTGTGACGCGCTAAATGTAGATATGTAGTTTTGTCGTCGTCATTCCCAAACTATCAACAGCCTGTAAGTGATCATCTAGGACAGCGGTGACAACACGACACCTTATAAGACATGTGACGCGCTAAATGTAGATATGTAGTTTTGTCGTAGTCATTCCCAAACTATCAACAGCCTGTAAGTGATCATCTAGGACAGTGGTGACAACACGACACCTTATAAGACGTGTGACGCGCTAAATGTAGATATGTAGTTTTGTCGTCGTCATTCCCAAACTATCAACAGCCTGTAAGTGATCATCTAGGTCAGTGGTGACAACACGACACGCTATAAGACTTGTGACGCGCTAAATGTAGATATGTAGTTTTGTCGTCGTCATTCCCAAACTATCAACAGCCTGTAAGTGATCATCTAGGACAGTGGTGACAACACGACACGCTATAAGACGTGTGACGCGCTAAATGTAGATATGTAGTTTTGTCGTCGTCATTCCCAAACTATCAACAGCCTGTAAGTGATCATCTAGGTCAGTGGTGACAACACGACACGCTATAAGACGCGTGACGCGCTAAATGTAGATATGTAGTTTTGTCGTCGTCATTCCCAAACTATCAACAGCCTGTAAGTGATCATCTAGGACAGTGGTGACAACACGACACCTTATAAGACGTGTGACGCGCTAAATGTAGATATGTAGTTTTGTCGTCGTCATTCCCAAACTATCAACAGCCTGTAAGTGATCATCTAGGTCAGTGGTGACAACACGACACGATATAAGACGTGTGACGCGCTAAATGTAGATATGTAGTTTTGTCGTCGTCATTCCCAAACTATCAACAGCCTGTAAGTGATCATCTAGGACAGTGGTGACAACACGACACGCTATAAGACGTGTGACGCGCTAAATGTAGATATGTAGTTTTGTCGTCGTCATTCCCAAACTATCAACAGCCTGTAAGTGATCATCTAGGTCAGTGGTGACAGCACGACACGCTATAAGACGCGTGACGCGCTAAATGTAGATATGTAGTTTTGTCGTCGTCATTCCCAAACTATCAACAGCCTGTAAGTGATCATCTAGGTCAGTGGTGACAACACGACACGATATAAGACGTGTGACGCGCTAAATGTAGATATGTAGTTTTGTCGTCGTCATTCCCAAACTATCAACAGCCTGTAAGTGATCATCTAGGACAGTGGTGACAGCACGACACCTTATAAGACGTGTGACGCGCTAAATGTAGATATGTAGTTTTGTCGTCGTCATTCCCAAACTATCAACAGCCTGTAAGTGATCATCTAGGTCAGTGGTGACAGCACGACACCTTATAAGACGTGTGACGCGCTAAATGTAGATATGTAGTTTTGTCGTCGTCATTCCCAAACTATCAACAGCCTGTAAGTGATCATCTAGGTCAGTGGTGACAGCACGACACGCTATAAGACGCGTGACGCGCTAAATGTAGATATGTAGTTTTGTCGTCGTCATTCCCAAACTATCAACAGCCTGTAAGTGATCATCTAGGACAGTGGTGACAACACGACACCTTATAAGACGTGTGACGCGCTAAATGTAGATATGTAGTTTTGTCGTCGTCATTCCCAAACTATCAACAGCCTGTAAGTGATCATCTAGGTCAGTGGTGACAACACGACACGATATAAGACGTGTGACGCGCTAAATGTAGATATGTAGTTTTGTCGTCGTCATTCCCAAACTATCAACAGCCTGTAAGTGATCATCTAGGACAGTGGTGACAACACGACACGCTATAAGACGTGTGACGCGCTAAATGTAGATATGTAGTTTTGTCGTCGTCATTCCCAAACTATCAACAGCCTGTAAGTGATCATCTAGGACAGTGGTGACAACACGACACACTATAAGACGTGTGACGCGCTAAATGTAGATATGTAGTTTTGTCGTCGTCATTCCCAAACTATCAACAGCCTGTAAGTGATCATCTAGGACAGTGGTGACAACACGACACGATATAAGACGTGTGACGCGCTAAATGTAGATATGTAGTTTTGTCGTCGTCATTCCCAAACTATCAACAGCCTGTAAGTGATCATCTAGGTCAGTGGTGACAACACGACACGCTATAAGACGTGTGACGCGCTAAATGTAGATATGTAGTTTTGTCGTCGTCATTCCCAAACTATCAACAGCCTGTAAGTGATCATCTAGGTCAGTGGTGACAGCACGACACGCTATAAGACGTGTGACGCGCTAAATGTAGATATGTAGTTTTGTCGTCGTCATTCCCAAACTATCAACAGCCTGTAAGTGATCATCTAGGTCAGTGGTGACAACACGACACGCTATAAGACGTGTGACGCGCTAAATGTAGATATGTAGTTTTGTCGTCGTCATTCCCAAACTATCAACAGCCTGTAAGTGATCATCTAGGACAGTGGTGACAACACGACACGCTATAAGACGTGTGACGCGCTAAATGTAGATATGTAGTTTTGTCGTCGTCATTCCCAAACTATCAACAGCCTGTAAGTTGTCATCTAGGTCAGTGGTGACAACACGACACCTTATAAGACGTGTGACGCGCTAAATGTAGATATGTAGTTTTGTCGTCGTCATTCCCAAACTATCAACAGCCTGTAAGTGATCATCTAGGTCAGTGGTGACAACACGACACCCTATAAGACGTGTGACGCGCTAAATGTAGATATGTAGTTTTGTCGTCGTCATTCCCAAACTATCAACAGCCTGTAAGTGATCATCTAGGTCAGTGGTGACAACACGACACCCTATAAGACGTGTGACGCGCTAAATGTAGATATGTAGTTTTGTCGTCATTCCCAAACTATCAACAGCCTGTAAGTGATCATCTAGGACAGTGGTGACAACACGACACCCTATAAGACGTGTGACGCGCTAAATGTAGATATGTAGTTTTGTCGTCGTCATTCCCAAACTATCAACAGCCTGTAAGTGATCATCTAGGTCAGTGGTGACAACACGACACGCTATAAGACGTGTGACGCGCTAAATGTAGATATGTAGTTTTGTCGTCGTCATTCCCAAACTATCAACAGCCTATAAGTGATCATCTAGGACAGTGGTGACAACACGACACGATATAAGACGTGTGACGCGCTAAATGTAGATATGTAGTTTTGTCGTCGTCATTCCCAAACTATCAACAGCCTGTAAGTGATCATCTAGGACAGTGGTGACAACACGACACGATATAAGACGTGTGACGCGCTAAATGTAGATATGTAGTTTTGTCGTCGTCATTCCCAAACTATCAACAGCCTGTAAGTGATCATCTAGGACAGCGGTGACAACACGACACCAAGCTTAGAGTAACAAACTAACATCTCGAGGCAGGCACAAAAAGGAAAATCTTTCCCTGAAGTTAATGACCCTCAGTGGTTGTTGATTTGGCTTCTTTTACAGATGTGGTCCAACATTTACAAACATTAAACACATGTCTACAATGAAGAGAAAAACTTAATTCTGATTTGGCCCAGATTGTATTTGGCTTTCGTAACAAGCCTCAGACTAAAGCATTTGCTCACTCAAATGTTTGAAGAAAATTACTGAGGAGGAAATTGATGAATATCGTAGCTGAAGAAATCAATGACAGATCCTCTTGCTGTTAATGTCATCGCCATTAACAAAGGAGACAACAGCTGTACAGTTGGAGCAAAACTTCGGACTTATAGGACTCAAAACGAAGTGGCGTTTCTACCATATAATTTTGGAAGCATGTTGCAGACGAAAAGTGCCGACTTTGTTTCAGGTTTTGCGACTACTTGTGTGTGAATCACTGTACCCAACGTTTAAATACATTAAATCTAAATATCGATCTGAAGTAACTGATGAACATTTAAGTGAATTTGTGCGTTTGCCAATTATCGCCCAGTTTTCTCATTCATTCATTTGGACATCAACAACAATGCTCTATGTAGTGTTCCTTCATTAATAAACATGTCTTACATTGTGGCTCGCTTCGAATTAGCTTCATGAACTTACGGCTCCCCAAGTTATGTGTGTTTTTTTTTAATTTACGTCCTGCAGCGTTAAGTCATATAGGACGATAAATGGAATGAGCGAAATGATGCTCTAATGAGTACAGGGTACATAGAGCTTAGAGATACCAGACATTCATCTTTCAGGATAAGGGAAAAACCCCGGTAACTCACTATGACCATGATTCGATCTCGGCACCTCTTGAACGAGAGGCAGTCACGATACCTACGTGATCTGTTGCACACGTCATAAAGATAATCCCAAAGATCACACGCGCATACGAGAGTTGACACTGGGATACTCATCAAGCGCAATCCACAACGAACCCAACAATGAAAGTGAATATACGTTTCCCTTAAATTATGATTGTCCGGACTTTACAGGGTGATTTTTCTTTACCCGACACTTACTTGAAAAGGTCTTTAACCACTGTATGTATTAAACAATCACTATTATGCCTATATTTCGAGTAGTAAATCGAATTGTAGTAAATCGAACTACAGCTACTACTTCTATTCATTCAGTATTTAACAAACATTTCCCTATATGTTCACATTCCACTTGTAAGTTGTGATGTAAGTTCTCTTAAACATTCTTTTCCTTCATTGGTATAAATATTTTCTCGTTTGTTATTCAAACTATAGCAACAAACGACTAGGTATTAGCTGCCGGTTAAATAGCCCTATATGCCACAGATTAGGGTAAATGTTTCTTATTTCTACATTCGTATGTCTACATTCACTAGTACCACAAACAACTATTTAGAATAAAGCAGAACATAAAAACAAAACAAATATCGCAATGGCCTACTTTAAAAACAATTTCACGTAAATAGACAACTGAAACTTCAAAGCAAATCAAAGTCAACATTTATTTATAGCATTGTGTGGTGATGTTGAGGCCAGTTTGGCTAGACATCCCGTCATTCATTTAGAGGAGTGACGCTCTGAGACACCCAGTATCGTCGACTTCAAGAAAGCATTGGACTCAGTGAACAGAGAAAAACTAATTGGAAAACTGAAACAAATGATCAAGGAGGAAGACCCTTTAGTCAGAACAATCGAATCCTGTCTAAAACGAAACCTCATCCAGATAAACAACAATGTTGAAATCTCAGATAAAATCACAAGGCGACCCTTTAAGCCCTACGCTGTTTAACATCTATACAGCCGACGTAACAACCATTATAGGACAAAACTCAACAGCAGTAATACTTCTTTATGCAGACGATCGAAGAAAATAGAGCATGTTCAAGATGCACTATACAAATTCGAGATTTGGGCAAAAGCAATGGACATAAACAGCGAGAAGACAGTACAACGGTGGGAAAATAGCAACTAAAGACGCTCTAACACTATACAGCGAGACGACACTACGATACAGACAACTACAACTTCCTTACAGCAGCAGCCTCATACAATATTCCGAACATAGCCACAGCAGTACTGGCGCAGTCGTAACATATGGCATAGAAATAATCTGGGAAAAGCTCAAAATAGGGGACCTGAAAGGAATTGAGAAGGTCAAGACGATATACATGAAACGAGCTCATGAGGGAGCACAAGACCCTACCAGGAACTGGTTAACATGCGGGAAACGAAGCCACCTCAGCCGTGATGGACGACAACCACCAGAGACGTGTAACAACAAGAGATACCACTAACTGTGTGTTGTGACAAATATCACATAAAGGACAAAATCCGTTACAGACTACAGCAAACATTAGACTGTTTGTCAATGCTCCACTTGAGCGCACTTTTCTGTTAGTTAAAAGAATTACTCAATTATTTCCCATAATGTTCCTAATTACCGCAGCTCTATACCTACACTAATGACCTGGTTTAGTACATCCAACATGTCTGCCCCACGTTCAAGAGGTCCCGAGTTCGAATCTCGGTCAGGGTGAGTTACCTGGATAAGGTTTTTTCCGGGGTTTTCCCTTATCCTGTAAGACGAATGTCGGGTAACTCTAAGCTCAATGGACCCCGGACTCATTTGAGCATCATTTCATCCATTCCATTTATCGTCCGATATGACTTAACGTTGGAGGACGACGTAAACTACAACAACAAAAGATACATCTAACATCGGCTGATAAGTCGCAAGCCTCACATAGAGATGACACTACTGGGTCAGTTTGACAGATGGCATCGTATAGTTTAACTCTAGACTAACTTGTATCCATAGTTGCAGGTCAATAGCTGTAGAGGTTTCACGAAAATGGAGCATTTGGAAAAACGAGTAGTGATTAAATACTTCCATTTGAAAGTCTTAACGCCTAAAGAAATCAAGGAGGAAATGGACAGTACATTGAAAGACTATGTTCCTTCATATACAATAATTAAAAGATTGGTTGTAGAGTTTAAAATGGGACGTGCGAGTACTAGTGATGAGTCTCGCTCTGTCCCTTCATATACAATAATTAAAAGATTGGTTGTAGAGTTTAAAATGGGACGTATGAGCACTAGTGATGAGCCTTGCTCTGTCCCTTCATATACAATAATTAAAAGATTGGTTGTAGAGTTTAAAATGGGACGTATGAGCACTAGTGATGAGCCTTGCTCTGTCCCTTCATATACAATAATTAAAAGATTGGTTGTAGAGTTTAAAATTGGACGTGCGAGTACTAGTGATGAGCCTCACTCTGTCCCTTCATATACAATAATTAAAAGGTTGGTTGTATGGTTTAAAATGGGACGTGCAAGTACTAGTGATGAGTCTCGCTCTGTACCTTCATATACAATAATTAAAAGATTGGTTGTAGAGTTTAAAATGGGACGTAGGAGTACTAGTGATGAGCCTTGCTCTGTCCCTTCATATACAATAATTAAAAGATTGGTTGTAGAGTTTAAAATGGGACGTATGAGCACTAGTGATGAGCCTTGCTCTGTCCCTTCATATACAATAATTAAAAGATTGGTTGTAGAGTTTAAAATTGGACGTGCGAGTACTAGTGATGAGCCTCACTCTGTCCCTTCATATACAATAATTAAAAGGTTGGTTGTATGGTTTAAAATGGGACGTGCAAGTACTAGTGATGAGTCTCGCTCTGTACCTTCATATACAATAATTAAAAGATTGGTTGTAGAGTTTAAAATGGGACGTATGAGCACTAGTGATGAGCCTTGCTCTGTCCCTTCATATACAATAATTAAAAGATTGGTTGTAGAGTTTAAAATGGGACGTATGAGCACTAGTGATGAGCCTTGCTCTGTCCCTTCATATACAATAATTAAAAGATTGGTTGTAGAGTTCAAAATGGGACGTGCGAGTACTAGTGATGAGCCTCACTCTGTCCCTTCATATACAATAATTAAAAGGTTGGTTGTATGGTTTAAAATGGGACGTGCGAGTACTAGTGATGAGTCTCGCTCTGTCCCTTCATATACAATAATTAAAAGGTTGGTTGTAGAGTTTAAAATGGGACGTGCGAGTACTAGTGATGAGTCTCGCTCTGTCCCTTCATATACAATAATTAAAAGGTTGGTTGTATGGTTTAAAATGGGACGTGCGAGTACTAGTGATGAGTCTCGCTCTGTCCCTTCATATACAATAATTAAAAGGTTGGTTGTATGGTTTAAAATGGGACGTGCGAGTACTAGTGATGAGTCTCGCTCTGTCCCTTCATATACAATCATTAAAAGATTGGTTGTAGAGTTTAAAATGGGACGTGCGAGTACTAGTGATGAGTCTCGCTCTGTCCCTTCATATACAATAATTAAAAGGTTGGTTGTAGAGTTTAAAATGTGACGTACGAGTACTAGTCATGAGCCTCGCTCTGTCCCTTCATATACAATAATTAAAAGATTGGTTGTAGAGTTTAAAATGGGACGTGCGAGTACTAGTGATGAGCCTTGCTCTGTCCCTTCATATACAATCATTAAAAGATTGGTTGTAGAGTTTAAAATGGGACGTGCGAGTACTAGTGATGAGTCTCGCTCTGTCCCTTCATATACAATAATTAAAAGATTGGTTGTAGAGTTTAAAATGGGACGTGCGAGTACTAGTGATGAGCCTTGCTCTGTCCCTTCATATACAATCATTAAAAGATTGGTTGTAGAGTTTAAAATGGGACGTGCGAGTACTAGTGATGAGTCTCGCTCTGTCCCTTCATATACAATCATTAAAAGATTGGTTGTAGAGTTTAAAATGGGACGTGCGAGTACTAGTGATGAGTCTCGCTCTGTCCCTTCATATACAATAATTAAAAGGTTGGTTGTAGAGTTTAAAATGGGACGTGCGAGTACTAGTGATGAGTCTCGCTCTGTCCCTTCATATACAATAATTAAAAGATTGGTTGTAGAGTTTAAAATGGGACGTGCGAGTACTAGTGATGAGCCTTGCTCTGTCCCTTCATATACAATAATTAAAAGGTTGGTTGTAGAGTTTAAAATGGGACGTGCGAGTACTAGAGATGAGCCTTGCTCTGTCACTTCATATACAATAATTAAAAGGTTGGTTGTAGAGTTTAAAATGGGACGTGCGAGTACTAGAGATGAGCCTTGCTCTGTCACTTCATATACAATAATTAAAAGGTTGGTTGTAGAGTTTAAAATGGGACGTGCGAGTACTAGTGATGAGTCTCGCTCTGTCCCTTCATATACAATAATTAAAAGATTGGTTGTAGAGTTTAAAATGGGACGTGCGAGTACTAGTGATGAGCCTTGCTCTGTCCCTTCATATACAATAATTAAAAGGTGGGTTGTAGAGTTTAAAATGGGACGTGCGAGTACTAGTGATAAGCCTCGCTCTGTCCCTTCATATACAATAATTAAAAGGTGGGTTGTAAAGTTTAAAATGGGACGTGCGAGCACTAGTGATGAGCCTCGCTCTGTCCCTTCATATACAATAATTAAAAGGTGGGTTGTAGAGTTTAAAATGGGACGTGCGAGTACTAGTGATGAGTCTCGCTCTGTCCCTTCATATACAATAATTAAAAGGTTGGTTGTAGAGTTTAAAATGGGACGTGCGAGTACTAGTGATGAGCCTTGCTCTGTCCCTTCATATACAATAATTAAAAGATTGGTTGTAGAGTTTAAAATGGGACGTACAAGTACTAGTGATGAGCCTTGCTCTGTCCCTTCATATACAATAATTAAAAGGTTGGTTGTAGAGTTTAAAATGGGACGTACAAGTACTAGTGATGAGTCTCGCTCTGTCCCTTCATATACAATAATTAAAAGATTGGTTGTAGAGTTTAAAATGGGACGTACAAGTACTAGTGATGAGCCTCGCTCTGTCCCTTCATATACAATAATTAAAAGGTTGGTTGTAGAGTTTAAAATGGGACGTGCGAGTACTAGTGATGAGCCTTGCTCTGTCCCTTCATATACAATAATTAAAAGATTGGTTGTAGAGTTTAAAATGGGACGTACAAGTACTAGTGATGAGCCTCGCTCTGTCCCTTCATATACAATAATTAAAAGATTGGTTGTAGAGTTTAAAATGGGACGTACAAGTACTAGTGATGAGTCTCGCTCTGTCCCTTCATATACAATAATTAAAAGGTTGGTTGTAGAGTTTAAAATGGGACGTGCGAGTACTAGTGATGAGCCTTGCTCTGTCCCTTCATATACAATAATTAAAAGATTGGTTGCAGAGTTTAAAATGGGACGTGCGAGTACTAGTGATGAGTCTCGCTCTGTCCCTTCATATACAATAATTAAAAGGTGGGTTGTAGAGTTTAAAATGGGACGTGCGAGTACTAGTGATGAGCCTTGCTCTGTCCCTTCATATACAATAATTAAAAGATTGGTTGTAGAGTTTAAAATGTGACGTGCGAGCACTAGTGATGAGCCTCGCTCTGTCCCTTCATATACAATAATTAAAAGGTGGGTTGTAGAGTTTAAAATGGGACGTAGGAGTACTAGTGATGAGTCTCGCTCTGTCCCTTCATATACAATAATTAAAAGGTTGGTTGTAGAGTTTAAAATGGGACGTGCGAGTACTAGTGATGAGCCTTGCTCTGTCCCTTCATATACAATAATTAAAAGATTGGTTGTAGAGTTTAAAATGGGACGTACTAGTGATGAGCCTTGCTCTGTCCCTTCATATACAATAATTAAAAGATTGGTTGTAGAGTTTAAAATGGGACGTACAAGTACTAGTGATGAGCCTTGCTCTGTCCCTTCATATACAATAATTAAAAGGTTGGTTGTAGAGTTTAAAATGGGACGTACGGTCACTAGTGATGAGTCTCGCTCTGTCCCTTCATATACAATAATTAAAAGGTTGGTTGTAGAGTTTAAAATGGGACGTACGAGTACTAGTGATGAGTCTCGCTCTGTCCCTTCATATACAATAATTAAAAGATTGGTTGTAGAGTTTAAAATGGGACGTACGAGTACTAGTGATGAGTCTCGCTCTGTCCCTTCATATACAATAATTAAAAGGTTGGTTGTAGAGTTTAAAATGGGACGTACGGTCACTAGTGATGAGCCTTGCTCTGTCCCTTCATATACAATAATTAAAAGATTGGTTGTAGAGTTTAAAATGGGACGTACAAGTACTAGTGATGAGTCTCGCTCTGTCCCTTCATATACAATAATTAAAAGATTGGTTGTAGAGTTTAAAATGGGACGTACGAGTACTAGTGATGAGTCTCGCTCTGTCCCTTCATATACAATAATTAAAAGATTGGTTGTAGAGTTTAAAATGGGACGTACAAGTACTAGTGATGAGTCTCGCTCTGTCCCTTCATATACAATAATTAAAAGATTGGTTGTAGAGTTTAAAATGGGACGTACGAGTACTAGTGATGAGTCTCGCTCTGTCCCTTCATATACAATAATTAAAAGATTGGTTGTAGAGTTTAAAATGGGACGTACAAGTACTAGTGATGAGTCTCGCTCTGTCCCTTCATATACAATAATTAAAAGATTGGTTGTAGAGTTTAAAATGGGACGTACGAGTACTAGTGATGAGTCTCGCTCTGTCCCTTCATATACAATAATTAAAAGATTGGTTGTAGAGTTTAAAATGGGACGTACAAGTACTAGAGATGAGTCTCGCTCTGTCCCTTCATATACAATAATTAAAAGGTTGGTTGTAGAGTTTAAAATGGGACGTACGAGTACTAGTGATGAGTCTCGCTCTGTCCCTTCATATACAATAATTAAAAGATTGGTTGTAGAGTTTAAAATGGGACGTACGAGTACTAGTGATGAGTCTCGCTCTGTCCCTTCATATACAATAATTAAAAGGTTGGTTGTAGAGTTTAAAATGGGACGTACGAGTACTAGTGATGAGTCTCGCTCTGTCCCTTCATATACAATAATTAAAAGATTGGTTGTAGAGTTTAAAATGGGACGTACAAGTACTAGTGATGAGTCTCGCTCTGTCCCTTCATATACAATAATTAAAAGATTGGTTGTAGAGTTTAAAATGGGACGTACGAGTACTAGTGATGAGTCTCGCTCTGTCCCTTCATATACAATAATTAAAAGATTGGTTGTAGAGTTTAAAATGGGACGTACAAGTACTAGTGATGAGTCTCGCTCTGTCCCTTCATATACAATAATTAAAAGGTTGGTTGTAGATTTTAAAATGGGACGTACGGTCACTAGTGATGAGCCTTGCTCTGTCCCTTCATATACAATAATTAAAAGATTGGTTGTAGAGTTTAAAATGGGACGTACAAGTACTAGTGATGAGTCTCGCTCTGTCCCTTCATATACAATAATTAAAAGATTGGTTGTAGAGTTTAAAATGGGACGTGCGAGCACTAGTGATGAGCCTCGTTCTGTCCCTTCATGTACAATAATTAAAAGGTTGGTTGTAGAGTTTAAAATGGGACGTACGAGTACTAGTGATGAGCCTCGCTCTGTCCCTTCATATACAATAATTAAAAGATTGGTTGTAGAGTTTAAAATGGGACGTACGAGTACTAGTGATGAGTCTCGCTCTGTCCCTTCATATACAATAATTAAAAGATTGGTTGTAGAGTTTAAAATGGGACGTACGAGTACTAGTGATGAGTCTCGCTCTGTCCCTTCATATACAATAATTAAAAGATTGGTTGTAGAGTTTAAAATGGGACGTACGGTCACTAGTGATGAGTCTCGCTCTGTCCCTTCATATACAATAATTAAAAGGTTGGTTGTAGAGTTTAAAATGGGACGTACAAGTACTAGTGATGAGCCTCGCTCTGTCCCTTCATATACAATAATTAAAAGGTTGGCTGTAGAGTTTATAATGGGACGTACGAGTACTAGTGATGAGTCTCGCTCTGTCCCTTCATATACAATAATTAAAAGGTTGGTTGTAGAGTTTAAAATGGGACGTGCGAGCACTAGTGATGAGTCTCGCTCTGTCCCTTCATATACAATAATTAAAAGGTTGGTTGTAGAGTTTAAAATGGGACGTACGAGCACTAGTGATGAGTCTCGCTCTGTCCCTTCATATACAATAATTAAAAGGTTGGTTGTAGAGTTTAAAATGGAACGTACGAGCACTAGTGATGAGTCTCGCTCTGTCCCTTCATATACAATAATTAAAAGGTTGGTTGTAGAGTTTATAATGGGACGTACGAGTACTAGTGATGAGTCTCGCTCTGTCCCTTCATATACAATAATTAAAAGGTTGGTTGTAGAGTTTAAAATGGGACGTACGAGCACTAGTGATGAGTCTCGCTCTGTCCCTTCATATACAATAATTAAAAGGTTGGTTGTAGAGTTTAAAATGGGACGTGCGAGTACTAGTGATGAGTCTCGCTCTGTCCCTTCATATACAATAATTAAAAGATTGGTTGTAGAGTTTAAAATGGGACGTACAAGTACTAGTGATGAGTCTCGCTCTGTCCCTTCATATACAATAATTAAAAGGTTGGTTGTAGAGTTTAAAATTGGACGTACGGTCACTAGTGATGAGTCTCGCTCTGTCCCTTCATATACAATAATTAAAAGATTGGTTGTAGAGTTTAAAATGGGACGTACAAGTACTAGTGATGAGTCTCGCTCTGTCCCTTCATATACAATAATTAAAAGATTGGTTGTAGAGTTTAAAATGGGACGTACAAGTACTAGTGATGAGTCTCGCTCTGTCCCTTCATATACAATAATTAAAAGATTGGTTGTAGAGTTTAAAATGGGACGTACGAGTACTAGTGATGAGCCTCACTCTGTCCCTTCATATACAATAATTAAAAGGTTGGTTGTAGAGTTTAAAATGGGACGTGCGAGTACTAGTGATGAGTCTCGCTCTGTCCCTTCATATACAATAATTAAAAGATTGGTTGTAGAGTTTAAAATGGGACGTACGAGTACTAGTGATGAGTCTCGCTCTGTCCCTTCATATACAATAATTAAAAGATTGGTTGTAGAGTTTAAAGTGGGACGTACTAGTGATGAGCCTCGCTCTGTCCCTTCATATACAATAATTAAAAGATTGGTTGTAGAGTTTAAAATGGGACGTACTAGTGATGAGCCTCGCTCTGTCCCTTCATATACAATAATTAAAAGATTGGTTGTAGAGTTTAAAATGGGACGTACTAGTGATGAGCCTCGCTCTGTCCCTTCATATACAATAATTAAAAGGTTGGTTGTAGAGTTTAAAATGGGACGTACTAGTGATGAGCCTCGCTCTGTCCCTTCATATACAATAATTAAAAGATTGGTTGTAGAGTATAAAATGGGACGTACTAGTGATGAGCCTCGCTCTGTCCCTTCATATACAATAATTAAAAGATTGGTTGTAGAGTTTAAAATGGGACGTACTAGTGATGAGCCTCGCTCTGTCCCTTCATATACAATAATTAAAAGGTTGGTTGTAGAGTTTAAAATGGGACGTACGAGTACTAGTGATGAGCCTCGCTCTGTCCCTTCATATACAATAATTAAAAGGTTGGTTGTAGAGTTTAAAATGGGACGTGCGAGTACTAGTGATGAGTCTCGCTCTGTCCCTTCATATACAATAATTAAAAGGTTGGTTGTAGAGTTTAAAATTGGACGTACGAGTACTAGTGATGAGTCTCGCTCTGTCCCTTCATATACAATAATTAAAAGGTTGGTTGTAGAGTTTAAAATGGGACGTGCGAGTACTAGTGATGAGTCTCGCTCTGTCCCTTCATATACAATAATTAAAAGGTTGGTTGTAGAGTTTAAAATTGGACGTACGAGTACTAGTGATGAGTCTCGCTCTGTCCCTTCATATACAATAATTAAAAGGTTGGTTGTAGAGTTTAAAATGGGACGTACGAGTACTAGTGATGAGCCTTGCTCTGTCCCTTCATATACAATAATTAAAAGGTTGGTTGTAGAGTTTAAAATGGGACGTACGAGTACTAGTGATGAGTCTCGCTCTGTCCCTTCATATACAATAATTAAAAGGTTGGTTGTAGAGTTTAAAATTGGACGTACGAGTACTAGTGATGAGTCTCGCTCTGTCCCTTCATATACAATAATTAAAAGGTTGGTTGTAGAGTTTAAAATTGGACGTGCGAGTACTAGTGATGAGTCTCGCTCTGTCCCTTCATATACAATAATTAAAAGGTTGGTTGTAGAGTTTAAAATGGGACGTGCGAGTACTAGTGATGAGTCTCGCTCTGTCCCTTCATATACAATAATTAAAAGGTTGGTTGTAGAGTTTAAAATTGGACGTACGAGTACTAGTGATGAGTCTCGCTCTGTCCCTTCATATACAATAATTAAAAGGTTGGTTGTAGAGTTTAAAATGGGACGTACGAGTACTATTGATGAGCCTCGCTCTGTCCCTTCATATACAATAATTAAAAGGTTGGTTGTAGAGTTCAAAGTGCGACGTATGAGTACTAGTGGTGAGCCTCGCTCTGTCCCTTCATATACAATAATTAAAAGGTTGGTTGTAGAGTTTAAAATGGGACGTACGAGTACTAGTGATGAGCCTGGCTCTGTCCCTTCATATACAATAATTAAAAGGTTGGTTGTAGAGTTTAAAATGGGACGTACGAGTACTAGTGATGAGTCTCGCTCTGTCCCTTCATATACAATAATTAAAAGGTTGGTTGTAGAGTTTAAAATGGGACGTACGAGTACTAGTGATGAGTCTCGCTCTGTCCCTTCATATACAATAATTAAAAGGTTGGTTGTAGAGTTTAAAATGGGACGTACGAGTACTAGTGATGAGCCTCGCTCTGTCCCTTCATATACAATAATTAAAAGGTTGGTTGTAGAGTTTAAAATGGGACGTACGAGTACTAGTGATGAGTCTCGCTCTGTCCCTTCATATACAATAATTAAAAGGTTGGTTGTAGAGTTTAAAATGGGACGTACGAGTACTAGTGATGAGCCTCGCTCTGTCCCTTCATATACAATAATTAAAAGGTTGGTTGTAGAGTTTAAAATGGGACGTACGAGTACTAGTGATGAGCCTCGCTCTGTCCCTTCATATACAATAATTAAAAGGTTGGTTGTAGAGTTTAAAATGGGACGTATGAGCACTAGTGATGAGTCTCGCTCTGTCCCTTCATATACAATAATTAAAAGGTTGGTTGTAGAGTTTAAAATGGGACGTACGAGTACTAGTGATGAGCCTTGCTCTGCCCCTTCATATACAATAATTAAAAGGTTGGTTGTAGAGTTTAAAATGGGACGTACGAGTACTAGTGATGAGCCTCGCTCTGTCCCTTCATATACAATAATTAAAAGGTTGGTTGTAGAGTTTAAAATGGGACGTGCGAGTACTAGTGATGAGTCTCGCTCTGGACGTCCTGTGGAAGTCACAACTCCAGAAATCATTGAAAACATTGAATGATTAAAGTTGTTTGAGATAACAGAGGTTGTAAACATATCAAAATAACGTAAGTAATACTTTGGGCTTTCACAACGTCTGAACAAGATGGTTGCCAAGAAAAACTGTTTCTGTTAAGAATTTAGAAATCTACCGAGACGGCTTGTTACCATGGATGAAACTTGGATACATCACTACACTCGACAAAGTAAATCACAGTCAAAACAGTAGATTGTACCAGCTAACAAGGTTTTGTCAGCTAACAAGGTTATGGCGAGTATTTTGTGAGATGCACAGGGAATTAATTGTATTGATTACTTGGAAACGGGTAAAGTATCAATGCAGACCGCTACGCAAGCTTACTGCAACATTTGAGTGATAAGATGAACAGATAACAAAATCATTTGGCAAAGGAAAACTATTGTTTCATCTGCTCCATCGTTCAGTCATTGCAATGGGAAAAATGTGCGAATTACAGTTGCAATTGTTTCAACATTCACACTATTCGACAGATCTAGCACCCAGTGACTACTACCTGTTCCTGAACCTCAAACAAAGATTTCACAACAACGAAGAGGTCATTGATACAGTAAACAGCTGTTTCGAGGAGCATAATAAATCACACTACAGAGATGGTTTAATTAAATTAGAAAACCGATATGACAAATATATTAGCCGTTCTGGAGATTATGTTGAGAAATAAAGAAAACAAATTTTATTATGAGGCCCGGGACTTAACAGCCACCGTACAAATATACCAAAGTAGATAAAATGTTATATGATCTATGACAATACGTTACGATACCTTCTCTTTGGCCCGCATTTTACAAGTTATTTGCTCGTCTCTAAAAATCAATTTCTGTTGCTATAGTTTCTTTTACTGTCCAACTTCCTGGATCATAGTATAATGCAACTACAACCAAGATATGAATGGATATATCAAGTTCTTGGTTCGTAACAGAAATACAAAATACGAGAGATATCTATGTCGACATTTCACGTTTCGTATCCCCCTTCACTTATACAGTATGCTTATTTACAAATCTGTAAAGTCTGTCTACTCAACGCAAGTGCACGGCGGCCGCTTTCTTTGAGGAACCCTCATAATCGTTTTACAACATGGACCCTCCTCCTGACGGTCCTCTCTACAAGGTTGCAACATTTTAAAATCACCGTCTTGCACCTAATGAAACAGAACAACTGGAAGTTGGAACTTTGGCAACTGAGACTCCACGCGGAGTAGACATGCAACTGTCATTTTCAGAAAATCGGGGTTGCTATTGGTCCCCAACATCAGTGTTCCATTTCTGAAGTGTGGAGATAGATTTATGACGGCCATTTGTGGGCGGGAAGGTCAGGTCCTTTGAGGTCCCTTTGAGTGGGAACTGCACACACGTTAAAAAAACAGACTGGAAGTTTAGCTCATTTTTAAAGCGCCCTTACTTCAATTGTTTCTCGAACACCTGAATGTCGATTCTTGTACCTACAATGAAACAGGAATTTGTAGAAGCTGCATAGAAAGTAAACGATAGTGGTGGAGTGTGTGAAGCGAGTCGAACATTTTCATTTAAGTATTCCCACCCAAACCAACTTTAGATGGAATGTTTTTGATATTATTCAACTTCTCAAAAATACTGAATGAACAAATGTGCACAAATAAACGCGTATCTTCAGTTTTGTGGCAATATTTTGTGAAGGGCTTTTTTATTCTAAATTACTTGTATAAAACTGTAAGAGAAAGACGAAATGTTACTAGATGTCAGAAATAGTTATTTTTCAAGAAGACCCTGCCAACAAATACGCACAATACAACAACCCACACTCGGGTATGGGAGAGAGGGAGGGAAGGAGGGAGGCGGTTGGTAGATTTGGCGCACCCAATGACCTTGATACGAGAGTCGCGTGGCAAAACATCCGCTCTCTCATTGTCGGTGTTTGACACGTGCTTTCAAATTCTAACAGTATTTTGTCGAAATCAGTATATCTGCGTCTTGCAGTAAACCGAGAGTACTCCATTTTAGATGTCTCAGAAATGCAGAAATTGTTGATACTTTTACATCTTTTATTAAAAAGTTTAGCATGTTTGTTTCCCGGAGTTAAAAGCCAGGTTTTATCGTCATCTATACTGGACATCTAAATGTCAAGCTGAAGTTCAGTAAGGCCCAGACAACTGAGGACCCGAAATGTAAAATGCTTTCCTTTTACCTGGCAGGATTCACCAACAGATGTTACGACTTAACACGAGTTTAGCAATAGTTATAACCAAAATTACATTTCACCAAGTGTTAGCTTAATCTTGTTAAACTGGTCAAATTTCTGTTGTTAAGTCCTTAACAATTGTTAATAGTCAAGATGGCGGGAGTGATGTCGATTTGCTTTATTCAAGACCCTCTAATAGAGTACGGCTTATGAGGAGAAATTATTTTGAGGAGCTATCAGAAGAACATTTTCTACAGAGGTGAAGGATACTGCGGAAGTACAACAGAGGTTAGAACAGCAATCGAAAGGATGTCGATCTCGCATTTACTTCAAGTATTAATAACTTTGTGATTTTATAATTAACTGAATTATGTGGATAATACACTGTCCACCTCTCGTCTTGAAACGTTCAAGTCACTCCTCACTTGTCCTTCTTCACACCTCGTTTTAAATTTACATAATACTGACGCTTCTAGCAGTGACACATGCATCTGAATTAAATTCGTTTATAATTTTTTTCCCACGTGACATCTTTCTCTTTCACATTCACCTCATCCGTCCTCTTATTTTCCTCAATATCCTTCCTTATACTTCGTCACCAATTCAATTGAGAATTCCTTCTCCATCCATGAGAAATTTGTCTCACGACTTTTGTTTACATTTTGTTTACCTGCCATTCTTTTCAGCTGTGTGCAGACGAAGATGAAAACAAAAGGGCTTCGCAGTACGTTCAGAAAATAATGCGACTCATCCATGGCCTTCTATAGCTGTAATATTTACAAGAGTCATGGCTTTAACACGTGTTTGTTAACATTTTTATAAAACAGGTTGGTAAAATGCAGGAAATTTAACAGTAGTGTAAGCGCTGTGACAATTGTTATATTACATTTGTTAAAGTGGATTTTAACATCCGTTGATGAAATCGAGTATTAGTGATGTGTGCCCGTCGGGTTTTGTGACGTAACCAAATGCATACTTTTGAACTGAAGAGCTTGGTTAGACAATATGAATGATAAACGTATTGTCTGCCAGAGGGTTCAAATTGGCACTGTATGAGAAATCGCGGTCTCGCCACTCAAAACTTAAGTACTTCTATACAATTAACATGTTCATTATCTTTGTTTTGTTATAATCGTCCATATTTCCTGTATGCTGCTAAAGATATGTAAATACCTTCTACACTGTATTCTCAAAAATAAACGTCACAATTTATCTGAAAAGTGCACTGAAATTATTTACATTGCTACGATAGTGACGTAGTCATTATAATATTCCCTTAAATTACACGATTGCTATCCTTGCTGGTGTTCTAATGCAAACTAGATGAACATAAATGTAGTACAAATACAAATCATTAAACGCTCGCATGCGACACAGGTATGACAGCACGGCTATCAAATGTACAAACAACTGCCGGCTATGTGGCGATGTAAACAAAAGCACGTTTGGTTGTTTAACCTCGTAACTCTCTGCGGATAAGCAGCTGGACGTAGAGTATGACAACACGGCTATCAAATGTACAAACAACTGCCGGCTATGTGGCGATGTAAACAAAAGCACGTTTGGTTGTTTAACCTCGTAACTCTCTGCGGATAAGCAGCTGGACGTAGAGTATGACAACACGGCTATCAAATGTACAAACAACTGCCGGCTATGTGGCGATGTAAACAAAAGCACGTTTGGCTGTTTAACCTCGTAACTCTCTGCGGATGAGCAGCTGGACGTAGAGTATGACAACACGGCTATCAAATGTACAAACAACTGCCGGCTATGTGGCGATGTAAACAAAAGCACGTTTGGTTGTTTAACCTCGTAACTCTCTGCGGATAAGCAGCTGGACGTAGAGTATGACAACATGGCTATCAAATGTACAAACAACTGCCGGCTATGTGGCGATGTAAACAAAAGCACGTTTGGTTGTTTAACCTCGTAATTCTCTGCGGATGAACAGCTGGACGTAGAGTATGACAACACGGCTATCAAATGTACAAACAACTGCCGGCTATGTGGCGATGTAAACAAAAGCACGTTTGGTTGTTTAACCTCGTAACTCTCTGCGGATAAGCAGCTGGACGTAGAGTATGACAACACGGCTATCAAATGTACAAACAACTGCCGGCTATGTGGCGATGTAAACAAAAGCACGTTTGGCTGTTTAACCTCGTAACTCTCTGCGGATGAGCAGCTGGACGTAGAGTATGACAACACGGCTATCAAATGTACAAACAACTGCCGGCTATGTGGCGATGTAAACAAAAGCACGTTTGGTTGTTTAACCTCGTAACTCTCTGCGGATAAGCAGCTGGACGTAGAGTATGACAACATGGCTATCAAATGTACAAACAACTGCCGGCTATGTGGCGATGTAAACAAAAGCACGTTTGGCTGTTTAACCTCGTAACTCTCTGCGGATGAGCAGCAGGACGTAGAGTATGACAATACAGCTATCAAATGTACAAACAACTGTCGGCTATGTGGCGATGTAAACAAAAGCACGTTTGGCTGTCTAACCTCGTAACTCTCTGCGGATGAGCAGCTGGACGTAGAGTATGACAACACGGCTATCAAATGTACAAACAACTGTCGGCTATGTGGCGATGTAAACAAAAGCACGTCTGGCTGTTTAACCTCGTAACTCTCTGCGGATGAGCAGCTGGACGTAGAGTATGACAACACGGCTATCAAATGTACAAACAACTGTCGGCTATGTGGCGATGTAAACAAAAGCACGTTTGGCTGTTTAACCTCGTAACTCTCTGCGGATGAGCAGCTGGACGTAGAGTATGACAACACGGCTATCAAATGTACAAACAACTGCCGGCTATGTGGCGATGTAAACAAAAGCACGTCTGGCTGTTTAACCTCGTAACTCTCTGCGGATGAGCAGCTGGACGTAGAGTATGACAACACGGCTATCAAATGTACAAACAACTGCCGGCTATGTGGCGATGTAAACAAAAGCACGTTTGGCTGTTTAACCTCGTAACTCTCTGCGGATAAGCAGCTGGACGTAGAGTATGACAACACGGCTATCAAATGTACAAACAACTGTCGGCTATGTGGCGATGTAAACAAAAGCACGGTTGGCTGTTTAACCTCGTAACTCTCTGCGGATGAGCAGCTGGACGTAGAGTATGACAACACGGCTATCAAATGTACAAACAACTGTCGGCTATGTGGCGATGTAAACAAAAGCACGTTTGGCTGTTTAACCTCGTAGCTCTCTGCGGATGAGCAGCTGGACGTAGAGTATGACAACACGGCTATCAAATGTACAAACAACTGCCGGCTATGTGGCGATGTAAACAAAAGCACGTTTGGCTGTTTAACCTCGTAGCTCTCTGCGGATGAGCAGCTGGACGTAGAGTATGACAACACGGCTATCAAATGTACAAACAACTGTCGGCTATGTGGCGATGTAAACAAAAGCACGTTTGGCTGTTTAACCTCGTAGCTCTCTGCGGATGAGCAGCTGGACGTAGAGTATGACAACACGGCTATCAAATGTACAAACAACTGCCGGCTATGTGGCGATGTAAACAAAAGCACGTTTGGCTGTTTAACCTCGTAACTCTCTGCGGATAAGCAGCTGGACGTAGAGTATGACAACACGGCTATCAAATGTACAAACAACTGTCGGCTATGTGGCGATGTAAACAAAAGCACGTTTGGCTGTTTAACCTCGTAGCTCTCTGCGGATGAGCAGCTGGACGTAGAGTATGACAACACGGCTATCAAATGTACAAACAACTGCCGGCTATGTGGCGATGTAAACAAAAGCACGTTTGGTTGTTTAACCTCGTAGCTCTCTGCGGATGAGCAGCTGGACGTAGAGTATGACAACACGGCTATCAAATGTACAAACAACTGCCGGCTATGTGGCGATGTAAAAAGCACGTTTGGCTGTTTAACCTCGTAACTCTCTGCGGATGAGCAGCTGGACGTAGAGTATGACAACACGGCTATCAAATGTACAAACAACTGTCGGCTATGTGGCGATGTAAACAAAAGCACGTTTGGCTGTTTAACCTCGTAGCTCTATGCGGATGAGCAGCTGGACGTAGAGTATGACAACACGGCTATCAAATGTACAAACAACTGCCGGCTATGTGGCGATGTAAACAAAAGCACGTTTGGCTGTTTAACCTCGTAGCTCTCTGCGGATGAGCAGCTGGACGTAGAGTATGACAACACGGCAATCAAATGTACAAACAACTGCCGGCTATGTGGCGATGTAAAAAGCACGTTTGGCTGTTTAACCTCGTAACTCTCTGCGGATGAGCAGCTGGACGTAGAGTATGACAACACGGCTATCAAATGTACAAACAACTGTCGGCTATGTGGCGATGTAAAAAGCACGTTTGGCTGTTTAACCTCGTAACTCTCTGCGGATGAGCAGCTGGAGGTAGAGTATGACAACACGGCTATCAAATGTACAAACAACTGCCGGCTATGTGGCGATATAAAAAGCACGTTTGGCTGTTTAACCTCGTAACTCTCTGCGGATGAGCAGCTGGACGTAGAGTATGACAACACGGCTATCAAATGTACAAACAACTGTCGGCTATGTGGCGATTTAAACAAAAGCACGTTTGGTTGTTTAACCTCGTAACTCTCTGCGGATAAGCAGCTGGACGTAGAGTATGACAACATGGCTATCAAATGTACAAACAACTGCCGGCTATGCGGCGATGTAAACAAAAGCACGTTTGGCTGTTTAACCTCGTAACTCTCTGCGGATGAGCAGCAGGACGTAGAGTATGACAATACAGCTATCAAATGTACAAACAACTGTCGGCTATGTGGCGATGTAAACAAAAGCACGTTTGGCTGTCTAACCTCTTAACTCTCTGCGGATGAGAAGCTGGACGTAGAGTATGACAACACGGCTATCAAATGTACAAACAACTGCCGGCTATGTGGCGATGTAAACAAAAGCACGTTTGGCTGTTTAACCTCGTAACTCTCTGCGGATGAGCAGCTGGACGTAGAGTATGACAACACGGCTATCAAATGTACAAACAACTGTCGGCTATGTGGCGATGTAAACAAAAGCACGTCTGGCTGTTTAACCTCGTAACTCTCTGCGGATGAGCAGCTGGACGTAGAGTATGACAACACGGCTATCAAATGTACAAACAACTGCCGGCTATGTGGCGATGTAAACAAAAGCACGTTTGGTTGTTTAACCTCGTAACTCTCTGCGGATAAGCAGCTGGACGTAGAGTATGACAACACGGCTATCAAATGTACAAACAACTGCCGGCTATGTGGCGATGTAAACAAAAGCACGTTTGGTTGTTTAACCTCGTAACTCTCTGCGGATAAGCAGCTGGACGTAGAGTATGACAACACGGCTATCAAATGTACAAACAACTGCCGGCTATGTGGCGATGTAAACAAAAGCACGTTTGGCTGTTTAACCTCGTAACTCTCTGCGGATGAGCAGCTGGACGTAGAGTATGACAACACGGCTATCAAATGTACAAACAACTGCCGGCTATGTGGCGATGTAAACAAAAGCACGTTTGGTTGTTTAACCTCGTAACTCTCTGCGGATAAGCAGCTGGACGTAGAGTATGACAACATGGCTATCAAATGTACAAACAACTGCCGGCTATGTGGCGATGTAAACAAAAGCACGTTTGGTTGTTTAACCTCGTAATTCTCTGCGGATGAACAGCTGGACGTAGAGTATGACAACACGGCTATCAAATGTACAAACAACTGCCGGCTATGTGGCGATGTAAACAAAAGCACGTTTGGTTGTTTAACCTCGTAACTCTCTGCGGATAAGCAGCTGGACGTAGAGTATGACAACACGGCTATCAAATGTACAAACAACTGCCGGCTATGTGGCGATGTAAACAAAAGCACGTTTGGCTGTTTAACCTCGTAACTCTCTGCGGATGAGCAGCTGGACGTAGAGTATGACAACACGGCTATCAAATGTACAAACAACTGCCGGCTATGTGGCGATGTAAACAAAAGCACGTTTGGTTGTTTAACCTCGTAACTCTCTGCGGATAAGCAGCTTGACGTAGAGTATGACAACATGGCTATCAAATGTACAAACAACTGCCGGCTATGTGGCGATGTAAACAAAAGCACGTTTGGCTGTTTAACCTCGTAACTCTCTGCGGATGAGCAGCAGGACGTAGAGTATGACAATACAGCTATCAAATGTACAAACAACTGTCGGCTATGTGGCGATGTAAACAAAAGCACGTTTGGCTGTCTAACCTCGTAACTCTCTGCGGATGAGCAGCTGGACGTAGAGTATGACAACACGGCTATCAAATGTACAAACAACTGTCGGCTATGTGGCGATGTAAACAAAAGCACGTCTGGCTGTTTAACCTCGTAACTCTCTGCGGATGAGCAGCTGGACGTAGAGTATGACAACACGGCTATCAAATGTACAAACAACTGTCGGCTATGTGGCGATGTAAACAAAAGCACGTTTGGCTGTTTAACCTCGTAACTCTCT
Source organism: Mantis religiosa (assembly GCA_030765055.1). Lineage (NCBI taxonomy): Eukaryota > Metazoa > Arthropoda > Insecta > Mantodea > Mantidae > Mantis > Mantis religiosa. The sequence goes on along the minus strand of JAUKNK010000101.1, from coordinate 1,740,128 downwards.
GCGGATGAGCAGCTGGACGTAGAGTATGACAACACGGCTATCAAATGTACAAACAACTGCCGGCTATGTGGCGATGTAAACAAAAGCACGTCTGGCTGTTTAACCTCGTAACTCTCTGCGGATGAGCAGCTGGACGTAGAGTATGACAACACGGCTATCAAATGTACAAACAACTGCCGGCTATGTGGCGATGTAAACAAAAGCACGTTTGGCTGTTTAACCTCGTAGCTCTCTGCGGATGAGCAGCTGGACGTAGAGTATGACAACACGGCTATCAAATGTACAAACAACTGCCGGCTATGTGGCGATGTAAAAAGCACGTTTGGCTGTTTAACCTCGTAACTCTCTGCGGATGAGCAGCTGGACGTAGAGTATGACAACACGGCTATCAAATGTACAAACAACTGTCGGCTATGTGGCGATGTAAACAAAAGCACGTTTGGCTGTTTAACCTCGTAGCTCTATGCGGATGAGCAGCTGGACGTAGAGTATGACAACACGGCTATCAAATGTACAAACAACTGCCGGCTATGTGGCGATGTAAACAAAAGCACGTTTGGCTGTTTAACCTCGTAGCTCTCTGCGGATGAGCAGCTGGACGTAGAGTATGACAACACGGCAATCAAATGTACAAACAACTGCCGGCTATGTGGCGATGTAAAAAGCACGTTTGGCTGTTTAACCTCGTAACTCTCTGCGGATGAGCAGCTGGACGTAGAGTATGACAACACGGCTATCAAATGTACAAACAACTGTCGGCTATGTGGCGATGTAAAAAGCACGTTTGGCTGTTTAACCTCGTAACTCTCTGCGGATGAGCAGCTGGAGGTAGAGTATGACAACACGGCTATCAAATGTACAAACAACTGCCGGCTATGTGGCGATATAAAAAGCACGTTTGGCTGTTTAACCTCGTAACTCTCTGCGGATGAGCAGCTGGACGTAGAGTATGACAACACGGCTATCAAATGTACAAACAACTGTCGGCTATGTGGCGATTTAAACAAAAGCACGTTTGGTTGTTTAACCTCGTAACTCTCTGCGGATAAGCAGCTGGACGTAGAGTATGACAACATGGCTATCAAATGTACAAACAACTGCCGGCTATGCGGCGATGTAAACAAAAGCACGTTTGGCTGTTTAACCTCGTAACTCTCTGCGGATGAGCAGCAGGACGTAGAGTATGACAATACAGCTATCAAATGTACAAACAACTGTCGGCTATGTGGCGATGTAAACAAAAGCACGTTTGGCTGTCTAACCTCTTAACTCTCTGCGGATGAGAAGCTGGACGTAGAGTATGACAACACGGCTATCAAATGTACAAACAACTGCCGGCTATGTGGCGATGTAAACAAAAGCACGTTTGGCTGTTTAACCTCGTAACTCTCTGCGGATGAGCAGCTGGACGTAGAGTATGACAACACGGCTATCAAATGTACAAACAACTGTCGGCTATGTGGCGATGTAAACAAAAGCACGTCTGGCTGTTTAACCTCGTAACTCTCTGCGGATGAGCAGCTGGACGTAGAGTATGACAACACGGCTATCAAATGTACAAACAACTGTCGGCTATGTGGCGATGTAAACAAAAGCACGTTTGGCTGTTTAACCTCGTAACTCTCTGCGGATGAGCAGCTGGACGTAGAGTATGACAACACGGCTATCAAATGTACAAACAACTGCCGGCTATGTGGCGATGTAAACAAAAGCACGTCTGGCTGTTTAACCTCGTAACTCTCTGCGGATGAGCAGCTGGACGTAGAGTATGACAACACGGCTATCAAATGTACAAACAACTGCCGGCTATGTGGCGATGTAAACAAAAGCACGTTTGGCTGTTTAACCTCGTAACTCTCTGCAGATAAGCAGCTGGACGTAGAGTATGACAACACGGCTATCAAATGTACAAACAACTGTCGGCTATGTGGCGATGTAAACAAAAGCACGTTTGGCTGTTTAACCTCGTAACTCTCTGCGGATGAGCAGCTGGACGTAGAGTATGACAACACGGCTATCAAATGTACAAACAACTGTCGGCTATGTGGCGATGTAAACAAAAGCACGTTTGGCTGTTTAACCTCGTAGCTCTCTGCGGATGAGCAGCTGGACGTAGAGTATGACAACACGGCTATCAAATGTACAAACAACTGCCGGCTATGTGGCGATGTAAACAAAAGCACGTTTGGCTGTTTAACCTCGTAGCTCTCTGCGGATGAGCAGCTGGACGTAGAGTATGACAACACGGCTATCAAATGTACAAACAACTGTCGGCTATGTGGCGATGTAAACAAAAGCACGTTTGGCTGTTTAACCTCGTAGCTCTCTGCGGATGAGCAGCTGGACGTAGAGTATGACAACACGGCTATCAAATGTACAAACAACTGCCGGCTATGTGGCGATGTAAACAAAAGCACGTTTGGCTGTTTAACCTCGTAACTCTCTGCGGATAAGCAGCTGGACGTAGAGTATGACAACACGGCTATCAAATGTACAAACAACTGTCGGCTATGTGGCGATGTAAACAAAAGCACGTTTGGCTGTTTAACCTCGTAGCTCTCTGCGGATGAGCAGCTGGACGTAGAGTATGACAACACGGCTATCAAATGTACAAACAACTGCCGGCTATGTGGCGATGTAAACAAAAGCACGTTTGGTTGTTTAACCTCGTAGCTCTCTGCGGATGAGCAGCTGGACGTAGAGTATGACAACACGGCTATCAAATGTACAAACAACTGCCGGCTATGTGGCGATGTAAAAAGCACGTTTGGCTGTTTAACCTCGTAACTCTCTGCGGATGAGCAGCTGGACGTAGAGTATGACAACACGGCTATCAAATGTACAAACAACTGTCGGCTATGTGGCGATGTAAACAAAAGCACGTTTGGCTGTTTAACCTCGTAGCTCTATGCGGATGAGCAGCTGGACGTAGAGTATGACAACACGGCTATCAAATGTACAAACAACTGCCGGCTATGTGGCGATGTAAACAAAAGCACGTTTGGCTGTTTAACCTCGTAGCTCTCTGCGGATGAGCAGCTGGACGTAGAGTATGACAACACGGCAATCGAATGTACAAACAACTGCCGGCTATGTGGCGATGTAAAAAGCACGTTTGGCTGTTTAACCTCGTAACTCTCTGCGGATGAGCAGCTGGACGTAGAGTATGACAACACGGCTATCAAATGTACAAACAACTGTCGGCTATGTGGCGATGTAAAAAGCACGTTTGGCTGTTTAACCTCGTAACTCTCTGCGGATGAGCAGCTGGAGGTAGAGTATGACAACACGGCTATCAAATGTACAAACAACTGCCGGCTATGTGGCGATATAAAAAGCACGTTTGGCTGTTTAACCTCGTAACTCTCTGCGGATGAGCAGCTGGACGTAGAGTATGACAACACGGCTATCAAATGTACAAACAACTGTCGGCTATGTGGCGAGGTAAACAAAAGCACGTTTGGCTGTTTAACCTCGTAACTCTCTGCGGGTAAGCAGTTGGACGTAGAGTATGACAGCACGGCTATCAAATGTACAAACAACTGTCGGCTATGTGGCGATGTAAACAAAAGCACGTTTGGCTGTTTAACCTCGTAATTCTCTGCGGATGAGCAGCTGGACGTAGAGTATGACAACACGGCTATCAAATGTACAAACAACTGCCGGCTATGTGGCGATGTAAAAAGCACGTTTGGCTGTTTAACCTCGTAACTCTCTGCGGATGAGCAGCTGGACGTAGAGTATGACAACACGGCTATCAAATGTACAAACAACTGTCGGCTATGTGGCGATGTAAACAAAAGCACGTTTGGCTGTTTAACCTCGTAACTCTCTGCGGATGAGCAGCTGGACGTAGAGTATGACAACACGGCTATCACATGTACAAACAACTGCCGGCTATGTGGCGATGTAAACAAAAGCACGTTTGGCTGTTTAACCTCGTAACTCTCTGCGGATGAGCAGCTGGACGTAGAGTATGACAACACGGCTATCAAATGTACAAACAACTGCCGGCTATGTGGCGATGTAAACAAAAGCACGTTTGGTTGTTTAACCTCGTAACTCTCTGCGGATGAGCAGCTGGACGTAGAGTATGACAACACGGCAATCAAATGTACAAACAACTGTCGGCTATGTGGCGATGTAAACAAAAGCACATTTGGCTGTTTAACCTCGTAACTCTCTGCGGATGAGCAGCTGGACGTAGAGTATGACAACACGGCTATCAAATGTACAAACAACTGCCGGCTATGTGGCGATGTAAAAAGCACGTTTGGCTGTTTAACCTCGTAACTCTCTGCGGATGAGCAGCTGGACGTAGAGTATGACAACACGGCTATCAAATGTACAAACAACTGCCGGCTATGTGGCGATGTAAACAAAAGCACGTTTGGCTGTTTAACCTCGTAACTCTCTGCGGATGAACAGCTGGACGTAGAGTATGACAACACGGCTATCAAATGTACAAACAACTGCCGGCTATGTGGCGATGTAAACAAAAGCACGTTTGGCTGTTTAACCTCGTAACTCTCTGCGGATGAGCAGCTGGACGTAGAGTATGACAGCACGGCTATCAAATGTACAAACAACTGCCGGCTATGTGGCGATGTAAACAAAAGCACGTCTGGCTGTTTAACCTCGTAACTCTCTGCGGATGAGCAGCAGGACGTAGAGTATGACCACACGGCTATCAAATGCACAAACAACTGCCGGCTATGTGGCGATGTAAAAAGCACGTTTGGCTGTTTAACCTCGTAACTCTCTGCGGATGAGCAGCTGGACGTAGAGTATGACAGCACGGCAATCAAATGTACAAACAACTGCCGGCTATGTGGCGATGTAAACAAAAGCACGTTTGGTTGTTTAACCTCGTAACTCTCTGCGGATGAGCAGCTGGACGTAGAGTATGACAACACGGCTATCAAATGTACAAACAACTGCCGGCTATGTGGCGATGTAAACAAAAGCACGTTTGGCTGTTTAACCTCGTAACTCTCTGCGGATGAGCAGCAGGACGTAGAGTATGACAACACGGCTATCAAATGTACAAACAACTGTCGGCTATGTGGCGATGTAAACAAAAGCACATTTGGTTGTTTAACCTCGTAACTCTCTGCGGATGAACAGCTGGACGGAGAGTATGACAACACGGCTATCAAATGTACAAACAACTGTCGGCTATGTGGCGATGTAAACAAAGACACGTTTGGCTGTTTAACCTCGTAACTCTCTGCGGATAAGCAGCTGGACGTAGAGTATGACAACACGGCTATCAAATGTACAAACAACTGTCGGCTATGTGGCGATGTAAACAAAAGCACGTTTGGCTGTTTAACCTCGTAACTCTCTGCGGATGAGCAGCTGGACGTAGAGTATGACAACACGGCTATCAAATGTACAAACAACTGCCGGCTATATGGCGATGTAAACAAAAGCACGTTTGGCTGTTTAACCTCGTAACTCTCTGCGGATAAGCAGCTGGACGTAGAGTATGACAACACGGCTATCAAATGTACAAACAACTGTCGGCTATGTGGCGATGTAAACAAAAGCACGTTTGGCTGTTTAACCTCGTAGCTCTCTGCGGATGAGCAGCTGGACGTAGAGTATGACAACACGGCTATCAAATGTACAAACAACTGCCGGCTATGTGGCGATGTAAAAAGCACGTTTGGCTGTTTAACCTCGTAACTCTCTGCGGATGAGCAGCTGGACGTAGAGTATGACAGCACGGCTATCAAATGTACAAACAACTGTCGGCTATGTGGCGATGTAAACAAAAGCACGTTTGGCTGTTTAACCTCGTAGCTCTCTGCGGATAAGCAGCTGCACGTAGAGTATGACAACATGGCTATCAAATGTACAAACAACTGTCGGCTATGTGGCGATGTAAACAAAGGCACGTTTGGCTGTTTAACCTCGTAACTCTCTGCGGATGAGCAGCTGGACGTAGAGTATGACAACACAGCTATCAAATGTACAAACAACTGCCGGCTATGTGGCGATGTAAACAAAAGCACATTTGGCTGTTTAACCTCGTAACTCTCTGCGGATGAGCAGCTGGACGTAGAGTATGACAACACGGCTATCAAATGTACAACAACTGCCGGCTATGTGGCGATGTAAACAAAAGCACGTTTGGCTGTTTAACCTCGTAACTCTCTGCGGATAAGCAGCTGGACGTAGAGTATGACAGCACGGCTATCAAATGTACAAACAACTGCCGGCTATGTGGCGATGTAAACAAAAGTACGTTTGGCTGTTTAACCTCGTAACTCTCTGCGGATGAGCAGCTGGACGTAGAGTATGACAACACGGCTATCAAATGTACAAACAACTGCCGGCTATGTGGCGATGTAAACAAAAGCACGTTTGGCTGTTTAACCTCGTAACTCTCTGCGGATGAGCAGCTGGACGTAGAGTATGACAACACGGCTATCAAATGTACAAACAACTGCCGGCTATGTGGCGATGTAAACAAAAGCACGTTAGGCTGTTTAACCTCGTAACTCTCTGCGGATAAGCAGCTGGACGTAGAGTATGACAACACGGCTATCAAATGTACAAACAACTGCCGGCTATGTGGCGATGTAAACAAAAGCAAGTTTGGCTGTTTAACCTCGTAACTCTCTGCGGATAAGCAGCTGGACGTAGAGTATGACAACACGGCTATCAAATGTACAAAAAACTGCCGGCTATGTGGCGATGTAAACAAAAGCAAGTTTGGCTGTTTAACCTCGTAACTCTCTGCGGATAAGCAGCTGGACGTAGAGTATGACAACACGGCTATCAAATGTACAAACAACTGCCGGCTATGTGGCGATGTAAACAAAAGCAAGTTTGGCTGTTTAACCTCGTAACTCTCTGCGGATAAGCAGCTGGACGTAGAGTATGACAACACGGCTATCAAATGTACAAACAACTGCCGGCTATGTGGCGATGTAAACAAAAGCAAGTTTGGCTGTTTAACCTCGTAACTCTGCGGATAAGCAGCTGGACGTAGAGTATGACAACACGGCTATCAAATGTACAAACAACTGCCGGCTATGTGGCGATGTAAACAAAAGCAAGTTTGGTTGTTTAACCTCGTAACTCTCTGCGGATGAACAGCTGGACGCAGCTGGACAGTGCGGAGATAAAAGCTTACCGAAACGGTGGGGGGGGGGGGAGACGGATTTCTTCTAACGCCGTCCTGATTGTTTGAGAACATTGCACGAATTTTTGGATTAGTGAGCCGCCGACCGCCACTGTCAGTCAGTTGTTAATTAAATTCGCGGGCGTCAACAGCTGGGTGAGCTGTGTTTGTGGTTGATGACCTTGCAGGTTGTATTGTGTATGTGACGGAATTCTGCGACTGTAAAGGATGAAAAAGTGTTTCTACGGAAATAAAAAGCAATTTTTAGTGTTTGTAACCTGGACTTTTAATTTCACGAACCCACAAAGTCACAATATCGCCATTATCAAAGGAGAACATTCGTCCATTATCAGATTCCAACTAGGTACTTAAAATATATTTATTTTCCAGATGCATGGCGGTAGAACTTTCAAGTCATTGACAAAGTTGGCTACACTGCTGTTCCGCAGAAAGACCCATATTTTTAATTTATAAATGAGGTGAGGTTAAGTGAAGAAATCAAATATTTCATATTCAGTCACTGTTTAGCGTACAAAAGGAAAAATATACTACGCAGTATACACCTCTGCATTTAACGTTAACGTAGCATAAGCTACTCAAACATCGAAAACGGCAATGGAAGTTCGTTGATAGCGCACATATTTGCCACGTGGAAATAAAATAACGAGAATATTCCCTCCAATCACAGTCGTCGACGAAGTAATACATTTTTCCGCGTTCTTTACATCGCTACATAAAGTAAGCACGTCCCTGGTATAGAAGCAAACGTCGAAAACAACGTAACATAGTGCTTTGCGAACTAGAGAAGCCTTGTCTATCAAGTGTCAAAGACCCTGCGAGACTTCCTATATGTCAGCAATTCATCTGCCACCAAAGTCAATAATTACAAGCTGACCCACTCGGAAAGACGCCGTCACATATGCAGTGCATTACAACGAAATTGTAAATGTCATTCGCACTCTATGTGATGCACATTCATCTCCTATTGCAAATACAAAGTCTCTGGCGAAGCAAGGGGCGGTACAAGACATGCTGGAGGACATGAGATACAGGGGAGTGATTGATGAGTCGGACAGCCCTTGGTGTTCCCCTGTAGTCTTTGTGACGAAGAAGGGCGAGCTACGCTTCTGCGTGGACTACAGGAAGCTGAACGCTGTCACCCGGAAGGACTGTTTCCCCTTACCCCGGATTGACGACATCCTGGACACGCTAGCTGGTGCACAGTGGTCCTCGACCCTGGACCTGAAGTCGGGCTACTGGCAGGTAGCTCTAGACCCGAGAGACAAGGAGAAGACCGCATTCTCGACAGGCCGAGGACTCTGGCAGTTCACGGTTATGCCCTTTGGCCTTTGCAACGCACCAGCTAACTTCCAACGCCTCATGGAGTCACTGATGAGAGGACTGACTTACGACGCCTGCCTGCTATACCTGGACGACATCATCGTCGGTAAGACTTTGGAAGATCACCTCGAGAATCTGAGTAAGGTGCTACAGAGATTGCAGGCGACCAACTTGAAGCTGAACGCGAAGAAGTGCCAGCTCTTCCGCAAGGAAGTGAACTACTTGGGCCACATAGTCTCAGCAACCGGAGTGGCCACAGACCCGAAGAAGACACAGACTGTGAGAGATTGGCCTCGCCCAAAGGATAAGAAAGGGTTGCGCAGTTTCCAGGGGCTGTGCAGTTATCACCGACGCTTCAAAAAGGGGTTCTCCAACATCGCCAAACCCCTCACCCGCCTGACAGAGGAATACCGACCTTATGTATGGACGGAGGACGCCGAAGACTTTCTCCAGCATCTGAAGAGGACCCTGTGCAGTGCTCCAATTTTGGGTTTTCCACAACCAGGTGGCGCTTTCATTGTGGACACCGACGCCAGCGACCACAGCATTGGAGGCGTCCTATCGCAGATCCAGGATGGCCATAAGCGGGTGATAGCCTACTACAGCAAGACGCTATCCAAGGCAGAGAAGAACTACTGCGTCACATGGCGAGAATTACTGGCGGTAGTAAAGACCTTGGAGCACTTCCACAAGTACCTGTACGGTCAGCCATTCCACCTGAGGACTGACCATTCCGCCCTAACCTGGCTATTGAGCTTTAGGAACCTGGAAGGCCAGACAGCACGTTGGCTCCAGAGGCTGCAGGAGTACGACTTCACCTCGGAACATCGCAGAGGGAAGAGCCACGGTAACGCAGACGCTATGTCCCGAAGACCCTGTCCAGAAGAATGCGGCCAGTGCACAAGAGTGGAAGAGAAGGAGCGTGCCGCAGCAGTCCGAGTAGTCACGGCAGTGCTTGCGGATGGCTGGGATAGCGCAGGCCTGAGGAGGGAGCAGTTGGCGGACGCAGACTTGGGGCCACTCTTGAGGGAAGTGGAGGCAGGGACAAGACCAACCTGGGAGAATATCGCACCGAGGAGCACGACCTACAAGTCGTACTAGGCCCAACTATACTCGTTGAAGACCAGAGAGGGCGTGCTGTTCCGGGTATGGGAATCACCCGATGGGAAGACGCAGAGAGAACAGTTGATACTTCCCCGGAGTAAGGTCCCGGAAGTCTTGGAGGAAGTGCATGCCGGTACTTTAGGAGGACACCTGGGAGCGAATCGAACGATCGACAAATTACGACAGCGCTACTACTGGCTGAGGCTCCGAGCAGACGCTGAGAGATGGTGCCGTCAGTGTCACGTGTGCGCGGCGAGTCGCGGCCCCCAGACTAGGAGCCGGGGTCGCATGTAGCAGTACTACGTCCGAGCGCCATTCGAACGGATCGCTGTCGACATAGCTGGACCATTCCCAGTGTCCGACCGAGGTAACAAGTACCTAATGGTGGTCGTGGACTACTTCACCAAGTGACCGGAGGTGTATGCCATCCCGAACCAAGAGGCAAAGACAATCACAGACTGCCTCGTGGACAAAGTGTTCTGCCGATTTGGGGTGCCGTTAGAGCTGGACAGTGACCAGGGTACCAACTTTGAGTCCAACCTAATGAAGGAGGCACTACAAAGGCTTGGGGTGAACAAGACCCGCACGACGCCTCTACATCCCCAGTCGGACGGCATGGTCGAGAGATACATCAAGACCTTAGAGGAACACCTGAGGAAGGTCGTGGCCAGCCATCAGCGAGACTGGGACGCCAAGGTGGCACTTTTCTTGCTGGCCTACCGCTCGTCAACACACGACACCACGGGGATGACACCAGCCAGCTTAATGTTCGGCCGAGAGTTACGCCTCCCTTGTGACCTGGCTTCTGGAAGCCTCCCGGAAGCAAAACAGCCAGCGACCCAGTATGTGGAGAACCTGGTGGAGCACCTCCAGGACATGCACGAGATGGCTCGCCACAACATCCAGAAGGCGAGCGACCGCATGAAGACCCGATACGAAAGGCAAGCCAACAGCCAAGGGTTCCAGCAAGGTGACCTGGTCTGGTTGTACCGCCCTACCCGGACCAAGGGACGCTGCCCGAAGCTCCAGCAGCCATGGCAAGGATTATGCCGGGTGGTGAAGAGGATTAACGACGTGGTCTACCGCATCCAGAAGGTGCCCCGAGGAAAGGTGTTGGTGGTACACCTGGATCGCCTGGCCCGCTACGATGGTGCTGTTCGGCACGACCAGCTTTTGAGGAGGGAGCAGTGTCACCTAATTATCGGAAGGCCCGAAAAGCTAGCGGCTGGGAGGGCGACAGGAGGCATTCAGGCCCGCCTACCCATTAATCTTGCAGCCTAACGAGGGGGATGATTGGAAAAACATCACTAGCCATCTCTTTCCACTCCTCCTGCCATCTGGAACCTTCAGGATGATTCACTAAACCGCGAGACTTCCAGAAACGGCAATCTTCCTATAAAAAGGGGCTGCAGTTGGCGAGGGAGTTCAGTCCTTGGCGAGCAGCCGTAGGAGCGCCGTGCTAGTGAACGGACTGGAAGACTGTGTACGTGCATCAGAGGAGTTGTATGTAATTCTGTGTAATCGACAAGTGTTCCAACTGTAATTTGGTGGAAATAAAGAACATTTTGAGTTTGTGCAATTGGACTTTTAATTCCACGAACCCACAAAGTCACAATTCACTTACGGACTTTAGAACAAACCTGAAATGAACAAGTGTGTTGCTTTGGAGGTTTATAAGCTCCAACAAAAGCTGCATTGAAATCCTTCTTAGGGTAAAGCTCATAATGTACACTGTCAGTAGGACATGTCAAACACTGTGCTTTACCATCATGAGACACACACACACACACACACACACACACACACACACACACACACACACACACACACACACACACACACACACACACACACACACACCCTTGTTCTCCAAATTACGATTAAACATTCGTCGTTCTCTCATGTTGTACATACAAGCCAACACTACACTGATAAAATTGAAACGTGACTATAAACAGAATCTATCGGTTTGGTTGGTTGTGTCTATCTGACTGCTGAGAGTATTGGGGACTAGAGGGAGGGTAAATTCACACCTATAGTGCCTTCCTTCCTACCCATGATTTTGACGGTATAAAAACAGTTCTGACAAAAGCTATAATTAATAGCATCACACCGTGTTGGAATTTCAGTTACGTCACGTGGAAAGCAATAAATAACGCAATTTTTTCTTGTGTAGCTACTGACCGAAAAACATCACTCGAACAAGTTCCCTGGTTGGATACAAGTCAACTTAGGACTATGAGGGTCATTTGATAAGTATGGTAAAAAACCAATATTTCTTTTTCCATGAACATCTCACCTTATTTCTCGACATAGAATCCAGTGATGGCTATACACTTGGTCCAGCGATGTTCCAGCTTTATCATGCTGTTGGAAAAATAGGTTCCATCAAGGTCTGCAAAATACTCGTTGATGGTGACTATCATTCTTCATTTGTTGAACATTTCTTACTACCGAGCCAGATGTTCAAATTTGGGAACAGGAAGAAATCACTTGGGGCTAAGTCTGGTCAATACGGTGAATAAGCAACCAGTTCAAAGTACAACTCATGCACTTTCGCCATTATGATTGCTGACATGTGCGATGGTGCATTACCTGATAAAAGAGCACATTTTTGCATTTCATTCTCGGTCTCTTTTCAGTCAACTCATGTTGCAAATGATCCAACAATGAAGTATAATAGGCTCCAGTTATAGTGCCGCCTTTTTCCAAGTAGTCTATGAAGATTATTCCTTGCCTTTGATACACTTTCACCAGCCCCTTTCCATTATTTTGACTGCTGTTTTGACTCTGGTGTGTAATGATGGATTCAAGTTTCATCCACAGCCACAAATCAGCACAAAAAGTATTGTGGATTGCGAACAAAATGGCCAGACACTCAGTATATCGCTTTTGAACAGTGCAATCTCGCATCCGCTTTAACATTAGAAGTTCATTTGGCAATGCTTCGGCTTGAACTCTTGAAATAAAGCAGCGATTTCTCTCTATTTGCTACTGCCTCCCTGTGCGTGGCTGATAACCACAGTGGGTACATCAACGCTATCTGAATACTCTTCATTTTCAGTAACACTGCATGAAGCAATAATGCCTTCCTCTGTAATATGTTTATAAACCTATGTCATTGTCAATGTGAGAGGAAGACTCAAGCAAGCATGGTGTAGATCTGGAGGCAATGGAGGAGGGCAACACCTGGAATGAAGTGAAGTGAAGAGGTTGTCTGCAAACAGACTAGATGGAAATGCTTTATTGATGCCCTGTGTTCCACAAGGGACAACAGGAACTAATCAATCAATTGTCAAGGTCTTCATTTAACATCACAACAACCATCTATATTTTTAAATATGTCTATAAAATCATCTTCCTCACTTATTTCTTCTTCTACTTCTTCTTCTTCTTCTTCTTCTTCTTCTTCTTTAATCTTGTTCTCTGGCAAGTCACAACTTTTTCTCTTCCAACCTGGTGCCAAACAGGTGGCGCTGGCAAGACAACTGGAGTAATATACCTACTGAGAATATCAGTTTATAGTCTGTAAAACAGGTCTTCATTTACAATGCTAAACAACTTTTTTGCTCTTTGAAACTGGTCCAGGTCAACAAGGATTTGCTGTACCAACATGAAAGTGGTGTGCCTTGAAGTTACAACCCAGCCCTAACTGTCATTAGGCAAGCATTTATTGCCCTTATCCTGTATATTTTTAATAGATGATTGCTTTTTGTTTCTTTCTTATCGTTTTACTCTGATCAATATTTCAAACCTACCTGCTTTTATCACTTATTTATTTCTTCTTTTTTTTTCTTTTTAACTTTTTACACCTGCCTCTTCCTAAACTTTTTTTTGAGAAACATTGAATTAAAATTAGCACTCACAGAGCTTCACTAAACTTCGCTTATATAGTACATATGTTTTGCAGAATTCTTTAATTATGTGCCACTTTCAGGAAGTTTATGTATTAGTACTTCTTTCCCCCCCCCTAATTTCACTTTTTTCATAATTAATTTCACTCTTTATTTCCCTCATTTTATTTGCAAACATAGTGTTCATTTTACCTCTGGAAACAGCAACAGATTTTTAAGTTAATTCTGACAACTCTGATGAACTGATTTTGTTGCAACTGCCAGATGTATATAACTACAGAGAAGTGCAAGTACTGACATGAGTTGAACTGCCGTCTGCTGTAAAGACAGCCACTGTTTCACTGCACAAAATTGGACTCTGGCTGGATGCTCTATTTAACCTACAGTGAAGGAAGGAGAGGACCCAGGTAAAATAATTGGTGGTATGGCATGTCTGGATAAGAGGAAGAAGCACCTACTGATATACCTTTTGCTTCAAATAATATAATTATAGCATTTAAAACATGTGCATAATATGTGGATATCCAAGTTGCAATTTTGATTTCAACAACTGCATTATTATAGAAGTTTGAAAAATTCAATTTGTATTTCCTTATGTCTAACGCCAAAGAGACCCGCATGGTCTAGGATAGTATGCGAGAGAGGGAGGGAATTATGAAAAGAGTCGGGGCAACAAGGTGGCAACGCTGATGGTGCTAACATATCTGTTTCGTCGCAGTCCAGACCTGTTCCCATTATAGTAGCTTTTGGATGGATAGAGTCAACATGAAAAATTCAATGCCATGGCCGGGATTTGAACCACGGATCTCCTGGTTTCCATCCAGTCACTCTTAACCTTTGAGCTACCATGGCCAACATGCCATCCTGACATTAAATTCTCTATTTGACTCATATTTCCCCGGTAGACCACTAGGGGCTCTCGCATCCGAGATACACCGTTTGTGGCGACTTACTATTGTAAGTACTTGAGTCCCAAACTTTATCATTTAACTTTTATTATTTTAGTTAATTGATGGAAATTAATCATTTCTCCACACTAGCCGTACACAGGCTAAGATTTTGGATGGATAGAGTCAACATGAAAAATTCAATGCCATGGCCGGGATTTGAACCACGGAGCTCCTGGTTTCTGTCCAGTCGCTCTTAACCTGTTCCCTGATGCGAGAGCCCCTAGTGGTCTACCAGGGAAATATATGAGTCAAATAGAGAATTTAATGTCAGGACGGCATGTTGGCCATGGTAGCTCAAAGGTTAAGAGCGACTGGATGGAAACCAGGAGATCCATGGTTCAAATCCCGGCCATGGCATTGAATTTTTCAGGTTGACTCCATCCATCCAAAATCTTAGCCTGTGTACGGCTAGTGTGGAGAAATGATTAATTTCCATCAATTAACTAAAATTATAGTAGCTTGCTCATATATTTTCCCGGTAAACCACTAGGGGTTCTCGCATCCGAGATACACCCTTTGTGGCGACTTACTATCGTAAGTACTTGAGTCCCAGGCTTCATCATTTAATCTTATTAAATAATGACTTTTAAATAATTAAATTTTTTAATTTAAACAATGACTTTTCAATTGAAAAAATGTAAGTATTGGAAAATTCATAGTTATAATAAAGAATACATCAGAAATGGTTAACTTAAAAATTAATCCAAAAAACTATTTGTAATCTCTCTCACACACTGATTTGGATGATAGGAGCAAGAGCTCTTGAAACATGTCCTGTGAATAAACAGTGTGAGTGAAGCAATGTATCAATATATTCTCGATTCACTTTTGTGCTATTTGTAATCTGTTTATTGACACTTCGTCACTTCCATTTTTATATTATTGAGGTCGATGTATCTTTGATGATATAAAAATGTAAGTGATGAAGTGTCAAGCAACTACAAATAGTTTTTTCGATAAACTGTATTCTTTAATGAGACATGTTTCTTGTGCAGTAAGATTTTGCTTATATCTTTGGTTTCTCAGTTATGCAAAATTGATCCAGAATGAACAGGAATTATGAAGACATTCCCACAAAATTCAAGAGATGCATTTCATTTTTCATGAAAATATCTTACACATTAATTTTGACTATAATTGTACAACCATTTCTGAAAAAATCAAAATTAAAAAAGGAAAAAAAAAAAAAAAATCTTGTACAGGATAATTTGGGTTGGAACTACCCTTAGGCGATGCCTAACTTTAAAATAAGTTTGGTATGTATGGAGGTGAAACACACTGAAAGAAAATTTGGGGTATGTGAAGTACAGTGTCTCAGTTGACTCATTGTATAATTTTAATTATTACACTACTTCACAGTGTAAATTCCTATTTAATTTTTCAAAATAATCATTATTAATTGTTATTACTTGCATCACTTGTTATTGTAGTTGGGAAACTACTGTTCTTATATGAATATTTTTAAGTGCTAAATTATTCTGAAGGTTTCCAAAAGGAGCAGTTTCGTGAAATAATAGTATAGTACAGATTAATTTTAATAACATCCCAGTACTAGTATTTTAAAAATGTTTAATAACACTGATAAGGCAGTTTATTATTTTATTTTGATGTTGACAGTTGATACAAGATGGCGGACGGTAATGGTCATGTGTTGATTTTAACTAAAGAAAATGAAGTAAATTCAATTGAAAATGGTGTGTTATCAACAAACAAGAGTGTAAACGGAATAAATTGTGCTAAGTGCGGCTACGTAAATGAAGATAGATATACCTATATAAGGGTAGTTGAGAAATCGGCAAATATGGTAAATAGGCTAGCGTCTCACGAGAAGGAAAGAATAGCGTCTCTACAAAAGATAATAGAAACCCTGCACCTAGAATTAAAGAAGCTGCAGAACGAAAACGATCAACTAAAAGAAGAGAATAAAACGTGGAACTGTCGGCCCTCCACATCGCCGGAAGAAAGTTGGAGAATACCACGGAAATCAGCCAAGAAAATGCCGGGAAATACGGAATATGTGCTGCCCACAAAGAACAGGTTAGACCCGATAAAGGATCAAGAACAAGCTGCAACCTATTCCCCAGAAGTTAGCGTGACACAGCAAACATTGGAGAAAGGAAATACAAACAAACAAGCTGGAAGAAAACTTAAAATCGTAATCCATGGAGACAGTCATGCACGTAACATTGCAGTGGAAGTATGCGAGAGAGTGAAAAACGTAAGTGTAACAGGCTATGTGCGACCAAGTGCAAAATTTGCTGAAGCATCGAAGGATGTGCTAAAAGACTCCGGGGTCCAAATGGATATTATAGTTGCGGGAGCAAATGATGTTTACAGAAACGAAGCCCAGGAGATGTTAAACAGATTGGAGTGCTTATTGGTGAAGAATCCTAAGGACAAGGAAATTGTTATCGCCAACATACCACATAGATATGACCTTCTGCCGAACTCTTGTGTAAATAAAGAAATTAGGAAAACTAACCTAAAATTAAAACTATTGTGCTCTAAGTATACTAATGCTAGATTGTTAGATACTGGTAAATTAGATAAAAGCCTTTACCTCAAACGTGGTTTTCACTTAAACACTCATGGGAAAAGATATATTGCTCAGGAGATTATTAGACCGACTGAGAAAATGGTTAAGTAAACCTAGGAATCCTCTGGTAATATCATCAAATGGAGAAATAAATGTATCACAGTCGGGAAACATAGTTGCTCTAAGCAAAACAAACCAAACTTAACCAATAGGTCACTTAGGATCATACACCAAAATATACAGTATATGGCCAACAAAATTGATATGATGAGTGTATTACTTAACGAAATAAAGGCTGATATTGCTGTAATTACAGAACATGGTTGCTCTAACAAAGAACTTGAATTAGCTAAACTTGATAACTATACTTTAGCTGCAGACTTCTGTAGAAAATCTCATAAATCTGGAGGTGTGGCCATATATGTAAAAAATAATTGCATGTTCACCAAATATGAAAATATATGTAATTATAGCATAGAAATGGTTATGGAATGTTGTGCCATTAAAATAGTAACCGCAATTGGCAAAACTGCAATAGTAGGTATATACAGATCACCTAATTCTAAGGTCAATGACTTTTATAAAAATACTGATAAGCTCATAGCAAACCTATCAAATGGAGTAGACAAAATTGTTATATTAGGTGATATCAATATAAATTCATGTAATGATTCTCGGGATTATAGGCTATTTAATGATATCCTTGATAGCTATAATCTTGATAATGCAATAAACTGTCCGACTAGAATCACGAGGACGTCTGCAACTGCAATAGACTACATACTAACATAACACCTACACAGTATTCTGTTTTTGTTAACGATTTTCATCTCTCTGATCACTGTGCAGAAATTATTGACATATTTAACTGTAATTGTGAACTAAAGAAAGCAGCATGGACACAGAAAAGATCACTTCACGACCTAAATTTAGCAAGGTTGCAAGAAATTTTAAAAGCAGAAAAGTGGGAATCTGTATATACTACGAATGATATAAATTGCAAATGGGATATGTTCTTAAAAACAGCGCTAAGGCATTTTAATACAGCATGTCCATTAAAAACAAAGCGACTTGGTAATAAAGCAAAACATAAAGTACCATTGACTTATGAAATAAGAAATTTAAGAGAGAGAATGAAATCAATGTACAAATTTTACCATGCAACTAAATTAGAAATATATAATAACTGCTACAAAACACTAAAACACTAAAAAACACTAAAACACTAAAAAACACAAAACACTAAAAAAAGAATATGGCAAGGCACTCGCTTTGCAATTATCCCAGATTTATAGCACTTCCATTAGTCAATCTAAAAATAAAACAGCAGCAGCTTGGAATATTGTAAATAATTATAGGCAAACAACGAAAGAGGATAAAAATATAACCTTAGAAATAAATGGGCAAAAGATACTAAACCCGAATGATGTCTGCAATAGCCTTAACCAGTACTTTACAAATGGAATCAACAAATCTCAAAAACTCCCCATCAACTATCAACCTAAAAATACTATTGAACAGTCAATCTGCCTCATGCCTACAAATAATACTGAAACTAAAACAACAAAACTCTTGTGGCTGGGATGGCATCTCCTGTAGAGTATTAAAATACTGTAAAAATGAACTTACAGATATAATTGTATATTTGATTAATTTCTCAATAGAACACAATACTTTCCCAGAGTGCCTAAAAATTAGTTCTATAATACCAATTTTCAAAAAAGGGGACAGATGCCATATTGCTAACTACAGACCAATAACTCTTACCTCTGTATTCAGTAAAGTATATGAAAAAGTTTTAAATACAAGACTAGTTAACTTCATAGATAAACATGACATATTAGTTAAAACGCAGCATGGCTTTAGAAAGAATTTCTCTACGACTACAGCTATCATAGATCTTGTACAAGAGATATATTCACAATTAGACAAAGGTAATCAAACAGTAGGACTGTTCTTAGATCTCTCTAAAGCATTTGATAGTGTAGTGTTAAACTTATTATTGGACAAACTAGAAGGTTATGGAATAAGGGGAAAAATGCATGAATACTAAAATCTTATTTAACAAATCGCAAACAATGCACAATAATTACCTGTAACAACAATGGGTCAATTAGACGTTATATGTCACCATATGATATAGTTAAATATGGCATGCCACAAGGATCGGTACTCGGGCCAATATTGTTTCTGTTATATATAAATGACTTATCTCGCTATGAAAACTGCAAAAATGTATCCGATGCTGATGATACTACTTTACTGTATTGGCACAAAACCATGAATCTCTTGGCAAATTCTATTATAGATACTTTTAATGACCTACTTAAATATCTGGAACATAATAATTTAAAAGTGAACATAGATAAAACAAAATTATTGTATTTTCAGTAAGGAAGATTGAATTCAGAAAGACCTTTGGTGGTAAAAGTAGGGCACAGTAACATTGAATTAGTACATCAAATTAATTTCCTAGGTATAATTTTAGACAAAAGCCTATCATTTAATCCACATATAGACTATGTGTGTAAAAGAATAAGTACAGGTTTATATCTATTGAGGAGCCTCCCAAAATATTTAGATACGACTACATTGAAAATGTCATATTTTGGTGTAATATATCCTTACTTACAATATGGCATTGAAGTATGGGGAAGCACTAGTGTACATAATTTAAATAGATTGTTGGTATTACAGAAGAAATATATAAGAGCAGTGTATGGTTTAGAGTATAAAACTTCATGTCGTAATGCATTTGTAGAAAATAAGCTATTTACTGTTATCTCATTATATGTATATAAGGTTATACTGTATATTACTAATAAGAATTTGCATATTACACATTGTAACAAACAACATTATGAGCACAACACACGTGGCAAGAACAACATATATCAGAACAGCATAAATAAGAGCACAACTGAACACGACCCACTCTTGAGTGGTGCAAAGTTATACAATAGATTACCAAGTACCTTAAAAGGGAACCACGGCGATAATTTCAAAAGGGAGCTAAAAAGGTATCTTCTAAATAAATGTTTATATAGAATAGATGAATTGTAAATATTGTACATAATATTGAAAATAGTAATATTTAAAATTACGAAACCACATTGTATTTTTCTATTGGAACTGAAACTTATTGTGACTATACTTGTAACTGACTATTCTTGTAATTATTCTTAGCTGAATGATGCCTGAAACATACTTGTACCATGTCTATAGGCTAAATAAATATTATTATTGTGAACAGCAAAGCAAATTTCTTGTTCATGTCCTCGCATTAATGTTAATGTATGTTTCTATTTGAATGTGGCTTTAGTGTCCCATTCCAAACAGGACATAAAACACCACTTAATTTTGCTCAGAGACCTCTAAATCACACTTGAAGTCTTTTATGACATGGGACCACTGGCTTTACTTCTCAACTGAAGGAAGGATTTTTATGGCTGAAAAAATTCCACTGCTCAGTGCCAGGTTTGAATCCAAGTATTGGGGAATCAGAGGTTAGCATATTATCTTTAGAACACAGAGGATGACTAAAGTGAAAAATTAACTCTTGGCTGCTTTAATCTGGATGAAACGAGGAATGTTACAAAATGATCTGTTTTGCACTGTTTGTTATGTAAGAGAGGGTGAGTGTCATCAATAATTACTCTACAGTTATGTTAAGTGAACATGTACAGATTTTCATTGTGAATCTCAGACAAGCTTATAGCTCAAGGATATCATGGGGCTGGAATGCTTTTTGGTCATTTAAATGGGTTGCAAACACTAGTGAAGAAAAGATTTCCCATGCACCATACGTTCACTGTTATGCTCAATGACTTAAGCTAGATTTACTGCCGTCAGTTCAATTCACAAAGGAACGTAAGACTTTTTCAAAACATTGAACGTCTATTGTTCAGTTTTTCTCATTCAACAAAGTGTGTGAATGTACGAAATGCATCAGAAGTTCCCATAGTGTTAGTTATGTGTTAAAATATGTTGTTTCCTAACAACACTGTCAATCACAAGAATTTCTTCCTAGGGGAGTTACTTTACATGCCAGTAAATCTGATCATTAGTCTGGGCCAAATTTGAACATGTAACCTTGAGATTAGTAGGAAGTGCATTAAATCACTCATACAAACCAGCTACAGATTTGAATTATAGCTTTAGAATTGAGAACTCGTGCATGAGAATAAGACAGAATGGATCTCATTTTTTAGCATAATGTTAATGACCCAGACTTCCAGGATGACACTATTTACCCTCACTGAAGGACTTCACCTTTTCTTTGTTTTATACTTTCCTCAGCATAGATTTAGTGTCATATCAGTTCCATTCATTCAAACAATTGCAAATGATCACAGCATACGCACACATACACGAACTCAGACACACGTAAACCAAGGGAAATTGCCACAAATAAAATGCAAAGGAACTTGCCAGTACTGGATCTCTAACTGTTGTATAAAAGATAAGAACAGCAACATATATGTGAAGGCAGTAGAGAAATAAACACCAAGGTATTGTGTTTACTGCAGCGTTTGTGTAACTCGCTAGCCCACACATCATGTTAAGCACATGTTAGAATATCGGCAACCAAGGTTTAGCGTATAACGTTGTCATGGAAACTTCTCGACTCCTATTGGTACTTCTAATCGTCACCATGACAACCGTTATGACATACTCATCCCCTCCCATTTATTTAAAGCGTTCTTCCATGTGCTTACTAACTGTCAATCACATTCTAGTTTGGTGACCAGTATAGATGGCACAGAATGAGTAAAAGAGAAGGTGATAATGGAGCAACTGGTGGAATGATGGCAACAGAAAACCCACCCATGCACTGTGTTGTCCATCACAAATCTCGCATCCAGTCACCTGGGCTGCCTTGGTGAGAGTCAAGCAGTCTAACTGGTTGGCCGTGCCCTTGCTCTTAATCTTTTTAACTTCAGTACATCTGTTCTAGCCTTTTTTCCTTCTTGTCTTGTCACATTTTTCTGTACCCTAAACCATTTTCAGTTTTCATATACACCCATTGACAATTTGGAATTAAAAGTGCCCAATAAACATGGCTATCACCAATAATAAAACTGCAGCACCTACCTTGAGAAGTGTCTTCTTTGTAAGCTTTTGGTTGATTTCAGGTTTGTTGGTGATGTTCTTGGCACGATGAGCATAATCCAATGTTGACAGGGTCTCCTCCAAGTTACAGGCAGCTGGTGACACTGTAGCAATGATGGAAGTCTTTGTGCGACCTCCCAGTGAGTCCTGCAGCAGTCTCGTCAGTTTGCTTTCTCTGTAACAGTCAAACAGGAAATAAGACAATAAAACTAGTAATGTGACACTTACAACAGGTAGAGGAAGTATTGTATTCCATTTCAAAATTCAATATCAATGAAATTTCAGATAAATACTAAAATTCATTAAATTATGGAAAATGAATCAATGTTTAACATTCATAATGTCCCAGTTACTAAATTATTGGCAGGACATGTTTCAAGGCACAAATCTCAACAGTTCCTCAAAACATGTCCTGACAATAACAGTAAGGAGCTACAAAGCACAACTATTTGTGTTATATGTAATGATCCAAGATAAGTAAAGTTTTAATCATTATTATTTATAATATGTGAAGTGGAGCTATTGCAGTAATGTTAATTTGCCATAATTTAATTACTTTCCTATCTGAAAGTTTGAATATTAAAAAACATTTTATTTGAGTGAATAATTGTAAGCTTTCAAGGTCGGAGTCTAATTTGAAAATAGAAGAATTTTCTGGGCTCAGGAGCCATGGTCTGATGGAGTTGGAACACAAGAGATGTTGCCATTTAGGCCAGGCCGAGAAGTCCACAGTTGCACTTTGGGCAGAAGGGGAACATATAATCCAATACCAGGAAGCATCAGTCCTTTCATCTATGCCGTACTATCACGCCAGACTACAACGGGAAGCCACAGAGATTTACAAACACCCCTACAATTTTAACAGGAAGGAGGAAGCTTTAAAATTAAACAAAAACTGTAATCCAATCCTTGAGCGAATCAAACACTACAATATTCACAGAATACATGCACACCAATCAAGTTCCGACTACACTGGAGCAGCTAGTCCCCGCCTAACACCACCCCCTCCCACGCAGCGCCAACCAAGCCAACCACGAGACAGCAGACCAAGTAAAAATACAGCCGCATCGCCAGCTAACCTCTGTTTCATATAGCCTTGCCCCGCTGAAATGTATCACTCCGTGTCCAACTACCCTCCCCCTCACCCTAATTGGCTAATGCTTTCGCGCCATACGCCATAGGCGGTGCCTTCCCGTCACATTTAAACCTGCAGTAAACGTCATAATAATTGCCGGGAAGATAAAATCATACACATAAGGATATGAAGGCATGCAAAAATACAAGTTTATAATGAAAGGCCTTTGGCCTTTTCCACTGGGATTTTTTTAAACCAGCACATATACCTTTCAAAAATGCTTGTCTTTCAGTCTTAAAAGTCGTGTCACGCCATACCTTACTTATCGTGTGTTCTTCATGTAGATTTTGCGATTTGTATCTCGCTACAGTCTGATTGTCCTTAAATAACGTCTTCGTCACACAGCAATATCGCCTCTGTCTTTTAGCACATTTTTCTTGCCTCTTTTTTCATTCACAAACCCCAGCTGTATAAACAATCTGCTGAAATTTGGTAAATCTGCATCCTCATTTACAGCAGATGAAATGTTACTTATGTTAGGGAGTTTGTTTCTAAAGAAAAAAACTATGCACATGACGACGCACAACACTTTTCACGCATGTTCTCCGAGCACGCACTTTTGTTTATTCCTGCTTTTGCCTGGAGTGGTAAGTTTTCCTGTTTTCTCAATTTCACATCGCGATGTTCCTACGGATCTAACACTCACACCTGTAACTTCAGAGCACAGCTGTTCGACTTCTCTCACTGACAAAGACGGATTCTTCTCTGTGAGTGCATTAAACACATGCACCACATTTCTTTTTTCGTCTGTTTATAAAGAATTATCCTTGCGATAATTCAGCGAAAAACTGGTGGTAGACTCTGCCATTATACATATAAGTACACGCGCAATAAACGATCAATAAAATAATTTAGCTCTCACACATCACACCGTCGAATGGCGATATATGACTATAATCCAGTTCAAAACAAGGTCAGTGATAAAAGTCATATAAACAAATGTCACCACTACCGCTAAATCATGTGCTATCGTGCCATGTGCTTGAGAACAAAGGAACCTCCTCTTTACTTCGTTTGAGAATTAACATGCATTTCAGATAAATCAACTCTGTTGCGTAATATATTTAATTCAAATAGTTACGAAAATATAAATTTTACAATTCTCTTCCAACATATAAAGATATATCACCATGTTAAATAACGAACTTACTTTTACCGCACGACAGTCATTACCACAAAAGCAGCCAATGAGAGGTGATTAGGTCACGTGACCATTAAGAGAAGCGGGGCCAAGCCTATGTGAAACAAGGTATAGTGAGTCAGTTGTGACTGAAACTTCACCCAGAAGACTCAGACCACGCCACTGCAGACGTGAATGAAACATATGGATGTTCCAAGTCCATCAGTTCATGGCTCCTGAGCCTGGAAAATTCATCTATCTTCAAACTGTATTTGAGTGATATCCAAATTAGGAATTCAGTAAATTAGATAGCAGTAGTAGTAATTTATTTCCTTTTACATCAACAAATGGAAATACAAAATCAAGATTACAATTATAAAATCCATACTGGAATATGCCATATATTCCTAAATCCTGTCATGTTATGTTGCCCACCATTGAATAATAATAATAATTCAGTCCCCATACACCTAACCCTAGGTTTTTGTGTATTGGAAGCCCTCTGCTCCTGTTTACACTTTCTGCCATTTTACCTATCCTACTCTACATTTTTCTCTTAATTGTTCTTAGTCATTTCTCTTTAACTTTCCCTAGATAATTCCCTATATTTCTCCTGTTCTTTTCTCCTTTTACTGACAACATTTTTCTAATTACTACTTCACCCCCCAAATTGTCCCATTTACGTAGCCAAGCCTGCTCTCTCCATATCTTTGTTTGACTACAATTTAATATACAATGGAAATCTGCATTCTCTTCTCCACACAATGGACATTTATCTAGCTCCCTCTCTTGGCCTATACCTTTCAAGTTTCTCACTCCTGTTCTCGCCCAAGCAAAACCTTCTCGCCCTAACTTACTACATATATCTATATATCCTTCCCTCCCCCAGGTTGTTTTTATTTCTCTATATAATCTCAGTGAGCTTTTTTCACTTGTAGTGGCAAAAATTTCTTGTCCGTCAATATCTTCTAATCTTAGCTTAACTTCTTTCCAGAAGCCTCTATACCCATACTCTGCATTTATCTAAGAATGACCCATACCGATCTGCTTCAACAAGTCATACATTTTATGTGCCCAAGACCCACCCCAGTTACTTCTCTTTTGAATATGAAAACATTCTTTAAATATATTGCCATCTTCCAAGTTAGTGATTCTGTATATAAATATTTCATTGCCCTTGACAAGATTTTAATTTTAGTAGAATGCCTGCCCAGTTGTAAATTAGATATTAACATTGGGTATATTTGTCAGATGTGAACAGGATTTTGTTTAGTAATTGACTGGATGGAAAGCTATCATCGCAGGCGGCCCATTCAGTCAACGCTTTCTTAGACCCTTCTTTAGTAACTGATGACCGTAACAAAAGATCGACTTGAGTAAGGGAATTCTGGTGTGAATAGCACAATTTTCTTGAAAGGATTCACAAAGCTGGAAAGGTCGTCCAGTAAAGAAGACGTGTCTCGGGAAAGTATTTGTTCCTGCACAACTAATGAATTAAGTGTTATCGCGTAATATGCGCTTCACATACAGTGTGTGTAGTGTTTAATGCCCGCTTTTACTACATACGGCTCCGCAGGCGGTGACACTGATGATGCATGAGATGAAGGTGGAGCACCGGTGGAATGAGATGGCGGGGGAAACCGGAGGTCCCGGAGAAAACCTGCCCCAACGCCGAGTTGTCCACCACAAATCTCACTTTGCGGTTGCCTGGGATCGAACCCGGGTCGCCTTGGTGAGAGCCAAGCGGTCTAATCACTGAGCCACAGCGTGGCCATTTCACATACAGTAACTCCAGACGGTAATATAGATTGTTTTCCCTTAGTCGGCAACTTTGCGATTCATGTGATTATAAAAAGAAACAGTGATTAAACATGTCTTTAACTTGGATTCCAGTGTCATCCTTACCCTGAGAGAAACCTCTTGCTCAAAACTGAGGCTAGACCGTGCATCGCTTCAATTGGCATAACGTTACACCAAAGCGCAGTGACATGAGTCAGACAGTACATAAACTAGTGCCCTGTAAGTTTACTCTGCATGTAAATATCAGTCTACATAAGTTACTGCCTGTCCACTTTATCCTAATTGGCTAGTTGTTCATGCCATAAAACAAACATTTCTTAATGAAGAAGGCCACGGTAACAAACAACTGAATTATAACATACACTCACACAAATGAAGCATTAGAAGTTGCTGTTGTAAATTATTTAACTTATAATTACAGAGTACTCGCTAATGGCACAATTCCTTCTCCAACTCCAAAAAGTCAGGTTTACTATGAGAAGAATTTTCCATTTTAATTTTCTTTTGAGATTTTTCTAGACTATTAAAACTTACACCCATAAATTCAGACATAACCTCCTCAATTTGTTGTATAGGAAGAACTGGATTTCTATGAAAACAGACATATTCCAAACCTTAAATGTTTTCGTTTTTGTGGATGAGTTTTTCTTGCCCTAAACCAAACTGAAGTCACTTTCACTCATTCTCAAAAAGGTTTAGAAGCCAAAACTATCTTCAAATATAAGTTCATTCAAAATGTGCTGATTAGCCAGATAGGACCTTATTCACATTTCTTCTTTCTCATAAAATACTAACTGGCGATACCGGATATTACAAGAACCAAAGTTCACTGGACCCCTTCCAGAATGTGGTGAATGGAATTACTCCCAAGATTTGGGGTAGATATGGCTTACAGATGGATCCAAAACCAATCAAGGGAGTGGGTCAGGACAGTTCTAAACTGTCAGACAGCCGTAGCTGGCTGAACACAACTCAAACTGATGTGGGTGCTAACAGCAATGAGAGGACAGATGACTTGGCCAAGCATAGATCCATCAGGTCTTTTGTGGGTCCTGAGCCCTGTCTAGAGTTGTCCTTTGGTTATGCCAGAGGGGCAATCCAGGAAACACAATGTAACAGGATATAAACATTTAAAGATGATTAAGAAGAATATCAAAAGCAGGAGCAATGAACTGCTCAAAAGGGACAAACTGGACTGGACACTGCCAGCTGTGTGGACAATCTATAAGTTGATCCAGCCTGCATGAGATGCCACAAAGCAGATTAATTAGCATTTCACCTGTTAACTGACTGCAAATCACTGGCAGCATTTAGGGTTAAACATTTTAACCATTGGTTCATGTCTGGTCTCTCTCAAGAAGCTGACCTCTTATCAAGGATTCTGGTATTCTTGGAGACTAGATGAGAGGAAGCACACTAGATTAGACAGTGCATAGGAAATTTCATGGCCCTCCCCATTTATTAAAGCCAAACTGGGGATACATATTGCTAAATAATAATCATTGAAATCCTTTTAAATATTCCAACATGTTGAACAAGCATTTTATTACTCATAGAATGCGATTGTTGTTTGCTCATTATGTACAAATTTCCTTTCTATTGTTGATATGCCATCACATGATGAACCTTCTGTCCATCAATAACAACACTTTGTTGTGACTTTCCGATAGCCCAGATAATCAGCTGATATATAGAATATACTCTTAATCTCTGTAATCTTAGACACAAGTAAAAGTTATGATGACACTAATAAGTACTCAAAGTTGAGGATGTTCCAGGGGATAAAGCATCCTCAATTCATGTTGAAATTGCTACATCACTGAAGAGCCTGTGTATTTCCCGTTGCTTGCTACAACATCTGCTGTGTTTGTGATGGAGTTTAACAGAACAAAATCTAATTGATGCAACTTAAAACCTACATTGGATACACTCTTCTACTTCACCTGCTTACCTTCGACTGAGCACAGCCTCAAGGTCAGATCCTTCCAGTATTTACCAAACTTCTGCACCAGTGCATTACAATGCAAAAAAAAAAAAAAATTCCGGTATAAATTGACACCCCTTGTAGTGTACAAAATATTGCAAATGCACTTCAATCTAATGTAATAAGTATATTTATGATAGAGTTTCTTTGTGCACATATACAATGACATGTTTTAAGTGATTTTCTAGATGCAGGGATCTTCAAACAAGTGAATGTAATATTCTTGAGGAGTAAGGGCTATGATACAATGAGGACATCAACAAAGATGCCCCAAACGCTGCTAAGGAGTTCACCAAATCAAAATCAACAGTCGACATTAGCTGAGGATGTTAGCAAGGTCCTAACAAAACACATTCTAGGTAAACACTAGCAATATATGGAGCATTGCATACTATTTGACTCAAAATTATATTAAGTGAATGTAAGTTGAAACAAACCTGTAAGGTACATGTGGCGCACGTTCTACGAGGGCAGTTATCACACGTCCTAGGGTTAACAAAGACTGGTTGATGTTACCAGCTTCTCTTGCTCTCTTATCCACAGCACCAGACCGCCCGATGTTCTCGCTTCCTGCCAAGTCCACCAGATTCAGTTTTCCTATCTTTAGGAGCTCCTCCCCATCCAAAGAGTTCTCTTTGATGTGCAGCGTGATGGAGAAGATTGTGTGGGAGCGACTACAATAAGCAAGCAGTTACATTAGTGTGTATATGTGTGTGTGTTAGTGCTCCATTGCTATTCTGTAGTGTTATCTCCCACTTACCTCGACTGGGCATTCATCAGAGTTGAAGCCGTCTGCCGTTTGATGGACCCCTTTTCCATAATGGCATACACCTCATTCTTGTTATGTACAGTAACTTCTTCCAGACCTTGGATTATGACAGACCCCTTCTTTGTTGCATCATCAAATAGTCTGCAACAATAAAAATAATAGTATTTTACAAAGACACATTCAACTTGGTGACCAGCCAGATCCTCATAAAAATGGAGACAACAGACATCCTCATGTGGGTACTCCCTTAGGTTGAAGTAAATCAAAACAAACCTTAGTGTGTATATCAGGTATCACACTAGAAGGACCGCAGCCGTCATTTTGACAGATGCGCTGATTTAGAAGACTCATTTCTAGCTTATGTTCTTTTGCACACTTCCATGTCCTACGACTTTTACAAATAATTATATATGTGCAGAATATCTTATATGTATAAGTATATCCTTCCTCCAC
Source organism: Mantis religiosa (assembly GCA_030765055.1). Classification (NCBI taxonomy): domain Eukaryota; kingdom Metazoa; phylum Arthropoda; class Insecta; order Mantodea; family Mantidae; genus Mantis; species Mantis religiosa. Next base: position 1,710,835 of record JAUKNK010000101.1, on the reverse strand, counting down.
TGCTATTTGTGAAGAATAAAATTCGACAGCCGAACTCGATGTTTGGGAAAAGTTGCTAATTATAAAAAACAAACAGTATACTTTAAATTTCAAATTGCCGCCTGAAAACTCTCTTTGGAAGTTCATCTCATAGACAACAGAAGCCGCCACAGACAACCAGCTCACTTCAAGAAACCACGGATCCAACCAGTCGGATAACTGCTGACGATGGGGACAAAACGTTCTCCGAAACATGTCCAAGTAAGGATAATTTAAGTGATGTTTGTTTTTCAATTACCGACTCATTACTTTCAAAAGTCAATTTCTTGTTTTGTTACAGAATGTTCCAGAAATGTTTAGTGATATGAGTAGTGGTATATATAAGAGGTGATACGTCAGCGTGACACTTGTAAAGACAGCCGTAAACAGAGACATGAGAGAGTGTAATCCGAACTGAATTGTGTGAACACTTTTGTATGTGAATGGTGACCTTGGAAGATTGTAATTGTATATGTGACGTAATCCTGCTACTGTAAGTGTACTTCTACAGAAATAAGGAGTATTTTGAATTTCTGCAACTCGGACTTTTAATTCTACGAACCCACAGTCACAGTATTGTTTTATTGTACTCACTACTGATCAGCACAACATGACAAACAACTTTAAATAATACATTTAAAAACAAATAAATAAAATTAAAAATAAATGCCCTTAAAACAGCACATACTGTGAAGGTATAATGTAGGACGCTTGATAAGGATTTATGTAGATATGAGCAATGTCCACAACATGCTATCAGACTCCAGCTCTTGGTGAGTAACATCTTACATAATATTCTGTTGGAATCTGGCGGCTGCTGTCAATGACATTACCCACTTTATGTATTTGCTGAGAGAAATGGAAGCTTGAAGCTCCAAATTCTGTCCCTCTCAAAGTATGAACACACAACTTACCTAATCTTTGCTGTATCATCAGAAGCTGACAGTAAATCTATTAGTTCCTCATTATACAGCTCTAGAAATGATACTCGTACTGTGTACTCCACCTGCTGCAGTCGTAGTTCATCAAATAAGTGGCTCAGTGCCCGTGGAATTATTCCCGTAAGGGGATCCTGCAACAAATAATATCATCCAATACCAGGTTTAAGGAGAGACAGTCCTTTCAAAAGCAACATGTACAGACATCAGGACTATTCTGTAACTTCTGCTTAAGAATATTGCTAACAATTATTGTTACAGCTAACAAGTACGGCGGGTTTTCATGTTCTGTAACCATGCTGGTCATAGTGCTGGCTCTTCTCAACCATATTGTTAAGCACCTGGAGCGACTCATCGCAAATTCATATGCCTTGCAGGCGTGTTTTGTTTTTCCATTGCTCTTTGTGCACCATTTCAAATTGTTTTTGTTTTTACAATTTACATCCTCCAATATTAAGTCATATCGGACGATGAATGAAAGGGGTGAAATGATGCTCAAATGCGTCCAGGGTCCAAGGAGCTTAGAGTTACCCAACATTCATCTATCAGGATAAGAGAAAACCCTGGAAAAAACCTTATCCAGGTAACTCACCCTGACCGAGATTTGAACTCGGGACCTCTTGAGCATGAGGCAGGCACGCTACCATCTATGCTACCGAGGTGGGCCAGTTCAAATTGTGCAATTGCGATCACTTCAAGACGTCCATTCTGTACAGAACAAGTTGGAATGCAAGCGAGCTACAAAGACTTTGGAAGAGCAATACAAAATATACACTCATTATTGCAGAAGTAATCCCATTAAGTAATTCGACATAACAATTTATAAATATAAGAAAAGATAGAAAGAGTCAACCTGAAAAATTCAATGCCATGGCCGGGATTTGAACCACAGATCTCCTGGTTTCCACCCAGACGCTCTTACCCACTGAGCTATTTTCAGATTTTGGTATTACTAACAAGAACACATTAACATCTAACGTTCGTAACAATGACAACAGTTTTGTTGGTTATGGCTGAGGATGTGGAAGAATTTCCATGAAATCGCAATCCTGAACAATTTTTAAGAGAAGTGTCATCATTCTTATAAGATAAGTGAAGTTTTAAGTTACAAATTGTTATATTTGTTTGCTTCACTGTTAATAGCTTCATATTTTACATATATATTTGCTAATTAGTGTTTAAGTAATTATCGCAAAGTAATGCAAACAAATAGTAACAACTAAATATTTGAAATGCTTTGCTGTCCGGCGACACTTTCCTGGTTGTGATGAACCATCAATGATAGAGAACCACAACCATGGTATGGTATGTAGGTGGTCAGTAAGTTCCTTATAAACTATCTGCGATACAAAATAATTATCAGAAATATACTACACAGCAATTAGCTTCAGGACGAAATATGAGTTTAAAGCTTCACTACTTCTACCCTCAGCTAAACTATTTTCTTGATAATTTTGGATTCTTCAGAGATGAACAAGGTGAGTAATTTCAGAAGAAATCAAGGAGATGTCAGGGTGGCTACTGTTAGCACTTGAAAACATAAGTTCCTTAATCACAACTTAAACGTAAATCAGCTGAAAGACTTCCTGGCCAAAGAAAACTTAACTTCACACCTTACTTTACAGATACACAGGTATTTCTACATATCACTCAGAAATTGTTCTTTTTGTATTCATTTTGTAACCATCATTTTTACTTTAAAAAACACTACTTTCTAATTATTTGTGATTTGTGAGAAAACCTACGTGATAGAGAAAAAAGGACAGCATGATTTAATTTAGCACACAAAATTAGTTAACATCACTTGTCAGATCGCAAACCAGCAAACAAAAGTTCTTTCTGAATCCAAAACTAACATTTCAAAGGCTGCACTGTACAAAATTAAATTGTAAATGCTTGATTATAAGATGATTCTGACAGAGAAATGAATCTTAGAGCAAACATTTCTTCCAGATGTTCTTTACTATCATGTAAATGACAAGAGGTTAGGAAACACTTTATGTATTTCTCGTGTAAGCATACAGTTTTCATTATTTTCACACACAAATTTATGGTTTCACTTTACAATGTACGAATAACATAAGGTAATCTGTCCCCTCATTCCTTTGGGCTTTAAATCAATTTCCAGCAGGGAAAAAACAGTATTGCTAGTGCTAACAACATGATCTCGCCTCCTGTTATCCTACACCATAACTTTCTACCTCTCAACAACATGTTATGGTTACAATGTTACAGAATAACAAATGGCATATGGCCAGTGATTAGCGGCTTTAACAAGTGTTTCAGCATCAACCAGAAGGTACAGAACAGCCCTGAATAAGTGACAGAAAAAACAAACTACTGGAATAAACCAACAAGCAATTGTGACATATTTTAGTAAAGATGCAGATGGGTGGCGTACAGTTTTGTTGGTACAGAGTGACATCACGGAAACAAGTTGCTGCCAACCGCAGCACTCCAATATATGTGAATACAGCAGAATTTTGCCAACACATTTTTTTTCTTATTATAAACTAGCGATACTGTAATGGGAATAGGGCATAGTATGCTTTATTATTATTAAACTCTGGCAGTGATCCACTGACCTTTACGTCAGTTTATTTGCATATTACAGTATTGCTGGCTTGCTTACGTAATGTTGACTATTCCAAAACTTTGTGCTAAATTCCTTTTAGGTTTTAAATAATTATGATGATGATAATAATAATAGTAAGAATATAATAATAATAATAATAAAAACTCTGGCAAAGATCCACTGATCTTCAGGTCAGTTTATTTCCGTATTACAGTATCGCTGGTTTGCTTACATAATGTTGGTATTTTCCACGTTAGCAGGCTGTAGAAGTTGGCAATGCTCGAGCTATGATGTAAGAGCCACGATATCCATATGCCAGTCATCTGCATCTTTACCCATATTTCTCCCATTAGTTACTTTTGGTAACACTCAGTTGATATCAATACCAGCACAACTAAATCATCCCTTAGAAAAGGTACAGCCATAGTTGGTGATAACTGCAGCTGTTATGTTGGAGACCAAGTATTATATTGAGGTATATAAACTATTGAGTTTAAAGCAAAGAATTTTTAGTAATAAAATGATTACCTTATTCTTGGCTAACCTGGAATAAAATTAAGTATCCCACACATGTTCCAAAAATGCATTAAAATTAACCCAATGTGCTCACTCACAGTATTCCAAGGTACCGCAACATCAGATGAACGTTTCCCTTCCATTGTAAATGTTTTCCCAGTTCCAGTTTGTCCATAAGCAAAAACTGTGCAGTTGTATCCTGCTAACACTTCAGTAATAATTGGTGCTACAACTGACATGTAGATATCAATCTGCAAACAATAATATATATTAGTATATCGTAAATTTCATTTTACGAGTTTACACAAATGCCTTCAGACCTACTTACCTGCTTTGAATTCGGACCAAAAACACGATCAAAAGTAAAAGTCTTGCTAAATTTATCTGTAGGTCTTTCCTTGACAATAACCTCTCGATGCCCGGACACCTCAATAACAGAAAGTGACTTGGCATTTTTTTCAGTTAAATTCATGGGCCTGAAAGTCAGAAATGATAAAATATTGAATCAACGATTTCCGAAGAAATTAAGGATATTAAAACATCCAATTTCTTCGTGTACAACTTTAAGGTTATCACGTTGGTTACAGCGGTAATATAAAATTTATGCTTCACACACACATATAGTTCATTAAAAATAATTAGAAATAAACAATCAAGAGAACTTCACAATAACCTTACCTTACTCGTACAAATACATGCACATGCTGGTTCTTTTCCTTTGGTTTAAGGCCACTCATGTTGTAAGAAAACTATAAACAAATTAAAAAATATATACTCGTCTACTCAAATTATGTATTTTTACTTATTTACAATAATACATAAATTGTATCGTACAATGTAACGTCCGTTGTATACTTTTCTTCGTATTTGAATATTGGGTCACGTGATTACAACAAAGAGCTGCCACCACACGAATAAATCTCCCTTAACGAAAAAAAATATCTTAATTAAGGTTGTAATAAAACAAATTTATTATTTTACATATTATTATTGTTTCAGTAGTATTTATATATCCTTTACAAATAATCTCAACTCCATTTCAGCAGTGCTTTTACACAAATAACGGGACCTGTAAGCTTGATGCTGTGATTTGACAACAAAAAGATGGCGAATGCAGCAACGTTATAAATTAATTCTTCAACGTTAAAGGAGCCACCTTTTTAATAGTTTTCTTTTCCTTTACAGGTATCTTAAAGATCTCTCCTTTTGGTAAAGCAAAAACCACTATAATTATTTGTTTTGTAAAGTTGGCGAAACGATTCAAGACCTTTAACAGTGGCGGGAGAAGTGCTGAATTTTGAAACACTTAACCGGAAGCATATTCTTCCAACTGCACTTTTTACTGCAAGTTCACGAGATAATTATATGTATTTTACTGTATTGTATATTGTTCTTCCGATTCTAAAATAAGCGAGGCGTAAGGATATAGATTACGTTATACAACCGTGCAGTTTAACCCAATAACCAAACTAATTTCAAAGTTATATTCATCTGCACAGCCATTGTATTAGTTGAAAGCTAATTCTAGAGGATAAACAAGCTTTATTATTATTTCCTTTATGTTGTAATAATATGCCTGAGAAAAACCATGTTCAATTCTTTTTATAAATGTTAAATTGTCTTTTGGTTTATGCAGTTATTTCAAAACTAAAGAAAGAAAATTGCATACTTGCATGGTGGAGTGGCAAGGAATTTCTGATAAAATATTTAGATTTAGCTTCGTCAATAAAATGCTAAGATAAACGTTATTATATTTACAGGTATAAAAAAAAGTTTAGGAAATAACACAAGGTTGCACTGAGGTGAAACACTCCTAACATGTGCCTTAATGACTAAGAGAAACATTGGTAAAAACCTCAGTCAGGTATACAATTGCATTTGAACATTTTAAACTGATTAGATTTCCATATACATTATATTTACAGTTGAATTGATTACAGTATACTGAAATATAGGTGTTGTGGAGTATAACCTTGGTCTTGGAGGTTGTTGTCAAGCTTCCTCTTGAGCCAAAGCACATCTATCCGTTGAACAGGATCTATGAAACAAACAAGATCAGAGGTCAAAGATTAACTAGGATGGATGGCTTATTTACCAATTTCTAATTCTAAACAAACAAATTATTTAGTGCAAAAGATAATAAAAATTGGGTATTCATGAATTAATCAAGGAATAAAACATATACTTTAAGAGCAAGTTTTTAACTTTATTTTTAAATGCTTTGATCTGTGGAACTTTGATGGTTCAGAGATTTTGTTATATCAGTTAACATCTTTATGGGGAAATTGAATTCAAACTTTTTAATATAATTTTGAGTCGAACTAATACTCAATGCTCCAGTTATTGCTAGTATTTACCTAGAACACATTTTGTTAGGATCTCCCTAACATCATCAGTTGTTGTTGACTAATGGATGTTGGTTTGGTGAACTCACTGGAGGTGATAGGTGCATCTCTGTCAGTAGAAAAAATATGATTATGTGAAGCTAATCAACTCCACACAAGAACTCCACATAAGACACGGGATGCATCTGAATAAACTGGGGAAGAGGATACTCAGTAAAACACTAGTGAAAGTGATTTCAATTTGTGTGAACAACAAACCCAGTGGTGAAACAGAGCAATCTTAGGCAAATAGAGTAAATTTATCATGTGGTTAAAAAAACTAGGCATCTTTTCGGCAGTAAAGCATGAGGGAATGAGAAGAAATACAAAACACAGCGCAAGGATTCATAAGGAAAAGGGTAAAAAATATCAAAATGTTCAAAAATCTTCTAAAAATCAGTTGACAGAGTTAAAAATATTACATCATAATGTCCAGTCTCTGTCTAATAAGATCAGTGAGAAAGAAATTATCCTCAAGGAAAGATCAGATATGCATGTGCTATGTTTTTCAGAACATTGGCTGAACGAAAACCATACTTTAAATACTAAGCTTACCAAGTTCAATCTAGCTGCACATTATTGTAGAGAAACATATAATCATGGTGGAAGTTGTATATATGTAAAAGATAGCATTAAATTTAGTATGATATGCACATCCGGTCTGTCGCATGAAAAAGATATAGAAATCTCTGCAGTCGAACTCGTTAAATATAACCTTATTGTAGCTTGTATATACAGATCTCCTAATGGTAACTTAAATATTTTTCTGAACAAACTAGAAAAGGTTCTTCATAAATGTAAACATTTAAGCAAAACACTCATTGACTGTGAAGAATTCAATATTAATTTTGCTAAAATCTCAAAACAAAAGAATGATTTAATTGATTTGGTAGCTACATTTAACTTAAAATCTTTAGTAAATTTCCCAACCAGAAATACAAAATTCTGTACAACCATAGTTGACCAAATGTTTACTAATGCTAGTCAGTTGTACAAAATTCACCCACTGAAAATGGGTTACAATGATCATAATGCTCAGTTAATATCAATAAATATGGAAAACAGTATAAATCCAAACCTTAGAAAAACAAAATTTACCAGACTTTTCAATGATTCAAATATAGACTATTTCTTGCATCTACTAAAAAGCAAAATGTGGCATGAAGTGTATGATACATCTGATACTAATGAAAAATTTGAAACTTTTCAAAAAATATTATACATTATTTTGATATAGCTTTCCCACTTGTACAAATAAAAGAATCATTCTCAGGAAAATCACATTTGTGGATTACTAAAGGAATTATACCATCTTGCGTGCACAAACGAAAATTACATAAAATTCTGCAAACAGTGACTGTCACTCCACAATTCAGTGACTGTGCTAAGAAATATAAAGCCGCATTGAATAAAGTTATAAAACAAGCAAAAAAGATGGCAAACGATAAATTCATCAAAAGTGTCCAGAACAGTTCAGTTTTCTCAGAATAAGTCTCCTGTACAATTACATTTAATTTACATTTAATTTACATTTAATGTGTAATAATAAAGTAATTAAGAATGTAAATACAACTAAATTTCTTGGTCTTTGGATACAGAGTAACCTAAAGTGGGAGGCACATGTTGATCATCTAATTAAAAAACTGAGTACAATTTGTTATAATTTCAGACAACTGGTACACATAGTTAACATAAAAACTCTCAGAAACATGTATTTTGCGTGTGCTCACTCCCATTTTAAAATATGGCATAACATTATGGGGTAACTCACCACATTGTAAATCATTATTCATAATGCAAAAATGGATTCTAAGAATACTTGGAGGAGTTAAATCAACATCTTCGTGCAGACCATTATTTAAAAAATTGAATATCTTACCTCTCCTATGTATTTTCATTTTTGAAATTTTAAAATTTACAAAGACAAATTTAATGAAAGGAAATGGCCACTGTACCTTTAATGACACAGTTCATAATCATAATACTAGACAGAGAATGGACGTTCATGTGAATAGAACTAACACAAGAGATCATCAAAACAGTGTAATAAACCTAGGAATCACTTTTTTTAATAAACTGCCTATAGCCAATAAAACCACTTGCAATTTTTCAGCAATTAAAAAGTCAGTTTTGGCATACTTACTAGACCACTGTTTTTATTCTGTTAGTGAATTTATGGAAAGTTTATAATGTTACAGTTCCGAATTAATTGTGTATATTATAATATTCTTGAGATATTTAAAAAAAAAACATTATTTTGTACAAACACTGACTTGTCCTTATTGGATGTGACTTGTTAATTTACAAGTATACTTAATCACACTGTAAATTTACAATTTGATGTGTCTTATATCTTAGTACTCATGTACAATGTATGATTTACAAGATGAATAAATTATCTATCTATTTATTTTGATGAACTTGAAGTTTGGGTTTTCTTCAAAGGTAGTGTCGAAATTGAACACTTTTCTTTTATATTTCTTTATGAAGATTTTTTCCCACGTGGTTAATGCAACTGGACCTTGGACACTTTTTAGTAAGTGGAATTCTTGTTCTATATCATGATTCTCCTTCCAAAAATGGTACGCTACCGCCGATTTCTTTCTTAGTTCCTGATGTTCCTAAAATGCTCTTTAAGCCTAATGTTCAAGTTCCTTTTTGTTTTTGCAATGTAAAAGTTGTCACAGCCTTTACAGTTTATACGCTACACACCTGATTGTTTGTCTGTGGATATCTCCTTTGTATTATGTGATTTCAAAAGATGTTGTACACTAAATTTGTTCTGTGGGGCCAAAGTAATATTGTACTCTTTGAAGACTTTGCAAAAGGTGTGTAGCTCTGGGATGATATGTAAATTTTCTGTATGAAGTTTCATTGCTGATTGGTGAAAGATGAGTTACTTGTTTGTATCTTTGTTGCCTTTTGAATTTATCAATTTTCTTTTTGACCAATTAGGCACTGAATCCATTGTATTCTGCAATGTAAATGATATTATACACGTTGATATATTCTATCATTTGAAAGTAATGAGTTGGTAATTCAAAAACAAACATCACTGAAATTATCGTTACTTGGACATGTTTCGGAGAATGTTTTGTCCCCATCGTTAGCAGTTATCCGATTGGTTGGATTCGTGGTTTCTTGAAGTGAGCTGGTTGTCTGTGGCGGCATCTGTTGTCTGTGAGATGAACTTCCAAAGAGATTATTAATTTTTAGATGAGTCGTATTTATTACACATCTGCTTCACGACTCATCTAAAAATTAATAATTATTTTGCTTCACTGTGGTGTTCCAATACAGTTAAATCTCGATATTCCAAAGAGAGTTTTCAGGCGGCAATTCGAAATTTAAAGTATACTCTCAGAAACTATTTGTAGTTGGTTTATTAAAACTCGTCACTTACTTGTTTATATTTATGAGAGACTAGTTTCAAAGGCATTCGTCTCCATTTTGAATCTCTTTCCAACTGGCATCTGTTGTTGTCTTCTCTCTCTCTCTCTGGTGGTGGAACTATGAACTTCTTTGTCAAATTATCTACTGGTGGGATTTCAAAGTTCATTACGCGATCCTTATTTTTCCATATGAATATGTTCTCCCATGTTATCAATTTATTTTGGTTTATCACTCCTTTTAATAATTTTGGATTTGGTTCAATGTCATGATTTTCATTCCAAAAGTGAAATGCTACTGCTGACTTATCTTCTTGTTTCAATCTGATGTTTCTAAAGTGCTCTTTGACTCTGGTTTTTAGATTTCTTTTAGTTTGACCTATGTAGCATTTTTCACAATTCTTACAACTTATCTGGTATATTCCGGATCTGTTAACTGATGGGATTTCATCTTTTGTTTTTGAATTTAGCAATTTTAAAATTGAGTGTCTATTAGTAGATGCCAAGGTGATATTTTGTTCCTTGAAGATCTTTTTAAATTTATTAAATTTTTTTGGGTGATATGTGAATGAACTGAATATGCTGTTGCTTTCTTTTTCTTTTGTAAATTTGGTTGCTTCCTTAATGGTTTTCTTTAGTTTAGATTTTCTAATTTTCTTCAACACCAAACTTTTGTTGTATCCATTTTCTTCTGCTATGTGTAGTATTGGGTTTTGTTCTTTGAAATATTCTTCTTTTTCCATGGGTATGTTGACTAGTCTGTGTGTAAGGCTGTTCATTATTGTATGTTTATGTGTAATTGGGTTGTGGCTATTATTTTTTATGTAATTTTCTGAATGTGTTGGTTTCCTGTAAATTCCAAATTTTATTTTTGTGTCATTCCTCATGATATTTAGATCCAAGAAAGAGAGTTGTCCATTGGTTTCCTTTTCTATTGTGAATTTGATAGTCCTTTCTTGCAGATTGAGTAATTTTAATGCATCTTCTAAATGTTTACTCGGTACAATTGCAAAGATGTCGTCAATATATCTATACCAAACTTTGAAGATCAATGGGAAGGACTTTTTGATTTGTGTTTCAAATTCACTCATAAATAAGTTAGCCAAAAATGGTGAAAGTGGATTGCCCATTGATAACCTTGATTTCTGCTTGTGGTATTTTCCATTAAAGCTGAAAAAGTTTTGTTCAATGCATATTTTTGTTAGAGAAATGTATTCTTCTGCTTCTATTTCTTCCATTTCTATTGTAGTTAGCCACTTTTTTAATACAGTCTGTAATTTTTCTGTTGGTATGCTTGGAAATAAAGATGTGACATCAAATGAATCCTGTCTGTCATTTTTGTCCAAATTTATATCTTTGATTTTTCCTACTAAATCTAAAGAGTTTTCTAAATTTGCACTTTCGAATTTTGGGAAACTATTAAATTTATTTAGCAACCATTTGGCCAAATTATATGTGGGGGCATTTATGCTACTAGGGATAGGTCTCATACCTTTCCCTGTTTTGAATTTTTGCAAATTGAGTCCTATACTATTCAATTTATTTATAGATGACATAATAGAGAAGGTTGAGGAAAGCAATGCCCATTGCCCAATAATAATTAACAAAGAGATCCCTGGATTATTGTATGCGGATGATTTAACGGAAGGAACAATTTCTGTAGTAAGTCTACAAAAATGAATACAGGCAATTCATGGATTTTGTGTTGACTGGGGATTAAGGATAAATAGCAAAAAATAAAATATAATGGTATTTAAAAGAGGATCGATACTGAGAAAAGGAGAGGAGTTGTACATAGGAGATCAAAAGGTAGAAGTGGTAAACGAGTATGACTATTTAGGTGTAAGGATGTGTAGCAGTGGAGGATGGGCTGCACAAGCCACAAAAGTGATAGCTAATAGCAGGGCGGCAATGTCAGGGGTAAGAATATGTAAACGTAAACTGGAGATGTCAGTTAGATGGTTAGAAAGAATGTATGAAGTGGTCATTGAAGCCAGAACAATGTGTGCAGTGGAGGATGGGCCACACAAGCCAGAAAAGTGATAGCTAATGGCAGGGCAGCAATGTCAGGGGTAAGAATATGTAAACATAAACTGGAGATGTCAGTTAGATGGTTAGAAAGAATGTATGAAGCGGCCAATGAAGCCAGAACAATGTGTGCAGTGGAGGATGGGCTGCACAAGCCAGAAAAGTGATAGCCAATGTCAGGGCGGCAATGTCAGGGGTAAGAATATGTAAACAAAAACTGGAGATGTCAGTTAGATGGTTAGAAAGAATGTATGAAGCGGCCAATGAAGCCAGAACAATGTGTGCAGTGGAGGATGGGCCACACAAGTCAGAAAAGTGATAGCTAATGGCAGGGCGGCAATGTCAGGGGTAAGAATATGTAAACAAAAACTGGAGATGTCAGTTAGATGGTTAGAAAGAATGTATGAAGCGGCCAATGAAGCCAGAACAATGTGTGCAGTAGAGGATGGGCTGCACAAGCCAGAAAAGTGATAGCCAATGGCAGGGCGGCAATGTCAGGGGTAAGAATATGTAAACATAAACTAGAGATGTCAGTTAGATGGTTAGAAAGAATGTATGAAGCGGCCAATGAAGCCAGAACAATGTGTGCAGTAGAGGATGAGCTGCACAAGCCAGAAAAGTGATAGCCAATGGCAGGGCGGCAATGTCAGGGGTAAGCATATGTAAACGTAAACTGGAGATGTCAGTTAGATGGTTAGAAAGAATGTATGAAGTGGTCATTGAAGCCAGAACAATGTGTGCAGTGGAGGATGGGCCACACAAGCCAGAAAAGTGATAGCTAATGGCAGGGCAGCAATGTCAGGGGTAAGAATATGTAAACATAAACTGGAGATGTCAGTTAGATGGTTAGAAAGAATGTATGAAGCGGCCAATGAAGCCAGAACAATGTGTGCAGTGGAGGATGGGCCACACAAGCCAGAAAAGTGATAACTAATGGCAGGGCGGCAATGTCAGGGGTAAGAATATGTAAACAAAAACTGGAGATGTCAGTTAGACGGTTAGAAAGAATGTATGAAGCGGCCAATGAAGCCAGAACAATGTGTGCAGTGGAGGATGGGCTGCACAAGCCAGAAAAGTGATAGCCAATGTCAGGGCGGCAATGTCAGGGGTAAGAATATGTAAACAAAAACTGGAGATGTCAGTTAGATGGTTAGAAAGAATGTATGAAGCGGCCAATGAAGCCAGAACAATGTGTGCAGTGGAGGATGGGCCACACAAGTCAGAAAAGTGATAGCTAATGGCAGGGCGGCAATGTCAGGGGTAAGAATATGTAAACAAAAACTGGAGATGTCAGTTAGATGGTTAGAAAGAATGTATGAAGCGGCCAATGAAGCCAGAACAATGTGTGCAGTAGAGGATGGGCTGCACAAGCCAGAAAAGTGATAGCCAATGGCAGGGCGGCAATGTCAGGGGTAAGAATATGTAAACATAAACTAGAGATGTCAGTTAGATGGTTAGAAAGAATGTATGAAGCGGCCAATGAAGCCAGAACAATGTATGCAGTAGAGGATGGGCTGCACAAGCCAGAAAAGTGATAGCCAATGGCAGGGCGGCAATGTCAGGGGTAAGAATATGTAAACATAAACTAGAGATGTCAGTTAGATGGTTAGAAAGAATGTATGAAGCGGCCAATGAAGCCAGAACAATGTGTGCAGTAGAGGATGGGCTGCACAAGCCAGAAAAGTGATAGCTAATGGCAGTGGGGCAATGTCAGGGGTAAGAATATGTAAACATAAACTGGAGATGTCAGTTAGATGGTTAGAAAGAATGTATGAAGTGGTCGTTGAAGCCAGAACAATGTGTGCAGTGGAGGATGGGCTGCACAAGCCAGAAAAGTGATAGCTTATGGCAGGGCGGCAATGTCAGGGGTAAGAATATGTAAACATAAACTGGAGATGTCAGTTAGATGGCTAGAAAGAATGTATGAAGCGGTCGTTGAAGCCAGAACAATGTATGCAGTAGAGGATGGGCTACACAAGCCAGAAAAGTGATAGCTAATGGCAGTGAGGCAATGTCAGGGGTAAGAATATGTAAACATAAACTGGAGATGTCAGTTAGATGGTTAGAAAGAATGTATGAAGTGGTCGTTGAAGCCAGAACAATGTGTGCAGTGGAGGATGGGCTGCACAAGCCAGAAAAGTGATAGCTTATGGCAGGGCGGCAATGTCAGGGGTAAGAATATGTAAACATAAATTGGAGAAGTCAGTTAGATGGTTAGAAAGAATGTATGAAGCGGTCGTTGAAGCCAGAACAATGTATGCAGCGGAGGATGGGCCACACAAGCCAGAAAAGTGATAGCTAACGGCAGGGCGGTAATGTCAGGGGTAAGAATATGTAAACATAAACTGGAGATGTCAATTAGATGGTTAGAAAGAATGTATGAAGCGGTCGTTGAAGCCAGAACAATGTATGCAGTGGAGGATGGGCCACACAAGCCAGAAAAGTGATAGCTAACGGCAGGGCGGCAATGTCAGGGGTAAGAATATGTAAACATAAACTAGAGATGTCAGTTAGATGGTTAGAAAGAATGTATGAAGCGGTCGTTGAAGCCAGAACAATGTATGCAGCGGAGGTATGGGGTACATCAGAGACAGGAACACAATTAGACCAAATGTATGGTCAGAAAATCATTAAGAATACAAATAGTTGGTGGTCAGAATTGTAAAGAACGGTATCAAATATAGACATGGGAGATTTATGAGATAAGACGTGTCAAATCATAGCGGTTTTAGGAAGGAGGTGAGAAACAGGGTACAAGACATAGACAGGAGATATGGGAAAGTATAGAAGAAAAGTAAACTTTGAAATTTTATAAGCAATTATAGACGGAATAGTGTAGGGAAAAATATATAGATCAATGTGACAAAATGGAAGAGAAGGCATAGCATGGATGAGAGTAGGAATAATATATCAAAAAGGGTTGAGAAGTAATGAGGTAGGGATATGTGAATTTTGTGGAGATGAAGAGAGCACTGTTCATTACCTGATAGAATGTAAGGAGTTAACAAATTACAGGAGAAAATATGTGATAAGAAATGGGACATTGTGAGTAAAGTGATGATGGCGTTACGCATGTTAACAGGGATGGGAGAAAAGAAAAATAGATGTATATGAGAATTGTTATATAGATTAAGAGAAAAGTGGATTATGGTAAAAGAAGCGAAGATCAAGCTGCTCAGGAAAACCAAAGACTTATGACCAGGGGACCTGAGTCAGCGAGTAAATCTTACATCAGCAGTTTCATGTATTTGTACAGGATATATAACAAGTGTCAGTCATTGTAGTGAAAGTGTACAAATAAATATACATACATAAAATTGCAGTGAAATAATTTTTAGTTTTAATGAAGTTGTGTTATAATTGCTTCTTTTTTTTTCAATATATGAGGTATGTCCAGAAAGTAAGTTCTGTTTGGTAATAAAATTAAATTGTGTACAGATACAGAAAAATTATTTATTGCACAAAATTCTCTAACTCTTAAACTACTTTTCCACATAACTGTCAAAATTTTGCAGGCATTTGTCAACACGAGGCACAAGTTTTTTATACCTTCTCCATAGAAGTTTGCCGTCTTTGTCTTCAACCAGTTGGAAACATTTTCTTTCAGCTCTTCGTCATTGTTGAAGTGTTGGCCGCCAAGGAAAGATTTGAGATGCAAAAACAGATGAAAGTCGCTAGGAGCGAGGTCAGGGTTGTACGGGGGATGGTCAAACACGTCCCAGCCAAATCCCTGTAGGATATTATTCGTTACATTTTCAGTGTGTGGTCGTGCGTTGTCGTGAAGAAACACAACACCTTTTGACATCGCAAATTTGTCGATAAATTTCAATTGGTTTCACTTTCCTAGCATTCAGAAAACGAATCACAGATCTGATTTCACAAGTGGCGGGATTTTCAATCAACACCGACATTGTAAATATGTACGACAAAGTGTACGTGGCTGACAGCGATCTCAGAATGGCGCACGTTTCTTCTCCTTGATTCAGAGCGTCTACCGCGTATGTGCGGAACTGCGATCGCAGCGCTGCAGCGGAGATAATTGAAACAGAACTTACGTTTTGGACGCCCCTTGTAAATTCATTTTTTGAAATTTGATAGATAGTCACATGAAAAATTCAATGCCATGGCCGGGATTTGAGCCACGGATCTCCTGGTTTCCGTCCAGTCGCTCTAACCCATTGAGCTAATACTCCATTTGACTCGAATACTTCCCCGGTAAACCACTAGGGGCTCTCGCATCCGAGATACACCGTCTGTGGCGACTTACTATCGTAAGTACTATGCCTAGTGTGAAGAAATGATTAATTTTCATCAATTAACTAAAATAATAAGAGTTAAAGGATGAAGCCTGGGACTTAAGTACTTACAATAGTAAGTCGCCACAAACGGTATATCTCGGATGCGAGAGCCCCTAGTGGTTTACCGGGGAAATATATGAGACAAATGGAGAATGTAATGTCAGGACGGCACGTTGGCCATGGTAGCTCAAAGGTAAAGAGCAACTGGACGGAAACCAGGAGATCCGTGGTTCAAATCCCGGCCATGGCATTGAATTTTTCATGTTGACTATCTATCAAAAACCTTATCCTATATACGGCTAGTGTAAAGAAATGATTTATTTCTATCAATTAACTAAAATATCTGAAATTTATTTTACTTTCTGATATAATCATCCTGTACATTATTACACAAGTCCTTAAACGCTGGCGACAAAGGAGTCTTTTGGTTGCTGTTGCAGCCAGTGAGTAACCTCTCATATCAGTTTTGAAGTGACGACCACCTAAAGGACGTTTTAGAGGCTCAAACAGATGCAAATGACAGCAGGCTGTCAGGACTGTACGGTGGATGTTTGTAACAGCAGCTGCAGTAATCTTGCTGACTGAGAGCAGCGAATGTCCTGTTGGTGTTACTGCAGAGTTGCAGTATGACATGGTGAGGGCTTATGGAACCGCCTTGAAGTACTTTGTTATTTTTTATTTGTTCCATTTATATCCCGTCTTTAACTACAATGGTCATATCGGCGGCCGTTGCCCGCCTCGGTAGCGTGGTGGTAGCATGTCTGCCTCACGTTCAAGAGGTCCCGAGTTCGAATCTCGGTCAGGGTGAGTTACCTGGATAAGGTTTTTACCGGGGTTTTCCCTTATCCTGAAAGATGAATATCGAGTAACTCTAAGCTCTATGGACTCTGAGATCATTTGAGCATCATTTCACCCATTCCATTCATCGTCCACTATGACTTAACGTTGGAGGACCTAAAGTTACAAAAAAAAAAAAAAAAAGAATCGGCGGCCGTTCTCCTTTGGAACATATCGAATGTGTTAACTGGTATTTGTTGAGTTGTATCATTAGATCAAGCACACATTCATACTCTCACTCATACTTCCAGACTCTGGGGAAGATGGGGAATTATCTTGGTTGGAGAAAAATCCCCACCCCCACGGCCAGGAATGGAACCCGGGTCCCCTAGCACGGCAGGCAGGTGTTCCACCGACTGAACCTTTGTTATTGTTAAGGTCACAAACCGTCAACTGTCATGCATGATGAACAGCCAGTTATTACAAACGATTTGTCCCACACTATGGCTGCAGTTGACCAGGACGGCTCCGATCTCGCATGTTTTGCCCTCCAATGGAATACAGATTTCCGTGAGAAACACTGGTCACCATACACGGGACACGTTTCACGATGCACTTCTTCTGTGCACAGTGCTTTGACCCCACACTGTTCTGGTCGGGCACAATTGTTCAGCACACCTGCCACTGTTTGCACTCAAGGACAGAGACGTGTCACCCAATGTCTACGACAAGCATAATGTACTCTGCTGGCATAAAATGTGTCATTAATTCACAAATGGTATATGGGAAACGGATATTTGTGACATTGGTTCACCCTCGTAATTCAAAAACCAAAAATCTCAGTCCCTAACACATGCCACTGCTTGGTCAAATAACAAAAGCTGAGCGCTCCACTCATACCCCTCGCTCCAGAACCAGACGTTCATCCAGTAACAGGAGTGATAAGACATAAGCTCATCTCTGATTGCTAATAATTGGAGTAGAATATTGCGCGTTTAATCCAGCTCATGAGCTGGATCGCGCTTCAAAAATTAAATTAAATTGGTTCCTCCCCAATCCTATCCGCATCTGCGTCGACCTGATTTAAATCGAAGACTTTGTTCACCTCACTCGACTTATATTAGAAGCAAGAGTATTCCAGAACACATCACCTTATTTCTATTGCGTTTCATGTTCAACATTTTAGGGTTTTCAGTTGTTAAAGTTAACTTCAAGCTTTCATAACATTAATTTTTCAATAAAGTAAGCGAATTGATATATATATCTTTCTTTAATCGTACTATTTTATTGATTTCTAAATTAAAGATAAATAAGGCTTAGTGCTGCCATCTGTTGGTTATAGGTTAAACTACTTGCTCTTGTAAGGTTGGAGTTGCCGTCAGAGGGCAGACCACGCTTAGTGTGTCTCACGCTTAGAAGAATGCAGAAGAATGATATCACCTGACCATTATAGTCAAAGCCAATACTGCAAGTGTAGATTACATAGCTTTAAGGTGTATTAGCTTAAGCGTGCAAGTAATACTTGTAGTCACAAACAAATACATATAATCTTAAGACACAGCGCTACTGCGTGATCAATTACCGTAAATATTCCTAACAAAGGACACCTGGAATCCTACCTAAACCAACACAAAATAGACAGTGGATTAGGCTGGGCTCCATGTCAAGCCTGTATCCCTGCACCAACAACCCACTCGGCTGAATCCCACTGCGAGCCAACTTGATTACTTCCTGGAATGCGCAGGTGCTTTAGGTGGTACCGCAGCACATTTCTCCTTCCCAATCCGGTGGAGGTCCCTTGAGATGAAGCCCTCATATCCCACTGTGCGCTCTAAAACAAATGGATGTTTCCTCCACTCGAAGAAAAAGCTTAGAAGATAGTAGAGGTCTTATAGGGCGTCCTGTTGCCACATTACAACTTCGGCCACGGCTACGTCCGGTTTGCCAGTTTGATACATTATTAATACGGAACTTTCTACACTTCTATTAAATTATATTTGAAGAGATTCGATTTCTAATGTTTATTTTTTAAAATAAATGTCTTTTCCCAAACTATTAAATCTATCGCAACATTTAATTGTTTCAATAATTTAACTGCTGGATTTATTTTATGGTTAAATGAGCAAAAATGATCTGCTACGCTGATTTATCAGTTTGTTTATACTTAATGTTTTGAAGTTGTTCTTTCGTTCTGGTTTCCAAATTACGTTTCGTCCTACCAATGTAAATCCGATCACAATCTAAACAATTAAATTGATAAATATTATATTTTTTATTATTAGGAATTTTATGTTTTTTAGAGAAATGTAGTAAATTTTTAATACTATATTTGTTTTGAGGAACCAAAGTTATACCAAACTCTTTAAAAGCTTTTTGAAGTTGTTTATTAAACCAAGGTTGGTAAGAAATTTTTTTAAAGTTATAATCGTCTTTTATTTTTTTTAAGGACAGAAACATTGTCACAAGTGACTGTATTAATTTATAGTAATAATAGTTGAGGCGACTTCAGTAGTACGTGTGACGTCATTGCCCCACTCCATCACTTGCTGGATAAACGTGTGTAAGACGGATGCTTGCTCACCTCACTCGACTCGTCAGAAGAAGAGGAAGAAGAACACCGCAACACGAGAGCAGAGCCAGACAGTGAAACCGCCTTCGCCGCAGCCCACGCCAACCAGCTCCCGGGAGCTGTCACCCGCCTCGCTGCCGCTACCGGCAGACGAGAGGGAGATCCCCACGGAGATGATGGGGAAGTTCTGGGCACCACGGCCCACTTCCCCGGCCTCGCCGGAAGCCCATCAAGCGCTCATACAGCCGCCGCCTAAAGCAGCACAACCACCAACTCAGCGGCTTTCCTACGCAGCTGCAGCACAACAATAGGCACCTCCAAGAACTCTGCACTCCTCACCAGCGCCAGCCACCACCTCAGGAGCGTACACCGTAGTCATCAGCGGGGTACCCCGTGATCTCCCGTGTAAGTTTGTTCTCTCCGCCGCAAAACAGAGGTGGCCCTCTGCCTGGAGAGCCAGCAGAGTAACGTCGAGAGTAGGCACCATCACTCTAGTGCGCCTGCATCTAGCCGACAGCGCGGAGAAGGATGCTGCCTTGAGGACGGGACTGCCCTTATTAGAGCGCTGTCTCAGAATCGAGGCAAGCAAATTAGAGCGACACATCCCCTGTCGGAGCTGCTGCAACTTTGGCCACTGCGCCTCCACCTGCACCGCTCCCCCTAGATGTCACTACTGCGGGAACCAGTGCCTCACCGCCAAATGCAAAAGGTATGACCTTCGCCACCGATGAAGATACTGCGCCACCTGTAGTGGTCTAGGCCATTTTACAGACCAGACGCAGTGCTCACGCTACCCCAGACAGCGCAGCACACCAACCAAGGAGGAAGGCTATTCATACCCAACAACCGCGGCCTCCACCGCAGCCGCACATGCTTCCGATACCGGAGAAGGCCTGAGGGAAGCCCTCCAGGATCTCCGGAGAGAGCTGCAGGACTTTGGAGCCCGTCTTGCCTCACTTGAGACAACCCTCGCAGCTGCACAACCCTCCAGGGAGTATGTCCACTGCCTCCATTCGGAGGCCCTCATCATAGCCCTTCGCCAGGGACTACTGGAAGAAATCATCAGCACAAGCAACGCACCAGACCACACAGAGCAACGCGACCAGCTCACACGGATTACAGCAATTGCCCAACGCTCCAACAGATGTCCAGCACCGACTCGCAAACTGCAACAACAGATTCAACAGCTCTGCAATAGTGACCAGACATCCTCCGTGAACCACGCACGCACACACGTACACCATCCTGCAGGAACTCAACAACTCCATCACCAGCCGCACCGCAAATCTCCAGGATACCGTGCACCAGGACCGAGACATCCCAGCTCGACTTAATGCAGATGATGAAACGCATCGCCCAGAAAAAGTAGACATTCAACTCGCACTTGCCCAAGTCACAGACGACCCCGACTCACGACGCGAACACTACACACAAGTACTCACAACCCTAGACCTAATACAGACTTCAATACTGCAACTGACCGACCTCGACGACCAGACACCAGGTCTACGACGTCGACATTTCCTCTGACAGGGAACTATGGAGTGCACATTTACAAACTTCAATAAAGAACGTAAACTGTCAATCGACCCCCACCCCCATTTAAACCCGGCGATCCATCCAGGGCCTCTGGACCCCGGACAATTCCTACTTTTGACTTGCACGTGCCCCTCAAGCACCTGCGTCCCTACCACCGACACTACCGGGGGTGTCCCGTAGGGGAAGGGATCCGTCCCTTTCAGCTGCCAAAGTGCGGGCGCTGCGGACCCTTAGCACTCGTGGTACCTCTGACGTTACTAGAGGAACCTCGGGCCGAACAGCCGAGCCCATCCTTCGGGAGTTGTTCGGATTGGGATGGTCTCGAGGGGGCAGTGTGTTCCCGATACCCGTGGGAGATTGGGTACGTCTTCGGACGGGTTTGAGGGAAGCCATTAAGTTTCCGGGTACTAGCCTGCTAAGCTAGTAGAAGGTGTGTTAGATCACCAGGCGGCCCCACCTAGGTTTTTCCGTAGTCTTCACCTTGAGTGTTGACGCGCGTAAGTGGCGTATCCACTTCCGTCCCGTCTTGTGTCCCTAGGACCAGATGGGGGGGGGCTTGTTAGGAAACTAGGTCTTGCCCTAATGGAAAGCCTCACGGAGGATGCCGGGCGCCCTTTGGGACAGCTCGGATACTCCCTGGTTGAAAGAGGCCCGGGTCTTGTTCCTACGGGTTCAAGGCTAATGGGAGTAGAACCTCTGGACTCAACTACCGGGGGTGCATCCGCGGGCTCCCATCACCTATCTCCTTCCGACTCCTTACCATATCACTCGCCCTTAAACAAAAAAGCTTGCTCTCTATTGGACTAGCTCTTGGCTGAGCTACACACATTTGTAAAGTCTGTTTAGCCAACGTGTGTGCAGTTCCCAGTCAAAGGGACCTCAAAGAAGCTGACCTTTCCGCCCACTAATGGCCGTCATAAATCTATCTCCACACTTCAGAAATGGAACAATGTCGTTGAGGACCAATGGCAACGCTGATTTTCTGAAAATGACAGTTGCATGTCTACTCCGCGTGGAGTCTCAGTTGCCAAAGTTCCAACTTCCAGTTGTTCTGTTTCATTAGGTGCAAGACGGTGATGTTAAAATGTTGCAACCTTGTAGAGAGGACCGTCAGGAGGAGGGTCCATGTTGTAAAACGATTATGAGGGTTCCTCAAAGAAAGCGGCCGCCGTGCACTTGCGTTGAGTAGACAGACTGTACGCAACCTCTTTATAATCTGCTTATTTGTACAGTCCGGCCGTTCTATCTCCGGCTCTGACGTTTAGTGGCTGTAGGAGGTTGAGGGGGAAGGTTACTAGTACCAACATATAATAATGAGTAATTGAAAACATATCGTCAGAATTATCTTTATAATGAGAGTATAGGGCTATATTAGCTTCAAAACTTTGAAATCCAACTTGTAATTTCATTATCATGCAAGATATTCTTTACAACATCACTCTATTCGAATATTTCGTTCACAACTTTCACGCACACCAACTGCTTCTGTTGGTGGTACTGGGAGTCTGTACATCCGGTGTTGTGGTTAGGAAGTTCAAACTGTCTGCTAGCGCCAATCAGCGTTGTCGCTGCTAGGCGTGGCTTGCAAATCCAGCACCGTGTTGCCGCTGCAACTTTGTGTGGACCACGAGGCTTTTAGTTGGTTTTGGATCCCGCGCTGGTGGTTTGTTTTATTTTTTGTGTGCGTGAATTCCGATTTGTGGCGTCTGTAAGTCTTATTATTATCGCTATTATAGTAATATGGCTACTGGTTCGTCAGAATTCAAGAAAAAAATCGGCTCTTATAAGAGCCAAAGCCGTGAATTTATATTCAGGCTACGTGAGTACTTCGAGAAGGAGAAGGACAATGGTGGACCTCTACTACCTGTTACCAAGGTGCTGGACAGAGTTTGTGATGCCTTGAAGGTGGGAAAAACCACCGTGAAGAATGTGACCAAGGAAAAGTGCCAGCCGATTTAAGTTCGCCGTCTGCAGTTCTGCGTACACCGGGAAAGCAAAAGCAACAAGGCAGCCTTAAAGCTGCTTGATGCTTTTCAAAAGGATGCTATAAGGCGACATGTATATCAATATTATATGGGAATGGAATTTCCCACTCGTGCGAATTAGCTTTTTGTTATTTCTTTTCCAGTAAATGGTATATAGTTTCCATATACAACTATACTGGGATCATGTATATACACATTGTCCACGTACATTTACGAAGTTACGATCTGCAAATGCGTGAAATATTTAAAATACAGATGTTCCTCTGCTTGAAATTCCCGCAACAACAACAACAACATTATCTACACATTTCGTTGAAGTTCAAGAAGGGTACACGAAGGTGAAGTGATACGAGGGCTATCCAGAAAGTAGATTACGTTTTGGTATAAAAAGTAAACAAAGTATAGGAAACAAATTTTATTATATACAGATGAAAGCCACACTCAAATACTACTTTTCGACATAGTCACCATTCAAATTAAGGCATTTATCGTAGCGATGTACGAGCTTGGAAATTCCTTCGTCGAAAAATTCGGCCGCCTGCGCCTTCAACCACTTCGTTACCTCTTCTTGCAGCTGTGCATCGTCATCAAAACGCTGCATAGCCAGCCACTTCTTCATTGCTGGGAATAGGTGGAAGTCGCTCGGTGCCAGGTCGGGACTGTACGGCGGATGAGGAAACAACTCCCACTTAAAAGATTCAAGAACTTCACGAGTGACATTTGCCGTGTGGGGCCGGGCGTTGTCGTGAATCAACAAGATCTTAGAGCTCAACATTCCTCTGCGCTTGTTTTGAATGGCTCTTTTGAGTTTTTGGAGAGTTTGGCAATACCTTTGAGAGTTTATTGTAGTGCCTCTTTCCAGGAAGTCCACCAAAATCACACCTTTTCTGTCCCAAAAAACAGTCGCCATCATCTTCCTTGCCGACATTGTTTGCATGCATTTCTTGGGTTTTGGGGGAGAACTTGTGTGCCCCCACTGCATTGATTGCAATTTCGTTTCACAGTTCACGTGTTTCACCCATGTTTCGTCACCAGTAACGATGCGATCGAGTAAAGAGTCACCATCCTTATGGTAAACGTCCAAAAAGTTCAACGCTGCAGCCATTCGCTGATTTTTGTGGTCCTCTGTCAAGATTTTTGGAATCCATCTTGCACAAAACTTGTGGTAACCAAGCTTTTCGCTGATGATTTCGTGCAACAAACTTCGCGAAATTTGTGGAAAACTCAAAGAAAGTTCCGTTATTGTGAACCTTTGATTTTCACGGATTTTAGCATCGACTTTTTCGACAAGTTCGGCAGTCACTATGCTGGGTCTCCCACTTCGATCTTCGTCGTGAACATTGGTTCGGCCATTTTTAAATCTGATGACCCACTGACGCACTCCACCTTCAGTGATAATGTTGTCCCCATACACTTCACAAAGCTGCCGATAGATTTCTATCGGTTTACAGTTTTTTGCAGTCAGAAACCTTATTACTGCACGCACCTCGCAGCTCGCGGGATTTTCAATTAACGCAGACATTTCAAACCGTCACAGTATCTGAACGGAACACAGCACGAACCTCTCACTAGCACGGCTAGATGCCGACTGAGCTGCGCAACGCTCTGACCCCAAGATGACCGCGCTAGCCCCGCCCCTAGCGGAAACAGACGAAAACGTAATCTACTTTCTGGATAGCCCTCGTAGTTCTAATATTTAAAAAGCGAATGAAATACCAGTCCTCATTCCATGAGATCGGAAGAAACAAATGAATAGCGATTGAGCATTCCAATTAATTTTAAGTGTCAGGAAATTTTAATTTAGAGCAACTAATATCTCGAAAATGGTTAGTACCACAGACATTGTACCGGACATAAATTCTAGGTTTTGACAAAACCTTTTCATGTAGTAAGCTTTGGTCTCCTTTAAGATTTGGGAGTTACACAAAATTATACATATACGTACATATTATACTCATGTATACGTTAGTTTCTTTGGTCCTTTTCAAAAATGTAAAGTATTAAGTATTTTCCTTTCTTCTGTTATCTTCCATGGTCTACAATAAATATTGGTAGATGTAATACTCTTTAATTTTAAAATATTTCCTTGTGTTTAAACATCTCTACAGGGATATTTTCTAATGCAGTTGCTTTCCTATGTTTATTTTGTTTTAATTATTGAGCACTTCATCCAATGTAAATAAACAACAACAACAACGCACTTCCCCCTCTCGAGAACTGTCAGAGCCGGAGATAGAGCGGCCGACTGTAGTAAATATTCTTATTAACTGAACTGTAATGTTAATTAATGTCCCTTCTATCTTTTGTAGTTCTTTTGTAACTAAATAGAAAAGTCCAATCTCTCACAAAGCATGCATTTCCTACCCTGAGTAACCCCCCCCCCCCCCCCCCGTGTACGATCTTTATCCTGTCGTCACAATATCATCAACAGTTTTTTGATATTTAAATTTTTCAATCTTCTTTTGTATAAAGTCTCTATTAAAACCATTAATTAATAATATGTTTATATTCTTTATTAAATTCCCCTTTATTCAGAGAAATATTTATTAATCTATAAATCAAACTATTAAAAAGAGCAATTTTATGTGGAAAACGGTTAAAACTTTTATTGTTTATGTAAATATTGTGACTTTGTTGGTTCCTAGATTTAAATGTCGAATTTGCCGAAATTCTAATTATTCTTTATTTCCGCAGAAATGCACTTATACGAGATAACATCTGCATAACGTTACGTTCACAATCAGTCTACCAAAGTTGAGCACAATAACAGCTTACTCAACTTCCACTGTTTACATCAACACTCTCAGCTGTTCTGTGCTCACTCACTCTGTTTACAACAGCACCCGAACAATCTCTATCAGTCAAAAAGTTTCCGTTTATCTCAGTTTGTTTGCCTCGGCAGACCTTTATATGCATGTTATCATGTTATCTTTGTCCGCGGGCTCTTGGTTTTCACACTGCCCGCCCATCAGTTCCTTTTATGTGAACAAGACACGCGATCGTAGATACGGGTTCCCGACAATATGAGCAGACTTCCTATAAATACCAAAATCTAATTTCTTATTATCTTCAAATCCAAAAAAGGAAGAAAACCATCAATTTCTGTTTGTAATGTGAATTTTATAGCTTTATCTCTTTAGTACTCTTTCTATTGTACAGTCACACGTAGGTCCAGTAGCGAGACGTGACTTTCAAAGTGAGGAAAGCTCCAAATAATAATTTTCATTAAAATAAGAGAGAATAATGGCTCAAAGAACTAAGGCTACTCTTTAGTACTCTTTCTATTGTACAGTCACACGTAGGTCCAGTAGCGAGACGTGACTTTCAAAGTGAGGGAAGCTCCAAATAATAATTTTCATTAAAATAAGAGAGAATAATGACTCAAAGAACTAAGGCTACTCTTTAGTACTCTTTCTATTGTACAGTCACACGTAGGTCCAGTAGCAAGGCGTGACTTTCAAAGTGAGGTAAGCTCCAAATAATAATTGTCATTAAAATAAGAGAGAATAATGGCTCAAAGAACTAAGGCTACTCTTTAGTACTCTTTCTATTGTACAGTCACACGTAGGTCTAGTAGAGAGGCGGGACATTCAAATTGAGGGAAGCTCCAAATAACAATTTTCATTAAAATAAGAGAGAACAATGGCTCAAAGAACTAAGGCTACTCCTTAGTACTCTTTCTATTGTACAGTCACACGTAGGTCCAGTAGCGAGACGTGACTTTCAAAGCGAGGGAAGCTCCAAATAATAATTTTCATTAAAATAAGAGAGAATAATGACTCAAAGAACTAAGGCTACTCTTTAGTACTCTTTCTATTGTACAGTCACACGTAGATCCAGTAGCAAGGCGTGACTTTCAAAGCGAGGGAAGCTCCAAATAATAATTTTCATTAAAATAAGAGAGAATAATGACTCAAAGAACTAAGGCTACCCTTTAGTACCCTTTCTATTGTACAGTCACACGTAGGTCCAGTAGCGAGGTGTGACTTTCAAAGTGAGGGAAGCTCCAGATAATAATTTTCATTAAAATAAGAGAGAATAATGACTCAAAGAACTAAGACTACTCTTTAGTACTCTTTCTATTGTACAGTGACACGTAGTTCCAGTAACGAGACGTGACTTTCAAAGTGAGGGAAGCTCCAAATAATAATTTTCATTAAAATAAGAGAGAATAATGACTCAAAGAACTAAGGCTACCCTTTAGTACTCTTTCTATTGTATAGTCACACGTAGGTTCAGTAGCGAGGTGTGACTTTCAAAGCGAGGGAAGCTCCAAATAATAATTTTCATTAAAATAAGAGAGAATAATGACTCAAAGAACTAAGGCTACTCTTTAGTACTCTTTCTATTGTACAGTCACACGTAGATTCAGTAGCAAGGCGTGACTTTCAAAGCGAGGGAAGCTCCAAATAATAATTTTCATTAAAATAAGAGAGAATAATGACTCAAAGAACTAAGGCTACTCTTTAGTACTCTTTCTATTGTACAGTCACACGTAGTTCCAGTAGCGAGTCGTGACTTTCAAAGTGAGGGAAGCTCCAAATAATAATTTTCATTAAAATAAGATAGAATAATGACTCAAAGAACTAAGGATACTCTTTAGTACTCTTTCTATTGTACAGTCACACGTAGGTCCAGGAGCCAGACGCGACTTTCAAAGTGAGGGAAGCTCCAAATAATTTTCATTAAAATAAGAGAGAATAATGACTCAAAGAACTAAGGATACTCTTTAGTACCCTTTCTATTGTACAGTCACAAGTAGGTCCAGTAGCGAGACGTGACTTTCAAAATGAGCGAAGCTCCAAATAATAATTTTCATTAAAATAAGACAGAATAATGACTCAAAGAACTAAGGCTACTCTTTAGTACCCTTTCTATTGTACAGTCACACGTAGGTCCAGTAGCGAGACGTGACTTTCAAAGTGAGCGAAGCTCCAAATAATAATTTTCATTAAAATAAGAGAGAATAATGACTCAAAGAACTAAGACTACTCTTTAGTACTCTTTCTATTGTACAGTCACACATAGGTCCAGTAGCGAGGTGTGACTTTCAAAGTGAGCGAAGCTCCAAATAATAATTTTCATTAAAATAAGAGAGAATAATGACTCAAAGAACTAAGGCTACTCTTTAGTACTCTTTCTATTGTACAGTCACACGTAGGTCCAGTAGCGAGGCGTGACTTTCAAAGTGAGGGAAGCTCCAAATAATAATTTTCATTAAAATAAGAGAGAATAATGACTCAAAGAACTAAGGCTACCCTTTAGTACTCTTTCTATTGTATAGTCACACGTAGGTTCAGTAGCGAGGTGTGACTTTCAAAGCGAGGGAAGCTCCAAATAATAATTTTCATTAAAATAAGAGAGAATAATGACTCAAAGAACTAAGGCTACTCTTTAGTACTCTTTCTATTGTACAGTCACACGTAGATTCAGTAGCAAGGCGTGACTTTCAAAGCGAGGGAAGCTCCAAATAATAATTTTCATTAAAATAAGAGAGAATAATGACTCAAAGAACTAAGGCTACTCTTTAGTACTCTTTCTATTGTACAGTCACACGTAGTTCCAGTAGCGAGTCGTGACTTTCAAAGTGAGGGAAGCTCCAAATAATAATTTTCATTAAAATAAGATAGAATAATGACTCAAAGAACTAAGGATACTCTTTAGTACTCTTTCTATTGTACAGTCACACGTAGGTCCAGGAGCCAGACGCGACTTTCAAAGTGAGGGAAGCTCCAAATAATTTTCATTAAAATAAGAGAGAATAATGACTCAAAGAACTAAGGATACTCTTTAGTACCCTTTCTATTGTACAGTCACAAGTAGGTCCAGTAGCGAGACGTGACTTTCAAAATGAGCGAAGCTCCAAATAATAATTTTCATTAAAATAAGACAGAATAATGACTCAAAGAACTAAGGCTACTCTTTAGTACCCTTTCTATTGTACAGTCACACGTAGGTCCAGTAGCGAGACGTGACTTTCAAAGTGAGCGAAGCTCCAAATAATAATTTTCATTAAAATAAGAGAGAATAATGACTCAAAGAACTAAGACTACTCTTTAGTACTCTTTCTATTGTACAGTCACACATAGGTCCAGTAGCGAGGTGTGACTTTCAAAGTGAGCGAAGCTCCAAATAATAATTTTCATTAAAATAAGAGAGAATAATGACTCAAAGAACTAAGGCTACTCTTTAGTACTCTTTCTATTGTACAGTCACACGTAGGTCCAGTAGCGAGGCGTGACTTTCAAAGTGAGGGAAGCTCCAAATAATAATTTTTATTAAAATAAGAGAGAATAATGACAGAAAAGAACTAAGGCTACTCTTTAGTACTCTTTCTATTGTACAGTCACACGTAGGTCCAGTAGCGAGACGTGACTTTCAAAGCGAGGGAAGCTCCAAATAATAATTATCATTAAAGTAGGAGAGAATAATGACTCAAAGAACTAAGGCTACCCTTTAGTATTCTTACTATTGTACAGTCACACCTAGGTCCAGTAGCGAGACGTGAATTTTAAAGTGAGGGAAGCCCCAAATAATAATTATCATTAAAATAAGAGAGAATGACTCAAAGAACTAAGGCTACTCTTTAGTACTCTTTCTATTGTACAGTCACACGTAGGTCCAGTAGCGAGACGTGACTTTCAAAGTGAGGGAAGCTCCAAATAATAATTATCATTAAAATAAGAGAGAATAATGACTCAAAGAGCTAAGGCTACTCTTTAGTACTCTTTCTATTGTACAGTCACACGCAGGTCCAGTAGAGAGGCGTGACTTTCAAAGTGAGGGAAGCTCCAAATAATAATTTTCATTAAAATAAGAGAGAATAATGACTCAAAGAACTAAGGCTACTCTTTAGTACTCTTTCCATGGTACAGTAACACGTAGGTCCAGTAGCGAGGCGTGACTTTCAAAGTGAGGGAAGCTCCAAATAATAATTATCATTAAAATAAGAGAGAATAATGA
This sequence comes from Mantis religiosa, assembly GCA_030765055.1. Classification (NCBI taxonomy): domain Eukaryota; kingdom Metazoa; phylum Arthropoda; class Insecta; order Mantodea; family Mantidae; genus Mantis; species Mantis religiosa. The sequence continues at coordinate 1,680,856 of JAUKNK010000101.1, read as the reverse complement.
CTCAAAGAACTAAGGCTACTCTTTAGTACTCTTTCTATTGTACAGTCACACGTATGTCCAGTAGCGAGGCGTGACTTTCAAACTGAGGGAGGCTCCAAATAATAATTTTCATTAAAATAAGAGAGAAAAATGACTCAAAGAACTAACGCTACTCTTTAGTACTCTTTCTATTGTACAGTCACACGTAGGTCCAGTAGGGAGGCGTGACTTTCAAAGTGAGGGAAGCTCCAAATAACTAGTCTGGAGCTTGAGGAGATCGGACGTGCCAGGTAGAGAGGCAGGTAGAAACGAGCTGGGACAATGGGTGTTGACTTGGTGATTTACCGGGCGAGGATCGGAATGTGGTCGGGTCAGCGCTCACGGGGAGCAGGTAGTCAGCGTGAAGGTACTACGGAAACTTCACAGAGTTATTTTGTAATTTTTGTATTAGTAACTTTACTGGTGATAAGGGGAATTGAGATTAATCCAGGACCTGTAGCAGACGAACGATGTGGGAGCTGTATTAAAGTTCTGAGGACCGGACTTATGTGCAGTAATTGCTCGAAGTGGTTCCACTTTGACTGCCAGAAAGTGAAGAGGGACATGAACATCTAGGAAACCTGAGTATGTAAGGAATGCAGGGGAGCCGAGACCGTCACCGCAAATCAGAGGATACTGGAGCAGCTTCAAGAAGAAGCACGGGAACTACGCATTAAGCTACAACAGGCGGAAGATATCATTCGGAGGCTCGAAGATGAAAACTGTCAACTGAGGGAGCAGGGGGAAGAAAGAGTAAAAGAAGAGGAGAAATCTTGCCTAAGAGTCGGTGACTATTGTGAGACATGCAGGAAATCCAACGGCGGAGGTAGTTTGCTATCCTGGCATAAGAGTTGACGGTCTGCTGAGGGAAATCGAGAGAAAGCAAGAGGAGATGGAATGCAAATATCGGACAATCGTATTACATGTCGGGAGCAATGACTTGCGGAGAAATGTTAACTATGTGTTTGGTGACATGTACGACCTAATTAACAGGAAAAAATAGCTGTTTTCTTCAGCAAAAGTAGTCGTCAGTGGAGTACTAAGACAACGCGACTCCAGCTGGAGAAAGGCGATGCAGGTAAATGAAGCTTTTTCATGGGTGCGGAGCGACTGGGTGCTCAGTTTCTTGACCCGAATTCGTGGACTGAAGACTGGGACTACGGACGGGATGGGGTACACTTGAACCGAAGAGGATCGTCAAAGCTGACAGCTTTGTTCGCGAGGGTGACGAAGTGGGCTGACGACAACGAGCAGCAAGGGCAGCAATGACATCAACTTCAGGAAAACGTAGACTTTCAGGCAGGGGCTGATTCCTTAAGGCTGCTACAGGTAAATTGCCGTAGTATTATGAATAAAATTGTTGAGTTTTGGAATTTAGTAGAAATATGCAATCCAAGTGTCATTATAGGTACGGAATCATCGCTGAATATTGACATTAATGATTCAGAAGTATTCAGAACAGATTACAGGGTGTTTAGGAGGGACAGGAATGGAAGGGGAGGGGGAATCTTTATTTGCGCTAAATCAGAGCTAAACAGCAAAGCATTATGGGTAAAAGAAGAGGTTGAAATTATGGTAATCGAAATTATTGATCAAGCAAACAAAGGGAATAATTTAACAATAATAGCTTGCTATAGACCACCTGGAGAAACTGATTATGCTACACTTCATAAAATCTCTTCCGAAGGGGAAAAATGTTATATTAGCAGGGGATCTAAATCTGCCAAATGTAAACTGGGACGGACAGTTAATAGGAGGTGAAGCTCAAAAGCTCGTTAACTTTCTGGTTTGGGAGCAGGGGTTATTTCAAGTAGTGAAGTCTGTTACTCGACAATCAGCATTACTAGACCTATTTTTGTGCAAACCTGAGTCATTTTTTTCTGCATGCGATGTCTTGCCAGGTATAAGTGTCCATCAGTGTGTGCAATTAGACCTAAACTGGAAAGAGCAGACAAACCGAAACGGAACAAGTAATTAGTTACAAAAGTGAATTGAGAAGATATTGACACATTGCTACACTCACACTGTTTATTCACAGGAGACGTTTCAAGAGCTCTTGCTCTTATCATCAGCTGATACTCGACTAGTGCAAGTTGTAGTGGTTTCCTCTTTCTCCGTATTGTCAATAGATGGCGTGATGTACTTGTCAAAGATGTCCGGTGGTGGAGTTTCAAAATTCATGACTCTATGACGATTTTTGTTAATGAAGATTTTTTCCCATACAGAAAGGTCTATGGGATGATTAACGTATTTTATTAGAGATGTTTCCAAATTGATGTCATGTCTAGTATTCAAAAAATGAAAAGCCACTGCTGATTTTTCTTTTTCACCATTTTTAATGTTTCTTATATGTTCTTTAGTTCTGATGTTATTTCTTTTTGTTTTTCCTATATAAATTTTAGGGCAAGTTTCACATTTCATCTCATAGATTCCTGGTTTTTCTTTGGTAGTGATTGAATTTTTGGGAGGGCCTTTTAACAAATATGTGATATTCTGTTCTAGGGTGGTGGTTTCTTTTATTTTTCTTAGCTTTGTTGAGTCTGTTAACTGTTTTGTTTACTAAATTTGGGTTGAAACCGTTGGATATAGCTACTTTTTTATGTGTAGGTATTCTTCTTGATAATCTTCTCTGTTTAGTGGAAAGTTGATCATCTGAAAGATTAAACTGTTGAGCTACTGCAATCTCCCACGGAAATTATGAGCTCTTCCACTTTCTTCCAAAACGCCTTCGTTTTCCCATTCTGCCACTATAACTTTTTTGTGTGACAAACAGCATCTTCCCAATTTTTAGCACTTATTTTTGCTATTGCTTCTTCTGTTAGTTTTATAACAGATGTTATACTGAAAACTGTATTGTTGCGCACTACATATCCCTTTATTTGGGCCCAAATCAACTCTATTGCATTAAAATGGCAATGGTAGGGAGGAAGTCTAATAATTTTGTGGTCTTTCTCTGCAGCAATTTCATCAACTATATATTTTGAGAACTGCGGTTTGCTTTCACCGGTTCAAGCAATTCATACTTTTTTTAAATGGTCTTGAACACGCACATATAATTTCCCTTACTTGTCCTTTAATTGGGATTCCGTACCCAAAAACATTTTTTGTGGTCTTCACAGATAATTTCCTTCTATCTGTCTCTGTAGCACAAGTGTTTGTGACAGCCATGAGTAACAATAATTAGCTAAATATTAAAGTTACACTGAAACACTGAAGGTGATCACTGAAACACACAAATTATATTGCGAAAATGTAAAGCTGTTTACACTCTGTGAAACATTCACTACCTGAAGCAGTACACTCTTAGTTTGGCAGTGATGACAGGGAGAAATACCCTAAGTACCGCAAGGGTTATTCATGTTAGAACTGGACTGGACAAAGGCAGGTAAGAAGGGTTGCTCATAAAACTGAAAAGGTTGGTCATTCACCCAGAAAACCTCATAAGATATTCCTTGAAACTAATTCCACACCTGTTCCCTTCCAACAACGCATACCGTCTCATACTAAAGGGCAACGAACGATGACGGTATTGTTATACTGCTGATTCATAAGCGAAGCAACAATAGTAGCAATGTCTGCTTACTGAAAACCTCAACATGCCGATAGACTGGCGTCATGCATAAAGCACGTGGCGTAGTGCGATAGAGTTAGCAACGTAGGATAAGCGTGCCGGGTTGCTATGGCAGCAGTTTACTTTTGATTGGTGGATTGCTGGTTGCTATGCGACCGCAATGATGTGTCAGTGACGTGTTTATCCCCTCTCCTTGTTTTCGCAGCTGAACAGCACGTGGAGGCAAAACGCCAATCACCAACTTACGATGCGACAATAATAGCTGAACAATTACAAGACGAAAAGTTGCAAGCGCAGGAACGATTCTTAGATAACGTTTTTAGCGGGCAAATAATTGTTGGAGATCATTTTACAATTATGTAAAAAGACGCAGGGGAAATAAAGAGAGCATACCAGATTTTAACGTTAATGGGATAGATGTATTAAGTGATAGGGACAAAGCTAATATATTAAATTCGCATTTTGTATCGGTTTTTCTTAAATCCGACGATAGTTCCGAACAGGTAACTCTGCTGTTGATGTTGAATTGCTATATTTAAGACGTCTAAATGGCATTCATAATAGAGTATGGCCTATGAGGAGAAATGATTTTGAGGAACTATCCGAAGAAAATTTTCTACGGAGGTATAGACTGTCGAAACATGTTGCTATGAAGGTTATTGCGGAAGTACAAGAGAGGCTAGAACATGCATCAAAAGGAATATGGCGATCTCTCCTTTGCTTCAAGTATCAATAACTTTGCGATTTTATAATTCACTGAATTATATGGATAATACTTTGTTCACCTCCCGTCTTGAAACGTTTAAGACACTTGTTCTTCGCACCTCGTTTTAAATTTACGTAACAATGAGTTAGAATATACATGGAAAGGAATATGCCGATCTCGCCTTTGGTTCAAGTATCAATAACTTTGCGATTTTATAATTCACTGAATTATGTGGATAATACATTGTTCACCTCCCGTCTTGAAACGTTTGAGGCACTTGTTCTCACCTCGTTTTAAATTTACGTAATACTGACAAGTTGTTTGGTGCTTGTAGTAGTGACATGCATTTGAATTAAATTCGTTTCCCATATTTTCCCCGCGACATCTTTCTCTTTTACATTCACTGCATCCGTCCTCTTATTTTCCACGGTATCCTTACATTTCTTCACCAATTCAATTAACAATTCTTTCTCTATCGATGAGAAATTTGTCTGACGGCTTTATTTATGATTTTGTTCATCCACCATTTGTGCAGACGAAAATGAAAACAAAAGCGCATCGCAGTACGTTCAGAAAGTAATACGACTCATCCATAGCTTTCTATAGCTGTGATATTTACAAGTTTATTGGCGTTAACACAGGTTTGTTAACATTTTCAGAAAACAGGTTGGTGAAATGCAAGAAATTTAACATTAGTGTTAGCGCTGTGACTATTGTTACGTGACATTTGTTAACGTCGGTCTTAACATCTGTTGGTGAAATGTGTAGTGTTTAACGCCCGCTTTTACTACATACGGCACCGCAGGCGGTGACACTGATGATGCATGAGATGAAGATGGAGCACCGGTGGAATGAGATGGCGGGGGAAACCGGGGGTCCCGGAGAAAACCCGCCCCAACGCCGTGTTGTCCATCACAAATCTCACTTTGCGGTCGCCTGGGATCGAACCCGGGCCGCCTTGGTGAGAGCCAAGTGGTCTAACCACTGAGCCACGGCGTGGCCATCTGTTGGTGAAATCGGGCATTACAGTTTCTCCATAGTTTTCAATCTCGTGTACAACACTAGGAGGTTCTAATGCCCCAAATCTGATATTTTGCTTATTGAGGCTGCCATATTGTTGCAAAGAAGCGGATGTCACAATACTTAAAAAAGCGAAGGACAAAGATCCAACAAAATATAAGTCACATCGTCCGATATGTTTATTTAACGTGTTAGGAAAAATCCAAGAGAAGTTTAACTACAAAAGAATAAATGAGTATAGGGTAATGCTAGGAATGAATGACAAACAATATGACTTCCGAAAGGGTAAGTCAACTGAGGATGCATTAAATGATATGAGTTAGTTAGTTAGTTACTAACGCTCCCCACATGGCAACCTTGGCCTTCGGGGTAACCTCACCCCACCAAGCGATGACCGGACCCATTTCTCAGGTGGAGGCACCCAGAGGGCGGTGTCCATTACCTCCGATGATAGGGTGATAGTGAAGATGGCGGTGAGGTGAGAGGACCTACAGTTTTTACCGTGGACTCCGAACCACGTTGGGCATAGGGGATACTTCACGTGTGCTAGACAGAGGTGAAGGCGTGGATAGGGCCGACTTAAAATCGCCAACCCCAGAGCCGGGAATCGAACTCGGGACCCTTAGAACGGGAGCCGCGAACGAAACCACCGCGCTACCCCGGCGCCCCTTAAATGATATGATGCTGAATGTAAGAAATCCAGAGAAGAAATATGTTATAGGTATATTCATAGACATCGCAGGCGCGTTCAACAACGTTTGGTGGCCTGAGCTTTTGGAGTGTTTCGAAACAGAGCATATCCTGCTACTTTAGTAAACACAGTGAGGGATTATTGTTAAGATCGACGTGTTCATGTTAGCAGTGATAATTGTAGGTTAATAAGAGATATTACAAAAGGATGCCCTCAAGGATGTATTTTAGGGCCCTTATTCTGGGACATTTTATTAGAGCCTATCCTGTATGAATTATTGGACATACAAGAGACTAAAGATGTGATAGCCTATGCGGAAGACACTGTATTACGATACTTTTGGAGGCAAATAACAGAGTAGAAATAGAAAGTAAAGCTAAAGTTATATTAGAGAAACTAGAAGGATTGTGCAATAGTGCTAAACTGGAACTAGCACCGGCATGTTGAAAAACTGGCATCTGAGATAAGCCAGCTTTGTTTAATGTTCAGAATCATAAAAAATATTGCAAATTTGAACACTTTGAGGAATCTATACTTTGCTCATTTCAATAGCTTACTAAAATTTGGAGTGATTTTTTGGGGTAACTGTGATAAAGAAAATATAATCTTTAAAATTAAAAAACGAGTAATCAGAACAATAATGGGAAAGAAACAAAGGGATTCTTGTATCAATTTATTCAAATCACTCCATATTTTGCCACTTCCTTGTCTATATATACTAGAAGTCGTGATGCTTGTTAGAAAACACTTGGTCTCTGAAAAACATGACTACTCACTAGAAATAGGCATAAAATGAATTCAGCAAAAGCGTAAAGAACTGGGATAATAAAAGGACTTACCTAGTAACAATTAAAATGCTTACCTTGAAAAGAGAGAAAAGAATAAGGCAGGTGCGGAAATTTGCTAACAAACTCAAAGAGAAGGGCGAGGAAATAAGAGATAGAGAAATGGAAGACACAATCAGAACATTAGATCAAGGTCATATAAGGGCTAGGATAGAGGTAACACCACTATCAGCCCATAATATAAGCAGCTGACAAATTTGTACCTAGATTAGAATTGTAAAACTTGTAAATGACATTGTAAGATATGGAAGTACAAATAAATATAAAATAAAGATCTGCAAGTAAATGGTATAGGTTAACTCTATTTCTTGCTAAAATCAATGGGACTGTTTGCAAGAAGAAATATTTTATATAATGCATATCTTTAATGAAAACCGAATTTTCAGCTTATGGGTGAACAAAAGAAAAATGCAAGTAAGACAAAGATACTGTCCTCCAAGGGAGAGTAAGTCTCCGTGGCCTGAGATGCAGGGGAGTTGGCGAAGGTTCCCATACCCTCCCTGGATATATTTATGACACCCCATGTCAGTACTGTCCCCCAGAGGAGAGAAAGTCTCCAAGGCCTGACACGCAGGGGCTTGGCAAAGCTTCCCATACCATCCTTGGACAGGTTTATGACACCCCATGTCAGCACTGTCCTCCACAGGAGACAAAGTCTCCAACGCCTCAGATGCAGGGGGGTAGGTGAAGGTTCCCATATGCTCCCTGGATATATTTATGACACCCCATGTCAGTACTGTCCCCCACAGGAGAGAAAGTCTCCAAGGCCTGAGAAGCAGAGGGTTTGCAAAGGTTCCCATACCCTCTCTGGACAGGTTTAAGACACCCCATGTCAGTACTGTCCCCCACAGGAGAGAAAGTCTCCAAGGCCTGAGAAGCAGAGGGTTTGCAAAGTTTCCCATACCCTCTCTGGACAGGTTTATGACACCCCATGTCAGTACTGTCCCCCACAGGAGAGAAAGTCTCCAAGGCCTGAGAAGCAGAGGGTTTGCAAAGGTTCCCACACCCTCTCTGGACAGGTTTATGACACCCCATGTCAGTACTGTCCTCCACAGGAGAGAACGTCTCCAAAACCTAAGATGCAAGAGGTTGGCGAAGGCTCCCACGCCTTCCCTGGACAGGTTTATGACACACCATGTCAGTAGTGTCCTCCAAAGGAGAGAAAGTCTCTAAAGGCTTGAGATGCAGGGGAGTTGGCGAAGGTTCCCATACCCTCCCTGGACAGGTTTATGACACACCATGTCAGAAGTGTCCTCCAAAGGAGAGAAAGTCTCCAAGGTTTGAGATGCAGGGGAGTTGGCGAAGGTTCCCATACCCTCCCTGGACAGGTTTATGACACACCATGTCAGTAGTGTCCTCCAAAGGAGAGAAAGTCTCCAAGGCCTGAGAAGCAGAGGGTTTGTAAAGTTTCCCAAACCCTCTCTGGACAGGTTTATGACACCCCATGTCAGTACTGTCCCCCACAGGAGAGAAAGTCTCCAAGGCCTGAGAAGCAGAAGGTTTGCAAAGGTTCCCACACCCTCTCTGGACAGGTTTATGACACCCCATGTCAGTACTGTCCTCCACAGGAGAGAAAGTCTCCAAAACCTAAGATGCAAGAGGTTGGCGAAGGCTCCCACGCCTTCCCTGGACAGGTTTATGACACACCATGTCAGTAGTGTCCTCCAAAGGAGAGAAAGTCTCCAAAGGCTTGAGATGCAGGGGAGTTGGCGAAGGTTCCCATACCCTCCGTGGACAGGTTTATGACACACCATGTCAGAAGTGTCCTCCAAAGGAGAGAAAGTCTCCAAGGTTTGAGATGCAGGGGAGTTGGCGAAGGTTCCCATACCCTCCCTGGACAGGTTTATGACATTCCATGTCAGTAGTGTCCTCCAAAGGAGAGAAGGTCTCCAAGGTTTAAGATGCAGGGGAGTTGGCGAAGGTTCCCATACCCTCTCTGGACAGGTTTATGACACCCCATGTCAGTACTGTCCCCCACAGGAGAGAAAGTCTCCAAGGCCTGAGAAGCAGAAGGTTTGCAAAGGTTCCCACACCCTCTCTGGACAGGTTTATGACACCCCATGTCAGTACTGTCCTCCACAGGAGAGAAAGTCTCCAAAACCTAAGATGCAAGAGGTTGGCGAAGGCTCCCACGCCTTCCCTGGACAGGTTTATGACACACCATGTCAGTAGTGTCCTCCAAAGGAGAGAAAGTCTCCAAGGTTTGAGATGCAGGGGAGTTGGCGAAGGTTCCCATACTCTCCGTGGACAGGTTTATGACACACCATGTCAGAAGTGTCCTCCAAAGGAGAGAAAGTCTCCAAGGTTTGAGATGCAGGGGAGTTGGCGAAGGTTCCCATACCCTCCCTGGACAGGTTTATGACATTCCATGTCAGTAGTGTCCTCCAAAGGAGAGAAAGTCTCCAAGGCCTGAGATGCAGGGGAGTTGGCGAAGGTTCCCATACCCTCTCTGGACAGGTTTATGACACCCCATGTCAGTACTGTCTTCCACAGGAGAGACTGTCTCAAAGGCCTGAGATGCAGGGGGGTTGGCAAAGGTTCCCATACCCTCCCTGGACAGGTTTATGACACCCCATGTCAGTACTGTCTTACACAGGAGAGACTGTCTCAAAGGCCTGAGATGCAGGGGAGTTGGTGAAGGTTCCCACACCCTCCCTGGACAGGTTTATGACACCCCATGTCAGTACTGTCTTCCACAGGAGAGACTGTCTCAAAGGCCTGAGATGCAGGGGAGTTGGTGAAGGTTCCCACAACCTCCCTGGACAGGTTTATGACACCCCATGTCAGTACTGTCTTCCACAGGAGAGAGTGTCTCAAAGGCCAGAGATGCAGGGGAGTTGGCGAAGGTTCCCATACCCTTCCAGGACAGGTTTATGACACCCCATGTCAGTACTGTCTTCCACAGGAGAGACTGTCTCAAAGGCCTGAGATGCAGGGGGTTGGCAAAAGTTCCCATACCCTCCCTGGACAGGTTTATGACACCCCATGGCAGTACTGTCTTCCACAGGAGAGACTGTCTCAAAGGCCTGAGATGCAGGGGGGTTGGCAAAGGTTCCCATACCCTCCCTGGACAGTTTTATGACACACCATGGCAGTACTGTCTTCCACAGGAGAGACTGTCTCAAAGGGCTGAGATGCAGGGGAGTTGGTGAAGGTTCCCATACCCTCCCTGGACAGGTTTATGACACCCCATGTCAGTACCGTCTTCCACAGGAGAGACTGTCTCAAAGGCCTGAGGTGCAGGGGGGTTGGCAAAGGTTCCCATACCCTCCCTGGACAGGTTTATGATACCCCATGTCAGTACTGTCCTCCACAGGAGAGACTGTCTCAAAGGCCTGAGATGCAGGGGAGTTGGTGAAGGTTCCCATACCCTCCCTGGACAGGTTTATGACACCCCATGTCAGTACTGTCTTCCACAGGAGAGACTGTCTCAAAGGCCTGAGATGCAGGGGGGTTAGAGAAGGCTCCCACACCCTCTCTGGACAGGTTTATGACACCCCATGGCAGTACTGTCTTCCACAGGAGAGACTGTCTCAAAGGCCTGAGTTGCAGGGGGGTTGGCAAAGGTTCCCATACCCTCCCTGGACAGGTTTATGACACCCCATGTCAGTACTGTCTTCCCCAGGAGAGACTGTCTCAAAGGCCTGAGATGCAGGGGAGTTGGTGAAGGTTCCCATACCCTCCCTGGACAGGTTTATGACACCCCATGTCAGTACTGTCTTCCACAGGAGAGACTGTCTCAAAGGCCTGAGATGCAGGGGAGTTGGTGAAGCTTCCCATACCCTCCTTGGACAGGTTTATGACACCCCATGTCATCACTGTCCTCCACAAGAGACAAAGTCTCCAACGCCTCAGATGCAGGGGGGTAGGTGAAGGTTCCCATATGCTCCCTGGATATATTTATGACACCCCATGTCAGTACTGTCATCCAAAAGAGGGAGAGTCTCCAAGTGGTGAGACCCAGGGAGTCGGGTAAGGTTCTCAAACCCTCTCTGGTAAGGTTTATGATACCCCATGTCAGTACTGTCAGACACAGATGAGAAAGCCTCCAGGGCCTGAGATACAGGGGGGTTGGTGAAGGTTCTCACACCCTCCCTAGATACAATTATGACACACCATGTCAGTACTGTCCTCCACAGGAGAGTCCCGGGCCTGAGATACAGGGGGGTTGGCAAAGGTTCTCACAACCTCCCTGGACAAGTTTATGACACCCCATGTTAGTACTTTCCTCCACAGGAGAGAAAGTTTCCAAGGCCTGAGACACAGGGGGGTTAGAGAAGGTCCCCACACCCTCTCTGGACAGGTTTATGACACCCCATGTCAGTACTGTCTTCCACAGGAGAGAAAGTCTCCGAGGCCTGAAATGCAGGGGGGTTAGATGAGGTTCCCACGCCCTCCCTGGACAGGTTTATGACACTCCATGTCAGTACTGTCTTCCACAGGAGAGACTGTCTCAAAGGCCTGAGATGCAGGGGAGTTGGCGAAGGTTCCCATACTCTCCCTGGACCGGTTTATGACAGCCCATGTCAGTACTGTCTTCCACAGGAGAGACTGTCTCAAAGGCCTGAGATGCAGGGGGGTTGGCAAAGGTTCCCATACCCTCCCTGGACAGGTTTATGACACCCCATGGCAGTACTGTCTTCCACAGGAGAGACTGTCTCAAAGGCCTGAGATGCAGGGGAGCTGGTGAAGGTTCCCATACCCTCCCTGGACAGGTTTATGACACCCCCTGTCAGTACTGCCTTCCACAGGAGAGATAGTCTCCAAGTGCTGAGACCCAGGGAGTTGGGTAAGGTTCTCATACCCTCTCTTGTAAGGTTTATGATACCCCATGTCAGTACTGTCTTCCACAATAGAGATAGTCTTAAAGGCCTGAGATGCAGGGGAGTTGGTGAAGGTTCCCATACCCTCCCTGGACCGGTTTATGACAGCCCATGTCAGTACTGTCTTCCACAGGAGAGACTGTCTCAAAGGCCTGAGATGCAGGGGGGTTGGCAAAGGTTCCCATACCCTCCCTGGACAGGTTTATGACACCCCATGTCAGTACTGTCTTCCACAGGAGAGACTGACTCAAAGGCCCGAGATGCAGGGGAGTTGGTGAAGGTTCCCATACCCTCCCTGGACAGGTTTATGACACCCCATGTCAGTACTGTCTTCCACAGGAGAGATAGTCTCCAAGTGCTGAGACCCAGGGAGTTGGGTAAGGTTCTCATACCCTCTCTGGTAAGGTTTATGATACCCCATGTCAGTACTGTCTTCCACAGGAGAGATAGTCTTAAAGGCCTGAGATGCAGGGGAGTTGGTGAAGGTTCCCATACCCTCCCTGGACAGGTTTATAACACCCCATGTCAGTACTGTCTTCCACAGGAGAGATAGTCTCCAAGTGCTGAGACCCAGGGAGTTGGGTAAGGTTCTCATACCCTCTCTGGTAAGGTTTATGATACCCCATGTCAGTACTGTCTTCCACAGGAGAGATAGTCTTAAAGGCCTGAGATGCAGGGGAGTTGGTGAAGGTTCCCATACCCTCCCTGGACAGGTTTATAACACCCCATGTCAGTACTGTCAGACACAGATGAGAAAGCCTCCAGGGCCTGAGATACAGGGGGGTTGGTGAAGGTTCTCACACTCTCCCTGGATATAATTATAACACCCCATGTCAGTACTGTCCCCCACAGGAGAGAAAGTTTCCAAGGCCTGAGATGCAGGGGGGTCAGATAAGGCTCCCACACCCTCCCTGGACAGGTTTATAACACCCCATGGCAGTACTGTCTTCCACAGGAGAGACTGTCTCAAAGGCCTGAGATGCTGGGGAGTTGGCGAAGGTTCCCATACCCTCCCTGGACAAGTTTATGACACCCCATGTTAGTACTGTCTTCCACAGGAGAGATAGTCTCAAAGGCCTGAGATGCAGGGGAGTTGGTGAAGGTTCCCATACCCTCCCTGGACAAGTTTATGACACCCCATGTTAGTACTGTCCTCCACAGGAGAGAAAGTTTCCAAGGCCTGAGACACAGGGGGGTTAGAGAAGGTCCCCACACCCTCTCTGGACAGGTTTATGACACCCCATGTCAGTACTGTCTTCCACAGGAGAGAAAGTCTCCGAGGACTGAGATGCAGGGGGGTTAGATGAGGTTCCCACACCCTACCTGGACAGGTTTATAACACCCCATGTCAGTACTTTCCTCCACAGGAGAGAAAGTTTCCAAGGCCCGATGTGCAGGGGGGTTAGATAAGGCTCCCACACCCTCCCTGGTCAGAATTATAACACCCCATGTCAGTACTGTCCCCCACAGGAGAGAAAGTTTCCAAGGCCTGAGATGCAGGGGGGTTAGATAAGGCTCCCACACCCTCCCTGGACAGGTTTATAACACCCCATGTCAGTACTGTCCCCCACAGGAGAGAAAGTTTCCTAGTTCTGAGACACAGGGAGGTTAGAGAAGGCTCCCACACCCTCCCTGGACAGGTTTATAACACCCCATGTCAGTACTGTCCCCCACAGGAGAGAAAGTTTCCAAGGCCTGAGATGCAGGGAGGTTAGAGAAGGCTCCCACACCCTCCCTGGTCAGAATTATAACACCCCATGTCAGTACTGTCCCCCACAGGAGAGAAAGTTTCCAAGGCCTGAGATGCAGGGGGGTTAGATAAGGCTCCCAAACCCTCCCTGGACAGGTTTATAACACCCCATGTCAGTACTGTCAGACACAGATGAGAAAGCCTACAGGGCCTGAGATACAGGGGGGTTGGCAAAGGTTCTCACACCCTCCCTGGACAAGTTTATGACACCCCATGTTAGTACTTTCCTCCACAGGAGAGAAGGTTTCCAAGGTCTGAGACGCAGGGGATTAGAGAAAGTTCCCACACCCTCCCTGGACAGGTTTATGACACACCATGTCAGTACTGTCCTCCACAGGAGAGAAGGTTTCCAAGGTCTGAGACGCAGGGAGTTAGAGAAGTTTCCCACACCCTCCCTGGACAGGTTTATGACACCCCATGTCAGTACTGTCCTCCACAGGAGAGAAAGTTTCCAAGGTCTGAGACGCAGGGAGATTAGAGAAGGTTCCCACACCCTCCCTGGACAGGTTTATGACACCCCATGTCAGTACTGTCCTCCACAGGAGAGACTGTCTCAAAGGCCTGAGATGCAGGGGGGTTAGAGAAGGCTCCCACACCCTCTCTGGACAGGTTTATGACACCCCATGGCAGTACTGTCTTCCACAGGAGAGACTGTCTCAAAGGCCTGAGTTGCAGGGGGGTTGGCAAAGGTTCCCATACCCTCCCTGGACAGGTTTATGACACCCCATGTCAGTACTGTCTTCCCCAGGAGAGACTGTCTCAAAGGCCTGAGATGCAGGGGAGTTGGTGAAGGTTCCCATACCCTCCCTGGACAGGTTTATGACACCCCATGTCAGTACTGTCTTCCACAGGAGAGACTGTCTCAAAGGCCTGAGATGCAGGGGAGTTGGTGAAGCTTCCCATACCCTCCTTGGACAGGTTTATGACACCCCATGTCATCACTGTCCTCCACAAGAGACAAAGTCTCCAACGCCTCAGATGCAGGGGGGTAGGTGAAGGTTCCCATATGCTCCCTGGATATATTTATGACACCCCATGTCAGTACTGTCATCCAAAAGAGGGAGAGTCTCCAAGTGGTGAGACCCAGGGAGTCGGGTAAGGTTCTCAAACCCTCTCTGGTAAGGTTTATGATACCCCATGTCAGTACTGTCAGACACAGATGAGAAAGCCTCCAGGGCCTGAGATACAGGGGGGTTGGTGAAGGTTCTCACACCCTCCCTAGATACAATTATGACACACCATGTCAGTACTGTCCTCCACAGGAGAGTCCCGGGCCTGAGATACAGGGGGGTTGGCAAAGGTTCTCACAACCTCCCTGGACAAGTTTATGACACCCCATGTTAGTACTTTCCTCCACAGGAGAGAAAGTTTCCAAGGCCTGAGACACAGGGGGGTTAGAGAAGGTCCCCACACCCTCTCTGGACAGGTTTATGACACCCCATGTCAGTACTGTCTTCCACAGGAGAGAAAGTCTCCGAGGCCTGAAATGCAGGGGGGTTAGATGAGGTTCCCACGCCCTCCCTGGACAGGTTTATGACACTCCATGTCAGTACTGTCTTCCACAGGAGAGACTGTCTCAAAGGCCTGAGATGCAGGGGAGTTGGCGAAGGTTCCCATACTCTCCCTGGACCGGTTTATGACAGCCCATGTCAGTACTGTCTTCCACAGGAGAGACTGTCTCAAAGGCCTGAGATGCAGGGGGGTTGGCAAAGGTTCCCATACCCTCCCTGGACAGGTTTATGACACCCCATGGCAGTACTGTCTTCCACAGGAGAGACTGTCTCAAAGGCCTGAGATGCAGGGGAGCTGGTGAAGGTTCCCATACCCTCCCTGGACAGGTTTATGACACCCCCTGTCAGTACTGCCTTCCACAGGAGAGATAGTCTCCAAGTGCTGAGACCCAGGGAGTTGGGTAAGGTTCTCATACCCTCTCTTGTAAGGTTTATGATACCCCATGTCAGTACTGTCTTCCACAATAGAGATAGTCTTAAAGGCCTGAGATGCAGGGGAGTTGGTGAAGGTTCCCATACCCTCCCTGGACCGGTTTATGACAGCCCATGTCAGTACTGTCTTCCACAGGAGAGACTGTCTCAAAGGCCTGAGATGCAGGGGGGTTGGCAAAGGTTCCCATACCCTCCCTGGACAGGTTTATGACACCCCATGTCAGTACTGTCTTCCACAGGAGAGACTGACTCAAAGGCCCGAGATGCAGGGGAGTTGGTGAAGGTTCCCATACCCTCCCTGGACAGGTTTATGACACCCCATGTCAGTACTGTCTTCCACAGGAGAGATAGTCTCCAAGTGCTGAGACCCAGGGAGTTGGGTAAGGTTCTCATACCCTCTCTGGTAAGGTTTATGATACCCCATGTCAGTACTGTCTTCCACAGGAGAGATAGTCTTAAAGGCCTGAGATGCAGGGGAGTTGGTGAAGGTTCCCATACCCTCCCTGGACAGGTTTATAACACCCCATGTCAGTACTGTCTTCCACAGGAGAGATAGTCTCCAAGTGCTGAGACCCAGGGAGTTGGGTAAGGTTCTCATACCCTCTCTGGTAAGGTTTATGATACCCCATGTCAGTACTGTCTTCCACAGGAGAGATAGTCTTAAAGGCCTGAGATGCAGGGGAGTTGGTGAAGGTTCCCATACCCTCCCTGGACAGGTTTATAACACCCCATGTCAGTACTGTCAGACACAGATGAGAAAGCCTCCAGGGCCTGAGATACAGGGGGGTTGGTGAAGGTTCTCACACTCTCCCTGGATATAATTATAACACCCCATGTCAGTACTGTCCCCCACAGGAGAGAAAGTTTCCAAGGCCTGAGATGCAGGGGGGTCAGATAAGGCTCCCACACCCTCCCTGGACAGGTTTATAACACCCCATGGCAGTACTGTCTTCCACAGGAGAGACTGTCTCAAAGGCCTGAGATGCTGGGGAGTTGGCGAAGGTTCCCATACCCTCCCTGGACAAGTTTATGACACCCCATGTTAGTACTGTCTTCCACAGGAGAGATAGTCTCAAAGGCCTGAGATGCAGGGGAGTTGGTGAAGGTTCCCATACCCTCCCTGGACAAGTTTATGACACCCCATGTTAGTACTGTCCTCCACAGGAGAGAAAGTTTCCAAGGCCTGAGACACAGGGGGGTTAGAGAAGGTCCCCACACCCTCTCTGGACAGGTTTATGACACCCCATGTCAGTACTGTCTTCCACAGGAGAGAAAGTCTCCGAGGACTGAGATGCAGGGGGGTTAGATGAGGTTCCCACACCCTACCTGGACAGGTTTATAACACCCCATGTCAGTACTTTCCTCCACAGGAGAGAAAGTTTCCAAGGCCCGATGTGCAGGGGGGTTAGATAAGGCTCCCACACCCTCCCTGGTCAGAATTATAACACCCCATGTCAGTACTGTCCCCCACAGGAGAGAAAGTTTCCAAGGCCTGAGATGCAGGGGGGTTAGATAAGGCTCCCACACCCTCCCTGGACAGGTTTATAACACCCCATGTCAGTACTGTCCCCCACAGGAGAGAAAGTTTCCTAGTTCTGAGACACAGGGAGGTTAGAGAAGGCTCCCACACCCTCCCTGGACAGGTTTATAACACCCCATGTCAGTACTGTCCCCCACAGGAGAGAAAGTTTCCAAGGCCTGAGATGCAGGGAGGTTAGAGAAGGCTCCCACACCCTCCCTGGTCAGAATTATAACACCCCATGTCAGTACTGTCCCCCACAGGAGAGAAAGTTTCCAAGGCCTGAGATGCAGGGGGGTTAGATAAGGCTCCCAAACCCTCCCTGGACAGGTTTATAACACCCCATGTCAGTACTGCCAGACACAGATGAGAAAGCCTCCAGGGCCTGAGATACAGGGGGGTTGGCAAAGGTTCTCACACCCTCCCTGGACAAGTTTATGACACCCCATGTTAGTACTTT
Source organism: Mantis religiosa (assembly GCA_030765055.1). Taxonomy (NCBI): domain Eukaryota; kingdom Metazoa; phylum Arthropoda; class Insecta; order Mantodea; family Mantidae; genus Mantis; species Mantis religiosa. The sequence continues at coordinate 1,663,510 of JAUKNK010000101.1, read as the reverse complement.
CCTCCACAGGAGAGAAGGTTTCCAAGGTCTGAGACGCAGGGGATTAGAGAAAGTTCCCACACCCTCCCTGGACAGGTTTATGACACACCATGTCAGTACTGTCCTCCACAGGAGAGAAGGTTTCCAAGGTCTGAGACGCAGGGAGTTAGAGAAGTTTCCCACACCCTCCCTGGACAGGTTTATGACACCCCATGTCAGTACTGTCCTCCACAGGAGAGAAAGTTTCCAAGGTCTGAGACGCAGGGAGATTAGAGAAGGTTCCCACACCCTCCCTGGACAGGTTTATGACACCCCATGTCAGTACTGTCCTCCACAGGAGAGAAGGTTTCCAGGGTCTGAGACGCAGGGGGTTAGAGAAGGTCCCCACACCCTCTCTGGACAGGTTTATGACACCCCATGACAGTACTGTCCTCCACAGGAGAGAAAGTTTCCAAGGCCTGAGACGCAGGGAGGTTGGAGAAGGTCCCCACACCCTCCCTGGACAGGTTTATGACACCCCATGTCAGTACTATCCTCCACAGGAGAGAAAGTTTCCAAGGCCTGAGACGCAGGGAGCTTAGAGAAGGTCCCCACACCCCCCCTGGACAGGTTTATGACACCCCATGTCAGTACTATCCTCCACAGGAGAGAAGGTTTGCAAGGTCTGAGACGCAGGGAGGTTAGAGAAGGTTCTCACACCCTCCCTGGACAGGTTTATGACACCCCATGTCAGTACTATCCTCCACAGGAGAGAAAGTCTCCAAGGTCTGAGACGCAGGGAGGTTAGAGAAGGTCCCCACACCCTCTCTGGACAGGTTTATGACACCCCATGTCAGTACTGTCCTCCACAGGAGAGAAGGTTTCCAAGGTCTGGGACACAGGGAGGTTAGAGAAGGTCCCCACACCCTCTCTGGACAGGTTTATGACACCCCATGTCAGTACTGACCTCCACAGGAGAGAAGGTTCCCACACCCTCCCTGGACAGGTTTATGACACCCCATGTCAGTACTGTCCTCCACAGGAGGGAAGGTTTCCAGGGTCTGAGACGCAGGGGGTTAGAGAAGGTCCCCACACCCTCTCTGGACAGGTTTATGAAACCCCATGTCAGTACTGTCCTCCACAGGAGAGAAAGTTTCCAAGGCCTGAGACGCAGGGAGGTTGGAGAAGGTCCCCACACCCTCTCTGGACAGGTTTATGACACCCCATGTCAGTACTGTCCTCCACAGGAGAGAAAGTTTCCAAGGTCTGAGACGCAGGGAGGTTAGAGAAGGTCCCCACACCCTCCCTGGACAGGTTTATGACACCCCATGTCAGTACTGTCCTCCACAGGAGAGAAGGTTTCCAAGGTCTGAGACGCAGGGAGGTTAGAGAAGGTCCCCACACCCTCTCTGGACAGGTTTATGACACCCCAGGTCAGTACTCTCCTCCACAGGAGAGAAGGTTTGCAAGGTCTGAGACGCAGGGAGGTTAGAGAAGGTCCCCACACCCTCTCTGGACAGGTTTATTACACCTCATGTCAGTACTGTCCTCCACAGGAGAGAAGGTTTCCAAGGTCTGAGATGCAGGGGGTTAGAGAAGGTCCCCACACCCTCTCTGGACAGGTTTATGACACACCATGTGAGTACTGTCCTCCACAGGAGAGAAAGTTTCCAAGGCCTGAGACACAGGGGGTTAGAGAAGGTCCACACACCCTCTCTGGACAGGTTTATGACAACCCAAGTCAGTACTGTCCTCCACAGGAGAGAAGGTTTCCAAGGTCTGAGACGCAGGGAGGTTTGAGAAGGTCCCCACACCCTCTCTGGACAGGTTTATGACACCCCATGTCAGTACTGTCCTCCACAGGAGAGAAGGTTTCCAAGGTCTGAGACGCAGGGAGGTTAGAGAAGGTCCCCACACCCTCCCTGGACAGGTTTATGACACCCCATGTCAGTACTGTCCTCCACAGGAGAGAAGGTTTCCAAGGTCTGAGACGCAGGTAGGTTAGAGAAGGTCCCCACACCCTCTCTGGACAGGTTTATGACACCCCATGTCAGTACTGTCCTCCACAGGAGAGAAGGTTTCCAAGGTCTGAGACGCAGGGAGGTTAGAGAAGGTCCCCACACCCTCTCTGGACAGGTTTATGACACCCCATGTCAGTACTGTCCTCCACAGGAGAGAAGGTTTCCAGGGTCTGAGACGCAGGGGGTTAGAGAAGGTCCCCACACCCTCTCTGGACAGGTTTATGACACACCATGTCAGTACTGTCCTCCACCGGAGAGAAAGTTTCCAAGGTCTGAGACACAGGGGTTAGAGAAGGTCCCCACACCCTCCCTGGACAGGTTTATGACACTCCATGTCAGTACTGTCCTTAACAGGAGAGAAGGTTTCCAAGGTCTGAGACACAGGGGGTTAGAGAAGGTCCCCACACCCTCTCTGGACAGGTTTATGACACACCATGTCAGTACTGTCCTCCACAGGAGAGAAGGTTTCCAAGGTCTGAGACGCAGGGGGTTAGAGAAGGTCCCCACACCCTCTCTGGACAGGTTTATGACACCCCATGTCAGTACTGTCCTCCACAGGAGAGAAGGTTTCCAGGGTCTGAGACGCAGGGGGTTAGAGAAGGTCCCCACACCCTCTCTGGACAGGTTTATGACACACCATGTCAGTACTGTCCTCCACCGGAGAGAAAGTTTCCAAGGTCTGAGGCACAGGGGTTAGAGAAGGTCCCCACACCCTCCCTGGACAGGTTTATGACACTCCATGTCAGTACTGTCCTTAACAGGAGAGAAGGTTTCCAAGGTCTGAGACACAGGGGGTTAGAGAAGGTCCCCACACCCTCTCTGGACAGGTTTATGACACACCATGTCAGTACTGTCCTCCACAGGAGAGAAGGTTTCCAAGGTCTGAGACGCAGGGGGTTAGAGAAGGTCCCCACACCCTCTCTGGACAGGTTTATGACACCCCATGTCAGTACTGTCCTTAACAGGAGAGAAGGTTTCCAAGGTCTGAGACGCAGGGAGGTTAGAGAAGGTCCCCACACCCTCTCTGGACAGGTTTATGACACCCCATGTCAGTACTATCCTCCACAGGAGAGAAGGTTTCCAAGGTCTGAGATGCAGGGGGTTAGAGAAGGTTGCCACACCCTCTCTGGACAGGTTTATGACACTGCATGTCAGTACTATCCCCACAGGAGAGAAAGTTTCCAAGGTCTGAGACGCAGGGAGGTTAGAGAAGGCCCCCACACCCTCTCTGGACAGGTTTATGACACCCCATGTCAGTACTGTCCTCCACAGAAGAGAAGGTTTCCAAGGTCTGAGACACAGGGAGGTTAGAGAAGGTCCCCACACCCTCTCTGGACAGGTTTATGACACCCCATGTCAGTACTGTCCTCCACAGCAGAGAAAGTTTCCAAGGTCTGAGACGCAGGGAGGTTAGATAAGGTTCCCACACCATCTCTGGACAGGTTTATGACACACCATGTCAGTACTGTCCTCCACAGAAGAGAAGGTTTCCAAGGTCTGAGACACAGGGAGGTTAGAGAAGGTCCCCACACGCTCTCTGGACAGGTTTATGACACACCATGTCAGTACTATCCTCCACAGGAGAGAAGGTTTCCAAGGTCTGAGACACAGGGAGGTTAGACAAGGTCCCCACACCCTCTCTGGACAGGTTTATGACACCCCATGTCAGTACTGTCCTCCACAGGAGAGAAGGTTTCCAAGGCCTGAGACACAGGGAGGTTAGAGAAGGTCCCCACACCCTCTCTGGACAGGTTTATGACACACCATGTCAGTACTATCCTCCACAGGAGAGAGGGTTTCCAAGGTCTGAGACACAGGGAGGTTAGACAAGGTTCCCACACCATCTCTGGACAGGTTTATGACACACCATGTCAGTACTGTCCTCCACAGGAGAGAAGGTTTCCAAGGCCTGAGACACAGGGAGGTTAGAGAAGGTCCCCACACCCTCTCTGGACAGGTTTATGACACCCCATGTCAGTACTATCCTCCACAGGAGAGAAGGTTTCCAAGGTCTGAGACGCAGGGAGGTTAGAGAAGGTTCCCACACCCTCCCTGGACAGGTTTATGACACCCCATGTCAGTACTATCCTCCACAGCAGAGAAAGTTTCCAAGGTCTGAGACGCAGGGAGGTTAGATAAGGTTCCGACAACCTCCCTGGACAGGTTTATGGCACCCCATGTCAGTACTGTCTTCCACAGGAGAGAGTGTCTCAAAGGCCAGAGATGCAGGGGAGTTGGCGAAGGTTCCCATACCCTTCCAGGACAGGTTTATGACACCCCATGTCAGTACTGTCTTCCACAGGAGAGACTGTCTCAAAGGCCTGAGATGCAGGGGGTTGGCAAAGGTTCCCATACCCTCCCTGGACAGGTTTATGACACCCCATGGCAGTACTGTCTTCCACAGGAGAGACTGTCTCAAAGGCCTGAGATGCAGGGGGGTTGGCAAAGGTTCCCATACCCTCCCTGGACAGGTTTGTGACACCCCATGTCATTACTGTCTTCCACAGGAGAGACTGTCTCAAAGGCCTGAGATGCAGGGGAGTTGCCGTAGGTTCCCATACCCTCTCTAAACAGGTTTATGGCACCTCATGGCAGTACTGTCTTCCACAGGAGAGACTGTCTCAAAGGCCTGAGATGCAGGGGAGTTGGTGAAGTTTCCCATTCCCTCCCTGGACAGGTTTATGACACCCCATGTCAGTACTGTCTTCCACAGGAGAGACTGTCTCAAAGGCCTGAGATGCAGGGGGGTTGGCAAAGGTTCCCATACCCTCCCTGGACAGTTTTATGACACACCATGGCAGTACTGTCTTCCACAGGAGAGACTGTCTCAAAGGGCTGAGATGCAGGGGAGTTGGTGAAGGTTCCCATACCCTCCCTGGACAGGTTTATGACACCCCATGTCAGTACCGTCTTCCACAGGAGAGACTGTCTCAAAGGCCTGAGGTGCAGGGGGGTTGGCAAAGGTTCCCATACCCTCCCTGGACAGGTTTATGATACCCCATGTCAGTACTGTCCTCCACAGGAGAGACTGTCTCAAAGGCCTGAGATGCATGGGAGTTTGTGAAGGTTCCCATACCCTCCCTGGACAGGTTTATGACACCCCATGTCAGTACTGTCTTCCACAGGAGAGACTGTCTCAAAGGCCTGAGATGCAGGGGGGTTAGAGAAGGCTCCCACACCCTCTCTGGACAGGTTTATGACACCCCATGGCAGTACTGTCTTCCACAGGAGAGACTGTCTCAAAGGCCTGAGTTGCAGGGGGGTTGGCAAAGGTTCCCATACCCTCCCTGGACAGGTTTATGACACCCCATGTCAGTACTGTCTTCCCCAGGAGAGACTGTCTCAAAGGCCTGAGATGCAGGGGAGTTGGTGAAGGTTCCCATACCCTCCCTGGACAGGTTTATGACACCCCATGTCAGTACTGTCTTCCACAGGAGAGACTGTCTCAAAGGCCTGAGATGCAGGGGAGTTGGTGAAGCTTCCCATACCCTCCTTGGACAGGTTTATGACACCCCATGTCATCACTGTCCTCCACAAGAGACAAAGTCTCCAACGCCTCAGATGCAGGGGGGTAGGTGAAGGTTCCCATATGCTCCCTGGATATATTTATGACACCCCATGTCAGTACTGTCATCCAAAAGAGGGAGAGTCTCCAAGTGGTGAGACCCAGGGAGTCGGGTAAGGTTCTCAAACCCTCTCTGGTAAGGTTTATGATACCCCATGTCAGTACTGTCAGACACAGATGAGATGGCCTCCAGGGCCTGAGATACAGGGGGGTTGGTGAAGGTTCTCACACCCTCCCTAGATACAATTATGACACACCATGTCAGTACTGTCCTCCACAGGAGAGTCCCGGGCCTGAGATACAGGGGGGTTGGCAAAGGTTCTCACAACCTCCCTGGACAAGTTTATGACACCCCATGTTAGTACTTTCCTCCACAGGAGAGAAAGTTTCCAAGGCCTGAGACACAGGGGGTTAGAGAAGGTCCCCACACCCTCTCTGGACAGGTTTATGACACCCCATGTCAGTACTGTCTTCCACAGGAGAGAAAGTCTCCGAGGCCTGAGATGCAGGGGGGTTAGAAGAGGTTCCCACGCCCTCCCTGGACAGGTTTATGACACTCCATGTCAGTACTGTCTTCCACAGGAGAGACTGTCTCAAAGGCCTGAGATGCAGGGGAGTTGGCAAAGGTTCCCATACCATCTCTGGACAGGTTTATGACACCCCATGGCAGTACTGTCTTCCACAGGAGAGACTGTTTCAAAGGCCTGAGATGCAGGGGAGTTGGCGAAGGTTCCCATACTCTCCCTGGACCGGTTTATGACAGCCCATGTCAGTACTGTCTTCCACAGGAGAGACTGTCTCAAAGGCCTGAGATGCAGGGGGGTTGGCAAAGGTTCCCATACCCTCCCTGGACAGGTTTATGACACCCCATGGCAGTACTGTCTTCCACAGGAGAGACTGTCTCAAAGGCCTGAGATGCAGGGGAGCTGGTGAAGGTTCCCATACCCTCCCTGGACAGGTTTATGACACCCCCTGTCAGTACTGCCTTCCACAGGAGAGATAGTCTCCAAGTGCTGAGACCCAGGGAGTTGGGTAAGGTTCTCATACCCTCTCTTGTAAGGTTTATGATACCCCATGTCAGTACTGTCTTCCACAGGAGAGATAGTCTTAAAGGCCTGAGATGCAGGGGAGTTGGTGAAGGTTCCCATACCCTCCCTGGACCGGTTTATGACAGCCCATGTCAGTACTGTCTTCCACAGGAAAGACTGTCTCAAAGGCCTGAGATGCAGGGGGGTTGGCAAAGGTTCCCATACCCTCCCTGGACAGGTTTATGACACCCCATGTCAGTACTGTCTTCCACAGGAGAGACTGACTCAAAGGCCCGAGATGCAGGGGAGTTGGTGAAGGTTCCCATACCCTCCCTGGACAGGTTTATGACACCCCATGTCAGTACTGTCTTCCACAGGAGAGATAGTCTCCAAGTGCTGAGACCCAGGGAGTTGGGTAAGGTTCTCATACCCTCTCTGGTAAGGTTTATGATACCCCATGTCAGTACTGTCTTCCACAGGAGAGATAGTCTTAAAGGCCTGAGATGCAGGGGAGTTGGTGAAGGTTCCCATACCCTCCCTGGACAGGTTTATAACACCCCATGTCAGTACTGTCTTCCACAGGAGAGATAGTCTCCAAGTGCTGAGACCCAGGGAGTTGGGTAAGGTTCTCATACCCTCTCTGGTAAGGTTTATGATACCCCATGTCAGTACTGTCTTCCACAGGAGAGATAGTCTTAAAGGCCTGAGATGCAGGGGAGTTGGTGAAGGTTCCCATACCCTCCCTGGACAGGTTTATAACACCCCATGTCAGTACTGTCAGACACAGATGAGAAAGCCTCCAGGGCCTGGGATACAGGGGGGTTGGTGAAGGTTCTCACACTCTCCCTGGATATAATTATAACACCCCATGTCAGTACTGTCCCCCACAGGAGAGAAAGTTTCCAAGGCCTGAGATGCAGGGGGGTCAGATAAGGCTCCCACACCCTCCCTGGACAGGTTTATAACACCCCATGGCAGTACTGTCTTCCACAGGAGAGACTGTCTCAAAGGCCTGAGATGCTGGGGAGTTGGCGAAGGTTCCCATACCCTCCCTGGACAAGTTTATGACACCCCATGTTAGTACTGTCTTCCACAGGAGAGATAGTCTCAAAGGCCTGAGATGCAGGGGAGTTGGTGAAGGTTCCCATACCCTCCCTGGACAAGTTTATGACACCCCATGTTAGTACTGTCCTCCACAGGAGAGAAAGTTTCCAAGGCCTGAGACACAGGGGGGTTAGAGAAGGTCCCCACACCCTCTCTGGACAGGTTTATGACACCCCATGTCAGTACTGTCTTCCACAGGAGAGAAAGTCTCCGAGGACTGAGATGCAGGGGGGTTAGATGAGGTTCCCACACCCTACCTGGACAGGTTTATAACACCCCATGTCAGTACTTTCCTCCACAGGAGAGAAAGTTTCCAAGGCCCGATGTGCAGGGGGGTTAGATAAGGCTCCCACACCCTCCCTGGTCAGAATTATAACACCCCATGTCAGTACTGTCCCCCACAGGAGAGAAAGTTTCCAAGGCCTGAGATGCAGGGGGGTTAGATAAGGCTCCCACACCCTCCCTGGACAGGTTTATAACACCCCATGTCAGTACTGTCCCCCACAGGAGAGAAAGTTTCCTAGTTCTGAGACACAGGGAGGTTAGAGAAGGCTCCCACACCCTCCCTGGACAGGTTTATAACACCCCATGTCAGTACTGTCCCCCACAGGAGAGAAAGTTTCCAAGGCCTGAGATGCAGGGAGGTTAGAGAAGGCTCCCACACCCTCCCTGGTCAGAATTATAACACCCCATGTCAGTACTGTCCCCCACAGGAGAGAAAGTTTCCAAGGCCTGAGATGCAGGGGGGTTAGATAAGGCTCCCACACCCTCCCTGGACAGGTTTATAACACCCCATGTCAGTACTGTCAGACACAGATGAGAAAGCCTCCAGGGCCTGAGATACAGGGGGGTTGGCAAAGGTTCTCACACCCTCCCTGGACAAGTTTATGACACCCCATGTTAGTACTTTCCTCCACAGGAGAGAAGGTTTCCAAGGTCTGAGACGCAGGGGATTAGAGAAAGTTCCCACACCCTCCCTGGACAGGTTTATGACACACCATGTCAGTACTGTCCTCCACAGGAGAGAAGGTTTCCAAGGTCTGAGACGCAGGGAGTTAGAGTAGTTTCCCACACCCTCCCTGGACAGGTTTATGACACCCCATGTCAGTACTGTCCTCCACAGGAGAGAAAGTTTCCAAGGTCTGAGACGCAGGGAGATTAGAGAAGGTTCCCACACCATCTCTGGACAGGTTTATGACACACCATGTCAGTACTGTCCTCCACAGCAGAGAAAGTTTCCAAGGTCTGAGACGCAGGGAGGTTAGATAAGGTTCCCACACCATCTCTGGACAGGTTTATGACACACCATGTCTGTACTGTCCTCCACAGAATAGAAGGTATCCAAGGTCTGAGACACAGGGAGGTTAGAGAAGGTCCCCACACGCTCTCTGGACAGGTTTATGACACACCATGTCAGTACTATCCTCCACAGGAGAGAAGGTTTCCAAGGTCTGAGACACAGGGAGGTTAGACAAGGTCCCCACACCCTCTCTGGACAGGTTTATGACACCCCATGTCAGTACTGTCCTCCACAGGAGAGAAGGTTTCCAAGGCCTGAGACACAGGGAGGTTAGAGAAGGTCCCCACACCCTCTCTGGACAGGTTTATGACACACCATGTCAGTACTATCCTCCACAGGAGAGAGGGTTTCCAAGGTCTGAGACACAGGGAGGTTAGAGAAGGCTCCCACACCCTCCCTGGACAGGTTTATAACACCCCATGTCAGTACTGTCCCCCACAGGAGAGAAAGTTTCCAAGGCCTGAGATGCAGGGAGGTTAGAGAAGGCTCCCACACCCTCCCTGGTCAGAATTATAACACCCCATGTCAGTACTGTCCCCCACAGGAGAGAAAGTTTCCAAGGCCTGAGATGCAGGGGGGTTAGATAAGGCTCCCACACCCTCCCTGGACAGGCTTATAACACCCCATGTCAGTACTGTCAGACACAGATGAGAAAGCCTCCAGGGCCTGAGATACAGGGGGGTTGGCAAAGGTTCTCACACCCTCCCTGGACAAGTTTATGACACCCCATGTTAGTACTTTCCTCCACAGGAGAGAAGGTTTCCAAGGTCTGAGACGCAGGGGATTAGAGAAAGTTCCCACACCCTCCCTGGACAGGTTTATGACACACCATGTCAGTACTGTCCTCCACAGGAGAGAAGGTTTCCAAGGTCTGAGACGCAGGGAGTTAGAGAAGTTTCCCACACCCTCCCTGGACAGGTTTATGACACCCCATGTCAGTACTGTCCTCCACAGGAGAGAAGGTTTCCAGGGTCTGAGACGCAGGGGGTTAGAGAAGGTCCCCACACCCTCTCTGGACAGGTTTATGACACCCCATGACAGTACTGTCCTCCACAGGAGAGAAAGTTTCCAAGGCCTGAGACGCAGGGAGGTTGGAGAAGGTCCCCACACCCTCCCTGGACAGGTTTATGACACCCCATGTCAGTACTATCCTCCACAGGAGAGAAAGTTTCCAAGGCCTGAGACGCAGGGAGCTTAGAGAAGGTCCCCACACCCTCCCTGGACAGGTTTATGACACCCCATGTCAGTACTATCCTCCACAGGAGAGAAGGTTTCCAAGGTCTGAGACGCAGGGAGGTTAGAGAAGGTTCTCACACCCTCCCTGGACAGGTTTATGACACCCCATGTCAGTACTATCCTCCACAGGAGAGAAAGTCTCCAAGGTCTGAGACGCAGGGAGGTTAGAGAAGGTCCCCACACCCTCTCTGGACAGGTTTATGACACCCCATGTCAGTACTGTCCTCCACAGGAGAGAAGGTTTCCAAGGTCTGGGACACAGGGAGGTTAGAGAAGGTCCCCACACCCTCTCTGGACAGGTTTATGACACCCCATGTCAGTACTGACCTCCACAGGAGAGAAGGTTCCCACACCCTCCCTGGACAGGTTTATGACACCCCATGTCAGTACTGTCCTCCACAGGAGAGAAGGTTTCCAGGGTCTGAGACGCAGGGGGTTAGAGAAGGTCCCCACACCCTCTCTGGACAGGTTTATGAAACCCCATGTCAGTACTGTCCTCCACAGGAGAGAAAGTTTCCAAGGCCTGAGACGCAGGGAGGTTGGAGAAGGTCCCCACACCCTCTCTGGACAGGTTTATGACACCCCATGTCAGTACTGTCCTCCACAGGAGAGAAGGTTTCCAAGGTCTGAGACGCAGGGAGGTTAGAGAAGGTCCCCACACCCTCCCTGGACAGGTTTATGACACCCCATGTCAGTACTGTCCTCCACAGGAGAGAAGGTTTCCAAGGTCTGAGACGCAGGGAGGTTAGAGAAGGTCCCCACACCCTCTCTGGACAGGTTTATGACACCCCATGTCAGTACTGTCCTCCACAGGAGAGAAGGTTTCCAAGGTCTGAGACGCAGGGAGGTTAGAGAAGGTCCCCACACCCTCTCTGGACAGGTTTATTACACCCCTGTCAGTACTGTCCTCCACAGGAGAGAAGGTTTCCAAGGTCTGAGATGCAGGGGGTTAGAGAAGGTCCCCACACCCTCTCTGGACAGGTTTATGACACACCATGTGAGTACTGTCCTCCACAGGAGAGAAAGTTTCCAAGGCCTGAGACACAGGGGGTTAGAGAAGGTACCCACACCCTCTCTGGACAGGTTTATGACAACCCAAGTCAGTACTGTCCTCCACAGGAGAGAAGGTTTCCAAGGTCTGAGACGCAGGGAGGTTGGAGAAGGTCCCCACACCCTCTCTGGACAGGTTTATGACACCCCATGTCAGTACTGTCCTCCACAGGAGAGAAGGTTTCCAAGGTCTGAGACGCAGGGAGGTTAGAGAAGGTCCCCACACCCTCCCTGGACAGGTTTATGACACCCCATGTCAGTACTGTCCTCCACAGGAGAGAAGGTTTCCAAGGTCTGAGACGCAGGGAGGTTAGAGAAGGTCCCCACACCCTCTCTGGACAGGTTTATGACACCCCATGTCAGTACTGTCCTCCACAGGAAAGAAGGTTTCCAAGGTCTGAGACGCAGGGAGGTTAGAGAAGGTCCCCACACCCTCTCTGGACAGGTTTATGACACCCCATGTCAGTACTGTCCTCCACAGGAGAGAAGGTTTCCAGGGTCTGAGACGCAGGGGGTTAGAGAAGGTCCCCACACCCTCTCTGGACAGGTTTATGACACACCATGTCAGTACTGTCCTCCACCGGAGAGAAAGTTTCCAAGGTCTGAGACACAGGGGTTAGAGAAGGTCCCCACACCCTCCCTGGACAGGTTTATGACACTCCATGTCAGTACTGTCCTTAACAGGAGAGAAGGTCTCCAAGGTCTGAGACACAGGGGGTTAGAGAAGGTCCCCACACCCTCTCTGGACAGGTTTATGACACACCATGTCAGTACTGTCCTCCACAGGAGAGAAGGTTTCCAAGGTCTGAGACGCAGGGGGTTAGAGAAGGTCCACACACCCCCTCTGGACAGGTTTATGACACCCCATGTCAGTACTGTCCTTAACAGGAGAGAAGGTTTCCAAGGTCTGAGACGCAGGGAGGTTAGAGAAGGTCCCCACACCCTCTCTGGACAGGTTTATGACACCCCATGTCAGTACTATCCTCCACAGGAGAGAAGGTTTCCAAGGTCTGAGATGCAGGGGGTTAGAGAAGGTTGCCACACCCTCTCTGGACAGGTTTATGACACTGCATGTCAGTACTATCCCCACAGGAGAGAAAGTTTCCAAGGTCTGAGACGCAGGGAGGTTAGAGAAGGCCCCCACACCCTCTCTGGACAGGTTTATGACACCCCATGTCAGTACTGTCCTCCACAGAAGAGAAGGTTTCCAAGGTCTGAGACACAGGGAGGTTAGAGAAGGTCCCCACACCCTCTCTGGACAGGTTTATGACACCCCATGTCAGTACTGTCCTCCACAGCAGAGAAAGTTTCCAAGGTCTGAGACGCAGGGAGGTTAGATAAGGTTCCCACACCATCTCTGGACAGGTTTATGACACACCATGTCAGTACTGTCCTCCACAGAAGAGAAGGTTTCCAAGGTCTGAGACACAGGGAGGTTAGAGAAGGTCCCCACACGCTCTCTGGACAGGTTTATGACACACCATGTCAGTACTATCCTCCACAGGAGAGAAGGTTTCCAAGGTCTGAGACACAGGGAGGTTAGACAAGGTCCCCACACCCTCTCTGGACAGGTTTATGACACCCCATGTCAGTACTGTCCTCCACAGGAGAGAAGGTTTCCAAGGCCTGAGACACAGGGAGGTTAGAGAAGGTCCCCACACCCTCTCTGGACAGGTTTATGACACACCATGTCAGTACTATCCTCCACAGGAGAGAGGGTTTCCAAGGTCTGAGACACAGGGAGGTTAGACAAGGTTCCCACACCATCTCTGGACAGGTTTATGACACACCATGTCAGTACTGTCCTCCACAGGAGAGAAGGTTTCCAAGGCCTGAGACACAGGGAGGTTAGAGAAGGTCCCCACACCCTCTCTGGACAGGTTTATGACACCCCATGTCAGTACTATCCTCCACAGGAGAGAAGGTTTCCAAGGTCTGAGACGCAGGGAGGTTAGAGAAGGTTCCCACACCCTCCCTGGACAGGTTTATGACACCCCATGTCAGTACTATCCTCCACAGCAGAGAAAGTTTCCAAGGTCTGAGACGCAGGGAGGTTAGATAAGGTTCCGACAACCTCCCTGGACAGGTTTATGGCACCCCATGTCAGTACTGTCTTCCACAGGAGAGAGTGTCTCAAAGGCCAGAGATGCAGGGGAGTTGGCGAAGGTTCCCATACCCTTCCAGGACAGGTTTATGACACCCCATGTCAGTACTGTCTTCCACAGGAGAGACTGTCTCAAAGGCCTGAGATGCAGGGGGTTGGCAAAGGTTCCCATACCCTCCCTGGACAGGTTTATGACACCCCATGGCAGTACTGTCTTCCACAGGAGAGACTGTCTCAAAGGCCTGAGATGCAGGGGGGTTGGCAAAGGTTCCCATACCCTCCCTGGACAGGTTTGTGACACCCCATGTCATTACTGTCTTCCACAGGAGAGACTGTCTCAAAGGCCTGAGATGCAGGGGAGTTGCCGTAGGTTCCCATACCCTCTCTAAACAGGTTTATGGCACCCCATGGCAGTACTGTCTTCCACAGGAGAGACTGTCTCAAAGGCCTGAGATGCAGGGGAGTTGGTGAAGTTTCCCATTCCCTCCCTGGACAGGTTTATGACACCCCATGTCAGTACTGTCTTCCACAGGAGAGACTGTCTCAAAGGCCTGAGATGCAGGGGGGTTGGCAAAGGTTCCCATACCCTCCCTGGACAGTTTTATGACACACCATGGCAGTACTGTCTTCCACAGGAGAGACTGTCTCAAAGGGCTGAGATGCAGGGGAGTTGGTGAAGGTTCCCATACCCTCCCTGGACAGGTTTATGACACCCCATGTCAGTACCGTCTTCCACAGGAGAGACTGTCTCAAAGGCCTGAGGTGCAGGGGGGTTGGCAAAGGTTCCCATACCCTCCCTGGACAGGTTTATGATACCCCATGTCAGCACTGTCCTCCACAGGACAGACTGTCTCAAAGGCCTGAGATGCAGGGGAGTTGGTGAAGGTTCCCATACCCTCCCTGGACAGGTTTATGACACCCCATGTCAGTACTGTCTTCCACAGGAGAGACTGTCTCAAAGGCCTGAGATGCAGGGGGGTTAGAGAAGGCTCCCACACCCTCTCTGGACAGGTTTATGACACCCCATGGCAGTACTGTCTTCCACAGGAGAGACTGTCTCAAAGGCCTGAGTTGCAGGGGGGTTGGCAAAGGTTCCCATACCCTCCCTGGACAGGTTTATGACACCCCATGTCAGTACTGTCTTCCCCAGGAGAGACTGTCTCAAAGGCCTGAGATGCAGGGGAGTTGGTGAAGGTTCCCATACCCTCCCTGGACAGGTTTATGACACCCCATGTCAGTACTGTCTTCCACAGGAGAGACTGTCTCAAAGGCCTGAGATGCAGGGGAGTTGGTGAAGCTTCCCATACCCTCCTTGGACAGGTTTATGACACCCCATGTCATCACTGTCCTCCACAAGAGACAAAGTCTCCAACGCCTCAGATGCAGGGGGGTAGGTGAAGGTTCCCATATGCTCCCTGGATATATTTATGACACCCCATGTCAGTACTGTCATCCAAAAGAGGGAGAGTCTCCAAGTGGTGAGACCCAGGGAGTCGGGTAAGGTTCTCAAACCCTCTCTGGTAAGGTTTATGATACCCCATGTCAGTACTGTCAGACACAGATGAGATGGCCTCCAGGGCCTGAGATACAGGGGGGTTGGTGAAGGTTCTCACACCCTCCCTAGATACAATTATGACACACCATGTCAGTACTGTCCTCCACAGGAGAGTCCCGGGCCTGAGATACAGGGGGGTTGGCAAAGGTTCTCACAACCTCCCTGGACAAGTTTATGACACCCCATGTTAGTACTTTCCTCCACAGGAGAGAAAGTTTCCAAGGCCTGAGACACAGGGGGTTAGA
The DNA here is from genome assembly GCA_030765055.1 of Mantis religiosa. Taxonomy (NCBI): domain Eukaryota; kingdom Metazoa; phylum Arthropoda; class Insecta; order Mantodea; family Mantidae; genus Mantis; species Mantis religiosa. The sequence goes on along the minus strand of JAUKNK010000101.1, from coordinate 1,648,344 downwards.
GAAGGTCCCCACACCCTCTCTGGACAGGTTTATGACACCCCATGTCAGTACTGTCTTCCACAGGAGAGAAAGTCTCCGAGGCCTGAGATGCAGGGGGGTTAGAAGAGGTTCCCACGCCCTCCCTGGACAGGTTTATGACACTCCATGTCAGTACTGTCTTCCACAGGAGAGACTGTCTCAAAGGCCTGAGATGCAGGGGAGTTGGCAAAGGTTCCCATACCATCTCTGGACAGGTTTATGACACCCCATGGCAGTACTGTCTTCCACAGGAGAGACTGTTTCAAAGGCCTGAGATGCAGGGGAGTTGGCGAAGGTTCCCATACTCTCCCTGGACCGGTTTATGACAGCCCATGTCAGTACTGTCTTCCACAGGAGAGACTGTCTCAAAGGCCTGAGATGCAGGGGGGTTGGCAAAGGTTCCCATACCCTCCCTGGACAGGTTTATGACACCCCATGGCAGTACTGTCTTCCACAGGAGAGACTGTCTCAAAGGCCTGAGATGCAGGGGAGCTGGTGAAGGTTCCCATACCCTCCCTGGACAGGTTTATGACACCCCCTGTCAGTACTGCCTTCCACAGGAGAGATAGTCTCCAAGTGCTGAGACCCAGGGAGTTGGGTAAGGTTCTCATACCCTCTCTTGTAAGGTTTATGATACCCCATGTCAGTACTGTCTTCCACAGGAGAGATAGTCTTAAAGGCCTGAGATGCAGGGGAGTTGGTGAAGGTTCCCATACCCTCCCTGGACCGGTTTATGACAGCCCATGTCAGTACTGTCTTCCACAGGAAAGACTGTCTCAAAGGCCTGAGATGCAGGGGGGTTGGCAAAGGTTCCCATACCCTCCCTGGACAGGTTTATGACACCCCATGTCAGTACTGTCTTCCACAGGAGAGACTGACTCAAAGGCCCGAGATGCAGGGGAGTTGGTGAAGGTTCCCATACCCTCCCTGGACAGGTTTATGACACCCCATGTCCGTACTGTCTTCCACAGGAGAGATAGTCTCCAAGTGCTGAGACCCAGGGAGTTGGGTAAGGTTCTCATACCCTCTCTGGTAAGGTTTATGATACCCCATGTCAGTACTGTCTTCCACAGGAGAGATAGTCTTAAAGGCCTGAGATGCAGGGGAGTTGGTGAAGGTTCCCATACCCTCCCTGGACAGGTTTATAACACCCCATGTCAGTACTGTCTTCCACAGGAGAGATAGTCTCCAAGTGCTGAGACCCAGGGAGTTGGGTAAGGTTCTCATACCCTCTCTGGTAAGGTTTATGATACCCCATGTCAGTACTGTCTTCCACAGGAGAGATAGTCTTAAAGGCCTGAGATGCAGGGGAGTTGGTGAAGGTTCCCATACCCTCCCTGGACAGGTTTATAACACCCCATGTCAGTACTGTCAGACACAGATGAGAAAGCCTCCAGGGCCTGAGATACAGGGGGGTTGGTGAAGGTTCTCACACTCTCCCTGGATATAATTATAACACCCCATGTCAGTACTGTCCCCCACAGGAGAGAAAGTTTCCAAGGCCTGAGATGCAGGGGGGTCAGATAAGGCTCCCACACCCTCCCTGGACAGGTTTATAACACCCCATTGCAGTACTGTCTTCCACAGGAGAGACTGTCTCAAAGGCCTGAGATGCTGGGGAGTTGGCGAAGGTTCCCATACCCTCCCTGGACAAGTTTATGACACCCCATGTTAGTACTGTCTTCCACAGGAGAGATAGTCTCAAAGGCCTGAGATGCAGGGGAGTTGGTGAAGGTTCCCATACCCTCCCTGGACAAGTTTATGACACCCCATGTTAGTACTGTCCTCCACAGGAGAGAAAGTTTCCAAGGCCTGAGACACAGGGGGGTTAGAGAAGGTCCCCACACCCTCTCTTTTACAGGTTTATGACACCCCATGTCAGTACTGTCTTCCACAGGAGAGAAAGTCTCCGAGGACTGAGATGCAGGGGGGTTAGATGAGGTTCCCACACCCTACCTGGACAGGTTTATAACACCCCATGTCAGTACTTTCCTCCACAGGAGAGAAAGTTTCCAAGGCCCGATGTGCAGGGGGGTTAGATAAGGCTCCCACACCCTCCCTGGTCAGAATTATAACACCCCATGTCAGTACTGTCCCCCACAGGAGAGAAAGTTTCCAAGGCCTGAGATGCAGGGGGGTTAGATAAGGCTCCCACACCCTCCCTGGACAGGTTTATAACACCCCATGTCAGTACTGTCCCCCACAGGAGAGAAAGTTTCCTAGTTCTGAGACAAAGGGAGGTTAGAGAAGGCTCCCACGCCCTCCCTGGACAGGTTTATAACACCCCATGTCAGTACTGTCCCCCACAGGAGAGAAAGTTTCCAAGGCCTGAGATGCAGGGAGGTTAGAGAAGGCTCCCACACCCTCCCTGGTCAGAATTATAACACCCCATGTCAGAACTGTCCCCCACAGGAGAGAAAGTTTCCAAGGCCTGAGATGCAGGGGGGTTAGATAAGGCTCCCAAACCCTCCCTGGACAGGTTTATAACACCCCATGTCAGTACTGTCAGACACAGATGAGAAAGCCTCCAGGGCCTGAGATACAGGGGGGTTGGCAAAGGTTCTCACACCCTCCCTGGACAAGTTTATGACACCCCATGTTAGTACTTTCCTCCACAGGAGAGAAGGTTTCCAAGGTCTGAGACGCAGGGGATTAGAGAAAGTTCCCACACCCTCCCTGGACAGGTTTATGACACACCATGTCAGTACTGTCCTCCACAGGAGAGAAGGTTTCCAAGGTCTGAGACGCAGGGAGTTAGAGAAGTTTCCCACACCCTCCCTGGACAGGTTTATGGCACCCCATGTCAGTACTGTCCTCCACAGGAGAGAAGGTTTCCAGGGTCTGAGACGCAGGGGGTTAGAGAAGGTCCCCACACCCTCTCTGGACAGGTTTATGACACCCCATGACAGTACTGTCCTCCACAGGAGAGAAAGTTTCCAAGGCCTGAGACGCAGGGAGGTTGGAGAAGGTCCCCACACCCTCCCTGGACAGGTTTATGACACCCCATGTCAGTACTATCCTCCACAGGAGAGAAAGTTTCCAAGGCCTGAGACGCAGGGAGCTTAGAGAAGGTCCCCACACCCTCCCTGGACAGGTTTATGACACCCCATGTCAGTACTATCCTCCACAGGAGAGAAGGTTTCCAAGGTCTGAGACGCAGGGAGGTTAGAGAAGGTTCTCACACCCTCCCTGGACAGGTTTATGACACCCCATGTCAGTACTATCCTCCACAGGAGAGAAAGTCTCCAAGGTCTGAGACGCAGGGAGGTTAGAGAAGGTCCCCACACCCTCTCTGGACAGGTTTAGGACACCCCATGTCAGTACTGTCCTCCACAGGAGAGAAGGTTTCCAAGGTCTGGGACACAGGGAGGTTAGAGAAGGTCCCCACACCCTCTCTGGACAGGTTTATGACACCCCATGTCAGTACTGACCTCCACAGGAGAGAAGGTTCCCACACCCTCCCTGGACAGGTTTATGACACCCCATGTCAGTACTGTCCTCCACAGGAGGGAAGGTTTCCAGGGTCTGAGACGCAGGGGGTTAGGGAAGGTCCCCACACCCTCTCTGGACAGGTTTATGAAACCCCATGTCAGTACTGTCCTCCACAGGAGAGAAAGTTTCCAAGGCCTGAGACGCAGGGAGGTTGGAGAAGGTCCCCACACCCTCTCTGGACAGGTTTATGACACCCCATGTCAGTACTGTCCTCCACAGGAGAGAAGGTTTCCAAGGTCTGAGACGCAGGGAGGTTAGAGAAGGTCCCCACACCCTCCCTGGACAGGTTTATGACACCCCATGTCAGTACTGTCCTCCACAGGAGAGAAGGTTTCCAAGGTCTGAGACGCAGGGAGGTTAGAGAAGGTCCCCACACCCTCTCTGGACAGGTTTATGACACCCCATGTCAGTACTCTCCTCCACAGGAGAGAAGGTTTGCAAGGTCTGAGACGCAGGGAGGTTAGAGAAGGTCCCCACACCCTCTCTGGACAGGTTTATTACACCTCATGTCAGTACTGTCCTCCACAGGAGAGAAGGTTTCCAAGGTCTGAGATGCAGGGATTTAGAGAAGGTCCCCACACCCTCTCTGGACAGGTTTATGACACACCATGTGAGTACTGTCCTCCACAGGAGAGAAAGTTTCCAAGGCCTGAGACACAGGGGGTTAGAGAAGGTCCCCACACCCTCTCTGGACAGGTTTATGACAACCCAAGTCAGTACTGTCCTCCACAGGAGAGAAGGTTTCCAAGGTCTGAGACGCAGGGAGGTTGGAGAAGGTCCCCACACCCTCTCTGGACAGGTTTATGACACCCCATGTCAGTACTGTCCTCCACAGGAGAGAAGGTTTCCAAGGTCTGAGACGCAGGGAGGTTAGAGAAGGTCCCCACACCCTCCCTGGACAGGTTTATGACACCCCATGTCAGTACTGTCCTCCACAGGAGAGAAGGTTTCCAAGGTCTGAGACGCAGGGAGGTTAGAGAAGGTCCCCACACCCTCTCTGGACAGGTTTATGACACCCCATGTCAGTACTGTCCTCCACAGGAGAGAAGGTTTCCAAGGTCTGAGACGCAGGGAGGTTAGAGAAGGTCCCCACACCCTCTCTGGACAGGTTTATGACACCCCATGTCAGTACTGTCCTCCACAGGAGAGAAGGTTTCCAGGGACTGAGACGCAGGGGGTTAGAGAAGGTCCCCACACCCTCTCTGGACAGGTTTATGACACACCATGTCAGTACTGTCCTCCACCGGAGAGAAAGTTTCCAAGGTCTGAGACACAGGGGTTAGAGAAGGTCCCCACACCCTCCCTGGACAGGTTTATGACACTCCATGTCAGTACTGTCCTTAACAGGAGAGAAGGTTTCCAAGGTCTGAGACACAGGGGGTTAGAGAAGGTCCCCACACCCTCTCTGGACAGGTTTATGACACACCATGTCAGTACTGTCCTCCACAGGAGAGAAGGTTTCCAAGGTCTGAGACGCAGGGGGTTAGAGAAGATCCCCACACCCTCTCTGGACAGGTTTATGACACCCCATGTCAGTACTGTCCTTAACAGGAGAGAAGGTTTCCAAGGTCTGAGACGCAGGGAGGTTAGAGAAGGTCCCCACACCCTCTCTGGACAGGTTTATGACACCCCATGTCAGTACTATCCTCCACAGGAGAGAAGGTTTCCAAGGTCTGAGATGCAGGGGGTTAGAGAAGGTTGCCACACCCTCTCTGGACAGGTTTATGACACTCCATGTCAGTACTATCCTCCACAGGAGAGAAAGTTTCCAAGGTCTGAGACGCAGGGAGGTTAGAGAAGGCCCCCACACCCTCTCTGGACAGGTTTATGACACCCCATGTCAGTACTGTCCTCCACAGAAGAGAAGGTTTCCAAGGTCTGAGACACAGGGAGGTTAGAGAAGGTCCCCACACCCTCTCTGGACAGGTTTATGACACCCCATGTCAGTACTGTCCTCCACAGCAGAGAAAGTTTCCAAGGTCTGAGACGCAGGGAGGTTAGATAAGGTTCCCACACCATCTCTGGACAGGTTTATGACACACCATGTCAGTACTGTCCTCCACAGAAGAGAAGGTTTCCAAGGTCTGAGACACAGGGAGGTTAGAGAAGGTCCCCACACGCTCTCTGGACAGGTTTATGACACACCATGTCAGTACTATCCTCCACAGGAGAGAAGGTTTCCAAGGTCTGAGACACAGGGAGGTTAGACAAGGTCCCCACACCCTCTCTGGACAGGTTTATGACACCCCATGTCAGTACTGTCCTCCACAGGAGAGGAGGTTTCCAAGGCCTGAGACACAGGGAGGTTAGAGAAGGTCCCCACACCCTTTCTGGACAGGTTTATGACACACCATGTCAGTACTATCCTCCACAGGAGAGAGGGTTTCCAAGGTCTGAGACACAGGGAGGTTAGACAAGGTTCCCACACCATCTCTGGACAGGTTTATGACACACCATGTCAGTACTGTCCTCCACAGGAGAGAAGGTTTCCAAGGCCTGAGACACAGGGAGGTTAGAGAAGGTCTACACACCCTCTCTGGACAGGTTTATGACACCCCATGTCAGTACTATCCTCCACAGGAGAGAAGGTTTCCAAGGTCTGAGACGCAGGGAGGTTAGAGAAGGTTCCCACACCCTCCCTGGACAGGTTTATGACACCCCATGTCAGTACTATCCTCCACAGCAGAGAAAGTTTCCAAGGTCTGAGACGCAGGGAGGTTAGATAAGGTTCCGACACCCTCTCTGGACAGGTTTATGACACCCCATGTTAGTACTGACCTCCACAGGAGAGAAGGTTTCCAAGGTCTGAGACACAGGGGGTTAGAGAAGGTCCCCACAACCTCTCTGGACAGGTTTATGACACCCCATGTCAGTACTGTCCTCCACAGAAGAGAAGGTTTCCAAGGTCTGAGACGCAGGGAGGTTAGAGAAGGTTCTCACACCCTCTCTGGACAGGTTTATGACACCCCATGTCACTACTGTCCTCCACAGGAGAGAAGGTTTCCAAGGTCTGAGACGCAGGGGGTTAGAGAAGGTTCCCACACCCTCCCTGGACAGGTTTATTACACCCCATGTCAGTACTATCCTCCACAGGAGAGAAGGTTTCCAAGGTCTGAGACGCAAGGGGTTAGAGAAGGCTCCCACACCCTCCCTGGACAGGTTTATAACACCCCATGGCAGTACTGTCTTCCACAGGAGAGACTGTCTCAAAGGCCTGAGATGCTGGGGAGTTGGCGAAGGTTCCCATACCCTCCCTGGACAAGTTTATGACACCCCATGTTAGTACTGTCTTCCACAGGAGAGATAGTCTCAAAGGCCTGAGATGCAGGGGAGTTGGTGAAGGTTCCCATACCCTCCCTGGACAAGTTTATGACACCCCATGTTAGTACTGTCCTCCACAGGAGAGAAAGTTTCCAAGGCCTGAGACACAGGGGGGTTAGAGAAGGTCCCCACACCCTCTCTGGACAGGTTTATGACACCCCATGTCAGCACTGTCTTCCACAGGAGAGAAAGTCTCCGAGGACTGAGATGCAGGGGGGTTAGATGAGGTTCCCACACCCTACCTGGACAGGTTTATAACTCCCCATGTCAGTACTTTCCTCCACAGGAGAGAAAGTTTCCAAGGCCCGAGATGCAGGGGGGTTAGATAAGGCTCCCACACCCTCCCTGGTCAGAATTATAACACCCCATGTCAGTACTGTCCCCCACAGGAGAGAAAGTTTCCAAGGCCTGAGATGCAGGGGGGTTAGATAAGGCTCCCACACCCTCCCTGGACAGGTTTATAACACCCCATGTCAGTACTGTCCCCCACAGGAGAGAAAGTTTCCAAGTTCTGAGACACAGGGAGGTTAGAGAAGGCTCCCACACCCTCCCTGGACAGGTTTATAACACTCCATGTCAGTACTGTCCCCCACAGGAGAGAAAGTTTCCAAGGCCTGAGATGCAGGGAGGTTAGAGAAGGCTCCCACACCCTCCCTGGTCAGAATTATAACACCCCATGTCAGTACTGTCCCCCACAGGAGAGAAAGTTTCCAAGGCCTGAGATGCAGGGGGGTTAGATAAGGCTCCCACACCCTCCCTGGACAGGTTTATAACACCCCATGTCAGTACTGTCAGACACAGATGAGAAAGCCTCCAGGGCCTGAGATACAGGGGGGTTGGCAAAGGTTCTCACACCCTCCCTGGACAAGTTTATGACACCCCATGTTAGTACTTTCCTCCACAGGAGAGAAGGTTTCCAAGGTCTGAGACGCAGGGGATTAGAGAAAGTTCCCACACCCTCCCTGGACAGGTTTATGACACACCATGTCAGTACTGTCCTCCACAGGAGAGAAGGTTTCCAAGGTCTGAGACGCAGGGAGTTAGAGAAGTTTCCCACACCCTCCCTGGACAGGTTTATGACACCCCATGTCAGTACTGTCCTCCACAGGAGAGAAAGTTTCCAAGGTCTGAGACGCAGGGAGATTAGAGAAGGTTCCCACACCCTCCCTGGACAGGTTTATGACACCCCATGTCAGTACTGTCCTCCACAGGAGAGAAGGTTTCCAGGGTCTGAGACGCAGGGGTTAGAGAAGGTCCCCACACCCTCTCTGGACAGGTTTATGACACCCCATGTCAGTACTGTCCTCCACAGGAGAGAAAGTTTCCAAGGCCTGAGACGCAGGGAGGTTGGAGAAGGTCCCCACACCCTCCCTGGACAGGTTTATGACACCCCATGTCAGTACTATCCTCCACAGGAGAGAAAGTTTCCAAGGCCTGAGACGCAGGGAGGTTAGAGAAGGTCCCCACACCCTCCCTGGACAGGTTTATGACACCCCATGTCAGTACTATCCTCCACAGGAGAGAAGGTTTCCAAGGTCTGAGACGCAGGGAGGTTAGAGAAGGTTCTCACACCCTCCCTGGACAGGTTTATGACACCCCATGTCAGTACTATCCTCCACAGGAGAGAAAGTCTCCAAGGTCTGAGACGCAGGGAGGTTAGAGAAGGTCCCCACACCCTCTCTGGACAGGTTTATGACACCCCATGTCAGTACTGTCCTCCACAGGAGAGAAGGTTTCCAAGGTCTGGGACACAGGGAGGTTAGAGAAGGTCCCCACACCCTCTCTGGACAGGTTTATGACACCCCATGTCAGTACTGACCTCCACAGGAGAGAAGGTTCCCACACCCTCCCTGGACAGGTTTATGACACCCCATGTCAGTACTGTCCTCCACAGGAGAGAAGGTTTCCAGGGTCTGAGACGCAGGGGGTTAGAGAAGGTCCCCACACCCTCTCTGGACAGGTTTATGAAACCCCATGTCAGTACTGTCCTCCACAGGAGAGAAGGTTTCCAAGGCCTGAGACGCAGGGAGTTTGGAGAAGGTCCCCACACCCTCTCTGGACAGGTTTATGACACCCCATGTCAGTACTGTCCTCCACAGGAGAGAAGGTTTCCAAGGTCTGAGACGCAGGGAGGTTAGAGAAGGTCCCCACACCCTCCCTGGACAGGTTTATGACACCCCATGTCAGTACTGTCCTCCACAGGAGAGAAGGTTTCCAAGGTCTGAGACACAGGGAGGTTAGAGAAGGTCCCCACACCCTCTCTGGACAGGTTTATGACACCCCATGTCAGTACTGTCCTCCACAGGAGAGAAGGTTTCCAAGGTCTGAGACGCAGGGAGGTTAGAGAAAGTCCCCACACCCTCTCTGGACAGGTTTATTACACCCCATGTCAGTACTGTCCTCCACAGGAGAGAAGGTTTCCAAGGTCTGAGATGCAGGGGGTTAGAGAAGGTCCCCACACCCTCTCTGGACAGGTTTATGACACACCATGTGAGTACTGTCCTCCACAGGAGAGAAAGTTTCCAAGGCCTGAGACACAGGGGGTTAGAGAAGGTCCCCACACCCTCTCTGGACAGGTTTATGACAACCCAAGTCAGTACTGTCCTCCACAGGAGAGAAGGTTTCCAAGGTCTAAGACGCAGGGAGGTTGGAGAAGGTCCCCACACCCTCTCTGGACAGGTTTATGACACCCCATGTCAGTACTGTCCTCCACAGGAGAGAAGGTTTCCAAGGTCTGAGACGCAGGGAGGTTAGAGAAGGTCCCCACACCGTCCCTGGACAGGTTTATGACACCCCATGTCAGTACTTTCCTCCACAGGAGAGAAGGTTTCCAAGGTCTGAGACGCAGGGAGGTTAGAGAAGGTCCCCACACCCTCTCTGGACAGGTTTATGACACCCCATGTCAGTACTGTCCTCCACAGGAGAGAAGGTTTCCAAGGTCTGAGACGCAGGGAGGTTAGAGAAGGTCCCCACACCCTCTCTGGACAGGTTTATGACACCCCATGTCAGTACTGTCCTCCACAGGAGAGAAGGTTTCCAGGGTCTGAGACGCAGGGGGTTAGAGAAGGTCCCCACACCCTCTCTGGACAGGTTTATGACACACCATGTGAGTACTGTCCCCCACAGGAGAGAAAGTTTCCAAGGTCTGAGACACAGGGGTTAGAGAAGGTCCCCACACCCTCCCTGGACAGGTTTATGACACTCCATGTCAGTACTGTCCTTAACAGGAGAGAAGGTTTCCAAGGTCTGAGACACAGGGGGTTAGAGAAGGTCCCCACACCCTCTCTGGACAGGTTTATGACACACCATGTCAGTACTGTCCTCCACAGGAGAGAAGGTTTCCAAGGTCTGAGACGCAGGGGGTTAGAGAAGGTCCCCACACCCTCTCTGGACAGGTTTATGACACCCCATGTCAGTACTGTCCTTAACAGGAGAGGTTTCCAAGGTCTGAGACGCAGGGAGGTTAGAGAAGGTCCCCACACCCTCTCTGGACAGGTTTATGACACCCCATGTCAGTACTATCCTCCACAGGAGAGAAGGTTTCCAAGGTCTGAGATGCAGGGGGTTAGAGAAGGTTGCCACACCCTCTCTGGACAGGTTTATGACACTCCATGTCAGTACTATCCTCCACAGGAGAGAAAGTTTCCAAGGTCTGAGACGCAGGGAGGTTAGAGAAGGCCCCCACACCCTCTCTGGACAGGTTTATGACACCCCATGTCAGTACTCTCCTCCACAGAAGAGAAGGTTTCCAAGGTCTGAGACACAGGGAGGTTAGAGAAGGTCCCCACACCCTCTCTGGACAGGTTTATGACACCCCATGTCAGTACTGTCCTCCACAGCAGAGAAAGTTTCCAAGGTCTGAGACGCAGGGAGGTTAGATAAGGTTCCCACACCATCTCTGGACAGGTTTATGACACACCATGTCAGTACTGTCCTCCACAGGAGAGAAGGTTTCCAAGGTCTGAGACACAGGGAGGTTAGAGAAGGTCCCCACACGCTCTCTGGACAGGTTTATGACACACCATGTCAGTACTATCCTCCACAGGAGAGAAGGTTTCCAAGGTCTGAGACACAGGGAGGTTAGACAAGGTCCCCACACCCTCTCTGGACAGGTTTATGACACCCCATGTCAGTACTGTCCTCCACAGGAGAGAAGGTTTCCAAGGCCTGAGACACAGGGAGGTTAGAGAAGGTCCCCACACCCTCTCTGGACAGGTTTATGACACACCATGTCAGTACTATCCTCCACAGGAGAGAGGGTTTCCAAGGTCTGAGACACAGGGAGGTTAGACAAGGTTCCCACACCATCTCTGGACAGGTTTATGACACACCATGTCAGTACTGTCCTCCACAGGAGAGAAGGTTTCCAAGGCCTGAGACACAGGGAGGTTAGAGAAGGTCCCCACACCCTCTCTGGACAGGTTTATGACACCCCATGTCAGTACTATCCTCCACAGGAGAGAAGGTTTCCAAGGTCTGAGACGCAGGGAGGTTAGAGAAGGTTCCCACACCCTCCCTGGACAGGTTTATGACACCCCATGTCAGTACTATCCTCCACAGCAGAGAAAGTTTCCAAGGTCTGAGACGCAGGGAGGTTAGATAAGGTTCCGACACCCTCTCTGGACAGGTTTATGACACCCCATGTTAGTACTGTCCTCCACAGGAGAGAAGGTTTCCAAGGTCTGAGACACAGGGGGTTAGATAAAGTTCCCACACCATCTCTGGACAGGTTTATGACACCCCATGTCAGTATTCTCCTCCACAGGAGAGAAGGTTTCCAAGGTCTGAGACGCAGGGAGGTTAGATAAGGTTCCCACACCCTCCCTGGACAGGTTTATGACACCCCATGTCGGTACTATCCTCCACAGGAGAGAAGGTTTCCAAGGCCTGAGACACAGGGGGGTTAGAGAAGGTCCGCACAACCTCTCTGGACAGGTTTATGACACCCCATGTCGGTACTATCCTCCACAGGAGAGAAGGTTTCCAAGGTCTGAGACACAGGGAGGTTAGAGAAGGTCCGCACAACCTCTCTGGACAGGTTTATGACACCCCATGTCAGTACTGTCCTCCACAGGAGAGAAGGTTTCCAAGGCCTGAGACACAGGGGGTTAGAGAAGGTCCCCACAACCTCTCTGGACAGGTTTATGACACCCCATGTCAGTACTGTCCTCCACAGAAGAGAAGGTTTCCAAGGTCTGAGACGCAGGGAGGTTAGAGAAGGTTCTCACACCCTCTCTGGACAGGTTTATGACACCCCATGTCACTACTGTACTCCACAGGAGAGAAGGTTTCCAAGGTCTGAGACGCAGGGGGTTAGAGAAGGTTCCCACACCCTCCCTGGACAGGTTTATTACACCCCATGTCAGTACTATCCTCCACAGGAGAGAAAGTTTCCAAGGTCTGAGACGCAAGGGGTTAGAGAAGGTTCCCACACCCTCTCTGGACAGGTTTATGACACCCCATGTCAGTACTGTCCTCCACAGGATAGAAGGTTTCCAAGGTCTGAGACGCAGGGAGGTCAGAGAAGGTTCCCACACCCTCTCTGGACAGGTTTATGACACCCCATGTCAGTACTATCCTCCACAGGAGAGAAAGTTTCCAAGGCCTGAGACGCAGGGAGGTTAGAGAAGGTTCCCACACCCTCTCTGGACAGGTTTATGACACCCCATGTCAGTACTGTCCTCCACAGGAGAGAAAGTTTCCAAGGCCTGAGACGCAGGGAGGTTAGAGAAGGTCCCCACACCCTCTCTGGACAGGTTTATGACACCCCATGTCAGTACTATCCTCCACAGGAGAGAAGGTTTCCAAGGTCTGAGATGCAGGGGGTTAGAGAAGGTTGCCACACCCTCTCTGGACAGGTTTATGACACTCCATGTCAGTACTATCCTCCACAGGAGAGAAAGTTTCCAAGGTCTGAGACGCAGGGAGGTTAGAGAAGGCCCCCACACCCTCTCTGGACAGGTTTATGACACCCCATGTCAGTACTGTCCTCCACAGAAGAGAAGGTTTCCAAGGTCTGAGACGCAAGGGGTTAGAGAAGGTTCCCACACCCTCTCTGGACAGGTTTATGACACCCCATGTCAGTACTGTCCTCCACAGTAGAGAAAGTTTCCAAGGTCTGAGACGCAGGGAGGTTAGATAAGGTTCCCACACCATCTCTGGACAGGTTTATGACACACCATGTCAGTACTGTCCTCCACAGGAGAGAAGGTTTCCAAGGTCTGAGACACAGGGAGGTTAGAGAAGGTCCCCACACGCTCTCTGGACAGGTTTATGACACACCATGTCAGTACTATCCTCCACAGGAGAGAAGGTTTCCAAGGTCTGAGACACAGGGAGGTTAGACAAGGTCCCCACACCCTCTCTGGACAGGTTTATGACACCCCATGTCAGTACTGTCCTCCACAGGAGAGAAGGTTTCCAAGGCCTGAGACACAGGGAGGTTAGAGAAGGTCCCCACACCCTCTCTGGACAGGTTTATGACACACCATGTCAGTACTATCCTCCACAGGAGAGAGGGTTTCCAAGGTCTGAGACACAGGGAGGTTAGACAAGGTTCCCACACCATCTCTGGACAGGTTTATGACACACCATGTCAGTACTGTCCTCCACAGGAGAGAAGGTTTCCAAGGCCTGAGACACAGGGAGGTTAGAGAAGGTCCCCACACCCTCTCTGGACAGGTTTATGACACCCCATGTCAGTACTATCCTCCACAGGAGAGAAGGTTTCCAAGGTCTGAGACGCAGGGAGGTTAGAGAACGTTCCCACACCCTCCCTGGACAGGTTTATGACACCCCATGTCAGTACTATCCTCCACAGCAGAGAAAGTTTCCAAGGTCTGAGACGCAGGGAGGTTAGATAAGGTTCCGACACCCTCTCTGGACAGGTTTATGACACCCCATGTTAGTACTGTCCTCCACAGGAGAGAAGGTTTCCAAGGTCTGAGACACAGGGGGTTAGATAAAGTTCCCACACCATCTCTGGACAGGTTTATGACACCCCATGTCAGTATTCTCCTCCACAGGAGAGAAGGTTTCCAAGGTCTGAGACGCAGGGAGGTTAGATAAGGTTCCCACACCCTCCCTGGACAGGTTTATGACACCCCATGTCGGTACTATCCTCCACAGGAGAGAAGGTTTCCAAGGCCTGAGACACAGGGGGGTTAGAGAAGGTCCGCACAACCTCTCTGGACAGGTTTATGACACCCCATGTCGGTACTATCCTCCACAGGAGAGAAGGTTTCCAAGGTCTGAGACACAGGGAGGTTAGAGAAGGTCCGCACAACCTCTCTGGACAGGTTTATGACACCCCATGTCAGTACTGTCCTCCACAGGAGAGAAGGTTTCCAAGGCCTGAGACACAGGGGGTTAGAGAAGGTCCCCACAACCTCTCTGGACAGGTTTATGACACCCCATGTCAGTACTGTCCTCCACAGAAGAGAAGGTTTCCAAGGTCTGAGACGCAGGGAGGTTAGAGAAGGTTCTCACACCCTCTCTGGACAGGTTTATGACACCCCATGTCACTACTGTACTCCACAGGAGAGAAGGTTTCCAAAGTCTGAGACGCAGGGGGTTAGAGAAGGTTCCCACACCCTCCCTGGACAGGTTTCTTACACCCCATGTCAGTACTATCCTCCACAGGAGAGAAGGTTTCCAAGGTCTGAGACGCAAGGGGTTAGAGAAGGTTCCCACACCCTCTCTGGACAGGTTTATGACACCCCATGTCAGTACTGTCCTCCACAGGATAGAAGGTTTCCAAGGTCTGAGACGCAGGGAGGTCAGAGAAGGTTCCCACACCCTCTCTGGACAGGTTTATGACACCCCATGTCAGTACTATCCTCCACAGGAGAGAAAGTTTCCAAGGCCTGAGACGCAGGGAGGTTAGAGAAGGTTCCCACACCCTCTCTGGACAGGTTTATGACACCCCATGTCAGTACTGTCCTCCACAGGAGAGAAAGTTTCCAAGGCCTGAGACGCAGGGAGGTTAGAGAAGGTCCCCACACCCTCTCTGGACAGGTTTATGACACCCCATGTCAGTACTGTCCTCCACAGGAGAGAAAGTTTCCAAGGCCTGAGACGCAGGGAGGTTAGAGAAGGTCCCCACACCCTCTCTGGACAGGTTTATGACACCCCATGTCAGTACTGTCCTTCACAGGAGAGAAGGTTTCCAAGGCCTGAGACGCAGGGAGGTTAGAGGAGGTCCCCACACCCTCCCTGGACAGGTTTATGACACCCCATGTCAGTACTATCCTCCACAGGAGAGAAAGTTTCCAAGGCCTGAGACCCAGGGAGGTTAGAGAAGGTCCCCACACCCTCTCTGGACAGGTTTATGACACACCATGTCAGTACTATCCTCCAATGGAGAGAAAGTTTCCAAGGCCTGAGACGCAGAGAGGTTAGAGAAGGTCCCCACTCCCTCCCTGGACAGGTTTATGACACCCCATGTCAGTACTGTCCTCCACAGGAGAGAACGTTTCCAAGGTCTGAGACGCAGGGAGGTTAGAGAAGGTTCCCACACCCTCCATGGACAGATTTATGACACCCCATGTCAGTACTATCCTCCACAGGAGAGAAAGTTTCCAAGGACTCAGACGCAGGGAGGTTAGAGAAGGTCCCCACACCCTCTCTGGACAGGTTTATGACACCCCATGTCAATACTGTCCTCCACAGGAGAGAAAGTTTCCAAGGTCTGAGACGCAGGGAGGTTAGAGAAGGTTCCCACACCCTCTCTGAACAGGTTTATGACACCCCATGTCAGTACTATCCTCCACAGGAGAGAAAGTTTCCAAGGCCTGAGACGCAGGGAGGTTAGAGAAGGTTCCCACACCCTCTCTGGACAGGTTTATGACACCCCATGTCAGTACTATCCTCCACAGGAGAGAAAGTTTCCAAGGTCTGAGATGCAGGGGGGTTGGAGAAGGTTCCCACACCCTCTCTGGACAGATTTATGACACCCCATGTCAGTCCTGTCCTCCACAGGAGAGAAAGTTTCCAAGGCCTGAGACGCAGGGAGGTTAGAGAAGGTTCCCACACCCTCCCTGGACAGGTTTATGACACCCTATGTCAGTACTATCCTCCACAGGAGAGAAAGTTTCCAAGGTCTGAGATGCAGGGGGTTGGAGAAGGTTCCCACACCCTCTCTGGACAGGTTTATGACACCCCATGTCAGTACTGTCCTCCACAGGAGAGAAAGTTTCCAAGGTCTGAGACGCAGGGAGGTTAGAGAAGATCCCCACACCCTCTCTGGACAGATTTATGACACCCCATGTCAGTACTGTCCTCCACAGGAGAGAAAGTTTCCAAGGCCTGAGACGCAGGGAGGTTAGAGAAGGTTCCCACACCCACCCTGGACAGGTTTATGACACCCCATGTCAGTACTATCCTCCACAGGAGAGAAAGTTTCCAAGGCCTGAGATGCAGGAGGGTTAGATAAGGCTCCCACACCCTCCCTGGACAGATTTATAACACCCCATGTCAGTACTGTCCCCCACAGGAGAGAAAGTTTCCAAGGCCTGAGATGCAGGGGGTTTAGATAAGGCTCCCACACCCTCTCTGGACAGGTTTATGACACCCCATTTCAGTACTATCCTCCACAGGAGAGAAAGTTTCCAAGGCCTGAGATGCAGGGAGGTTAGAGAAGGTTCCCACACCCTCCCTGGACAGATTTGTAACATCCCATGTCAGTACTGTCCCCCATAGGAGAGAAAGTTTCCAAGGCCTGAGATGCTGGGGGGTTAGATAAGGCTCCGAAGCCCTCCCTGGACAGATTTGTAACACCCCATGTCAGTACTGTCCCCCACAGGAAAGAAAGTTTCCAAGGCCTGAGATGCAGGGGGTTAGATAAGGCTCCCACACCCTCTCTGGACAGGTTTATAACACCCCA
Organism: Mantis religiosa; assembly: GCA_030765055.1. Classification (NCBI taxonomy): domain Eukaryota; kingdom Metazoa; phylum Arthropoda; class Insecta; order Mantodea; family Mantidae; genus Mantis; species Mantis religiosa. The sequence goes on along the minus strand of JAUKNK010000101.1, from coordinate 1,631,630 downwards.
TGTCAGTACTGTCCCCCACAGGAGAGAAAGTTTCCAAGGCCTGAGATGCAGGGGGTTAGATAAAGTTCCCACACCATCTCTGGACAGGTTTATGACACCCCATGTCAGTACTGTCCTCCACAGAAGAGAAGGTTTCCAAGGTCTGAGACGCAAGGGGTTAGAGAAGGTTCCCACACCCTCTCTGGACAGGTTTATGACACCCCATGTCAGTACTGTCCTCCACAGCAGAGAAAGTTTCCAAGGTCTGAGACGCAGGGAGGTTAGATAAGGTTCCCACACCATCTCTGGACAGGTTTATGACACACCATGTCAGTACTGTCCTCCACAGGAGAGAAGGTTTCCAAGGTCTGAGACACAGGGAGGTTAGAGAAGGTCCCCACACGCTCTCTGGACAGGTTTATGACACACCATGTCAGTACTATCCTCCACAGGAGAGAAGGTTTCCAAGGTCTGAGACACAGGGAGGTTAGACAAGGTCCCCACACCCTCTCTGGACAGGTTTATGACACCCCATGTCAGTACTGTCCTCCACAGGAGAGAAGGTTTCCAAGGCCTGAGACACAGGGAGGTTAGAGAAGGTCCCCACACCCTCTCTGGACAGGTTTATGACACACCATGTCAGTACTATCCTCCACAGGAGAGAGGGTTTCCAAGGTCTGAGACACAGGGAGGTTAGACAAGGTTCCCACACCATCTCTGGACAGGTTTATGACACACCATGTCAGTACTGTCCTCCACAGGAGAGAAGGTTTCCAAGGCCTGAGACACAGGGAGGTTAGAGAAGGTCCCCACACCCTCTCTGGACAGGTTTATGACACCCCATGTCAGTACTATCCTCCACAGGAGAGAAGGTTTCCAAGGTCTGAGACGCAGGGAGGTTAGAGAAGGTTCCCACACCCTCCCTGGACAGGTTTATGACACCCCATGTCAGTACTATCCTCCACAGCAGAGAAAGTTTCCAAGGTCTGAGACGCAGGGAGGTTAGATAAGGTTCCGACACCCTCTCTGGACAGGTTTATGACACCCCATGTTAGTACTGTCCTCCACAGGAGAGAAGGTTTCCAAGGTCTGAGACACAGGGGGTTAGATAAAGTTCCCACACCATCTCTGGACAGGTTTATGACACCCCATGTCAGTATTCTCCTCCACAGGAGAGAAGGTTTCCAAGGTCTGAGACGCAGGGAGGTTAGATAAGGTTCCCACACCCTCCCTGGACAGGTTTATGACACCCCATGTCGGTACTATCCTCCACAGGAGAGAAGGTTTCCAAGGCCTGAGACACAGGGGGGTTAGAGAAGGTCCGCACAACCTCTCTGGACAGGTTTATGACACCCCATGTCGGTACTATCCTCCACAGGAGAGAAGGTTTCCAAGGTCTGAGACACAGGGAGGTTAGAGAAGGTCCGCACAACCTCTCTGGACAGGTTTATGACACCCCATGTCAGTACTGTCCTCCACAGGAGAGAAGGTTTCCAAGGCCTGAGACACAGGGGGTTAGAGAAGGTCCCCACAACCTCTCTGGACAGGTTTATGACACCCCATGTCAGTACTGTCCTCCACAGAAGAGAAGGTTTCCAAGGTCTGAGACGCAGGGAGGTTAGAGAAGGTTCTCACACCCTCTCTGGACAGGTTTATGACACCCCATGTCACTACTGTACTCCACAGGAGAGAAGGTTTCCAAAGTCTGAGACGCAGGGGGTTAGAGAAGGTTCCCACACCCTCCCTGGACAGGTTTATTACACCCCATGTCAGTACTATCCTCCACAGGAGAGAAGGTTTCCAAGGTCTGAGACGCAAGGGGTTAGAGAAGGTTCCCACACCCTCTCTGGACAGGTTTATGACACCCCATGTCAGTACTGTCCTCCACAGGATAGAAGGTTTCCAAGGTCTGAGACGCAGGGAGGTCAGAGAAGGTTCCCACACCCTCTCTGGACAGGTTTATGACACCCCATGTCAGTACTATCCTCCACAGGAGAGAAAGTTTCCAAGGCCTGAGACGCAGGGAGGTTAGAGAAGGTTCCCACACCCTCTCTGGACAGGTTTATGACACCCCATGTCAGTACTGTCCTCCACAGGAGAGAAAGTTTCCAAGGCCTGAGACGCAGGGAGGTTAGAGAAGGTCCCCACACCCTCTCTGGACAGGTTTATGACACCCCATGTCAGTACTGTCCTCCACAGGAGAGAAAGTTTCCAAGGCCTGAGACGCAGGGAGGTTAGAGAAGGTCCCCACACCCTCTCTGGACAGGTTTATGACACCCCATGTCAGTACTGTCCTTCACAGGAGAGAAGGTTTCCAAGGCCTGAGACGCAGGGAGGTTAGAGGAGGTCCCCACACCCTCCCTGGACAGGTTTATGACACCCCATGTCAGTACTATCCTCCACAGGAGAGAAAGTTTCCAAGGCCTGAGACCCAGGGAGGTTAGAGAAGGTCCCCACACCCTCTCTGGACAGGTTTATGACACACCATGTCAGTACTATCCTCCAATGGAGAGAAAGTTTCCAAGGCCTGAGACGCAGAGAGGTTAGAGAAGGTCCCCACTCCCTCCCTCGACAGGTTTATGACACCCCATGTCAGTACTGTCCTCCACAGGAGAGAACGTTTCCAAGGTCTGAGACGCAGGGAGGTTAGAGAAGGTTCCCACACCCTCCATGGACAGATTTATGACACCCCATGTCAGTACTATCCTCCACAGGAGAGAAAGTTTCCAAGGACTCAGACGCAGGGAGGTTAGAGAAGGTCCCCACACCCTCTCTGGACAGGTTTATGACACCCCATGTCAATACTGTCCTCCACAGGAGAGAAAGTTTCCAAGGTCTGAGACGCAGGGAGGTTAGAGAAGGTTCCCACACCCTCTCTGAACAGGTTTATGACACCCCATGTCAGTACTATCCTCCACAGGAGAGAAAGTTTCCAAGGCCTGAGACGCAGGGAGGTTAGAGAAGGTTCCCACACCCTCTCTGGACAGGTTTATGACACCCCATGTCAGTACTATCCTCCACAGGAGAGAAAGTTTCCAAGGTCTGAGATGCAGGGGGGTTGGAGAAGGTTCCCACACCCTCTCTGGACAGATTTATGACACCCCATGTCAGTCCTGTCCTCCACAGGAGAGAAAGTTTCCAAGGCCTGAGACGCAGGGAGGTTAGAGAAGGTTCCCACACCCTCCCTGGACAGGTTTATGACACCCTATGTCAGTACTATCCTCCACAGGAGAGAAAGTTTCCAAGGTCTGAGATGCAGGGGGTTGGAGAAGGTTCCCACACCCTCTCTGGACAGGTTTATGACACCCCATGTCAGTACTGTCCTCCACAGGAGAGAAAGTTTCCAAGGTCTGAGACGCAGGGAGGTTAGAGAAGATCCCCACACCCTCTCTGGACAGATTTATGACACCCCATGTCAGTACTGTCCTCCACAGGAGAGAAAGTTTCCAAGGCCTGAGACGCAGGGAGGTTAGAGAAGGTTCCCACACCCACCCTGGACAGGTTTATGACACCCCATGTCAGTACTATCCTCCACAGGAGAGAAAGTTTCCAAGGCCTGAGATGCAGGAGGGTTAGATAAGGCTCCCACACCCTCCCTGGACAGATTTATAACACCCCATGTCAGTACTGTCCCCCACAGGAGAGAAAGTTTCCAAGGCCTGAGATGCAGGGGGTTTAGATAAGGCTCCCACACCCTCTCTGGACAGGTTTATGACACCCCATTTCAGTACTATCCTCCACAGGAGAGAAAGTTTCCAAGGCCTGAGATGCAGGGAGGTTAGAGAAGGTTCCCACACCCTCCCTGGACAGATTTGTAACATCCCATGTCAGTACTGTCCCCCATAGGAGAGAAAGTTTCCAAGGCCTGAGATGCTGGGGGGTTAGATAAGGCTCCCACGCCCTCCCTGGACAGATTTGTAACACCCCATGTCAGTACTGTCCCCCACAGGAAAGAAAGTTTCCAAGGCCTGAGATGCAGGGGGTTAGATAAGGCTCCCACACCCTCTCTGGACAGGTTTATAACACCCCATGTCAGTACTGTCCCCCACAGGAGAGAAAGTTTCCAAGGCCTGAGATGCAGGGGGGTTAGATAAGGCTCCCACACCCTCCCTGGACAGATTTGTAACACCCCATGTCAGTACTGTCCCCCACAGGAGAGAAAGTTTCCAAGGCCTGAGATGCAGGGAGGTTAGAGAAGGTTCCCACACCCTCCCTGGACAGATTTGTAACACCCCATGTCAGTACTGTCCTCCACAGGAGAGAAAGTTTCCAAGGCTTGAGATGCAGGGGGGTTAGATAAGGCTCCCACACCATCTCTGGACAGGTTTATGACACCCCATGTTAGTACTGTCCTCCATAGGAGAGTAAGTTTCCAAGGCCTGAGATGCAGGGGGGTTAGATAAGGCTCCCACACCCTCCCTGGACAGATTTGTAACACCCCATGTCAGTACTGTCCCCCACAGGAGAGAAAGTTTCCAAGGCCTGAGATGCAGGGAGGTTAGAGAAGGTTCCCACACCCTCTCTGAACAGGTTTATGACACCCCATGTCAGTACTATCCTCCACAGGAGAGAAAGTTTCCAAGGCCTGAGACGCAGGGAGGTTAGAGAAGGTTCCCACACCCTCTCTGGACAGGTTTATGACACCCCATGTCAGTACTATCCTCCACAGGAGAGAAAGTTTCCAAGGTCTGAGATGCAGGGGGGTTGGAGAAGGTTCCCACACCCTCTCTGGACAGATTTATGACACCCCATGTCAGTACTGTCCTCCACAGGAGAGAAAGTTTCCAATAACTGAGACACAGGGGGGTTAGATAAGGCTCACAAACCCTCTCTGGACAGATTTATGACACCCCATGTCAGTACTGTCCTCCACAGGAGAGAAAGTTTCCAAGAACTGAGACACAGGGGGGTTAGATAAGGCTCACAAACCCTCCCTGGACAGATTTGTGACACCCCATGTCAGTACTATCCTCCACAGTAGAGAAAGTTTACAAGAACTGAGACGCAGGGGGATTAGATAAGGCTCCCACACCATCTCTGGACAGATTTATGACACCCCATGTGAGTACTGTCCTCCACAGGAGAGAAAGTTTCCAAGGCCTGAGATCCAGGGGGGTTAGAGAAGGTCCCCACACCCTCCCTGGACAGATTTATGACACCCCATGTCAGTACTGTCCCCCACAGGAGAGAAAGTTTCCAAGAACTGAGACACAGGGGGTTAGATAAGGCTCTCAAACCCTCCCTGGACAGATTTGTAACACCCCATGTCAGTACTGTCCCCCACAGGAGAGAAAGTTTCCAAGGCCTGAGATGCAGGGAGGTTAGAGAAGGTCCCCACACCCTCCCTGGACAGATTTATGACACCCCATGTCAGTACTGTCCTCCACAGGAGAGAAAGTTTCCAAGAACTGAGACACAGGGGCGTTAGATAAGGTTCCCACACCCTCGCTGGACAGATTTATGACACCCCATGTCAGTACTGTCCTCCACAGGAGAGAAAGTTTCCAAGAACTGAGACACAGGGGGGTTAGATAAGGCTCCCAAACCCTCCCTGGACAGATTTATGACACCCCATGTCAGTACTGTCCTCCACAGGAGAGAAAGTTTCCAAGAACTGAGACACAGGGGGGTTAGATAAGGCTCCCAAACCCTCCCTGGACAGATTTATCACACCCCATGTCAGTACTATCCTCCACAGGAGAGAAAGTTTCCAAGAACTGAGACACAGGGGGGTTAGATAAGGCTCCCACACCCTCCCTGGACAGATTTGTGACACCCCATGTCAGTACTGTCCTCCACAGGAGAGAATGTTTCCAAGAACTGAGACACAGGGGGGTTAGATAAGGCTCCCATACCCTCCCTGGACAGATTTGTGACACCCCATGTCAGTACTGTCCTCCACAGGAGAGAAAGTTTCCAAGGTCTGAGACACAGGGGGTTAGATAAGGCTCCCATACCCTCCCTGGACAGATTTGTGACACCCCATGTCAGTACTGTCCTCCACAGGAGAGAAAGTTTCCAAGGACTGAGACACAGGGGGGTTAGATAAGGCTCCCACACCCTCCCTGGACAGATTTGTGACACCCCATGTCAGTACTGTCCTCCACAGGAGAGAAAGTTTCCAAGAACTGAGACACAGGGGGTTAGATAAGGCTCCCACACCCTCCCTGGACAGATTTGTGACACCCCATGTCAGTACTGTCCTCCACAGGAGAGAAAGTTTCCAAGAACTGAGACACAGGGGGTTAGATAAGGTTCTCACACCCTCCCTGGACAGATTTGTGACACCCCATGTCGGTACTATCCTCCACAGGAGAGAAGGTTTCCAAGGTCTGAGACACAGGGAGGTTAGAGAAGGTCCGCACAACCTCTCTGGACAGGTTTATGACACCCCATGTCAGTACTGTCCTCCACAGGAGAGAAGGTTTCCAAGGCCTGAGACACAGGGGGTTAGAGAAGGTCCCCACAACCTCTCTGGACAGGTTTATGACACCCCATGTCAGTACTGTCCTCCACAGAAGAGAAGGTTTCCAAGGTCTGAGACGCAGGGAGGTTAGAGAAGGTTCTCACACCCTCTCTGGACAGGTTTATGACACCCCATGTCACTACTGTCCTCCACAGGAGAGAAGGTTTCCAAGGTCTGAGACGCAGGGGGTTAGAGAAGGTTCCCACACCCTCCCTGGACAGGTTTATTACACCCCATGTCAGTACTATCCTCCACAGGAGAGAAGGTTTCCAAGGTCTGAGACGCAAGGGGTTAGAGAAGGTTCCCACACCCTCTCTGGACAGGTTAATGACACCCCATGTCAGTACTGTCCTCCACATAATAGAAGGTTTCCAATGTCTGAGACGCAGGGAGGTCAGAGAAGGTTCCCACACCCTCTCTGGACAGGTTTATGACACCCCATGTCAGTACTATCCTCCACAGGAGAGAAAGTTTCCAAGGCCTGAGACGCAGGGAGGTTAGAGAAGAGTCCCACACCCTCTCTGGACAGGTTTATGACAACCCATGTCAGTACTGTCCTCCACAGGAGAGAAAGTTTCCAAGGCCTGAGACGCAGGGAGGTTAGAGAAGGTCCCCACACCCTCTCTGGACAGGTTTATGACACCCCATGTCAGTACTGTCCTCCACAGGAGAGAAAGTTTCCAAGGCCTGAGACGCAGGGAGGTTAGAGAAGGTCCCCACACCCTCTCTGGACAGGTTTATGACACCCCATGTCAGTACTGTCCTTCACAGGAGAGAAGGTTTCCAAGGCCTGAGACGCAGGGAGGTTAGAGGAGGTCCCCACACCCTCCCTGGACAGGTTTATGACACCCCATGTCAGTACTATCCTCCACAGGAGAGAAAGTTTTCAAGGCCTGAGACGCAGGGAGGTTAGAGAAGGTCCCCACACCCTCTCTGGACAGGTTTATGACACCCCATGTCAGTACTATCCTCCACAGGAGAGAAAGTTTCCAAGGCCTGAGACGCAGGGAGGTTAGAGAAGGTCCCCACACCCTCCCTGGACAGGTTTATGACACCCCATGTCAGTACTGTCCTCCACAGGAGAGAACGTTTCCAAGGTCTGAGACGCAGGGAGGTTAGAGAAGGTTCCCACACCCTCCCTGGACAGATTTATGACACCCCATGTCAGTACTATCCTCCACAGGAGAGAAAGTTTCCAAGGACTCAGACGCAGGGAGGTTAGAGAAGGTCCCCACACCCTCTCTGGACAGGTTTATGACACCCCATGTCAATACTGTCCTCCACAGGTGAGAAAGTTTCCAAGGTCTGAGACGCAGGGAGGTTAGAGAAGGATCCCACACCCTCTCTGGACAGGTTTATGACACCCCATGTCAGTACTGTCCTCTACAGGAGAGAAAGTTTCCAAGGTCTCAGACGCAGGGAGGTTAGAGAAGGTCCCCACACCCTCTCTGGACAGATTTATGACACCCCATGTCAGTACTGTCCTCCACAGGAGAGAAAGTTTCCAAGGCCTGAGACGCAGGGAGGTTAGAGAAGGTTCCCACACCCTCTCTGGACAGGTTTATGACACCCCATGTCAGTACTATCCTCCACAGGAGAGAAAGTTTCCAAGGTCTGAGACGCAGGGAGGTTAGAGAAGGTTCCCACACCCTCTCTGGCAGGTTTATGACACCCCATGTCAGTACTATCCTCCACAGGAGAGAAAGTTTCCAAGGCCTGAGACGCAGGGAGGTTAGAGAAGGTTCCCACACCCTCTCTGGACAGGTTTATGACACCCCATGTCAGTACTATCCTCCACAGGAGAGAAAGTTTCCAAGGTCTGAGATGCAGGGGGGTTGGAGAAGGTTCCCACACCCTCTCTGGACAGATTGATGACACCCCATGTCAGTACTGTCCTCCACAGGAGAGAAAGTTTCCAAGGCCTGAGACGCAGGGAGGTTAGAAAAGGTTCCCACACCCTCCCTGGACAGGTTTATGACACCCCATGTCAGTACTATCCTCCACAGGAAAGAAAGTTTCCAAGGTCTGAGATGCAGGGGGGTTGGAGAAGGTTCCCACACCCTCTCTGGACAGGTTTATGACACCCCATGTCAGTACTGTCCTCCACAGGAGAGAAAGTTTCCAAGGTCTCAGACGCAGGGAGGTTAGAGAAGATCCCCACACCCTCTCTGGACAGATTTATGACACCCCATGTCAGTACTGTCCTCCACAGGAGAGAAAGTTTCCAAGGCCTGAGACGCAGGGAGGTTAGAGAAGGTTCCCACACCCACCCTGGACAGGTTTATGACACCCCATGTCAGTACTATCCTCCACAGGAGAGAAAGTTTCCAAGGCCTGAGATGCAGGGGGGTTAGATAAGGCTCCCACACCCTCCCTGGATAGATTTATAACACCCCATGTCAGTACTGTCCCCCACAGGAGAGAAAGTTTCCAAGGCCTGAGATGCAGGGGGGTTAGATAAGGCTCCCACACCCTCTCTGGACAGGTTTATGACACCCCATTTCAGTACTATCCTCCACAGGAGAGAAAGTTTCCAAGGCCTGAGATGCAGGGAGGTTAGAGAAGGTTCCCACACCCTCCCTGGACAGATTAGTAACACCCCATGTCAGTACTGTCCCCCATAGGAGAGAAAGTTTCCAAGGCCTGAGATGCTGGGGGGTTAGATAAGCCTCCCACGCCCTCCCTGGACAGATTTGTAACACCCCATGTCAGTACTGTCCCCCACAGGAGAGAAAGTTTCCAAGGCCTGAGATGCAGGGGGTTAGATAAGGCTCCCACACCCTCTCTGGACAGGTTTATAACACCCCATGTCAGTACTGTCCCCCACAGGAGAGAAAGTTTCCAAGGGCTGAGATGCAGGGGGGTTAGATAAGGTTCCCACGCCCTCGCTGGACAGATTTATGACACCCCATGTCAGTACTGTCCTCCACAGGAGAGAAAGTTTCCAAGAACTGAGACACAGGGGGGTTAGATAAGGCTCCCAAACCCTCCCTGGACAGATTTATGACACCCCATGTCAGTACTGTCCTCCACAGGAGAGAAAGTTTCCAAGAACTGAGACACAGGGGGGTTAGATAAGGCTCCCAAACCCTCCCTGGACAGATTTATGACACCCCATGTCAGTACTATCCTCCACAGGAGAGAAAGTTTCCAAGAACTGAGACACAGGGGGGTTAGATAAGGCTCCCACACCCTCCCTGGACAGATTTGTGACACCCCATGTCAGTACTGTCCTCCACAGGAGAGAAAGTTTCCAAGAACTGAGACACAGGGGGGTTAGATAAGGCTCCCATACCCTCCCTGGACAGATTTGTGACACCCCATGTCAGTACTGTCCTCCACAGGAGAGAAAGTTTCCAAGGTCTGAGACACAGGGGGTTAGATAAGGCTCCCATACCCTCCCTGGACAGATTTGTGACACCCCATGTCAGTACTGTCCTCCACAGGAGAGAAAGTTTCCAAGGACTGAGACACAGGGGGGTTAGATAAGGCTCCCACACCCTCCCTGGACAGATTTGTGACACCCCATGTCAGTACTGTCCTCCACAGGAGAGAAAGTTTCCAAGAACTGAGACACAGGGGGTTAGATAAGGCTCCCACAAACTCCCTGGACAGATTTGTGACACCCCATGTCAGTACTGTCCTCCACAGGAGAGAAAGTTTCCAAGAACTGAGACACAGGGGGTTAGATAAGGTTCTCACACCCTCCCTGGACAGATTTGTGACACCCCATGTCGGTACTATCCTCCACAGGAGAGAAGGTTTCCAAGGTCTGAGACACAGGGAGGTTAGAGAAGGTCCGCACAACCTCTCTGGACAGGTTTATGACACCCCATGTCAGTACTGTCCTCCACAGGAGAGAAGGTTTCCAAGGCCTGAGACACAGGGATTAGAGAAGGTCCCCACAACCTCTCTGGACAGGTTTATGACACCCCATGTCAGTACTGTCCTCCACAGAAGAGAAGGTTTCCAAGGTCTGAGACGCAGGGAGGTTAGAGAAGGTTCTCACACCCTCTCTGGACAGGTTTATGACACCCCATGTCACTACTGCCCTCCACAGGAGAGAAGGTTTCCAAGGTCTGAGACGCAGGGGGTTAGAGAAGGTTCCCACACCCTCCCTGGACAGGTTTATTACACCCCATGTCAGTACTATCCTCCACAGGAGAGAAGGTTTCCAAGGTCTGAGACGCAAGGGGTTAGAGAAGGTTCCCACACCCTCTCTGGACAGGTTAATGACACCCCATGTCAGTACTGTCCTCCACAGGATAGAAGGTTTCCAAGGTCTGAGACGCAGGGAGGTCAGAGAAGGTTCCCACACCCTCTCTGGACAGGTTTATGACACCCCATGTCAGTACTATCCTCCACAGGAGAGAAAGTTTCCAATGCCTGAGACGCAGGGAGGTTAGAGAAGAGTCCCACACCCTCTCTGGACAGGTTTATGACACCCCATGTCAGTACTGTCCTCCACAGGAGAGAAAGTTTCCAAGGCCTGAGACGCAGGGAGGTTAGAGAAGGTCCCCACACCCTCTCTGGACAGGTTTATGACACCCCATGTCAGTACTGTCCTCCACAGGAGAGAAAGTTACCAAGGCCTGAGACGCAGGGAGGTTAGAGAAGGTCCCCACACCCTCTCTGGACAGGTTTATGACACCCCATGTCAGTACTGTCCTTCACAGGAGAGAAGGTTTCCAAGGCCTGAGACGCAGGGAGGTTAGAGGAGGTCCCCACACCCTCCCTGGACAGGTTTATGACACCCCATGTCAGTACTATCCTCCACAGGAGAGAAAGTTTCCAAGGCCTGAGACGCAGGGAGGTTAGAGAAGGTCCCCACACCCTCTCTGGACAGGTTTATGACACCCCATGTCAGTACTATCCTCCACAGGAGAGAAAGTTTCCAAGGCCTGAGACGCAGGGAGGTTAGAGAAGGTCCCCACACCCTCCCTGGACAGGTTTATGACACCCCATGTCAGTACTGTCCTCCACAGGAGAGAACGTTTCCAAGGTCTGAGACGCAGGGAGGTTAGAGAAGGTTCCCACACCCTCCCTGGACAGATTTATGACACCCCATGTCAGTACTATCCTCCACAGGAGAGAAAGTTTCCAAGGACTCAGACGCAGGGAGGTTAGAGAAGGTTCCCACACCCTCTCTGGACAGGTTTATGACACCCCATGTCAATACTGTCCTCCACAGGTGAGAAAGTTTCCAAGGTCTGAGACGCAGGGAGGTTAGAGAAGGATCCCACACCCTCTCTGGACAGGTTTATGACACCCCATGTCAGTACTGTCCTCCACAGGAGAGAAAGTTTCCAAGGTCTCAGACGCAGGGAGGTTAGAGAAGGTCCCCACACCCTCTCTGGACAGATTTATGACACCCCATGTCAGTACTGTCCTCCACAGGAGAGAAAGGTTCCAAGGTCTGAGATGCAGGGGGGTTGGAGAAGGTTCCCACACCCTCTCTGGACAGGTTTATGACACCCCATGTCAGTACTGTCCTCCACAGGAGAGAAAGTTTCCAAGGTCTCAGACGCAGGGAGGTTAGAGAAGATCCCCACACCCTCTCTGGACAGATTTATGACACCCCATGTCAGTACTGTCCTCCACAGGAGAGAAAGTTTCCAAGGCCTGAGACGCAGGGAGGTTAGAGAAGGTTCCCACACCCACCCTGGACAGGTTTATGACACCCCATGTCACTACTGTCCTCCACAGGAGAGAAAGTTTCCAAGAACTGAGACACAGGGGGGTTAGATAAGGCTCACAAACCCTCCCTGGACAGATTTGTGACACCCCATGTCAGTACTATCCTCCACAGTAGAGAAAGTTTCCAAGAACTGAGACGCAGGGGGATTAGATAAGGCTCCCACACCATCTCTGGACAGATTTATGACACCCCATGTCAGTACTGTCCTCCACAGGAGAGAAAGTTTCCAAGGCCTGAGATGCAGGGGGTAGATAAGAATCCCACACCCTCCCTAACCAGGTTTATGACACCCCATGTCAGTACTGTCCTCCACAGGAGAGAAAGTTTCCAAGGACTGAGACGCAGGGGGTTAGATAAGAATCCCACACCCTCCCTGGACAGATTTATGACACCCCTTGTCAGTACTGTCCCCCACAGGAGAGAAAGTTTCCAAGAACTGAGACACAGGGGGTTAGATAAGGCTCCCACACCCTCCCTGGACAGATTTGTAACACCCCATGTCAGTACTGTCCCCCACAGGAGAGAAAGTTTCCAAGGCCTGAGATGCAGGGAGGTTAGAGAAGGTCCCCACACCCTCCCTGGACAGATTTATGACACCCCATGTCAGTACTGTCCTCCACAGGAGAGAAAGTTTCCAAGAACTGAGACACAGGGGCGTTAGATAAGGTTCCCACACCCTCGCTGGACAGATTTATGACACCCATGTCAGTACTGTCCTCCACAGGAGAGAAAGTTTCCAAGAACTGAGACACAGGGGGGTTAGATAAGGCTCCCAAACCCTCCCTGGACAGATTTATGACACCCCATGTCAGTACTGTCCTCCACAGGAGAGAAAGTTTCCAAGAACTGAGACACAGGGGGGTTAGATAAGGCTCCCAAACCCTCCCTGGACAGATTTATGACACCCCATGTCAGTACTATCCTCCACAGGAGAGAAAGTTTCCAAGAACTGAGACACAGGGGGGTTAGATAAGGCTCCCACACCCTCCCTGGACAGATTTGTGACACCCCATGTCAGTACTGTCCTCCACAGGAGAGAAAGTTTCCAAGAACTGAGACACAGGGGGTTAGATAAGGCTCCCATACCCTCCCTGGACAGATTTGTGACACCCCATGTCAGTACTGTCCTCCACAGGAGAGAAAGTTTCCAAGGTCTGAGACACAGGGGGTTAGATAAGGCTCCCATACCCTCCCTGGACAGATTTGTGACACCCCATGTCAGTACTGTCCTCCACAGGAGAGAAAGTTTCCAAGGACTGAGACACAGGGGGGTTAGATAAGGCTCCCACACCCTCCCTGGACAGATTTGTGACACCCCATGTCAGTACTGTCCTCCACAGGAGAGAAAGTTTCCAAGAACTGAGACACAGGGGGTTAGATAAGGCTCCCACACCCTCCCTGGACAGATTTGTGACACCCCATGTCAGTACTGTCCTCCACAGGAGAGAAAGTTTCCAAGAACTGAGACACAGGGGGTTAGATAAGAATCCCACACCCTCCCTGGACAGGTTTATGACACCCCATGTCAGTACTATCCTCCACAGGAGAGAAAGTTTCCAAGGTCTGAGACGCAGGGAGGTTAGAGAAGGTTCCCACACCCTCTCTGGCAGGTTTATGACACCCCATGTCAGTACTATCCTCCACAGGAGAGAAAGTTTCCAAGGCCTGAGACGCAGGGAGGTTAGAGAAGGTTCCCACACCCTCTCTGGACAGGTTTATGACACCCCATGTCAGTACTATCCTCCACAGGAGAGAAAGTTTCCAAGGTCTGAGATGCAGGGGGGTTGGAGAAGGTTCCCACACCCTCTCTGGACAGATTGATGACACCCCATGTCAGTACTGTCCTCCACAGGAGAGAAAGTTTCCAAGGCCTGAGACGCAGGGAGGTTAGAGAAGGTTCCCACACCCTCCCTGGACAGGTTTATGACACCCCATGTCAGTACTATCCTCCACAGGAAAGAAAGTTTCCAAGGTCTGAGATGCAGGGGGGTTGGAGAAGGTTCCCACACCCTCTCTGGACAGGTTTATGACACCCCATGTCAGTACTGTCCTCCACTGGAGAGAAAGTTTCCAAGGTCTCAGACGCAGGGAGGTTAGAGAAGATCCCCACACCCTCTCTGGACAGATTTATGACACCCCATGTCAGTACTGTCCTCCACAGGAGAGAAAGTTTCCAAGGCCTGAGACGCAGGGAGGTTAGAGAAGGTTCCCACACCCACCCTGGACAGGTTTATGACACCCCATGTCAGTACTATCCTCCACAGGAGAGAAAGTTTCCAAGGCCTGAGATGCAGGGGGGTTAGATAAGGCTCCCACACCCTCCCTGGATAGATTTATAACACCCCATGTCAGTACTGTCCCCCACAGGAGAGAAAGTTTCCAAGGCCTGAGATGCAGGGGGGTTAGATAAGGCTCCCACACCCTCTCTGGACAGGTTTATGACACCCCATTTCAGTACTATCCTCCACAGGAGAGAAAGTTTCCAAGGCCTGAGATGCAGGGAGGCTAGAGAAGGTTCCCACACCCTCCCTGGACAGATTAGTAACACCCCATGTCAGTACTGTCCCCCATAGGAGAGAAAGTTTCCAAGGCCTGAGATGCTGGGGGGTTAGATAAGCCTCCCACGCCCTCCCTGGACAGATTTGTAACACCCCATGACAGTACTGTCCCCCACAGGAGAGAAAGTTTCCAAGGCCTGAGATGCAGGGGGTTAGATAAGGCTCCCACACCCTCTCTGGACAGGTTTATAACACCCCATGTCAGTACTGTCCCCCACAGGAGAGAAAGTTTCCAAGGGCTGAGATGCAGGGGGGTTAGATAAGGTTCCCACGCCCTCGCTGGACAGATTTATGACACCCCATGTCAGTACTGTCCTCCACAGGAGAGAAAGTTTCCAAGAACTGAGACACAGGGGGGTTAGATAAGGCTCCCAAACCCTCCCTGGACAGATTTATGACACCCCATGTCAGTACTGTCCTCCACAGGAGAGAAAGTTTCCAAGAACTGAGACACAGGGGGGTTAGATAAGGCTCCCAAACCCTCCCTGGACAGATTTATGACACCCCATGTCAGTACTATCCTCCACAGGAGAGAAAGTTTCCAAGAACTGAGACACAGGGGGGTTAGATAAGGCTCCCACACCCTCCCTGGACAGATTTGTGACACCCCATGTCAGTACTGTCCTCCACAGGAGAGAAAGTTTCCAAGAACTGAGACACAGGGGGGTTAGATAAGGCTCCCATACCCTCCCTGGACAGATTTGTGACACCCCATGTCAGTACTGTCCTCCACAGGAGAGAAAGTTTCCAAGGTCTGAGACACAGGGGGTTAGATAAGGCTCCCATACCCTCCCTGGACAGATTTGTGACACCCCATGTCAGTACTGTCCTCCACAGGAGAGAAAGTTTCCAAGGACTGAGACACAGGGGGGTTAGATAAGGCTCCCACACCCTCCCTGGACAGATTTGTGACACCCCATGTCAGTACTGTCCTCCACAGGAGAGAAAGTTTCCAAGAACTGAGACACAGGGGGTTAGATAAGGCTCCCACACCCTCCCTGGACAGATTTGTGACACCCCATGTCAGTACTGTCCTCCACAGGAGAGAAAGTTTCCAAGAACTGAGACACAGGGGGTTAGATAAGGTTCTCACACCCTCCCTGGACAGATTTGTGACACCCCATGTCGGTACTATCCTCCACAGGAGAGAAGGTTTCCAAGGTCTGAGACACAGGGAGGTTAGAGAAGGTCCGCACAACCTCTCTGGACAGGTTTATGACACCCCATGTCAGTACTGTCCTCCACAGGAGAGAAGGTTTCCAAGGCCTGAGACACAGGGATTAGAGAAGGTCCCCACAACCTCTCTGGACAGGTTTATGACACCCCATGTCAGTACTGTCCTCCACAGAAGAGAAGGTTTCCAAGGTCTGAGACGCAGGGAGGTTAGAGAAGGTTCTCACACCCTCTCTGGACAGGTTTATGACACCCCATGTCACTACTGTCCTCCACAGGAGAGAAGGTTTCCAAGGTCTGAGACGCAGGGGGTTAGAGAAGGTTCCCACACCCTCCCTGGACAGGTTTATTACACCCCATGTCAGTACTATCCTCCACAGGAGAGAAGGTTTCCAAGGTCTGAGACGCAAGGGGTTAGAGAAGGTTCCCACACCCTCTCTGGACAGGTTAATGACACCCCATGTCAGTACTGTCCTCCACAGGATAGAAGGTTTCCAAGGTCTGAGACGCAGGGAGGTCAGAGAAGGTTCCCACACCCTCTCTGGACAGGTTTATGACACCCCATGTCAGTACTATCCTCCACAGGAGAGAAAGTTTCCAATGCCTGAGACGCAGGGAGGTTAGAGAAGAGTCCCACACCCTCTCTGGACAGGTTTATGACACCCCATGTCAGTACTGTCCTCCACAGGAGAGAAAGTTTCCAAGGCCTGAGACGCAGGGAGGTTAGAGAAGGTCCCTACACCCTCTCTGGACAGGTTTCTGACACCCCATGTCAGTACTGTCCTCCACAGGAGAGAAAGTTACCAAGGCCTGAGACGCAGGGAGGTTAGAGAAGGTCCCCACACCCTCTCTGGACAGGTTTATGACACCCCATGTCAGTACTGTCCTTCACAGGAGAGAAGGTTTCCAAGGCCTGAGACGCAGGGAGGTTAGAGGAGGTCCCCACACCCTCCCTGGACAGGTTTATGACACCCCATGTCAGTACTATCCTCCACAGGAGAGAAAGTTTCCAAGGCCTGAGACGCAGGGAGGTTAGAGAAGGTCCCCACACCCTCTCTGGACAGGTTTATGACACCCCATGTCAGTACTATCCTCCACAGGAGAGAAAGTTTCCAAGGCCTGAGACGCAGGGAGGTTAGAGAAGGTCCCCACACCCTCCCTGGACAGGTTTATGACACCCCATGTCAGTACTGACCTCCACAGGAGAGAACGTTTCCAAGGTCTGAGACGCAGGGAGGTTAGAGAAGGTTCCCACACCCTCCCTGGACAGATTTATGACACCCCATGTCAGTACTATCCTCCACAGGAGAGAAAGTTTCCAAGGACTCAGACGCAGGGAGGTTAGAGAAGGTCCCCACACCCTCTCTGGACAGGTTTATGACACCCCATGTCAATACTGTCCTCCACAGGTGAGAAAGTTTCCAAGGTCTGAGACGCAGGGAGGTTAGAGAAGGATCCCACACCCTCTCTGGACAGGTTTATGACACCCCATGTCAGTACTGTCCTCCACAGGAGAGAAAGTTTCCAAGGTCTCAGACGCAGGGAGGTTAGAGAAGGTCCCCACACCCTCTCTGGACAGATTTATGACACCCCATGTCAGTACTGTCCTCCACAGGAGAGAAAGTTTCCAAGGCCTGAGACGCAGGGAGGTTAGAGAAGGTTCCCACACCCCCTCTGGACAGGTTTATGACACCCCATGTCAGTACTATCCTCCACAGGAGAGAAAGTTTCCAAGGTCTGAGACGCAGGGAGGTTAGAGAAGGTTCCCACACCCTCTCTGGCAGGTTTATGACACCCCATGTCAGTACTATCCTCCACAGGAGAGAAAGTTTCCAAGGCCTGAGACGCAGGGAGGTTAGAGAAGGTTCCCACACCCTCTCTGGACAGGTTTATGACACCCCATGTCAGTACTATCCTCCACAGGAGAGAAAGTTTCCAAGGTCTGAGATGCAGGGGGGTTGGAGAAGGTTCCCACACCCTCTCTGGACAGATTGATGACACCCCATGTCAGTACTGTCCTCCACAGGAGAGAAAGTTTCCAAGGCCTGAGACGCAGGGAGGTTAGAGAAGGTTCCCACACCCTCCCTGGACAGGTTTATGACACCCCATGTCAGTACTATCCTCCACAGGAAAGAAAGTTTCCAAGGTCTGAGATGCAGGGGGGTTGGAGAAGGTTCCCACACCCTCTCTGGTCAGGTTTATGACACCCCATGTCAGTACTGTCCTCCACAGGAGAGAAAGTTTCCAAGGTCTCAGACGCAGGGAGGTTAGAGAAGATCCCCACACCCTCTCTGGACAGATTTATGACACCCCATGTCAGTACTGTCCTCCACAGGAGAGAAAGTTTCCAAGGCCTGAGACGCAGGGAGGTTAGAGAAGGTTCCCACACCCACCCTGGACAGGTTTATGACACCCCATGTCACTACTGTCCTCCACAGGAGAGAAAGTTTCCAAGAACTGAGACACAGGGGGGTTAGATAAGGCTCACAAACCCTCCCTGGACAGATTTGTGACACCCCATGTCAGTACTATCCTCCACAGTAGAGAAAGTTTCCAAGAACTGAGACGCAGGGGGATTAGATAAGGCTCCCACACCATCTCTGGACAGATTTATGACACCCCATGTCAGTACTGTCCTCCACAGGAGAGAAAGTTTCCAAGGCCTGAGATGCAGGGGGTAGATAAGAATCCCACACCCTCCCTGGACAGGTTTATGACACCCCATGTCAGTACTGTCCTCCACAGGAGAGAAAGTTTCCAAGGACTGAGACGCAGGGGGTTAGATAAGAATCCCACACCCTCCCTGGACAGATTTATGACACCCCTTGTCAGTACTGTCCCCCACAGGAGAGAAAGTTTCCAAGAACTGAGACACAGGGGGTTAGATAAGGCTCCCACACCCTCCCTGGACAGATTTGTAACACCCCATGTCAGTACTGTCCCCCACAGGAGAGAAAGTTTCCAAGGCCTGAGATGCAGGGAGGTTAGAGAAGGTCCCCACACCCTCCCTGGACAGATTTATGACACCCCATGTCAGTACTGTCCTCCACAGGAGAGAAAGTTTCCAAGAACTGAGACACAGGGGCGTTAGATAAGGTTCCCACACCCTCGCTGGACAGATTTATGACACCCATGTCAGTACTGTCCTCCACAGGAGAGAAAGTTTCCAAGAACTGAGACACAGGGGGGTTAGATAAGGCTCCCAAACCCTCCCTGGACTGGTTTATGACACCCCATGTCAGTACTGTCCTCCACAGGAGAGAAAGTTTCCAAGAACTGAGACACAGGGGGGTTAGATAAGGCTCCCACACCCTCCCTGGACAGATTTGTGACACCCCATGTCAGTACTGTCCTCCACAGGAGAGAAGTTTCCAAGAACTGAGACACAGGGGGTTAGATAAGGCTCCCATACCCTCCCTGGACAGATTTGTGACACCCCATGTCAGTACTGTCCTCCACAGGAGAGAAAGTTTCCAAGGTCTGAGACACAGGGGGTTAGATAAGGCTCCCATACCCTCCCTGGACAGATTTGTGACACCCCATGTCAGTACTGTCCTCCACAGGAGAGAAAGTATCCAAGGACTGAGACACAGGGGGGTTAGATAAGGCTCCCACACCCTCCCTGGACAGATTTGTGACACCCCATGTCAGTACTGTCCTCCACAGGAGAGAAAGTTTCCAAGAACTGAGACACAGGGGGTTAGATAAGGCTCCCACACCCTCCCTGGACAGATTTGTGACACCCCATGTCAGTACTGTCCTCCACAGGAGAGAAAGTTTCCAAGAACTGAGACACAGGGGGTTAGATAAGGTTCTCACACCCTCCCTGGACAGATTTGTGACACCCCATGTCAGTACTGTCCTCCACAGGAGAGAAAGTTTCCAAGAACTGAGACACACGGGGTTAGATAAGGCTCCCAAACCCACCCTGGACAGATTTATGACACCCCATGTCAGTACTGTCCTCCACAGGAGTGAAAGTTTCCAAGAACTGAGACACAGGGGGGTTAGATAAGGCTCCCAAACCCTCCCTGGACAGATTTGTGACACCCCATGTCAGTACTGTCCTCCACAGGAGAGAAAGTTTCCAAGAACTGAGACACAGGGGGGTTAGATAAGGCTCCCATACCCTCCCTGGACAGATTTGTGACACCCCATGTCAGTACTGTCCTCCACAGGAGAGAAAGTTTCCAAGGTCTGAGACACAGGGGGTTAGATAAGGCTCCCATACCCTCCCTGGACAGATTTGTGACACCCCATGTCAGTACTGTCCTCCACAGGAGAGAAAGTTTCCAAGGACTGAGACACAGGGGGGTTAGATAAGGCTCCCACACCCTCCCTGGACAGATTTGTGACACCCCATGTCAGTACTGTCCTCCACAGGAGAGAAAGTTTCCAAGAACTGAGACACAGGGGGTTAGATAAGGCTCCCACACCCTCCCTGGACAGATTTGTGACACCCCATGTCAGTACTGTCCTCCACAGGAGAGAAAGTTTCCAAGAACTGAGACACAGGGGGTTAGATAAGGTTCTCACACCCTCCCTGGACAGATTTGTGACACCCCATGTCAGTACTGTCCTCCACAGGAGAGAAAGTTTCCAAGAACTGAGACACAGGGGGTTAGATAAGGCTCCCAAACCCTCCCTGGACAGATTTATGACACCCCATGTCAGTACTGTCCTCCACTGGAGTGAAAGTTTCCAAGAACTGAGACACAGGGGGGTTAGATAAGGCTCCCAAACCCTCCCTGGACAGATTTATGACACCCCATGTCAGTACTATCCTCCACAGGAGAGAAAGTTTCCAAGGCCTGAGACGCAGGGAGGTTAGAGAAGGTCCCACACCCTCTCTGGACAGGTTTATGACACCCCATGTCAGTACTATCCTCCACAGGAGAGAAAGTTTCCAAGGCCTGAGACGCAGGGAGGTTAGAGAAGGTCCCCACACCCTCCCTGGACAGGTTTATGACACCCCATGTCAGTACTGTCCTCCACAGGAGAGAACGTTTCCAAGGTCTGAGACGCAGGGAGGTTAGAGAAGGTTCCCACACCCTCCCTGGACAGATTTATGACACCCCATGTCAGTACTATCCTCCACAGGAGAGAAAGTTTCCAAGGACTCAGACGCAGGGAGGTTAGAGAAGGTCCCCACACCCTCTCTGGACAGGTTTATGACACCCCATGTCAATACTGTCCTCCACAGGTGAGAAAGTTTCCAAGGTCTGAGACGCAGGGAGGTTAGAGAAGGATCCCACACCCTCTCTGGACAGGTTTATGACACCCCATGTCAGTACTGTCCTCCACAGGAGAGAAAGTTTCCAAGGTCTCAGACGCAGGGAGGTTAGAGAAGGTCCCCACACCCTCTCTGGACAGATTTATGACACCCCATGTCAGTACTGTCCTCCACAGGAGAGAAAGTTTCCAAGGCCTGAGACGCAGGGAGGTTAGAGAAGGTTCCCACACCCTCTCTGGACAGGTTTATGACACCCCATGTCAGTACTATCCTCCACAGGAGAGAAAGTTTCCAAGGTCTGAGACGCAGGGAGGTTAGAGAAGGTTCCCACACCCTCTCTGGCAGGTTTATGACACCCCATGTCAGTACTGTCCTCCACAGGAGAGAAAGTTTCCAAGGACTGAGAAACAGGGGGGTTAGATAAGGCTCCCACACCCTCCCTGGACAGATTTATGACACCCCATGTCAGTACTGTCCTCCACAGGAGAGAAAGTTTCCAAGGACTGAGAAACAGGGGGGTTAGATAAGGTTCCCACACCCTCCCTGGACAGATTTATGACACCCCATGTCAGTACTGTCCTCCACAGAAGAGAAAGTTTCCAAGGTCTGAGAAACAGGGGGGTTAGATAAGGCTCCCACACCCTCCCTCGACAGATTTATGACACCCCATGTCAGTACAGTCCTCCACAGGAGAGAAAGTTTCCAAGGACTGAGACGCAGGGGGTTAGATAAGAATCCCACACCCTCCCTGGACAGGTTTATGACACCCCATGTCAGTACTGTCCTCCACAGGAGAGAAAGTTTCCAAGGACTGAGACGCAGGGGGTTAGATAAGAATCCCACACCCTCCCTGGACAGATTTATGACACCCCATGTCAGTACTGTCCTCCACAGGAGAGAAAGTTTCCAAGGACTGAGAAACAGGGGGGTTAGATAAGGCTCCCACACCCTCCCTGGATAAATTTATGACACCCCATGTCAGTACTGTCCTCCACAGAAGAGAAAGTTTCCAAGGCCTGAGAAACAGGGGGGTTAGATAAGGCTCCCACACCCTCCCTGGACAGATTTATGACACCCCATGTCAGTACTGTCCTCCACAGGAGAGAAAGTTTCCAAGGACTGAGACGCAGGGGGTTAGATAAGGCTCCCACACCCTCCCTGGACAGGTTTATGACACCCCATGTCAGTACTGTCCTCCACAGGAGAGAAAGTTTCCAAGAACTGAGACACAGGGGGGTTAGATAAGGCTCCCACACCCTCCCTGGACAGATTTGTGACAACCCATGTCAGTACTGTCCTCCACAGGAGAGAAAGTTTCCAAGGTCTGAGACACAGGGGGGTTAGATAAGGCTCCCACACCCTCCCTGGACAGATTTATGACAACCCATGTCAGTACTGTCCTCCACAGGAGAGAAAGTTTCCAAGAACTGAGACACAGGGGGTTAGATAAGGCTCACAAACCCTCCCTGGACAGATTTATGACAACCCATGTCAGTACTGTCCTCCACAGGAGAGAAAGTTTCCAAGGTCTGAGACACAGGGGGGTTAGATAAGGCTCCCACACCCTCCCTGGACAGATTTGTGACAACCTATGTCAGTACTGTCCTCCACAGGAGAGAAAGTTTCCAAGGTCTGAGACACAGGGGGTTAGATAAGGCTCACAAACCCTCCCTGGACCGATTTATGACACCCCATGTCTGTACTGTCCTCCACAGGAGAGAAAGTTTCCAAGAAGTGAGACGCAGGGAGGTTAGATAAGGCTCACAAACCCTCTCTGGACAGGTTTGTGACAACCCATGTCAGTACTGTCCTCCACAGGAGAGAAAGTTTCCAAGAACTGAGACACAGGGGGGTTAGATAAGGCTCCCATACCCTCCCTGGACAGATTTATGACACCCCATGTCAGTACTGTCCTCCACAGGAGAGAAAGTTTCCAAGGTCTGAGACACAGGGGGGTTAGATAAGGCTCCCATACCCTCCCTGGACAGATTTGTGACAACCCATGTCAGTACTGTCCTCCACAGGAGAGAAAGTTTCCAAGGTCTGAGACACAGGGGGTTAGATAAGGCTCCCATACCCTCCCTGGACAGATTTGTGACACCCCATGTCAGTACTGTCCTCCACAGGAGAGAAAGTTTCCAAGGACTGAGACACAGGGGGGTTAGATAAGGCTCCCACACCCTCCCTGGACAGATTTGTGACACCCCATGTCAGTACTGTCCTCCACAGGAGAGAAAGTTTCCAAGAACTGAGACACAGGGGGTTAGATAAGGCTCCCACACCCTCCCTGGACAGATTTGTGACACCCCATGTCAGTACTGTCCTCCACAGGAGAGAAAGTTTCCAAGAACTGAGACACAGGGGGTTAGATAAGGTTCTCACACCCTCCCTGGACAGATTTGTGACACCCCATGTCAGTACTGTCCTCCACAGGAGAGAAAGTTTCCAAGAACTGAGACACAGGGGGTTAGATAAGGCTCCCAAACCCTCCCTGGACAGATTTATGACACCCCATGTCAGTACTGTCCTCCACAGGAGTGAAAGTTTCCAAGAACTGAGACACAGGGGGGTTAGATAAGGCTCCCAAACCCTCCCTGGACAGATTTGTGACACCCCATGTCAGTACTGTCCTCCACAGGAGAGAAAGATTCCAAGAACTGAGACACAGGGGGGTTAGATAAGGCTCCCATACCCTCCCTGTACAGATTTGTGATACCCCATGTCAGTACTGTCCTCCACAGGAGAGAAAGTTTCCAAGGACTGAGACACAGGGGGTTAGATAAGGTTTTCACACCCTCCCTGGACAGATTTGTGGCACCCCATGTCAGTACTTTCCTCTACAGAAGAGAAAGTTTCCAAGGCCTGAGATGCAGGGGGGTTAGATAAGGCTCCCACACCCTCCCTGGACAGATTTGTGGCACCCCATGTCAGTACTGTCCTCCACAGGAGAGAAAGTTTCCAAGGCCTGAGATGCAGGGGGGTTAGATAAGGCTCCCACACCCTCCCTGGACAGATTTGTGGCACCCCATGTCAGTACTGTCCTCCACAGGAGAGAAAGTTTCCAAGGACTGAGAAACAGGGGGGTTAGATAAGGCTCCCACACCCTCCCTGGACAGATTTATGACACCCCATGTCAGTACTGTCCTCCACAGGAGAGAAAGTTTCCAAGGACTGAGAAACAGGGGGGTTAGATAAGGCTCCCACACCCTCCCTGGACAGATTTGTAACACCCCATGTCAGTACTGTCCCCCACAGGAGAGAAAGTTTCCAAGGCCTGAGATGCAGGGAGGTTAGAGAAGGTTCCCACACCCTCCCTGGACAGATTTGTAACACCCCATGTCAGTACTGTCCTCCACAGGATAGAAAGTTTCCAAGGCTTGAGATGCAGGGGGGTTAGATAAGGCTCCCACACCATCTCTGGACAGGTGTATGACACCCCATGTTAGTACTGTCCTCCATAGGAGAGAAAGTTTCCAACGCCTGAGATGCAGGGGGGTTAGATAAGGCTCCCACACCCTCCCTGGACAGATTTGTAACACCCCATGTCAGTACTGTCCCCCACAGGAGAGAAAGTTTCCAAGGCCTGAGATGCAGGGAGGTTAGAGAAGGTTCCCACACCCTTCCTGGACAGATTTGTAACACCCCATGTCAGTACTGTCCTCCACAGGAGAGAAAGTTTCCAAGCCCTGAGATGCAGGGAGGTTAGAGAAGGTTCCCACACCCTCCCTGGACAGATTTGTAACACTCCATATCAGTACTGTCCTCCACAGGAGAGAAAGTTTCCAAGGCCTGAGATGCAGGGGGGTTAGATAAGGCTCCCAAACCCTCCCTGGACAGATTTATGACACCCCATGTCAGTACTGTCCTCCACAGGAGAGAAAGTTTCCAAGAACTGAGACACAGGGGGGTTAGATAAGGCTCACAAACCCTCTCTGGACAGATTTATGACACCCCATGTCAGTCTTTCCTCCACAGGAGAGAAAGTTTCCAAGAACTGAGACACAGGGGGGTTAGATAAGGCTCACAAACCCTCCCTGGACAGATTTGTGACACCCCATGTCAGTACTATCCTCCACAGTAGAGAAAGTTTCCAAGAACTGAGACGCAGGGGGATTAGATAAGGCTCCCACACCATCTCTGGACAGATTTATGACACCCCATGTCAGTACTGTCCTCCACAGGAGAGAAAGTTTCCAAGGCCTGAGATGCAGGGGGTTAGATAAGAATCCCACACCCTCCCTGGACAGGTTTATGACACCCCATGTCAGTACTGTCCTCCACAGGAGAGAAAGTTTCCAAGAACTGAGACACAGGGGGGTTAGATAAGGCTCCCAAACCCTCCCTGGACAGATTTGTGACACCCCATGTCAGTACTGTCCTCCACAGGAGAGAAAGTTTCCAAGAACTGAGACACAGGGGGTTAGATAAGGTTCTCACACCCTCCCTGGACAGATTTGTGACACCCCATGTCAGTACTGTCCTCCACAGGAGAGAAAGTTTCCAAGAACTGAGACACACGGGGTTAGATAAGGCTCCCAAACCCACCCTGGACAGATTTATGACACCCCATGTCAGTACTGTCCTCCACAGGAGTGAAAGTTTCCAAGAACTGAGACACAGGGGGGTTAGATAAGGCTCCCAAACCCTCCCTGGACAGATTTGTGACACCCAATGTCAGTACTGTCCTCCACAGGAGAGAAAGTTTCCAAGAACTGAGACACAGGGGGGTTAGATAAGGCTCCCATACCCTCCCTGGACAGATTTGTGACACCCCATGTCAGTACTGTCCTCCACAGGAGAGAAAGTTTCCAAGGACTGAGACATAGGGGGTTAGATAAGGCTCCCATACCCTCCCTGGACAGATTTGTGACACCCCATGTCAGTACTGTCCTCCACAGGAGAGAAAGTTTCCAAGGACTGAGACACAGGGGGGTTAGATAAGGCTCCCACACCCTCCCTGGACAGATTTGTGACACCCCATGTCAGTACTGTCCTCCACAGGAGAGAAAGTTTCCAAGAACTGAGACACAGGGGGTTAGATAAGGCTCCCACACCCTCCCTGGACAGATTTGTGACACCCCATGTAAGTACTGTCCTCCACAGGAGAGAAAGTTTCCAAGAACTGAGACACAGGGGGTTAGATAAGGTTCTCACACCCTCCCTGGACAGATTTGTGACACCCCATGTCAGTACTGTCCTCCACAGGAGAGAAAGTTTCCAAGAACTGAGACACAGGGGGTTAGATAAGGCTCCCAAACCCTCCCTGGACAGATTTATGACACCCCATGTCAGTACTGTCCTCCACTGGAGTGAAAGTTTCCAAGAACTGAGACACAGGGGGGTTAGATAAGGCTCCCAAACCCTCCCTGGACAGATTTGTGACACCCCATGTCAGTACTGTCCTCCACAGGAGAGAAAGTTTCCAAGAACTGAGACACAGGGGGTTAGATAAGGCTCCCACACCCTCCCTGGACAGATTTGTGACACCCCATGTCAGTACTGTCCTCCACAGGAGAGAAAGTTTCCAAGAACTGAGACACAGGGGGTTAGATAAGGTTCTCACACCCTCCCTGGACAGATTTGTGACACCCCATGTCAGTACTGTCCTCCACAGGAGAGAAAGTTTCCAAGAACTGAGACACAGGGGGTTAGATAAGGCTCCCAAACCCTCCCTGGACAGATTTATGACACCCCATGTCAGTACTGTCCTCCACTGGAGTGAAAGTTTCCAAGAACTGAGACACAGGGGGGTTAGATAAGGCTCCCAAACCCTCCCTGGACAGATTTGTGACACCCCATGTCAGTACTGTCCTCCACAGGAGAGAAAGATTCCAAGAACTGAGACACAGGGGGGTTAGATAAGGCTCCCATACCCTCCCTGTACAGATTTGTGATACCCCATGTCAGTACTGTCCTCCACAGGAGAGAAAGTTTCCAAGGACTGAGACACAGGGGGTTAGATAAGGTTTTCACACCCTCCCTGGACAGATTTGTGGCACCCCATGTCAGTACTTTCCTCTACAGAAGAGAAAGTTTCCAAGGCCTGAGATGCAGGGGGGTTAGATAAGGCTCCCACACCCTCCCTGGACAGATTTGTGGCACCCCATGTCAGTACTGTCCTCCACAGGAGAGAAAGTTTCCAAGGCCTGAGATGCAGGGGGTTAGATAAGGCTCCCACACCCTCCCTGGACAGATTTGTGGCACCCCATGTCAGTACTGTCCTCCACAGGAGAGAAAGTTTCCAAGGACTGAGAAACAGGGGGGTTAGATAAGGCTCCCACACCCTCCCTGGACAGATTTATGACACCCCATGTCAGTACTGTCCTCCACAGGAGAGAAAGTTTCCAAGGACTGAGAAACAGGGGGGTTAGATAAGGTTCCCACACCCTCCCTGGACAGATTTATGACACCCCATGTCAGTACTGTCCTCCACAGAAGAGAAAGTTTCCAAGGTCTGAGAAAGAGGGGGGTTAGATAAGGCTCCCACACCCTCCCTCGACAGATTTATGACACCCCATATCAGTACTGTCCTCCACAGGAGAGAAAGTTTCCAAGGACTGAGACGCAGGGGGTTAGATAAGAATCCCACACCCTCCCTGGACAGGTTTATGACACCCCATGTCAGTACTGTCCTCCACAGGAGAGAAAGTTTCCAAGGACTGAGACGCAGGGGGTTAGATAAGAATCCCACACCCTCCCTGGACAGATTTATGACACCCATGTCAGTACTGTCCTCCACAGGAGAGAAAGTTTCCAAGGACTGAGAAACAGGGGGGTTAGATAAGGCTCCCACACCCTCCCTGGATAAATTTATGACACCCCATGTCAGTACTGTCCTCCACAGAAGAGAAAGTTTCCAAGGCCTGAGAAACAGGGGGGTTAGATAAGGCTCCCACACCCTCCCTGGACAGATTTATGACACCCCATGTCAGTACTGTCCTCCACAGGAGAGAAAGTTTCCAAGGACTGAGACGCAGGGGGTTAGATAAGGCTCCCACACCCTCCCTGGACAGGTTTATAACACCCCATGTCAGTACTGTTCTCCACAGGAGAGAAAGTTTCCAAGAACTGAGACACAGGGGGGTTAGATAAGGCTCCCACACCCTCCCTGGACAGATTTGTGACAACCCATGTCAGTACTGTCCTCCACAGGAGAGAAAGTTTCCAAGGTCTGAGACACAGGGGGGTTAGATAAGGCTCCCACACCCTCCCTGGACAGATTTGTGACAACCTATGTCAGTACTGTCCTCCACAGGAGAGAAAGTTTCCAAGGTCTGAGACACAGGGGGTTAGATAAGGCTCACAAACCCTCCCTGGACCGATTTATGACACCCCATGTCAGTACTGTCCTCCACAGGAGAGAAAGTTTCCAAGAAGTGAGACGCAGGGAGGTTAGATAAGGCTCACAAACCCTCTCTGGACAGGTTTGTGACAACCCATGTCAGTACTGTCCTCCACAGGAGAGAAAGTTTCCAAGAACTGAGACACAGGGGGGTTAGATAAGGCTCCCATACCCTCCCTGGACAGATTTATGACACTCCATGTCAGTACTGTCCTCCACAGGAGAGAAAGTTTCCAAGGTCTGAGACACAGGGGGGTTAGATAAGGCTCCCACACCCTCCCTGGACAGATTTGTGACAACCCATGTCAGTACTGTCCTCCACAGGAGAGAAAGTTTCCAAGGTCTGAGACACAGGGGGTTAGATAAGGCTCCCATACCCTCCCTGGACAGATTTGTGACACCCCATGTCAGTACTGTCCTCCACAGGAGAGAAAGTTTCCAAGGACTGAGACACAGGGGGGTTAGATAAGGCTCCCACACCCTCCCTGGACAGATTTGTGACACCCCATGTCAGTACTGTCCTCCACAGGAGAGAAAGTTTCCAAGAACTGAGACACAGGGGGTTAGATAAGGCTCCCACACCCTCCCTGGACAGATTTGTGACACCCCATGTCAGTACTGTCCTCCACAGGAGAGAGAGTTTCCAAGAACTGAGACACAGGGGGTTAGATAAGGTTCTCACACCCTCCCTGGACAGATTTGTGACACCCCATGTCAGTACTGTCCTCCACAGGAGAGAAAGTTTCCAAGAACTGAGACACAGGGGGTTAGATAAGGCTCCCAAACCCTCCCTGGACAGATTTATGACACCCCATGTCAGTACTGTCCTCCACAGGAGTGAAAGTTTCCAAGAACTGAGACACAGGGGGGTTAGATAAGGCTCCCAAACCCTCCCTGGACAGATTTGTGACACCCCATGTCAGTACTGTCCTCCACAGGAGAGAAAGATTCCAAGAACTGAGACACAGGGGGGTTAGATAAGGCTCCCATACCCTCCCTGTACAGATTTGTGATACCCCATGTCAGTACTGTCCTCCACAGGAGAGAAAGTTTCCAAGGACTGAGACACAGGGGGTTAGATAAGGTTTTCACACCCTCCCTGGACAGATTTGTGGCACCCCATGTCAGTACTTTCCTCTACAGAAGAGAAAGTTTCAAAGGCCTGAGATGCAGGGGGGTTAGATAAGGCTCCCACACCCTCCCTGGACAGATTTGTGGCACCCCATGTCAGTACTGTCCTCCACAGGAGAGAAAGTTTCCAAGGCCTGAGATGCAGGGGGGTTAGATAAGGCTCCCACACCCTCCCTGGACAGATTTGTGGCACCCCATGTCAGTACTGTCCTCCACAGGAGAGAAAGTTTCCAAGGACTGAGAAACAGGGGGGTTAGATAAGGCTCCCACACCCTCCCTGGACAGATTTATGACACCCCATGTCAGTACTGTCCTCCACAGGAGAGAAAGTTTCCAAGGACTGAGAAACAGGGGGGTTAGATAAGGTTCCCACACCCTCCCTGGACAGATTTATGACACCCCATGTCAGTACTGTCCTCCACAGAAGAGAAAGTTTCCAAGGTCTGAGAAACAGGGGGGTTAGATAAGGCTCCCACACCCTCCCTCGACAGATTTATGACACCCCATGTCAGTACTGTCCTCCACAGGAGAGAAAGTTTCCAAGGACTGAGACGCAGGGGGTTAGATAAGAATCCCACACCCTCCCTGGACAGGTTTATGACACCCCATGTCAGTACTGTCCTCCACAGGAGAGAAAGTTTCCAAGGACTGAGACGCAGGGGGTTAGATAAGAATCCCACACCCTCCCTGGACAGATTTATGACACCCCATGTCAGTACTGTCCTCCACAGGAGAGAAAGTTTCCAAGGACTGAGAAACAGGGGGGTTAGATAAGGCTCCCACACCCTCCCTGGATAAATTTATGACACCCCATGTCAGTACTGTCCTCCACAGAAGAGAAAGTTTCCAAGGCCTGAGAAACAGGGGGGTTAGATAAGGCTCCCACACCCTCCCTGGACAGATTTATGACACCCCATGTCAGTACTGTCCTCCACAGGAGAGAAAGTTTCCAAGGACTGAGACGCAGGGGGTTAGATAAGGCTCCCACACCCTCCCTGGACAGGTTTATGACACCCCATGTCAGTACTGTCCTCCACAGGAGAGAAAGTTTCCAAGAACTGAGACACAGGGGGGTTAGATAAGGCTCCCACACCCTCCCTGGACAGATTTGTGACAACCCATTTCAGTACTGTCCTCCACAGGAGAGAAAGTTTCCAAGGTCTGAGACACAGGGGGGTTAGATAAGGCTCCCACACCCTCCCTGGACAGATTTATGACAACCCATGTCAGTACTGTCCTCCACAGGAGAGAAAGTTTCCAAGAACTGAGACACAGGGGGTTAGATAAGGCTCACAAACCCTCCCTGGACAGATTTATGACAACCCATGTCAGTACTGTCCTCCACAGGAGAGAAAGTTTCCAAGGTCTGAGACACAGGGGGGTTAGATAAGGCTCCCACACCCTCCCTGGACAGATTTGTGACAACCCATGTCAGTACTGTCCTCCACAGGAGAGAAAGTTTCCAAGGTCTGAGACACAGGGGGTTAGATAAGGCTCACAAACCCTCCCTGGACCGATTTATGACACCCCATGTCTGTACTGTCCTCCACAGGAGAGAAAGTTTCCAAGAAGTGAGACGCAGGGAGGTTAGATAAGGCTCACAAACCCTCTCTGGACAGGTTTGTGACAACCCATGTCAGTACTGTCCTCCACAGGAGAGAAAGTTTCCAAGAACTGAGACACAGGGGGGTTAGATAAGGCTCCCATACCCTCCCTGGACAGATTTATGACACCCCATGTCAGTACTGTCCTCCACAGGAGAGAAAGTTTCCAAGGTCTGAGACACAGGGGGGTTAGATAAGGCTCCCACACCCTCCCTGGACAGATTTGTGACAACCCATGTCAGTACTGTCCTCCACAGGAGAGAAAGTTTCCAAGGTCTGAGACACAGGGGGTTAGATAAGGCTCACAAACCCTCCCTGGACAGATTTATGATACCCCATGTCAGTACTGTCCTCCACAGGAGAGAAAGTTTCCAAGAACTGAGACGCAGGGAGGTTAGATAAGGCTCACAAACCCTCTCTGGACAGATTTGTGACAACCCCTGTCAGTACTGTCCTCCACAGAAGAGAAAGTTTCCAAGGTCTGAGACACAGGGGTTTTAGATAAGGCTCACAAACCCTCCCTGGACAGATTTGTGACAACCCATGTCAGTACTGTCCTCCACAGGAGAGAAAGTTTCCAAGGTCTGAGACACAGGGGGTTAGATAAGGCTCACAAACCCTCCCTGGACAGATTTGTGACAACCCATGTCAGTACTGTCCTCCACAGCAGAGAAAGTTTCCAAGGCCTGAGATGCAGGGGGGTTGGATATGGCTCCCACACCCTCCCTGGACAGATTTATGACACCCCATGTCAGTACTGTCCCCCACCGGAGAGAAAGTTTACAAGGTCTGAGACACAGGGGATTAGAGAAGGTTCCCACACCCTCCCTGGACAGGTTTGTGACACCCCATGTCAGTACTGTCCTCCACAGGAGAGAAAGTCTCCAAGACTTGAGATGCAGGGGAGTTGGCGAAGGTTCCCATACCCTCCATGGACAGGTTCATGACACACCATGTCAGTAGTGTCCTCCAAAGGAGAGAAAGTCTCCAAGGCCTGAGATGCAGGGGAGTTGGCGAAGGTTCTCATGCCCTCTCTCGACAGGTTTATGACACTCCATGTCAGCACTGTCCTCCACAGGAGAGAATGTCTCAAAGACCTGAGATGCAGGGGGGTTGGCGAAGGTTCTCATACCCTCTCTCGACAGGTTTATGACACTCCATGTCAGTACTGTCCTACACAGGAGAGAAAGTCTCCAAGGTCTGAGCCACAGAGGGTTGGCGAAGGTTCCCATGCCCTCCCTGGACAGGTTTGTGACACCCCATGTCAGTACTGTCCCCCACAGGAGAGAAAGTCTCCAAGGCCTGAGCCACAGGGGTTTGGCGAAGGTTCCCAGACCCTCCCTGGACAGGTTTATGATACCCCCTGTCAGTACTTTCCTACACTGGAGAGAAAGTCTCAGAGGCCTGTGACGCAGGGGGTTGGCGAAGGTTCCCAGACCCTCCCTGGACAGGTTAGTGACACCCCATGTCAGTACTTTCCTACACAGGAGAGAAAGTCTCCAAGGCCTGAGCCACAGGGGGTTGGCAGAGGTTCCTATGCCCTCCCTGGACAGGTTTATGACACCCCATGTCAGTACTGTCCTCCACAGGAGGAAAGTTTCCAAGGCCTGAGACGCATCGGGTTGGTGGAGGTTGCCACACCCTCTCTGGACAGGTTTATGACACCCCATGTCAGTACTGTCCTCCACAGGAGAGAAAGTTTCCAAGGCCTGAGACGCATCGGGTTGGTGGAGGTTGGCACACCCTCCCTGGACAGGTTTATGACACCCCATGTCAGTACTGTCCTCCACAGGAGAGAAAGTTTCCAAGGCCTGAGATGCAGGGGGTTGGTGGAGGTTGCCACACCCTCCCTGGACAGGTTTATGACACCCCATGTCAGTACTGTCCTCCACAGGAGAGAAAGTTTCCAAGGCCTGAGACGCATCGGGTTGGTGGAGGTTGCCACACCCTCTCTGGACAGGTTTATGACACCCCATGTCAGTACTGACCTCCACAGGAGAGAAAGTTTCCCAGGCCTGAGACGCATGGGGTTGGTGGAGGTTGCCACACCCTCTCTGGACAGGTTTATGACACTCCATGTCAGTACTGTCCTCCAAAGGAGAGAAAGTTTCCAAGGACTGAGATGCAGGAGGGTTAGATAAGGCTCCCACACCCTCCCTGGACAGGTTTGTGACTCCCCATGTCAGTACTGTCCTCCACAGGTGAGAAAGTTTCCAAGGCCTGAGACACAGGGGAGTTAGGGAAGGTTCCCAGACCCTCCCTGGACAGGTTTGTGACACCCCATGTCGGTACTTTCCTACACAGGAGAGAAAGTTTCCAAGGCCTGAGACACAGGGGGGTCAGATGAGATTCCCACACCCTCTCTGGACAGGTTTATGACACTCCATGTCAGTACTGTCCTCCAAAGGAGAGAAGGTTTCCAAGGACTGAGATGCAGGGGGGTTAGATAAGGCTCCCACACCCTCCCTGGACAGGTTTGTGACTCCCCATGTCAGTACTGTCCTCCACAGGAGAGAAAGTTTCCAAGGCCTGAGACACAGGGGAGTTAGGGAAGGTTCCCAGACACTCCCTGGACAGGTTTATGACACCCCATGTCAGTACTTTCCTCCACAGTAGAGAAAGTTCCCAAGTCTGAGACACGGGGGGTTGGTGAAGGTTCCCACACCCTCTCTGGACAGGTTTATGACAACCCATGTCAGTACTTTCTTCCACAGTAGAGAAAGTTCCCAAGTCTGAGACACGGGGGGTTGGTGAAGGTTCCCACACCCTCTCTGGACAGGTTTATGACACCCCATGTCAGTACTTTCCTCCACAGTAGAGAAAGTTCCCAAGTCTGAGACACGGGGGGTTGGTGAAGGTTCCCACACCCTCCCTGGACAGGTTTATGACAACACATGTCAGTACTTTCTTCCACAGGAGAGAAAGTTTCCAAGGCCTGAGACACAGGGGGGTTAGGGAAGGTTCCCACACCCTCTCTGGACAGGTTTATGACACCCCATGTCAGTACTGTCCTCCACAGGAGAGAAAGTTTCCAAGGTCTGAGAAACGGGGGGTTGGTGAAGGTTCCCACACCCTCTCTGGACAGGTTTATGACACCCCATGTCAGTACGGTCCTCCACAGGAGAGAAAGTTTCCAAGGCCTGAGATGCAGGGGTTTGGATATGGCTCCCACACCCTCCCTGGACAGATTTATGACACCCCATGTCAGTACTGTCCCCCACCGGAGAGAAAGTTTCCAAGGTCTGAGACACAGGGGATTAGAGAAGGTTCCCACACCCTCCCTGGACAGGTTTGTGACACTCCATGTCAGTACTGTCCTCCACAGGAGAGAAAGTCTCCAAGACTTGAGATGCAGGGGAGTTGGCGAAGGTTCCCATACCCTCCCTGGACAGGTTCATGACACACCATGTCAGTACTGTCCTCCACAGGAGAGAAAGTTTCCAAGGACTGAGACACAGGGGGTTAGATAAGGTTTTCACACCCTCCCTGGACAGATTTGTGGCACCCCATGTCAGTACTTTCCTCTACAGAAGAGAAAGTTTCCAAGGCCTGAGATGCAGGGGGGTTAGATAAGGCTCCCACACCCTCCCTGGACAGATTTGTGGCACCCCATGTCAGTACTGTCCTCCACAGGAGAGAAAGTTTCCAAGGCCTGAGATGCAGGGGGTTAGATAAGGCTCCCACACCCTCCCTGGACAGATTTGTGGCACCCCATGTCAGTACTGTCCTCCACAGGAGAGAAAGTTTCCAAGGACTGAGAAACAGGGGGGTTAGATAAGGCTCCCACACCCTCCCTGGACAGATTTATGACACCCCATGTCAGTACTGTCCTCCACAGGAGAGAAAGTTTCCAAGGACTGAGAAACAGGGGGGTTAGATAAGGTTCCCACACCCTCCCTGGACAGATTTATGACACCCCATGTCAGTACTGTCCTCCACAGAAGAGAAAGTTTCCAAGGTCTGAGAAAGAGGGGGGTTAGATAAGGCTCCCACACCCTCCCTCGACAGATTTATGACACCCCATGTCAGTACTGTCCTCCACAGGAGAGAAAGTTTCCAAGGACTGAGACGCAGGGGGTTAGATAAGAATCCCACACCCTCCCTGGACAGGTTTATGACACCCCATGTCAGTACTGTCCTCCACAGGAGAGAAAGTTTCCAAGGACTGAGACGCAGGGGGTTAGATAAGAATCCCACACCCTCCCTGGACAGATTTATGACACCCATGTCAGTACTGTCCTCCACAGGAGAGAAAGTTTCCAAGGACTGAGAAACAGGGGGGTTAGATAAGGCTCCCACACCCTCCCTGGATAAATTTATGACACCCCATGTCAGTACTGTCCTCCACAGAAGAGAAAGTTTCCAAGGCCTGAGAAACAGGGGGGTTAGATAAGGCTCCCACACCCTCCCTGGACAGATTTATGACACCCCATGTAAGTACTGTCCTCCACAGGAGAGAAAGTTTCCAAGGACTGAGACGCAGGGGGTTAGATAAGGCTCCCACACCCTCCCTGGACAGGTTTATGACACCCCATGTCAGTACTGTTCTCCACAGGAGAGAAAGTTTCCAAGAACTGAGACACAGGGGGGTTAGATAAGGCTCCCACACCCTCCCTGGACAGATTTGTGACAACCCATGTCAGTACTGTCCTCCACAGGAGAGAAAGTTTCCAAGGTCTGAGACACAGGGGGGTTAGATAAGGCTCCCACACCCTCCCTGGACAGATTTGTGACAACCTATGTCAGTACTGTCCTCCACAGGAGAGAAAGTTTCCAAGGTCTGAGACACAGGGGGTTAGATAAGGCTCACAAACCCTCCCTGGACCGATTTATGACACCCCATGTCAGTACTGTCCTCCACAGGAGAGAAAGTTTCCAAGAAGTGAGACGCAGGGAGGTTAGATAAGGCTCACAAACCCTCTCTGGACAGGTTTGTGACAACCCATGTCAGTACTGTCCTCCACAGGAGAGAAAGTTTCCAAGAACTGAGACACAGGGGGGTTAGATAAGGCTCCCATACCCTCCCTGGACAGATTTATGACACCCCATGTCAGTACTGTCCTCCACAGGAGAGAAAGTTTCCAAGGTCTGAGACACAGGGGGGTTAGATAAGGCTCCCACACCCTCCCTGGACAGATTTGTGACAACCCATGTCAGTACTGTCCTCCACAGGAGAGAAAGTTTCCAAGGTCTGAGACACAGGGGGTTAGATAAGGCTCCCATACCCTCCCTGGACAGATTTGTGACACCCCATGTCAGTACTGTCCTCCACAGGAGAGAAAGTTTCCAAGAACTGAGACACAGGGGGTTAGATAAGGCTCCCACACCCTCCCTGGACAGATTTGTGACACCCCATGTCAGTACTGTCCTCCACAGGAGAGAGAGTTTCCAAGAACTGAGACACAGGGGGTTAGATAAGGTTCTCACACCCTCCCTGGACAGATTTGTGACACCCCATGTCAGTACTGTCCTCCACAGGAGAGAAAGTTTCCAAGAACTGAGACACAGGGGGTTAGATAAGGCTCCCAAACCCTCCCTGGACAGATTTATGACACCCCATGTCAGTACTGTCCTCCACAGGAGTGAAAGTTTCCAAGAACTGAGACACAGGGGGGTTAGATAAGGCTCCCAAACCCTCCCTGGACAGATTTGTGACACCCCATGTCAGTACTGTCCTCCACAGGAGAGAAAGATTCCAAGAACTGAGACACAGGGGGGTTAGATAAGGCTCCCATACCCTCCCTGTACAGATTTGTGATACCCCATGTCAGTACTGTCCTCCACAGGAGAGAAAGTTTCCAAGGACTGAGACACAGGGGGTTAGATAAGGTTTTCACACCCTCCCTGGACAGATTTGTGGCACCCCATGTCAGTACTTTCCTCTACAGAAGAGAAAGTTTCAAAGGCCTGAGATGCAGGGGGGTTAGATAAGGCTCCCACACCCTCCCTGGACAGATTTGTGGCACCCCATGTCAGTACTGTCCTCCACAGGAGAGAAAGTTTCCAAGGCCTGAGATGCAGGGGGGTTAGATAAGGCTCCCACACCCTCCCTGGACAGATTTGTGGCACCCCATGTCAGTACTGTCCTCCACAGGAGAGAAAGTTTCCAAGGACTGAGAAACAGGGGGGTTAGATAAGGCTCCCACACCCTCCCTGGACAGATTTATGACACCCCATGTCAGTACTGTCCTCCACAGGAGAGAAAGTTTCCAAGGACTGAGAAACAGGGGGGTTAGATAAGGTTCCCACACCCTCCCTGGACAGATTTATGACACCCCATGTCAGTACTGTCCTCCACAGAAGAGAAAGTTTCCAAGGTCTGAGAAACAGGGGGGTTAGATAAGGCTCCCACACCCTCCCTCGACAGATTTATGACACCCCATGTCAGTACTGTCCTCCACAGGAGAGAAAGTTTCCAAGGACTGAGACGCAGGGGGTTAGATAAGAATCCCACACCCTCCCTGGACAGGTTTATGACACCCCATGTCAGTACTGTCCTCCACAGGAGAGAAAGTTTCCAAGGACTGAGACGCAGGGGGTTAGATAAGAATCCCACACCCTCCCTGGACAGATTTATGACACCCCATGTCAGTACTGTCCTCCACAGGAGAGAAAGTTTCCAAGGACTGAGAAACAGGGGGGTTAGATAAGGCTCCCACACCCTCCCTGGATAAATTTATGACACCCCATGTCAGTACTGTCCTCCACAGAAGAGAAAGTTTCCAAGGCCTGAGAAACAGGGGGGTTAGATAAGGCTCCCACACCCTCCCTGGACAGATTTATGACACCCCATGTCAGTACTGTCCTCCACAGGAGAGAAAGTTTCCAAGGACTGAGACGCAGGGGGTTAGATAAGGCTCCCACACCCTCCCTGGACAGGTTTATGACACCCCATGTCAGTACTGTCCTCCACAGGAGAGAAAGTTTCCAAGAACTGAGACACAGGGGGGTTAGATAAGGCTCCCACACCCTCCCTGGACAGATTTGTGACAACCCATTTCAGTACTGTCCTCCACAGGAGAGAAAGTTTCCAAGGTCTGAGACACAGGGGGGTTAGATAAGGCTCCCACACCCTCCCTGGACAGATTTATGACAACCCATGTCAGTACTGTCCTCCACAGGAGAGAAAGTTTCCAAGAACTGAGACACAGGAGGTTAGATAAGGCTCACAAACCCTCCCTGGACAGATTTATGACAACCCATGTCAGTACTGTCCTCCACAGGAGAGAAAGGTTCCAAGGTCTGAGACACAGGGGGGTAAGATAAGGCTCCCACACCCTCCCTGGACAGATTTGTGACAACCCATGTCAGTACTGTCCTCCACAGGAGAGAAAGTTTCCAAGGTCTGAGACACAGGGGGTTAGATAAGGCTCACAAACCCTCCCTGGACCGATTTATGACACCCCATGTCTGTACTGTCCTCCACAGGAGAGAAAGTTTCCAAGAAGTGAGACGCAGGGAGGTTAGATAAGGCTCACAAACCCTCTCTGGACAGGTTTGTGACAACCCATGTCAGTACTGTCCTCCACAGGAGAGAAAGTTTCCAAGAACTGAGACACAGGGGGGTTAGATAAGGCTCCCATACCCTCCCTGGACAGATTTATGACACCCCATGTCAGTACTGTCCTCCACAGGAGAGAAAGTTTCCAAGGTCTGAGACACAGGGGGGTTAGATAAGGCTCCCACACCCTCCCTGGACAGATTTGTGACAACCCATGTCAGTACTGTCCTCCACAGGAGAGAAAGTTTCCAAGGTCTGAGACACAGGGGGTTAGATAAGGCTCACAAACCCTCCCTGGACAGATTTATGATACCCCATGTCAGTACTGTCCTCCACAGGAGAGAAAGTTTCCAAGAACTGAGACGCAGGGAGGTTAGATAAGGCTCACAAACCCTCTCTGGACAGATTTGTGACAACCCCTGTCAGTACTGTCCTCCACAGAAGAGAAAGTTTCCAAGGTCTGAGACACAGGGGTTTTAGATAAGGCTCACAAACCCTCCCTGGACAGATTTGTGACAACCCATGTCAGTACTGTCCTCCACAGGAGAGAAAGTTTCCAAGGTCTGAGACACAGGGGGTTAGATAAGGCTCACAAACCCTCCCTGGACAGATTTGTGACAACCCATGTCAGTACTGTCCTCCACAGAAGAGAAAGTTTCCAAGGTCTGAGACACAGGGGGGGTTAGATAAGGCTACCAAACCCTCCCTGGACAGATTTGTGACAACCCATGTCAGTACTGTCCTCCACAGCAGAGAAAGTTTCCAAGGCCTGAGATGCAGGGGGGTTGGATATGGCTCCCACACCCTCCCTGGACAGATTTATGACACCCCATGTCAGTACTGTCCCCCACCGGAGAGAAAGTTTACAAGGTCTGAGACACAGGGGATTAGAGAAGGTTCCCACACCCTCCCTGGACAGGTTTGTGACACCCCATGTCAGTACTGTCCTCCACAGGAGAGAAAGTCTCCAAGACTTGAGATGCAGGGGAGTTGGCGAAGGTTCCCATACCCTCCCTGGACAGGTTCATGACACACCATGTCAGTAGTGTCCTCCAAAGGAGAGAAAGTCTCCAAGGCCTGAGATGCAGGGGAGTTGGCGAAGGTTCTCATGCCCTCTCTCGACAGGTTTATGACACTCCATGTCAGCACTGTCCTCCACAGGAGAGAATGTCTCAAAGACCTGAGATGCAGGGGGGTTGGCGAAGGTTCTCATACCCTCTCTCGACAGGTTTATGACACTCCATGTCAGTACTGTCCTACACAGGAGAGAAAGTCTCCAAGGTCTGAGCCACAGAGGGTTGGCGAAGGTTCCCATGCCCTCCCTGGACAGGTTTGTGACACCCCATGTCAGTACTGTCCCCCACAGGAGAGAAAGTCTCCAAGGCCTGAGCCACAGGGGTTTGGCGAAGGTTCCCAGACCCTCCCTGGACAGGTTTATGATACCCCCTGTCAGTACTTTCCTACACTGGAGAGAAAGTCTCAGAGGCCTGTGACGCAGGGGGTTGGCGAAGGTTCCCAGACCCTCCCTGGACAGGTTAGTGACACCCCATGTCAGTACTTTCCTACACAGGAGAGAAAGTCTCCAAGGCCTGAGCCACAGGGGGTTGGCAGAGGTTCCTATGCCCTCCCTGGACAGGTTTATGACACCCCATGTCAGTACTGTCCTCCACAGGAGGAAAGTTTCCAAGGCCTGAGACGCATCGGGTTGGTGGAGGTTGCCACACCCTCTCTGGACAGGTTTATGACACCCCATGTCAGTACTGTCCTCCACAGGAGAGAAAGTTTCCAAGGCCTGAGACGCATCGGGTTGGTGGAGGTTGGCACACCCTCCCTGGACAGGTTTATGACACCCCATGTCAGTACTGTCCTCCACAGGAGAGAAAGTTTCCAAGGCCTGAGATGCAGGGGGTTGGTGGAGGTTGCCACACCCTCCCTGGACAGGTTTATGACACCCCATGTCAGTACTGTCCTCCACAGGAGAGAAAGTTTCCAAGGCCTGAGACGCATCGGGTTGGTGGAGGTTGCCACACCCTCTCTGGACAGGTTTATGACACCCCATGTCAGTACTGACCTCCACAGGAGAGAAAGTTTCCCAGGCCTGAGACGCATGGGGTTGGTGGAGGTTGCCACACCCTCTCTGGACAGGTTTATGACACTCCATGTCAGTACTGTCCTCCAAAGGAGAGAAAGTTTCCAAGGACTGAGATGCAGGAGGGTTAGATAAGGCTCCCACACCCTCCCTGGACAGGTTTGTGACTCCCCATGTCAGTACTGTCCTCCACAGGTGAGAAAGTTTCCAAGGCCTGAGACACAGGGGAGTTAGGGAAGGTTCCCAGACCCTCCCTGGACAGGTTTGTGACACCCCATGTCGGTACTTTCCTACACAGGAGAGAAAGTTTCCAAGGCCTGAGACACAGGGGGGTCAGATGAGATTCCCACACCCTCTCTGGACAGGTTTATGACACTCCATGTCAGTACTGTCCTCCAAAGGAGAGAAGGTTTCCAAGGACTGAGATGCAGGGGGGTTAGATAAGGCTCCCACACCCTCCCTGGACAGGTTTGTGACTCCCCATGTCAGTACTGTCCTCCACAGGAGAGAAAGTTTCCAAGGCCTGAGACACAGGGGAGTTAGGGAAGGTTCCCAGACACTCCCTGGACAGGTTTATGACACCCCATGTCAGTACTTTCCTCCACAGTAGAGAAAGTTCCCAAGTCTGAGACACGGGGGGTTGGTGAAGGTTCCCACACCCTCTCTGGACAGGTTTATGACAACCCATGTCAGTACTTTCTTCCACAGTAGAGAAAGTTCCCAAGTCTGAGACACGGGGGGTTGGTGAAGGTTCCCACACCCTCTCTGGACAGGTTTATGACACCCCATGTCAGTACTTTCCTCCACAGTAGAGAAAGTTCCCAAGTCTGAGACACGGGGGGTTGGTGAAGGTTCCCACACCCTCCCTGGACAGGTTTATGACAACCCATGTCAGTACTTTCTTCCACAGGAGAGAAAGTTTCCAAGGCCTGAGACACAGGGGGGTTAGGGAAGGTTCCCACACCCTCTCTGGACAGGTTTATGACACCCCATGTCAGTACTGTCCTCCACAGGAGAGAAAGTTTCCAAGGTCTGAGAAACGGGGGGTTGGTGAAGGTTCCCACACCCTCTCTGGACAGGTTTATGACACCCCATGTCAGTACGGTCCTCCACAGGAGAGAAAGTTTCCAAGGCCTGAGATGCAGGGGTTTGGATATGGCTCCCACACCCTCCCTGGACAGATTTATGACACCCCATGTCAGTACTGTCCCCCACCGGAGAGAAAGTTTCCAAGGTCTGAGACACAGGGGATTAGAGAAGGTTCCCACACCCTCCCTGGACAGGTTTGTGACACTCCATGTCAGTACTGTCCTCCACAGGAGAGAAAGTCTCCAAGACTTGAGATGCAGGGGAGTTGGCGAAGGTTCCCATACCCTCCCTGGACAGGTTCATGACACACCATGTCAGTAGTGTCCTCCAAAGGAGAGAAAGTCTCCAAGGCCTGAGATGCAGGGGAGTTGGCGAAGGTTCTCATGCCCTCTCTCGACAGGTTTATGACACTCCATGTCAGCACTGTCCTCCACAGGAGAGAATGTCTCAAAGACCTGAGATGCAGGGGGTTGGCGAAGGTTCTCATACCCTCTCTCGACAGGTTTATGACACTCCATGTCAGTACTGTCCTACACAGGAGAGAAAGTCTCCAAGGTCTGAGCCACAGAGGGTTGGCGAAGGTTCCCATGCCCTCCCTGGACAGGCTTGTGACACCCCATGTCAGTACTGTCCCCCACAGGAGAGAAAGTCTCCAAGGCCTGAACGTCAGGGGGTTGGCGAAGGTTCCCAGACCCTCCCTGGACAGGTTTATGATACCCCCTGTCAGTACTTTCCTACACTGGAGAGAAAGTCTCCAAGGCCTGTGACGCAGGGGGTTGGCGAAGATTCCCAGACCCTCCCTGGACAGGTTAGTGACACCCCATGTCAGTACTTTCCTACACAGGAGAGAAAGTCTCCAAGGCCTGAGCCACAGGGGGTTGGCGAAGGTTCCCATGCCCTACCTGGACAGGTTAGTGACACCCCATGTCAGTACTTTCCTACACAGGAGAGAAAGTCTCCAAGGCCTGAGCCACAGGTGGTTGGTGAAGGTTCCCATGCCCTCCCTGGACAGGTTTATGACACCCCATGTCAGTACTGTACTCCACAGGAGGAAAGTTTCCAAGGCCTGAGACGCATCGGGTTGGCGGAGGTTGCCACACCCTCTCTGGACAGGTTTATGACACCCCATGTCAGTACTGTCCTCCACAGGAGAGAAAGTTTCCAAGGCCTGAGACGCATCGGGTTGGTGGAGGTTGCCACACCCTCCCTGGACAGGTTTATGACACCCCATGTCAATACTGTCCTCCACAGGAGAGAAAGTTTCCAAGGCCTGAGATGCAGGTGATGGTGGAGGTTGCCACACCCTCCCTGGACAGGTTTATGACACCCCATGTCAGTACTGTCCTCCACAGGAGAGAAAGTTTCCAAGGTCTCAGACGCAGGGAGGTTAGAGAAGATCCCCACACCCTCTCTGGACAGATTTATGACACCACATGTCAGTACTGTCCTCCACAGGAGAGAAAGTTTCCAAGGCCTGAGACGCAGGGAGGTTAGAGAAGGTTCCCACACCCACACTGGACAGGTTTATGACACCCCATGTCAGTACTATCCTCCACAGGAGAGAAAGTTTCCAAGGCCTGAGATGCAGGGGGGTTAGATAAGGCTCCCACACCCTCCCTGGACAGATTTATAACACCCCATGTCAGTACTGTCCCC
This sequence comes from Mantis religiosa, assembly GCA_030765055.1. NCBI lineage: Eukaryota > Metazoa > Arthropoda > Insecta > Mantodea > Mantidae > Mantis > Mantis religiosa. Next base: position 1,588,111 of record JAUKNK010000101.1, on the reverse strand, counting down.
CACAGGAGAGAAAGTTTCCAAGGCCTGAGATGCAGGGGGGTTAGATAAGGCTCCCACACCCTCTCTGGACAGGTTTATGACACCCCATTTCAGTACTATCCTCCACAGGAGAGAACGTTTCCAAGGCCTGAGATGCAGGGAGGTTAGAGAAGGTTCCCACACCCTCCCTGGACAGATTAGTAACACCCCATGTCAGTACTGTCCCCCATAGGAGAGAAAGTTTCCAAGGCCTGAGATGCTGGGGGGTTAGATAAGCCTCCCACGCCCTCCCTGGACAGATTTGTAACACCCCATGTCAGTACTGTCCCCCACAGGAGAGAAAGTTTCCAAGGCCTGAGATGCAGGGGGTTAGATAAGGCTCCCACACCCTCTCTGGACAGGTTTATAACACCCCATGTCAGTACTGTCCCCCACAGGAGAGAAAGTTTCCAAGGGCTGAGATGCAGGGGGGTTAGATAAGGCTTCCACACCCTCCCTGGACAGATTTGTAACACCCCATGTCAGTAATGTCCCCCACAGGAGAGAAAGTTTCCAAGGCCTGAGATGCAGGGAGGTTAGAGAAGGTTCCCACACCCTCCCTGGACAGATTTGTAACACCCCATGTCAGTACTGTCCTCCACAGGATAGAAAGTTTCCAAGGCTTGAGATGCAGGGGGGTTAGATAAGGCTCCCACACCATCTCTGGACAGGTTTATGACACCCCATGTTAGTACTGTCCTCCATAGGAGAGAAAGTTTCCAACGCCTGAGATGCAGGGGGGTTAGATAAGGCTCCCACACCCTCCCTGGACAGATTTGTAACACCCCATGTCAGTACTGTCCCCCACAGGAGAGAAAGTTTCCAAGGCCTGAGATGCAGGGAGGTTAGAGAAGGTTCCCACACCCTTCCTGGACAGATTTGTAACACCCCATGTCAGTACTGTCCTCCACAGGAGAGAAAGTTTCCAAGGCCTGAGATGCAGGGAGGTTAGAGAAGGTTCCCACACCCTCCCTGGACAGATTTGTAACACTCCATATCAGTACTGTCCTCCACAGGAGAGAAAGTTTCCAAGGCCTGAGATGCAGGGGGGTTAGATAAGGCTCCCAAACCCTCCCTGGACAGATTTATGACACCCCATGTCAGTACTGTCCTCCACAGGAGAGAAAGTTTCCAAGAACTGAGACACAGGGGGGTTAGATAAGGCTCACAAACCCTCTCTGGACAGATTTATGACACCCCATGTCAGTACTGTCCTCCACAGGAGAGAAAGTTTCCAAGAACTGAGACACAGGGGGGTTAGATAAGGCTCACAAACCCTCCCTGGACAGATTTGTGACACCCCATGTCAGTACTATCCTCCACAGTAGAGAAAGTTTCCAAGAACAGAGACGCAGGGGGATTAGATAAGGCTCCCACACCATCTCTGGACAGATTTATGACACCCCATGTCAGTACTGTCCTCCACAGGAGAGAAAGTTTCCAAGGCCTGAGATGCAGGGGGGTTAGAGAAGGTCCCCACACCCTCCCTGGACAGAATTATGACACCCCTTGTCAGTATTGTCCCCCACAGGAGAGAAAGTTTCCAAGAACTGAGACACAGGGGGTTAGATAAGGCTACCACACCCTCCCTGGACAGATTTGTAACACCCCATGTCAGTACTGTCCCCCACAGGAGAGAAAGTTTCCAAGGCCTGAGATGCAGGGAGGTTAGAGAAGGTCCCCACACCCTCCCTGGACAGATTTATGACACCCCATGTCAGTACTGTCCTCCACAGGAGAGAAAGTTTCCAAGAACTGAGACACAGGGGCGTTAGATAAGGTTCCCACACCCTCGCTGGACAGATTTATGACACCCCATGTCAGTACTGTCCTCCACAGGAGAGAAAGTTTCCAAGAACTGAGACACAGGGGCGTTAGATAAGGTTCCCACACCCTCGCTGGACAGATTTATGACACCCCATGTCAGTACTGTCCTCCACAGGAGAGAAAGTTTCCAAGAACTGAGACACAGGGGGGTTAGATAAGGCTCCCAAACCCTCCCTGGACAGATTTATGACACCCCATGTCAGTACTGTCCTCCACAGGAGAGAAAGTTTCCAAGAACTGAGACACAGGGGGGTTAGATAAGGCTCCCAAACCCTCCCTGGACAGATTTATGACACCCCATGTCAGTACTATCCTCCACAGGAGAGAAAGTTTCCAAGAACTGAGACACAGGGGGGTTAGATAAGGCTCCCACACCCTCCCTGGACAGATTTGTGACACCCCATGTCAGTACTGTCCTCCACAGGAGAGAAAGTTTCCAAGAACTGAGACACAGGGGGGTTAGATAAGGCTCCCATACCCTCCCTGGACAGATTTGTGACACCCCATGTCAGTACTGTCCTCCACAGGAGAGAAAGTTTCCAAGGTCTGAGACACAGGGGGTTAGATAAGGCTCCCATACCCTCCCTGGACAGATTTGTGACACCCCATGTCAGTACTGTCCTCCACAGGAGAGAAAGTTTCCAAGGACTGAGACACAGGGGGGTTAGATAAGGCTCCCACACCCTCCCTGGACAGATTTGTGACACCCCATGTCAGTACTGTCCTCCACAGGAGAGAAAGTTTCCAAGAACTGAGACACAGGGGGTTAGATAAGGCTCCCACACCCTCCCTGGACAGATTTGTGACACCCCATGTCAGTACTGTCCTCCACAGGAGAGAAAGTTTCCAAGAACTGAGACACAGGGGGTTAGATAAGGTTCTCACACCCTCCCTGGACAGATTTGTGACACCCCATGTCAGTACTGTCCTCCACAGGAGAGAAAGTTTCCAAGAACTGAGACACACGGGGTTAGATAAGGCTCCCAAACCCACCCTGGACAGATTTATGACACCCCATGTCAGTACTGTCCTCCACAGGAGTGAAAGTTTCCAAGAACTGAGACACAGGGGGGTTAGATAAGGCTCCCAAACCCTCCCTGGACAGATTTGTGACACCCCATGTCAGTACTGTCCTCCACAGGAGAGAAAGTTTCCAGGAACTGAGACACAGGGGGGTTAGATAAAGCTCCCATACCCTCCCTGGACAGATTTGTGACACCCCATGTCAGTACTGTCCTCCACAGGAGAGAAAGTTTCCAAGGTCTGAGACACAGGGGGTTAGATAAGGCTCCCATACCCTCCCTGGACAGATTTGTGACACCCCATGTCAGTACTGTCCTCCACAGGAGAGAAAGTTTCCAAGGACTTAGACACAGGGGGGTTAGATAAGGCTCCCACACCCTCCCTGGACAGATTTGTGACACCCCATGTCAGTACTGTCCTCCACAGGAGAGAAAGTTTCCAAGAACTGAGACACAGGGGGTTAGATAAGGCTCCCACACCCTCCCTGGACAGATTTGTGACACCCCATGTCAGTACTGTCCTCCACAGGAGAGAAAGTTTCCAAGAACTGAGACACAGGGGGTTAGATAAGGTTCTCACACCCTCCCTGGACAGATTTGTGACACCCCATGTCAGTACTGTCCTCCACAGGAGAGAAAGTTTCCAAGAACTGAGACACAGGGGGTTAGATAAGGCTCCCAAACCCTCTCTGGACAGATTTATGACACCCCATGTCAGTACTGTCCTCCACAGGAGTGAAAGTTTCCAAGAACTGAGACACAGGGGGGTTAGATAAGGCTCCCAAACCCTCCCTGGACAGATTTGTGACACCCCATGTCAGTACTGTCCTCCACAGGAGAGAAAGATTCCAAGAACTGAGACACAGGGGGGTTAGATAAGGCTCCCATACCCTCTCTGGACAGATTTGTGACACCCCATGTCAGTACTGTCCTCCACAGGAGAGAAAGATTCCAAGAACTGAGACACAGGGGGTTAGATAAGGCTCCCAAACCCTCCCTGGACAGATTTGTGATACCCCATGTCAGTACTGTCCTCCACAGGAGAGAAAGTTTCCAAGAACTGAGACACAGGGGGGTTAGATAAGGCTCCCAAACCCTCCCTGGACAGATTTGTGACACCCCATGTCAGTACTGTCCTCCACAGGAGAGAAAGATTCCAAGAACTGAGACACAGGGGGTTAGATAAGGCTCCCACACCCTCCCTGGACAGATTTGTGATACCCCATGTCAGTACTGTCCTCCACAGGAGAGAAAGTTTCCAAGGACTGAGACACAGGGGGTTAGATAAGGTTTTCACACCCTCCCTGGACAGATTTGTGGCACCCCATGTCAGTACTTTCCTCTACAGAAGAGAAAGTTTCCAAGGCCTGAGATGCACGGGGGTTAGATAAGGCTCCCACACCCTCCCTGGACAGATTTGTGGCACCCCATGTCAGTACTGTCCTCCACAGGAGAGAAAGTTTCCAAGGCCTGAGATGCAGGGGGGTTAGATAAGGCTCCCACACCCTCCCTGGACAGATTTGTGGCACCCCATGTCAGTACTGTCCTCCACAGGAGAGAAAGTTTCCAAGGACTGAGAAACAGGGGGGTTAGATAAGGCTCCCACACCGTCCCTGGACAGATTTATGACACCCCATGTCAGTACTGTCCTCCACAGGAGAGAAAGTTTCCAAGGACTGAGAAACAGGGGGGTTAGATAAGGTTCCCACACCCTCCCTGGACAGATTTATGACACCCCATGTCAGTACTGTCCTCCACAGAAGAGAAAGTTTCCAAGGTCTGAGAAACAGGGGGGTTAGATAAGGCTCCCACACCCTCCCTGGACAGGTTTATGACACCCCATGTCAGTACTGTCCTCCACAGGAGAGAAAGTTTCCAAGGACTGAGACGCAGGGGGTTAGATAAGAATCCCACACCCTCCCTGGACAGATTTATGACACCCCATGTCAGTACTGTCCTCCACAGGAGAGAAAGTTTCCAAGGACTGAGAAACAGGGGGGTTAGATAAGGCTCCCACACCCTCCCTGGATAAATTTATGACACCCCATGTCAGTACTGTCCTCCACAGAAGAGAAAGTTTCCAAGGACTGAGACGCAGGGGGTTAGATAAGGCTCCCACACCCTCCCTGGACAGGTTTATGACACCCCATGTCAGTACTGTCCTCCACAGGAGAGAAAGTTTCCAAGAACTGAGACACAGGGGGGTTAGATAAGGCTCCCACAACCTCCCTGGACAGATTTGTGACAACCCATGTCAGTACTGTCCTCCACAGGAGAGAAAGTTTCCAAGGTCTGAGACACAGGGGGGTTAGATAAGGCTCCCACACCCTCCCTGGACAGATTTATGACAACCCATGTCAGTACTGTCCTCCACAGGAGAGAAAGTTTCCAAGAACTGAGACACAGGGGGTTAGATAAGGCTCACAAACCCTCCCTGGACAGATTTATGACAACCCATGTCAGTACTGTCCTCCACAGGAGAGAAAGTTTCCAAGGTCTGAGACACAGGGGGGTTAGATAAGGCTCCCACACCCTCCCTGGACAGATTTGTGACAACCCATGTCAGTTCTGTCCTCCACAGGAGAGAAAGTTTCCAAGGTCTGAGACACAGGGGGTTAGATAAGGCTCACAAACCCTCCCTGGACCGATTTATGACACCCCATGTCTGTACTGTCCTCCACAGGAGAGAAAGTTTCCAAGAAGTGAGACGCAGGGAGGTTAGATAAGGCTCACAAACCCTCTCTGGACAGGTTTGTGACAACCCATGTCAGTACTGTCCTCCACAGGAGAGAAAGTTTCCAAGAACTGAGACACAGGGGGGTTAGATAAGGCTCCCATACCCTCCCTGGACAGATTTATGACACCCCATGTCAGTACTGTCCTCCACAGGAGAGAAAGTTTCCAAGGTCTGAGACACAGGGGGGTTAGATAAGGCTCCCACACCCTCCCTGGACAGATTTGTGACAACCCATGTCAGTACTGTCCTCCACAGGAGAGAAAGTTTCCAAGGTCTGAGACACAGGGGGTTAGATAAGGCTCACAAACCCTCCCTGGACAGATTTGTGACACCCCATGTCAGTACTGTCCTCCACAGGAGAGAAAGTTTCCAAGAACTGAGACGCAGGGAGGTTAGATAAGGCTCACAAACCCTCTCTGGACAGATTTGTGACAACCCCTGTCAGTAGTGTCCTCCACAGAAGAGAAAGTTTCCAAGGTCTGAGACACAGGGGTTTTAGATAAGGCTCACAAACCCTCCCTGGACAGATTTGTGACAACCCATGTCAGTACTGTCCTCCACAGGAGAGAAAGTTTCCAAGGTCTGAGACACAGGGGGTTAGATAAGGCTCACAAACCCTCCCTGGACAGATTTGTGACAACCCATGTCAGTACTGTCCTCCACAGAAGAGAAAGTTTCCAAGGTCTGAGACACAGGGGGGTTAGATAAGGCTCACAAACCCTCCCTGGACAGATTTGTGACAACCCATGTCAGTACTGTCCTCCACAGCAGAGAAAGTTTCCAAGGCCTGAGATGCAGGGGGGTTGGATATGGCTCCCACACCCTCCCTGGACAGATTTATGACACCCCATGTCAGTACTGTCCCCCACCGGAGAGAAAGTTTCCAAGGTCTGAGACACAGGGGATTAGAGAAGGTTCCCACACCCTCCCTGGACAGGTTTGTGACACCCCATGTCAGTACTGTCCTCCACAGGAGAGAAAGTCTCCAAGACTTGAGATGCAGGGGAGTTGGCGAAGGTTCCCATACCCTCCCTGGACAGGTTCATGACACACCATGTCAGTAGTGTCCTCCAAAGGAGAGAAAGACTCCAAGGCCTGAGATGCAGGGGAGTTGGCGAAGGTTCTCATGCCCTCTCTCGACAGGTTTATGACACTCCATGTCAGGACTGTCCTCCACAGGAGAGAATGTCTCAAAGACCTGAGATGCAGGGGGGTTGGCGAAGGTTCTCATACCCTCTCTCGACAGGTTTATGACACTCCATGTCAGTACTGTCCTACACAGGAGAGAAAGTCTCCAAGGTCTGAGCCACAGAGGGTTGGCGAAGGTTCCCATGCCCTCCCTGGACAGGTTTGTGACACCCCATGTCAGTACTGTCCCCCACAGGAGAGAAAGTCTCCAAGGCCTGAGCCACAGGGGGTTGGCGAAGGTTCCCAGACCCTCCCTGGAGAGGTTTATGATACCCCCTGTCAGTACTTTCCTACACTGGAGAGAAAGTCTCCAAGGCCTGTGACGCAGGGGGTTGGCGAAGGTTCCCAGACCCTCCCTGGACAGGTTAGTGACACCCCATGTCAGTACTTTCCTACACAGGAGAGAAAGTCTCCAAGGCCTGAGCCACAGGGGGTTGGCAGAGGTTCCTATGCCCTCCCTGGACAGGTTTATGACACCCCATGTCAGTACTGTCCTCCACAGGAGGAAAGTTTCCAAGACCTGAGACGCATCGGGTTGGTGGAGGTTGCCACACCCTCTCTGGACAGGTTTATGACACCCCATGTCAGTACTGTCCTCCACAGGAGAGAAAGTTTCCAAGGCCTGAGACGCATCGGGTTGGTGGAGGTTGGCACACCCTCCCTGGACAGGTTTATGACACCCCATGTCAGTACTGTCCTCCACAGGAGAGAAAGTTTCCAAGGCCTGAGATGCAGGGGGTTGGTGGAGGTTGCCACACCCTCCCTGGACAGGTTTATGACACCCCATGTCAGTACTGTCCTCCACAGGAGAGAAAGTTTCCAAGGCCTGAGACGCATCGGGTTGGTGGAGGTTGCCACACCCTCTCTGGACAGGTTTATGACACCCCATGTCAGTACTGACCTCCACAGGAGAGAAAGTTTCCAAGGCCTGAGACGCATGGGGTTGGTGGAGGTTGCCACACCCTCTCTGGACAGGTTTATGACACTCCATGTCAGTACTGTCCTCCAAAGGAGAGAAAGTTTCCAAGGACTGAGATGCAGGAGGGTTAGATAAGGCTCCCACACCCTCCCTGGACAGGTTTGTGACTCCCCATGTCAGTACTGTCCTCCACAGGAGAGAAAGTTTCCAAGGCCTGAGACACAGGGGAGTTAGGGAAGGTTCCCAGACCCTCCCTGGACAGGTTTGTGACACCCCATGTCAGTACTTTCCTACACAGGAGAGAAAGTTTCCAAGGCCTGAGACACAGGGGGGTCAGATGAGATTCCCACACCCTCTCTGGACAGGTTTATGACACTCCATGTCAGTACTGTCCACCAAAGGAGAGAAAGTTTCCAAGGCCTGAGACACAGGGGAGTTAGGGAAGGTTCCCAGACCCTCCCTGGACAGGTTTATGACACCCCATGTCAGTACTTTCCTCCACAGTAGAGAAAGTTCCCAAGTCTGAGACACGGGGGGTTGGTGAAGGTTCCCACACCCTCTCTGGACAGGTTTATGACAACCCATGTCAGTACTTTCTTCCACAGTAGAGAAAGTTCCCAAGTCTGAGACACGGGGGGTTGGTGAAGGTTCCCACACCCTCTCTGGACAAGTTTATGACACCCCATGTCAGTACTTTCCTCCACAGTAGAGAAAGTTCCCAAGTCTGAGACACGGGGGGTTGGTGAAGGTTCCCACACCCTACCTGGACAGGTTTATGACAACCCATGTCAGTATCAGTATCAGTATCAGTATCAGTATCAGTTTATTCACCAATGTAATAAAATTTACAAGGTTCGTCAGATAAAAAAAAAACATATAAATTTTACAATTTGAAGAATTTTGTACATAAGACAAGTGAATACATTTACAATTTTTATAATTTTAAGAGTTGTTTTATGAGATTACAATTTTAGTTAAGTATATACAAGTATCAGATTTTAACTTCAGAGCTACTATTAAAGGAGAGGTAAACTAACAGCGTACATTTCTTCCTGCCTTATACTCTTCTACAGAATAAAATACATTTTTGATGAGATAGGACTTTATTTCCATTTTCATTTTCACCTCATTCTTTATTTCCTTAATTTCACCAGGTAAGTGATTATATAAATCCTTTGCATTACTCTCAATACATTTCTTTCCAAGGGAGCCTCTTAATCTACTTCTAAAATAGTTTTGCCTAGTTCTAGTGTCATGACTGTGTACATTCATGTTTTTATCGTCTTTATGTGCCTTTATTACATTCTTGAGACATTCATAAATGTACAAGCAAGGTAGTGTTAGTAAATTTAATTCTTTGAAAGCTTCTCTACATGAGATTCTAGTCTGTATTTTCTTTATTACTCTTATTGCTCTTTTCTGTAGCCTGAATATTTTCAGTAGATGTTTCATATTTGCTGATCCCCATAATATCAGCCCGTATTTGAGATGCGAATGTACAAAAGCATAATATACCTGTATTACACTATCCTCTGCCATAATTTGTGCTACCTGTTTTAATATGTAGATACCACTATTTATTTTCTTTGAAATTCTTTCTGTATGTTTATTCCATTTTAAATTATTATCAATAATTAATCCCAAAAAGTTAGTTTGATTTATCTGTTTGATTTGTTTATCTTGTATTGCCAAGGTAATATTTGCTTGTGTTTTGTTGCTTATACTAATTTGCATCCATTGTGTTTTGTTTATATTTAGTGCCATCCCCAGTTCTGCAAAATGTGTATCTATGACTTTTAATATTTTATTTGCTTTGATCTGCACATCAACTGTAGTGTTGGCAGTTACAACTATGGTAGTATCGTCAGCATATCCTATAGCTAGACCTCCTGCTTTTTGTATTTTTGTAAACAGACTATTTATATACAGGATGAATAGGTATGGTCCCAACTTTGAACCCTGTGGTACACCATGTGTTATGCGTTTAAATGGAGATCGAACTTTTGTAAGTACTTCAGTACTTTCTTCCACAGGAGAGAAAGTTTCCAAGGCCTGAGACACAGGGGGGTTAGGGAAGGTTCCCACACCCTCTCTGGACAGGTTTATGACACCCCATGTCAGTACTGTCCTCCACAGGAGAGAAAGTTTCCAAGGTCTGAGACACGGGGGGTTGGTGAAGGTTCCCACACCCTCTCTGGACAGGTTTATGACACCCATGTCAGTACTTTCCTCCACAGGAGAGAAAGTTTCCAAGGCCTGAGACACAGGGGGGGTAGGGAAGGTTCCCACACCCTCTCTGGACAGGATTATGACACCCCATGTCAGTACGGTCCTCCACAGGAGAGAAAGTTTCCAAGGCCTGAGATGCAGGGGGGTTGGATATGGCTCCCACACCCTCCCTGGACAGATTTATGACACCCCATGTCAGTACTGTCCCCCACCGGAGAGAAAGTTTCCAAGGTCTGAGACACAGGGGATTAGAGAAGGTTCCCACACCCTCCCTGGACAGGTTTGTGACACCCCATGTCAGTACTGTCCTCCACAGGAGAGAAAGTCTCCAAGACTTCAGATGCAGGGGAGTTGGCGAAGGTTCCCATACCCTCCCTGGACAGGTTCATGACACACCATGTCAGTAGTGTCCTCCAAAGGAGAGAAAGTCTCCAAGGCCTGAGATGCAGGGGAGTTGGCGAAGGTTCTCATGCCCTCTCTCGACAGGTTTATGACACTCCATGTCAGCACTGTCCTCTACAGGAGAGAATGTCTCAAAGACCTGAGATGCAGGGGGTTGGCGAAGGTTCTCATACCCTCTCTCGACAGGTTTATGACACTCCATGTCAGTACTGTCCTACACAGGAGAGAAAGTCTCCAAGGTCTGAGCCACAGAGGGTTGGCGAAGGTTCCCATGCCCTCCCTGGACAGGTTTGTGACACCCCATGTCAGTACTGTCCCCCACAGGAGAGAAAGTCTCCAAGGCCTGAGCCACAGGGGGTTGGCGAAGGTTCCCAGACCCTCCCTGGACAGGTTTATGATACCCCCTGTCAGTATTTTCCTACACTGGAGGGAAAGTCTCCAAGGCCTGTGACGCAGGGGGTTGGCGAAGATTCCCAGACCCTCCCTGGACAGGTTAGTGACACCCCATGTCAGTACTTTCCTACACAGGAGAGAAAGTCTCCAAGGCCTGAGCCACAGGGGGTTGGCGAAGGTTCCCATGCCCTACCTGGACAGGTTAGTGACACCCCATGTCAGTACTTTCCTACACAGGAGAGAAAGTCTCCAAGGCCTGAGCCACAGGTGGTTGGCGAAGGTTCCCATGCCCTCCCTGGACAGGTTTATGACACCCCATGTCAGTACTGTACTCCACAGGAGGAAAGTTTCCAAGGCCTGAGACGCATCGGGTTGGTGGAGGTTGCCACACCCTCTCTGGACAGGTTTATGACACCCCATGTCAGTACTGTCCTCCACAGGAGAGAAAGTTTCCAAGGCCTGAGACGCATCGGGTTGGTGGAGGTTGCCACACCCTCCCTGGACAGGTTTATGACACCCCATGTCAATACTGTCCTCCACAGGAGAGAAAGTTTCCAAGGCCTGAGATGCAGGGGATGGTGGAGGTTGCCACACCCTCCCTGGACAGGTTTATGACACCCCATGTCAGTACTGTCCTCCACAGGATAGAAAGTTTCCAAGGCCTGAGACGCATCGGGTTGGTGGAGGTTGCCACACCCTCTCTGGACAGGTTTATGACACTCCATGTCAGTACTGTCCTCCAAAGGAGAGAAAGTTTCCAAGGACTGAGATGCAGGGGGGTTAGATAAGGCTCCCACACCCTCCCTGGACAGGTTTGTGACTCCCCATGTCAGTACTGTCCTCCACAGGAGAGAAAGTTTCCAAGGCCTGAGACACAGGGGAGTTAGGGAAGGTTCCCAGACCCTTCCTGGACAGGTTTGTGACACCCCATGTCAGTACTTTCCTACACAGGAGAGAAAGTTTCCAAGGCCTGAGACACAGGGGGGTCAGATGAGATTCCCACACCCTCTCTGGACAGGTTTATGACACTCCATGTCAGTACTGTCCTCCAAAGGAGAGAAGGTTTCCAAGGACTGAGATGCAGGGGGGTTAGATAAGGCTCCCACACCCTCCCTGGACAGGTTTGTGACTCCCCATGTCAGTACTGTCCTCCACAGGAGAGAAAGTTTCCAAGGCCTGAGACACAGGGGAGTTAGGGAAGGTCCCCAGACCCTCCCTGGACAGGTTTATGACACCCCATGTCAGTACTTTCCTCCACAGTAGAGAGAGTTCCCAAGTCTGAGACACGGGGCGTTGGTGAAGGTTCCCACACCCTCTCTGGACAGGTTTATGACAACCCATGTCAGTACTTTCTTCCACAGTAGAGAAAGTTCCCAAGCCTGAGACACGGGGGGTTGGTGAAGGTTCCCACACCCTCTCTGGACAGGTTTATGACACCCCATGTCAGTACTTTCCTCCACAGTAGAGAAAGTTCCCAAGTCTGAGACACGGGGGGTTGGTGAAGGTTCCCACACCCTCCCTGGACAGGTTTATGACAACCCATGTCAGTACTTTCTTCCACAGGAGAGAAAGTTTCCAAGGCCTGAGACACAGGGGGGTTAGGGAAGGTTCCCACACCCTCTCTGGACAGGTTTATGACACCCCATGTCAGTACTGTCCTCCACAGGAGAGAAAGTTTCCAAGGTCTGAGACACGGGGGGTTGGTGAAGGTTCCCACACCCTCTCTGGACAGGTTTATGACACCCATGTCAGTACTTTCCTCCACAGGAGAGAAAGTTTCCAAGGTCTGAGACACGGGGGGTTGGTGAAGGTTCCCACACCCTCTCTGGACAGGTTTATGACACCCAGGTCAGTACTTTCCTCCACAGGAGAGAAAGTTTCCAAGGCCTGAGACACAGGGGGTTAGGGAAAGTTCCCACACCCTCTCTGGACAGGTTTATGACACCCCATGTCAGCACGGTCCTCCACAGGAGAGAAAGTTTCCAAGGTCTGAGACACAGGGGATTAGAGAAGGTTCCCACACCCTCCTGGACAGGTTTATGACACCCCATGTCAGTACTGTCCTCCACAGGAGAGAAAGTTTCCAAGGTCTGAGATGCAGGGGGTTTGATGAAGGTCCCCACGCCCTCCCAGGACAGGTTTATGACACCCCATGTCAGTACTTTCCTCCACAGGAGAGAAAGTTTCCAAGTCCTGAGACACAGGGGGGTTGGGGAAGGTTCCCACACCCTCCCTGGACAGGTTTATGACACCCCATGTCAGTACTTTCCTCCACAGGAGAGAAAGTTTCCAAGGCCTGAGACACAGGGGGATTAGAGAAGGTTCCCACACCCTCCCTGGACAGGTTTATGACACCCCATGTCAGTACTGTCCTCCACAGGAGAGAAAGTTTCCAAGGTCTGAGATGCAGGGGGTTTGGTGAAGGTCCCCACGCCCTCCCTGGACAGGTTTATGACACCCCATGTCAGTACTTTCCTCCACAGGAGAGAAAGTTTCCAAGGCCTGAGACACAGGGGGATTAGAGAAGGTTCCCACATCCTCTCTGGACAGGTTTATGACACCCCATGTCAGTACTTTCCTCCACAGGAGAGAAAGTTTTTAAGGACTAAGACACAGGGGGGTCAGATTAGATTCCCACAACCTCTCTGGACAGGTTTATGACACCCCATGTCAGTACTTTCCTCCACAGGAGAGAAAGTATCCAAGGCCTGAGATGCAGGGGGTATGGTGGAAGTTGCCACACCCTCTCTGGACGGGTTTATGACACCCCATGGCAGTACTGTCCTCCACAGGAGAGAAAGTTTCCAAGGCCTGAGAGGCATGGGGTTGGTGGAGGTTGCCACACCCTCTCTGGACAGGTTTATGACACCCCATGTCAGTACTGTCCTCCACAGGAGAGAAAGTTTCCAAGGCCTGTGATGCAGGGGGGTTAGATAAGGCTCCCACACCCTCCCTGGACAGGTTTATGACACCCCATGTCAGTACTGTCCTCCACAGGAGAGAAAGTTTCCAAGGCCTGAGATGCAGGGGGGTTAGATATGGCTCCCACACCCTCCCTGGACAGATTTATGACACCCCATGTCAGTACTGTCCTCCACAGGAGAGAAAGTTTCCAAGGCCTGAGATGCAGGGGGGTTAGATATGGCTCCCACACCCTCCCTGGACAGAGTTATGACACCCCATGTCAGTACTGTCCTCCACAGGAGAGAAAGTTTCCAAGGCCTGAGATGCAGGGGGGTTAGATAAGGCTCACACACCCTCCCTGGACAGGTTTATGACACCCCATGTCAGTACTGTCCTCCACAGGAGAGAAAGTTTCCAAGGCCTGAGACGCAGGGAGGTTAGAGAAGGTCCCCACACCCTCTCTGGACGGGTTTATGACACCCCATGTCAGTACTGTCCTCCACAGGAGAGAAAGTCTCCAAGACTTGAGATGCAGGGGAGTTGGCGAAGGTTCCCATACCCTCCCTGGACAGGTTCATGACACACCATGTCAGTAGTGTCCTCCAAAGGAGAGAAAGTCTCCAAGGCCTGAGATGCAGGGGAGTTGGCGAAGGTTCTCATGCCCTCTCTCGACAGGTTTATGACACTCCATGTCAGCACTGTCCTCCACAGGAGAGAATGTCTCAAAGACCTGAGATGCAGGGGGGTTGGCGAAGGTTCTCATACCCTCTCTCGACAGGTTTATGACACTCCATGTCAGTACTGTCCTACACAGGAGAGAAAGTCTCCAAGGTCTGAGCCACAGAGGGTTGGCGAAGGTTCCCATGCCCTCCCTGGACAGGTTTGTGACACCCCATGTCAGTACTGTCCCCCACAGGAGAGAAAGTCTCCAAGGCCTGAGCCACAGGGGGTTGGCGAAGGTTCCCAGACCCTCCCTGGACAGGTTTATGATACCCCCTGTCAGTACTTTCCTACACTGGAGAGAAAGTCTCCAAGGCCTGTGACGCAGGGGGTTTGCGAAGGTTCCCAGACCCTCCCTGGACAGGTTAGTGACACCCCATGTCAGTACTTTCCTACACAGGAGAGAAAGTCTCCAAGGCCTGAGCCACAGGGGGTTGGCAGAGGTTCCTATGCCCTCCCTGGACAGGTTTATGACACCCCATGTCAGTACTGTCCTCCACAGGAGGAAAGTTTCCAAGGCCTGAGACGCATCGGGTTGGTGGAGGTTGCCACACCCTCTCTGGACAGGTTTATGACACCCCATGTCAGTACTGTCCTCCACAGGAGAGAAAGTTTCCAAGGCCTGAGACGCATCGGGTTGGTGGAGGTTGGCACACCCTCCCTGGACAGGTTTATGACACCCCATGTCAGTACTGTCCTCCACAGGAGAGAAAGTTTCCAAGGCCTGAGATGCAGGGGGTTGGTGGAGGTTGCCACACCCTCCCTGGACAGGTTTATGACACCCCATATCAGTACTGTCCTCCACAGGAGAGAAAGTTTCCAAGGCCTGAGACGCATCGGGTTGGTGGAGGTTGCCACACCCTCTCTGGACAGGTTTATGACACCCCATGTCAGTACTGACCTCCACAGGAGAGAAAGTTTCCAAGGCCTGAGACGCATGGGGTTGGTGGAGGTTGCCACACCCTCTCTGGACAGGTTTATGACACTCCATGTCAGTACTGTCCTCCAAAGGAGAGAAAGTTTCCAAGGACTGAGATGCAGGGGGGTTAGATAAGGCTCCCACACCCTCCCTGGACAGGTTTGTGACTCCCCATGTCAGTACTGTCCTCCACAGGAGAGAAAGTTTCCAAGGCCTGAGACACAGGGGAGTTAGGGAAGGTTCCCAGACCCTCCCTGTACAGGTTTGTGACACCCCATGTCAGTACTTTCCTACACAGGAGAGAAAGTTTCCAAGGCCTGAGACACAGGGGGGTCAGATGAGATTCCCACACCCTCTCTGGACAGGTTTATGACACTCCATGTCAGTACTGTCCTCCAAAGGAGAGAAAGTTTCCAAGGCCTGAGACACAGGGGAGTTAGGGAAGGTTCCCAGACCCTCCCTGGACAGGTTTATGACACCCCATGTCAGTACTTTCCTCCACAGTAGAGAAAGTTCCCAAGTCTGAGACACGGGGGGTTGGTGAAGGTTCCCACACCCTCTCTGGACAGGTTTATGACAACCCATGTCAGTACTTTCTTCCACAGTAGAGAAAGTTCCCAAGTCTGAGACACGGGGGGTTGGTGAAGGTTCCCACACCCTCTCTGGACAGGTTTATGACACCCCATGTCAGTACTTTCCTCCACAGTAGAGAAAGTTCCCAAGTCTGAGACACGGGGGGTTGGTGAAGGTTCCCACACCCTCCCTGGACAGGTTTATGACAACCCATGTCAGTACTTTCTTCCACAGGAGAGAAAGTTTCCAAGGCCTGAGACACAGGGGGGTTAGGGAAGGTTCCCACACCCTCTCTGGACAGGTTTATGACACCCCATGTCAGTACTGTCCTCCACAGGAGAGAAAGTTTCCAAGGTCTGAGACACGGGGGGTTGGTGAAGGTTCCCACACCCTCTCTGGACAGGTTTATGACACCCATGTCAGTACTTTCCTCCACAGGAGAGAAAGTTTCCAAGGCCTGAGACACAGGGGGGTTAGGGAAGGTTCCCACACCCTCTCTGGACAGGATTATGACACCCCATGTCAGTACGGTCCTCCACAGGAGAGAAAGTTTCCAAGGCCTGAGATGCAGGGGGGTTGGATATGGCTCCCACACCCTCCCTGGACAGATTTATGACACCCCATGTCAGTACTGTCCCCCACCGGAGAGAAAGTTTCCAAGGTCTGAGACACAGGGGATTAGAGAAGGTTCCCACACCCTCCCTGGACAGGTTTGTGACACCCCATGTCAGTACTGTCCTCCACAGGAGAGAAAGTCTCCAAGACTTCAGATGCAGGGGAGTTGGCGAAGGTTCCCATACCCTCCCTGGACAGGTTCATGACACACCATGTCAGTAGTGTCCTCCAAAGGAGAGAAAGTCTCCAAGGCCTGAGATGCAGGGGAGTTGGCGAAGGTTCTCATGCCCTCTCTCGACAGGTTTATGACACTCCATGTCAGCACTGTCCTCCACAGGAGAGAATGTCTCAAAGACCTGAGATGCAGGGGGTTGGCGAAGGTTCTCATACCCTCTCTCGACAGGTTTATGACACTCCATGTCAGTACTGTCCTACACAGGAGAGAAAGTCTCCAAGGTCTGAGCCACAGAGGGTTGGCGAAGGTTCCCATGCCCTCCCTGGACAGGTTTGTGACACCCCATGTCAGTACTGTCCCCCACAGGAGAGAAAGTCTCCAAGGCCTGAGCCACAGGGGGTTGGCGAAGGTTCCCAGACCCTCCCTGGACAGGTTTATGATACCCCCTGTCAGTACTTTCCTACACTGGAGAGAAAGTCACCAAGGCCTGTGACGCAGGGGGTTGGCGAAGATTCCCAGACCCTCCCTGGACAGGTTAGTGACACCCCATGTCAGTACTCTCCTACACAGGAGAGAAAGTCTCCAAGGCCTGAGCCACAGAGGGTTGGCGAAGGTTCCCATGCCCTCCCTGGACAGGTTTATGACACCCCATGTCAGTACTGTACTCCACAGGAGGAAAGTTTCCAAGGCCTGAGACGCATCGGGTTGGTGGAGGTTGCCACACCCTCTCTGGACAGGTTTATGACACCCCATGTCAATACTGTCCTCCACAGGAGAGAAAGTTTCCAAGGCCTGAGACGCATCGGGTTGGTGGAGGTTGCCACACCCTCTCTGGACAGGTTTATGACACCCCATGTCAGTACTGTCCTCCACAGGAGAGAAAGTTTCCAAGGCCTGAGACGCATCGGGTTGGTGGAGTTTGCCACACCCTCCCTGGACAGGTTTATGACACCCCATGTCAATACTGTCCTCCACAGGAGAGAAAGTTTCCAAGGCCTGAGACGCATCGGGTTGGTGGAGGTTGCCACACCCTCTCTGGACAGGTTTATGACACCCCATGTCAATACTGTCCTCCACAGGAGAGAAAGTTTCCAAGGCCTGAGACGCATCGGGTTGGTGGAGGTTGCCACACCCTCTCTGGACAGGTTTATGACACCCCATGTCAATACTGTCCTCCACAGGAGAGAAAGTTTCCAAGGCCTGAGACGCATCGGGTTGGTGGAGGTTGCCACACCCTCTCTGGACAGGTTTATGACACCCCATGTCAATACTGTCCTCCACAGGAGAGAAAGTTTCCAAGGCCTGAGACGCATCGGGTTGGTGGAGGTTGCCACACCCTCTCTGGACAGGTTTATGACACCCCATGTCAGTACTGTCCTCCACAGGAGAGAAAGTTTCCAAGGCCTGAGACGCATCGGGTTGGTGGAGGTTGCCACACCCTCTCTGGACAGGTTTATGACACCCCATGTCAATACTGTCCTCCACAGGAGAGAAAGTTTCCAAGGCCTGAGATGCAGGGGATGGTGGAGGTTGCCACACCCTCCCTGGACAGGTTTATGACACCCCATGTCAGTACTGTCCTCCACAGGAGAGAAAGTTTCCAGGGCCTGAGACGCATCGGGTTGGTGGAGGTTGCCACACCCTCTCTGGACAGGTTTATGACACCCCATGTCAGTACTGTCCTCCACAGGAGAGAAAGTTTCCAAGGCCTGAGACGCATGGGGTTGGTGGAGGTTGCCACACCCTCTCTGGACAGGTTTATGACACTCCATGTCAGTACTGTCCTCCAAAGGAGAGAAAGTTTCCAAGGACTGAGATGCAGGGGGGTTAGATAAGGCTCCCACACCCTCCCTGGACAGGTTTGTGACTCCCCATGTCAGTACTGTCCTCCACAGGAGAGAAAGTTTCCAAGGCCTGAGACACAGGGGAGTTAGGGAAGGTTCCCAGACCCTTCCTGGACAGGTTTGTGACACCCCATGTCAGTACTTTCCTACACAGGAGAGAAAGTTTCCAAGGCCTGAGACACAGGGGGGTCAGATGAGATTCCCACACCCTCTCTGGACAGGTTTATGACACTCCATGTCAGTACTGTGCTCCAAAGGAGAGAAGGTTTCCAAGGACTGAGATGCAGGGGGGTTAGATAAGGCTCCCACACCCTCCCTGGACAGGTTTGTGACTCCCCATGTCAGTACTGTCCTCCACAGGAGAGAAAGTTTCCAAGGCCTGAGACACAGGGGAGTTAGGGAAGGTCCCCAGACCCTCCCTGGACAGGTTTATGACACCCCATGTCAGTACTTTCCTCCACAGTAGAGAGAGTTCCCAAGTCTGAGACACGGGGCGTTGGTGAAGGTTCCCACACCCTCTCTGGACAGGTTTATGACACCCCATGTCAGTACTTTCCTCCACAGTAGAGAAAGTTCCCAAGTCTGAGACACGGGGGGTTGGTGAAGGTTCCCACACCCTCCCTGGACAGGTTTATGACAACCCATGTCAGTACTTTCTTCCACAGGAGAGAAAGTTTCCAAGGCCTGAGACACAGGGGGGTTAGGGAAGGTTCCCACACCCTCTCTGGACAGGTTTATGACACCCCATGTCAGTACTGTCCTCCACAGGAGAGAAAGTTTCCAAGGTCTGAGACACGGGGGGTTGGTGAAGGTTCCCACACCCTCTCTGGACAGGTTTATGACACCCATGTCAGTACTTTCCTCCACAGGAGAGAAAGTTTCCAAGGCCTGAGACACAGGGGGGTTAGGGAAGGTTCCCACACCCTCTCTGGACAGGATTATGACACCCCATGTCAGTACGGTCCTCCACAGGAGAGAAAGTTTCCAAGGCCTGAGATGCAGGGGGGTTGGATATGGCTCCCACACCCTCCCTGGACAGATTTATGACACCCCATGTCAGTACTGTCCCCCACCGGAGAGAAAGTTTCCAAGGTCTGAGACACAGGGGATTAGAGAAGGTTCCCACACCCTCCCTGGACAGGTTTGTGACACCCCATGTCAGTAATGTCCTCCACAGGAGAGAAAGTCTCCAAGACTTCAGATGCAGGGGAGTTGGCGAAGGTTCCCATACCCTCCCTGGACAGGTTCATGACACACCATGTCAGTAGTGTCCTCCAAAGGAGAGAAAGTCTCCAAGGCCTGAGATGCAGGGGAGTTGGCGAAGGTTCTCATGCCCTCTCTCGACAGGTTTATGACACTCCATGTCAGCACTGTCCTCCACAGGAAAGAATGTCTCAAAGACCTGAGATGCAGGGGGTTGGCGAAGGTTCTCATACCCTCTCTCGACAGGTTTATGACACTCCATGTCAGTACTGTCCTACACAGGGGAGAAAGTCTCCAAGGTCTGAGCCACAGAGGGTTGGCGAAGGTTCCTATGCCCTCCCTGGACAGGTTTATGATACCCCCTGTCAGTACTTTCCTACACTGGAGAGAAAGTCTCCAAGGCCTGTGACGCAGGGGGTTGGCGAAGATTCCCAGACCCTCCCTGGACAGGTTAGTGACACCCCATGTCAGTACTTTCCTACACAGGAGAGAAAGTCTCCAAGGCCTGAGCCACAGGGGGTTGGCGAAGGTTCCCATGCCCTACCTGGACAGGTTAGTGACACCCCATGTCAGTACTTTCCTACACAGGAGAGAAAGTCTCCAAGGCCTGAGCCACAGGTG
Organism: Mantis religiosa; assembly: GCA_030765055.1. Lineage (NCBI taxonomy): Eukaryota > Metazoa > Arthropoda > Insecta > Mantodea > Mantidae > Mantis > Mantis religiosa. The sequence goes on along the minus strand of JAUKNK010000101.1, from coordinate 1,567,802 downwards.
GTTGGCGAAGGTTCCCATGCCCTCCCTGGACAGGTTTATGACACCCCATGTCAGTACTGTACTCCACAGGAGGAAAGTTTCCAAGGCCTGAGACGCATCGGGTTGGTGGAGGTTGCCACACCCTCTCTGGACAGGTTTATGACACCCCATGTCAGTACTGTCCTCCACAGGAGAGAAAGTTTCCAAGGCCTGAGACGCATCGGGTTGGTGGAGGTTGCCACACCCTCCCTGGACAGGTTTATGACACCCCATGTCAATACTGTCCTCCACAGGAGAGAAAGTTTCCAAGGCCTGAGATGCAGGGGATGGTGGAGGTTGCCACACCCTCCCTGGACAGGTTTATGACACCCCATGTCAGTACTGTCCTCCACAGGAGAGAAAGTTTCCAGGGCCTGAGACGCATCGGGTTGGTGGAGGTTGCCACACCCTCTCTGGACAGGTTTATGACACCCCATGTCAGTACTGTCCTCCACAGGAGAGAAAGTTTCCAAGGCCTGAGACGCATGGGGTTGGTGGAGGTTGCCACACCCTCTCTGGACAGGTTTATGACACTCCATGTCAGTACTGTCCTCCAAAGGAGAGAAAGTTTCCAAGGACTGAGATGCAGGGGGGTTAGATAAGGCTCCCACACCCTCCCTGGACAGGTTTGTGACTCCCCATGTCAGTACTGTCCTCCACAGGAGAGAAAGTTTCCAAGGCCTGAGACACAGGGGAGTTAGGGAAGGTTCCCAGACCCTTCCTGGACAGGTTTGTGACACCCCATGTCAGTACTTTCCTACACAGGAGAGAAAGTTTCCAAGGCCTGAGACACAGGGGGGTCAGATGAGATTCCCACACCCTCTCTGGACAGGTTTATGACACTCCATGTCAGTACTGTCCTCCAAAGGAGAGAAGGTTTCCAAGGACTGAGATGCAGGGGGGTTAGATAAGGCTCCCACACCCTCCCTGGACAGGTTTGTGACTCCCCATGTCAGTACTGTCCTCCACAGGAGAGAAAGTTTCCAAGGCCTGAGACACAGGGGAGTTAGGGAAGGTCCCCAGACCCTCCCTGGACAGGTTTATGACACCCCATGTCAGTACTTTCCTCCACAGTAGAGAGAGTTCCCAAGTCTGAGACACGGGGCGTTGGTGAAGGTTCCCACACCCTCTCTGGACAGGTTTATGACACCCCATGTCTGTACTTTCCTCCACAGTAGAGAAAGTTCCCAAGTCTGAGACACGGGGGGTTGGTGAAGGTTCCCACACCCTCCCTGGACAGGTTTATGACAACCCATGTCAGTACTTTCTTCCACAGGAGAGAAAGTTTCCAAGGCCTGAGACACAGGGGGGTTAGGGAAGGTTCCCACACCCTCCCTGGACAGGTTTATGACACCCCATGTCAGTACTGTCCTCCACAGGAGAGAAAGTTTCCAAAGTCTGAGACACGGGGGGTTGGTGAAGGTTCCCACACCCTCTCTGGACAGGTTTATGACACCCATGTCAGTACTTTCCTCCACAGGAGAGAAAGTTTCCAAGGTCTGAGACACGGGGGGTTGGTGAAGGTTCCCACACCCTCTCTGGACAGGTTTATGACACCCATGTCAGTACTTTCCTCCACAGGAGAGAAAGTTTCCAAGGCCTGAGACACAGGGGGTTAGGGAAAGTTCCCACACCCTCTCTGGACAGGTTTATGACACCCCATGTCAGCACGGTCCTCCACAGGAGAGAAAGTTTCCAAGGTCTGAGACACAGGGGATTAGAGAAGGTTCCCACACCCTCCTGGACAGGTTTATGACACCCCATGTCAGTACTGTCCCCCACAGGAGAGAAAGTTTCCAAGGTCTGAGATGCAGGGGATTTGATGAAGGTCCCCACGCCCTCCCAGGACAGGTTTATGACACCCCATGTCAGTACTTTCCTCCACAGGAGAGAAAGTTTCCAAGGCCTGAGACATAGGGGGGTTGGGGAAGGTTCCCATACCCTCCCTGGACAGGTTTATGACACCCCATGTCAGTACTTTCCTCCACAGGAGAGAAAGTTTCCAAGGCCTGAGACACAGGGGGGTTGGGGAAGGTTCCCACACCCTCCCTGGACAGGTTTATGACACCCCATGTCAGTACTTTCCTCCACAGGAGAGAAAGTTTCCAAGGCCTGAGACACAGGGGGATTAGAGAAGGTTCCCACATCCTCTCTGGACAGGTTTATGACACCCCATGTCAGTACTTTCCTCCACAGGAGAGAAAGTTTCCAAGGACTAAGACACAGGGGGGTCAGATGAGATTCCCACACCCTCTCTGGACAGGTTTATGACACCCCATGTCAGTACTTTCCTCCACAGGAGAGAAAGTATCCAAGGCCTGAGATGCAGGGGGTTTGGTGGAAGTTGCCACACCCTCTCTGGACGGGTTTATGACACCCCATGGCAGTACTGTCCTCCACAGGAGAGAAAGTTTCCAAGGCCTGAGAGGCATGGGGTTGGTGGAGGTTGCCACACCCTCTCTGGACAGGTTTATGACACCCCATGTCAGTACTGTCCTCCACAGGAGAGAAAGTTTCCAAGGCCTGTGATGCAGGGGGGTTAGATAAGGCTCCCACACCCTCCCTGGACAGGTTTATGACACCCCATGTCAGTACTGTCCTCCACAGGAGAGAAAGTTTCCAAGGCCTGAGATGCAGGGGGGTTAGATATGGCTCCCACACCCTCCCTGGACAGGTTTATGACACCCCATGTCAGTACTGTCCTCCACAGGAGAGAAAGTTTCCAAGGCCTGAGACGCAGGGAGGTTAGAGAAGGTCCCCACACCCTCTCTGGACGGGTTTATGACACCCCATGTCAGTACTGTCCTCCACAGGAGAGAAAGTTTCCAAGGCCTGAGACGCATGGGGTTGGTGGAGGTTGCCACACCCTCTCTGGACAGGTTTATGACACTCCATGTCAGTACTGTCCTCCACAGGAGAGAAAGTTTCCAAGGCCTGAGATGCAGGGGGGTTAGATAAGGCTCCCACACCCTCCCTGCACAGGTTTATGACACCCCATGTCAGTACTGTCCTCCACAGGAGAGAAAGTTTCCAAGGCCTGAGATGCAGGGGGGTTAGATATGGCTCCCACACCCTCCCTGGACAGATTTATGACACCCCATGTCAGTACTGTCCTCCACAGGAGAGAAAGTTTCCAAGGCCTGAGATGCAGGGGGGTTAGATATGGCTCCCACACCCTCCCTGGACAGAGTTATGACACCCCATGTCAGTACTGTCCTCCACAGGAGAGAAAGTTTCCAAGGCCTGAGATGCAGGGGGGTTAGATAAGGCTCACACACCCTCCCTGGACAGGTTTATGACACCCCATGTCAGTACTGTCCTCCACAGGAGAGAAAGTTTCCAAGGCCTGAGACGCAGGGAGGTTAGAGAAGGTCCCCACACCCTCTCTGGACGGGTTTATGACACCCCATGTCAGTACTGTCCTCCACAGGAGAGAAAGTTTCCAAGGCCTGAGATGCAGGGGGGTTAGATAAGGCTCCCACACCCTCCCTGGACAGGTTTATGACACCCCATGTCAGTACTGTCCTCCACAGGAGAGAAAGTTTCCAAGGCCTGAGATGCAGGGGGGTTAGATATGGCTCCCACACCCTCCCTGGACAGATTTATGACACCCCATGTCAGTACTGTCCTCCACAGGAGAGAAAGTTTCCAAGGCCTGAGACACAGGGGGGTTAGATATGGCTCCCACACCCTCCCTGGAGAGATTTATGACACCCCATGTCAGTACTGTCCTCCACAGGAGAGAAAGTTTCCAAGGCCTGAGATGCAGGGGGGTTAGATAAGGGTCACACACCCTCCCTGGACAGGTTTATGACACCCCATGTCAGTACTGTCCTCCACAGGAGAGAAAGTTTCCAAGGCCTGAGACGCAGGGAGGTTAGAGAAGGTCCCCACACCCTCTCTGGACAGGTTTATAACACCCCATGTCAGTACTTTCCTCCACAGGTGAGAAAGTTTCCAAGGCCTGAGATGCAGGGGGGTTAGAGAAGGCTCCCACACCATCTCTGGACAGGTTTATAACACCCCATGTCAGTACTTTCCTCCACAGGAGAGAAAGTTTCCAAGGCCTGAGATGCAGGGGGGTCAGATAAGGCTCCCACACCCTCCCTGGACAGGTTTATAACCCCCCATGTCAGTACTTTCCTCCACAGGAGAGAAAGTTTCCAAGGCCTGAGATGCAGGGGGTTTAGAGAAGGCTCCCACACCATCTCTGGACAGGTTTATAACACCCCATGTCAGTACTTTCCTCCACAGGAGAGAAAGTTTCCAAGGCCTGAGACACAGGGGGGTTAGGGAAGGTTCCCACACCCTCTCTGGACAGGTTTATGACACCCCATGTCAGTACTGTCCTCCACAGGAGAGAAAGTTTCCAAGGTCTGAGACACGGGGGGTTGGTGAAGGTTCCCACACCCTCTCTGGACAGGTTTATGACACCCATGTCAGTACTTTCCTCCACAGGAGAGAAAGTTTCCAAGGCCTGAGACACAGGGGGGTTAGGGAAGGTTCCCACACCCTCTCTGGACAGGATTATGACACCCCATGTCAGTACGGTCCTCCACAGGAGAGAAAGTTTCCAAGGCCTGAGATGCAGGGGGGTTGGATATGGCTCCCACACCCTCCCTGGACAGATTTATGACACCCCATGTCAGTACTGTCCCCCACCGGAGAGAAAGTTTCCAAGGTCTGAGACACAGGGGATTAGAGAAGGTTCCCACACCCTCCCTGGACAGGTTTGTGACACCCCATGTCAGTAATGTCCTCCACAGGAGAGAAAGTCTCCAAGACTTCAGATGCAGGGGAGTTGGCGAAGGTTCCCATACCCTCCCTGGACAGGTTCATGACACACCATGTCAGTAGTGTCCTCCAAAGGAGAGAAAGTCTCCAAGGCCTGAGATGCAGGGGAGTTGGCGAAGGTTCTCATGCCCTCTCTCGACAGGTTTATGACACTCCATGTCAGCACTGTCCTCCACAGGAGAGAATGTCTCAAAGACCTGAGATGCAGGGGGTTGGCGAAGGTTCTCATACCCTCTCTCGACAGGTTTATGACACTCCATGTCAGTACTGTCCTACACAGGAGAGAAAGTCTCCAAGGTCTGAGCCACAGAGGGTTGGCGAAGGTTCCTATGCCCTCCCTGGACAGGTTTATGATACCCCCTGTCAGTACTTTCCTACACTGGAGAGAAAGTCTCCAAGGCCTGTGACGCAGGGGGTTGGCGAAGATTCCCAGACCCTCCCTGGACAGGTTAGTGACACCCCATGTCAGTACTTTCCTACACAGGAGAGAAAGTCTCCAAGGCCTGAGCCACAGGGGGTTGGCGAAGGTTCCCATGCCCTACCTGGACAGGTTAGTGACACCCCATGTCAGTACTTTCCTACACAGGAGAGAAAGTCTCCAAGGCCTGAGCCACAGGTGGTTGGCGAAGGTTCCCATGCCCTCCCTGGACAGGTTTATGACACCCCATGTCAGTACTGTACTCCACAGGAGGAAATTTTCCAAGGCCTGAGACGCATCGGGTTGGTGGAGGTTGCCACACCCTCTCTGGAAAGGTTTATGACACCCCATGTCAGTACTGTCCTCCACAGGAGAGAAAGTTTCCAAGGCCTGAGACGCATCGGGTTGGTGGAGGTTGCCACACCCTCCCTGGACAGGTTTATGACACCCCATGTCAATACTGTCCTCCACAGGAGAGAAAGTTTCCAAGGCCTGAGATGCAGGGGATGGTGGAGGTTGCCACACCCTCCCTGGACAGGTTTATGACACCCCATGTCAGTACTGTCCTCCACAGGAGAGAAAGTTTCCAGGGCCTGAGACGCATCGGGTTGGTGGAGGTTGCCACACCCTCTCTGGACAGGTTTATGACACCCCATGTCAGTACTGTCCTCCACAGGAGAGAAAGTTTCCAAGGCCTGAGACGCATGGGGTTGGTGGAGGTTGCCACACCCTCTCTGGACAGGTTTATGACACTCCATGTCAGTACTGTCCTCCAAAGGAGAGAAAGTTTCCAAGGACTGAGATGCAGGGGGGTTAGATAAGGCTCCCACACCCTCCCTGGACAGGTTTGTGACTCCCCATGTCAGTACTGTCCTCCACAGGAGAGAAAGTTTCCAAGGCCTGAGACACAGGGGAGTTAGGGAAGGTTCCCAGACCCTTCCTGGACAGGTTTGTGACACCCCATGTCAGTACTTTCCTACACAGGAGAGAAAGTTTCCAAGGCCTGAGACACAGGGGGGTCAGATGAGATTCCCACACCCTCTCTGGACAGGTTTATGACACTCCATGTCAGTACTGTCCTCCAAAGGAGAGAAGGTTTCCAAGGACTGAGATGCAGGGGGGTTAGATAAGGCTCCCACACCCTCCCTGGACAGGTTTGTGACTCCCCATGTCAGTACTGTCCTCCACAGGAGAGAAAGTTTCCAAGGCCTGAGACACAGGGGAGTTAGGGAAGGTCCCCAGACCCTCCCTGGACAGGTTTATGACACCCCATGTCAGTACTTTCCTCCACAGTAGAGAGAGTTCCCAAGTCTGAGACACGGGGCGTTGGTGAAGGTTCCCACACCCTCTCTGGACAGGTTTATGACACCCCATGTCAGTACTTTCCTCCACAGTAGAGAAAGTTCCCAAGTCTGAGACACGGGGGGTTGGTGAAGGTTCCCACACCCTCCCTGGACAGGTTTATGACAACCCATGTCAGTACTTTCTTCCACAGGAGAGAAAGTTTCCAAGGCCTGAGACACAGGGGGGTTAGGGAAGGTTCCCACACCCTCTCTGGACAGGTTTATGACACCCCATGTCAGTACTGTCCTCCACAGGAGAGAAAGTTTCCAAGGTCTGAGACACGGGGGGTTGGTGAAGGTTCCCACACCCTCTCTGGACAGGTTTATGACACCCATGTCAGTACTTTCCTCCACAGGAGAGAAAGTTTCCAAGGTCTGAGACACGGGGGGTTGGTGAAGGTTCCCACACCCTCTCTGGACAGGTTTATGACACCCATGTCAGTACTTTCCTCCACAGGAGAGAAAGTTTCCAAGGCCTGAGACACAGGGGGTTAGGGAAAGTTCCCACACCCTCTCTGGACAGGTTTATGACACCCCATGTCAGCACGGTCCTCCACAGGAGAGAAAGTTTCCAAGGTCTGAGACACAGGGGATTAGAGAAGGTTCCCACACCCTCCTGGACAGGTTTATGACACCCCATGTCAGTACTGTCCTCCACAGGAGAGAAAGTTTCCAAGGTCTGAGATGCAGGGGGTTTGATGAAGGTCCCCACGCCCTCCCAGGACAGGTTTATGACACCCCATGTCAGTACTTTCCTCCACAGGAGAGAAAGTTTCCAAGGCCTGAGACATAGGGGGGTTGGGGAAGGTTCCCACACCCTCCCTGGACAGGTTTATGACACCCCATGTCAGTACTTTCCTCCACAGGAGAGAAAGTTTCCAAGGCCTGAGACACAGGGGGATTAGAGAAGGTTCCCACACCCTCCCTGGACAGGTTTATGACACCCCATGTCAGTACTGTCCTCCACAGGAGAGAAAGTTTCCAAGGTCTGAGATGCAGGGGGTTTGGTGAAGGTCCCCACGCCCTCCCTGGACAGGTTTATGACACCCCATGTCAGTACTTTCCTCCACAGGAGAGAAAGTTTCCAAGGCCTGAGACACAGGGGGGTTGGGGAAGGTTCCCACACCCTCCCTGGACAGGTTTATGACACCCCATGTCAGTACTTTCCTCCACAGGAGAGAAAGTTTCCAAGGCCTGAGACACAGGGGGATTAGAGAAGGTTCCCACATCCTCTCTGGACAGGTTTATGACACCCCATGTCAGTACTTTCCTCCACAGGAGAGAAAGTTTCCAAGGACTAAGACACAGGGGGGTCAGATGAGATTCCCACACCCTCTCTGGACAGGTTTATGACACCCCATGTCAGTACTTTCCTCCACAGGAGAGAAAGTATCCAAGGCCTGAGATGCAGGGGGTTTGGTGGAAGTTGCCACACCCTCTCTGGACGGGTTTATGACACCCCATGGCAGTACTGTCCTCCACAGGAGAGAAAGTTTCCAAGGCCTGAGAGGCATGGTGTTGGTGGAGGTTGCCACACCCTCTCTGGACAGGTTTATGACACCCCATGTCAGTACTGTCCTCCACAGGAGAGAAAGTTTCCAAGGCCTGTGATGCAGGGGGGTTAGATAAGGCTCCCACACCCTCCCTGGACAGGTTTATGACATCCCATGTCAGTACTGTCCTCCACAGGAGAGAAAGTTTCCAAGGCCTGAGATGCAGGGGGGTTAGATATGGCTCCCACACCCTCCCTGGACAGGTTTATGACACCCCATGTCAGTACTGTCCTCCACAGGAGAGAAAGTTTCCAAGGCCTGAGACGCAGGGAGGTTAGAGAAGGTCCCCACACCCTCTCTGGACGGGTTTATGACACCCCATGTCAGTACTGTCCTCCACAGGAGAGAAAGTTTCCAAGGCCTGAGACGCATGGGGTTAGTGGAGGTTGCCACACCCTCTCTGGACAGGTTTATGACACTCCATGTCAGTACTGTCCTCCACAGGAGAGAAAGTTTCCAAGGCCTGAGATGCAGGGGGGTTAGATAAGGCTCCCACACCCTCCCTGCACAGGTTTATGACACCCCATGTCAGTACTGTCCTCCACAGGAGAGAAAGTTTCCAAGGCCTGAGATGCAGGGGGGTTAGATATGGCTCCCACACCCTCCCTGGACAGATTTATGACACCCCATGTCAGTACTGTCCTCCACAGGAGAGAAAGTTTCCAAGGCCTGAGATGCAGGGGGGTTAGATATGGCTCCCACACCCTCCCTGGACAGAGTTATGACACCCCATGTCAGTACTGTCCTCCACAGGAGAGAAAGTTTCCAAGGCCTGAGATGCAGGGGGGTTAGATAAGGCTCACACACCCTCCCTGGACAGGTTTATGACACCCCATGTCAGTACTGTCCTCCACAGGAGAGAAAGTTTCCAAGGCCTGAGACGCAGGGAGGTTAGAGAAGGTCCCCACACCCTCTCTGGACGGGTTTATGACACCCCATGTCAGTACTGTCCTCCACAGGAGAGAAAGTTTCCAAGGCCTGAGATGCAGGGGGGTTAGATAAGGCTCCCACACCCTCCCTGGACAGGTTTATGACACCCCATGTCAGTACTGTCCTCCACAGGAGAGAAAGTTTCCAAGGCCTGAGATGCAGGGGGGTTAGATATGGCTCCCACACCCTCCCTGGACAGATTTATGACACCCCATGTCAGTACTGTCCTCCACAGGAGAGAAAGTTTCCAAGGCCTGAGACACAGGGGGGTTAGATATGGCTCCCACACCCTCCCTGGAGAGATTTATGACACCCCATGTCAGTACTGTCCTCCACAGGAGAGAAAGTTTCCAAGGCCTGAGATGCAGGGGGGTTAGATAAGGGTCACACACCCTCCCTGGACAGGTTTATGACACCCCATGTCAGTACTGTCCTCCACAGGAGAGAAAGTTTCCAAGGCCTGAGACGCAGGGAGGTTAGAGAAGGTCCCCACACCCTCTCTGGACAGGTTTATAACACCCCATGTCAGTACTTTCCTCCACAGGTGAGAAAGTTTCCAAGGCCTGAGATGCAGGGGGGTTAGAGAAGGCTCCCACACCATCTCTGGACAGGTTTATAACACCCCATGTCAGTACTTTCCTCCACAGGAGAGAAAGTTTCCAAGGCCTGAGATGCAGGGGGGTTAGATAAGGCTCCCACACCCTCCCTGGACAGGTTTATAACCCCCCATGTCAGTACTTTCCTCCACAGGAGAGAAAGTTTCCAAGGCCTGAGATGCAGGGGGTTTAGAGAAGGCTCCCACACCATCTCTGGACAGGTTTATAACACCCCATGTCAGTACTTTCCTCCACAGGAGAGAAAGTTTCCAAGGCCTGAGACACAGGGGGGTTAGGGAAGGTTCCCACACCCTCTCTGGACAGGTTTATGACACCCCATGTCAGTACTGTCCTCCACAGGAGAGAAAGTTTCCAAGGTCTGAGACACGGGGGGTTGGTGAAGGTTCCCACACCCTCTCTGGACAGGTTTATGACACCCATGTCAGTACTTTCCTCCACAGGAGAGAAAGTTTCCAAGGCCTGAGACACAGGGGGGTTAGGGAAGGTTCCCACACCCTCTCTGGACAGGATTATGACACCCCATGTCAGTACGGTCCTCCACAGGAGAGAAAGTTTCCAAGGCCTGAGATGCAGGGGGGTTGGATATGGCTCCCACACCCTCCCTGGACAGATTTATGACACCCCATGTCAGTACTGTCCCCCACCGTAGAGAAAGTTTCCAAGGTCTGAGACACAGGGGATTAGAGAAGGTTCCCACACCCTCCCTGGACAGGTTTGTGACACCCCATGTCAGTAATGTCCTCCACAGGAGAGAAAGTCTCCAAGACTTCAGATGCAGGGGAGTTGGCGAAGGTTCCCATACCCTCCCTGGACAGGTTCATGACACACCATGTCAGTAGTGTCCTCCAAAGGAGAGAAAGTCTCCAAGGCCTGAGATGCAGGGGAGTTGGCGAAGGTTCTCATGCCCTCTCTCGACAGGTTTATGACACTCCATGTCAGCACTGTCCTCCACAGGAGAGAATGTCTCAAAGACCTGAGATGCAGGGGGTTGGCGAAGGTTCTCATACCCTCTCTCGACAGGTTTATGACACTCCATGTCAGTACTGTCCTACACAGGAGAGAAAGTCATCAAGGTCTGAGCCACAGAGGGTTGGCGAAGGTTCCTATGCCCTCCCTGGACAGGTTTATGATACCCCCTGTCAGTACTTTCCTACACTGGAGAGAAAGTCTCCAAGGCCTGTGACGCAGGGGGTTGGCGAAGATTCCCAGACCCTCCCTGGACAGGTTAGTGACACCCCATGTCAGTACTTTCCTACACAGGAGAGAAAGTCTCCAAGGCCTGAGCCACAGGGGGTTGGCGAAGGTTCCCATGCCCTACCTGGACAGGTTAGTGACACCCCATGTCAGTACTTTCCTACACAGGAGAGAAAGTCTCCAAGGCCTGAGCCACAGGTGGTTGGCGAAGGTTCCCATGCCCTCCCTGGACAGGTTTATGACACCCCATGTCAGTACTGTACTCCACAGGAGGAAAGTTTCCAAGGCCTGAGACGCATCGGGTTGGTGGAGGTTGCCACACCCTCTCTGGACAGGTTTATGACACCCCATGTCAGTACTGTCCTCCACAGGAGAGAAAGTTTCCAAGGCCTGAGACGCATCGGGTTGGTGGAGGTTGCCACACCCTCCCTGGACAGGTTTATGACACCCCATGTCAATACTGTCCTCCACAGGAGAGAAAGTTTCCAAGGCCTGAGATGCAGGGGATGGTGGAGGTTGCCACACCCTCCCTGGACAGGTTTATGACACCCCATGTCAGTACTGTCCTCCACAGGAGAGAAAGTTTCCAGGGCCTGAGACGCATCGGGTTGGTGGAGGTTGCCACACCCTCTCTGGACAGGTTTATGACACCCCATGTCAGTACTGTCCTCCACAGGAGAGAAAGTTTCCAAGGCCTGAGACGCATGGGGTTGGTGGAGGTTGCCACACCCTTTCTGGACAGGTTTATGACACTCCATGTCAGTACTGTCCTCCAAAGGAGAGAAAGTTTCCAAGGACTGAGATGCAGGGGGGTTAGATAAGGCTCCCACACCCTCCCTGGACAGGTTTGTGACTCCCCATGTCAGTACTGTCCTCCACAGGAGAGAAAGTTTCCAAGGCCTGAGACACAGGGGAGTTAGGGAAGGTTCCCAGACCCTTCCTGGACAGGTTTGTGACACCCCATGTCAGTACTTTCCTACACAGGAGAGAAAGTTTCCAAGGCCTGAGACACAGGGGGGTCAGATGAGATTCCCACACCCTCTCTGGACAGGTTTATGACACTCCATGTCAGTACTGTCCTACAAAGGAGAGAAGGTTTCCAAGGACTGAGATGCAGGGGGGTTAGATAAGGCTCCCACACCCTCCCTGGACAGGTTTGTGACTCCCCATGTCAGTACTGTCCTCCACAGGAGAGAAAGTTTCCAAGGCCTGAGACACAGGGGAGTTAGGGAAGGTCCCCAGACCCTCCCTGGACAGGTTTATGACACCCCATGTCAGTACTTTCCTCCACAGTAGAGAGAGTTCCCAAGTCTGAGACACGGGGCGTTGGTGAAGGTTCCCACACCCTCTCTGGACAGGTTTATGACACCCCATGTCAGTACTTTCCTCCACAGTAGAGAAAGTTCCCAAGTCTGAGACACGGGGGGTTGGTGAAGGTTCCCACACCCTCCCTGGACAGGTTTATGACAACCCATGTCAGTACTTTCTTCCACAGGAGAGAAAGTTTCCAAGGCCTGAGACACAGGGGGGTTAGGGAAGGTTCCCACACCCTCTCTGGACAGGTTTATGACACCCCATGTCAGTACTGTCCTCCACAGGAGAGAAAGTTTCCAAGGTCTGAGACACGGGGGGTTGGTGAAGGTTCCCACACCCTCTCTGGACAGGTTTATGACACCCATGTCAGTACTTTCCTCCACAGGAGAGAAAGTTTCCAAGGTCTGAGACACGGGGGGTTGGTGAAGGTTCCCACACCCTCTCTGGACAGGTTTATGACACCCATGTCAGTACTTTCCTCCACAGGAGAGAAAGTTTCCAAGGCCTGAGACACAGGGGGTTAGGGAAAGTTCCCACACCCTCTCTGGACAGGTTTATGACACCCCATGTCAGCACGGTCCTCCACAGGAGAGAAAGTTTCCAAGGTCTGAGACACAGGGGATTAGAGAAGGTTCCCACACCCTCCTGGACAGGTTTATGACACCCCATGTCAGTACTGTCCTCCACAGGAGAGAAAGTTTCCAAGGTCTGAGATGCAGGGGGTTTGATGAAGGTCCCCACGCCCTCCCAGGACAGGTTTATGACACCCCATGTCAGTACTTTCCTCCACAGGAGAGAAAGTTTCCAAGGCCTGAGACATAGGGGGGTTGGGGAAGGTTCCCACACCCTCCCTGGACAGGTTTATGACACCCCATGTCAGTACTTTCCTCCACAGGAGAGAAAGTTTCCAAGGCCTGAGACACAGGGGGATTAGAGAAGGTTCCCACACCCTCCCTGGACAGGTTTATGACACCCCATGTCAGTACTGTCCTCCACAGGAGAGAAAGTTTCCAAGGTCTGAGATGCAGGGGGTTTGGTGAAGGTCCCCACGCCCTCCCTGGACAGGTTTATGACACCCCATGTCAGTACTTTCCTCCACAGGAGAGAAAGTTTCCATGGCCTGAGACACAGGGGGGTTGGGGAAGGTTCCCACACCCTCCCTGTACAGGTTTATGACACCCCATGTCAGTACTTTCCTCCACAGGAGAGAAAGTTTCCAAGACCTGAGACACAGGGGGATTAGAGAAGGTTCCCACATCCTCTCTGGACAGGTTTATAACACCCCATGTCAGTACTTTCCTCCACAGGAGAGAAAGTTTCCAAGGACTAAGACACAGGGGGGTCAGATGAGATTCCCACACCCTCTCTGGACAGGTTTATGACACCCCATGTCAGTACTTTCCTCCACAGGAGAGAAAGTATCCAAGGCCTGAGATGCAGGGGGTTTGGTGGAAGTTGCCACACCCTCTCTGGACGGGTTTATGACACCCCATGGCAGTACTGTCCTCCACAGGAGAGAAAGTTTCCAAGGCCTGAGAGGCATGGGGTTGGTGGAGGTTGCCACACCCTCTCTGGACAGGTTTATGACACCCCATGTCAGTACTGTCCTCCACAGGAGAGAAAGTTTCCAAGGCCTGTGATGCAGGGGGGTTAGATAAGGCTCCCACACCCTCCCTGGACAGGTTTATGACACCCCATGTCAGTACTGTCCTCCACAGGAGAGAAAGTTTCCAAGGCCTGAGATGCAGGGGGGTTAGATATGGCTCCCACACCCTCCCTGGACAGGTTTATGGCACCCCATGTCAGTACTGTCCTCCACAGGAGAGAAAGTTTCCAAGGCCTGAGACGCAGGGAGGTTAGAGAAGGTCCCCACACCCTCTCTGGACGGGTTTATGACACCCCATGTCAGTACTGTCCTCCACAGGAGAGAAAGTTTCCAAGGCCTGAGACGCATGGGGTTGGTGGAGGTTGCCACACCCTCTCTGGACAGGTTTATGACACTCCATGTCAGTACTGTCCTCCACAGGAGAGAAAGTTTCCAAGGCCTGAGATGCAGGGGGGTTAGATAAGGCTCCCACACCCTCCCTGCACAGGTTTATGACACCCCATGTCAGTACTGTCCTCCACAGGAGAGAAAGTTTCCAAGGCCTGAGATGCAGGGGGGTTAGATATGGCTCCCACACCCTCCCTGGACAGATTTATGACACCCCATGTCAGTACTGTCCTCCACAGGAGAGAAAGTTTCCAAGGCCTGAGATGCAGGGGGGTTAGATATGGCTCCCACACCCTCCCTGGACAGAGTTATGACACCCCATGTCAGTACTGTCCTCCACAGGAGAGAAAGTTTCCAAGGCCTGAGATGCAGGGGGGTTAGATAAGGCTCACACACCCTCCCTGGACAGGTTTATGACACCCCATGTCAGTACTGTCCTCCACAGGAGAGAAAGTTTCCAAGGCCTGAGACGCAGGGAGGTTAGAGAAGGTCCCCACACCCTCTCTGGACGGGTTTATGACACCCCATGTCAGTACTGTCCTCCACAGGAGAGAAAGTTTCCAAGGCCTGAGATGCAGGGGGGTTAGATAAGGCTCCCACACCCTCCCTGGACAGGTTTATGACACCCCATGTCAGTACTGTCCTCCACAGGAGAGAAAGTTTCCAAGGCCTGAGATGCAGGGGGGTTAGATATGGCTCCCACACCCTCCCTGGACAGATTTATGACACCCCATGTCAGTACTGTCCTCCACAGGAGAGAAAGTTTCCAAGGCCTGAGACACAGGGGGGTTAGATATGGCTCCCACACCCTCCCTGGAGAGATTTATGACACCCCATGTCAGTACTGTCCTCCACAGGAGAGAAAGTTTCCAAGGCCTGAGATGCAGGGGGGTTAGATAAGGGTCACACACCCTCCCTGGACAGGTTTATGACACCCCATGTCAGTACTTTCCTACACAGGAGAGAAAGTCTCCAAGGCCTGAGCCACAGGTGGTTGGCGAAGGTTCCCATGCCCTCCCTGGACAGGTTTATGACACCCCATGTCAGTACTGTACTCCACAGGAGGAAAGTTTCCAAGGCCTGAGACGCATCGGGTTGGTGGAGGTTGCCACACCCTCTCTGGACAGGTTTATGACACCCCATGTCAGTACTGTCCTCCACAGGAGAGAAAGTTTCCAAGGCCTGAGACGCATCGGGTTGGTGGAGGTTGCCACACCCTCCCTGGACAGGTTTATGACACCCCATGTCAATACTGTCCTCCACAGGAGAGAAAGTTTCCAAGGCCTGAGATGCAGGGGATGGTGGAGGTTGCCACACCCTCCCTGGACAGGTTTATGACACCCCATGTCAGTACTGTCCTCCACAGGAGAGAAAGTTTCCAGGGCCTGAGACGCATCGGGTTGGTGGAGGTTGCCACACCCTCTCTGGACAGGTTTATGACACCCCATGTCAGTACTGTCCTCCACAGGAGAGAAAGTTTCCAAGGCCTGAGACGCATCGGGTTGGTGGAGGTTGCCACACCCTCCCTGGACAGGTTTATGACACCCCATGTCAATACTGTCCTCCACAGGAGAGAAAGTTTCCAAGGCCTGAGATGCAGGGGATGGTGGAGGTTGCCACACCCTCCCTGGACAGGTTTATGACACCCCATGTCAGTACTGTCCTCCACAGGAGAGAAAGTTTCCAGGGCCTGAGACGCATCGGGTTGGTGGAGGTTGCCACACCCTCTCTGGACAGGTTTATGACACCCCATGTCAGTACTGTCCTCCACAGGAGAGAAAGTTTCCAAGGCCTGAGACGCATGGGGTTGGTGGAGGTTGCCACACCCTTTCTGGACAGGTTTATGACACTCCATGTCAGTACTGTCCTCCAAAGGAGAGAAAGTTTCCAAGGACTGAGATGCAGGGGGGTTAGATAAGGCTCCCACACCCTCCCTGGACAGGTTTGTGACTCCCCATGTCAGTACTGTCCTCCACAGGAGAGAAAGTTTCCAAGGCCTGAGACACAGGGGAGTTAGGGAAGGTTCCCAGACCCTTCCTGGACAGGTTTGTGACACCCCATGTCAGTACTTTCCTACACAGGAGAGAAAGTTTCCAAGGCCTGAGACACAGGGGGGTCAGATGAGATTCCCACACCCTCTCTGGACAGGTTTATGACACTCCATGTCAGTACTGTCCTACAAAGGAGAGAAGGTTTCCAAGGACTGAGATGCAGGGGGGTTAGATAAGGCTCCCACACCCTCCCTGGACAGGTTTGTGACTCCCCATGTCAGTACTGTCCTCCACAGGAGAGAAAGTTTCCAAGGCCTGAGACACAGGGGAGTTAGGGAAGGTCCCCAGACCCTCCCTGGACAGGTTTATGACACCCCATGTCAGTACTTTCCTCCACAGTAGAGAGAGTTCCCAAGTCTGAGACACGGGGCGTTGGTGAAGGTTCCCACACCCTCTCTGGACAGGTTTATGACACCCCATGTCAGT
This sequence comes from Mantis religiosa, assembly GCA_030765055.1. Lineage (NCBI taxonomy): Eukaryota > Metazoa > Arthropoda > Insecta > Mantodea > Mantidae > Mantis > Mantis religiosa. The sequence goes on along the minus strand of JAUKNK010000101.1, from coordinate 1,551,151 downwards.
ACTTTCCTCCACAGTAGAGAAAGTTCCCAAGTCTGAGACACGGGGGGTTGGTGAAGGTTCCCACACCCTCCCTGGACAGGTTTATGACAACCCATGTCAGTACTTTCTTCCACAGGAGAGAAAGTTTCCAAGGCCTGAGACACAGGGGGGTTAGGGAAGGTTCCCACACCCTCTCTGGACAGGTTTATGACACCCCATGTCAGTACTGTCCTCCAAAGGAGAGAAAGTTTCCAAGGTCTGAGACACGGGGGGTTGGTGAAGGTTCCCACACCCTCTCTGGACAGGTTTATGACACCCATGTCAGTACTTTCCTCCACAGGAGAGAAAGTTTCCAAGGTCTGAGACACGGGGGGTTGGTGAAGGTTCCCACACCCTCTCTGGACAGGTTTATGACACCCATGTCAGTACTTTCCTCCACAGGAGAGAAAGTTTCCAAGGCCTGAGACACAGGGGGTTAGGGAAAGTTCCCACACCCTCTCTGGACAGGTTTATGACACCCCATGTCAGCACGGTCCTCCACAGGAGAGAAAGTTTCCAAGGTCTGAGACACAGGGGATTAGAGAAGGTTCCCACACCCTCCTGGACAGGTTTATGACACCCCATGTCAGTACTGTCCTCCACAGGAGAGAAAGTTTCCAAGGTCTGAGATGCAGGGGGTTTGATGAAGGTCCCCACGCCCTCCCAGGACAGGTTTATGACACCCCATGTCAGTACTTTCCTCCACAGGAGAGAAAGTTTCCAAGGCCTGAGACATAGGGGGGTTGGGGAAGGTTCCCACACCCTCCCTGGACAGGTTTATGACACCCCATGTCAGTACTTTCCTCCACAGGAGAGAAAGTTTCCAAGGCCTGAGACACAGGGGGATTAGAGAAGGTTCCCACACCCTCCCTGGACAGGTTTATGACACCCCATGTCAGTACTGTCCTCCACAGGAGAGAAAGTTTCCAAGGTCTGAGATGCAGGGGGTTTGGTGAAGGTCCCCACGCCCTCCCTGGACAGGTTTATGACACCCCATGTCAGTACTTTCCTCCACAGGAGAGAAAGTTTCCATGGCCTGAGACACAGGGGGGTTGGGGAAGGTTCCCACACCCTCCCTGTACAGGTTTATGACACCCCATGTCAGTACTTTCCTCCACAGGAGAGAAAGTTTCCAAGACCTGAGACACAGGGGGATTAGAGAAGGTTCCCACATCCTCTCTGGACAGGTTTATGACACCCCATGTCAGTACTTTCCTCCACAGGAGAGAAAGTTTCCAAGGACTAAGACACAGGGGGGTCAGATGAGATTCCCACACCCTCTCTGGACAGGTTTATGACACCCCATGTCAGTACTTTCCTCCACAGGAGAGAAAGTATCCAAGGCCTGAGATGCAGGGGGTTTGGTGGAAGTTGCCACACCCTCTCTGGACGGGTTTATGACACCCCATGGCAGTACTGTCCTCCACAGGAGAGAAAGTTTCCAAGGCCTGAGAGGCATGGGGTTGGTGGAGGTTGCCACACCCTCTCTGGACAGGTTTATGACACCCCATGTCAGTACTGTCCTCCACAGGAGAGAAAGTTTCCAAGGCCTGTGATGCAGGGGGGTTAGATAAGGCTCCCACACCCTCCCTGGACAGGTTTATGACACCCCATGTCAGTACTGTCCTCCACAGGAGAGAAAGTTTCCAAGGCCTGAGATGCAGGGGGGTTAGATATGGCTCCCACACCCTCCCTGGACAGGTTTATGGCACCCCATGTCAGTACTGTCCTCCACAGGAGAGAAAGTTTCCAAGGCCTGAGACGCAGGGAGGTTAGAGAAGGTCCCCACACCCTCTCTGGACGGGTTTATGACACCCCATGTCAGTACTGTCCTCCACAGGAGAGAAAGTTTCCAAGGCCTGAGACGCATGGGGTTGGTGGAGGTTGCCACACCCTCTCTGGACAGGTTTATGACACTCCATGTCAGTACTGTCCTCCACAGGAGAGAAAGTTTCCAAGGCCTGAGATGCAGGGGGGTTAGATAAGGCTCCCACACCCTCCCTGCACAGGTTTATGACACCCCATGTCAGTACTGTCCTCCACAGGAGAGAAAGTTTCCAAGGCCTGAGATGCAGGGGGGTTAGATATGGCTCCCACACCCTCCCTGGACTGATTTATGACACCCCATGTCAGTACTGTCCTCCACAGGAGAGAAAGTTTCCAAGGCCTGAGATGCAGGGGGGTTAGATATGGCTCCCACACCCTCCCTGGACAGAGTTATGACACCCCATGTCAGTACTGTCCTCCACAGGAGAGAAAGTTTCCAAGGCCTGAGATGCAGGGGGGTTAGATAAGGCTCACACACCCTCCCTGGACAGGTTTATGACACCCCATGTCAGTACTGTCCTCCACAGGAGAGAAAGTTTCCAAGGCCTGAGACGCAGGGAGGTTAGAGAAGGTCCCCACACCCTCTCTGGACGGGTTTATGACACCCCATGTCAGTACTGTCCTCCACAGGAGAGAAAGTTTCCAAGGCCTGAGATGCAGGGGGGTTAGATAAGGCTCCCACACCCTCCCTGGACAGGTTTATGACACCCCATGTCAGTACTGTCCTCCACAGGAGAGAAAGTTTCCAAGGCCTGAGATGCAGGGGGGTTAGATATGGCTCCCACACCCTCCCTGGACAGATTTATGACACCCCATGTCAGTACTGTCCTCCACAGGAGAGAAAGTTTCCAAGGCCTGAGACACAGGGGGGTTAGATATGGCTCCCACACCCTCCCTGGAGAGATTTATGACACCCCATGTCAGTACTGTCCTCCACAGGAGAGAAAGTTTCCAAGGCCTGAGATGCAGGGGGGTTAGATAAGGGTCACACACCCTCCCTGGACAGGTTTATGACACCCCATGTCAGTACTGTCCTCCACAGGAGAGAAAGTTTCCAAGGCCTGAGACGCAGGGAGGTTAGAGAAGGTCCCCACACCCTCTCTGGACAGGTTTATAACACCCCATGTCAGTACTTTCCTCCACAGGTGAGAAAGTTTCCAAGGCCTGAGATGCAGGGGGGTTAGAGAAGGCTCCCACACCATCTCTGGACAGGTTTATAACACCCCATGTCAGTACTTTCCTCCACAGGAGAGAAAGTTTCCAAGGCCTGAGATGCAGGGGGGTTAGATAAGGCTCCCACACCCTCCCTGGACAGGTTTATAACCCCCCATGTCAGTACTTTCCTCCACAGGAGAGAAAGTTTCCAAGGCCTGAGATGCAGGGGGTTTAGAGAAGGCTCCCACACCATCTCTGGACAGGTTTATAACACCCCATGTCAGTACTTTCCTCCACAGGAGAGAAAGTTTCCAAGGCCTGAGATGCAGGGGGGTTAGAGAAGGCTCCCACACCCTCTCTGGACGGGTTTATGACACCCCATGTCAGTACTTTCCTCCACAGGAGAGAAAGTTTCCAAGGCCTGAGATGCAGGGGGGTTAGAGAAGGCTCCCACACCATCTCTGGACAGGTTTATAACACCCCATGTCAGTACTTTCCTCCACAGGAGAGAAAGTTTCCAAGGCCTGAGATGCAGGGGGGTTAGAGAAGGCTCCCACACCCTCTCTGGACGGGTTTATGACACCCCATGTCAGTACTGTCCTCCACAGGAGAGAAAGCTTCCAAGGCCTGAGACGCATGGGGTTGGTGGAGGTTGCCACACCCTCTCTGGACAGGTTTATGACACTCCATGTCAGTACTGTCCTCCACAGGAGAGAAAGTTTCCAAGGCCTGAGATGCAGGGGGGTTAGATAAGGCTCACACACCCTCCCTGGACAGGTTTATGACACCCCATGTCAGTACTGTCCTCCACAGGAGAGAAAGTTTCCAAGGCCTGAGATGCAGGGGGGTTAGATAAGGTTCCCACACCCTCTCTGGACCGGTTTATGACACACCATGTCAGTACTGTCCTCCACAGGAGAGAAAGTTTCCAAGGCCTGAGATGCAGGGGGGTTAGATAAGGCTCCCACACCCTCCCTGGACAGATTTATGACACCCCATGTCAGTACTGTCCTCCACAGGAGAGAAAGTTTCCAAGGCCTGAGATGCAGGGGGGTTAGATATGGCTCCCACACCCTCTCTGGACAGGTTTATGACACCCCATGTCAGTACTGTCCTCCACAGGAGAGAAAGTTTCCAAGGCCTGAGATGCAAGGGGGTTAGATAAGGCTCCCACACCCTCCCTGGTCAGATTTATGACACCCCATGTCAGTACACTTACAGACCATTCAAAAACATTCTGAAGGCTTCTACTTTTGCGAGTGAATCTTCTTGGTTTTAGTGTACAGAGTGAATACAGCGCATGGTTTTCTTAACGGTTCTGCTCCTTGTGTAGCATATGCTCTCTGCCTCACACATTCGCTGACCTTGTCCCACTGTGTAAGGCAGCACATACCTTTCAGGGACATTATACACGAGATTCTGTAACCCCTGTTTGTCACACAATTAGAGTTAGAACGTTTCAAGACTCAGTATTGTGTGGAAATAACTCTAGAATACAGCTCGATCAAATGGTAAATATGGCTGACAAACAGTGACGGCTCGTAACGAAAAAGAACAGTTTTCTGTGAGAAGCAAGTCCATGCACACCTAGTTTCGATAAATGAACTTCATGAGCCTACGTTTCTTCATGGTATAAACAGAATTTCTACTTCCTTTCGCTTTTTGGTCAATTTTTCTATTGGGTATTGGTCGCTTTAATATTTTTATACCAACCCTTTCTTCTAATGCTCACATTGAAAAGGCCGTTTTCAGAAGTTCATTAACCGTGTTCATTATTTATTGGTTAAAGTTTTCGTTACTCATACAATGAATAAAATGAATTTATAACACGTTTCACACTCACACACAAAATAAAGAAACTGATATCAGCCACTAAATAACGTTACATAAAGAAACACTTGGATAGAATGTGAGCATGCGAACCACATTCACTTGTTATCAGGGATTCTCCTTATGATCGCGGGAATGGAGTATTGCGCCAACATCACAATCTGCCCTACGATTTAATAACCATTAGGTATTGGATCTGTTTACGTAAGCAGGATGGAATTAGTTTCTACAACTAAAATATAGAGCAATAATAGATTGTTTCAATGCATATTCAAGTTCTACAGCTGTAGTTATGAGGGTTGGTGGCCCTGCTTCATCATGCAGCAAATGATCACTGCACAACACCCAGATGCAGCACACATTTGTGTGAAAAACTAGTGAACTCAGGACATCGGGGAGGCAAGAGGGAAAGGTTGTATGCATGTGCAATAACTGATTGCCGAGCTTGCTGTCTCTCAGCACGTTGTCGTCACGGATGCGTTCCATTAATTACGCAGTGTTTTCCATGCATAAAATGTTCATTATTGGTCGTACTCAATTTCTTATACTTACAATAATGCATTGTTAGTTACATGGTCTTTTAAAATTTCGACAATGTCATTTATAAAACAGAAAAGAGTGCACTGGAGCACGTAAGGACGAGCCACCCCTGCTGACAAATAACACTTACTATTGAGTAAGGAGTGAAGTTGGATCACAGTATAATTGAAATCGGTGTAAAAACATGATCCATAGATTATCAAATAAATCTAAAACTGAAGGAAGTGTGTTAGCCACATCAGTTCACCAAAAATCAACAAAGCAAGCTGCATTGAAATCTGGAATCTCTAGTTTCCTCTATTCAGAACATTCTTCAAGCCAATTTTCAGTTATTCGCTTAGAAGACAACATATATAGAGTGAAAATGAAGAAAGATGTAGTTTTACAACATGGTCAATGTAAACATTTGCGACAAAATGGCAGTTGTATTGATCATGTGCTCCATTAATGTCAACCTGCATATTTTTGTTATGAAAAGTGTATGTGTAAGTGAATAAAATTGGAATATAGATGGTTTAAGATTTCAAGCATCACCCTGTAAATGACTGGCTCAGCAGGAAACAGCCTACACTCTCTTGTTAAGATAATATGGAGAATAACGTAATAGCCTCCCACTCCACCTTAGTAGTAGTAGTAGTAGTAGTAGTTTTATTCATCCGTTAAGTCAATACAATGACATTGGATACGTCAATACAAATATTTAGAACAATACAAACAATACAAGTATAAAAACAGCTTAGTATGAGAGTAGTTCTAGAAATAGCAACCTAATTTTGCCCGCTTCGGTAGCGTAGATGGTAGCATGTCTGCCTCACGTTCAAGAGGTCCCAAGTTTTAATCTTGCTTAAGGTGACTTACCTAGATAAGGTTTTTTCAGGGTTTTCCTTTATCCTGATAGACAAATATCAGGCAACTCTAAGCTCCATGGATCCCAGACTCATTTCAGCATCACTTCACCCATTTCATTCATCGTCTGACACGACTTAACATTGGAGGATGTAAATGACAAAAATACAAACTCTGATTTATGTATAGATGGCAGTTTTCAATAAAAATAAAGAGACTGATATGCGCAAACTGGTGACAGGATGTTAATATTGTGGCATGTGTAATGGAATTTTGTTCCAACCAGAGCGTGGAAGTTCACAGCCTGTCACTAGAGGGCACATGTGCACGTCACGAGACTATACAAAGCTAGCAGCAGCATGCATCAGTCATCCAATGCTGCCAGTCGCATTAAAAACAGTGAAATGGAGGTGTCAAAGGAACAAAGAGTTGTTGTTCGTTTTCTGACAGCGGAAGAAGTAGGGTGAACAGACATTCATCGATGAATGTCACAAGTGTATGGCAAACACTGCATGTCCCTTCCAAGGGTCAAGGCATGGCACAAATGCTTCAGGTGAGGATGGGTGTCATTAGCCAGTGATGCACATTCTGGAGCACTACACTGCATTACCGATGACATCGTCCAGCTGGTTGAGGCACTCATTACCCAGGACTGCCAAGTGACAGTGAAAGCCATAGCTGCCAAGGTCAGATTGAGCATCGGAAGTGTTCGCACCTTCATGAAGGAACGACTGCTCTTGCACAAAGCGTGTCCTCAATGGGTGCCCCACAGTCTTCAACCACACCAGGAAGCATGTTGAATGGCCCACTGTCTTGGTCATCTGCAGTGCTATGCTAGGGAAGGGAATGAGTTCCTGGCACGAGTGGTGGCTGGAGATGAGTCATGGTGTCATCATTTCGAACCAGAATCAAAACAACAAAGTCTCCAGTGGAAGTATCCAGGGTCACCACCACCAAAAAAAGCCAAGGCCATCCACATGAGTGCAGGAAAGGTTATGCTGACGTTCTTCTTTGATCAAGATGGCCCCCTTCTAATAACACTTCCTGCATCACAGGACAAAAGTGAATACCCAGCGTTACTCAGAATCGTTGACCAATCATCGCCAAGAGATCAAATTAAAATGACCCGGCAACCTCACCCGTGGGGTCATTCTGCCCCATGACAATCCAAAGCCTCATACAGCCAACAGTCACGGCACTGCTGCAGAAATTCAAATGGGAGGTTCTCGGCCACCCTCCATACAGTCCACACCTCTCTCCCTGTGATTACGCCAATTTTGGTCCTCTTAAGAAGGCTCTGAGGGGTAAACAATTCACCTCGGACAACGACGTCCAGCTGTAAGTGTGGAACTGGTTCACATCGTAGCCCCGGGACTTTTATGAGACAGCCATTCACCGCCTTGTGTCACAGTGGGACAAGTGTTTCAACAGCCAGGGCCAATACTTCTAACATACAGCTACTGGTTTCTGTAGTTATGTCTCTGGCTCGTTTCTTTTTTAATGTACCTTATACATTGTTTTGTATAACAGTAAAATATGGGGTGACAAGCTGCCAAAACAAACATTACCGTAGTTGACCAAATGATGTAACCCAAAGTAGAAATGGTAAACCATAACCACCATTTGCTCACAATGGAACAAAAACAGCATCATGAGAGATATTCCAATCAATGGTTGCCAAAGTATCACAACGATAAAGCCAAGGTTTTATGTTGGCATACCTGAGATGAAGGAAAAGTCAAAATAGTGGACTGACAAGGAAGAAATGCCTCAAAAGAAACAAAGTCACTGAAACTGTTTTTTTGGATGTATATGGAATAATTTTCATTGATTATGTTAAAAAGCAACAAACAATAGCGAGTATTATGTGAACTTATTGCAGATTTGAGTGATGAAATCAAGTAAAGAATTACCACATTGTCTAAAAAGAATGTTTTGTATCATTAAGACAATGCACCTCATTATTGTGACAGCCAAAATCAATGAGTTAAAGATCAAACTGTATTCTTTAGCACCCTAATCATCACATTTATTCCCCTGAAGCTTTCCTGGCGATGAATATGTTCGAGAACTTGTCGGGAAACAAGCCAGGAGTGTACATCGCTCCCATCAGCAGGATATTTATTAAATGTTATAACCACAAATGAAACAATGGATATAACACAAATATAAACAAAGACAAAGCGCTACCAATACTCACATCACTGAACAAAAGACTGTTTTCAGTAAATTAAATGCCAGGTCAGGAGATGGCGTGAGTATAGAAAATTGTGCATCTCAACAGCCTTCGACCTCAAATATAGTTTACCATGAAAGGGGAGAAGACTCTTCCGTTCCTGGACATTCTTGTTTCAAACAACAATGGTACACTGGGGCATGCTACCGCAAGTCTACACACACCAGTCTCTATCTGAATGCTTATAGTTTTCATCATAAGTCTCAACGACTGGCAGTTCTCAATACTCTGGTCCACAGAGCTTTGTCTATCTCTGATCCCAGCCACTTAAAACAGGAATTACAGCACCTGAGACTCACTTTCTGTCAGAACAGCTACTCTGAATATGACGTTGAAGCCTCGATCACCAAAGCTAGGAAAGAGAAACCTGTAATACAGTAAGCATCAGATAAGCCTACCGCTACAGCCTACATCTGTTTACCGGCAACCTATCTGGCAGAATCAGCAGAATTCTCGCCAAATACATCATCAGGACCATCCACAAGCCACCTCCGAAGATTAAACATCTGTTGAGACCAGTGAAAGACAAACTGGACTTCCAAGTTCCGGGAGTGTACCGCATTCCCTGTGAATGTGGAACACCATATATAGGGCAAAACAGAAGGACCATCGCTACTAGAATAAATGATCATGAACGGAGTATTCATTTAATGCAATTTGAGAAGTCTGGGCTGGCAGAGCATTGTTTTGATAACGACCATAAAGCCAACTTTCGGGAGATGACCATCTTGGCAAAATGCAACAGCTACTGGGAGTGGAGAGTTAAGGAGGCTTTGGCCATATCCTCTGAGAGGAGCATGCTTAATTGTGATGCTGGATTTAAGTTCAGCTCCTCTTGGAAGCAGGCCTTAAAAATGGAAATCCGTCGATTTAAGAAGTTCAGATCAATACAGCTTGATAATCAAGTTAAGTAGTTATTACACAAATATAAATATTTGCTACTAAGGTTCCACTTATCTTCAGAAAATGATGTTCATACTTCTTTCTTATTTCTAATGGAAATCACAAATCGCAAATCTGTCTATCATGGACTGAGGATGCAAGTGATTTGTTTGTGAAATCAATTTCCATTAGAAAGAAGTATTAACATCAATTTCTGAAGATAAGTTGAGCCTTAGTAGCAAATATTTATATTTGTGTAATATTTATTGCTTCACTGTAACTAGCTTCATTTTCTATACAATTAAGTAGTTATGTTTCTTTGACGCAATTAATTTTCTATACTCACACCATCTCCTGACCTGGCATTTAATTTACTGAAAGCAGTCTTTTGTTCAGTAATGCAGGTATTGGTAGTGTTTTGTCTTTGTTTATATTGGTGTTATATCCATTGTTTCATTTGTGGTTATAACATTTCTTAAAATATCCTGATGATGGGAGAGAGATGCACGCTCCCGAAACATTGATTTCTAATTGTCTTTCACCTCACTTGTTTCACAAGAAGATCTCGAACATCCCCTCAAGTTATTTATTGTTTCCAACATTGAAAGCATGGCTCTGTAGTAAAAGATGGCTTGGTTCTCAATATAAACAGGGCAAAAGTATGTTGAGCTAACACTGTATAGAGAAATATTGAGGAAGTTTGTTGTACAATTTAATACAGTTATAGTGTATACTTTTTTCATATAGGGTTCTCTTATGCCCTGTAACATGAAGATGTGATTTACCTCTAGTGTTGTGACTATGTATTTCAGCGTTTGTGACAAAAATATTTAACTGTTTATGAGCGATCACCAGCACCTCATAGAGATATATAGATGGAACTGACAGAATATTCAATGATCTGAAATAAGGACCACAAGTTGTAGACCTTATTTCAGATCATTGAATATTCTGTCAGTTCCATCTATATATCTCTATGAGGTGCTGGTGATCGCTCATAAACAGTTAAATATTTTTGTCACAAACGCTGAAATACATAGTCACAACACTAGAGGTAAATCACATCTTCATGTTACAGGGCATAAGAGAACCCTATATGAAAAAAGTATACACTATAACTGTATTAAATTGTACAACAAACTTCCTCAATATTTCAAAGAATTACCAAATTTAACAATATTTAAAAGGAAATTAAAGAAGTATCTAATACAAAGATGTTTTTATTCAGTAAATGAATACCTTGATGAACAGTGAATCAATTTTGTTAGACATATGTATTATATATATTGCAATCTTTAATCTTTTTAGTAACTGCAAAATGTTGATATTGTTTCTTTAAATATTGAACAAATTAGTTTAAGTTTCTAAAATAAAATAGAAAGTAAAAAATGTTCTATAAGGAAACATACTTAAGTATTGTTTATCCGATCATGTGTTTACTGTTAATCTGTAATGTAAAATTGTATTGACGAAGCCGATATTTCTGTAATTGGAAATCTTACGGTGAATAAATTTGAATTGAATTGAATAGACATTTTTGTTGTTAGGTTACAAACTTTTGTGACCATCTTTGAGTACCAGACTTTTGACATAATGGGGTTCAAGCCACTCAATTCTGCCAACTTTAAATAAAGAAAACCCCAGCACATTTCCATGCACTTGACTGTGTGTGTGTGTGATGTGTTGGAATCCTTTACATATAATCTCTCTCAAAAACAACAGGTACACACTTATTTTTACTTCCTTCTCTGATTTTTAAATACAATTATTCATTATGAGAAGTTAATTAAAAGTTAGTTGCAATAGATTGACCACTTTCAGTTAGTCATTCCAGTTTTGTTGATGAATTTCTTGGCATACAAGAAGAGCCAAACACATTTTTCTGAACTTTGTATCTGTTAGGTATATGCTACACAATCGCTCGTCTTCAAACATATCACAGCACATTGTTCACTGTTTACAACAATATTGCACACACAACACTATTCCAAACCAAAACCCTCAGCGTTTGATATTGCGATGATCAGTTTCTGTCGCAGCAGTTCCTGGTTGTCGTACTGGGGCAGCACTAACTGATTGAAGCATGTGTGGGCTTCTGGAAGGTTCTCTGGTTTATTACCAACTCTGGTTATTTTAAATGTCATTTCCCCCATCCCCCCTACAGGCACTCGATCACTTCCTGTTGCAAACAACAGAAATTTCTTCTTTAGCTCGTCCGAGAGTGAGTGTAGCACTTCCCAAAAGTCTCTGCAACAAGTTCAAACTGATATTAGAGTCTTAAACAAAACCTTCTTCTACATATTTTATATTAATTAAGATAAATGTTTGTAGAAATATTTTTATTAGATATTTCCTTATAGAATAGAGAATGTTCAGTAGAAGATTCCGGGCTGTAAGGCTGTGGTCTACTGGGCTTTCTCATCTCTCTCCCAGACATTTCGCTTGCAGCAAGCATCATTGGTGGCATAGAAAAGTTCTCCTTGTACTCTTTGTAGCTACTGAAGAACTTTTTAGAACTTCACCGATGCTATTTGCTGCAGCTGCAAGCGAAATGTGCAGCCTTACAGCCCGGAATCTTCTACTGAACAAGACGCCGGCCATGAAAGCCTACGTTTGCTGAAGTATAGAGAATGCAGTAGATTAAGGGATAGTGAACTCCTTTAGGAACTGGTTGCTTTGTGATGGTTTTGAAATTCTGTTCTGTTCTGTTCTCTTGCATGAAAAAGAAATAATAACTTTCTATTTGAGAAATGAATAACTATTTGATAATTCACTCCACTAACAAGGAATATCTTGGAAATGTTTTACCACTACAGAGAAGATATATTGGACATAAATTCTATAGTTTAACGAGCTGTACATTTTAGTTAATTGATGGACATTAATCATTTCTTCACACTAGCCGTATATAGGCTAAGGTTTTTGATAGAGTCAATGCCATGGCCGGTATTTGAACCACAGATCTCCTGGTTTCCATCCAGTTGCTCTTACCCACTGAGCTACCATGGCCAACGTGCCATCCTGACATTAAATTCTCCAACTGACTCATTAAACCACTAGGGGCTCTCGTATCTGAGATATGCTGTTTGTCTTAAGTACTTGAGTCCCAGGCTTCATTGTTAAACTCTTAGTGGCTTCTAGTGGTCTACTGGGAAAATATAGGAGTCAATTAGAGAATTTAATGTCAGGATGGTGCATTGACCAGAGTGACTGGACGGAAACCAGGAGATCCATAGTTCAAATCCCGGTCATGGCATTGAATTTTTCATTTTCAATCTGTGTTTATATATATATTCTGTAGTTTAAAAAGTGTACATTTTTGGTTTATTAAGATTTTGTCAATTTAAGGAACATTACCAGAAAATTGAGACATAAACTTCATTTGTCAGGAAAATATCTTAAACATGTCGTACTTTAATAACAAGTGTTAAGGTTTATTTTGAATAAATCAACATTTTCAAAAAATTTTCTACAGGGGTCATTCCAAAAGAAATGTGCACTATTTTTTTTAAAGACACAGGTTTCATTCATCTTTGAAATGTTTACATTGCGAAGATACATTCTTTAGGAACAAAATTTCATTTCTTACATAATCCCCATCCTTTTCAACTGCCTCATGCCTGTATACCTGTCAGGACCAGCATGTTTGGCAGTCTTCACGAGGAAGTTTTCATCTTCAAATTTCATTCTCCACAGAGATTTTTTCAATTTCCCGAAGAGATAATAGTCACACGGAACCAGATTAGGACTGTAAGGCAGGTGTTTTGTTGTTATCCATCTAAGTTTTGTGAACGTTTCCATGGTTTTTTAACTGACATGTTGCCATGCCTTGTCGTGCAACTGCAAAACATTCTGCTTTTGTCAATGTGTTTGAACATGACTCAGACGACCTTAAAGTTTCTTCAGAGTCATCACATATGCATCAGAATTAATGATGGTTCCATGTGGCATGATGTTCACAACTGCATCAGTCCTTCAAAATCAAACAACACCATAGGAATAACCTTTCCAGCCAAAATTGCAGTTTTGATTTTTCTTTCTCTTGGGTGAATTTGCATGATGCCAGTCCATTGATTGTCTCTGACATGTTTTCACAGCACAGAAATTCTATGAGAGGTGTCAAGTGCAGTAGCCCTCCTAAAGGCATGCTGTGACTCACGGGAACAGATCAAAATATTAGGTAGAGCTTCTTGGCTTACCAGACATGCAATATTTATAAAGTTGCTCGAGCTTTCGGCCATGTTTACTCTATGGCCTTCTCTAGGAAGTGATGAGCATGCAGTCCACCAGGGCGGTATATATATCTCCGGGTGGGGCAGGGCTAAATGGTGCTGTTCAATGGTGAACTAGTGTTCTGCCATTGGTTCAGCGGAGAGTTGCTGGCAATATTTGAAGTATTTCCTCTAGCTCTCAGAGCTTTCGTCCATGATATACTAAGACTTAGGCCGTTGTCTCTGTTAAAATTGTTTGGTTGTGATTTAATCTCTATAGCTTCTTTTATAAGTCTATCGTAATTTCTAGTTTGTATTGTTTGTACTGTATCTTGAAAAAGCAAATATTTCTGCACAGAAATTAAATGCTAAATAAATAAAATAGGTAAAATATCGGTCACTACAGTGTAAGACCAGCCTCGTCAAATAAGATTCTGTGGTTGTTATCTAACCTGTGCAGGGCCACAGCTGACTTTTCCGGTTGAAGTAGTCTTAGGTTGTGCTTATGTTCCGCACATCTCTCCTCTATGATGTGGCCTGTCTGTCCTATAAAGATCTTCCCACATTGGCATGGAATTTTGTACACACCGGGGATTTTAATCCTAGATTGTGATTAATTGGTCTCATATACTGCCTGAACTTCCTTGGTGGTTTGGATACTGAATCTGTTTAAAATCTGTGCCATTTTGTTTGACACTGTGCTGTAATACGGAATAAATGACTTTCCCTAGAATTTCTGTCTCTCTTCTGTGTTTGGGTTCTTGTTCAAAACTTTCCGGTGTGCATGGTAAATGTCTATGCTTTTGTATCCTTCCTGAAGAAGGCCATAGAGTAAACATGGCTGAAAGCTCGAGCAACTTTATAAATATCGCATGGCTGGTAACCCGAGAAGGTTTACTTAATAATCATCAACATGAAAGCTTCAAATCTTACAAATCTTACAGGTCAAAATAAATTGAACACAAGCAGGAAGGATGTGTTTACACAGTGTAAAAATTTCAAAGATGTACAATAAAAAGTGTTTTTTAAAAAGTAGTGAACATTATTTTTGGAGTAACTCATATGTAAATGGTCATTTGGGGTAGGACAATTTTTCTGAAAATCTTCGTATCACATTCTTGGACAACAAGTTAGCTATTTAATCCATTTTTCAGTTCACATGTGCCATACACACTCACACACCTTAACTGAACCGTTTCTTTTTCCACATTTATGGGACCTCAAAACATGTTTCTCCAGTAAAATCTTGGTGTCATCTAATTTTTTGGTAGAATGCAATATCTGTATATAGAGAAAATGATAATAAAACAACAAAACTTTAATTTCAACATGGGAGAAGATTTAGATAAATTTCAATACCATAAACCAAGATTTGAACCACAGATCTCCTGGTTGCTCTTAACCATTGAGCTGCCATGGCAACTGCCAGTATGGTATTAAATTCTCCAACGGACTCATATGTTTCCCAGTATAATGAAACATTTCCTAGCGAATCTAAAGACTTACATGATAATTGTGTCATCTGCTTTGTAGCCATCGTATTCCGTCACTTTCCTCAGTTCATTCAGATCCAATGTGGGGGAGCCACACACCAACATCTCCACTTCTTCAGGTCGTAGCATCTGTGGAACAAGACACAGTTGTTCAGTAATCCAATCCTGTTAATATTTTTATATATACACATGCCATGCAGCCATCAGCTGAGTCACTGAGACTTCCATCACCTACATATAAGTGAACAGCAGTTTTACTGAAGCCATTATTTAGTTTTTTTTTCAAGTTTTAAACACTGCTAATTCAAATATGGTACTTAATGATAATATAGTTGGATGTCTGGAGAATTTTGTATGTCTGACAGACTTCCACAATACGAGCATGAGGGGTCTCTACATCTGTGACTGGTGTTAAATAAACAAGAGATTTCAAAAATCTAGTGGGTTTAAATCAGGTCATCATGGAGGCCATGGGACTGGTCCATGTCTTCTTATCCATCTAGCAGGAAACTTGCTATGCAGAAATCAACGGACAGGAACTCCATCGCCCATGAACTAACAAGTGGACTACGTACCATACTGTAGCACGATGACAACAATGGTGAAATGTATCACCTCTGCCAAATTTAACCAGATGTAAAAGCAAATGTACAATGGGGTTATGGCCACAGGTCAGCTGCATATTACACATTTCACTGGTAATCAGAGCTGTAGAAAAGGAGCTCTATCATGGACATAAACAATTTATTTATATGCAAGAAATACTTTTCAAAAGTTTTGACATACCTTTCTTGTTACACCTTGTATACGTCATGTTTTCACCCTCTCTTCAATTCCTGATGAAGGCCTTGGAGTGTAAGAGCTTGCGAGTTTCTTCATCTATTACATTCCTTGTCTGTTTTCGGCTGATAAGTCCCGGGCCTCAAAATAAAAAAAATTAACTGTGTTTTTCTTTACTTCTCCAGAAAGGCTAATACACTTGTCATATCAATGTTCTAATTTAATTAAACCAACTCTGTAGTGCAATTTATCAAGTTCCTCAAAATAGCTGTTTTCCACATCAATGACCTCCTCGTTGTTGTGAAATCTTCGTCCTCCAAGAGATTTTTTGATGTTTGGGAACAGGTGATAGTCACTGAGTGCTAGATCTGGTGAATAGGGTGAATGTTCAATCAATTCAAACTTTAATTTGCAAATTTTTCTCATTGCAATGATTGAACGATGGACCGGAAATTAGTTTTTTTTCTTTTCACCTCATTAGTCAAACGTTGCAGTAAGCTTGCGTAGCAGTCACCAGTGATACTTTTACCCTTTTCCAAGTAATCAATAAAAATAATTCCCTGTACATCCCACAAAACACTTGCCATAACCTTGTTAGCTGACAAAATTGACTTTTCCTTTTTTGGAGTTGGTTCACCTGGCGCAATCTAACATTTTGACTGTGATTTACTTTCTGAAGTGTAGTGATGTATCCAAATTTCATCCACGGTAGTAAGCCATCTCAAAAATTTACTGGGAGTTTTACGGTAGAGCTGCAAATTCTTAACAGAAACAGATTTTCTTTATTACCTGCATGTTATTTTGATATGTTTACAGTCTCTGCTATCTCAAACAACTTTAATCTGCGGTCTTCCAGTACTAAACAATGAATGTTTTCAATGATCTCTGGAGTTGTGACTTCCACGGGGCATACAGAGCGAGGCTCATCACTAGTACTCGAACGTCCCATTTTAAACTCTACAACCAACCTTTTAATTATTGTATATGAAGTGACAGAGTGAGGCTCATCACTAGTACTCGTACGTCCCATTTTAAACTCTACAACCAACCTTTTAATTATTGTATATGAAGGGACAGAGCGAGGCTCATCACTAGTACTCGTATGTCCCATTTTAAACTCTACAACCAACCTTTTAATTATTGTATATGAAGTGACAGAGTGAGGCTCATCACTAGTACTCGTACGTCCCATTTTAAACTCTACAACCAACCTTTTAATTATTGTATATGAAGGGACAGAGCGAGGCTCATCACTAGTACTCGTATGTCCCATTTTAAACTCTACAACCAACCTTTTAATTATTGTATATGAAGGGACAGAGCGAGGCTCATCACTAGTACTCGTATGTCCCATTTTAAACTCTACAACCAACCTTTTAATTATTGTATATGAAGGGATAGAGCGAGGCTCATCACTAGTACTTGTACGTCCCATTTTAAACTCTACAACCAACCTTTTAATTATTGTACATGAAGGGACAGAGCGAGGCTCATCACTAGTACTCGTATGTCCCATTTTAAACTCTACAACCAACCTTTTAATTATTGTATATGAAGGGACAGAGCGAGGCTCATCACTAGTACTCGTATGTCCCATTTTAAACTCTACAACCAACCTTTTAATTATTGTATATGAAGGGATAGAGCGAGGCTCATCACTAGTACTTGTACGTCCCATTTTAAACTCTACAACCAACCTTTTAATTATTGTACATGAAGGGACATAGCGAGGCTCATCACTAGTACTCGTATGTCCCATTTTAAACTCTACAACCAACCTTTTAATTATTGTATATGAAGGGACAGAGCGAGGCTCATCACTAGTACTCGTATGTCCCATTTTAAACTCTACAACCAACCTTTTAATTATTGTATATGAAGTGACAGAGCGAGGCTCATCACTAGTACTCGTACGTCACATTTTAAACTCTACAACCAACCTTTTAATTATTGTATATGAAGGGACAGAGCGAGGCTCATCACTAGTACTCATACGTCCCACTTTAAACTCTACAACCAACCTTTTAATTATTGTATATGAAGGGACAGAGCGAGGCTCATCACTAGTGCTCGTACGTCCCATATTAAACTCTACAACCAACCTTTTAATTATTGTATATGAAGGGATAGAGCGAGGCTCATCACTAGTACTCGTACGTCCCATTTTAAACTCTACAACCAACCTTTTAATTATTGTATATGAAGGGACAGAGCGAGGCTCATCACTAGTACTCGTACGTCCTATTTTAAACTCTACAACCAACCTTTTAATTATTGTATATGAAGGGATAGAGCGAGGCTCATCACTAGTACTCGTACGTCCCATTTTAAACTCTACAACCAACCTTTTAATTATTGTATATGAAGGGACAGAGCGAGGCTCATCACTAGTACTCGTACGTCCCATTTTAAACTCTACAACCAACCTTTTAATTATTGTATATGGAGGGACAGAGCGAGGCTCATCACTAGTACTTGTACGTCCCATTTTAAACTCTACAACCAACCTTTTAATTATTGTATATGAAGGGACAGAGCGAGGCTCATTACTAGTACTCGTACGTCCCATTTTAAACTCTACAACCAACCTTTTAATTATTGTATATGAAGGGACAGAGTGAGGCTCATCACTAGTACTCGTACGTCCCATTTTAAACTCTACAACCAACCTTTTAATTATTGTATATGAAGGGACAGAGCGAGGCTCATCACTAGTACTTGTACGTCAAATTTTAAACTCTACAACCAACCTTTTAATTATTGTATATGAAGGGGCAGAGTCTTTCAATGTACTATTCATTTCCTCCTTGACTTATTTAGGTTTAAGTCTTTCAAATAGAAGTATTTAATCACTGCTCGATTTTACAAATCCTCCATTTTCGAGAAACCTCTACACTTAACTTGTTAAGAATGCTGTCATATAGAAACTAAATAAGCTATTGACCTGTAACTATGGATACAAGTTAGTCTAGAGTTAAACTATATGATGCTATCCATGAAAGTGGCCCATATCATCTATCATCCGGTGGTTTCTTTCAGGGTAGAAGTGGCAGCGGGTGTCTTGGTGTAGCATGGCAAGATGATATGCTTGTGGTAAACACCTTCAACCATCAGTGGGACAGACTCCAGTGTCTGAGCTAGCATAGTGAGCCATTTCATAAATGCAATCGGTGGGCTGCCAGTTGTACAAGCCTGCTGGGAGCTTTCCCAGCTCTGACATGGTGGTCTCTAGTCTGCAAACTGGACAGTGGACTGTTTCAGGGCCGCCATAGGAGGAATACCGGTGGGGAATTTTAAGCTGGTTGGGATCCTGCCCTCTACACTGCCGTGTGTCCTATTGTCTTCTCTTGCCTCATACTTCCTGCTCCACTTGGGGCATAAGTACAAAAGACATGCACAACCCCCTATCCTGTTCTGTGTCCGTAATTACACACTATTCTGCTAACTACTGGTCACTAGTGCTTAGCCACATACCTTCCTATAACAAGTACCAGTGCAGTTTACTACAGAGTAAGCAACCAGCTCTGTGTCCAAAAATACAGGGAGATATTCAGACTCAACAGATAGATCTAAGTTCCAGAACATTAGCAAACAACGAACAGGTAGCACTACAAAGACAGGTTTAATAAGGGTTGACATATCTGTCGACATATAAAATGATGTTCTGTCAGATTATGCTAGTGTTTCATCATCACAATACAAACATGCTCGTTATAGAGTAAGAGACTTACAATGAGAGCGTTAGATGCACACACACTGTGGAAGCCAAGGTAAAAGGCACGAAACTGTTCATAGATGGCAGCATTGAGGATCCAGTCAAGATACAGTTGTACATATTCCTCCCTGTTGCTGTTGGTAACAGGAATGTTCTCTCCATTTTCCTTCAGTTTGTATGTTTTCACATCTCCATACTCTTCAAGTGAGACCTGCAAATTGAGCGTAATCAGATCACAACATGAACCAACAAATTTTTAAACACAGATAATATAATATTTTATATTTCTGTGTTAGTAATATAAAATAAAACTTTGTGACAATTTGCACTTGCACAGCTTCTTTTGCAAAAAAGAGATATATGTGTAGTTTGTATAATAGTGACTTTGAAATTCATTGGGACAAGAAAGACTAACTTAACATAGAGTTAAGCCTTACACAACATTACAGTAAATATGTAATGAATGTAAGATACATACATTCTCCACTTTTTAAGTCTGTGTACAGTGCATATTTTTATATTAGCAAATGCGGAGCTGTCATAGAGAAACTATGTCGTCATCACAATGGTCAAGTAGAGCAGCCTTGTTGTTTATTGGTTGACAGGATGGGAGAGGCCTGTCTTCAAGGACAGACATAAACTGACATCATAAGGCGGGAATGGAACTGTGTTGTTATTGTCACTGATCGTATTGTTGCGTTGGAGCTGCGACAAGCCTGTGCCGGCATGTGTGGGCGGGAAAGAAAGAGACAGCTGCATGCGAGCTGGGCACTTGCCAAGAGAGAGAAAGAGACAGAGAAATCTGGAATTGCTTGATGCCATTGCGGTTGTCGAGAGGTCTACTGCATTCTAGAACAATGACTGGCAGGTGTATATAGCGGCAAAGTGGAGAGTCAATCAGTGGTCAGCTGAGTTGTGCAGTTGCAGTGGTGTTGTAATTGTGAGTTGTATTGCTGTATTATTTTGTTTTTTTACGTGAGACGGGGGATGAGGCGACCTTGAAGACTGTTGTTTGTGTATGTCACATATTTTTATTGCTGAAGGAGTTGTACAAAGTTACTGTTTACTGCAATAAAGAATGTTTTAAATTTCTGCAAACAAGACTTTTAATTCTACCAAAATACCTTTCGAGACAATGTTATTAGAGGTTCATAGTTCCAGACCGTGGACCAGTGCATGGGGTGAGGTACATTTAAAGCTCCATAATGAGTGTGCTGGAAAATGGTGCAGGAAGCAGTTTCCAGGACAGTAAGTGCAGTTCTGGGTGAGGAATGGGCAATGAAGCAGTTAATGTAGAATATCAGAGCATGTTCAAAGTCTGTGTGTAGCTCCGTTTAAGAAATGAATACATATTTAAACTATTTAGTTTTTTCTTTAATAAATATAAGACATTTTATAAATTTTTATTTGTATTTGTGGGCCGCACTATGGCTCAGTGGTTAGACCGCTTGGCTCTCACCTAGGCGGCCCGGGTTTGATCCCAGGTGACTGCAAAGTGGGATTTGTGGTGGACAGCATGGCGCTAGGGTGGGTTTCCTCCAGGTCCTCCAGTTCTGCCCTGCCCACATCATTCCACCAATTGCTCCATCATACATTCATCTCAGGTGTTGGGCTGACCCCTCAACCCTGATTTCATCTCAGGTCGGATACTTCAACTCCCTCGCTCTGAGGCAACCCAAATGCCTCCTAACATCAGCATTGACGAGAAAGGGAGAAAAAAAATTGTATTTGTCATATACATTTCTATCAACACAAAGGGATGCATATTAAAAAGACTTTATTAAAGAGATGTGTCAAAATAACAAATAGAGAAACTTGAAGACGAACTGTTTGCCTTTGTCACAATATTTAACATCCAAGAACTGTAGACTGTTCACTTAGAATTACTATACGAGGGTTGCGTGATAAGTCGCGAGCCTCACATAGAGAAGCCGCCACTGGGCCTGTTTGACAGATAGCATCATATAGTTTAACTCTAAACTAGTTTGTACCCATAGTTACAGGTTTAGTTTTTGGATGACAGCATTTTAAACAAGACAAGTGTAGAGGTTTCATGAAAATGGAGGGTTTGGAAAAACGAGCAGTGATTAAATATTTCCATTTAAAAGGCTTAATGCCAAAAGAAATCAAGGAGGAAATGGACAGTACATTGAAAGACTCTGTCCCTTCATATACAATAATTAAAAGGTTGGTTGTAAAGTTTAAAATGGGACGTACGAGTACTAGTGATGAGCCTCGCTCTGTCCCTTCATATACAATAATTATAAGGTTGGTTGTAGAGTTTAAAATGGGACGTACGAGTACTAGTGATGAGCCTCGCTCTGTCCCTTCATATACAATAATTATAAGGTTGGTTGCAGAGTTTAAAATGGGACGTACGAGTACTAGTGATGAGCCTCGCTCTGTCCCTTCATATACAATAATTATAAGGTTGGTTGTAGAGTTTAAAATGGGACGTACGAGTACTAGTGATGAGCCTCGCTCTGTCCCTTCATATACAATAATTAAAAGGTTGGTTGTAGAGTTTCAAATGGGACGTACGAGTACTAGTGATGAGCCTCGCTCTGAACGCCCTGTGGAAGTCACAACTCCAGAGATCATTGGAAAAAAAAAACATTGTTTAGTACTGGAAAACCACAGATTAAAATTGTCTGAGATAGCAGAGGGTGAAAGCATATCAAAAGAATGTGCAAGTAATATTTTAGGTAATATTTTGAGATTTCACAGGGTCTGTGCAAGATGGGTGCCATGTTTGTTGGCACCTAATCAAAAGTTGTAAAGAAAAACTGTTTCTGTTAAGAATTTGGAGCTTTACTGTAAAAATCCCAGTAAATTGTTGAGATGGCTTATTACCATGGATAACACTTGATTACATCAGTACACTCCAAAAAGTAAATCACAGTCAAAACAGTGGATTGTGCCAGATGAACCAACTCCAAAAAAGGCAAAGTCAATTTTATCAGCTAACAAGGTTATGGCAAGTATTTTGTGGGATGCAGAGGGAATTATTTTTATTGATTACTTGGAAAAGGGTAGAAGTATCACTAGTGACTACTACACAAGCTTACTGCAATTTTTGAGTGAAGAGGTCAAAAGAAAAAGTCTTGTTTCTTCATGACAATACTCCAGCCCATCAGTCAGTCATTGCAATGGGAAAAATGTGTGAATTAAAGTTTGAATTGCTTGAACATCCACTCTCTTTGCCAGATCTAGCACCCAGTGACTACTACCTCTTCCTGGACCCCAAAAACTTTCTTGTAGGACAAAGATTTCACAACGAGGAGGTCATTGATACAGTAAACAGCTGTTTTGAGCAACTTGATAAATCGCACTACAGAGATGGTTTAATTACATTAGCCTTTCTGGAGATTATGTTTACAAATAAAAGAAAAAAATTAAATTTTAAACTTTTCTTTTATTGTGTGGCCTGGGACTTATCAGCAGACCCATGACAAGAAGGCTAGAGGGGCCTGAACAGGGAGAGAAACTTGAACTGTTAGTGGATCTCTTTACCATGAAATGAGCATATGAGACTACATATGAGTCACCCACGTTGCCATTTCTGATGCGCTTTGCAGTACTACAGAGAAAGGTACAGAAGTTTTTTAGTATTATGTGTTATTTGGCTCTCGCTGCTAACACGTGCTACGGCACTACAGTTACATACTTGTTCTTGGTTTAATATTTACATATGGCTTTAGTGCGAAAGAAGGGACAAAGTATTCACAGTGAAGCAAGGAAGGTAATAAGAAAAGTGATAGAAGTATGTGACGAAGAAGCAAAATCAGGACAATTGAAATGTTTAAATTTATGTGAGGCAAATTATTGTGGGATATTGGAACATACTGTAACAAAAATAAGAAGAGAAGGTGTTAAAGCTGGTGAAATATCACTTCATACTCCGGGGAAAAAGAGACCAAAGGCCAAGGAATGCAAATTTCACTGTGATGACTTTTATAAAACAGTAATTAAAAACATTATTCGAGACTTTTATTTGGTTAGAAAGCAAGTGCCCACTGTACCCAAGCTAATTGCAGGGAAAAATAAATTTTCCTTGGGGAAGAGAAACTCTGCGGAAGCTATTGTGTGATATGGGTTTCAAATGGAAATGATGTGGAAGCAAGAGAAAATTACTTATTGAACGTCCGATATAGTTAACTGGAGAGCTAAATACCTAAGAGCTATAAATATATACAGAAATTCTGGGAGAAATATCATTTACATTGATGACTCCTGGGTGAATAATAATTTGACATTTGGGAAATGCTGGTAGAGTGATGATATCTATAGGATTACAACAAACACCAGCTCTTCGAACCACCTGATTCTTGTAAATACAGGCAGCAATGAAGGTTTCATACCCAGAGCTTCTTTGATATTCAAAGCAGGCAAAACTTTTACCTAATATACCCTGCAATGCTCCATACCACAGTGTACAAGAAAATAAGCCTCCGTCGAAATATGCTGTAAAGCAAGAAATGATACAATGGTTGGAGAACAATAACATTTCATGATCTGCTGCAATGCAAAAGGCCGACTTGTTTGATTTAATTCAAATATATAAGCCAAAGGAAAAAATATACCATATCAACAGAATAATAGAAATGCATGGGCATACGGTTCTCACTTTATAGCATCCACTGTCTCTTTTTTCGCGAGTAACTGATCCTGTATCTTGGAAATGTTTGATGCACTTGTTGGTTTTAAAAGACATAAGGATACCAAGCATGAAAATGACAAAACATTTATATAGTATACTGATAAAACATAAGACGTTTATGTTGCAAACAAAAGTATGTCACTTTGACGGTACCTGGACACTTTTGACAATATTACGCTCTGAGGGACTTGTCTGAATGCTGGGTAGTGTTACATAAACTGCTCTATGCAGCGGTTTAAATTATATTTATATGTCGTACCAATTTTAATGCCGGTATGGATGTAGCATTCAACCATGAAGACGCGGTGGTCTGTGTTCATATCCAAGGGAAGCTGGTTGTATTACTTACCAATGCAACCGCACTCAGAGCGCTGTAATATGCTTACTGTTCCGCAAAAATTACCGCTTCTTCTACGTAGAGGGCACTATGATTTCACCAGTCAATTATGACATCATTCTTGCTCATTTGGACGATGGGAAATAACGAATAAAAATGAACACATGTATATCCAGAGGCATTGACTGTTTTATGTTGCTCTAAAGGCACTGATGCTACATGGCCAGTTTTGCTGAATAAAAAAAGCAACGTGCTTCAAGTGTGAACAACTTTTGTTGGAATTGCTTCATCTTCAAACATCCATAGAGACAACTGCTGTTTATGTTCCGATTCATATGCATAGATCCATGTTACAATCTTAAGTACATCTTTTGAGGCACCGCCATTGTATTTCTTGAGCAGTTTTGTACACTGATTGACATGAGCTTCTTTTTGATATCGCATCAAACTATGTGGAATCCAATGAGAGTAAACTTTTCTTATGGCTAAATAATCATGCAATATTTTATATATGCTGATGGAACTATTGCCTAGGGTTGCCTCAATCTCTCAAAATGTTGCATGACAATCTTACATTATTAGTTTTTGTACAGCATCAATGTCTTCTGGCACAACAACTGATTTTAGATGACCTTCACGAACTTCATCATTGAGCGAACAGCAGCCACAATTAAATTCATTATACCAGCATTTCTCAGTAGCAAAGGATGGAGCTTCGTCACCAAATGTGGAAGTTAGTTCATTGATGCACTCTTGTCTTGATAATCCACAATGAAAGTCATAATAAATCACTGCACGAATATTTTCACAAATTAATTCTATGTTTTTGTTGAGACACAATTTTCAAGTTAATGTAAACAAAACAAATAATGCTCTTCCTTTTTTGGAAGTGTTGAAAACAGTGTTGTTATAATAAATTAAATTTAAAGGGAGTCAATTAATGACACTAAACAACACTTACTTTTAAATGTTTCCGGAACATGTTTCAGAGACTTTGCCTCCATCCTCAGCCAGCCATCCACTGGTTCTCATTGGTGTAGTTGATGATATTTTGTCACAGGTCTCCTCTGGTGGCGGCTCAAGGAACTTGCTGAACAAATCCTTCTGGGGGATGTCGAAATTGAATACTTTGTTCCTATTTTTTGAAATAAAGATTTGTTCCCATGTGGATAGTTCTTGTTTTCCTGATGTATGTTTTAGTAGTTTTGGTTCTGGATTTATGTTCTAGTTTTTTCCCCAAAAATGCGTGGCAACGGCTGATTTTTCTAATTGTTTATATTTTATGTTTCTAAAGTGTTCCTTTGCTCTTGTTTCTAAATTTCTTTTGGTTTTTTTCTATTTCTACAGTGAACTTGATGCTTTTTTCTTGGATATGCTTTTACATTTTCTTGGATGTATTCAAAAAACAAAACATTCAACTAGCACCAGCCAACCATTTCTCCTTAAAAAACCTAATTTGCTCAAATATCAAAGATGCCATTCCATCTAACAAAAAATCTGTATGTATCAAATTGAATGCAGTGACTGTAGTCAAATTTATATTGGAAAAACCAAAAGAAATTTAGAAACAAGAGCAAAGGAACACTTTAGAAGCATAAAATATAAACAATTAGAAAAATCAGCAGTTGCCACACATTTTTGGGAAAAAAACCACAACATAAATCCAGAACCAAAACTACTAAAACATACATCAGGAAAACAAGAACTATCCACATGGGAACAAATCTTCATTTCAAAAAATAGGAACAAAGTATTCAATTTCGACATCCCCCAGAAAGATTTGTTTAGCAAGTTCCTTGAACCGCCACCAGAGGAGACCTATGACAAAATATCGTCAACTACACCAATGAGAACCAGTTGATGGCTGATGAGGAGGGAGGCAAAGTCTCTGAGACATGTTCTGGGGAAATTTAAAGGTAAGTGTTGTTTAGTGTCATTAATCGACTCCCTTTAAATTTAATTTAAATAATGCTCTATTGGCAAAATATCTGAAGTAGATTATGGTAAACAACATCAAGGCTCAAAATATACACAGTGCCCCTCGTAAAGGCTCTGGAGTACAATATGTTACCTGGAAGTTCATGCACATATCCTCTTCAACGTTGCCCTCGTAAGCCAGTAGTTCCGACAACCCCCTAGACACATCCTGTATAACAAAAGGAGAGGTTTTATTAGTTGATACTTGGCAGAAACTTGCATTGTAAGTTGAGTATTAATACTGAAATAAAAATAGTAGCAGACACCTTGTGCTGCAATTCTAAGTGCCATAATTTTTTTTTAAAATATTGGAATGTATGAAGTCAGTTCTTGAATGACTGTATAGTGTGGTGTAGGAACAAAAGTGGAGCCGGTGCTTGGACTTGATACTTGGGAGAAGACGGGGCTATGACAGGGTCCCTCAGAGTGTTACATCTACTGTTGAGGGGTATTCAGAAACATAAAATTCACAACTACATTGGATGGCCACTTCTTAACTTACGATTAGCCAATACATTTTCTAAATTATGTAAATTCTCTTTCTTGGTTAATAGCAGCATTTAATTATTTTGTTGTTGTTGTTGTTGTTGTTGTAATTTTACGTCCTCCAATGTTGTCATATCCGACGATGAATGAAATGGGTGTAATGGTACTCATGGAGCTTAGAGTTACCCGACATTCGTCTTTTAGGATAAGGGAAAACCCCAGAAAAACCTTATCCAGGTAACTCACCCTGACCGAGATTCAAACTCGGAACCTCTTGAACATGAGGTAGACATGCTACTATCTACGCTACTGAGGGGGGTTGCATTTAATATGTGACAGGACATGTGGCTTACCACTTCCCATGACAATCCCACAGTATTTATGCATTATGTGTGAGTGGAGGGATTTAGTAACAGTGATGTCAAAATTAATTGGAGAAACTATTTGTAGTTGATTTATTGACGCTTCGTCACTTAAGTTTTTATATTATCAAGGAACTACTTTCAGAAGCCATTGCCTCTATCTGTTGTTGTCTGCTCTCCTCTCTCTGGTGGTGGAGCTATGAACTTCTTTGTAAAATTATTTACTGCTGGGATTTTGAAGTTCATTATGCAAAACAAAATATCTTGGCACCTACTAACAGATACTCAGTTTTAAAATTTCTTAATTCAAAAGCAAAAGATGAAACCCCATCAGTTAACAGATCCGGAATATACCAGATAAGTTGCAAGAATTGTGAAAAATGCTACAAAGGTCAAACTAAAAGAAATCTAAAAACCAGAGTCAAAGAGCACTTTAGAAACATCAGATTGAAACAAGAAGATAAGTCAGCAGTAGCATTTCATTTTTGGAATGGAAATCATGACATTGATCCAAATCCAAAATTACAAAATGGAGTGATAAACCAAAATAAACTGACAACATGGGAGAACATATTCATCTGGAAAAATAAGGACTGTGTAACAAACTTTGAAATCCCACCAGTAGATAATTTGAAGTTCACCAGAGAGAAGAGAGCAAACAACAACAGATGCCAGTTGGAGAGAGGTAAATGTTTCCAAAACTAGTCCCTCAATAATGTATAAATGTAAGTGACGAAGTGTCAATAAACCGACTACAAGTAGCTTTATCCATTGTATTTACTATGTTTCCTATGTGCAGATGTGCACGGTGTTGAGCTGCTGCATCAGCCAGGACCTTCTAGAACAGTATGGGATGCTGATTGACTGATGTAACCTAAGCCTAGGACTTGCCTTATACCATGTTGATCAGGATCTTTGTAGGGGTAATTGCCTTTATAATAAAACATCAATCCCTGTTAAATCTTGCACTGTGATATAGTGGGCTAAGGCATCATGCTTTGGTTACCTGCCACGGAACGCAAGCCAAGTTCAATGACACCCCTGGGCTGTGTGGATTTTAAGTCCCTGGTAGAGGACCAGTGCCCACTCAGCATTGTAAGGAATGTGACGAGCTTACGATAGTTAAGCGGCTCTGGTCAAGAAAGTCAGCTTTCCGGCTGGCGGTGCCGAGATCCTCCCCGTATCGATGGATGATTGCCTACCTCTCTACCTTGTGTATGTGGGCGTGAGGCGGGCAATTGGGTTGGCAGGTCTTGGCCCTCTATGAGCTGTCGCATCATGGGTTATTATAGATAGATAATTTATTCATCTTGTAAATCATACATTGTACATGAGTACTAATATACATAATTAATTCAGAAATGTAACAATATTATAAACTTTCCAATAATTCACTAACAGAATAAAAACAGTGGTCTAGCAAGTATGCCAAAACTGACTTTTTAATTGCTGAAAAATTGCAAGTGGTTTTATTGGCTATAGGCAGTTTATTAAAAAACAAGTGATTCCTAGGTTTATTACACTGTTTTGATGAGCTCTTGTGTTACTTCTATTCACATGAATATCCATTATCTGTCTATTATTATGATTATGAACTGTGTCATTAAAGGTACAGTGGCCATTTCCATTCATTAAATTTGTCTTTGTAAATTTTAAAATTTCTAAAATGAAATTACATGGGAGAGGTAAGATTTTAAATTTTTTAAATAATGGTCTGCACGTAGATGTTGATTTAACTCCTCCAAGTATTCTTAGAATCCGTTTTTGCATTATGAATAATGATTTACAATGTGGTGAGTTACCCCATAATGTTATGCCATATTTTAAAATGGAGCGAACACACGCAAAATACACACTTCTGAGAGTTTTTATGTTAACTATGTGTACCAGTTGTCTGAAATTATAAGAAATTGTACTCAGTTTTTTAATTAGATTATCAACATGTGTCTCCCACTTTAGGTTACTCTGTATCCAAAGACCAAGAAATTTAGTTGTATTTACATACTTAATTACTCGATTATTACATATTAATTGTGATTGTACGGAAGACTTATTCTGAGAAAACTGAAAATGAATTACATGTGTCTTATCCAAGTTTACAATTAAATTATTATTGCTGAACCATTTAGAAATATTACTGACATTCTGCTCGATAAGATTGGTAGCTCTTCAAATGGATATTGTGTTTACAAATAACATTGTACTCTACCTTTTTTGGACCTTAAAATCACAAAAAGCAATGAAAAACTAGAATTTGGTATCCATAGAAGAACAGCACACACAGATAATTACATCAAAGCAAATAGTTTCAACCCAATTCCACACAAACATGCCACCATCAAGAGTCTCACACACACATTAGTAAATCTACCTCTCAGCCAGCAAGAATATCAAAACGAATACCATCAAATCTTAAAAACTGCAATTAAAAATGGATATGGAAAAAACCTTGTAGATAAAAAACTAAAATTATTCAAACTTCAAAAGAGATTAAAACAGATCACTGCTCTCACACCAATAAAACAAGAAATTAGATTTGCTAAATTTACTTACCACCCCTGGGCCACAAAAAAGTTCCAAAAAATATTCAAGAAATACAATATAACATTGGCACCAAAAAACAATTACAACATTAAAAACCTACTTCACAGTAATAATACTGATAAGATAAAATCAGAGGAAAAGTCAGGCATTTACAAGATTAAGTGTAAAGACTGTGAAAAAATTTACATAGGGAGGACAAAAAGAAACATAGGCACTAGAAAGAAAGAACACTTCAGGCACTTAAGATACAAAAATATTGATAAGTCCGCAATAGCAGCTCATTTCTGGTCTGAAAATCATGAAATTGAAGATAGCACAGAATTACTAAAATACGTACAAAAACATAGTGAACTCGTCATATGGGAGAGGATATACATAGAAAAACATAAAAACCAACTAATGAACTTTGAAATCCCGCTAGAAGAGAATCCCACATTTAAGTTCATCACTAAATCAACAGATGGCAGCAGCAAATCCAGAATTACCCACACCACTGGATCAAGCTTTAGTCACATAAGAGCCGAAGATGCAAACGATGATTTGCGAAACATGTCCTCAAAATAGGTACGAAAGTGAAGCAGATGTGTAATAAATACGACTCATCTAAAAATTAATAAATGTTTTCAGGTTATTCTTGTGTATAAGGATTTTGGAAGCGAGGAGACCATAGTCCTTTAGTGATTATCTGTTCATCAAAGATTTCATTTAATAGACATAATATTTGACTAGATGTGTGAAGAGTCACATTGTCTTGTTGAAATTGAAAGAGGTTTCTCTTCATCTTCACTTAGCAGAGTGATGAATGAAGAAATAATATCTGTACAATAGACCTCTGAAACGATTGTGTTAAAAAATTGGTCTTGTGATTTTCTCTGTAGAAATGGCAGACCAACTAGTGGGTTCTCTTTCAGTGTAGGGGTTATTTGACAATCAAATACATGAATTTTGATTATTAGTAAATCCAGGAAGGCTAAATCAGGCTTCATCACTGAAAAAAGTTCTGTTCAGAACTTCTAGTCTGTGTTGCTTGATGAATTACTAGAACCACTGACCATATCGCACTCTCTTCTCATGATTTGTTGTAATTCGTGGACAACTGTAAACTTAGGGTGTAATTTCAGTTCCTTGCTTACGGCTCTATGTGCTGACTGTACAGAACAACGTTAAGTCATATCAGACGATGAATGAGATGCGTGAAATGATGCTCAAATGAGCCTATGATCCATAGAGCTTAGAATTACCCACATTCATCTTTCAGGAGAAGGGAAAACTCCAGATAAACCTTATCCAGGTAACTCATCCTGACCAAGATTCTATTATTTCCTCTGCTAATTTCTGCATTGATTTAGCATGGCTCCTTAAGTTACACCTAAAACTTCATCCAGTTTAGCGTCTTTTAAAAGTTTAGTCCTACTGCTTTTGCAGTATCAAGTACAGATTCAGTTTCTTGGAATTTAGTAATTAAATGTCTCACAGTATCATGATGAGGACTTACCAAATGTGGGAAATGTTCACAAAACTTTGGTTTTACACTTTCTGAAAACTTATCATCATCAAGGAACATATACTCAACCAATGGTCAACACATTCATTTTACAAGCATAAACAGAGAGTATTGGCTTCACTTTACAGGAGAACACTTCTTACTGTGCTAGGAGGAAGGAAGAATGGTCTCTGCCTGACTGAAGGTCAGTGTTCCTTCTTCATATATCAGCTGCCAACTTGACCACAGCCACATGCGTCTGAGAACACTGCGGTGACTCATTACAATTTCTACTCTCTCAGATCTAGATATCAGAAAAGTTCCATTCACATAATTTCTCTACCTTCCGGTGTTTATTTAGTGGGTATATTTAATGAACGTTTACCTTTCTGCCTACTTCATCTTAATGGAGATAAACTTTTATACAAATTTATAGATTGAATGGGATTAGCAACAGAGAGTATTGAACAATTAAAATCATCAATAATGGAGTTTTTAAAATGGCTGATACTACAAAAATATTATTTTGAAAAAGTTGTATTTTTTGAAAAGATCTATATTTTTCTGTGCAGTATGCTTTTATCTATGGGTTAATGTTTATCAGTAATATGAAGGTTGTTCAAGTCATTTCTTTTTTTCAAGTTTAACTGGACGTCTAGGCTGGAGGTTTTGTATGCAGTAGACAGTGGCACCTGTGTCCTTTTACTGGTAGACGGCGGTCATTTTCCATGCTTCTGGATAGACTGTTACTCAAGATGGTGGACAACAGTGTGAACATCCACATGGAACAGTGTGTTTTGATGAAGTTTTTAGTGACCGAGGATATAAAAATAAAGGGTGAAATGGTAAACCCATGTCTCATCACATCTAATGATGAGATTAGAAAATCCTTGCCTTCTCTTTGATAGTGGTCCTTCAACTCTTCTGTGTCTGTCACAAGCAGACAGCTGCTTTGGGATCCAGCGTGCACTCACTTTTTGGAACAACAAATGTTCATGAATTATTGTGTTTACTGTTCCTAACGACAGAACACACCCTTGTATATCGAGATTTAACTGTATTGGAACACCACAGTGAAGCGAAATAATTATTAATTTATAGATGAGTCGGCTTCACTTACACCCTTGTAATTTCATGACAGGTAATGCTAAGATTGTCCAGGATCAGCTGAATGTTCTCAGGAATAACTACTGTGGGCTGTGATCCCACAACCAGGATTGTCAGCGATCGACATATGGTCATCTTTGAAGCGTTTACACCTTTCAAATGTCTTACTGCAAGTGAGTGTCTCATCACTGTACTGAGCCTGAAGTCAGGGTTTATGCCCTCTTTCACTAAAAGCTTAATCATAACACACTGTTCCATGTGGACGTTCACACTGTTATCTGCCATCTTGAATAACGGTCTATCTAGAAGCATGGGAAATGAGCACTGTCTACCAGTAAAAGGACACAGGTGTCACTGTCTACTGCTTACAAAACCTCCAGCCTATGCATCCATTTAAACCTAAAAAAAAAAAAAATGTCCTGGATTGACTTGAACGACCCTCGTACAAGAATGAACAACACTCCTTAATTAGGACAACTTTACAAGCTTTTTTCAGAAAATTCAAAATATAAATTTTGTAAAGTAAGTATCTTCAATATATGGCACTTGAAATAACATCTTTAATCAGTTTTGAGAAAATTTGGAGCTTTGAAACATTTTACATGTAAAGGGTGGTTTGGGATAGAGGAATATTTTGCAAATCTTGCAACGTAGTAAGCTTAAATGGTACTTGAACAACTTTTAGCTTTCATAATGTTGTTCACATGGAATATCTTTATCTTAAAGCCCTTTTGGTATGTTCAAGGGTCCTCCAAACGTATATTTCTGGCGAAATCTCGGTAAAAAGAAAGCATATTTAGACTGAAACAGAAATATTGACTTACAGGCATAATCTCAGCCAAGTCATCAACAGTAGGCTTCTTGACGATGCCAACACCAGCAGAATCCATGGAGTCTGGAACTACGGGAGGAGAGAGCAACTTCCTGTAGCACACGGAGGGAAAGTGAAGGTCAAGGATGATGGAGTTATATACTGCCAGACCCATCAGCACACCAATCAGGTTGTACTCTCGTAGGTTGCCCTCCTGGTCTGTAGAGAACCAATAACAGCGAGAATGCGGATGGTAGACAAACATGCCATAGTCTGGGTGAAATATCTGACGGATAAGTAGCAGGAACCATTCCTTAGTGAGGCCTCCCATGTCCAGTCCAGGCTCGCCAACAAAACTCACCTTCAGCTTCTTCTTGAGGTCCTTCTGCTTGCTCGCTATCTGCACACAACCAGAACATACTTCCACTCACTTCTTTCTAGTGTTTCTTAACAGAGGTAAACTTTCATTATTCATTTATACATTAAGATACAGTGAGTCAGATTTGTAAACAGCTGGTTGCTCTTTGAATGACTTTGAGAAAACAAAACAAATAGTGACTTTCCAGCTGACAAAGCTTGAATAACAACAATAAAGGGAAATAGCCAACTCTCCACAAAAGAAATGTTATTTCACAAGAGTTGAATGCTCTTTAGTAAGATCTACATAAGATTTTGTGTATCTTTTATCATATACGGTAAAACCTCTTTAACCCAGATGTCTCTATAACCTGGACCAGTTCTGAAAAAAAAGGATAATATTGTGACTTTGTGGGTTTGTAGAATTAAAAGTATTGTTTGTAGACAGTTAAAATGCTCTTTATTTCAGTAAACAGTAATTTTGTACATCCCTTGCAGCAGTAAAATGCCGAGATTACTCGAATTCTCTTGCCAGTGGGCAAATTCACTGCACTTACTCCACCTGCCTGGGACCAGGTTGGAAGAGAAACTTTGATAAAGTCATGGAAAAAGTTGTGTGACTTGTAGAAAACAAGATTGAGGAAGAAGAAGATATTACAGACATTTTTTAAAATATTGATGGCTGTTCCACTGTTGATGAAGACATTGACAGTGACGGAGGTTATGAAACGATTACAGAGAAAGGCATTATTATATCATGTAGTGTTACTGAAAATGAAGAGTATTCAGATTGAGATAGTGTAGATGAACCAGCTGTGGTTATGACCCACACACAACCAGTAAAATACATGGAGAAATTGACGCTTTAAAATAAAACCTGAAGCTTTCCTGGTGACAAATATACTCAATTTCTTCTTGGGAAGCAAGCCAGTTGAAAAAACATTAGGAATTGACATTTCGGGAGTGTGCATCTCTCCCATCATCAGGATGGGATGTTATAACCACAAAGAATCACTGGATATAACACAAATATAAACAAAAACAAAACACTATCAAAATTTGCATTACTGAACATTTAATAAATATTCTGATGATGGGAGAGATGCACACTCCCGAAATGTCAATTCCTAATTGTCTTTTCACCTGGCTTGCTTGAGTAAATTGATGTTCTATTTCGACAGTCAAGCCAAATGAACTTCTAATGTTAAAGCAGATGTGAGATAACTGATATATTAAACTGAGACAACAGAAGCTCACTGCCGTTTTTTTTTTTTTTTTTTTTTTTTTTTTTTTTGTATTACAGTAAAAATACATAGAATATTACAATACATAGAGTTCTGTGTTTCTAGGTGAAAGTGTGCCGATAGTAATTTCAAAACTCTATTACAAATGTTTCAGTGATGATGTGCATGCTTTTTTTTATTCTCTGCATAACCTGGATTTTCTTTAACTTAGATCGGCCCTGGTGCCAGTTGATTTGGGTAAATGAGGTTTTACTGTACTAGTTAATAAAATGTTATTCACAATGATAAACACTTCAGAGAGTATAAAACTAAAATTGAGTCATACATTTTAAAACTTGTAACTTCACTCATGTCCGTATAAAAAATCAGGAACGTTTTAGAGACTGCTGCAGTCTCATCCTCAGCTGATTAGCGACTTATCGCAGTTGGTTGTTGTCAGGATCTCTTGTAATTGGATCCAGATATGACTCAATTTTAGTCTTTATACATGAAATTAGCTTCACTGTTAACAACGCTTTTATTTACAACTAGTCAAACTTAAAGAGAGTATTTGTCGATGAGCGGAATGTCGTACGTAATCACTATTCAAAAATGGAAAAAATTAAATATGGAGTTCCCCAGGGATCCATACTAGGACCCGTCCTCTTTTTAATATTCATAAACGACTTCCCAAATTATTTAAATCCAACTCGAGTAACTATGTTTGCTGACGACACAAATGTTATAATAAAGGGAAATGAAAATGCAAAACACATAACCAGTAAAATTAAAACTTGGTTTGCTGAAAACAAATTGATTATTAATACAAACAAATCTTCAGCAATATCATTTCGTCACAAACAAAATAAAAATGTTGGCAAACCTGACATCAAGTTGTATGGTGCATGTGTTTCTTATAAGAC
Organism: Mantis religiosa; assembly: GCA_030765055.1. Lineage (NCBI taxonomy): Eukaryota > Metazoa > Arthropoda > Insecta > Mantodea > Mantidae > Mantis > Mantis religiosa. The sequence continues at coordinate 1,515,348 of JAUKNK010000101.1, read as the reverse complement.
AGAAGCAAATTTTCTGGGAGTATGGATAGATCAGCATTTAGACTGGGAAGCACACATAAAATATCTAGTAATAAAGTTAAATAAATTCTACTTCTCATTAAGAGTAATAAAAAATGAGTTGTATGCAAGTGACATGAGAACCTTATATTTTGCATATGCAGAAAGTCTAATGAGGTATGGCATTATGTTTTGGGGGGATAGTAAAGACAGTCACTTGGTTTTTAAAGTACAAAAAAGGATTGTTAGATGCCTAATGTCAGGAAAAAAATATGACTCCTGCAGGAACTTCTTTAAGGAGTTGAAAATCTTGACTCTGCCCAGTCTGTATATATACTGTTTGCTATGTTATACAAAACAAAACCTTGAAAATTTCACCACAAACAATCAAATACATCATCATAACACCAGAGGTAAAACAGACTTAAGAACAATAACACATAGAACTACACTTTATTCCAAAGTAGTTAGATATTCAGCAGTCACTCTGTATAATAAACTACCGGCCAATCTGAAAAACATAAAATCCATGAGGTGTTTCAAACTATCGTTGAAAGAAATTTTATAAAGTGATTCATATTATGATATAGGTGAATTTCTAGATACACTGTAGCTGGCCATATAATTGTATATATTTGTGATGCATTTTAAATGCTGTGTAGTTGTAGAGCCATGCAACTATATATATTTATGAGTTCATGCTTAGATCTTATTAATTACACTTGATGCAACTTATTTTTTTTTATTTTTATACTTATATTATTTGTATTGTTCTAAATATTTGTATTGACATATCCAATGTCATTGTATTGACTTAACGGATGAATAAAACTACTACTACTACTACTATTTCCAAAAGTTTTCAAGATATATTGTTTACATTAAATTTATTGGGAGTCGATTAATGACACTAAACAACACTCACTAGAGGAGACTGATGACAAAATATTGCCAGCTACACCAATGAGAACCAGTTGATGTCCGGCTGAGGATAGAGGGAAGGAGAAAAAAAAAACGGGAAAATTTAAAAGTGTTGTTTAGTGTCATTAATCGACTCCCAATAAATTTAATCTATACAACAACACTGTTTTCAACACTTCCATGAAAGGATTTATATTGTTTACCATGAGATAAAGTTAATATAGATAGTGTCTCATAAGTAATGTTGTTTTATAAGAAAAACAATTATTTGAAATCTGTCGTGACAAGCAGTTAACAAATATTCAAAGTATAGACTATTAGATTCTATGCTCTTGAGCCATCATTAAGCGAGGTTTGTTATTCCACGATGTTACCAGCCTCTGGTTTTTGATGTGAAGAATTTGGTGACACCCACTTGTACCAAGTTGTCATAATTTCTGCCATGTAGAAACTGGGCCATGGATTGAGAAATAGGATAATCTGATGGTATAGTCATGTTCTTCAAACGGTTACCATGGATTTATCTTTGGTAATTGATACCTCTCAGATAATTCACTGATTACTCCACTGTCATTTGTGATTCCTGCGAATTCCATTGGTTGAAGTGATGCATTCATTGGTGCTTAGCACAGATCTGGGAAGTGCGGCAGATCACCTTTCACTTTTACAAGAATAATCAGTGCGTTATCTGAGAGCTTTCTATTAACAAAGATAAATACATGGTGACCGTTCAAGCAGTGCGACTGTATGAGCTCAGGGCTGTATACTGGCTGTGGTAGCAGAGCAATTCCTCTCAATTCCTGAATTTTGTCCATGGTTGTTCATGCAGTAGTAGTAGTTTATTACTGTCAATAGACTCATGCAGAGTGTCTGACATTGTCAGAGGCTATTTACAATATTTACAAAGTTTATAAAAAATCAATCATTTTATACAAAAATTATGCAATAATAATAATAATAAAATCACCAAATATACATAGTTTATAACAAATCAAATTAAAATTCCTCCAGTTTATACAAACATTTATGAATGAGATACATCTTTAGCTTACTTTTAAAACAATTTTTTGCACAGGACTTAATTTTAGCTGGTAGTTTATTGTACAGTAAACTGCCTACAATATATGGATCAGTATTGATTTTCTTTTTATTCTATGAAAATCCATATTTTGTCTGGTATTATGTGTATGTATTTCACTATTTATTAGCATACCATTTGCACTGTTTACAGTTAAAAGAATGTTTTTATATACATATAGTGATACAATGGTTAAAATATTTTCTCTAATAAACACATGTCTACAAGTTTCTATTTTAGGAATACTGTACATAATTCTTATACACTTCTTCTGTAAATTTAATATCCTATTAATGTGTACATGTGCAGCTCCTCCCCAAACTTCTAAACAGTAACTGAGATGTGGAAAAATAAGACCATAGTACATTATTTTCATGGTATGCTCATTCACATATCTTTTCATTAGCCTAAAGAAGTAAATATATTTAGCTATTTTATTACAAACGCTGTTTACATGCTCAGACCAGGTTAGCTTACTGTCTATTTTTAACCCTAGTAAGGAATAGGATGGAGTTAGTGTCAGATTAATCATGGGGGAAACAGTTTTGCTAATTTCATTTCTTCCTCCTAGGTCAAATATCATAACTTTGGTTTTTTCTTCATTTACTTTTAGTTTGTTACATTCAAAGTAATGATTTATAGAGCGACTAGTAGAATTAATGGTATTTGCCAGTGAATTTGATGTGTCATTCCAACAAAGAGCAGTAGTATCATCAGCATAGCTGACTGTTGTGGAATTATTGCTTTTTGCTATATCATTTACGTATATAATAAATAGAACAGGGCCTAAGACAGAGCCCTGCGGAACTCCATGTTTTACCTCCATCAAAGCTGATTTTATTTTATATATGTTGTTACCATTAAGATGACTGATTTCAGAGCTTTGCTGTCTTCCGGTTAGATAAGATTCAATTAATTTATTAGGCAGACCTCTAACTCCATACAAATTAAGTTTATGTAATAAAATATCATGTCTGACACAGTCAAAAGCTTTTGAGAGATCAACCATTATGCTGGCTACTTTCTTATTGAGATTAATTTTTTCCATAATATCATGCACAAATGAGATTACTGCTGTGGTAGTAGAAAATGACTTACGAAAACCATGTTGGGATTGACTGCAGTATGGGGTGTTGCATTGTTCTGTTGCAATAGAACTTTATTTTGGTTAACTAATGCTGGGTATCTCCGTCTCAAAATTTCATGAACTCGTTTCACTTGTTGAGAATAAAAATCCGCATCAATTGCCGCCCATTTGGAACAAACTCCCGGTGAGTCACAGCTTCAAAATTTCACCAGACACACACATTACTTTGGGACCACACTGATTATTTTAAACAATGATTTTGGTAGGTTTGTGGGGATCAAGCCACTGTTTCGAGGTATCAGGGTTTTGGTAATATACCCATTTTTCATCAAAAGTTACAATTCTCCTGACAAGTCTATCATCTATGGGATTACGGATAAACTGACGTCAGATATCCACTCTACGTTCAGCTTGTTGAGGTGACAGTTCATGAGGTTCAGATCTATAGCTTCTGTATGATTTTCCAAATGTCTTAATGTGGCGATGTGCGGTATCTTTTGATGTACCAAGTTCTCCTGAAAGCCTAAAGATACTTTTTCTCACAAAATTTGCCATAAATCTTCAATATTCCATACTTTAGGTTTTCCAGAACATGGTAAGTCTTTAGTGTTTTTGTCTCCATTATTGAAACGTTGGAACCATCACGCTCACTAACGACACCTTTTCCTTCCACTTCACATATTCTTCGAGCTGCGACAGTGACTTTATAATCTTGTTTCTAGTAGTAGAACCCAATAAATTTTCCAAAACACCAAAATGAAAAACCTACTTTGCTTATGAGACAACCTCATATATCATAATAAAAACTTTCACAACTATTACACAAATACAAATATTTGCCACTAAGGCTTCACTTATCTTAAGAAATTGGTGTTAGTACTTCTTTTAAAATGGACAGCAATTTCACAAACAAATTGCTTGCGTCCTCAGTCCACAGATAAACTCTGTTGTCCAAGTGGGAATGCCGCACATGTATGTTGAGGAAGAAGATGTCGATCTGAGGAGCTTGGTGTCGTGCCACCTTGGCTACCAATGAGCGACAGAGTTTATCTGTGGACTGAGGACGCAAGCAATTTGTTTAAAAAATCGATCTCCATTTGAAAAGAAGTATTAACACCAATTTCTTAAGAAAAGTGAAGCCTTAGTGGCAAATATTTGTATTTGTGTAATATTTATTGCTTCAGTTTTCACAACCATTTTTGAGAAAATAAAAAATATCAAAACACTGTACATACAAAGGGTAGCTTGAGGTGGAAGATTCTCTTGAAAATCTTCATATTGTATATTTCAAAGATGCTGAACTTAGATACCAAGTTGCAACCTTTTGTTCCTGAATTATACTGTTCACATTCTCACACAAACATTTTTCTAGAAATAGAGTTTTTGAATTCAGGATGTCTCAGAATGTATATCTGCAGTAAATACTGATACCAAATTTCTGAGTGGATTGAGATATTTGTTATAGGTATGCAGTACAGAAACTGCAAGTGATAATATAGTGTCAGGGCTGTAACATTTAGCATCAATTCCCCTCCTAAAAACCTTAAGAAGGCATCCACTGTCATTCCTACAAATGTTAGAGTAAAGCGTGATTACAAACCTCGTTGAGAGAGTCAGACACGAGGTGGGAACGCCGCACATGTATGTTGAGGAAGAAGATGTCGATCTGAGGAGCTTGGTGGCGTGCCACCTTGGCTACCAATGAGCGACGAGCAGTCAGAATCATCTGTTGCTCCGAGTCCTGAGAGGAAGAACAGAATATGTCTATCAATTATCATGCTTCCTTCTTTGCTAAAAATTATATTTTCTATTTCAAGCTAAAAGTATATCCAGTATATTAGGAAAAAAAGATTAAAATAACCAACATTTAAGATTTATATATAAGGTGTGTTCATATAAAAGTGTTCACATTCATTAAAATGAACAACAGTTATCGTATCTACGCACCAGACGAAATTACGCAGGCAGACCCACCTCTCAAATAGTACATTTACCTCCCGGTAGAGGAAGGCCTCAAAACGGCTGTCAGCACATCAAAAATGATCTCAAGCCACTAGGGGAATTGTATATAAACTTGCTGCATCAGCAATGCTATTGATGACGTCACATTTTGTGCAGTAAATCACAGATAAAAATGAACATCATGATAATGATATAACAGGTATCCCTTTCTCTCTTAAAAAAAATATCTTAACTTCAATTATGTTTAATTAGCTGACAGTTTTTTTAAAAACTGTAACAATCTTACTGATATAAGTTTAAAAATAAATATGGAATTTTAAATAAAGCAAGAAAATGTGAAATGAAATAAGTTATTCCATGACTGCCACATGTGAGAATGTAGATATTCATTGCTCCAGTTCAGAATCAGTGATACCACACTGAGGCTTGAAATTGTAAACCCGACTGAACTCTTCTAAAGAGCGTCTCACCTTTGTCAGTATAATCCTCTTGGCAACTATACTGAGTATGAATGGGTACTGACAATATGAGAACTGGCCCTTCCTCTGGGGATTCTGCCAGTTGAAGTAGTCCTGCATCAGATCCATGTGGTCGAGCGCTGAGTTGTACAGTTCTGTGTAATCCAACAGAGGGGGGTTGCTGCTGTTGTTGGCTGCATCTGTAATACAAGCACACATTTTGCAGATTTTTGAAAAGAAATAACCAGCCACTCAACTCAGATAACAATGTATATAAAATTGACAAAAAATCTTAAAAAATATAGCAAATGCACTAGAAAAACATGAACAATAAATGTAATGAATCTATGAGAAAATTGTAATAAATGAATGTGATGAACCACCAACATTAACCTCAACAAATGTAGCAACAGAATCAGTAATCAAAAAGTGAAAGAGTTTAGTACAATGAATGGATTCACTTAATTATCTGATGGTGAAGTGGAACACAAACTCTAAGGTTCCATTTCTGCACGTGATATCCTTCCTCCCCTTCGAAATTTCATTGCTTTTGTTTTGGCTGTATTTATTTGCATAGAGTTCCCTGTTGCACATACCTTAATATAGAGAAAATAAAAAGGTTTCTAGAGAAACTTATGTAAGTTTGGTATAGTTTACTGTGGTCATTCTTGGTATATACTGTTCCCAGTGTTGACAGTTACAGCTTGTTAAATTTTCACTTCTTTTTCTTTATTAGTTTACAAATGGAGAACTTACACGTGAAGTGTCCGAGGTCATTAAATCTCAGATCAGGATGGGTGAACATGTCATGTCATGTAGGAGCAGCCCTTACATAGTAAAGACTGATCCCCCTTCTGCAACCAAGGAGTAACCGAGCTGTCCCGAAAAAAGGGGCACCCGGCACCTCCAGAGGTCTTTCCTTGGGGCAAGACCTAGAAGCTAACAAGCCCACCATCTGGCTCGTAAACTCAGGACAGGTGGAAGTGGATAGACCACTTACGCGCGCCAACTCCAAAGGGGAAGGCTGCTGATTGACATCGATGGGGCCGCGTGGTGATCTAGTACACCTTCTGCTAGCTCTGCTGTCTAGTACTCGGGACTTCTTAGCCAACCCTCGACCCCCTCCGGGCGGCCGAAGCCTCATTGGAGGTATCCGATCTCCCATGGGTGTTGGGAACACACTGCCCCCTTGAGTCCAACCCAATCCAAACAACTCCCATTCAGGGAGGGGCTCGAATGTTCGGCCCGAGGTTCCTCTAGTACGTCAGAGGTACCACAAGTGCTATGGATCTGCAGTGTCTGCACCACAGCAGCTGAAGGGGAGGATGGGTGAACAGTCTGAAGTGAGCAATGAGATGATATAAAATGAGTAAAAGGAATGTGATAATGAAGCATTTGATAGTATAACGGAAAAGGCAGATGCCACTTTTCCATGGCATATTCACATACTGTTCCCTGGGATTGAACCTGGGCCACCTTGGTGATAGGCAAGAGATTTAAGCACTTGGCTAAGGTGCTGCCGTGTTACACTTCATATTTATCTGGATAAGTGAAGCTATGCTTACTGATGAGTGCAAGGGTTTTTGTCCCAGTTGGTATCCACCAGCGACTCTTATTCAGTGGGGGCAGCGACTTGTCTGCTGGCGGGAACTGACGTATTGTGATGAACTGCATGACGTGTCTTACCACCATCCGCAGTCGCTCCACCTCCAGACTGCACAAAGACAAACAAAACACATATGTCAACATAGTGTTTATTAATAACATCAATCAATGACATATACAAAATGTGTGTAAGCAAACTTTGAAAGATAGAATCAGAACTGAAAAATTCAATGCCATAGCCAGGATCTAAACCACTGATTTTCTGTTCCATGCGTGGCTGCTCTACTACTAAACTACCATAGCAACATACTGGTATGACATTAAATTAACCAACTAATTCTCATTTTCCCAGTAGATCATGAAATAAAACACCCCAATGGCATTTTAGTTAATTGATGGAAATTAATCGTTTCTTCACACTAGCTGTATTATAGGCTAAGGTTTTTAATAGATAGAGTCAACTTGAACAATTCAATGCCATGGCCGGGATTTGAACCACGGATCTCCTGGTTTCCGTCCAGTCGCTCTAACCCATTGAGCTACCATGGCCAACATGCCGTCCTGACAGTAAATTGTCCATTTGACTCATATATTTCCCCAGTAGACCACTAGGGGCTCTCGCATCTGAGATACTTATGATAGTAAGTCGCCACAAAATGGTGTATCTCAAATGTGAGAGCCCCTAGTGGTTTACCGGGGAAATAAATGATTCAAATGTTAAATTTACTGTCAGGAGGGCACGTTGGCCATGGTAGCTCAATGGGTTAGAGCGACTGGACAGAAACCAGGAGATCCGTGGTTCAAATCTTGGCCATGGCATTGAATTTTTCATGTTGACTCTATCCACTCCAATGGCAATTTACAATTCGTAAAACAGAAGATCTGGCTATGGCATTGAATTTTTCAGTGTCTGTACCCTATGAAAACTTTGATCTACACTGGCTAGTGTGAAAGAACAATTAATTTTCATCAATGAACAACACAGATACTTACATCTTGAACCAGTTGACAAGCAGCTGGTGGTCGCTGCTAGGGAGGTTTACTATTTGACGCAATAGATGTGCAAAAATGGTGTATGAGGACTGTGCTGCAAACACAGGGTTCTGGACCAGCATGAATAGCGCTCTGACGTCATCCTTCGAGTACAACCTGCGCACACAAAGAGATACTTTTAGAAATATTACAAACACAAGAGTTTATTTGCAAACTGTTGCAGTATTTGTGGCTCCTCTAAGTTTTGTAATGCATTTGGGAGGTCTGCAGTCGAAACCCCACAAGGAATGCACTGCCTATGGTTTACCTTAGTTCTCGTAATTGGCAAAATACAGGAACATGCTTTAAAGTTAAGCCAGGAACATTTGATTTTCAAATTTCTTCTCCCAATTATTTCATTTCATATATTATCAGAGCACCCTCAGTGTGACTGTAGCATAAATAAGCACTAAACACTATAAAAAAATAAATGTATACTTTATTAAATTATAGATGAGTCATATTTTATACACATGTTTCATGTTTCACAAATTATTGTTCACATCATCAGCTCTATTGCAACTAAAGCTTGATCTAGTGGTGTTGATAGTTCTGGAGTTGCTGCTGCCATCTGTTGATTTTGTGATGAATTTAAATGTGGGGTTGTCTTCTGGCGGGATTTCAAAGTTCATTAGTTGGGTTTTATACTGTTCTATGTATAATTTCTCCCATATGACGAGCTCCCTATGTTTTTGTATGTATTTTAGTAATTTGGTGTTATCTTCAATTTCATGATTTTCAGACCAGAAATGAACTGCTATTGCGGACTTATCAATATTTTTGTATCTTAAGTATCTGAGATGTTCTTTCTTCCTAGTGCCTATGTTTCTTTTTGTCCTACCTATGTAAATCTGCATTAAACAGTCCTTTTGTGCATTCAGTGACAAATTCTTCAAACAAAAATCAGGACTATCTATTGGACATCATTGTCCCCATTCCTGGCAGACCTTTTAATGAGCTTTTTGGAAACCCATATCACAAAAAAGAGCGATAAGGATACTAAGTGGGGTGGATAACAGAACGTCTTGTAGGCCATTATTCAAAAAACATCAAATATTACCTCTAGCATGTATGTATATTTTGGAATTAGTGATCCATGTAAAACAAAATAAACTACAAATACAAAATTACAAAAATACCGATATTCACAAATACAATACACGTCAGAAAGATGACTTTAACATTCAAAGTTGTAGAACGGAAATCTTCAGGTCTAGTGCTATCAATAAAGGTATAAGATTATGCAACAGGCTACCAGAAAATATTAAACAAATGAACAGCCTTATACATTTTAAAAAGGGAGTAAAACTCTTTTTTACTGCAACATTCATTTTATTCTGTAAATGAGTTTTTAAATGTTAATTCGTTTTAAGTGATTGTAAATAATGACAGTGGACATTAATGTAATTTTTATACTATGACGTCTCTGATATCAATCAAAAGGACAAAATAAATTGAATTGAATTAAATTATGAAGTAGAGTAAACTCCACATTTGTGAACAATTACTTTTATATAGCATTTCTCTATGGTCTTTATATAGTTTATATTTATTTGCTTTTTCTACTTTAAACTTCTGTTGGATCCTGTATCTGTTACAGTTTTTAGTCTTATGTAACTTTTTACATGGGTAGAAGAGGCTTGTACTCCACGCTTAACAGCACAAAGGAGTTAGAGAAAGAAGAAGAAGAAGTAGTAACTTTGTACATTTATCTTTGTATCTTGAACTGACGTGTCCTATAACATATGTATTATGTTCCAAAGGATGAAATAAATACAATACAAAGGCATTGTCACTAATTTTCAAACATTGGTATAGATATGTGGATGACATTTGGGCAATAGTAAATGTGAAACAAATGGACAATGCATTATTACTTAACTTACAAAATCCTGCAATAAAATTTTTGATAGAAAAAGAGACAAACAATGAAATTCCTTTTTTAGATTATAAACTATTTAGAAAACATACAAAACTAGAATTTGGCATACATCGGAAGGAAACACACACAGAAAATGTCATAAAATCAGATGGATATAACCCAAGACAACACAAGCATGCTGTTATCAACAGTTTAACTTACAGGCCGGTCACTGTTTCCTTAAATAAGATGAAATATATAAAAAAGTACAATCATACAGTTCACAATGAATTTGGTACTGAATTGATAAAAGAAAAGAAAATTGATAAATTCAAAAGTCAACAAAGATGCAAACAAGTAACTACTCTCTCCCCAGTCAGCAATGAAACTTCATCCAGAAAATTTACATATCATCCCAGAGCTACACACCTTTTCCAAAAAGTCTTCAAAGAGCACAATATTACTTTGGCTCCACAGAACAAATTCAGTGTACAACAGCTTTTGAAATCACATAATACAAAAGAGAAACCCACAGACATGAACTTAGGTGTGTACCATATAAAACTGCAAAGGCTGTGACAACTTTTACATTGGAAAAACTAAAAGGAATTTGAACATTAGGCTTAAAGAGCATTTTAAGAACATCAGGAACAAAGAAATAGATAAAATGATGGTAGTGTACCATTTTTGGAAGGAGAATCACGATATAAAACAAGAAATACATTTATTAAAAAGTATTCAGGGTCAAACTGCATTAATCACGTGGCAAAAGATATTCAGAAAGAAATATGAAGGAAAATGGGTGCCGGGGTAATGCAATAGTTTCATTTACGGTTCCCATGCTAAGGGTCCTGAGTTTGATTCACCGCTCTGGGATTGGCAATTTTAAGTCGGCCCTATCCACGCCTTCACCTCTGTCTAGCACATGTAAAGTGTCCCCTATGCCCAACGTGATTTGGAGTCCACAGTATAAGCTATAGGTCGTTTCGCCTCAGTGTCATCTTCACTATCACTCTACCATTGAAGGTAATGGATACCGCCCTCTCGGTGCTTCCACCTGAGAAATGGGTCCGGTCATCACATGGTAGGGCGAGGTTACCCTGAAGGCCAAAGTTGGTAACCAACCAACCATATCAAGGAAAACTGTTCAATTTCAACACTACCTTTGAAGAGAATGCAAAGTTCAAGTTCATCAAGATATAAGAAGCATTCAAAAAGAAATGAGCCTTAGTCTGGAATGTGCATACTGGTGACAGGACGGTAATATCATGGCGTGTTTAACTAACAGTGGCTCCAACAAGAGTTGGAAGTTCACATCCCGTTGTTAGAGGTGCATGTGTGCAAGTCACATGACTATACAGAGCTAGCAGAAGTATGCATCAATCGTCCAACCTGTCATTGCATTACAAACTGTGAAATGGGGGCATCAAAAGAAGAGCAAAGAGGTGTTGTTCATTTTCTGGCGGAAGGAGTAGGGGAAACAGATATTCATTGATGAATATAACAAGTGTATGGCAATCCCTGCATATCCCTTGCAAGGGTCAGAGCATGACACAAGTGCTTCAGGGAAGGACGGGTGTCATTAGATGCTAGTGCACGTCTGGAGCACCACACTGTATTACCGATGACATCGTCCAGCTGGTTGATGCACTCATTACCCAAGACCACTGAGTGACAGTGAAAGCGATAGCCACCGAGGTCGGATTGAGCATCAGAATTGTTCACACCATCATGAAGGAACGACTGCTCTTGCGCAAAATGTGTGCCCAATAGGTGCCCCACAGTCTTCAACCACACCAAGAAGCATGTCGAATGGCCCACTGTCTTGGTCATCTGCAGTGCTATGCTAGGGAAGGGAATAAGTTCCTGGCACGAGTGGTGGCTGGAGATGAGTCATGGTGTCATCACTTTGAAACAGAATCAAAATGAAAAGGTTTTCAGTGGAAGCATCCAGGGTCACCACCAGCGAAAAAAGCCAAGGCCATCTACATGAGCGCAGGAAGGTTCTGCTGATGTTCTTTGACCTAGATGGCCCCCTTCTGACACACTTCCTGCAGCATGGGACAACAGTGAATGTCCAGCGTTACTTGCAAACTTTGACCACCCTTCACCAAGTGATTAAATTAAAACTACTAGGCAATCTCACCCATGGGATCATTCTGTTCCATGATAGTGCAAAACCTCATACGACCAACACAGTCATGGCACTCTTGCGGAAATTCAAATGGGAGATTCTTGGCCACTCTCCATACAGTCTCTGCATGTGATTAGCCATTTTTGGTCCCCTAAAAAAGGCTCTGAGGGATAAACGATTTACCTCAGACGATGTTCAGCTGTACATGCAGAACTGGCTCACATCGCAGCCCCGGAGTTTTATGAGACAGCCATTCACTGCCTTGTGTCACAGTGGGACAAGTGTCTCAACAGCCAAGGCCAATACTTCTAATATACAAGTACTGCTTTCTGTAATTATGTCTCCAGCTCATTTCTTTTTGAATGCTCCTTATACCAACAGAAATGCCACTATCACCTTCAAGGAGTTCACCCAATCAAAATTCAACAGTCAGCATTAGCTGAGTATGTTAGGAAGGTCATAACTAAACATGTTCTAGGTATATATGGAGCATTGAGCATTAGTTCAACTCAAAATTATATTAAGCATATTCTTCTATGGTTGGCAAATGTCATGAACATGCATATATGCCAAAATCTCAAAATCAACAATGGTGCTTTAGGCTCTTATGCTTCTCAGCATCTCAATTCAACTGCAGTGGTGTTTGAAATTGTTTTGACTTCAATAATAATTGATAATGTTACACATTATTAATTGAATATCAGTTATATTTACATTACACTTTATTTTACCTGAAAAGTGAGGTAATGTAAACATAACTGATATTCATTGTTACTAAAATTAGGCAAGTGAGTCAACCTTGTATATACTTTTCTCCACTTACAAGTTTTTTATGAAGACTAGTTTCTGGGGACTTCTCCCCTATCGTCAGCTCTGTGGTTGACTGATGATGCATCCGGTGTCTGCATCTGGCTTGGTGTTGTGCTGCCATCTAATGTCCTGGTAAGTTTGATGACGTCATCTACCGCGGGAATTTCAAAATTCATCAAGAGGTCCTGTTTCTTCGTAATAAATATGTTTTCCCAAATCTGTAGTTCCAGAGGTTTCTTTGCCTGTTTGATCAGTTCTATTTCTTGTTTTATGTTGTGATTCTCAGACCAAAAGTGATGTGCTACGGCCGACTTGTCCATTTGTTTGAATTTAATATTTCTGAAGTGTTCTTTCATTCTTGTTCCTAGATTCCTTTTGGTCTTACCAATGTATATCTTGTCACAATCCTGGCAACTCATTTGGTAAATGACTGATAATTGAGTTTTCGGTGTGCTATTTTTTAGAGGGTGGTTTAGTAAGTTGCGGATGTTGTGTTTGTTTTGAGGGGCTAATTTTATGTTGAAGCTCTTAAATATCTTTTCAAATTTTTTGAAGAATTTTGGATGAAATGTAAATTTTCCATATCTGGTGTTTGGGTTTTCTAGTTTTTTTAACGTAGTAATGTCCTTTAAGTATTTGTTTCTTTTGTGTCTATAGATCAGTTTTTTGATGAAATTTGTGTTATAGTTGTTCAGTTCGGCAACCTGGTGTATGTGAGCGTACTCCTGTTCATATTCTGTTTTTGTTAGCGGAATGTTGATTAATCTGTGAACTAAACTATGGAATACTGCATATTGATGTTGTACTGGGTTGAATGGGTTGCATTTAATGTAATTGTCAACATGTGTTGCTTTTCGGTATATTCCAAATTGTAATCCTGTTGGTGTTCTAATGATTTTCAAATCTAGAAAAGGTAGCCATTCATCCTGCTCTACTTCAATGGTGAAAACTATGGATTTTTCTTGTAGGTTTAGCAACTTTATAGCATCCTCGGTTAGTCTTCTAGGGACTATCGCAAACACATCGTCAACATATCTATGCCAACATTTGAAAATATGTGGAAAGGCTTTAGTAATGTGTGTTTCCAAATTACTCATGAACAGATTAGCTAGTAATGGTGAAAGAGGGTTACCCATGGCCAAGCCTGCTGTTTGTTGGAAGATCTTGCTGGAGAACGTGAAGCTGTTTTGTTCAATACATAGGGTGGTTAATTTGATGTATTCCTCTATTTTATCATCTGCAACGTTGCTTTTGGATAACCAGCCTTTCATCAATTTTGGAATTTTTTCTACTGGTATGCTCGTGAATAGAGATCTGATATCAAAGGACACCATCACCTCTTCAGTTTTTATAATTGTGTTTTCAATTTTCTTTACTAAATCAAATGAATTGTTTATGCTTAGAGATTCAAACTTTTCAAACTTGTCAAATTCTTCCAGCAACCATTTTGCCAGTTTGTAAGTCGGGGCATCTATATTGTTAATAATGGGTCGCATGCTGTTGTCTGTCTTGTGGATCTTAGGTAGGCAGTATAATTTTGGCAAATTAGGGTTGTTTACAATTATGCTATTTTTCATCTTATGTGGCACTACTGTATTTTCTTTAATTGCTTTTTTGGTGGTTTCTATGTATTTCCTTAAAGGAGTTTTGGTTAGGGTTGTATATTCTGGATTTTGTAGTAGATGTTCGACTCGCTGGTTGTAATCATTTCGGTCCATAATGACTACCGTGTTCCCTTTGTCTGCTTTCAGATAAAAAACTGGTTTTTGGTTCAATGTTTGAATAGTTTCTTTGTAGTTATTTTCCTGTCCGAATGTCATCCCCTTGAGAATTTCTAAGCATTTTGATTTAACTAATGTTTTTTCGCTACCATTTTCCAAAAAGTTTGAGGTTATGGTGACGTCAGCGATGTAATCGTCTAAATTGCCCGAGTTGCCGACACAAGTTTTAAAACCTTTGTTTAGAAATTTTAACTCTGTTTCGGTGAAAGCTTGGCTAGGAACAAGAATGAAAGAACACTTCAGAAATATTAAATTCAAACAAATGGACAAGTTGGCCATAGCACATCACTTTTGGTCTGAGAATCATAACATAAAACAAGAAATAGAACTGATCAAACATGCAAAGAAACCTCTGGAACTACAGATTTGGGAAAACATATTTATTACGTAAAAACAGGACCTCTTGATGAATTTTGAAATTCCCGCGGTAGATGACGTCATCAAACTTACCAGGACATTAGATGGCAGCACAACACCAAGCCAGATGCAGACATCGGATGCATCATCAGTCAACCACAGAGCTGACGATAGGGGAGAAGTCCCCAGAAACTAGTCTTCATAAAAAACTTGTAAGTGGAGAAAAGTATATACAAGGTTGACTCACTTGCCTAATTTTAGTAACAATGGCACTCCACTTTCTGAAATACTTCTTTTTATTCTATAACTGATATTCAATTGATTTGTTTGATATGAATAATGAAAACAAATGAAGTATTGTATACTTACACCCTGTTTTCTTCCAGCAGGGAGTTGATTATTGACTTGAGTACTGTCTTGTGTATCACAGAAGGCTGAAACATAACATAGATATAACTGATAATGTAATCCATGTCTACATAACCTCACCTTAATACATTCTGTCGTTTTTAACCAAGCAGATCTAGTTAAAAGAAGATGTAAGTCACATAAAATTAATTATTAATCACTCTAGTTTCAATTTGTTGCAGAGCCATCTTATGTGTTACCATTCTTTACCAGGCTATTCTCAACAAACTGTATCTACTTTCTGTTATTTGACATAAACATCCATAAAAACAATTTTAGTACATATCTCCCTGTACAATGGGAATAATTTGGAGCAATGTCTACTTGGGAGTGAGTACCAAAGCACCTCAGTGAGCCCCCATTTTGGTTGGAAGTGGATATGTCACTTACACGCATCAAACCTTGTTTGGGCCACTGATGTTCTAATACACCCAGCAAATAGCTATCCAGGCTGTACCAGGCTTCCCTCAACCCCATCTGGGGAACACCTCCCATCCAGGTTGGGTTCATATATTCAACCCAGTGTACTTCTAGTAACATCAGAAGCACCATACAATGGGAATAGCAGAATGCAGAGGCTTAAGGATAGCAAATTATTTTGTGAGCTGGTCACTATGTGATGCTTTTAAAATTGCATTCTCTTTGCATGGCCAGAAAAAAGAGAGAAAAGTATTTGAAAATACGAGCTGCATTCAAGTTATAACACTTCCTATTTTTTTGTTCAGTGTTGGAACCATATAGGAACTTCTGTTTCTTTTTAAAAAAAATACATGTGGACTCTTTGTGAATGCGTGACAGAGATGGCAGAACTGTATAGTGCATAGAACTCTATTGGCAGAGACAAGAGTTAGGACTGTTTTTGATACTTAAAATGGTGGCGTTTTCATTGCAATAACAGTGGAATGACATCTATTGAAATTCATCGCCAGTTGAGAGAGGTATGTGGTGATGGTACCATGGATGTGTGTGTTCCTGGGTGCGACAGTTCAATAAAGGTACAACATCATATGACAACAAACCAAGACAGTCACGGCCTTGCACCAGCCAGTCTGATGACATGATCGAGCGAGTGGAGAATGTTGTTTTGGAGGATCGCCGATTGAGCGTTGCAGACAGTGCCTCCAAAATTGGCATTTCCTCATGAATACGAAGAAAATGAAAGATTACACGCTGCTGTTGCAATGAAAACATTGCCATTTTAAGTATCAAGAACAGTCCTAACTCTTGTCCTTGTCACTAGAGTTGTATGCACTGTACATGCCATTCACAAAGAGTCCACGTGTATTTATAAACAAAGCAGATGTTCCTATCTGGTCCCAGTTCTGAAAAAAAAAATTGGAGGTGTTATAAATTGAACATACCTTGTAAAACAAATAACAAAGAATATGTTCCAAATATTTTTCTGTTAATAGCTTTAGTTGTACAACATTGTGATGCCAATTTGTCTTAGCAGTTACTGTGTGTACGAGTTCTTCCCTCAGCCTAAAGCAGTTCACTTTATTTATTTACAAGTCATGGTTTCATATCAATGATTTTTGTTATAGTTAATTAAAATAACACTACCTTTCAAGTTCTACTCATCTTTCTTTAATTTAAATACTTCATTAATCTAGTAAACCATTTAAGATCATATTATGTACATTAGTCTTATTCTCCTAATACAATCTAACTATTCACTCTGTTTTGGAAATGATTCTTCATCACCACAGCAACCTAACTTTTTACAATTGTGCCATTATCTTACTAACTCCTTAACATTTGGTTTCTTATAATTTTACAAATAACACAAAACTTCCACAATTTTAACAAATTAATATTTTTAACATACAAATCTTCTATAAATATTAATGAACAATTTCTGAAAGGGCTAGAATAACTGTCTTACTGTACCACAAAATAATTTGACATAAATTATTTGCTTTAATGAGATTTACATGTTTTGTGTAGTAAATCCCTCACACAGCTACTGTGTGTGAGAATTACTTAAAAAATAATAACTTAAAGGTGAATATACAGAAAACTAACATGATCAGGTTCCAGCATCAAAATAACAGTATAATCAAAGACTAAATGTAAAAATACATGATGAAACTATTGAGCAAATAGGAGTAATTATAGATGAAAATATGTCCTTCAAACATGATGTCAATCATGTATGTAATAAAATTAGTACTTATTTATATCTTTTAAGACAACTAAAAAGGTTCTTAGACTTAGTATATCATGGATTAATACACTCACATCTACAACATGAGATTGAAATCTGGAGTAGCACATGAACAGCAGAGAATCCTGTAGACAAACCTTTGTAGAAGGTCATCTCATTATATGTATACAGGTTGTTTCAAAATGACACCGAACGATTATAGACGTTGCATAGTTTATAACTTAACTAGTCCAAATTTCAGTGTCACAACTTCAGAGTTCTGTTACATATAATTCTATGCAACATTAAATATTACATGATATTGTGATTAGGCAGTGCAGGAACCACTGGTGTGCGAACCCCAAAAGTTGTTTGTTATTGGGACGTACATTACCTCTTGTTCTTTATTAGTGACCCTAGCCTACCTTTCAGGTAATGGGGCAACGGGAAGTTACTTGTGAAACAGTCGACTAATAACTTGGACAGTTGAAGGTTGCTCTTCAGTGTAAAACTACACATTCCGTCGTAACAGAGAGGATTTTGCGTGTACTTAGATAACAAATCCAAGCAATATGGAGCGTTATACGAACATCGAAATGACGGATATGGTTTTGATGGATGGAAGAGCTGAAGGGAGTTCAACAAACGCACAATTAATTTAATTTTATTAAAAATATGAATTGTAAAATTAATTACATCAATGATAATATTTATTTGTTTAACTTCAGAGCATTTTGTTATGATCTTAATTGTACAATATTTTCAACCACATACTGTAAATATCAACAGCTTCCTTTTAAGTTACAAATGCTTTATTTAGTATTATCAAACACGTGAAATAAAATGCTCGTCTCATTGCATAAGGCATTTAGTTTTGGTTAACTTATCTACAATTCTTTGATATTGTTCTCTGTTCTGTTTATCGTTTAATGTTTCCATTCTCAACCTCACTAACATTAATTTCCCTCTAAAAGGTATAAGTTACATATGTCCATCAGCTTGTTTGTCATCATGGACTGCTATAACGGAATTTTGGAGCACGTTAAACACTCATAAGCAATACTTAAGCAACGGCTTCTTTACTGCGGTTTCATAAACCAAAGAAATTCTTAATAGTAGCAAGCAAGCTACTGCGGAGTAGGTCGGTATGTTTACAAACAGTTATAGCATGCGGCATGGCGTGTGACCTATACCTGCAAATTCCAACAGCGTGAGGCATGCGTTGTTATTCCTGTCACTGCCTAATCCACACTTATTCTGGAGCATTTTTTACAAGCTCTATTGGTGGTAAAACCTATCTACATGTGTCACATAGAAGCTCAACAATTACTTCTATATGTTTGTTCAGTGTTGTTTTGAAACACCCTGTATAAAGTAATTATGTTTGTAGTTATTAAGTCATGCTCTGTGCATATTAAAGAGTCATGTGTATAATATCAGATGGTTAAATAATTACTATAGAGATAATATTAGTAAAAGGATCCCCTTATTATGGGTAGACTACTCGATAATGAGTTGCCAAGTGATATTAAAACTCTAAGAGGCAATCAAGTGCCTATATAGAATAGATGAAATGTAAATGTTTTATGCTTCTTGACAATGTTTGAAAGTGGTATAAGTCTATAAGCAAATAAATAAATAAAATAAAGATTGTGTGACCAACCCTGTGACCAGCTATAAAATACGAGTAAAATCATTGGTAGAACTCTGTAAATAATAAACAATGTGAACACTGAAATGAGACAAACAAGGTGTGATATCAAAAAGCTAATTTATGTAACTTATGCGCTACTTGTGCGCATTTATGCTATTATGAATATGTTAAGAAGCTTTATAAATCAAAATTACACTAAGGAAATATTATTGTACTAACCATTCCTCGTAAGGCATCATGAACTGCATACAGGAACTCCATGTTTAACCCAGGGTCCTCGATTTGAGCCCCATCTTCCTCCTTGTTCAGCTGAAACAATTTACACTTGTCTACTTAAGGCAATACAAATGTTTGTATCACATCATTTAACCTAAAAATAATTGTAAAATCTGGTTTGTTGCAATCACATGTTTACTCTTGTACAAATTCTTCTTCCATCTGTTTCATGTCAAACATTTGTAGAAACTGTTTTATTATACATTTACTTGAGGTATAATGCAAATAAGTCAATACAGAAGTCTTAAGTAATTTCAAATCTTTTACTCATAAGAGATGGTTGATATGAATGGTTCTCCTTTTTACAGGTGGTGGGGGCGATGGTTTGGTGGAGAAGAATGACTTCCCATTTAAGAAAAGTATAAGCATTAGAAAATTCAAACAAATAATAGGAATTCAAATGACCTGGAAGTAGACTGCCCTTAAACCTCCAATAATAACATCTCAAAAATCGACTGGACAGGACTATGCTATGGAGGGGATTCGGCATGGGGGTCCAACTTGGTCTATTGTACCTATACCCTCAAGTGGGGCATCCCTGGGAGGAAGGAAGAGGGTGGCCACCCCAAGGACAGATGACAGTACAGAGGGCATGGTGTGTACACTATACCATTTAACTCCTGGACATGATTGCACAGCTGACATCTCAGCATACTGTGGTCCAGAAACAGGCCCACCAGACTGGGTTTGGAGATCGGATACTATCCTTCGGAAGGAGGAAGTTTTTCCAGTTGGGAGATCCAGGTTTGATTCCCATGGCTGACCTACTTGACCCATAGGCTTTTCTGGGCTTCTCCCAGGTTGCCAGGCAAATGCTGGGTAGGTTAATTACATCCCCTGAATTTCCTGTTCCTCCATTTCACATCATCTCTCATCTGGCGGTCTCTTTCAGGGTAGAAGTGTCGGCGGGTGTATCGACATTGCATAGCAAGAAGATATGCTCCTGGTTAAACTTCTGTGGGCTGGCCTGCTAGGCCATTTCAGGTCTATGGTGGGTACAATGCTAGTTGTACTGCCTGCTGGGCAGTTTCTTTTTAATTTACGTCCTCCAACATTAAGTCATATCGGACAATGAATGGAATGGGTGAAATGATGCTCAAATAAGACCAGGGTCCATGGAGCTTAGAGTTACCCAACATTCATCTTTTAGAATAAGGGAAAATCCCGGAAAAAAACCTTATCCAGCTAAGTAAGTCACCCTAACTGTGATTTGAACTTGGTACCTCTTGAATGTGAGGCAGACATGCTACCGAGGTGGGCTGGGCACTTTTGAACTAGTAAAGTGTAGGGACCCTTCCCTCTGCACTGTTGTGGCTCCTTGGATCGCCTCATCGTTCCTCCTGGAGATGTCCCACTTGGGAACACAGGTACAATAGATCAGGTTTGGACCTCTGTGCTGAATCCCGTCCATACATTCCAGCAGACTTGGACTTGTTTATAAAAGTGCTAATGCAGAAGACACCAGTATAGGAAACTGGAAACAAAAAGCAACAGAATTCTCCTAATTTCTGCTGTAAACACACAACAGTGTAAAAAGCTGAATTTCAAGTTTTCACATTTGTATGGCTTATGAGTTCTATTGTAGAATCTGTGAATAAATAGACCACCTGACAGCACGGCAGTGTGCTCATAACCCTATGCTTGTTGACTATGTCATATACTTGCCTTTCATGTAAGGACAAAATAGATGAAAACTTTAACTAACAATGTACCAACTTTCTCAGTAACAGTGTGTTTACTAAAATTCATTAAAGTTGTGAAAAACAAGGTAAACAATATGGAGTCGAGAGCCGGCCGATGATAGAGG
Organism: Mantis religiosa; assembly: GCA_030765055.1. Lineage (NCBI taxonomy): Eukaryota > Metazoa > Arthropoda > Insecta > Mantodea > Mantidae > Mantis > Mantis religiosa. The sequence continues at coordinate 1,493,974 of JAUKNK010000101.1, read as the reverse complement.
CAAAGCCTCTGAAACTAGTTCCGGAAAAATTTAAAAGTAAGTGTTGTCTAGTGTCTTTAATCGACTCTCTTTAAAGTTAATACTTTTCAAATTTGAAACTGGTATTAAACATTAAAAGGACGTCATGGATAAACTTCAGACTGAAAGAGAAACACATAGATTGCATTGGCCTCAAGGTAGACAGAAACTATTTGTGAAACATAAATCAGATAATTACATATAAACATGTAAATTGGCAACCTTATGTAATGCATATAACAAAAGAAACAAGGATCTATACATGATATTTGAAGGAATTTAGTAACAGTGACATCCAAATTAATTCATAACATTATCTGTTGCCAGTTTCTCATATTCTGTCACTTTCATTTTTATTTATTGAGGGATTACTTTGGGGAGCTGCTGCTTCCATTTTCAACCTCTAAGGCCTAACTGTCGTCTGTTGTTTACTTTGTTATCTCTGGTGTTGGAAATATGAACTTCTTTAACAAATTATCAACTGGTGGGATTTCAAACTTCATCACTCGATCCTTATTTTTCCATATTACGATGTTCTTCCACATTGTAAGTTTGTTTTGTTTTATCACTCCTTTGAATAATTTTGGATTTGGGTTAAGATTCTGGTTTTTCGAGATTGCGAAACATGTCCTCATGAGTTTTGCGAAACATGTCCTCAAAATAGGTACGAAAGTGAAGCAGATGTGTAAGAAATACGACTCATCTAAAATTTAATAATTCTGGTTTTTGTTTCGAAAGTGAAATGCTACTGCTGACTTATCTTCTTGTTTCAATTTGATGTTTCTAAAATAGTCCTTGACTCCGGTTTTTAGGTTTCTTTTTTTGCCCTATGTAGAAGTTTTTACAATCCTTACAACTCAATTGGAACATTTTGGATCTATTGATTGGTGGCATTCTATCTTATGTTTTTGAATTTAACAATTTTAATATTAAGTATTTATTTGTAGATGCTAAGATAGCAAGCACATTCAGTAAATAAAAATAAAACAGCATCATATTCAGTGCATTTACATACTACCCAAAAACATTTAATAAATTCAAAAAGATCTTTAAAGAAGAAAATATCACCTTACACCTTCAAGAAGGCCATACCTCTCCACCACATCTGAACTGGCGTCCTTGAGAACCAGAGGCTGGCATGTTACCCCTACACCATGGGGGACAATGGGGGCAAAAAGTGGGCATGCAGTGCTTGATCAGAGAAAAGTACTCCAATACCAATTCATTGTTATAATCAGGCAAACTTTATTTTACAAAATACCACTCTTCTTCCTCCAAAAATAGTATATTTTTCCAATTATGCGTGCTTGGAGGAATTTAAATCAAAATTAATTGGAAAAGTTATTTGTAGTCAATTTTTTGACACTTCATCATTTACATTTTTATATTATTGAGGGATTAGTTTTGGGAGCCATTACTTCCATTTTGAACCTCTCTCCAACTATCATCTGTTTTTGTCGTCTCTCTGACGGCAGAACTAGGAACTTCTTTGTCAAATTAGCTACTGATGCAATTTTGAAATTCATTATTTTAATTACTTTGAGGAAGAAAAAAGCTGCTACTGGATGATATTCTTGTTTGTACAGGGGAGTTTACAGTCTATGTGTTAAGTTGTTTGAAACTGCTGTTCTTTATAAAATTATCTGAATGCAGAGGTTTCCTGTACATACCAAAGGTTATATTTTCTTGTTCTCTGATTATTTTTAGATTTAAGAAAGGTAACATTTCTTCTTGAGCTTCCACTTTTCAGAGACATTCTCCACAGCTAAGGGGAGCAAAATGAAATTCATGTACAAAAATTAAATAGTATTTATTATAAACACTTCTCTAATAATGCCTAACAAAGATTTGGTGTTAAAATGCCCAATAAAATTTGCCTGTTAGGATCTTTGATTCAGAAACCTTTTACTTACTCAGTTTATTATGTACACTTACCTTAAAGAGGGCGCATATTTCTGTGAAGGAGTCAAAACATTTCATGTAGAAACGTTGGAGTAGCGTGTAGTTATCAGTCTGTTGAGCTTTTCTAACATCTTGTCTGCAGATAAACACAAACATTCTTAATGAGTAAGGACTATGATACAACAAAGCACAAAATTAATATAATTCTAGTTGAACTCATACTCCATGCTCCATATATTGCTAATGTTTACCTAGAATGTGTTTTGTTAGCACCTTCCTAACATCCTCAGCTAATGTCGACTACTGAATAGGTCAAAAAGAAATTTGATAAATTTAAATGATAACAGAGTTGCAGAAAAATAACTTTCTTTTCCCCATCAGTAATAAAACTTCATACAGAAAATTTACATATCATCTCAGAGCTATACACCTTTTCCAAAAAGTCTTCAAAGAGCACAATATTACTTTGGCCCCACAGAACAAATTTAGTGTACAACAGTTTTTGAAATCACATAATACAAAGGAGATACCCACAGACAAAAAATCAGGTGTGTACCAGATAAATTGCAAGGGCTGTGACAACTTTTAAATTGCAAAAACAAAAAGGAACTTGAACATTAGGCTTAAAGAGCATTTTAGGAACATCAGGAACAAAAGAAATAGATAAATCGGCAGTAGCGTACCATTTCTGGTATAGATATAGAACAAGAAATCCACTTATTAAAATGTGTTCAGGGTCCAACTGCACTAATCACATGGGAAAAGATATTCATAAGGAAATATGAAGGAAAACTGTTCAATTTCTACACCACTTTCTACGAAAACCGAAACTTCAAGCTCCTCAAGATATCAACAGAGACTATCACCTACAAGGAGTTCACCAAATCAAAATTTAATAGTCAACATTAGTTGATACGATAAACAGGGGGGCTTTAAACTGGAAACTAAGAAGAAAAGGAGTGAGCGAGAAGTTTATAAATGAAATTGACAAAATTTATTGCGGGATGAAATTCAGAATAAGATGTGGGTTGAATGTACTATCAGAAGAATCTGAACAGAAGTTAGGTTTAAGACAGGGGTGCAAATTGAGTCCTATCATATTCAATTTATTTATAGATGACATAATAGAGAGGGCTGAGGAGAGCAATGGTCATTGCCCAACAATAATGACAAAGAGATTCCTATTATTTGAGTTAATTGATGGAAATTAATCATTTCTTCACACTAGCCGTATACAGGCTAAGGTTTTTGATAGATAGAGTCGACATGAAAGATTCAATGCCATGGCCGGAATTTGAACCATGGATCTCCTGGTATCCATCCAGTCGCTCTAACATGCATTTTGAATTTTTCATGTTGACTGTATCTATCAAAGAGATTCCTAGTTTATTGTATGCGGATGATTTAACAAGAGGAACAATTTCTGTAGTAGGTCTACAAAAATCAATACGGGCAATTCATGGATTTTGTGTTGACTGGGGACTAAGAACAAACAGCAAAAAATAAAAAATAATGGTATTTAAAAGAGGATCGATACTGAGGAAAGGAGAGGAATGGGTCATAGGAGACGAAAAGGTAGAAGTGGTAAACGAGTAAGACTATTTAGGTGTAAGGATGTGTAGCAGCGGAGGATGGGCCACACAAGCCAGAAAAGTGATAGCTAATGGCTGGGCGGCATTGTCAGGGGTAAGAATATGTAAACATAAACTGAAGATGCCAGTTAGATGGTTAGAAAGAATGTATGAAGCGGCCGTTGAAGACAGAACAATGTATGCAGTGGAGGATGGGCCACACAAGCCAGAAAAGTGATAGCTAATGGCAGTGAGGCAATGTCAGGGGTAAGAATATGTAAACATAAACTGAAGATGTCAGTTAGATGGTTAGAAAGAATGTATGAAGCGGCCGTTGAAGCCAGAACAATGTATGCAGTGGAGGATGGGCCACACAAGCCAGAAAAGTGATAGCTAATGACAGTGAGGCAATGTCAGGGGTAAGAATATGTAAACATAAACTGGAGATGTCAGTTAGATGGTTAGAAAGAATGTATGAAGCGGCCGTTGAAGCCAGAACAATGTATGCAGTGGAGGATGGGCTGCACAAGCCAGAAAAGTGATAGCTAATGACAGTGAGGCAATGTCAGGGGTAAGAATATGTAAACATAAACTGAAGATGCCAGTTAGATGGTTAGAAAGAATGTATGAAGCGGCCGTTGAAGCCAGAACAATGTATGCAGTGGAGGATGGGCCACACAAGCCAGAAAAGTGATAGCTAATGACAGTGAGGCAATGTCAGGGGTAAGAATATGTAAACATAAACTGAAGATGCCAGTTAGATGGTTAGAAAGAATGCATGAAGTGGTCGTTGAAGCCAGAACAATGTATGCAGTGGAGGATGGGCCACACAAGCCAGAAAAGTGATAGCTAATGGCAGGGCGGCAATGTCAGGGGTAAGAATATGTAAACATAAACTGGAGATGTCAGTTAGATGGTTAGAAAGAATGTATGAAGCGGTCGTTGAAGCCAGAACAATGTATGCAGTGGAGGATGGGCCACACAAGCCAGAAAAGTGATAGCTAATGGCAGTGAGGCAATGTCAGGGGTAAGAATATGTAAACATAAACTGGAGATGTCAGTTAGACGGTTAGAAAGAATGTATGAAGCGGTCGTTGAAGCCAGAACAATGTATGCAGTAGAGGATGGGCCACACAAGACAAAAAAGTGATAGCTAATGGCAGGGCAGCAATGTCAGGGGTAAGAATATGTAAACATAAACTGGAGATGTCAGTTAGACGGTTAGAAAGAATGTATGAAGCGGTCGTTGAAGCCAGAACAATGTATGCAGCGGAGGATGGGCCACACAAGACAAAAAAGTGATAGCTAATGGCAGGGCAGCAATGTCAGGGGTAAGAATATGTAAACATAAACTGGAGATGTCAGTTAGATTGTTAGAAAGAATGTATGAAGTGGTCGTTGAAGCCAGAACAATGTATGCAGTGGAGGATGGGCCACACAAGACAGAAAAGTGATAGCTAATAGCAGGGCGGCAATGTCAGGGGTAAGAATATGTAAACATAAACTGGAGATGTCAGTTAGATGGTTAGAAAGAATGTATGAAGCTGCTGTTGAAGCCAGAACAATGTATGCAGCGGAGGATGGGCCACACAAGCCAGAAAAGTGATAGCTAATGGCAGTGAGGCAATGTCAGGGGTAAGAATATGTAAACATAAACTGGAGATGTCAGTTAGATGGTTAGAAAGAATGTATGAAGTGGTCGTTGAAGCCAGAACAATGTATGCAGCGGAGGATGGGCCACACAAGCCAGAAAAGTGATAGCTAATGGCAGTGAGGCAATGTCAGGGGTAAGAATATGTAAACATAAACTGGAGATGTCAGTTAGACGGTTAGAAAGAATGTATGAAGCGGTCGTTGAAGACAGAACAATGTATGCAGCGGAGGATGGGCCACACAAGCCAGAAAAGTGATAGCTAATGGCAGTGAGGCAATGTCAGGGGTAAGAATATGTAAACATAAACTGGAGATGTCAGTTAGATGGTTAGAAAGAATGTATGAAGTGGTCGTTGAAGCCAGAACAATGTATGCAGCGGAGGATGGGCCACACAAGCCAGAAAAGTGATAGCTAATGGCAGTGAGGCAATGTCAGGGGTAAGAATATGTAAACATAAACTGGAGATGTCAGTTAGACGGTTAGAAAGAATGTATGAAGCGGTCGTTGAAGACAGAACAATGTATGCAGCGGAGGATGGGCCACACAAGCCAGAAAAGTGATAGCCAATGGCAGGGCGGCAATGTCAGGGGTAAGAATATGTAAACATAAAGTGGAGATGTCAGTTAGATGGTTAGAAAGAATGTTATGAAGCGGTCGTTGAAGACAGAACAATGTATGCAGTGGAGGATGGGCCACACAAGCCAGAAAAGTGATAGCCAATGGCAGGGCGGCAATGTCAGGGGTAAGAATATGTAAACATAAACTGGAGATGTCAGTTAGATGGTTAGAAAGAATGTTATGAAGCGGTCGTTGAAGACAGAACAATGTATGCAGTGGAGGATGGGCTACACAAGCCAGAAAAGTGATAGCCAATGGCAGGGCGGCAATGTCAGGGGTAAGAATATGTAAACATAAACTGGAGATGTCAGTTAGACGGTTAGAAAGAATGTATGAAGTGGTCGTTGAAGACAGAACAATGTATGCGGTGGAGGATGGGCCACACAAACCAGAAAAGTGATAGCTAATGTCAGGGCTACAATGTCAGGGGTAAGAATATGTAAACATAAACTGGAGATGTCAGTTAGATGGTTAGAAAGAATGTATGAAGTGGTCGTTGAAGCCAGAACTATGTATGCAGTGGAGGATGGGCCACACAAACCAGAAAAGTGATAACTAATAGCAGGGCGGCAATGTCAGGGGTAAGAATATGTAAACATAAACTGGAGATGTCAGTTAGATGATTAGAAAGAATGTATGAAGTGGTCGTTGAAGCCAGAACTATGTATGCAGTGGAGGATGGGCCACACAAACCAGAAAAGTGATAACTAATAGCAGGGCGGCAATGTCAGGGGTAAGAATATGTAAACATAAACTGGAGATGTCAGTTAGATGATTAGAAAGAATGTATGAAGTGGTCGTTGAAGCCAGAACTATGTATGCAGTGGAGGATGGGCCACACAAACCAGAAAAGTGATAACTAATAGCAGGGCGGCAATGTCAGGGGTAAGAATATGTAAACATAAACTGGAGATGTCAGTTAGATGGTTAGAAAGAATGTATGAAGTGGTCGTTGAAGCCAGAACAATGTGTGCAGTAGAGGATGGGCCACACAAGCCAGAAAAGTGATAGCTAATGGCAGGGCAGCAATGTCAGGGGTAAGAATATGTAAACATAAACTGGAGATGTCAGTTAGATGGTTAGAAAGAATGTATGAAGTGGTCGTTGAAGCCAGAACAATGTATGCAGTGGAGGATGGGCCACACAAACCAGAAAAGTGATAGCTAATGGCAGGGTGGCAATGTCAGGGGTAAGAATATGTAAACATAAACTGGAGATGTCAGTTAGACGGTTAGAAAGAATGTATGAAGCGGTCGTTGAAGACAGAACAATGTATGCAGCGGAGGATGGGCCACACAAGCCAGAAAAGTGATAGCCAATGGCAGTGAGGCAATGTCAGGGGTAAGAATATGTAAACATAAACTGGAGATGTCAGTTAGACGGTTAGAAAGAATGTATGAAGCAGTCGTTGAAGCCAGAACAATGTATGCGGTGGAGGATGGGCCACACAAACCAGAAAAGTGATAGCTAATAGCAGGGCGGCAATGTCAGGGGTAAGAATATGTAAACATAAACTGGAGATGTCAGTTAGATGGTTAGAAAGAATGTATGAAGTGGTCGTTGAAGCCAGAACTATGTATGCAGTGGAGGATGGGCCACACAAACCAGAAAAGTGATAGCTAATGTCAGGGCTACAATGTCAGGGGTAAGAATATGTAAACATAAACTGGGGATGTCAGTTAGATGGTTAGAAAGAATGTATGAAGTGGTCGTTGAAGCCAGAACAATGTGTGCAGTGGAGATATGGGGCACATCAGAGATAGGAACACAATTAGACCAAATGTATGGATTGTTTTGCAAAGAACTACTAGGACTGCCAGAATCAGCACCAAGAGAAGTGGCATTACTAGAGTTGCATAATACAAAAAGGAGGGGAATAATAATAGAGAGAATATTGAAATTCTGGTATAAGTGTATTAAAGGGCAGAAAGGGGAATTATTGAATCTGTGTATGAAGCAACAGAAAAGCATTAAGAACACAAACAGTTGGTGGTCGGAATTGGAAAGAACATTATCGGAGATAGGTATGGGAGATCTACGGAGAGCAGAGGAGACAAATTATAGCAGTTTTTGGAAGGAAGTGAGAACTAGACTACAAGACATAGATAGGCAAGAGATATGGGAAAGTGTAGAAGAAAAGAAATCTTTGAAATGTTATAAGTAATTAAAGACAGAATGGGGTAGGGAAAAATATAAGACAAGACATAGCATGGATGTGGGTAGGAATAATATATCTAAAAGGTATATAAAAATATAATAATTTGTAACTTAAAACTTCACTTATCTTATAAGAAATGATGATAATTCTTATAAATTCTCCAGGATCACAATATCATGTATATTTATACACATCTTCAGCTGTCGTCATCGTTACTAAACACTAGCTGTTGATATGTTCTTGTTAGTACTACCAAAATTTGAAAATAAAACAAATTTAAAAACAGAATCGACTGCCGGTATTTCAAAATTCATTACATGATCTTTGTTTATTCAAATATATATCTTTGGGAAAAGAAATTGGGAAAATTATTATATTTGTATATATTTGTTTGCTTCAATAGCTTCATATTTTACGTATATCTAAGAGGGTTGAGAAGTAATGAGGTAGGGATATGTGAATTTTGTGGAGATGTTCATTATCCGATAGAATGTAAGGAGTTAACAAATTACAGGAGAAAAATATGGGATAAGAAGTGGGACATTGTGAGTAAAGAGGTGATGACGTTACACATGTTAATGGGAATGGGAGAAAAGAAACATAGATGTATAGGAGAATTGTTATATAAGTTAAGACAAAAGTGGATTACAGTAAAAGAAGCGAAGGTCAAGCTGCTCAGAAAAACCAAAGACTTATGGCCAGGGGACCTGAGTCAGCAAGTAAACCTTAGGTCAGCAATTTCATGTATTTGTACAGGCTGTATAATAGTGATTGTTAGATATCAAAGTCATTGTAGTGAAAATGTAATGGAAACTGTACAAATAAATAAATAGCATAATAGTCAGCATTAGCTGACGATGTTAGGAAGGTACTAACAAAACACATCCTAGGTAAAGATAAGCAATATATAGAGCATTGAGTACTAGTTCAACTAGAATTATATTAATTTTATTTATCTGTTGCAGTTTACCATTATATAACAATGTACAAAATTAAAAATGATCATTTTATTTGTTATGCAAATATTTTAAACCGTGATTTTTCATCAAATGTTATAGAGCTTTCTCAAGAAAATAAAGGTTATGAGCAACATTTTTCAAAATAACATTTAATATTTAGACAACTTGTTCTTTGAATACCCTCCAATTTTAACAGGATTGGCCTCATAATTGTTCATGAACTGATGGTAGTCGGAGGATGCCAAGTCAGGATTGTAGAGAGAGAATGTTCGGATCATCTCCACAGTGATATGACTGATGTGAGGATACACGTTATCTTGTTACAGGATGATATTCTTCCTGGGCCATTTATCGCACAATGTCAAGAAAGTAACGGTAATTGGTCATACAAGAATCTCGTGTAAGAGGGGGTTCGAAATTATTGTTATTGCTACTGCCTCCTCTATACCCACGCGGAGTTTGATTGTCATCTGTCAGCTGATTTGTTTACATGGTGCCATTTAGTTAGTATACCTATCTCAAAGGTGTGTTGCGATTTTGCAATGAATAAAGAAAACGTTGAACAAAGAATCTGTCTTAATTTTTGCATTGCAAATGATATTTTGTATGCAAATCGCTGAGAATTTTACAGAGAGCTTATGGTGAATCGACACATATGAGTGAATTCAAAAGTGGTGGAAGATTTGCATCACTCAACAGTTTCAGCTGAACTGAACATCGCTAAAGTGAAGGAAATGGTGCCTGAAAAATCGTTATTTAGGTGTGAGAGAGATTGCCGCTGTACTTTCTGTGTCTCATGAATCGATTCGTACCGTTTTAAACGATTGTTTGGGCAAAAAAGACAAATTTGTAGAAAGATAACCCATGGATTCTGCAGCATCATTAATGCCCCTATTATTGTGAACGAATTTCTGGCCCAAATTTCAACGAACAGCCAGCGTATTCACCTCATCTCTGGAAGTAGTCCAATGTTTTGATTGTTGCTTGGTTTGTGGAGATAATAATGACTCCAGGTCTCATCGACAGTGACAACTCGACACAAAAAGTCCTTCGGATATCTCTGAAACAACTTCGAAGTTGAAAGCCACACTCGCTTGTTGTTCACTGTCAGCAAACACAGCACCATCGAGCCTTCTCATCTCCAAATTTAAATTGGGAAACTCACATAGAGGCATTGACGAAAAAGCTTAGTAAAATGTGTTTCTTAATGAGGGCGATTACAGGCATGTCAAGCTTGAAAGTTCGGAGAATAGTGTACTTTTCATATATACACAGTTTGATGGCATATGGTATAATTTTTGGGGGAAATTCTAAAGACAGTATAAAAGTATTCAGATACCAAAAGAAAATAATTAGAATCATAGCAGATGTCTCAAGAACAACTAGTTGTAAGCCATACTTCAGTAAATTAGGTATCTTACCACTGCCAAGTATATACATATATGAAACTCTTGTACATATGAAAGCAAGCCTAAGTTTATTCAAAACAAATTCTGAAATTCATATACACAACACTAGAACAAAGAATAATTTATTTGTGAAGTCACACAAAACAAAGATGTATGAAAATAGTTTCACATATGCTGGCTTACATCTTTACAATAAGCTACCTGAATCTATAAAAAAGATTGAATCACAACATCAATTTAAGAAATTGTTATTAAACTTCCTTAGAGCCAATAGCTTCTACAGCGTGGATGAATTTTTAAATTTGTAAATATTTAGTTAGCTACCTTAATTATAAATATTGTACTTAGTTTTTAGTTTTTAGTTTTTAATTTGACGTGTCCTATAACATGTACATGTTTTAATGGATGAATCAATAAATCAAATCAAATCAAACCAACTTATCGTACAAAACATGAATTGTCGTTCACGTCGATACAGCTATGTCCTCTGTCAGAATCATATCGTGTACTTCCTTGGTAACCACTTCTACAGGACGTCCTGGACGCTTCTCGATCACTTTTAAATTCGTTATACTAATTACACAAATATAAATATTTGTTACAAAGACTTCACTTATCTTAAGAAATTGGTGTTAATACTTCTTTCTAATGGAAATATTTGTGTAATATTTATAGTTTCACTGTAGCTAGCTTCATTTTCTACGTAATCGTTACACCAATATCTAAGTGTTGTCATAGAAGGCGAAAAGTCTCCATAAACAACATCCAATTTCGCTTATATCTCCTCGCAAGTTTTCTCATCTAAAAGTAAAAAGCGAATCACTGAACCATCCTTCATCTTTTTCCCTTTTAGCAGAAACCATGCAACAACTTATGGAAAGTCTGTAAAATCCAAACTAACCTATGAATGAGCAACAAATTTGTTTTGACGATGTGTAACAAATGACAACACAAACTTCTCGTACTAATAGCATATATTTCAAACCTGGGAATTTATTGAACCGCCCTGGTACTTTCTGTAAATAGTGACATTCCATACTTTGTCAGTGTTTTGTTTCGAATTTGTAATAATGGGACAAGCTTTCATTGCCTATCACAATATTATCAAAAAATCATCACCTTTATTTCAAAATCTCTGAGGGAGGTTTTGTGTGACGTCTTTGTTCAGTAAATGTGCTGTCCAACAGATAAAAGCTCTTCAGTCATTTCTTACACTGTACTATGTGCTAATGTACAGTGACATGTTCTGTATTTTCTAATGAGCTCATAAAACCATTTCCTTGTAGCATTCCGTGGTGACAGATGCATTCGGCACGGAGGTCCAGACTTAATCTATTGTACCTATGTCCTCAAGTGGGGCACTCCCGAGAAGACAGAGAGCAGGCTCCATATACTTTAGCAGTTTAACTTCCTGAAGTTCAGTACAACTGGCCCACCAGACGGGGTTCTAAGACCAGAGATCGTCCTACCGAAGGAGGATATCATCCTGCCATACAACGCCAAAACTACCACCGACACTTGTACCCTGAAAGAGACCACCAAATGAGAGATGATGTGAAATGATAATTGAGATGAAATGAAGGGACAGGACATTCGGAGGATGTAACTAACCTACCCAGTATTCGCCTGGGGACCCGGGAAATCTCGAAAAACCCATGGGTCAGGTAGGTCGGCCATAGGGATTGAACCCCGGTCAGGGAATGCGGCCACAGATGAAACCGCCTGAGTCATCTCACTCGGTTTAAAGGTGACAGTTACAAGATTCAAGTTTCCACCTTTGAAATGTTACGTCCATCTCCTAACACTGCAGTCACCTCCAAAGTCTGGACGCATTTCAGAAGCAGAGTTTTCCTCTTTACCAAGGAACTCAATGACACCATACTGTCAAAACATAACATTGATGTTAAACATTTTGTAAATACTGTCTTTAGTCATGTGAGTCTATGCAGTCGTTTTTGTATCAATGTTGAAAGTTTAATTTGAGCATTGGACTGACCATAGCCCTGATAATATACATTGTGTTTATGTGTTTCTAGTGAAAGGCTGGTACTCACAAGAACTCCTCTCTGGTTTTCTTCCTGGTGGGGTAGTGTGGAGATGGTCGAGTTTCTGACTCCCCTGACTCAGCTGTGGGAGTGGCTCTACAGCTCAAGTTCTCCATACTCAGCGACGACCTGAAGCCCGACTCGGGACTGCATCGTGCCGGACTGATCTTGCCCTCATCCTGCATGTGACCAGACATCAGTAATTGTTAATAATTCCCTTGTATCTTAATTAAAATATCACAACTGTGGTTTAAAATAATTTTCTAACTTTTTCCATTGAAATCTTGACGACAATTTTTTTATGTAATGTTTTATTTATCGTAGTTCATTGTTGCATCAATCGCTGTTTGTAAAAAGATTACACTTACTCTAATAGAAAGTGAAAATGTCTGTTTTAGATTCAGGTAGTCTCAAAAGATATATTGTCAGTGATATCTCAATATCAAGTTTTGGTTAGAGCACAATATTTTCTCTTTCCCCACCCTCTCACTCAAATTTGGGTATGTACTAGCTGACCACGATATGAATGCACTCAGCGAGAAGTGTTACTAAACAGTTACGTCACAAGTGGGCGGAGTACCGCAGGTACAGTGCAGAGAACGCAAAGATCAACAATACCAAGATACTTCTAATGTGACGTGTATATGTAGTGCAGTTCAACATGGTGCTTCTTTGAACCTTTTCTTATGCAGTTAAAATTTGAATAGTATAGTGGCAGTTGCAGTGCTCATTACGATAAAATTGGCGTGTGCTTGTGAAGAGTTTAATTATAGAAGCACCTACAAAGTTAAAAACAAGAAAAGTATCCCATTCTGATGTAAAGCATATCATATATCAGGTTATACAGTTCTGTAAGCAAGAAAAGCAGGAGAAAAGGTTACTCGTACCTCATGAAAAAGCAGCAGTTAGGACAGCAAAAATAGTGGGAAGGTCTGGGAGAACCATCATGAACATAAAATGCTTCATCAACTCGGGTTAAGGTTACTACTTCGAGGAAAAATAAAAAATTACGCAGAACCATATCCCTTCATGAATTTGATAAGTGCGTTGTGCGTAAAAAATTTTTGGAGTACTATGAACAGAAAAAGGAAATTCTTACTTTGAGGAAACACCTGAACTTCGCTAAATAATAAATAAACTTTCAGGGTGGCAAAGAAACATTTAGAAAAATATTGAAGTAAATTAGATTTCAATTTAAGAAATGCATAAACAAACGATCTGTGCTAATGGAGATACCACAAATAGTTGCAAAACGTGAAGAGTACTTAAGGGGTATTATTAAAAGTGAAAAAGGACCACGTAAACCAATAGTTTATACAGACTAGGCTTGGGTCTGTACTCACTAAACGTCAAGAAGTGCTGGTAATATGAGGAAGTACCAGCTGTTTTGACTAATACTAGTGCTGGTCAAAGAGCAATTGTACATGCAGGGGAATCCATGGGATTTATTGACGGAACTGAATTGGTTTACGATTCAAAATCCAAATTAGCAGATAACCATGATGAAATTAAGTCAAAATTATAAAAAAAAAAAGTGGGTAGAAGAGAAATTAATATCAAATATTCTACCTGAAAGCATTGTTTTGCCATACCGTACAGGAAAATAAAGCCCCTAACACTTCATCTCGAAAGGCACAGGTTATTCATTGGCTAACATGAAAGAAAATTAAACAAACTCCGCAACTGACAAAAAAATGAGCTTATAGAGATTGTGAAAATTAATTAAAAAAGCCTGTTTATTGACTTGATTTAATAACGGAACAAAGGGATTTTACAGTCTTGCGCCTTCCTCCGTAGCACTGTGACCATAACCCTATAGAGCTATCTGGAATTAAACAAAGATTGCAGCAAAGAAGTACTTCGATTACTTTGAGTAATCTGAAAGCTATGACAACAAGCTGCATACACAAACTGATTGAATAGAAGCATGCAGACAACTGAAATGAATTGAGGAAGACTTTAAGCGCCGAGATAGGTTAATGGAGGAAACAACTGAAGATATAATTATAAACGTGGGTCTGGAGAGCAGCGATGATGACGATAAAGACTGAAATCGTGCTGACTGTTATTTTGAGAATATGCATATTGAAGCAAAAGGAGGCAGTAACACGGATATAGCAGATGAAGGACCTGAAACAAACATTCCCAAATTTGCTGCTTACGAGAACTAACGTGAAGCAGGCGTTTACTGTTTTAATTGTGTGATTGTACATTCCCAATATCACCTTTCCCCTCGCTTCCCTCACTCCGCGCAGTTCCCTAAGCTTCATGTAGTAAACAAATCAGTGCTGCCCTCCTTCATGTGCATTAATATCTTGGCCGACTAGTAGGTTACCTTTAAGCTAAGACAGAAGCAATATCTCACCTTGATGGGCGGTAATGAGGTCTCTGACACAGGACGGAGAAGGAAGCTGCTCACCATGAGGTTGCCAATTCTGGCTCCATTCCCGTCGTCCGGGGGTTCATGCTGTAACATAAACAAACATACATCATGTTGAAGCTTTGTTGAGTCACACTTGTTTTCACTCACCTTCACTTATTATTTTTAAAAAACGCTGGAACGTTTTCCAGGACATTCGCCCTCTTCCTCAGCAGTTTAGTGACTGACTCTCCCCCTTCCTTTCCTCTTCCTTCTCCTGTATGTGATACTATTGCCATCTGGTGTTAGGAGCGCAAAGTTTTAACACTTCATTTCAAAATTTATAACATGTTCACTGTTTTTAATTATGTGGATTTTTTCCCAGATGTCTAATTCTATTGGTGATTCTAATGGTTTCAACAGTTTTATATTTTGCCTGATGTTGTGGTTTTCTTTCCAAATATGATGTGATACAGCAGATTTGTCTATTTGCTTTAGTTTTATGTTTCTCTGGTGTTCCTTTAGCCTGATCTCCGAGTTTCTCTTCATTTCACAATCCTCACAACTGATCTGACAGTTTCTGGATTTCAGTGTTTTTTGAATTGTACTTTTAAGAGGTTTGTTTACAACGCTCTTCAGGTTGAATTTATTCTGTGGGGCCAGTTTTATATTGAATTTTTTAAAGATTCTTTCAATTTTTTTTTAAAAGCCCAGGGGTGGTAAGTAAATTTTTTATATTACCAATTTTGGTCTGAAAGTGGTGTTAGTGTTGTATTTGACAAGATTTCTTTTTGAGCATGTTCCTAATGAGATCAGGATTGAATCCATTTTCCTTTGCTACTCCTTATATTCTCGTTCTTTTTGAAAATCCTCCTTGCTCAATGGGACACTGTATAACCGTTGGATCAAGCTTCTGAAGACTGCCAGTTGATGTGAAATTGGGTTGCAACCATTCCTCTTAATGTAATTGTTCACATGTGTGGGTTTTCTACGTATTCCGAATTTTAAGCTATTTTGGTCTCTCATGGTTTTTAGGTCTAGGAAAGGTAGGATGTTGTTTTCTTCTATTTCCATTGTAAATTTTATGTTGCTATCCTGTATGTTCAAAAGTTGTAGGGAGTCTTCTGTTTGTTTTTTTAGGAATGATAGCAAAAATGTCGTCTACATATCTTCGCCAGAATTTGTAAATTTGGGGGAAGGCTTTTACTATATGGACTTCGAGGTGACTCATATATAAATCTGCTGGCAAGGATGACAGTGGGCTGCCCATTGTTAGGCCTTTTGACTGTTGGTACAATTTTTTGTTGAATATGAAGAAATTGTGTCGAATGCATAGTTCTGTCAAATTTATAATGTTGTCTATTTCTGTAGAGTCTAATGTGGTAGATTCAGCCATTTTCTGAGAAGGTTTGGTATTTTTTCAATCGGAATACTTGTGAACAGTGATTTGACATCGACAGAGACCATTATGTGGTTTGAAGAATAATTGTAGTTCTAAGGAGTTCTCTATTCCCAAACTCTCGAATTTCTGGAATGATTTTAGTTTATTAACTAACCACTTAACAATGCGGTATGTGGGTGAGTTGATACCATTTATGATTGGTCTCATGCTGTTATCATCCTTGTGCACCTTTGGCAAGCAGTATAATCTCGGCAGTGTGGGGTTGGTAGATTTTAGAACGTGTTTTTCATTTTCTGTAAGTATGCTATTAGTAAGGGCTTTATATACTAAGTTTATGTATTTGTTTAGGGGTTTTGGGGAATTTCTTCATAGTCCGAACTGTTTAGCATAAAGTTAACTCTCTGTTTATAGTCCTCAAGTTCCATGATTACTAGGGAACTGCCGTTGTCAGCTTTAAGACACACCACTGGTTTCTTGTTTAGGTTCCTAATTATTTTATTATTGTTGTTATTCTGTTTGGGCTGTAACTGTTTTACTATGTCTAGACATTCCAACTTGCCTTTGATTTTGTCTTCTGTTTTTAGGTTATGTGTCGCTATTTCAGTTTCAGCGATAAACTCATCTTTATTCTGAGAAAAACTTATGCATGTTTTGAAACCTTTCTGAAGTAGCTTCATTTCTTCGGCTTTAAAGGTCCGTTGAGATAAATTTATTACAGGTTGTTGTTGTTTTTTTTTTTGTAATTTTCGTCCTCCAACGTTAAGTCATATCGGACGATGAATGAAATGGGTGAAATGATGCTCAAATGAGTCCGGGGTCCATGGAGCGTAGAGTTACCCGACATTCGTCTTGCAGGATAATGGGAACCCTGGAAAAACCTTATCCAGGTAACTCGCCCTGACCGAGATTCGAACTCGGGACCTCTTGAACGTGAGGCAGGCACGCTACCACCAACCTACCGAGGCGGGCTTTATTACAGTGGTAGTTTATTTATTTATTTTGTCGGTTGTGTCGTGTGTCCGATTTGGCGTAATTTTAACTGATTTAGCTTCTTTTTAAGCTTCTCATTCTTAATCTTCATGAATCTGTTTAATTTTTCATGCAATTGCATTTCAAAATTTTGCCACGTCTGAATTCCTAATTGTTTTGATAATTTTAAGTGTAGGTCGTATAATTCCAGGTCTATTTTATTTATGATGCTGTAGTATTTTGAAATCGCTAACTCTATCACGTAATTTTCTTTTATGTTTTAGGCATAGTTTCAAAAACTTATATCTTCAAAAGAGTCTTCAAAAAATTCAATATAAAACTGGCCCCACAGAATAAATTCAACCTGAAGAGCATTGTAAACAAACCTCTTAAGAATACAATTCAAAAAACACTGAAATCCGGAAACTGTCAGATCAGTTGTGAGGATTGTGAAACGAAGAGAAACTCGGAGATCAAGCTAGAGGAACACCAGAGAAACATAAAACTAAAGCAAATAGACAAATCGGCTGTATCTCATCATTTTTGGAAAGAAAACCACAACATCAGGCAAAATATAAAACTGTTGAAACCATTAGAATCACCAATAGAATTAGACATCTGGGAACAAATCCACATAGTTAAAAACAGTGAACATGTTATAAATTTTGAAATGAAGTGTTAAAACTTTGTGCTCCTAACACCAGATGGCAATAGGATCACATACAGGAGAAGGAAGAGGAAAGGAAGGGGGGGAGTCAGTCAGTAAACTGCTGAGGAAGAGGGCGAATGTCCTGGAAAATGTTCCAGCGTTTTAAAAATAATAAGTGAAGGTGAGTGTAAACAAGTGTGACTCAACACGAAGAAAACTTCACTGTAAATAATGCTTCTATTTGTAATATTTAAACATGCATCAGTTGGAATAGTCCGCTATAGCAGGCGCGGCTCACAAAATCAGCATCACGAAAATGGATTTTATACTGGAATAGTGGTTTTGAATTTCGATAGGGTTTGCCGCTGTATGTAAATTCGAAAGTTCCTTAAAATTACCTTTATTTAAAGAAATGTAATGTCTTGTCCACTTCCCTAATGGATATTGCATGAAAATCCTGTTAAGCTCAACGTTCTCATTGTACTTTATAATACGAGGCGTGTCTGTAAAATAAGCTCTCCAATTTTATTTAATATAGAAAACATGTTTATTGTCAAGGAATGTTACATTGATGGAAAGTCGGAACTTAACAACGTAATCATCATTGCGATCGATGCACTTTTGCATGTGCTGTGGCAGTTTTGTCATAGCACTCTCCCGCCAAGTTACGCAGGTAGCGCTCAACCTCGTCACCCAGGTGTGACTTTAACTCAGCAAACAGATGATAATCACTAGGTGCTAAGTCTGGACTGTCCCATACGAACTGGCCAGGAGATCAGCCGATGCATGTGCAGTATGGTGAGCCATCTCGCACACACCTTGCGATAATGCAAATGTTCAGTCTAAATCTTGTCAATCGTAGTCTTACTGACTTCAGGGATAAGTTCGCACAACTCGCGAACTGTCACACGCCGATCTTTAAGCATTTCTTGCTCCACTTTTGTAATTGTTTCGGCTAAAACCGAAGGCCGACCAGAACGCTCTACGT
Source organism: Mantis religiosa (assembly GCA_030765055.1). Classification (NCBI taxonomy): domain Eukaryota; kingdom Metazoa; phylum Arthropoda; class Insecta; order Mantodea; family Mantidae; genus Mantis; species Mantis religiosa. The sequence goes on along the minus strand of JAUKNK010000101.1, from coordinate 1,475,273 downwards.
CCGTCTTTGAACTCTCTTAACCACTTTCACACGTTTTTGACGTCCATATACTGTGGTCCATAGACTTCGCATAACTGACAATGAATGTTAGTGAGGGTAGCACCCTTGACACTCTAAAAACGGATCACTGCACGCAACTCGCACTTAGCGGCGGAAGTGATAGGAAGCTCCATCGCAAACGGCTGCCCAGACAATACTAATGGTTGTAACGGGTTCATTGTGGTGGAGATTTGAAGGGGTGAAACCAAGCTACACCCCAGTGTTGCCGGATCTCGCGTAATAGCGTTCCTCACGGCTCCAGCGGCTTTACGGACACGCCTCGTAAAATCTGCACTCATTTCAGTTTCCTTGTTCTTAGAATATCGGAATTAGTATTAGTATTTATAATTTGCCATCTTTGGTGTATAGGGTGTCGATGTGGGCCTTCCAGATGAGTTTCTGGTCCAGCGTAATGCCGAGGTATTTGGCTATAGTGGACCGAACCACCAGCAATACGGAGCTCGGGAACATCAGCCTCCAAGCGCCTTGTGAAGGTGACAGCCTGTGACTTGGTGGGGTTCACAGTGAGGCGCCAGGTATTAAACCAGTTGTAAAGTTCTCGGCATAGAGTTGAAGACGGCGAACCACCACCTGGTGACGTGTGGAAGCGGTGGTTATCTCAGTATCGTCAGCAAAATGGTACAACGTACAGCCTTGATAGGAGGGCAAGGTGTTGATTAAGATGAGGAAGAGCAAGGGGTCAAGGACACTCCCTTGGGGAACCCCCGCGTGAATGGAGTGGGAGACGGAAGAAATGTCTTCCTTGGTGACACTAAAGGAACGGTGATGAAGGTAGGAATGGATGAGATGGATGATATAGGGAGGGAAATGGTAGTGGATGAGGAGGTGGAGGGGGCCTTCGTGCCAGACAGTGTCGAAGGCGCGGGTAAGGTCGAGGAATAAGACGACATAATGCCGGTTGTTGACACCTTTGATGATTTCGTCGACTAGCCTTCTTTTCCCGCTCTCCACACAGATCATCAGTGTTAGATTCTTGTGTTAAGAAGAGAATACCCAGTGGTGGATCAACGAGGTGGAACTACAAATCCAGGACTGCAAATGTTTACGAAACGAAGGATGCATTCAGAGAATGTTTTGATATTTGTCAGAATCAGAGACCTCGAGCAGTGTGACAATAAATGAGGCAAGTGCTTTATTGGGGTATCTTGAAAATAATGAGTTTTGTTTCTGGCTTAAGTTTTTCCATTTAGTTATGCCTCATGTAGAAATACTGTACAATCAACTACAGAATCGCCACATAGATGCTGCCAAAGTTCCAGTGTACATATCTACTTTCAATGCTGAAATTATAAAAGTAAGAAAGGCGGTGGAGTCCTGTGATTTGGCAGCAGAAAATCCACACAAAAGAAACATTGTTTCAAACACACAGACCAGAGCAGCAGCAGCCAAGGAAGTTTGTGATATATTGTAGCAATTGAAACTCTGCCTCCAGTTTACAAAACATTTTTCTGTATCTTCCCTGCCTCAAGATTCACAATTTGATCAATTTAATTCAATATTTCCTGAAAATGTGTTCAGTGAATGCATAAAAATGTTCCCAGTGTTTGATAAGGACAAACTACATGCAGAACGTTCAGTCATCTATTCAAGAGAAGAGTTCAGGAATATTGGTGGTGCTGTAAATTTACTTCAATATCTTAGAAATAATAATCTTTCTTCCACTTTTTCTGGTGTTAACACTTTACAGTTATTACTCTGCCTCTAACAAGTGAATCTGAACGCTGTTTCTCCACACTGAAACGAATTAAAACATTCCTTCGGAACACTATTGGAGAAGATAGTTAACTGCGCTTGCTATAAGTATAAACTTGAAAGAAGCGTAGGGACAGTGAAGCACAAATTAGTATAGTAGCCGTATTCCCATAAAAGCCCTGGGTGTTCAGCTGGCGAGCCTGTTTTCAATATCCGCTTGGTGCCTCATGTATGCCCTGGTGAGAGTCGCTCCTAAGGTAAGCAATGCATTATGCCAGGGTTTTTACGGAAGTAATCTAACTCTACAGTACTTTTGTACTGCGCTTGCTATGTTGTCCATAGAAAAAGAAATTATAGAAAACATCCTGAAGTTCAACGATAGAATGGTTAATAAGTTAGCTACAAAGAAAGATAAGCTAAAATTTCAATAATCAGTGCAGCCCTCCTTAGTACGGACAACTTGAGCCGCCACTGTACATATATAATTTAAGTATTTCTCTGGATGAACAAAATACCTCACCACGATAAGTGTATCATGAGAATTACCAACTTTATATTTCAAACAATGACAAAAAGAACAGAGAAAAGCACCAGAAATGTTGCCGCTACTTACAGTCCTACACATACCTAGAGAGCACCTTCTTATATTTTGGTAAAAATGCCAAGTCCAAGTTGAATACTGAGAGGCTGTTAACAGCCAGAAGGTTTTTAATGCCTACCCACCCAGGTTTTGGGTCTGACCGCAGGTTGATAATTTTGATGGTTACAGGATGAGGTGGGATTGTTTTATTGAGGAAATTTTTTGAGGTAGCATTTTGCTCCTCTTTATTTTGTACAGGATGCCAAACAGCTTTTTCGTTTACATCCTGGTGCTTTATTTTTGCTATAAAGTGGGGTAAATTTTGTAGCCAAACAGCTCATTTGGAGACTTTTGAAATTCAGCTTATGCTGCTGTTTGGATTAACTCCTTTGTTACCTCGGGTGCCCGCATGCCATACGGGGTACCCGGTAAAGCCTGAAGCGGCGTCTCGTAGCGTCGTAATCTCCTAGAGACCGAACCAGGGCGCTTCTGTGAGCTGGAATTTGAGCGTAGAATTTTGTCGCCCGGCGCCTAATTTCGTCCTCCACGTATGGGAGAAGAGAAGCTTCCTGAAGCAACCTCACGCGGAAAGAACGACCCTCAGAATAGATGGATCTAAGTCCTCTATTCTGTGCACGCTGAAGGTATGCTATCCAGCTATCGGCAGCCATGCCCCAGGCATACAACATGAGTGGGATTATCAGCGCTTGAAAGAGGTGTAGCTTTAAGCGGACTGGCATCGAGCGCGAACCCTGCATTGGGTACAGAGAGGCAATAGCCCCCTGCACCCGTGCCGATAGTTCCCTGATGTGTCCGCGGAAAGTTAGGCCTCTATCAAATTGAACGCCCAGGTACTTGAGGGAATTAGTCCACTCTATCCTTCGACCTCTAAAGTGGAAGTTGGGACAGTCAGCGGAGGTGTGGCGCTTTGTTAGAAGAATGGCGTGGCTTTTGTCCAGATTTACGGACATCCGCCAACGCCTACACCTCTCTTGTGTGAGACGGATGTGTCTCTGGATTGGCTCTGAGTATGTGTCTGTTTTTGCAGAACAATAACACGTCGTCAGCGTACTGTGCCATTTCGACCTGTGGTTGAGTTGGAAAGTCTGCCATGAACACACTAAAAAGTGCGGGGGATAGTACAGAGCCTTCGGGGACTCCGCCCCTCACGGGTCTCAGTGTAGATGTTTTCCCCGCTACTGTGACTTTGAATGATCTGTGCCTGAGAAAGCTGTGTATGATGTTGATTAGCTGTGTAGGTAGCCCCAGTTGGATGGGTTTGAATATCAGACCGGCATACCATGTCGTGGAGAAGGTCTTTTCGACGTCCAAAGACACCACTGCCGTGAAGGCGCGTTCCTGGAAACCCAGGGCAGCTGTCTCCACCATACGTAGTAGCTGTTGGGTAGTCGAGTGCCCAGGACGAAATCCGAACTGGTGATCAGGAATAGCTTGAATGTCTCCCAAGATGGGAGTCATTCGGGTTAGGATTAACCTACGTGACGTCATTTACGAGGCGTTTCCGTAAAATAAGGTCTCCAATTTTATTTAATACAGAAAACATGTTTATTGCCAATGAATGTTACATTGATGGGAAGGCGCAACTTACAGTTATTTCTCAACGTAATCACCTTTGCGATCGATGTGCTGTGGCAGTTTTTGTATAACCTTGTCATAGCACTCTCCCGCCAAGTTGTGCATGTAGTGCTCAACCTCGTCACCCAGGTGTGACTTCAACTCAGCAAACAGATGATAATCACTAGGTACTACGTCTGGTTTGTCCCATACGAACTGTCCCAGGAGATCAGCCGATGCATGTGTAGTTTGGGGATGGGCGTTGTGATGTGATGTCAGTCCCTTCGTCAGCATTCCCTTCCTTCGATTTTGAATAGCACGTCGCAATTTTTTTTTAAAGTCTCCAAGTAGCTAGCGGCGTTTATTGTTGTTCCGGTACACATAAACTCGCACAACAATACACCGTTTCTGTCCCAGAACACACTGGCCATCACTTTGCCGGCAGAAAATGTCTGTTTGAACTTTCGCGGCTTTGGCGAATTCGAATGCCGAGAACGTTCTTTAGTTTCTGGTGTTGTGTAGTGCACCCAGGTTTCATCGTCAGTGACAATTGAATCCAACAATTCCTCGCCCTGTTCTGAATAGCGCTCCAGGAATCGGTTTGCCACTTCAACACGTTGCCGTTTATGGTATTCGGTGAGCATTTTGGGGATCCACCTCGCACACATCTTGCAAATGTTCGGTCAATTGTAGTCTTACTGACTTCAGGGATAAGTTCGCACAACTGGCCAACTGTCACGCGCCGATCTTTAAGCATTTCTTGCTCCACTTTTGCAATTGTTTCGGCTGAAACCGAAGGCCGACCAGAACGCTGTTCGTCATGGACGTCTGTACGTCCGTCTTTGAACTCTCTGACCCACTTTCGCACGTTTTTGACGTTCATACACTGTGGCCCATAGACTTCGCATAATTGACGACGAATTCCAGTTGGGGTAGCACCCTTAATACTCAAAAAAAAAAAAAAAAAAAAAAAACGGATCACTGCACGCCACTCGCACTTGGCGACTGAAGTGATAGGAAGCTCCATCGCAAACGGCTGCCCAGACAATACTAATGGTTGTAACGGGTTCATTGTGGTGGGGATTTGAAGGGGTGAAACCAAGCTACATGCCAGTGTTGCCGGATCTCGCGTAATAGCGTTCCTCACGGCTCCAGCGCCTTGGAGAACTTATTTTACGGACACACCTCGTATATAGACGTGAGCATTCCCAAAGAGCGTCTGCAATTTTGTTTAGTGTTTTTCTCAGCTCCTTCATTTCGCTACAGTTATGTTCCTCATATCAACGAGTCTTAGATGTCCTGGTATGGTTTGAAGATGCTCCGCCGCAAAGTTTTTCTAATCATAGCACGGCGTTGGCCTACCGACATTTACCACGTCGCCTTTGTTATCATTTTTCCATAAAGAGGTACACCAAGTCGTGTATTGGATTCATTGTAAATCCCTTAAATACGAAAATTTAAACTCTTCACATATCAGACAATAATAATAATCATTGATCACATAAAAATTACGTTTTTACTCGCGGGGCTCGCTCCAAGCGGGTTACCAGTTCTAGCAACACTTTTTTTTTTTTTTGAAAAAGAAAGAAGGTCATGTGTTGTGTTGGCAACACGAGTTGGTGCGGAATATACGGTTTCTATGAATAGAATCCGTAGCCATGGTAACCAGCAATGCATTCTGCCCCTGCAACCTCTCCTCACTCGCCACAAGTGTTACGGTCACCTTGGCCCTTTAATAATGAAACACTAGTGGGGAAATAAGCTAGCTGCATTATCGACATGCGGGTGCCAAGAGAGTGGCTCCATTACAAAATATAACTTGGAGAACTTTAATAATGGAAAATTAAATGATAGAACATAAGACATTACCATGTAAGTTATTCAAATGATGTTCAAATGAGTACAGGGTACATAGAGCTTAGAGTTACCAGACATTCATCTTTCAGGATAAGAGATAGCCTCCAACGTTAAGTCATATAGGACGATGAATGAAATGATGTACAAATGAGTACAGGGTACATAGAGCTTAGAGTTACCAGACATTCATCTTTCAGGATAAGAGAAAACCTCCAACGTTAAGTCATATCGGACGATGAATGAAATGATGTACAAATGAGTACAGGCTACATAGAGCTTAGAGTTGCCAGACATTCATCTTTCAGGATAAGAGAAAACCTCCAACGTTAAGCCATATCGGACGATGAATGAAATGATGTTCAAATGAGTACAGGGTACATAGAGCTTAGAGTTACCAGACATTCATCTTTCAGGATAAGAGAAAACCTCCAACGTTAAGTCATATCGGACGATGAATGAAATTATGTACAAATGAGTACAGGGTACATAGAGCTTAGAGTTACCAGACATTCATCTTTCAGGATAAGAGAAAACCTCCAACGTTAAGTCATATCGGGCGATGAATGAAATGATGTTCAAATGAGTACAGGGTACATAGAGCTTAGAGTTACCAGACATTCATCTTTCAGGATAAGAGAAAACCTCCAACGTTAAGTCATATCGGACGATGAATGAAATGATGTTCAAATGAGTACAGGGTTCATAGAGCTTAGAGTTACCAGACATTCATCTTTCAGGTTAAGAGAAAACCTTAAATGATAAGTCATATCGGACGATGAATGAAATGATGTACAAATGAGTACAGGGTACATAGAGCTTAGAGTTACCAGACATTCATCTTTCAGGATAAGAGAAAACCTCCAACGTTAAGTCATATCGGACGATGAATGAAATGATGTTCAAATGAGTACAGGGTACATAGAGCTTAGAGTTACCAGACATTCATCTTTCAGGATAAGAGAAAACCTCCAACGTTAAGTCATATCGGACGATGAATGAAATGATGTACAAATGAGTACAGGGTACATAGAGCTTAGAGTTACCAGACATTCATCTTTCAGGATAAGAGAAAACCTTAAATGATAAGTCATATCGGACGATGAATGAAATGATGTACAAATGAGTACAGGGTACATAGAGCTTAGAGTTACCAGACATTCATCTTTCAGGATAAGAGAAAACCTTAAATGATAAGTCATATCGGACGATGAATGAAATGATGTACAAATGAGTACAGGGTACATAGAGCTTAGAGTTACCAGACATTCATCTTTCAGGATAAGAGAAAACCTTAAATGATAAGTCATATCGGACGATGAATGAAATGATGTTCAAATGAGTACAGGGTACATAGAGCTTAGAGTTACCAGACATTCATCTTTCAGGATAAGAGAAAACCTCCAACGTTAAGTCATATCGGACGATGAATGAAATGATGTACAAATGAGTACAGGGTACATAGAGCTTAGAGTTACCAGACATTCATCTTTCAGGATAAGAGAAAACCTTAAATGATAAGTCATATCGGACGATGAATGAAATGATGTACAAATGAGTACAGGGTACATAGAGCTTAGAGTTACCAGACATTCATCTTTCAGGATAAGAGAAAACCTTAAATGATAAGTCATATCGGACGATGAATGAAATGATGTTCAAATGAGTACAGGGTACATAGAGCTTAGAGTTACCAGACATTCATCTTTCAGGATAAGGGAAATCCGCGGCACAAAACCTTATCCTGCTAACTCCCCGTGACTAGATTCGAACTCGGGAGCTCTTGAACGTGAGGCAGACACGCTACCATCTACGCTACAGAGGTGGGTGCAGATCTTGTGAAAATGTATAATTTAAGTGAAATACATTTTGTTGAAGAGATAATATTTCTGGGGTACCGATATTGGTTTGAATTTTCTGTAATAGGAAGTTGTTGCTCCCACATAACGACGATCCGTAAGTCTAGTGTATTGTTCTATTGATATAAAGTGACAAGCAAGGACAGTCGTAAGAACGAGTAGAAAAGCAAGGGAAATGCCCCCTGATGTATTGAGCGACGTTATTGTGTGAGGACGTACAAAAGGGATCCCTGGTACGTATGTACATCGCCGAACAAACAAACTCTTTGACCTTTGACGCCGTCTTCTAACCTCTAACAAATTCATGACCGTTACAAAATGCTTTCGTATTAACTTCAATATACCGAGTGGAATGTGTGGGCCGTATTCCGGAGGTCCGAGTTCGATTCTGAAGTCTGAACTACCTAACCAATGAGCTTATTCGAGGTTTTCCTTGTTCGCCAGGCGAATGCTGGATAAATTAATTATATCTGTGGAATGTTCTGTCCCTGTATTATCATTTCACATCTGGCAGTCTCTTTCAGGGTAGAAGTGTCGGCTGGGGTCTCGGAGCTGCATGGCAAGATGATATGCTCCTAAGTTACCAATTCGTCAAATGTAGCGAGCGTTTAACCCTCTTCCCGGGGATGCCCCATATGGGTCCCCAAACCTTACAGCAGCTAAAGCTGAGCTCCACACAATCATATGGCATCAATAATTTCAACCCAAATTAATATTTTTGAAACAAAACACCAGAGTGCATAAAATTTTGTATCTTTTCCTTACACCTAGACGAACATAACTGTTACCTCAACAAAATTTTACTTAAAAGCCAAAATCTATCCGACAAATTCCTTTAAAAAATCCCTACCTGCGGTAAAACCTTTAGACTTTATACAGCCTGCCAGCACTACGGACGGACGAGCGAGTTCCAGTCATGGTCTAATGTACCTCTACCCCAAGTGGGGCATCTCCGGGAGGACGGATGAGGCGAGAGGACACAGAGGGCGCCCACCCCAGTGCATTGGACAGGGTCTCTACACTTTACCAGTTGTAAACTTCCCGACAGGCCAGTACAACCGACATCCCACTCACCGTGGCCCGCAAACCGTCCTACCGGAGGAAGAGATTTTGCCTTTATCATATCATCCTGCCATGGAACGCCGAGACTCTTCTACCCTGAGAGAGATCACCATATGAAACATGATAATGGAGAAGAAATAGAGGGATAGCATATTCGGAGGATGTAATTAACCTGGCGACCCGGGGAGAAAGCCCATGAGTCATGTACGTCTTCCATAGGAATCGAACCCTGACCTCCCAAATATGGACTGAACCATCCTGCTCGGTTATTCGTATAACTTAAATACTGTAGAAATATGTTGTGAAGTACTGTTTATACCAAAACAATTTTGTATAACATTATATAGTGACTGCTGAAAAATTACGTCTCTTTAAATCTTTATTGCAAACAACGTTTTGGTGGCATTGGCATTCTACAGAATCCAAGGGTCCATAGAGCTTAGAGTTACCAGGCATTCATAAGGGAAATCCTTATCCAGATAATTACCTGGACCGAGAATAGAACTAGGGACCTCTTAAACGTCAGGCAGACATGGTACATAAACGTAACGTCTTAACAGGAAGCGATTATAATTGAAGAAAATATCATAATTATTTGCTAAAATTCCCTTAATTCTGACAAAACTATACATTATATTATAACAACGCTAAGTTGGTTGCCTGATTTAAACAATGGATTTGCGAAACTAGTCCTAGGACAAGCGAACTTCTTCACTAATTGTTATAATTCATCGAATTTACTAAAAATAGTAGATATACGTAATAATACAGGAGAGAGTGTGTGTGCCGAGGTAGAGGGATCATGCGCAACAGTTTGTGTCGTGACGCCATTATTGAATTTTGTTAGGTTGGCGTGTTGTTTATCGCAGCGCGTTACGTCTTTTGTCACTCCCACGGCCGGCCTTCCTTATCAATGGATACATTTGGGGGCGTTTGCCCTGGTCGATGGGGAAGTTCATGTTGGTATTCTATGGCAAGGAACAAGCATGCTCTGGAACGGGAGTCAAACAAAAATATCATTTTTGGGCTGTAGGATTTCATTAGTACTAGTTAAACTGATGGCCGGGTTTATAGAACCTAGGGTTTGGGCCCTTTCTTCCCAGATGTTTCGTCTATGTCTGCGATAGCTATTTTCAGTGACAGCAGCGAGGCTGAAACTGTTGCCTAAGTCGGAATGCAAAATAACCAAACAGATTCGTAATATACTCTGATATTGTATTAAAGGGCAGAAAGGGGAATTATTGAATCTGTGCATGAAGCAACAGAAAAACATAAACAATACAAACAGTTGGTGGTCGGAATTGGAAAGAATGTTATAGGAGATAGACATGGGGGATTTATGGAGAGCAGAGGAGACAAGTCATAGCGGTTTTTGGAAGGAAGTGAGAACTAGACTACAAGACATAGACAGAACAGGAGATATGGGAAAGTATAGAAGAAAAGAAAACTTTGAAATGTTATAAGCAATTAAAGACAGAATGGGTTAGGGAAAAATATATAGATCAATGTGACAAAACTGGAAGAGAAGGCACAGCATGGATAAGAGTAGGAATAATATATCTAGAAGGGTTGAGAAGTAATGAGATAGGGATATGTGAATTTTGTGGAGATGAAGAGAGCACTGTTCATTACCTGATAGAATGATGTAAGGAGTTAACAAGTTACAGGAGAAATGTGACGTTGTGAGTAAAGAGGTGATGACGTTACACATGTTAACGGGGATGAGAGAAAATAAAAATAGATCTATAGGAGAATTGTTATATAAGTTAACTCTTTCACCGATATGGACGTCATATGCCCCAAACCGATATGGACGTGTATAGACGTCCTGCGCATACATGCCATTCATTCTCATTTAACGCCAATTATTTAAAGCTTCTATTTTACAATACATTTAAATTAGTTCTACAAGGGATGTAAAGGTATCCTTAAAGGTTTATTTTTGAATTGTACACCTCCAATCCTGGATAAACACCCAAGGGCACATCTGCAGATTCACACCAAATAATATTGTTTTCCTTGCGAACTTCTTTTTCGCGATACACTAGACATTTTCGAACTGGTTGCGACTTTTTTGGTTGTGGGTGTTATCCTTTTAGGAAAGTGTTTTCTCTCAAGTATGAGGGGTGATGTATAAAGAGGCGTCTGAGTATTATAGTATTACTATAGGGCTGTTCAATAAAGAATCATCATAATTTTTTTACGGACATAATTTTTCGCACTAAAATTCAAACTTATTACATTCTATTAGCTTAATGCGAAACAAACACGCCGTAGTAGTTTCATTGTTGGTACTCCTGGTTCCCGCCTGTGAGAACCACGCAAGTTCAGACATGTTCAGTATCGCCTACCGCTGCAATGGAGGTAACACGCGAGGAACAATATGCGGCTTTGAAGTTCTGCTTTCGTCTCAACAAATCTTCAGTTGAGGTCTATACAATGTTAAGGAGGGCTATGGAGAGTCTGTTCTTCCCTACAGCACAGCTTGAAGGTGGTTTAAAATGTTTAATAAAGAGGAGACATAATCAATTTCAAAGGAAGGTGGACCCGGTGCTTCAGTTACTGCTGTCACGGAAGCAAACATCAACACTGCTGCTGCCATTGTGAGAGAGGATCGACGAATTACCTTAATATCACTTAAGTGGTTGATTCTGCTGGGAAAGTTATGGTCATCTCATTCTTTGATATTCATGGAATGGTTTATCAACACGTTGTACCTGCACACACATCAGTAACTGGACAATACTACAGGGATGTCCTGAAAACATTGCAAGTCCATATCAGACGCAAAAGACCACATTTCCGTGAAGCACGCTGGATGTGCGGCCGCGTATTGCCAATGTTGTTGCTGAATATCCTGCAAAAATCAACGTGAAGTGTATCCCTCACCCTCCCTATAGTCCGGATTTAGCCCCATGTGACTGCATTTGGCACAGAGATGAAGAAATAAAGGGAAAGTGTTCCACCGTTGTAGAGAGCATACCTAAACGCATCAAAATGGTAATAAAGGCTAAAGCAATGCATACAAAATACTAAGAGCTGAAAAAAGTATTTTGTAATATTATTTCTGTCAAATAAATAGAAAATAAACGGTATATGTTAAACATTTCACCATTGAGTCTAATAATTTGCACAAGTCTGTAATTTTCTATACTCATGTCACCTCCTGACTTGAAAACAGTCTTTTGTTCAGTGATGCGAGTATTGATAGTGTTTTGTCTTTCTTGATATTTGTGGTATATCTCTTTAGTGGTTATAACAGTTTTAAAAAATATCCTAATGATGGGAGCGATGTGCGCTCCCAAAACATCGATTTCTAATCGTCTTTTCACCTCGCTTGCTGCCCGAGAAGATGTTGAATATACTTGTCGCCAGGAAAGCTTCAGTCACGTTTGTTCTACTGTTTGATAGCCAACATTGCGATGTAAGTAGATAACAGCGTCTCCATTGATAAGTACTACATGCACGCGATAAGAGCGATCGGGTTTCGAATCCTCATTCGGTAAGTTTCGTTTAACTCCGTAAACATAGATGACAACTTTGACATTTGAAATGCGCTATACACTGTCATCTAGTGGCTAATACACTAAGCCGTATCATGTCCGCCATATTTCGTTTTGATCAATTTCGAGGTTAATTAGCTAACCAGTTTACAACAATTGTATGTTAGAATTAGAATTTTAGTTTGTCCTTGGCAACATATACATGTTATGAGACACGTCAAAATGTATAAATACAGTATATACATAAAGTCAAATTGATTACATACAATATACACAGTAAGCAGCTTTTCTATGGTTTCATGTGGTATTTGCATAGACTAATTTACTACAAGAAATGTCGTAATATAAATATTACAGGTTTGTGAATGTACTATGCTCCCAGTGCTCATTTACATGGTTATAGTTCTAAAAATTCATTAACTGTATAAAAACAATGTGCATGCAATAATTTCTTAATCTTATTCTTAAAGTGTTTTAATGATGCAGCTTGTTTAAATGAATTTGGAAGTTTACTATATAACATTATCACTTTGTAATTAAAGGTTCTTTCATAAAGGCTCGTTTGGTGCGCTCGAATTGCCAGCTTATCCTTGTTACGAGTGTACATCAGCATTTACTTGAACATGATTTATATTTGTATGAACATTTGTGGATGTTATGGCTCTCGTCTACCTCCGTGTAACTGTGATCTGAATGCAATTGAGCTGACGTGGGCAAGACTAAGAAATCTTTTGAGAAGATGCAACGTTACTTCTGATATCTTTGCTTATCTTACACGCTATTTTGCTGAACTGTGTTTTTCAAGGTTGACCATACTGCAGAAACAAAAGAGCGTTAGCTCTCGCTTCTTCCCCTCTGCCCGCACCAGGCCGTAAATCCAGCGCTCAACTTATCTTGCGCTTACTGTATCTTCCTAAATGTCTCGGCACTTCCTGTATACCTATACCCACTTTCTCTCGTTCTATTTTTGATGCTGTGTAACTATTCTGTTATTTTCCAGTAATTATTACCGTTGGTTTATTGGTTTACAGTTATGTTCCTCACTTCTTTATGTATATTTGCAATCTGGCGGTGTTTCCTAAGACTCACCTGTATCGCCGGTAGTCTGATGGTCGGCAGCACCACCGTGGAGTCTCCTCGCTGACCCCGTACCCTGCCGGCTCCGACGCCGACTTGAACAGTGTTCTGAGAGTTGTCCGACTCCTGGTGCTCTTGTTGACCCACGTTGTAAGGGTGACCACAGAAGGGACACGAGGCTCGTAGACGAGGTCCAGGTGTCTGGTGATGGTGGATAGTGACTCGACAAGCGGAGCATGTGGTGACACTCTCGCTGGGACTTACCACGGCGGCGTCTTCTTTCCCAGCGCCATACACCGTCACCTCGCGCTGGCCGTTCGTCCGCTGTAACACAACCAACCTCTCATGTCATACACCGAACACAAATAGCAAATTTGTAGAATGTGTGTGAACGGCACAACTCTAATACTCAACATGAGAGCATCGTCCCACGATATGGCTCCAAGATTTCCAACAAAATCTTCCTATACCAGAATACACTTTTTGAAACAATCTACGTACGTTTTGATTTTGTGAAAAAGGCTCAAAAATGTTATTAAAATACCAATTAGAGAGTATATTTTAGAACAAATGAAGCACGTGGTTTAAATGTTCTAGAATGTCCTCACCTTCGAGTGAGCTTTATATAACTGGTAAACCGTAAACAGATACACAAAATATTAATATACAAACATGTACATCAACACACAATTTATGTCAAATATATTTTGTGTACAGTTTAACTGTTTCCAAGATATTCCTTTTCATTTGTTTAAATTTTACAATAATTATACTTCTCTCAAACATCAAGTCGTTGTTCCTTTATCTGTTGGCCATACAAAGAGAATGTAATTTCAAGAACATCAGCTGTGGACGATTTGATAACATTTGACTATCACTTAAGGTCTGCTGTATTCTGTTATTTCTATCGTGCTTACAACAAAATATAAAATAAAGTTATTTCTGCAAATGTTTATCTTGAGTAACATGAAATAGTTCGAAGTATAAGTATTTGTAAGAAAAGAAGCACAGAAAGTCATGTGAATGCATTGCATCAGATATTTTAAGTCCCGCGCGTGATTGTGATTGCATTTAAGTTCAATATTTTTTTAACATTCAACTATTTTAAATGGTTTGTTCTCTCAGAAATTGGTCAAACGGATTAGGTCAAACCACTAGGTACATATTTGAACTGTTTAAACAACAAAGTAAATATAATGCAAAAGCGGGTGATTTGAGTTAGTTTTTTTTAAATTTACTCCCTGGGTGTCGATAGTGTATTGTTTTGTTACAACGAAGAAGTTAACTAACTGAGACAGTTGACTGTGTAATACGATTGTGTTTTGTCAGTCTAAGTGACAAATCGAGCTTCTTTCACGGAAACGAGGTATGTCATTACTCCATTTCTGATATTTTGTAATTTTTATGTTCCTTTAAGATAGATTTATAACGTATGTGTATTGAAATTGCTCCAGAGACTTGCACAATAAGAAAATTAGTTTTGAAACCGGAGGACGATAGTGTATTGTTGTGTTAACTACCTGAGACAGTTGACTGTGTAATAAGATTTTGTCTACGTGACAAATCGAGCATCTTTTAGGGAAACGAGGTATGTCATTGCTCTATTTATGGCATTTTGTTATTTTTTAACTTCGGTTAGGATAGATTTATAACGAATGTGCAGTGACATTGTTCCAGAAACTTGTACAATAAGAAGATGCAGACTTTCTTATCCATAATCCTCCTTGTTGTTATGATGGTTACTTAATCAGTGCTGCCAACGGGCAAAACTAAATACCGCTACAACAGCGGGCGAAGTAGATTAAGGTGAAGTGGAGATTCATTTCTTCTCGTCTTCCAACGTTACGTCATAAGTACTATGAATGACATGGGGAAATGATACTCAGAAAAGCCCAGAAAAGTGGAGAATGTTACCACGAAATCTGCGTGGGTTGTGCAGGAAAGAAGCAATTCATACGTGACATACATAAAAATATGAATATACAAGTGTAGACATGTGTTCTTTTGTTCTCATGATTACATTATGTACTGACATTGAATGTTCCATTCCGATTCGTCCGCTATGACAATCCAATTGCGGACGATTAGGATTTGTTTCCGCTCCGAATAAAAATGAAAACGGAGGTATACATCGAAATACTCAACATTTAACATAATCTAGAATGTCCAGAGTTCAATTTAAATATACACATCTCATAATTCGCGACATGGAGGGCTTTTGTGAAATATTTTCCAAATATTGATCCAAATTACGCTCGCTTAAGTCCTCTTCATACGATAATACATTCTTCTGTTATTATAATTGTGTCTAGAACATAAGACAAAACAAATGTGGCATTAGCCGTTTCCGAGTATGCTGAATGTTGTCTCCCCATTTAACGACACATGTTACATGTACACCCATACGACTTTCTCTTGTCCAAACCATTCTTAGAGGTAGCTAGCTACTCTGTTTACTCGAAGATAAACATCTCAACAAATGGTTTTATGAAACATTTCCTTGGGAATATGGACATGTAGTACACTTAAATCATAGTCAGAGTTTTTAAGAGTTGCCGCTATATGATGACTTCAAAAACTCCGTTCTCTTTGTATGTCCAAGACATTAAAAAGCAAGAGCATCATATTTTAGAATAAATATTTGAAAATTCAAACGGACAGCAAGGGATATCTTACAAACGGTTAAATGAAAAATAAACAAACATATAAACATAAATTATGTCTTAATGAACTTGACTAATATGTTCTCTATCTCTTACAGTCAGGGACGTATTTAAGGGGGGTGTCCAGGGGGTCCGGACCCCCTAAATAAATTATCATATCAAACTTTTAATAAATAGTTAAAATAAAACTTGGTTTAAAATAAATCGAAAAAGTTTACTGAAGCGTCTCATCTTATCATCTCTATTCACTGTCAGGCAAACATGAAGCTATTTAAGAGATAAATGAAAAGTTACTGCACAGCAGCTGTAGAGCTCGTCGAAATACACAAATAATGCCAATTACAATAATGTACTGCAAAGTTAACCAATTCCGATATATTATAATTTGTTGATTAGAATTCCCAGATACTTACTTAAAGGTATGTAATTTTTAACTTCTAAGTTCCTACTCCCTTTTTCATTCAAGGAGAACTAATACTTCAAATGCATCAATCAGTGGTTCGCTTTTTAAATATCTGATTACTGCTTATATCACTTTATTCCAGGTATAAGAACAAAAAATGTGCAATGTGCAAGGCCTTTCTACAGACTTTATCCAAAGAAACAAGACAAAACAAGCTTTTCTAAGAAGAACTTGTAGAATTTTGGGTAGAGAAAGTCATGTGAATATAATATATAACATGTGTTTAATGTTTTTACAAACATGATAAAAACACATCCCTACTTAATTATTTATTAAAAGCAAATAATTCAACATAGATTTTCTGGACCCCCCCTGAAGCTGACTTTTAAATACGTGCCTGCTTACAGTGTAGAACTTCAGTACTGCTGCCGTGGACACATCCATAAATGACCAAACAAAACACTGATCAAGTTTCAGTAAACATTACAAAAAATAAAGAGTAGCGATAATAGAACATCAAAATATTTTGACGCTTTTATGCTCTATAAATATCTTTAAAAAGTTCTTTAGGAAAGTATATAAAACTGGTTTCTTTCATTTTATTATGTGATAAAAGATGTTTTACAGTATCAGTGGTTATGATTTTGCACGATGCATTATAAATGTTAAAACAAAACCAAATAAAAAGAATGAATTCATGAACTAATGAAAGGACTACTTCAATGTCATTTTTGAGAAAGTGTGATCTCACCTCCAGGTCGATCTCCTCGACGTCATCGCCAGCAGAGCTCCTGAACGTATTCCTGAATCTCTCCCAGACCCACGACATGGGCATTGGGACGGTCCTATGCATCACATGTCCTCCTCGCGCCGAGGACAGTTCACATTTACTCAAGAGGAATGTGCAGTAACGGTCACTTCATCGATCGTCCGTCCCCTCGCGGCGGCAAAGGTCACAACACGCAATGGACCTTCTTCCTTATTTACCTGCACAAACCCATCCTTGTCCTAGTCGAGAGAGCTTTGGGGCTTTCTGCAGAGCGAGGTATTTGTTACTAGTAGACTTGTGCATATCTCGCTTCATGTTACGTATTAGACCTGGTGATCGATAACTGGCCACGTCCTTCAACAAATAATATACTAGCACTGCATGACGTAAGCCATTTAAATGGACAGCCCATGTCTATAATTTTACGTCCTCCAACGTTAAGTCATATCGGACGATGAATGGAATGGGTGAAATGATGCTCAAATGAGCCCAGGGTCCTTAGAGCTTAGAGTTACCCGACATTCGTCTTACATGATAACGGAAAACACCGAAAAAACCTTATCCAGGTAACTCACCCTCACCGAGATTCGAACTTGGGACCTCTTGAACGTGAGGCAGACACGCTACCATCTACACTACCGAGGCGGGCCCATGTCTACAATAATAACAATTTTCTGGCAATAGTCTGTCGTCCAATTCAGTCTATCACTGACTTTAACTTCTATATCATTAATGCTCGATTTCACCAACAGATGTTAAAATTGTCTTTTACAAATGTAACGTAACAATTGTAACAGCGCTAACAAAGCTGTTAAATTTCTTACATTTCACCAACCAGTTTTCTGAAAATGTTAACAAACACGTGTTAACGCCAAGAGAGAGTTGTAAATATTACACCTATAGAAGGCTATGAATGAGTCCTATTATTTTTCTGAACGTACTGCGATGCGCTTTTGTTTTCATTTTCGTCTGCACATAGCTGAAAAAATGGCGGGTAAACAAAATCGTAAACTAAAGCCAAGAGACAAATTTCTCATCGATGGAGAAAGAATTGCTAACTGAATTGGTGACGAAGTGTAAGGCTATTGTGGAAAATAAGAGGACTGATGACGTGAATGTATAAGAGAAAGATGTCACGTGAGAAAATATTGGAAACGAATTCAATTCAAATGCCTGTGTCACTACTAGAAGCATGAAACAACTAAATTATTTAAATTAATTAATTAGTTATTTAATTTAAACTATTACGTAAATTTAAAACGAGGAGCAAAGAAGGACAAGTGACTAGTGACTTGAACGTTTCAAGACGGGAGGTAGACAGTGTGTTATCCACATAATTCAGTGAATTATAAAATCACAAAGTTATTAATAATTGAAGCAAAGGCGAGATCGACATATTCCTTTCGATGCATGTTCTAACTCAGTATTATGTAAATTTAAAACAAGAAGCGAAGAAGGACACGTGATGAGCGACTTGAACGTTTCAAGATGGGAGGTGGACAGTGTATAATGACATTATGTTCCAAAATAAAAAAGAAATAAACCTCTATCTTTTATAGAACATGCTTTATTTAAGTTCAAATGTAGGACACTCTTGTTAAAAGATCCTTTATATTTCCTTATAGGTACAAATGAATGCAGTAGACTTTAAGTGACAGTCAAATCTTTTGAACATTATGTCATGTCTTTGTATAACCGAGGAGAGAAAAGTAGTAACGACTTGCAACTTGAGAAACAATATTTGTAACAAGAAATATCTAATATGATTAATAGCAAACTCATTTACATTTCAGATTGTGTTTTAACAAAACGTAATATTTTGTCTATCTGTTAAAGTTTACCACTTATACAAAAGTCATTCAGAATAAAGAGAACTTCTGAGCATATTCACAAATATTTATACCTTTTATTTTTTGTGTTAATATCTTATATATTTTGTACGTTAATCAGAATGGTCATATTAATTTATCAGAAAATCAGTATTACGTAATTATAAAGATATATAAGACAGTTTTGTGGTGCGGGGATTCCCTGAAATATGTTCATGTGTAATACTTTCAAGATATTTGTATATGGTATTTAATGTAATATTTTTAATGATACAAATATGTGGAAGCTTCAAAACACGTTGATATTTCCACTGAAACCTTGATGTAGAGTACTTGGTCTATTTCCTGGAAGTACTCACGCTATTGCTAATGCAACGTTACTTATTTTCTAATCTCTTGTATGACTAAAAAATAAAAGTATACAACATAGATAAAATTTATCATCAATTTCTATCTAAATAAAAACACAAAGTAACATTTCATTCATATCAACATTTGTTATACAAAGCCAACAATACCACCTATTGACGTCATTATTGTCACCGTGTAACCCAAGAATAACTCTAAATTTTCTGTCGAATTAACAAGAGACATGAAATGGCAGGTCAATACCACTGCTTTCTCTGATCACTGAGTCATCCAACCTGTCTCATCTTGTTATCTCCTGCTAAAGCTTGGAGCTTACCACGAAATGAAATGTGAACCTCCAATAAATAAAATATTTACCAAATCTTGTTCAGACCTTATACGCAATAATATATATATATATATAACACAAGAAAAGAAAAACAGAAAATGGTCGCATATTGCACAAAACCCTAAAATAATTCCAAGACTACCAAGAACAACACCTGTTTCCACCTTTCGTATTATAACTGGACATGATGTCTGAATAACAATCTTAATAGAATTGTACTTACAAGCTTACCGTACTGCCTATTTATTCCAGAGAAGAACTTATGAATATGGAACATCTAGAATCATGCCAAGCTTTGAAGACGTGCCCTGACATTGTCACCAAATACTGGGAGAGTAGAAGAATGACTTGGTTATCAATTCCTGAGCATTAGACACCGTACTACCTATTGCGTACCAGAGAAGAAATTATGAATACGGAACATCAAGAATTACGCCAAGCTTTGAAGACGTGCCCTGACATTGTCACCAAATACTGGGAGATAAGAAGAATGACTTGGTTATCAATTCCTAAGCATTAGACACCGTACTACCTATTGTGTACCAGAGAAGAAATTATGAATATGGAACATCTAGAACCACGCCAAGCTTTGAAGATGTGCCCTGACATTGTCACCAAATACTGGGAGAGTAGACGAATGACTTGGTTGTCAATTCCTGAGCATTAGACACCATAATGCCTTCTGTGTACCGCAGAAGTAATTATGAATATAGGACATCTAGAATCATGTCAAGCTTTGAAGGTGTGCCCTGACATTGTCACCAAATACTGCGAGAGTAGAAGAATGACTTGGTTATCAATTCCTGAGCATTAGACACTGTACTACCAATTGTGTACCAGAGAGGAAATTATGAATATAGAACATCGAGAATCATGTCAAGCTGTGAAGGCGTGCCTTGTCCTTCTCACCAAATACTGCGAGAGTAGAAGAATGACTTGGCTATTAATTCCTGAGCATTAGACACCGTACTACCTATTCCGTACCAGAGAAGAAATTATGAATATGGAACATCTAGAATCACGACAAGCTTTGAAGACGTGCCCTGACATTGTCACCAAATACTGGGAGAGTAGAAGAATGACTTGGTCGTCAATTCCTGAGCATTAGACACCGTACTGCCTATTGCGTACCAGAGAAAAACTTATGAATATAGAACATCTAGAATCATGTAAAGGTTTGAAGACGTGCCCTGACATTGTCACCAAATACTGGGAGAGTAGAAGAATGACTTGGTCGTCAATTCCTGAGCATTAGACACCGTACTGCCTATTGCGTAGCAGAGAAGAAATTATGAATATAGAACATCTAGAATCATGCCAAGGTTTGAAGACGTGCCCTGACATTGTCACCAAATACTGGGAGAGTAGAAGAATGACTTGGTGGTCAATTCTTGAGTATTAGACACTGTACTACCTATTGCGTACCAGAGAAGAAATTATGAATATAGAACATCTAGAACCACGCCAAGCTTTGAAGACGTGCCCTGACATTGTCACCAAATACTGGGAGAGTAGACGAATGACTTGGTTGTCAATTCCTGAGCATTAGACACCATACTGCCTATTGCGTACCAGAGAAGAAATTATGAATATGGAATATCTAGAATCACGACAAGCTTTGAAGACGTGCCCTGACATTGTCACCAAATACTGGGAGATAAGAAGAATGACTTGGCTATCAATTCCTGAGCATTAGACACCGTACTACCTATTATGTACCAGAGAAGAAATTATGAATATGGAACATCTAGAACCACGCCAAGCTTTGAAGACGTGCCCTGACATTGTCACCAAATACTGGGAGAGTAGAAGAATGGCTTGGTCGTCAATTCCTGAGCATTAGACACCGTACTGCCTATTGCGTACCAGAGAAGAAATTATGAATATAGATCATCTAGAATCATGTAAAGGTTTGAAGACGTGCCCTGACATTGTCACCAAATACTGGGAGAGTAGAAGAATGACCTGGCTGTCAATTCCTGAGCATTAGACTCCGTACTGCCTACTGCGTACCAGAGAAGAAATTATGAATATAGAACATCTAGAATCACGCCAAGCTTTGAAGACGTGCACTGACATTGTCACCAAATACTGGGAGAGTAGAAGAATGACTTAGTCGTCAATTCCTGAGCATTAGACACTGTACTGCCTATTGCGTACCAGAGAAGAAATTATGAATAAAGAACATCTAGAATCATGTAAAGCTTTGAAGACGTGCCCTGACATTGTCACTAAATACAGGGAGAGTAGAAGAATGACTTGGTTGTCAATTCCTGAGCATTAGACACTGTACTACCTATTGCGTACCAGAGAAGAAATTACGAATATAGAACATCTAGAATCATGGCAAGCTTTGAAGACGTGTCCTGTCCTTGTCACCAAATACTGGGAGAGTAGACGAATGACTTGGTTGTCAATTCCTGAGTATTAGATGCCATACTGCCTATTGTGTACCAGAGAAGAAATTATGAATATAGAACATCTAGAATCATGTCAAGCTTTGAAGATGTGCCCTGTCCTTGTCACTTAATACTGGGAGAGTAGAAGAATGACTTGGTTGTCAATTCCTTAGTATTAGACACTGTACCACCTATTGCGTATCAGAGAAGAAATTATGAATATAGAACATCTAGAATCATGGCAAGCTTTGAAGACGTGCCCTGACATTGTCACCAAACACTGGGAGAGTAGAAGAATGACTTGATTGTCAATTCCTGAGCATTAGACACCATACTGCCTATTGTGTACCAGAGAAGAAATTATGAATATAGAACATCTAGAATCATGTAAAGCTTTGAAGACGTGCACTGACATTGTCACTAAATACAGGGAGAGTAGAAGAATGACTTGGTCGTCAATTCCTGAGCATTAGACACTGTACTACCTATTGCGTACCAGAGAAGAAATTATGAATATAGAACATCTAGAATCATGTAAAGGTTTGAAGACGTGCCCTGACATTGTCACCAAATACTGGGAGAGTAGAAGAATGACTTGGTTGTCAATTCCTGAGCATTAGACACCGTACTGCCTATTGCGTAGCAGAGAAGAAATTATGAATATAGAACATCTAGAATCATGCCAAGCTTTGAAGACGTGCCCTGACATTGTCACCAAATACTGGGAGAGTAGAAGAATGACTTGGTTGTCAATTCCTGAGCATTAGACACCGTACTGCCTATTGCGTAGCAGAGAAGAAATTATTAATATAGAACATCTAGAATCATGCCAAGCTTTGAAGACGTGCCCTGACATTGTCACCAAATACTGGGAGAGTAGAAGAATGACTTGGTTGTCAATTCCTGAGCATTAGACACCGTACTGCCTATTGCGTAGCAGAGAAGAAATTATGAATATAGAACATCTAGAATCATGCCAAGCTTTGAAGACGTGCCCTGACATTGTCACCAAATACTGGGAGAGTAGAAGAATGACTTGGTGGTCAATTCCTGAGTATTAGACACTGTACTACCTATTGCGTACCAGAGAAGTAATTACGAATATAGAACATCTAGAATCATGGCAAGCTTTGAAGACGTGCCCTGTCCTTGTCACCAAATACTGGGAGAGTAGACGAATGACTTGGTTGTCAATTCCTGAGTATTAGATGCCATACTGCCTATTGTGTACCAGAGAAGAAATTATGAATATAGAACATCTAGAATCATGTCAAGCTTTGAAGACGTGCCCTGACATTGTCACCAAATACTGGGAGAGTAGAAGAATGACTTGGTTGTCAATTCCTGATCATTAGACACCGTACTGCCTATTGTGTACCAGAGAAGAAATTATGAATATAGAACATCTAGAATCATGTCAAGCTTTGAAGATGTGCCCTGACATTGTCACTAAATACTGGGAGAGTAGAAGAATGACTTGGTTGTCAATTCCTGAGTATTAGACACCGTACTGCCTATTGCATACCAGAGAAGAAATTATGAATATAGAACATCTAGAATCATGGCAAGCTTTGAAGACGTGCACTGACATTGTCACCAAATAGTGGGAGAGTAGAAGAATGACTTTGTTGTCAATTCCTGAGCAATAGACACTGTACTACCTATTGCGTACCAGAGAAGAAATTATGAATATCGAACATCTAGGATCACGCCAAGCTTTGAAGGCGTGCCCTGACATTGTCACCAAATACTGGGAGAGTAGAAGAATGACTTGGTTGTCAATTCCTGAGTATTAGACACCGTACTGCCTATTGTATACCAGAGAAGAAATTATGAATATAGAACATCTAGAATCATGTAAAGGTTTGAAGACGTGCTCTGACATTGTCACCAAATATTGGGAGAGTAGAAGAATGCCTTGGTTGTCAATTCCTGAGTATTAGACACACACACACACACACACACACACATACGCAAGTGGGACACCCCCGGAGGGAGGATGAGGCGAGAAGAGACAGAGGGTGACCTGCCCAAGGTAGGAAGGACCTTCTTACAGAGGAAAAGTTCTCTATAATTGACCAATTGGAAACTCCCCGGCAGACCAGTACAACCGCCATCGCATCCACTGTGGTCTTGAAACGGCCACGTCGGCCTTGAGGTCGTCCTACCCGAGGAGGGAAAGTTTACCAGGAGTATATCATCCTGCCATGCAACTCCAAGACATCCACCGACAGTTCTGCCCTAAAAGAGACCATCAGATGAGAGAAGATATGAATTGGAGGGACAGAAAATTCGGAGAATGTAATTAACCTACCCTGCATTCGTCTGGCTACCCAGAAAAGCCTCCGTAAAATTCATGGGTTAGGAAGACCGTCTACGGGAATCGAACCCGGACTTCTCAAATGTGCGCCATTACGCTCTATTTTATTATATGTACTATTATAATAAAATGTATTGTTATACTTAAAAGCTAAGTTTATTTTATATTCGAACAATTTAAATGTAGAATACTCACGAGGACCAAGAAGCGAGGTCGGGAACAGCGATACGACTGCCACTGCCATGTCCAGTGGTCCTGTTGCATCATGAGAAGAGCCTCTCCTTCATCGTCCACACCTCCCCATCCTGCTCTCCTACTCCTACTCCACCACATAGCGGCTCCATCATCCTCTGTGATCAAATGACAAAACAATACAGCTGTACGCAATACCTCCTTATTTCAACCTTACGTGTAATTGTTTCTAGAGGTATTCATCATAAAGTTCCTTAAGGGATGATGGAGGGAGTAACACGTGTAATGTTTAAATGTGGCAATGGAAGATTTATAACTACTTCAAACCATACCTAGGACTGTCATCTTGGAAACATTATCACTGCCACAGAGTGAACATAGCCCGCCTCGGTAGCGTAGATGGCAGCATGTCTGCCTCACGTTCAAGAGGTCCCGAGTTCGAATCTCGGTCAGGGTGAGTTACCTGGATAAGTTTTTTCCGGGGCTCTCCCTTATCCTGATAGACGAATGTCGGGTAACTCTAAGCTCCATCGACCCTGGACACATTGAGCATTTTTTCACCCATTTCATTCACCGTCCGATGTGACTTAACGTAAATTCACAACAACAACAACAACAACAACAACAACAAAAAGTGAACATAACCTCAACATCTCTGTGGGCATTAGTAAAGAAACGTTCAGGCCAGCAGTTGCTACCCAAATGAGCTCATAATAGCAACTCCCTGGCATTTGCTCTTTAGGGATGAATGGCTATATATTCATTAAAATATACTAACTACATTCACTCTATGATATATACAAAAATGTGCCTTGCCCTTAAAATTAATAATTGCAAAGAGTACAGCTTCTTCATAGATTCTTCTCAGATCGTCTTAAATGTTGTTAGGTTAGGTTATTTTTAAGATGCTACGGCCAGCCTATTGAGACGGCTACTGCGTCCGAATATAACGTTGAATCCAGGAAGCTCTGACTTCCGCGGTGTAAATACATAAAGGCAGTAGCAAACCCCAACAACCAAAAAAATTGTCACCTCCAACACCTATGCTGTTATCTCCCCTGAAGAGCCCACAGCATCAACCTCTACTGGAGTCAACACAAAGCGGCGCAGATGCAGCAATCAAGTTGCAGATACTCCAATGGATGATGACTCATCTGACACCGCAGCTCCTACTCCAGCACCACAAGCACCGCCCACAACAACCATAAACACTGCTCCTGTAAACAGGTCAAACAGGACAACACCAATTTTCCTGAGAGACCCGAACAAAGCACGGGATCTCACATCATTTCTAGCAGCAAAACATTCCAGCATAAAGTACTCCGTGCGCAACATGAGTGGCACTGTTGCTTTCTTGCCAGAGACACCTGAAGACCACCGGGCGCTGTGTAAACTTATCACAGAGAGTAGTGTCCAATTTCTAACTACTCTCTTGCCTGAGGAGAAGATACTTTACGTCACCCTGAAGGATCTGCCCATGTATATCACAGAGGCAGACGTCACCACACAGCTAGAGGGTCTCAACTACCCAGTGGAGAAGGTTGGTCAACTGCGATCAAATCGTAGTCCAACTCCTCAACTACTTCCGCACTTCCGAGTTGCTCTGCGGAAAGAAGGCAACTATCAAGCCATTTACAAGGAGACGAGGATGTTCAACGCCATCATCCGCGTGGAATCCTATCGTCCTCCGGCACAACCCCTACAATGCACAAACTGCCAGCAGTTTACACATAGTGCTGCTGGATGTCGGCTGGAACCTGTCTGCTCCTTCTGTGGTGAACCAGGACAGTTTAGTCCAGAGGTTCTACTCCCATTAGTCCTGAACCCGTAGGAACAGTACCCGGGCCTCCTTCAACCAGGGAGTTATCCGAGCTGTCCCAAAGGGCGCTCGGCGTCCTCCGTGGGGCTTTCCATAGGGCAAGACCTAGAAACGAACAAGCCCCCCCATCTGGTCCTATGGACTCAAGACGGGATGGAAGTGGATACGCCACTTACGCGCGTCAACACTCAAGGTGAAGACTACCGAAAAACCTCGGTGGGGCCGCCTGGTGATCTAGCACACCTTCTACTAGCTTTGCAGGCTAGTACCCGGGAGAATTAATGGCTTCCCTCAACCCCGTCCGAAGACGTACCCGATTCCCACGGGTATCGGGAACACACTGCCCCCTCGAGTCCATCCCAATCCGAACAACTCCCGAAGGAGGGGCTCGGCTATTCGGCCCGAGGTTCCTCTAGTAACGTCAGAGGTACCACGACTGCTAAGGGTCCGCAGCCCCCGCATTTTGGCAGCTGAAAGGGACGTATCCCTTCCCCTATGGGGGGTGAACCAGGACACAAAAGGGCAGAATGTCCTAAAGTGGGCATGGCCAACGTAAAACCCACATGCTACAACTGCGGCGGAGATCATTCCTGCAGCTATGCCAAATGCCCTGTGTGGCAGGAAGCCAGAGTGGAAATGCTGCTCAACAAAACGGGCAGAAAAGTAGATTTGACGCTGCACCAAAGGTGCCAAACCCAATGGGCCTTCCTAAGGAAGCCTTTAAGGGTACCAGGTACCCAGGCCTGCCGCCTGTCAAAAGAATCCAGCATACATCGTATGCTGAGGCGCTGAAAACCAACCAGCAGAACACCCCGCAGCAACAAGTGGCCAGTTGCCCGGTTAATCCACAAAAAATCGAAAAAACCGCTCCAAACCACACAACTGGAGTTGTAGCTGATGAGATGAGGACCCCCAAACAGCACACCAACTCGGGGAGCAACTTAGATCGCCCTGGAAGTGCCCGACCAGCCGCCCAGAAGGAGAACGTGCAGCGTCCACGTCCCTCCAACAGTGGATTGAGGCAACCAGCCCAGCAGCGCCTGCCGGCCCATATCCCGCCCACCACTAGCATCCCAAGTAAACCCCTACCAAAACCCACCATCCCTGATGCTCAGTTCCTCAATCTGATGAGCAGAATCCCTGTCCATCACCAACCTGACTTTGCTACCGTCCTAGCTGAGGCTCTGGCACAGCGTCCTGAAAATATACCACCTGAAACCATATTAGTCCACACCGTATTCATTTTTATGGGACGATATGGCAGACAGGACTAAAGAGATATCAGACCTCCTTGGACTCAAAATTTGTTCCTGGAATGCCAATGGTATCCGGAACAAGTTAACTGAAGTCTCAAACTTCATAGCGGTCAACAAAGTGCAGATTCTTCTGGTGCAAGAAACTCATCTTTCTAGTGCCCAGAAGGCCTCCATCCCTGGCATGCTCAGCCATCGCACTGACCGAGCAGATGGTTATGGTGGTACAGCCATCTACATAAGCCGCAACATTCAGCACCATCGACTACAACTGGCAACCACAGTGGCGCTTGAAGCAACTGGTATACAGTTGACCAATAATAGAGGGCCTCTAAACATCTTCTCCCTCTACATTCCGCCTGGCACACCAATATCGCAGGGCGATTTGGACGCAGTGTTTTCCACAGGAGCTCAAACAATTGCCATGAGTGACCTAAACGCCAAAAGTCCACAGTGGAACTCCACAATCAGGACTCACAGAGGCATGGTGCTGGAACGCTATCTGGAACGGCGGAACCTCGTAGTAGTTGCTCCATCATCTCCAACCATAACATATGGGGATCGCTGACCACCTGACTGGTTGGATATTGCTATCCTCCAGCATATTCGCGGTCACCCGAAAATCCTTACCATCCCGGAACTTTCTTCAGATCATTACCCCATCCTTTTTCTATACCAAGCCCGGGCAACAGCCAAGGCTCCAACAAACAGTCAGAATCCTCGTCAAACAAATTGGAGCAAG
The DNA here is from genome assembly GCA_030765055.1 of Mantis religiosa. Taxonomy (NCBI): domain Eukaryota; kingdom Metazoa; phylum Arthropoda; class Insecta; order Mantodea; family Mantidae; genus Mantis; species Mantis religiosa. The sequence goes on along the minus strand of JAUKNK010000101.1, from coordinate 1,446,925 downwards.
TATACAGAGATAATGGCAACAAAATCAGCTGAGGTTACACCATGCAACAGCGTAGCTGAAGCCGATAACCTAGCTAATACTATCACCTCTACAATGGCACAAGCAATGGCTGAAGCCACTCCACCACGGCGCAAATTCTACAGTGCCCAGAAGCCACTTCCCTCACAACTACGGAAGTTAATAGCTGATAAAAACAAAGCTAGGCGTCGGTTTCAGAACACGTGAAATCTCTTACACAAAAGGGAGTGGAACAGACTACAACACCTATTCAAATTAGAGCTCGCTGACTTCCGGAATGATGAGTGGGAACGCCGTCTATGCGCTCTTGATCCGCAGGACCAATCACTCTGGCGCATCTCCAAGGCGTTGCTGCGAATAACTTCTTCTGATCCACCTCTTACTGATGGCAGAAGGACAGCAGAGTCAACGAGAGAAAAAGTGGATTTAATGGCTGAACATCTAGCCTCCACTTTTCATCCAGCAGAATCTCAAGATCAGGAGCTCTCTGATGAAATAGTGGAACGTGTTGAAGCTTTTCTTTCCACTCCCTTTAATGTGGACGATGTGCACTTGACAACAGTCGCAGAAGTGAGGAGTATTGTGACTAAAGTGCACTCCTATAAAGCAACAGGGTATGACAACTTGCCGTATGCTGCTTTTAAAGCACTACCGGCAGCATGGATAATACTGTTGGTTCACCTGTTCAACAGTCTCAGTACTAGCTCATTTCCCTGCTGCGTGGAAACACGCTAGAATTTTCACCATTCCTAAGCCAGGAAAGGACCCCAAAAACATTAGTAGTCACCGACCCATCAGTCTGCTGCCGGCCATCAGTAAAATCTTCGAGAAGGTGTTGCAGACCCGCCTTCAACATCTGCTGGACCAACATAATGTGCTACGACCCGAGCAGTTTGGTTTCCGACGTCAACACTCCACCTCTCACCAGTTACGTCGCCTCGTGGACGATGTGATACGCGGGTTTAATAACTGGCATTACGTTACAGCACTATTCCTAGACATCTCTCGAGCATTCGACTCGGTGTGGCATGACGGCCTCATCCATCGGCTCATCCACTACAATGCCCCAGCATACCTTATACAACTCATCAACACCTACCTTAAAAACCGTTCCTTTGTCGTCGCCAGGGACGACATCCATTCTCAACCCTATGGTATTCAAGCAGGGGTACCACAAGGCAGTGTCCTTGGTCCCCTCCTGTTCCTCACCTATATAAACACCCTCCCTACCCTAATAGGCTGTAACCTCTATCTATTCGCTGATGACACCGCGTTAACGGTCTCATCTAAACGACACGTTAATGCAGTAACCAAGGCGCAGCGTTACGCTGATATGCTATCTGCCTGGTTCATCACTTGGCACTTGAAGATAAATGCAACTAAATCTCAAGCAGTCACATTCACCCGCCGTACTCCACAAGATGTACCCAATCTCCGCCTGGCTGGAGAGGAAGTACAATGGTCCACGGAGGCTACATACCTTGGAGTAACTCTGGATTGGCGTCTGACGTGGAAACAACACATCACCACTGTGGCTAACAGTGTCCAGAAGGATGGCCATGCTATATCCTATGTTAAACAGGAAATCAACAATGAGCCTGCACAACGAATTGCTCACATAGAAGCAAATACTCCGCCGTGCACTAACCTATGCTTGCACAGTCTGGGGAGTTGCAGCAAAATCCCATCTCCACCAACTACAAGTCCTTCAGAACCGCTACCTTCGGATAGCAACAGCTTCCGATTGGTACATTCCTAACGATAATATCCATGCAGATCTCTCCTTCCCAAAAATCACAGACTACATCCTTATCTTATCTCATAATTTTTATAACAAGCTCCCTTCTAGCTTCAACGATCTAATCCGCGGCCTGGGTGAACATGACCTAGACCCCGGTGAAACCTACAAACGACCCAGACTAGTGCTAGCACCACCATAGACCCATACAATCCCCCAGATATTCATTACACTTCAACTCCTACCAACAAACCAAACAACCATCAAGACATATCCACAACCATCCACCCACCGTCATATCATTAAAAACCACCACCATGCCAGTAAGGAACAATGTCCCGAAATGGCAAAACGTCGAAGGCCCCTCCTCTGAGGAGGAGGTTCACCTTCAATGACACCACTGTGCTGTGCTGTGCTGTTATCTTACTACAGCTTCATTCTTGTCCTCGTAAATCGGAATAATGCCTTGCATTTTTGCCCTGAGTAAGATATTAGGAGTGATGGAAGCTGATATGGTCCCACAGGGTGAATGCGGATGATGTCATGCAATAATTTCAAGGTGTCGGCACGTCTTACTGGGCAAGCGAAGAAGAGGTGATAAATATCATCTCTTCTTCCACATTCACATAGGTCGTTATCTCGTCGCCCTATCCGTAGGAGGTACACCGGTGTTAATGCCACTTGAAATAGTATTCTGAAATATAGTGATAACGCTTTCCTTGTTAAATACAGCGTGTTAATGGAAGTACTCAAGGCGTTACTAGCCTGTCCGGCTGAGCAGGTTGTATTTGTGTTATTGTGAGTCATATTCCTCGCTATGTCTGCTGGTAGTATGAGGTATTCGTTTGATACCGGTTTATTGATAGTGGCTTCCCACACTGCCTCATACACTCTCTCGTTTCCAAGAATTCCTACATGGCTCGGAATCCATATAAGTTCGATATCTTTCGTCGGCGGTAAAATTTCCAACAGGTTTCGTATACTTATCTCATATATGGGTCGTTTTAACCCCTTCACTGGTCGTTGTAGTACCCTTAGCAAGCTAAGGAAGTCGGAGTGTATAAATACTTTTGTTTATCCGTGACTTTGCTCATATTTCAGTGCCCGGTGTACAGCTATGGTTTCTGCCGTATATATCGATGTATCCGTATGCAGTCGCCATGTCATTTTGTGTCCTGAATTCCATATATATACCTGCACTTGTACCTGTTGTCGTTTTTGATCCGTCTGTGAATATGATAACTGGCGATTGTGTACGCCTGGTAACTAAAACTGGTGATATAAATTCCCGCCATGCCTGTTCGTAATCTGTCGTTATTCTCTTAAAATACTGCGTGTCTACAGTAATGTTGGGTGGCAGTTCGTTTGGTGGCTTATGTAGTAAGTATATGGGCCACGTCGGTGTCCTGTAGATGTATGTATGAGTTTGAAATGCCACTATACAACGTGTCAGTGGACGGTGAAGATGTCCATCCTCTTCCCGTTCCTGTCTCATTAGTTCTGTTAGTCGAGTCAGTTTGGGAAGCAATATATTCTGCGTGTGTGTAAGCAGCTCTGCTGTAAAGCGACATCCGTTTTTCCGCGACCTTTCTTGTATGCCATATGTTGGGAAATGTTTGGAAGTGAGGAGTTTCGCTGGTCGTCCTGGAATACTGAAAACTATATTATACAATTGGTAGAAGAAGGACTCCAGTTGTCGACGCACACCCTCGGTTGGTGCTGGTGCCATTAATAATCCATACTCAAGGCGGGAGTGTATTAAAGGTGGTATTAATTTAAGCATGAGTCGGGGGTGCATGCCCCAATGGTTTGCTGTCATTACTCGAAATAACAATTTCAACTTCGTCAATTTCGATAGCAATGTACGATAATGTGTTGTGTATTGCTGGTTCTGTTGTAAGTGCACCCCTAGAAATTTGATAATTCGCACTGGTCGGATAATATGATCTTGTATTCTCAGTGTGCATTGTGATGCACGCATTGATTTCTGGAAATGTACGCTGTGTGTTTTTTTGAAGTTTATTTCCATGCCTATATCACTTAGATACTTGACGACCTTGTTGCAATCTGCCTCAAATTGTTGTACGTCTGTCTGCGACCCCAGTGATATTGTTGTGTATATCACTATGGGCCTGTATTACGATCTCCGGTTACTAGCGGAAGTTTGTTACCTTTCAGTTATCAATAACTATTGGTTAGGTTCAGTGCCTCGTATTACGAACTCAATTTACCTGTCGGTTTATTACCCTATGCATTATGGTGGAATGTGAACGGTTGGCAATATTTTCCACTAAGATTTTACCTTGTTTGCAACGCTCTCTTGTGTTTAGAATGTGAATTAGCGCGAATACAAAACATATGTAGTAGCATCAGGCGTCTTGTTTTAACTTTTTATTAGCTGTTCTCTATATATTTTCGTGATATTTGCATTAATAGTTTATTCGTAATAAGATCTAGGATAGTTCGTTTACAGTTTAGATTTTTCCATAGCGTTATATTATTTTTCATAGCGTTAGGTCAGTGTTATAGGTTATATAGGTTGCGTTTGGTTAGTGTTATTATAGATTAGGTGAGATATATGGAGAATATATTAAATGCCTTGTTAATTTATAAACACCAAGAGATTTGTAGTCAAAATATTTTTAAAATAAGGCCACATAACTTATTAATTCTAATAATAGTATTGCACAAATATAATTTGGCTAAAAGAATTTGGTTAGTAGTTTATCCTCATGAATAAATCACCTCTTCTTATATAAATTATCATTTCACAGAGGTATATGCAAAGATGGAAGGTCCACAAATTACGAGTCATCCATGAATAAAAGCAAGGTTATAAAATATGCATTCTGGGACCAGTAACTAAGTACCTGATTTTTTTAAACATAGTATATTTGGCTAGTTATGAAGCAATATGTATGCTTTTTCCTATAAGGAAACAGGTTACAGCACACTTATATTTCTCCTTGGCACTTCATAAACGCCACATTTCAGTCACAGCATTGTGTCCTTGATTGAAAAACGCAATTGAACAAATAAATGGCTTCATTTAAATACCACGGGATACAAGATGGGAAGATTTTAACATTTCTTTACGTGTGCAATTCGCAGCAAATATATTTATGTACTGCATTTGCACAATCTATAGTACGTACGGCAAGAATCATAAGTAATACTTTAACTTGTATTGAGACAGCGCACACAGTGCATAAATCGCAATATAGTTAGCAAATTTTATTCTTTAAGGCACATTGTAGGACAAAACCATTATGATATTTTACATGTAATTAGCTACATTACATGTGTGAACAGCGTTTGCAATAACGGTTTGGATATCGATACAAATTGCATAACCTAAAAAATTTGTTTTATTCAACATGTCACTGACACCATGGGATACTAGAAATTATCATTCCATAACCTATTACGTCAAGACACCTAATTATCATATGTATATATGAAATTATCGTTCCACATTCTAAATCTTTTAGCTCTTCTTTTATTAAATAAATACTGTGCCAACATTTTATCCTCAGAATCGCTGTCAACATTCAATCTGGCCTGGAGGTACGCCATTTTCTTTTTTGTGTATGAAGGTAAACTCCGAGTTATGTCACTAACCGCTACTCGAGGTGAGGGTTAGTTAACTCCAGAAATAACTCTCAGTTAGCCCTTAACCGAAGGTCGTAATACGGACCACTGCGTGTAACTCCAAGTTAACTGTTAACCAACACCTTAACCGGAGATCGTAATACAGGCCCTATGTCGTCTGCAAATTGTAGAATCCTAGCCGCGACCCTTGTGGACGAGATAATATCTCCAACATACAACGCGTAAAGCAGTGGACTGAGTGACGATCCTTGGATCAAGCCTCTTGATGTTGACCGACTGTTTGTGTTTCTCATGTACGTTTCCAGGGAAGTTTGTCGATGCCTATATAGGTTTTCTACGAGTCTACCAATGATCCCAGGAATTCCGTATATTGCTAGACGTTCTGTTAAACGCTGTATGCAGACATGATCATATGCTGATGACAAATCCAAGAACAGGGCTAGAATCTGTCTTCTGGTCCTGAACGCTATCTGGATATCCGTGGTCAATACGTATATCGGGAAGGCTGTCCCATGCCCCCTACGGAAACCGAACTGAGTTTTTGGCCATAGCTGGTTCCTTTCCAGATGAAGGTTAGTCTATCCTGCAAGATTTTTTCAAATAATTTGCGTAGTGTAAGCAGCATCCCTCTGGGTCGATAGTCTGTGGGATGTAGACCCTCAACTCCCGGTTTCATGATTGGATGTATTATGACATGTCTCCACGAGTCTGGGTGGTAGCCAGCATGTAATATTTGTGTGTATGCTTTGGCTAAAAGGTGATACCACGCTTCGGGAATAGATTTTAGATGTTTGTATGTGATACCATCTTCGCCCGGCATAGATATATCATTGGTTGCTCGTAGGTGGTTGAGGACCTCCTGTGCTACTATGAGACGCAGGAGAAAATCTTCCATATCTACCGGTTCTGTGGTTCTCATTGTAATTCCTATCACGTCGTCCGGTGCGATATGATGTAAGTACTGTACCTGCAATTCCTGTTGTCCCGTTATTGGATATGGTTTCTGTTGATTTTCGAATGTTTGAACCATTTAAGCCGCTGCCACATGAAGGTCGTCAGTGTGTTCGAGGTAATAGATGCGCAGTATGTTGCCCACGACGCTTTCTTGATCTTTCGAATCTTCCGGTGTACTCGTGCCTTTGTGTTTTTGGCCGTCAGGTACGTCTCTCGTGTTCTCTCCCGCTGGTATAGTGCGTAAGCTCGTCGTTTTTCCGCCACCAGACGTGAGCACTCCTGTGTCCACCAGGGAGGTCTCGGTATTCGGAATTGTCGTCGCAATGTCACCGGATGGTTGTCTTCCACGTATTCCCTTAGTGATGTTTCTAAATGTACGTATTCCATCGACGTCTCTTGGATATGTTCCATTGACCTTATTATATATTCGCGGAAATGCTGTGGATCAAATCCTCCCTTCCTGCGCGCTTGATATGCTGGGTGTCCGCTATGTTTGGGAGTCCATATGTTTATCATCAATGGGAAGTGGTCACTGCCCATAGTGTAAGTGTATTTTCCAACTGTAGCCTTGAGTGTTATGTCCGCTGACGCGAAAATCAGGTCAGGCGTGGTGTCACTTTGTCCCGGTCTCCCTTGTCGGGTCGTGTATTGTCCCGAGATTAACTCCCAGTCGTACGTCGAGGCCATCTGTACTATCGGCAGCCTACACCTGCGTTGTGCACTAAGGCTGTGGAAATTAGGGATGTTAAAATCACCACACAGTAAGTGTTTGTTATGGCGTGGCGTGAGCAGGTTTTCCCATTCCTCTCTTGATAACTGTCGTTCCGTCTTATAGATGCCTAACAGGTTGATATGTCCCAAATTAACCCTCACTGCTTCCAGGTGTGGTGGTATACGAATATTCGTCTTCCAGTTGTAGACGACTAGATTCTCTTGGATGCGGATGGCCACCCCCCTCCGTGTGTTTGTCTATCCTTACGGTATATTTTATATCCTGGGATTCGGAATCGTTGGTTGGTCTGTAACAATGATTCTACAATGATGAACGCCTGTGGTCGCGTTCGCGCTAGAAATGCATGGAACTCAGCTATTTTGCTGGTAATGCTTCTGGCGTTCCAGTATAACACCGTGAACTCTGACATATTCAGGTTATGTTAATTATAAATGTAAATGGGTTTGTAACCCAATTAATGTGTGTAGGAGGTGTTCCGGTGCTTGTTCCATTAACCTCGCGAATAAATGTTGTAGTAATCTAGTATCTATATGCTGTTCTCCCGTAGATCCACTCCTTCCCTGTTTCGTCACCATTTTTTCTCTTCCAGGCACTTGCGTTTTGTAGAGCTACTCTGCGTGGATACCCTGTCCCCCGCTGAAGGGTAGCTGGGTCCGTACTGGTCCGTTCGTGCCGATAATCAAGGATAGTTGTCCTGCCTTTCCTCTCTTGTCGGATTGTCTCCGGAACGTTTCATTATGTCTGCATATGTTATATTCCCTGACGCCATTTGCCGTGCCTCAAACCTCCATACTGGTAGTTTAGCTATGGTGGTTGCAATTTGATTTTCTAATTTGTACGCTGAGCAGTGTTGTTTGTCCGTTGCTGCGTGTTCCTGTTTACAGTTTAAACATCGTGACCTATCTGTTTGACAATCTGATTGTCCCTCCACGTGTGTCTGACCACATCGCAGGCATCGTCTACTATTACGACAAAATTTCGCACGGTGGTTGAATTTACCACAATTGCTACATATTACTACTCGCTGTGTAAATGGATCTACGGGAAAGCGTTGATAATACAGGTATACATGTTCCAGTAATGTTTGGGTTCTGAAAGTGATCTTGAGAGACCGAGTGGGTACATATTTGGTTTCCCCATTTGACTGTATTCTCTATTCAATCGGTATGCATGATGCACGGGAAGTTGTGCCGTTATTTGTAGATGTGTACGCAGTACTTCTAAATCCATATCTGAGTTAATTACTCCCGTAACAAATAAATTGTAAAATGTTATGTATGAGTGTGTGATGTGAACATTATCGAAGTTCGATTCCAAGAAATCGTTTGCATATTGTGCTGTCGCAAAATGGACTTCTAGCTGGTTAAATCCGGATTTATGACTGTGTGTCACTCCCTGTGCATGTACATATAGCCATTTTTAGTTTTAGTGGGTGAAAGTCATTCATATTTTTGCTGTTGCTACGTGTTATCACAAAAAAACGGACCCTGATCCGTTGTTACGTATCTTAAAGGTTATTTAAGTTTGTTGGTTGGTGCCGTGCTTTGATCTGGTGGCGTCACATTCAACTGTTCTTGATTCGTCTTATGTTTAGGTAAAATCTGGGTGTCTGTTTCTGGAATATTAGTCAATAATGCTGTAGTGATAATGTCTGTTTCCATTCCCACGTCTGGTACTACCATATTTTCTCCTTCGACACTTTCCATATTTTGTACTAAATATCCCCGGGGGCCGCTGCCCCCGTGGAAATAGCCTAATCACAGTAATCCGATACGGTGTGTACTTTGTAATAGTAAACTGCTTAATCTTACCTCTGTAAAGCCTACACAAGCCGGTATGCGAGTATTACGCCTAATTATGATGCAACTCACCAACTTTCCGCTTGTATTAAATGCTGCAAGTCGCTGTGTAAGTTTAACCTATAATATACACGCCTCCCGTACTCAATGGCTGGCAGCAGCGTGTGTTATCCATCTTAAATGTGTTTTGTTTCAAAAGGAAACATTGAACCTTCCATTCCTGTGGCGCATTCTTTTGTTTTAAAGGAGTCATGAAATTGTTAAGCTTTTGTTACAGAAAGTACAATACAGAACTATCTGTGGCTGTTCTGTGGAGATTCCAAGATTCTTGCATGATTACTTGGTCAACAGACTGGTTTTACAAAATATCCTTGTTTCTTAAGTGAATGGGAAAGGAAACAGTGGCTACGTACGAGTAATTTAACATCGGACAAAAAAATATAAAAGGCGAAGCTCCTATTGATCTCTTAATTTCATTTTTGTTATTTATGAATAGTTTAAAAAGCTGACGTGAATGGAGAAAATGGAGTTTCTTTTAGAATTCAGCACAAAACTTGGTTTAGGATCGCCTATCAATTAAAAGAATATGCGTTTTGTAATGCAGAACATCGATACAATAGATGGGGATTAAAATGAATTTAAAGAAAGCAATCTATTTGTATGTGGAGATGAAGAGAAGGAACTACTATTAGAAGACGACATGAAGGGAAGGGAAGAGGACATTAAATACACAAGAGCAATATCCATACCGAATGAACAAGAATACAACGTTACAAACCTAATTACAAATATATAATAAATCAGTAATTAGAGCAGAAACTTGGACAATGAATAGGAATTTCAATTTAAAATTATTATCTAGGGAAATGGACTTTTTCAGGAGATCCACTACTATTTTGACAGTTCAAAAATCAATGTTAGATCTAGAATGCCTGAGATAAGGTTACCATGGAATAACCTGGAAGAGGAATGCGTGGTCAAGGAGAATACGGAACGAGGATTGAGGACTTAGGTCTGGAGAAATTTGATTTCGAGGACAGAAGCTTCAACTTTGGATACAAGAAGATGTAAACCTGTTTATAAACAAATGAATAGCTTAATCAAAATTGTTATAGCCATTTGTTTTTACAAAATATTGAAATAATGTTGCATATCATAGTTATTTAGTTATTAATCGTAACGATCAAATGACAATATGAGATTGCAATATTGTCTGACGAGACTGTAGCTACGATACGTACGAAACATTTTATCCACTCTGATTAAAACATATTTGTATAGATTTTGTAGTGGATAGTTGGATGTACGAAACCAGGACATTAGAGTAGATAACTAGGGGAACATAAATAGTAATGTTGAATTTACAGCAAATAACGCCATTAATGTAATAATACCAACGAAGATATAAATCTGTGTATAATAAATTTCAACCGAGTGTGTTAAAATAGACCATTACGATATTTGTGTGGGTTTGGTTATGTTCTATTTTACACAATCAAAGTAGATAGTTTAGAGTGTGGGAGTTTGCTAGGACATGTTCGGTAGTATCTTAAGGAAAATGCTGCACTTAAAGAGCTATATTGCTCAAAGACACACAAACACAGGGACATTTTTATAAAACCGAGCTGTTTTTAAGCTTTTTGTACCACGTATGTGTGTGTGGCTAGACACCAAACATGGTACTGAGGTTCATCTCCCAAGGATACGACAGGAACACTTCCAATTAAATCCTGGAACTCCAAATTACGTCTTACATGGACAAATGTATGAACATTTTAACTTTGTTCAACCATGGCTATAACAGTTTTGATTAAATTATCATATGTTTAAGATGTTTACATGACAAACGAACTGTATATCTTCAATTTTCTCAAGTCGTCTTCATTTTTGTATAACTCGTAAACCGTTATACAAAATCGTACTACACAAAAAATGTAAATTTCGTTAAAGCATACAAAATAAGTATATGAAATAAAATTGTTTACAAGATAACCATTTCGAGACATTGCTTATTATCACTTTCTCCTCAAATACGAACTTATTTGGCTGCTTGTGTGCTGGACATGCAAAGCCATCCCCTAACGACCAGCTGTTAAAATATTTGGCTATCACTTAAGTGCAATTGTCGTACAAGAGTGGAAGAGAGAATGTGCAGGTACTTACAGCATGGCGCTCCTTATCCCAAAGTGAGGCAAGCTACTAATAATCACATCGATTTGTTCATCTGGGTCACCCACTTCCATATCGGATATAGCTGCTCGCTCAGAACTTAACCTCTTGGGTTATACCTCACCTTGAGAGCCACCGGTCGGTTCTCACTTTTCTTTCTTTATGCTAAACAACTTGATTACAACACAAATGAAACATAAATATTGTTACATGACGGTAATTAAAATACTGCTGAATTTCCTGGCGTTTGTTTTAAATTCCAGTAAAGAATTGCTTCACTTCATTTACCTCCCACGTTGTCGCCATTTACACGCCATGTGTGTACAAAAGTAACTAGAGTGCAACACCTGATAGTGCTTCTGTTGTTTCCTTAAACACTATGCCAAATGTTCCCATTCCTTCAAAGTCCCTCAACGATACCTACATATCCCTGAATACAGTGCTGTTTTACAACCAAAGATCATCCCGTTTATTTTTACTTTGTTTACATTGAGAAACATTGCATTCCCCAAAAATTTGATACCAAGATCTCACAGGGAATACACGTTTAAAGGCCCTTGACATTTTAAATAAAGTTTCCTGTGTGTCGTACACAGCATAACTCAAAAACAAAATGACGGATGAACGTCAAAGCTGCTCTAAAGATGCGACACAAAGATCTTACCCAAATGTCCCGCCCTAAATTTCTATTTATATGGAACATTTCTTAAAAATAACATTATGTCCCTAACACAGCTGTGACGACTACTATAAAAATAGCGTAGTGTGTAGCAATATTATAAAAGGAGACAATTTGTTTGTGTATGTACATAATCTGGAACTGATTTTGAGTATAGCTTCACCACTGACAAGAAGGTGATTCACAAAGACCGCATTACAGTTATAAAAGAACATGTTTATGCAGAAGACTTTTGACTTTTGGTTCAGAATGTCATAGACAAGAAAATAGTCGCTGTTATTTCACAGAATAGACATAGTCTAACGACTATAGCTACATTTTACTGTAAGGAATACACATGGGTAGCCATGATGTAACATAAGAGAGTTTAAAAAGTGACAATCGATTTTGTGTTACATTTGTTTATCAAACACTGAATGCGTGATTAACCTTTATTCTAACTCTGCGTAAGTATACATTGAAGTTTGTGGATGTCAAAAGTTTTAGTGCAGATCTCTAAAACAGGCAATTTGTGTTTAAAAATGTGACGTTCTCTACTCTTGTACAAACACTTATTGCTCTATCTACTTCATGTTCGAGATAAACTTCTGTACAAATGATTTGGCTACACAATTCCTTGTAGATACAATGGCCATAGGGGAGTACAATAGACTTAAGTGATAGATGTTTTAACAGCTGGTCGCTATGCGATCGCTTTGAAATGTCCTTCTCTGTACTCACCAAGACAAAATAAATAAATGACTAAATGATTAGCGAGTTTCCATTTGAGAGAAATGTACGTACCTGGAAATTCTAATCTATAAGAAGAAATACGTACATCGGGAACGGTTAACTCCCATAAAACAAATGTACTGACATAAATAACAATATCTATCTCTTACAATTTACCAATTATACAAAAGTCATTCAGAATGAAGGGAGCCTTAACGAAAATTCAAGATATACGCTTCATTTCTCACGGAAATGCCTTAAATATATGACATTTTAATACAAATCGTTAATGAATTAACATTTTGGGAACATTTTCCATATAAAGGATGAGATTGTTACCTTTATTAAGAAGAAGAAGCAGAAGGTGATGAGTAGCACAGTCAAACCCCGGACAGAAACTGGCGGCTGCTGGATGTTCCAGGCACCAATCTGTGTACGTCACGCGACGTCACTTTACAGCCTACCTTCTTCTCTATCGATGACGTTCTCTAGTCTCTTATCGTTTATACTCCTCTCACTAGAATTCACTTATCTCCAATGTGGCCAAATGGCACAGTCAGCTTAAACATAATTTTAAGATTAATAAAATAATTTAAACAATATCCTGGCAAAAAGTAAAAATATGTTACTAGCAGTAACATTTCAACTGGAGAAGATAAATAAAACTTATACTTTAAATATATCGATAACAAAAATGAAAGTAATGACATCATTGGGAAAATATCCAAAAAGGTCCAAAATAATAATCAATAATAAAACAACAGAACAGGTTCAAGATTTCAGTCCTTTAGGATGTGATATATCGTTGGACTATGGCAAGGATTTGAAAAATAAAGCTTACAACTTTATATGGGACTATTAGAGAAACGGTAAAGTTTTAGAAGACGATGGCAGTACTATGTTGACTTATGGCTCATGAATGGGAAGGAAAGAAAAGTGATAGAAACAGTAGCAATGATATATTCCTTCACAGACCATATGGTTCAACCATTCTGTTTTACTAGGCACTGATCACTTATCGCCCACTACAAATGTGTAAACAATATTTGTTTTGGGGCCAAACACAAACAATGACGTCACTACACAAACATGCACATCTTGTTAAAGCATACAATTTCTGTTGAGTGAACCATTTCTGAGATATTCCTCGTGAAGGGAGGAACGCCACCGACGCGACTCGATCCTCTTGATGGACATTAGTCATTGTGTGTGGTATTACAACTCTGGAGAATTCCTTTCGGCAGGGTCCACCGCCCTGCACCGAATGCAGCTCAGTTGTGTAATTGTTGTCATCATTTGTTCCAATGACAATTACTTCTCTCTAATGAGAAGTCATTACGAGTTTTCTTTCCTTTCTTTTTTACTATTAGTTATGCAAATGGGATGTCATTTAAAATCCATCACATATCGACCAGCTCTTAAAACATTTGACTATCAATTAAGTGTTCTGTAGTCCCATTGTAATTATAGTAAAACTCCAATCTTCATTAACATGAAGCAGTTACAAGAATAAAAATGGTTGGTACAGAAAGTGATGTGAGATCTTCTAGCTCATTTCGATACAAATACAAAGAGAATAGCGATAGTCAACTGTTTCAACAACTGCCAGCCATAACGTGACACACTCACTCGCAAGAAACAACTGAATACCGACAACTTAAAAGAATGACAAGGTATTAAACAATACAGATAATTTAATCATTGTTAGACGTTATAGAAAGGTTATTTAGTATAAATTTTGTGCGGTGTACTTTCCTTTAGCATCACCACAATCTGCGTGGAGGAAAATGCTGCATTGATGTACCAGGGTTACCATTTAACCAAGTTTTTGTTTTGAGCTATGTTCTCTTCAGACACACATACTCTCTCAAAACGTGTATTTCTTGGAAATCTCGGTAACGAATGTACTGCTCTAACTACTACAAGTACATGGTAGAGGAAATAGAAGTATAAATATTGTAGTGAGAGTGCTATATGAAAATGATTTGTGATTTCAGGAAAATGTTAACTTTTGGATTATCATTTGTTCCAGATTCTTAGCTTCTTAGCGTTAAAATTAAGTAGTAGTCGTAAGAGATTGCTTTAAGGGGGTTCTTTCGAAGTAACGACAAGCGTGGAGGAATTCAAAATGTGTATTAAGAGTTTGAAGAAACTTTGAAGACTGATTTCAAATTTAGTTCACACTTATATAAAATTGAGGGCAGTTAAGATACAGCGCCTTTAAAGATCGCATTATAAAATAGGTTTATACCCCAGTGGTATGATCCAGATATCGAATGACACCCCTAACGTTATTAGGCCAAACTCGAAACAACATAAAACGTATAAGCTGTAAAACTATACACCTACTAGTTCTTTCACACTGGCCGTGTGTAGGCTAAATTGTGGAAACGTACAGTCAGACTGAAAAATTCAATGCCATAGCCGGGATTTGAACCACGGATCTTTTTCAGTCTGACTCTACGTTTCCACAATTTAGCCTACACACGGCCAGTGTGAAACAACAATTAATTTCCATCAATTGTCCTCATAATGGTTAACTATAAAGCCCGGGCCTTAAAGTACTTACATGTTGTAAGTCGCCATTAAGGTTGTTGTCTCATGTGTTTATGAGAACTCCTAAGTGGTTTACCGGGAAAAACACGAGTCAGTTGGAGAATTTACTGTCATATCGGCACGTTGGCCATAGTAGCTCAATGGCAGAGCGGCTGAACGGAAACCAGAAGATCAGTGGTTCAAATCCCGGCTATGGCACTGAATTTTTCAGTCTGACTCTACGTTTCCACTATACACCTACTATTTTATTATTACATTTTTGTTAAAATAACAATACAGGCTTGGAAATTAAGTACAGACATAGACTTAGACATCACATAATGCAATTAATGCATACATAGCCTTCTGTATATGTACAAAAAGTTTCATTTGGCTATGTTCAACGTATGAAAATGTTGACGAATAATTTGTAAAATATAGATATATGAAAATAAAGTGCAATAAGTAGACTCCAACAAAACACCAAGCAAGTTTATGAATACATCTAAATCACTGTACTATGAGCATTAACTGGCAGGTCTACCAACGTCATTCATTGTACCGTAACAAGAATAACAACAGTCTTTGGAGTTTAACTTACGTACGAGCGTGGTTCAATAAGTACCAAAATATGTATGGCGTTTGTTGCAAGTTGTCAAAACAAATTTGCTGCTCATTCATAGGTTAGTTTGGATTTGACAGACATTTCAATAAGTTGCTGGACGTGTTTTTGCTAAAATGGAAAAAGGTAGTAACGTTCACTGATTTGCTTTTTACTTTTAGATGGGAAAACTTGTAAGGAGATAAAAGTGAAATTGGATGTTGTTTATGGGGACCTTTTGCCTTCTATGACAACAGTTAGATATTGGTATAAGGAATATAAACGTGGTCGAGGAGCGTCCAGGACGTCCTGTAGATGTGGTTACCGAGGAAGTCCACGATATGATTCTGGTAGATGACATAACTGTATCGACGAGAACGGCAATTCATATTTTGTACGTTAAGTTGGAGATGAGGAAGATGTCGGTCCGATGGACAATGTAGCCCCATATGACGAAGAAGAAAGTTCTGTTTTACCACGATAATGCCCCAGCACGTTGATCTGGAGCCACACTCTCGCCCCATATTCTCCTGTTCCCAAACATGAAGAAATGGCTCACAGGAACAACATTTAGATCAAATGAGGAGGTCATCATGGAGACATTGCTTTGACAGTTCTTATTTTCTGGAGCGATTAAGAATGGCAGGAGCTTTAGGAGTCCTAAAAGGGAACTATGTTGAGACATAAATAATTTTTGTTTGAAGATACTGGCATCTTTATTCGTAACACGGTACTTACTGAACCACCCTCGTAACTAACTGGTTATAAATTTACGTCAACAGTTCAACTTTTGTTTGATTTAACTAAATTTGCAATCAAACTGCTTAATAATGCCGAACCTTAACCAGGGTTACAAACTGACAATGGTATATTCTAGCTACATTTGACTGTTGCGTCTGTGGTAGGCTGTTTGTAACTGTACGTTTTAGTTTGTGGACATTCTGTGGTTAACAGCGTGTGAAACATCATCTTACTTCGCCAACGTCCAGAGACTAGCATGTGTTAGCTCTAATGCATAAGAGATAGCCAGAGAAAGTAACACATTGCAGTTATTCTCCTCTTAAAATATTTATAAATGTGGTTATGAAACGTTTGATATATTAGGATAATAGCAGTAAACAAAACGCACTTCAGATATTTGCATAGTTATTCTTTGGTTCAGTTACATGCCAAAAACAAAAGCAAGTGAGCAAGTTAAGGAGAGAATCGTGCCTCTGACTAAACAAAACACGATGGCTATTAACCTTAATGACAGACGCTCTCAGGTAAACAGAGCGAAAAAAACAAAACATGGTCAATTGCGTTATTGGTCGATCGCTCCACTTGCGTCCGACAGAGCAGGTCCTTCTCATTCAGTCAATAATATCAGACTCGTCGTTGTGGTGTGGCTGACCTTTCTGCGAATGTTGGGATATCCCTCCATTTGTTTGGGTGCCATATAGGTATTAACATGCTTTCAACTCATCCCGGTCGAGGTGCTAGTCATGTAAGTGTATCGCAGAACAATGAAATGTTTTCACATTGGCAACACCGTTGAATGGTAGATAGGTACATTTTGTTAGATTACATAACATTTCTTGTAATTTTTATTGACAAAACCCTATCGCACAATGCTCATGTTGATATGTCGAGTAAAATACTGTGCGTTAATATATATCTGTCAACTTATATAGAAAGAGGATCGCTATACTAACACATAGATATGGGGAGCCACTAGCAACTTACATTTAAATAGACAGAATTTCCCAAGCCGAGACTCAAAGGTCAGATAATGTTAACAGTTATATCATTGTATAAGGTTATCTTACTAGTTACATCGCTAAACAGAGATCCTTAACTTACTACCAAATGATAAACACCCATACATTATAAATAATTAAAACAACATATCCACCAGGAAATTGCCGACAGTTGTTGGACTCTCTGAACATAAAACAGATATTTACAAATAATCTGCTCGACAGCATAATCCCAAAATGAAAATAAGTAAAACAGCATTTAATCTCAGCGTTTACCCAAAGATGCCACACGAGGATTTTCAAAACATATCTTTCTTTAGGTGATAAATATTTCCAAAATCTTATTTTCTCAAACATGCTTATACCATAATATGGTAAACATGTGAACTTACTGGGAAGGCCCTCAGAAGTCCTCTTCATTGTGAGTGACTTGGTAAACTGTAACAGATAGACAAAATATTACTACACAAATTGTACGTCTTCTTAAAACATACAATTTATGTTAAATTAATTGTTTGTGTAGATTTAACTGTTTACGAATATTGCTTATTATTAGAGTCAGTTTTAAAGGATTTATATGTTTTTCAGATAGGAAGTCGTTATTCACTTTTTTGTATTTTGTTCATGCAAATTTCAAGCAAGTTCAGAATCATTACATAGCTACTAGCCATGCTGTCCTGTTTCCATTGTACCTATAAGAGAATATGCAGATGAAGTGTTTGTAGCCAAAGCAAAGTGACATATTTCTTAGAGAGCGGCGGGCGACCTTGCTGACCTCGACAGTTGATCGATGACCGTTGCCAAGTAATATTTAACAACAAAGCGGCTCCATATGACGACTGACGTCACAACCTTCATTTCTTTACTCTAACGAGATGTCACACGACTTTCCCTACTCACTCTTTATCTACTTCATGTACCTACATTGACAACGCAGGGACAGTGACAGTAGGGAGCTGGTGGCTATGTGATGGTTTGGACTGACCTTTGCATTCATTCTTGAACAAACTATTGCTAAAAACGCTTATTCTGCCACCACCTTCAAATGAATGTCTATATGTCCACGTCGGTCTAGGTGGCCCAAGGTCGTGGGTTCATTACCGAAGCTATAAAAGGTCAGTCACATGTCAGTAAAGGAACTGAGGGACGAAATTCCTATGTACCGGTGGCACTACCAACTGGGATGTCTCAGACGGCTTCGGGCTCGATTCCCCTGACCGATCTACCTGACCCTAGGTTTTCTGGGGGTTTCCCTGGTCGCCAGGCGAATGCTGGGTAGGTTAATTACGAGGCGTGTCCGTAAAATAAGGTCTCCAAGGCGCCGGAGCCGTGAGGAACGCTATTACGCGAGATCTGGCAACACTGGCGTGTAGCATGGATTTCAAATCCCCTCCACAACGAACTCTTGACTGGGCAGCCATTTGCGATGAAGCTTCCTATCACTTCCACCGCCAAGTGCGAGTTGCGTGCAGTGATGCGTTTGTTGAGTGCCAAGGGCACTACCCCCACTGACATTCATCGTCAGTTATGGGAAGTCTATGGGCCACAGTGTAAGAAATTCAATGGCGTGCGAAAGTGGGTCAGAGAGTTCAAAGACGGACGTACAGCGTTCTGGTCCACTTTCGGTTTCAGTCCAAACAATTGCAAAAGTGGAGCAAGAAATGCTTAAAGATCGGCGTGTGACAGTTCGCGAGCTGTGCGAACTTATCTCTGAAGTCAGTAAGACTACAATTGACCGAACATTTACATTATCGCAAGGTGTGTGTGTGTGTGTGTGTGTGTGTGTGTGTGTGTGTGTATGTGTGTCTGTGTGTGTGTGGTGGGCCCAGTTCGGATGCGACATCCTCACCCATCCCCCCTACAGTCCAGACTTAGCACCTAGTGATTGTCATCTGTTTCCTGAGTTGACGTCACACCTGGGTGACGAGGTTGAGCGCTACCTGCGTAACTTGGCGGGAGAGTGCTATGACAAGGTTATACAAAAACTGCCACAGCTCATGCAAAAGTGTATTGATCGCAATGATGATTACGTTGTTAAGTTCCGCCTTTCCATCAATGTAACATTCATTGACAATAAACATGTTTTGTATGTTAAATAAAATTGGAGACGTTACTTTACGGACACGCCTCTACGTATTTTCCTCGAATTTTCTTTCCATAAGTGATCATTTCGCATCTGGTGGTCTCTCTCAGGGTAGGAGTGTCGGCGGGTGTCTCGGCGTTGTATGACAGGATGATATGCTTCTGTTAAACATTTCCTCCTCCGGTAAGACGGTCTAAGGTCTCCAAGCCGGTCTGTGGAGTGTTTCGGGGCCACGATAGGAGAGAAGCTGGGTTGGTTGGACTGCTGAAGAGTAGGGACAGACCCTCTGCACTATCTTGACTCCTTGGAGGCGGCTGCCCTCTCTCTTCTCTCCTCTGGTCTAATCCTTCGGGGAATGCCTATCCCGGGGACTGGAACTCCATAATCCAATGACTTCTTTACAATGTGTAGTTTGTTTATATCCAAGTGATAGACGTCTCTGTAGTCACAAACTGGAGGAAATACCAAGAAATGACTTCTTTACAATGTGTAGTTTGTTTATATCCAAGTGATAGACGTCTCTGTAGTCACAAACTGGAGGAAATACCAACAAATGACTTCTTTACAATGTGTAGTTTGTTTATATCCAAGTGATAGACGTCTCTGTAGTCACAAACTGGAGGAAATACCAAGAAATGACTTCTTTACAATGTGTAGTTTGTTTATATCCAAGTGATAGACGTCTCTGTAGTCACAAACTGGAGGAAATACCAACAAATGACTTCTTTACAATGTGTAGTTTGTTTATATCCAAGTGATAGACGTCTCTGTAGTCACAAACTGGAGGAAATACCAACAAATGACTTCTTTACAATGTGTAGTTTGTTTATATCCAAGTGATAGACGTCTCTGTAGTCACAAACTGGAGGAAATACCAAGAAATGACTTCTTTACAATGTGTAGTTTGTTTATATCCAAGTGATAGACGTCTCTGTAGTCACAAACTGGAGGAAATACCAACAAATGACTTCTTTACAATGTGTAGTTTGTTTATATCCAAGTGATAGACGTCTCTGTAGTCACAAACTGGAGGAAATACCAACAAATGACTTCTTTACAATGTGTAGTTTGTTTATATCCAAGTGATAGACGTCTCTGTAGTCACAAAGTGGAGGAAATACCAACAAATGACGTCTTTACAATGTGTAGTTTGTTTATATCCAAGTGATAGACTTGTCTGTAGTCACAAAGAGGAGGAAATACCAAGAAATGACTTCTTTACAATGTGTAGTTTGTTTATATCCAAGTGATAGACTTGTCTGTAGTCACAAACTGGAGGAAATACCAACAAATGACTTCTTTACAATGTGTAGTTTGTTTATATCCAAGTGATAGACGTCTCTGTAGTCACAAAGTGGAGGAAATACCAACAAATGACTTCTTTACAATGTGTAGTTTGTTTATATCCAAGTGATAGACGTCTCTGTAGTCACAAAGTGGAGGAAATACCAACAAATGACGTCTTTACAATGTGTAGTTTGTTTATATCCAAGTGATAGACTTGTCTGTAGTCACAAAGTGGAGGAAATACCAACAAATGACGTCTTTACAATGTGTAGTTTGTTTATATCCAAGTGATAGACTTGTCTGTAGTCATTAAGTAGAGGAAATACCAACAAATGACTTCTTTACAATGTGTAGTTTGTTTATATCCAAGTGATAGACTTGTCTGTAGTCATTAAGTAGAGGAAATACCAACAAATGACTTCTTTACAATGTGTAGTTTGTTTATATCCAAGTGATAGACTTGTCTGTAGTCACAAAGTGGAGGAAATACCAACAAATGACTTCTTTACAATGTGTAGTTTGTTTATATCCAAGTGATAGACGTCTCTGTAGTCACAAAGTGGAGGAAATACCAACAAATGACGTCTTTACAATGTGTAGTTTGTTTATATCCAAGTGATAGACTTGTCTGTAGTCACAAAGTGGAGGAAATACCAACAAATGACGTCTTTACAATGTGTAGTTTGTTTATATCCAAGTGATAGACTTGTCTGTAGTCATTAAGTAGAGGAAATACCAACAAATGACTTCTTTACAATGTGTAGTTTGTTTATATCCAAGTGATAGACTTGTCTGTAGTCATTAAGTAGAGGAAATACCAACAAATGACTTCTTTACAATGTGTAGTTTGTTTATATCCAAGTGATAGACTTGTCTGTAGTCACAAAGTGGAGGAAATACCAACAAATGACTTCTTTACAATGTGTAGTTTGCTTATATCCAAGTGATAGACTTGTCTGTAGTCATTAAGTAGAGGAAATACCAACAAATGACTTCTTTACAATGTGTAGTTTGTTTATATCCAAGTGATAGACGTCTCTGTAGTCACAAACTGGAGGAAATACCAACAAATGACTTCTTTACAATGTGTAGTTTGTTTATATCCAAGTGATAGACGTCTCTGTAGTCACAAAGTGGAGGAAATACCAACAAATGACGTCTTTACAATGTGTAGTTTGTTTATATCCAAGTGATAGACTTGTCTGTAGTCACAAAGAGGAGGAAATACCAACAAATGACTTCTTTACAATGTGTAGTTTGTTTATATCCAAGTGATAGACTTGTCTGTAGTCACAAAGTCGAGGAAATACCAACAAATGACTTCTCTTGATTGAGATATTAAAGTTGACGACAGTGACGTGTGGTCACCAACTGACCAGGTGGTGATACCCCGGATTTTCCTGGCTACATCGCACATCTATCCTTCAAATGTCGATCTCTCAGCCTTAGTATTACAATGATAACCTTACTACCATTAATATAGAGTCATTATTAAATGATTACTATTCGGAGGTGTAGTTGTATTCACTTGTTTTTACAATTTCCGCCGCCACAGGTGATACACTTCACGCTTTCTCTGTGCGTTGCTTTTCCATTAGAAAGTTATTTTTGCAGTAAGAACGGAAGTGCAACATCCGCAGAAATGTGGCACAAGTCGGTCCCGCAACAATGAACGTCTTGTATGTAATACCACGCTCCCACACAAGCAGTTGTTAGTATACAGAGAGTTTACGTTGTACTAGTACATAATAATACATTACTTTATCCAAATATTTAACAAATATTCACTTAATGATTATACAACAGATAGTAATAAATTAAATGAGCAATAAGGCATTGACTTGCGTACTTACGTAGGCTATGTAAAAATAGTTATTTTGTTTTTATTGTTGCAAGTTTCCGTGAACTAGTCAAATTGGTTAAGTTTACGAGAACGTTAATACGACGGCTCTTTAATAAAGAATGATCACATTTTTTTGACAACGTACCTTTACTCATCCTCATAATTTTGATGGTCCTTCTCAAAATAGTCTCCCCTGAATGCGATGTACTTGTCCCAGCGCTTCTGTCAGTCTTCAAAGACATGCTGGAAATAATTTTGAGAGATCCTTCAAAACCGCCTCCGCAGCCTTCACCACTGCTTCTGATGATGGATA
Organism: Mantis religiosa; assembly: GCA_030765055.1. Lineage (NCBI taxonomy): Eukaryota > Metazoa > Arthropoda > Insecta > Mantodea > Mantidae > Mantis > Mantis religiosa. The sequence continues at coordinate 1,424,111 of JAUKNK010000101.1, read as the reverse complement.
ATGTCTCCCACAAAGGCGTTTCTTCAGGTTAGGGAATAGAAAAAAGTCACATGGGGCTAAATCCGGACTATAGGGAGGGTGAGGGATACACTTCACGTTGATTTTTGCAAGATATTCAGCAACAACATTGGCAATACGCGGCCGCACATCCAGCCTGCTTCACGGAAATGTGGTCTTTTGCGTCTGATATGGACTTGCGATGTCTTCAGGACATCCCTGTAGTATTGTCCAGTTACTGATGTGTGTGCAGGTACAACATGCTGATAAACCATTCCATGAATATCAAAGAATGAGATGACCATAACTTTCCCAGCAGAATCAACCACTTTTGCTTTTTTGGGGGTTGGTGATGAAGGAGATTTCCACACTGAGCTTTGCTGTTTGCTCTCAGGATCAAAATGATGTAGCCAAGTTTCATCAGCAGTGATTACGTTTGAAAGAAACTCCGGATCTTCCTCTAACATCAACTTTAACTACATGTTACCTCCATTGCAGCGGTAGACGATACTGAACATGTCTAAACTTGCCTGGTTCTCACCAGGAGTACCAACAATGAAACTATTACGGCGTGTTTGTTTCACATTAAGTTAACAGAATGTAATAATTTAAGTTTGAATTTATGAGTGACTATGTTTACACTCAAACTTCACTTACTTGTTGTATAATTGAAACGTTTTCAAGATCATTCAATCTCATCCTCAGCTGTTTGGTGACTAAATGAACCTCCCTCTTCTTCCACTACTACGGAGCTCTGATCACTCTGCCATCTGGTGTTAGGGTCCCTAAGTTTTAATACTTCATTTAATGCCGGGATTTCAAAATTTATAACTTTATCACGGTTTTTGTTTATGAATATTTTTTCCCAAATATTCAATTCTATGGGTGTACTTAAAGAGTTTAACAGTTTAATGTTGTGGCCAATGTTGTGGTTTTCTGTCCAAAAATGGTGTGAAACTGCAGATTTTTCTGTTTGTTTCAACTTAATGTTCCTCTGGTTTTCTTTTTGCCTGGTTAACAAGTTTCTCTTAGTTTTTCCTATGTAGCTTTTTCACAGGTTTCACAATTAATCTGATAAATTCCTGATTTCAAATTGTTGGGGATTGTATTTTTGAGTGGTTTATTTAGCAGGTTCCTCAGACTGAATTTGTTTTGGGGTGCTAGTTTTAAGTTTAGTCTTTTGAAGATTCGTTCAAATTTTCTAAAAGCCCATGGATGGTAGGTGAATTTTCTATATTGCCAATTTGTGTTATTAAGTGGTGTGAGAGTGGTATTTTTTGATATTATCTTCAGTTTTTCCTTTCTCTTCATCATGTTCCTTATGATGGCTGGGTTAAATCCATTTAATACCGCTATGTCTTTTATGTGTTGTTGTTCTTTCAAAAATTCCTCCTTACTCAGTGGGATGTTGTATAGCCGGTGAATTAGACTTCTAAAGGCAGCTAGTTGATGTGAAACTGGGTTGTATTCATTTAGGAAGATCATCTCACTGGATTTATTAAGCCCAGTAATTCTTACCCAAAACTTCACATTCGACCGTCATATGAGAGACTTACTTCCTACATATTGGTTCATCTTTGAACATTCCCATTGTTTCCTGTACAGTCGATAAGTCTGTTATCAGGTTTATTTGGGATCTGTTGAGTTTAGGTATGTGTTCGACTAATAACGAAGGTGGACATCTTTCTGTTTGCACTCATTTTTATGACATTTAGTTCCCGCATCAATAATATTTAGAACAGAGTTTATAGATGTGTCATAACCTGGTTCAGGGAACACCTAAACGATAGCCAACTGCTTTATGAACTGGTCATTATGTGATGAGTTTGATACTCCATTCTCTTGGCATGACAAATACATGAAACAAACATAACCACTTAAAGCGTAACTTGGAAATGTAAGCCCTACATTTCATCTCAACTCTATGTTTCAACAAGATCGATATTTTCATGTGCTAAGGTCTTATATATCTCTTACTGTTTACTCGTTAAACAAAATTCATGAGCGAGAGTTTGTGTGCGGCTTAAGGGCCCAACGACAGCTATGTCATTTGGGGTCAAAGTCAAAATCTAAAATGTTGTGGCTACAAAGGAATAAGCTCTGCGTACCCTGTATTCATTTAAACATCACTTAATTCATCGTCCGATATGACTTAACGTTGGAGATTTTCTCTTATCCTGAAAGATGAATGTCTGGTAACTCTATGCTCTATGTACCCTGTTCTCATTTGAACATCATTTCATTTATCGTCCGATATGACTTAACGTTGGAGGTTTTCTCTTATCCTGAAAGATGAATGTCTGGTAACTCTAAGCTCTATGTACCCTGTACTCATTTGTACATCATTTCATTCATCGTCCGATATGACTTAACGTTGGAGGTTTTCTCTTATCCTGAAAGATGAATGTCTGGTAACTCTAAGTTCTATGTACCCTGTACTCATTTGTACATCATTTCATTCATCGTCCGATATGACTTAACGTTGGAGGTTTTCTCTTATTCTGAAAGATGAATGTCTGGTAACTCTAAGTTCTATGTACCCTGTACTCATTTGTACATCATTTCATTCATCGTCCGATATGACTTAACGTTGGACGTTTTCTCTTATCCTGAAAGATGAATGTCTGGTAACTCTAAGCTCTATGTACCCTGTACTTAGTTGAACATCATTTCATTCATCGTCCGATATGACTTAACGTTGGAGGTTTTCTCTTATCCTGAAAGATGAATGTCTCATACCTCTACGCTCTATGTACCCTGTACTCGTTTAAACATCATTTCATTCATCGTCCGATATGACTTAACGTTGGAGGTTTTCTCTTATCCAGAAAGATGAATGTCTGGTAACTCTAAGCTCTATGTACCCTGTACTCATTTGAACATCATTTCATTCATCGTCCGATATGACTAAACGTTGGAGGTTTTCTCCTATCCTGAAAGATGAATGTCTGATACCTCTAAGCTCTATGTACCCTGTACTCATTTGAACATCATTTCATTCATCGTCCGATATGACTAAACGTTGGAGGTTTTCTCTTATCCTGAAAGATGAATGTCTGGTAACTCTAAGCTCTATGTACCCTGTACTCATTTGTACATCATTTCATTCATCGTCCGATATGACTTAACGTTGGAAGTTTTCTCTTATCCTGAAAGATGAATGTCTGGTAATTCTAAGCTCTATGTACCCTGTACTTATTTGAACATCATTTCATTCATCGTCTGATATGACTTAACGTTGGAGGTTTTCCCTTATCCTGAAAGATGAATGTCTGGTAACTCTAAGCTCTATGTACCCTGTACTCATTTGAACATCATTTCATTCATCGTCCGATATGACTTAACGTTGGAGGTGTTCTCTTATCCTGAAAGATGAATGTCTGGTAATTCTAAGCTCTATGTACCCTGTACTCATTTGAACATCATTTCATTCATCGTCTGATATGACTTAACGTTAGAGCATTTCTGTTATCCTGAAAGATGAATGTCTGATAACTCTAAGCTCTATGTACCCTGTACTCATTTGAACATCATTGCATTCATCGTCCGATATGACTTAACGTTGGAGGTTTTCTCTTATCCTGAAAGATGAATGTCTGATAACTCTAAGCTCTATGTACCCTGTACTCATTTGAACATCATTTCATTCATCGTCCGATATGACTTAACGTTGGAGGTTTTCTCTTATCCTGAAAGATGAATGTCTGGTAACTCTAAGCTCTATGTACCCTGTACTCATTTGAACATCATTTCATTCATCGTCCGATATGACTTAACGTTGGAGGTTTTCTCTTATCCTGAAAGATGAATGTCTGGTAACTCTAAGCTCTATGTACCCTGTACTCATTTGTACATCATTTCATTCATCGTCCGATATGACTTAACGTTGGAGGTTTTCTCTTATCCTGAAAGATGAATGTCTGGTAACTCTAAGTTCTATGTACCCTGTACTCATTTGTACATCATTTCATTCATCGTCCGGTATGACTTAACGTTGGAGGTTTTCTCTTATCCTGAAACATGAATGTCTGGTAACTCTAAGTTCTATGTACCCTGTACTCATTTGTACATCATTTCATTCATCGTCCGATATGACTTAACGTTGGAGGTTTTCTCTTATCCTGAAAGATGAATGTCTGGTAACTCTAAGCTCTATGTACCCTGTACTCATTTGTACATCATTTCATTCATCGTCCGATATGACTTAACGTTGGAGGTTTTCTCTTATTCTGAAAGATGAATGTCTGGTAACTCTAAGCTCTATGTACCCTGTACTCATTTGAACATCATTTCATTCATCGTCCGATATGACTTAACGTTGGAGGTTTTCTCATATTCTGAAAGATGAATGTCTGGTAACTCTAAGCTCTATGTACCCTGTACTTATTTGAACATCATTTCATTCATCGTCCGATATGACTTAACGTTGGAGGTTTTCTCTTGTCCTGAAAGATGAATGTCTGATACCTCTACGCTCTATGTACCATGTACTCATTTAAACATCATTTCATTCATCGTCCGATATGACTTAACGTTGGAGGTTTTCTCTTATCCTGAAAGATGAATGTCTGGTAACTCTAAGCTCTATGTACCCTGTACTCATTTGAACATCATTGCATTCATCGTCCGATATGACTTAACGTTGGAGGTTTTCTCTTATCCTGAAAGATGAATGTCTGATAACTCTAAGCTCTATGTACCCTGTACTCATTTGAACATCATTTCATTCATCGTCCGATATGACTTAACGTTGGAGGTTTTCTCTTATCCTGAAAGATGAATGTCTGGTAACTCTAAGCTCTATGTACCCTGTACTCATTTGAACATCATTTCATTCATCGTCCGATATGACTTAACGTTGGAGGTTTTCTCTTATCCTGAAAGATGAATGTCTGGTAACTCTAAGCTCTATGTACCCTGTACTCATTTGTACATCATTTCATTCATCGTCCGATATGACTTAACGTTGGAGGTTTTCTCTTATCCTGAAAGATGAATGTCTGGTAACTCTAAGTTCTATGTACCCTGTACTCATTTGTACATCATTTCATTCATCGTCCGGTATGACTTAACGTTGGAGGTTTTCTCTTATCCTGAAACATGAATGTCTGGTAACTCTAAGTTCTATGTACCCTGTACTCATTTGTACATCATTTCATTCATCGTCCGATATGACTTAACGTTGGAGGTTTTCTCTTATCCTGAAAGATGAATGTCTGGTAACTCTAAGCTCTATGTACCCTGTACTCATTTGTACATCATTTCATTCATCGTCCGATATGACTTAACGTTGGAGGTTTTCTCTTATTCTGAAAGATGAATGTCTGGTAACTCTAAGCTCTATGTACCCTGTACTCATTTGAACATCATTTCATTCATCGTCCGATATGACTTAACGTTGGAGGTTTTCTCATATTCTGAAAGATGAATGTCTGGTAACTCTAAGCTCTATGTACCCTGTACTTATTTGAACATCATTTCATTCATCGTCCGATATGACTTAACGTTGGAGGTTTTCTCTTGTCCTGAAAGATGAATGTCTGATACCTCTACGCTCTATGTACCATGTACTCATTTAAACATCATTTCATTCATCGTCCGATATGACTTAACGTTGGAGGTTTTCTCTTATCCTGAAAGATGAATGTCTGGTAACTCTAAGCTCTATGTACCCTGTACTCATTTAAACATCATTTCAGTCGTCGTCCGATATGACTTAACGTTGGAGGTTTTCTCCTATCCTGAAAGATGAATGTCTGGTAACTCTAAGCTCTATGTACCCTGTACTCATTTAAACATCATTTCATTCATCGTCCGATATGACTTAACGTTGGAGGTTTTCTCTTATCCTGAAAGATGAATGTCTGGTAACTCTAAGCTCTATGTACCCTGTACTCATTTGTACATCATTTCATTCATCGTCCGATATGACTTAACGTTGGAGGTGTTCTCTTATCCTGAAAGATGAATGTCTGGTAACTCTAAGCTCTATGTACCCTGTACTCATTTGTACATCATTTCGTTCATCGTCCGATGTGGCTTAACGTTGGAGGTTTTCTCTTTTCCTGAAAGGTGAATGTCTGGTAACACTAAGCTCTGTGTACCCTCTACTCATTTGAACATCATTTCATTTATCGCCCGATGTGACTTAACGTTGGAGGTTTCCCTTATCCTGAAAGATGAATGTGTGGTAACTCTAAGCGTTATGTATCCTGTACTCATTTGAACATCATTTCGTTCATCGTCCGATGTGGCTTCACGTTGGAGGTTTTCTCTTTTCCTGAAAGGTGAATGTCTGGTAACACTAAGCTCTGTGTACCCTCTACTCATTTGAACATCATTTCATTTATCGCCCGATGTGACTTAACGTTGGAGGTTTCCCTTATCCTGAAAGATGAATGTCTGATAACTGTAAGCGTTGTGTATCCTGTACTCATTTGAACATCATTTCGTTCATCGTCCGATATAACTTAACGTTGATGGTTTTCTCTTTTCCTGAAAGATGAATGTCTGGTAACTCTAAGCTCTATGTACCCTGTACTCATTTGAACATCATTTCATTCATCGTCCGATATGACTTAACGTTGGAGGTTTTCTCTTATCCTGAAAGATGAATGTCTGGTAACTATAAGCTCTATGTACCCTGTACTCATTTGAACATCATTTCATTCATCGTCCGATATAACTTAAAGTTGGAGGTTTTCGCTCATCCTGAAAGATGAATGTCTGGTAACTCTAAGCTCTATGTACCCTGTACTCATTTGAACATCATTTCATTCATCGTCCGATATGACTTAACGTTGGAGGTTTTCTCTTATCCTGAAAGATGAATGTCTGGTAACTCTAAGCTCTATGTACCCTGTACTCGTTTGAACATCATTTCATTCATCGTCCGATATAACTTAACGTTGGAGGTTTTCTCTTATCCTGAAAGATGAATGTCTGGTAACTCTAAGCTCTATGTACCCTGTACTCATTTGAACATCATTTCATTCATCGTCCGATATAACTTAACGTTGCAGGTTTTCGCTCATCCTGAAAGATGAATGTCTGGTAACTCTAAGCTCTATGTACCCTGTACTCATTTGAACATCATTTCATTCATCGTCCGATATGACTTAACGTTGGAGGTTTTCTCTTATCCTGAAAGATGAATGTCTGGTAACTCTAAGCTCTATGTACCCTGTACTCGTTTGAACATCATTTCATTCATCGTCCGATATAACTTAACGTTGGAGGTTTTCTCTTATCCTGAAAGATGAATGTCTGGTAACTCTAAGCTCTATGTACCCTGTACTCATTTGAACATCATTTCATTCATCGTCTGATATGACTTAACGTTGGAGGTTTTCTCTTATCCTGAAAGATGAATGTCTGGTAACTCTAAGCTCTATGTACCCTGTACTCATTTGAACATCATTTCATTCATCGTCCGATATAACTTAACGTTGGAGGTTTTCTCTTATCCTGAAAGATGAATGTCTGGTAACTCTAAGCTCTATGTACCCTGTACTCATTTGAACATCATTTCATTCATCGTCCGATATAACTTAACGTTGGAGGTTTTCTCTCATCCTGAAAGATGAATGTCTGGTAACTCTAAGCTCTATGTACCCTGTACTCATTTGAACATCATTTCATTCATCGTCCGATATGACTTAACGTTGGAGATTTTCTCTTATCCTGAAAGATGAATGTCTCGTAACTCTAAGCTCTATGTACCCTGTACTCATTTGTACATCATTTCATTCATCGTCCGATATGACTTAACGTTGGAGGTTTTCTCTTATCCTGAAAGATGAATGTCTGTTAACTCTAAGCTCTATGTACCCTGTACTCATTTGAACATCATTTCATTCATCGTCCGATATGACTTAACGTTGGAGATTTTCCCTTATCCTGAAAGATGAATGTCTGGTAACTCTAAGCTCTATGTACCCTGTACTCATTTGAACATCATTTCATTCATCGTCCGATATGACTTAACGTTGGAGGTTTTCTCTTATCCTGAAAGATGAATGTCTGTTAACTCTAAGCTCTATGTACCCTGTACTCATTTGAACATCATTTATTCATCGTCCGATATGACTTAACGTTGGAGATTTTCTCTTATCCTGAAAGATGAATGTCTCGTAACTCTAAGCTCTATGTACCCTGTACTCATTTGTACATCATTTCATTCATCGTCCGATATGACTTAACGTTGGAGGTTTTCCCTTATCCTGAAAGATGAATGTCTGTTAACTCTAAGCTCTATGTACCCTGTACTCATTTGAACATCATTTCATTCATCGTCCGATATGACTTAACGTTGGAGATTTTCCCTTATCCTGAAAGATGAATGTCTGGTAACTCTAAGCTCTATGTACCCTGTACTCATTTGAACATCATTTCATTCATCGTCCGATATGACTTAATGTTGGAGGTTTTCTCTTATCCTGAAAGATGAATGTCTGTTAACTCTAAGCTCTATGTATCCTGTACTTATTTGAACATTATTTTATTCATCGTCCGATATGACTTAACGTTGGAGGTTTTCTCTTATCCTGAAAGATGAATGTCTGTTAACTCTAAGCTCTATGTACCTTGTACTCATTTGAACATCATTTCATTCATCGTCCGATATGACTTAACGTTGGAGGTTTTCTCTTATCCTGAAAGATGAATGTCTGGTAACTCTAAGCTCTATGTACCTTGTACTCATTTGAACATCATTTCATTCATCGTCCGATATGACTTAACGTTGGAGGTTTTCTCTTATCCTGAAAGATGAATGTCTGTTAACTCTAAGCTCTATGTATCCTGTACTTATTTGAACATTATTTTATTCATCGTCCGATATGACTTAACGTTGGAGGTTTTCTCTTATCCTGAAAGATGAATGTCTTAACTCTAAGCTCTATGTACCCTGTACTCATTTGAACATCATTTCATTCATCGTCCGATATGACTTAACGTTGGAGATTTTCTCTTATCCTGAAAGATGAATGTCTGTTAACTCTAAGCTCTATGTACCTTGTACTTGTATTCGCCGTCCGATATGACTTAACGTTGGAGGTTTTCTCCTATCCTGAAAGATGAATGTCTGATACCTCTAAGCTCTATGTACCCTGTACTCATTTGAACATCATTTCATTCATCGTCCGATATGACTAAACGTTGGAGGTTTTCTGTTATCCTGAAAGATGAAAGTCTGGTAATTCTAAGCTCTGTGTACCTTGTACTTATTTGAACATCATTTCATTCATCGTCTGATATGACTTAACGTTGGAGGTTTTCCCTTATCCTGAAAGATGAATGTCTGGTAACTCTAAGCTCTATGTACCCTGTACTCATTTGTACATCATTTCATTCATCGTCCGATATGACTTAACGTTGGAGGTGTTCTCTTATCCTGAAAGATGAATGTCTGGTAACTCTAAGCTCTATGTACCCTGTACTCATTTGAACATCATTTCATTCATCGTCTGATATGACTTAACGTTAGAGCATTTCTGTTATCCTGAAAGATGAATGTCTGATAACTCTAAGCTCTATGTAGCCTGTACTCATTTGAACATCATTGCATTCATCGTCCGATATGACTTAACGTTGGAGGTTTTCTCTTATCCTGAAAGATGAATGTCTGATAACTCTAAGCTCTATGTACCCTGTACTCATTTGAACATCATTGCATTCATCGTCCGATATGACTTAACGTTGGAGGTTTTCCCTTATCCTGAAAGATGAATGCCTGGTAACTCTAAGCTCTATGGACCCTGTACTCATTTGTACATCATTTCATTCATCGTCCGATATGACTTAACGTTGGAGGTTTTCTCTTATCCTGAAAGATGAATGTCTGGTAACTCTAAGCTCTATGTACCCTGTACTCATTTGAACATCATTTCATTCATCGTCCGATATGACTTAACGTTGGAGGTTTTCTCTTATCCTGAAAGATGAATGTCTGGTAACTCTAAGCTCTATGTACCCTGTACTCATTTGAACATCATTTCATTCATCGTCCGATATGACTTAACGTTGGAGGTTTTCTCTTATCCTGAAAGATGAATGTCTGGTAACTCTAAGCTCTATGTACCCTGTACTCATTTGTACATCATTTCATTCATCGTCCGATATGACTTAACGTTGGAGGTTTTCTCTTATCCTGAAAGATGAATGTCTGGTAACTCTAAGTTCTATGTACCCTGTACTCATTTGTACATCATTTCATTCATCGTCCGGTATGACTTAACGTTGGAGGTTTTCTCTTATCCTGAAAGATGAATGTCTGGTAACTCTAAGTTCTATGTACCCTGTACTCATTTGTACATCATTTCATTCATCGTCCGATATGACTTAACGTTGGAGGTTTTCTTTTATCCTGAAAGATGAATGTCTGGTAACTCTAAGCTCTATGTACCCTGTACTCATTTGTACATCATTTCATTCATCGTCCGATATGACTTAACGTTGGAGGTTTTCTCTTATTCTGAAAGATGAATGTCTGGTAACTCTAAGCTCTATGTACCCTGTACTCATTTGAACATCATTTCATTCATCGTCCGATATGACTTAACGTTGGAGGTTTTCTCTTATCCTGAAAGATGAATGTCTGGTAACTCTAAGCTCTATGTACCCTGTACTCATTTGAACATCATTTCATTCATCGTCCGATATGACTTAACGTTGGAGGTTTTCTCTTATCCTGAAAGATGAATGTCTGGTAACTCTAAGCTCTATGTACCCTGTACTCATTTGTACATCATTTCCTTCATCGTCCGATATGACTTAACGTTGGAGGTTTTCTCTTATCCTGAAAGATGAATGTCTGGTAACTCTAAGTTCTATGTACCCTGTACTCATTTGTACATCATTTCATTCATCGTCCGGTATGACTTAACGTTGGAGGTTTTCTCTTATCCTGAAAGATGAATGTCTGGTAACTCTAAGTTCTATGTACCCTGTACTCATTTGTACATCATTTCATTCATCGTCCGATATGACTTAACGTTGGAGGTTTTCTTTTATCCTGAAAGATGAATGTCTGGTAACTCTAAGCTCTATGTACCCTGTACTCATTTGTACATCATTTCATTCATCGTCCGATATGACTTAACGTTGGAGGTTTTCTCTTATTCTGAAAGATGAATGTCTGGTAACTCTAAGCTCTATGTACCCTGTACTTATTTGAACATCATTTCATTCATCGTCCGATATGACTTAACGTTGGAGGTTTTCTCTTGTCCTGAAAGATGAATGTCTGATACCTCTACGCTCTATGTACCATGTACTCATTTAAACATCATTTCATTCATCGTCCGATATGACTTAACGTTGGAGGTTTTCTCTTATCCTGAAAGATGAATGTCTGATACCTCTAAGCTCTATGTACCCTGTACTCATTTGAACATCCTTTCATTCATCGTCCGATATGACTTAACGTTGGAGGTTTTCTCTTATCCTGAAAGATGAATGTCTGGTAACTCTAAGCTCTATGTACCCTGTACTCATTTGTACATCATTTCATTCATCGTCCGATATGACTTAACGTTGGAAGTTTTCTCTTATCCTGAAAGATGAATGTCTGGTAATTCTAAGCTCTATGTACCCTGTACTTATTTGAACATCATTTCATTCATCGTCTGATATGACTTAACGTTGGAGGTTTTCCCTTATCCTGAAAGATGAATGTCTGGTAACTCTAAGCTCTATGTACCCTGTACTCATTTGTACATCATTTCATTCATCGTCCGATATGACTTAACGTTGGAGGTGTTCTCTTATCCTGAAAGATGAATGTCTGGTAACTCTAAGCTCTATGTACCCTGTACTCTTTTGTACATCATTTCGTTCATCGTCCGATGTGGCTTAACGTTGGAGGTTTTCTCTTTTCCTGAAAGGTGAATGTCTGGTAACACTAAGCTCTGTGTACCCTCTACTCATTTGAACATCATTTCATTTATCGCCCGATGTGACTTAACGTTGGAGGTTTCCCTTATCCTGAAAGATGAATGTGTGGTAACTCTAAGCGTTATGTATCCTGTACTCATTTGAACATCATTTCGTTCATCGTCCGATGTGGCTTAACGTTGGAGGTTTTCTCTTTTCCTGAAAGGTGAATGTCTGGTAACACTAAGCTCTGTGTACCCTCTACTCATTTGAACATCATTTCATTTATCGCCCGATGTGACTTAACGTTGGAGGCTTCCCTTATCCTGAAAGATGAATGTCTGATAACTGTAAGCGTTGTGTATCCTGTACTCATTTGAACATCATTTCGTTCATCGTCCGATATAACTTAACGTTGATGGTTTTCTCTTTTCCTGAAAGATGAATGTCTGGTAACTCTAAGCTCTATGTACCCTGTACTCATTTGAACATCATTTCATTCATCGTCCGATATGACTTAGCGTTGGAGATTTTCTCTTATCCTGAAAGATGAATGTCTGGTAACTATAAGCTCTATGTACCCTGTACTCATTTGAACATCATTTCATTCATCGTCCGATATAACTTAACGTTGGAGGTTTTCGCTCATCCTGAAAGATGAATGTCTGGTAACTCTAAGCTCTATGTACCCTGTACTCATTTGAACATCATTTCATTCATCGTCCGATATGACTTAACGTTGGAGGTTTTCTCTTATCCTGAAAGATGAATGTCTGGTAACTCTAAGCTCTATGTACCCTGTACTCGTTTGAACATCATTTCATTCATCGTCCGATATAACTTAACGTTGGAGGTTTTCTCTTATCCTGAAAGATGAATGTCTGGTAACTCTAAGCTCTATGTACCCTGTACTCATTTGAACATCATTTCATTCATCGTCCGATATAACTTAACGTTGGAGGTTTTCGCTCATCCTGAAAGATGAATGTCTGGTAACTCTAAGCTCTATGTACCCTGTACTCATTTGAACATCATTTCATTCATCGTCCGATATGACTTAACGTTGGAGGTTTTCTCTTATCCTGAAAGATGAATGTCTGGTAACTCTAAGCTCTATGTACCCTGTACTCGTTTGAACATCATTTCATTCATCGTCCGATATAACTTAACGTTGGAGGTTTTCTCTTATCCTGAAAGATGAATGTCTGGTAACTCTAAGCTCTATGTACCCTGTACTCATTTGAACATCATTTCATTCATCGTCTGATATGACTTAACGTTGGAGGTTTTCTCTTATCCTGAAAGATGAATGTCTGGTAACTCTAAGCTCTATGTACCCTGTACTCATTTGAACATCATTTCATTCATCGTCCGATATAACTTAACGTTGGAGGTTTTCTCTTATCCTGAAAGATGAATGTCTGGTAACTCTAAGCTCTATGTACCCTGTACTCATTTGAACATCATTTCATTCATCGTCCGATATAACTTAACGTTGGAGGTTTTCTCTCATCCTGAAAGATGAATGTCTGGTAACTCTAAGCTCTATGTACCCTGTACTCATTTGAACATCATTTCATTCATCGTCCGATATGACTTAACGTTGGAGATTTTCTCTTATCCTGAAAGATGAATGTCTCGTAACTCTAAGCTCTATGTACCCTGTACTCATTTGTACATCATTTCATTCATCGTCCGATATGACTTAACGTTGGAGGTTTTCTCTTATCCTGAAAGATGAATGTCTGTTAACTCTAAGCTCTATGTACCCTGTACTCATTTGAACATCATTTCATTCATCGTCCGATATGACTTAACGTTGGAGATTTTCCCTTATCCTGAAAGATGAATGTCTGGTAACTCTAAGCTCTATGTACCCTGTACTCATTTGAACATCATTTCATTCATCGTCCGATATGACTTAACGTTGGAGGTTTTCTCTTATCCTGGAAGATGAATGTCTGGTAACTCTAAGCTCTATGTACGTTGTACTCAATCGAACATCATTTCATTCATCGTCCGATATGACTTAACGTTGGAGGTTTTCTCTTATCCTGAAAGATGAATGTCTGGTAACTCTAAGCTCTATGTACCCTGTACTCAATTGAACATCATTTCATTCATCGTCCGATATGACTTAACGTTGGAGGTTTTCTCTTATCCTGAAAGATGAATGTCTGGTAACTCTAAGCTCTATGTACGCTGTACTCAATCGAACATCATTTCATTCATCGTCCGATATGACTTAACGTTGGAGGTTTTCTCTTATCCTGAAAGATGAATGTCTGGTAACTCTAAGCTCTATGTACGCTGTACTCAATCGAACATCATTTCATTCATCGTCCGATATGACTTAACGTTGGAGGTTTTCTCTTATCCTGAAAGATGAATGTCTGGTAACTCTAAGCTCTATGTACCCTGTACTCATTTAAACATCATTTCCTTCATCGTCCGATATGACTTAACGTTGGAGGTTTTCTCTTATCCTGAAAGATGAATGTCTGGTAACTCTAAGCTCTATGTACCCTGTACTCATTTAAACATCATTTCATTCATCGTCCGATATGACTTAACGTTGGAGGTTTTCTCTTATCCTGAAAGATGAATGTCTGGTAACTCTAAGCTCTATGTACCCTGTACTCAATTGAACATCATTTCATTCATCGTCTGATATGACTTAACGTTGGAGGTTTTCTCTTATCCTGAAAGATGAATGTCTGGTAACTCTAAGCTCTATGTACCCTGTACTCATTTAAACATCATTTCATTCATCGTCCGATATGACTTAACGTTGGAGGTTTTCTCTTATCCTGAAAGATGAATGTCTGGTAACTCTAAGCTCTATGTACCCTGTACTCATTTGAACATCATTTCATTCATCGTCCGATATGACTTAACGTTGGAGGTTTTCTCTTATCCTGAAAGATGAATGTCTGGTAACTCTAAGCTCTATGTACCCTGTACTCATTTGAACATCATTTCATTCATCGTCCGATATGACTTAACGTTGGAGGTTTTCTCTTATCCTGAAAGATGAATGTCTGGTAACTCTAAGCTCTATGTACCCTGTACTCATTTCATTCATCGTCCGATATGACTTAACATTGGAGGTTTTCTCTTATCCTGAAAGATGAATGTCTGGTAACTCTAAGCTCTATGTACCCTGTACTCATTTGAACATCATTTCATTTATCGCCCGATGTGACTTAACGTTGGAGGTTTCTCTTATCCTGAAAGATGAATGTCTGGTAACTCTAAGCTCTATGTACCCTGTACTCATTTGAACAACATTTCATTCATCGCCCGATGTGACTTAACGTTGGAGGTTTCTCTTATCCTGAAAGATGAATGTCTGGTAACTCTAAGCTCTATGTACCCTGTACTCATTTGAACAACATTTCATTCATCGCCCGATGTGACTTAACGTTGGAGGTTTCTCTTATCCTGAAAGATGAATGTCTGGTAACTCTATGCTCTATGTACCCTGTACTCATTTGAACAACATTTCATTCATCGCCCGATATGACTTAACGTTGGAGGTTTTCTCTTATCCTGAAAGATGAATGTCTGGTAACTCTAAGCTCTATGTACCCTGTACTCATTTGAACAACATTTCATTCATCGTCTGATATGACTTAACGTTGGAGGTTTTCTCTTATCCTGAAAGATGAATGTCTGGTAACTCTAAGCTCTATGTACCCTGTACTCATTTGAACAACATTACATTCATCGTCCAATATGACTTAACGTTGGAGGTTTTCTCTTATCCTGAAAGATGAATGTCTGGTAACTCTAAGCTCTATGTACCCTGTACTCATTTGAACATCATTTCATTCCTCGTCCGATATTAATTAACGTTGGAGGTTTTCTCTTATCCTGAAAGATGAATGTCTGGTAACTCTAAGCTCTATGTACCCTGTACTCATTTGTACATCATTTCATTCATCGTCCGATATGACTTAACGTTGGAGGTTTTCTCTTATCCTGAAAGATGAATGTCTGGTAACTCTAGGCTCTATGTACCCTGTACTCATTTGTACATCATTTCATTCCTCGTCCGATATGACTTAATGTTGGAGGTTTTCTCTTATCCTGAAAGATGAATGTCTGGTAACTCTAAGCTCTATGTACCCTGTACTCATTTGAACATCATTTCATTCCTCGTCCGATATGACTTAACGTTGGAGGTTTTCTCTTATCCTGAAAGATGAATGTCTGGTAACTCTAAGCTCTATGTACCCTGTACTCATTTGTACATCATTTCATTCATCGTCCGATATGACTTAACGTTGGAGGTTTTCTCTTATCCTGAAAGATGAATGTCTGGTAACTCTAAGCTCTATGTACCGTGTACTCATTTGAACATCATTTCATTCATCGTCCGATATGACTTAACTTTGGAGATTTTCTCTTATCCTGAAAGATGAATGTCTGGTAACTCTAAGCTCTATGTACCCTGTACTCATTTGAACATCATTTCATTCATCGTCCGATATGACTTAACGTTGGAGGTTTTCTCTTATCCTGAAAGATGAATGTCTGGTAACTCTAAGCTCTATGTACCCTGTACTCATTTGAACATCATTTCATTCATCGTCCGATATGACTTAACGTTGGAGGTTTTCTCTTATCCTGAAAGATGAATGTCTGGTAACTCTAAGCTCTATGTACCGTGTACTCATTTGAACATCATTTCATTCATCGTCCGATATGACTTAACGTTGGAGGTTTTCTCTTATTCTGAAAGATAAATGTCTGGTAACTCTAAGCTCTATGTACCCTGTACTCATTTGAACATCATTTCATTCATCGTCCGATATGACTTAACGTTGGAGATTTTCTCTTATCCTGAAAGATGAATGTCTGGTAACTCTAAGCTCTATGTACCCTGTACTCAATTGAACATCATTTCATTCATCGTCCGATATGACTTAACGTTGGAGGTTTTCTCTTATTCTGAAAGATAAATGTCTGGTAACTCTAAGCTCTATGTACCCTGTACTCATTTGAACATCATTTCATTCATCGTCCGATATGACTTAACGTTGGAGATTTTCTCTTATCCTGAAAGATGAATGTCTGGTAACTCTAAGCTCTATGTACCCTGTACTCAATTGAACATCATTTCATTCATCGTCCGATATGACTTAACGTTGAAGGTTTTCTCTTATCCTGAAAGATGAATGTCTGGTAACTCTAAGCTCTATGTACCCTGTACTCATTTGAACATCATTTCATTCATCGTCTGATATGACTTAACGTTGGAGGTTTTCTCTTATCCTGAAAGATGAATGTCTGGTAACTCTAAGCTCTATGTACCCTGTACTCATTTGTACATCATTTCATTCATCGTCCGATATGACTTAACGTTGGAGGTTTTCTCTTATCCTGAAAGATGAATGTCTGGTAACTCTAAGCTCTATGTACCCTGTACTCATTTGAACATCATTTCGTTCATCGTCCGATATGACTTAACGTTGGAGATTTTCTTTTATCCTGAAAGATGAATGTCTGGTAACTCTAAGCTCTATGTACCCTGTACTCATTTGAACATCATTTCATTCATCGTCCGATATGACTTAACGTTGGAGATTTTCTCTTATCCTGAAAGATGAATGTCTGGTAACTCTAAGCTCTATGTACCCTGTACTCAATTGAACATCATTTCATTCATCGTCCGATATGACTTAACGTTGGAGGTTTTCTCTTATTGTGAAAGATAAATGTCTGGTAACTCTAAGCTCTATGTACCCTGTACTCATTTGAACATCATTTCATTCATCGTCCGATATGACTTAACGTTGGAGGTTTTCTCTTATCCTGAAAGATGAATGTCTGGTAACTCTAAGCTCTATGTACCCTGTACTCATTTGAACATCATTTCATTCATCGTCCGATATGACTTAACGTTGGAGATTTTCTCTTATCCTGAAAGATGAATGTCTGGTAACTCTAAGCTCTATGTACCCTGTACTCATTTGAACATCATTTCATTCATCGTCCGATATGACTTAACGTTGGAGATTTTCTCTTATTCTGAAAGATGAATGTCTGGTAACTCTAAGCTCTATGTACCGTGTACTCATTTGAACATCATTTCATTCATCGTCCGATATGACTTAACGTTGGAGATTTTCTCTTATTCTGAAAGATGAATGTCTGGTAACTCTAAGCTCTATGTACCCTGTACTCAATTGAACATCATTTCATTCATCGTCCGATATGACTTAACGTTGGAGGTTTTCTCTTATTCTGAAAGATAAATGTCTGGTAACTCTAAGCTCTATGTACCCTGTACTCATTTGAACATCATTTCATTCATCGTCCGATATGACTTAACGTTGGAGGTTTTCTCTTATCCTGAAAGATGAATGTCTGGTAACTCTAAGCTCTATGTACCCTGTACTTGTATTCGTCGTCCGATATGAGTTAACGTTGGAGGACATAAGAAATAACAAAGTAAGAAGAAAAAGGGTAAAGAATGACGGTTTGTCGGTGTAAACAAGGAAGAACCGTAAGTGCACGCAGGGAGTTTCCCCGCCAGGATGTTCCACTCCGACGACAGTGTTCACTCACTCACTGCCAGTTTACAGTAACTCCTCGTGCAGCGATCATCACCACAATGTAAGTACTGTCACTCTACATATTCCTCCCAAAACTTGCATGTCAATATAGCAACAATTTCAGAAAAGTGGTCACATGGGTATATCTGTGTTTTACTTTTGAGTTAATTGGCAGAAAAGGTCTGTATTTTTAACAAAGGGCTCCCAAGACACACTGCCGTTCTAAATTGTCTGAAAATTCTGGTTTTTCTCAAATACGTATTTACCTAAAATAGCAGATGTTTGAAGTTTTCATGACAAATGGAACATTTATCTCGAAATATCTGAGAATGACCTAAGAAGTCCTCTTCATCCTGAACGATAAAGTGTAAGAGATACTATAAAATGTAAGATTCTTAAAAGACAATTTAAACAAATAAAAATGTTTATGGTATTAACCCTATCTGAAATATTGGTTTTTATTGGTATGAATTTTCAAAATGTAATAGTGTTTTTTGATGGAGAGTTTATTTGTGCAAAGAACATACCATTTCAAAGCAATCACATAGTAACACAGTTGCTGTACTGTATTTTTGGTATACTCACAACTAAATGTGCTTTGGTAACTCATTACTTTACTTGGAATTGAGTAAGTTGTTATTTTGAATGCTTTAACTGTTACCAGCGGAGGCTCTTTATGAAGTTTGAGGTTCCTTTATGTGACTTCGGCTTTACTTCCCTTCCGCTTTGCTCGTTGTCAATCCGCAGCTTCGGGGAAAGCAATTTTTGAGCAAAATATAGTTGTTGTTTACATAACTGTGGTAACTGTCAAAGAAAGTGAGGAAGTATGTGAAGTATCAACTCACACGACTTTCTCTACTCTTGTACCAGTTACTGTATTACCTACAACAGCGTTAAGGATTGTCCTTTGAAGCATGGGATATTGAGGAACTATACTCACATACAAACATGAACATTAAATTCGCTTTGCCACTCAAAATGACATTATAACGTCAACATCAAAATAAAACAGTAACTACTTTATCAGTGTTATTAAACATTTCTAAAATGCTGGTAGTGGGATGTTTCTGAATTCAATTTGTACTACACTATTAACATTTCACGGAACTTCTCCTTTTGGAAAGTTTCACAATAATTTAGCACTTACAAATATTCATATAGAACATTACTTTCCCAACTACAGTAATAAGTGATGTAAATAATAGTACGCTATTAATAAAACAATAAATAAAGCAAAATATGTTATAGCGTACCTAACCTCACGAAGTCGACAGATAACAAAGTAAATAATATAAACAACTGAAGCCTACCTTCACATTTTAGTTCATTCGCAATTTTCTTCTAAATATTTGCTTTGAGCAAATTATCTTTGTAGAATTTATACTTCTATCATAAAGACAACGATAATTATGAAATAAAATTGTAATCAGTTGCTCGTCAAATGACCCTTATCCTTTCTGTTCCTATGCAATGCGATAGTGTTTTGTCTCTCTTTCTTTTGTTTAATCACCAAACACAAATGTGAAGGTATTAACGAAAATAATTGTGAATGATCTTATTTATTAACGTGAGCACAAGGTTTAGTACTCGTGTTGTGTTTGTGATAACTTTTCTATGTGAATGGGGCATATATGTATAGCATTGGTAAATGCAGTTAACTTAACTCTTCTATAAAGTAAAGCAATTATTGATGGTGTTATAACAAGTTCCCATATAGATAGGTACAATGGCAATAGAAGAATGCTACAGACATTAAATAACACATCTTTTCAGAGCTAGTCGTTTTGTGGTGGCTTTGGCATTTCCTTCCATTTACATGACCAGAATGAAAAATAAATAACAAGTATTAACAAATCGAAGCAATAACAAAGAACAACTTGAGCATGGTTCACTCCACAAAACATAAATTGTATGTTTTAAGAAGATGTGTATTTGTTGTTTTGTCTATCTCTTACAGTTTTGCATTTATACGTAAATCATTTAGAATGAAGAGAACTTCTGTGAAGTTTACCAGAAAATTTAAGACATGCATTTAATTTGTTGTGAAAATATCTTAAATATTTTAACAAAAATCGTTAGAGGTGTTTTGGAGAGAGAGAAAATTTCGAGAAATGTTCGTTATAAAGCCTGGTTTGTAGTAACGGGGTTGCACGTTTGACTGTAGGGCCCTCGAAACATAGACAGAAGTGTGCCAGACTTTGATGTTGAGGAAGCCGTACCTACACGCAGTTTCTAGACCAGAACACAGCCCGTGACGTAATCATCATCATGCCTCACTGACTCTTAAGATCTGCAGTTTCCTGTTCTGCTCTCAATCACGCTTTATTTATTTAACTATATATATTGCAGTCCAGGCAAAAAGTCATCTCGAGATTTCGCAACAAATGCACGTTTTGAGGTTCCATACAAAAGTACTACTACAAAGATAAGGAGAGGAAGTTGAGTGATGAGATTTCACCGGAAGTTGGTGTATGTTTAAGTTACACTATATCCATGTGTATAACTCACAAACCGAATAACAATATACACCAAACAGTCCCCTCGCCCTGAACTGCACTTTATACATAACCTTTCCAGCAGTTTGGGATTTTGGGAACAAAAATATTTGAATAACGATTCCGAATGAAACATTAAATATCGTTTTTAATTTAATTTATTTAAAGTCGCTTTAACAGCAACTACGTGATGAAATATACAATATATGAAATGCAGTAACAGTAAATAAAACACTAACGTTACACACAGAGATACAATATTATGTTACAGTTACAATACAAAACAGTGTCAAACAAACTATATATACATATGATAATATAACAAATTACACATGTAAAGTATTATATATTTGCATGTTAATAGTATAAATACTAGATTTTCATATATATTGTTGTACTTTTAAGGAGGAGCAGTAGTTGCTTGACAATTGATGGTTTGTTGAGTATGGTAGATCTCGTTGTTTGCATTCTGTGTAGACGTGTTTAACGGTGAGCTGCGTGTTGCAGACTTCACTTCAGTAACGAGGATATGTGACTGGGTTAATTCGAAGACGTGATCTTTCCCTTTGTGAACAACTAGTGTCACCATTTCGTACCATGTACAATTTTTGTGGTGGAGTCAGGTTCCAGGTTTGTTTCCATTGCATTCTGAGTTGCCTGCTAAGATGGTTTATGGCGCCTCCATTTCTGTAAGCTGACTACATTCTTTGGCATCTTCGTTGCCTTTGATAACACAATGTTGGGACAGGAATTCCATTCGTGGTTAATTTGTCTCCATCTTCATCAGCCACACGTTCGGCCGCAATTTGGTGCTGGATTCTATATGGGATGCACGTTGACTTTTCGAAGACCCACGTCGAGAAGCCAGATACAACAGGTTAATTCGTTGTATTTTGAGTTGTTTCTTAATGATTGTGTTTGATTAAATAAGAGTCATGAGAATGTAGTTTTCAGGCGTGGTTCGGAATAAACTTTCGGAGAAGTCAAATTTTGTAACTATTTAATTGTATTATCTGGATTATATTTCACTTCCTAATGTTCTAAAAGAAAAAGTTGATAATTTCGGTGCTTTTAAAAAAGCTGTTAGAGAGTACCTTTGCTCAAAATCTTTTTATTCTGTACAAGATTATCTAAATGACAAATTATCCTGATAATGCTTCTGTAGCTCTATAAGTAGTATTTAACTATTCCAATGACAAATCATTACTTATAAATATTTGATGCAAGCTGAAAGTTTATTTTTAATGTATATGTATTTAATAAATAACAAGAATGGTATCCATTGCAAAAAGGTTGAGACGTACTGGCATAAGCCAAGTGAAAGCTGGTTTAAAAAGTGTTTCATTTTGTATCATATATAATTATCGCTGCTTTGTTTTCCATAATGTTGTTCATATTGTCTGTATACTATAATATGTGTCTTATGTTAACTTTTGTACATATATATGCTATTAAACTTTATACCTCTAGACGTGTTCAATGTTCACAGCCTTTTCTGGCTACAAGTAAACCTACTGAACGCAAATCAATCTAATCTAATCTAATCTTGAACTTCTTTTCCTAGTCAACTGCAGGTTACTTCCTATTTATCTTTGTTATATTTAAACAGTTCCAACTATGACATAAAAGTTGTTGATCCTGCACCACTATTCATCACACTCACGATTACAAAACATATCTACCAAGATTATTCATTTTCATAACTATCGTTACTCCTAACTTAATTTTGTGATTGGCCGATTTACTTCCACGTCACAACATTACGTCATACAATTATTACTAACGCCAATCACAAATTATATATATTTTTACTTATTTAAATTACTAAATATATTTACATAATAATTTTTTATAAATTTATAAACTTTTCATACCTTTTCTAAATATAACTCGAAACTACTGTTACAGTGCGAAGAA
The DNA here is from genome assembly GCA_030765055.1 of Mantis religiosa. Lineage (NCBI taxonomy): Eukaryota > Metazoa > Arthropoda > Insecta > Mantodea > Mantidae > Mantis > Mantis religiosa. The sequence goes on along the minus strand of JAUKNK010000101.1, from coordinate 1,401,265 downwards.
ACCCACGTAAAGATGATCTGCTTGTTTTTATTGAGGGCCGAGAGGTACAGTAAAGTCTGTTTAGCCAACGTGTGTGCAGTTCCCACTCAAAGGGACCTCAAAGGACCTGACCTTCCCGCCCACAAATGGCCGTCATAAATCTATCTCTACACTTTAGAAATGGAGCACTGACGTTGGGGACCAATAGCAACCCCGTTTTCTGAAAATGACAGTTGCATGTCTACTCCGCGTGGAGTCTCAGTTGCCAAAGTTCCAACTTCCAGTTGTTCTGTTTCATTAGGTGCAAGACGGTGATGTTAAAATGTTGCAACCTTGTAGAGAGGACCGTCAGGAGGAGGGTCCATGTTGTAAAACGATTATGAGGGTTCCTCAAAGAAAGCGGCCGCCGTGCACTTGCGTTGAGTAGACAGACTTTAACTGCAGAACTGTTGAACGATCTCTAATACTTTGAAGGGAACTTATTGAATCGGTAACTATAATAAAGTTATCGTCCTCACTAGAACGGGAAATGTAAATTAAAGCTTCTTTGATTGAGGAGAAAATGGAATAGTATTTTGGAAGTTTTTGTTCAAGCTTTATATCTCGGGCTTTAAATATTTCTTGTATTGAAGTAAGAAATAAAATATATATGAAGTATTCTCATTGCAACACGTAAACCTTAGTAAGCGCTTTCATCTATGGACCGTGTTCGGAAGACCTGGGTTTGACTCCCGTGGTCCGCTTACCTGACCCATGAGTTTTCCTAGGTAATGCTGGGTAGTTTAATTGCATCCTCCAAATTTACTGTTCCTGCATTTCATCTCCAATATCATTTCATATCATCTGTCATCTGGTGGTCTCTTTCAGGCTAGAAGTGTCGGCGGGAGTCTCGGTGGTGCATGACAGGATGGTACCTCTGACGTTACTAGAGGAAACTCAGGCCGAACATTCGAGCCCCTCCCTGATAGGGAGTTGTTCGGATTGGGTTGGACTCGATGGGGCAGTGGTTCCCGATACCCGTGGGAGATCGGGTACGTCTCCGGACGGCGTTGAGGGAAGCCATAAGTCTGTTTAGTTAACGCGTGTGCACGTCGGCTTCTGCCTTTGATGAACCCTTATAATCGTTTTACAACCCCCGACCCTCCCTCTCCCAGACCGTTCTGCAAGGTTGCCACCTTTCTCGATACGTCATGGGTATCGTACGAGGTTTCGTCTAAATAAATTATCTTATGTCCATTACTGCAAAACTTCCTTAGTTTTGACCAATATATATACAGGATGTTACAAAAAGGTACGGCCAAACTTTCAGGAAACATTCCTCACACACAAAGAAAGAAAATATGTTATGTGGACATGTGACCGGAAACGCTTAATTTCCATGTTAGAGCTCATTTTATTACTTCTCTTTAAATCACATTAATTATGGAATGGAAACACACGACAACAGAACGTACCAGCGTGACTTCAAACACTTTGTTACAGGAAATGTTCAAAATGTCCTCCGTTATCGAGGTTACATGCATCCATCCTCCGTCGCATGGAATCCCTGATGCGCTGATGCAGCCCTGGAGAATGGCGTATTGTATCACAGCCGTCCACAATACGAGCACGAAGAGTCTCTATATTTGGTACCTGGGTTGTGTAGACAAGAGCTTTCAAATGCCCCCATAAATGAAAGTCAAGAGGGTTGAGGTCAGGAGAGCGTGGAGGCCATGGAATTGGTCCGCCTCTACCAATCTATTGGTCACCGAATCTGTTGTTGAGAAGCGTACGAACACTTCGACTGAAATGTGCAGGAGCTCCATCGTGCATGAACCACAATGGGTATTTTGACATTTGTCTGCACGAATGATTTCAATTTACATTTTAAGAGAAATGCTAAAATGAGCTCTAACATGGAAATTTAGCGTTTCCGGTCACATGTCCACATAACATATTTTCTTTCTTTGTGTGTGAGGAATGTTTCCTGAAAGTTTGGCCGTACCTTTTTGTAACATCCTGTATATATCGCCAAGCTACAAGTCTACTGGATCCCATAATAACCCTTATCTTATACAAAGTGCGGTATTTGAAACCCAACTCCTTTAGGAGACCGCGCAAAGTGAAACGCCCATAAGGAAAATCATAAATTTCTTACAAATGTGCAACCAATTCATCTAAGGTGGGCGCTCTCCCTTTAGCATAGAATCTATAAATTTCTCGACGAATTAAAACGCACGTAAAATTATCTACTTTAGAGAAACGTTTCCTTCTGTTTTCACACTTGATCGGCGTCTTTGGTATTCCTTTCGTCACAATATTTCTCACTGTATTTCTGTGAATACCCAGAATTTATCATAAGGTTCATTGCACGACCCCTTACCAAGATTATTTGTCAGCAAATATTTATATGTGTTCAAAACAAGCGCTTGAATTTGCTTAGAAACAGTTCCTGTTATATAATTCGGCCCAGTTCTTCACACTGTCTTCACTTTGATTATTTTCACGTGACTGAAAGTTATCTCTACTTCATTTGCATTTACCACTGCATTTCCCTCCTACGGTCTTCACATTGTGACACACAACGAGATGGTTTATGGCGCCTCCATTTCTGTAAGCTGACTACATTCTTTGCGGCTTCGTTGTCTTTGATGTTGAGACAGTAATGTTGGGACAGGAATTCCATTCGTAGTTAATGTCTCCATCTTCATCAGTCACACGCTCGGGCGCAATGAAACAGATCAACTAGAAGTTGGAACATTGGCAACTGAGACTCCACGTGGAGTAGACATGCGACTATCAGGGTTGCTATTGGTCCTCAACGACAGTGCTCCATTTCTGAAGTGTGGAGATAGATTTATGACGGTCATTAGTGGGCGGGCGGCTCAGGTTCCTTTGACTCGGAACTGCACATGCGTTAACTAAACAGACTTTAGAAGGTATGCTAGATCACACAGCGGCCCACCGAGGTCATATCGGTAGCCTTCCCCTTTGGGGTTGGCGCGCGTAAGTAGCGTATCCACTTCCACCGGTCTTGAGTCCACAGGACCAGATGGGGGGGGGGGGCGGGCTTGTTAGTCTCTAGGTCTTGCCTTATGGAAAGCCCCACGGAGGTGCCGGGCGCCCTTTTTGGGACAGCTCGGTAACTCCCTGGTCATTAGAGGGGGGTCAGTCTTCACTTTGTGTGCATTGCCCTGGTAGATACCCTCGAGCTTATATATATCTTCTCATCTCATCCTTCCTCTCGGCAAAGTGAGATTTGTGGTGGACAACACGGCGCTGGGGCGGGTTTTCTCCGGGATCTCCTGTTTCCCCCGCCATTTCATTCCACCGGTGCTCCATCTTCATCTCATGTATCATCAGTGCCATCGCCTGTGGTGCGGTATGTAGTAAAAGCGGCCGTTAAACACTACACAGACATTTCCTTCCTCTGGGGGTGCTACTTGGGGACATAGGATCAATAGACCAAGTCCGGAGCTCCGTAGAGCAGTCCAGTCCCTTCAAACTACGCTTTACGAGAGGCACTGTTTATATTTTGAGTCTAAATAATTAAAACAAAGTAATTGTGTTTCAAAGATGCTTTATTGTTTTTCAAAATATTCACCTTTATGAAAAATCCACTTTTGCGTCCGTTTGAATCATTTCTTTATTTATTATCCAATTTTTTTATTCCTATTTTACCCAAAGGTATATTAGGAATATAGTTTACAAATTTATACAATTTCCAAAAACATAACAAATGCAATGCTTTCAGAAAGGTGTGTATTATGAAACTATCAAAATATTTGGCGCACTTCCTAATGTTCTTAAAGAAAAATTTGATAATTTCGGTGGTTTTAAAAATGCTGTCAGAGAGTACCTTTGCTCAAAATATTTTTATTCTGTACAAGATTATCTGAATGACAAATTATCCTGATAATGCTTCTGTAGCTCTATAAGTAGTATTTAACTATTCCAATAACAAATCATTACTTATAAATATTTGATGCAAGCTGAAAGTTTATTTTTAATCTATATGTATTTAATAAATAACAAGAATGGTATCCATTGCAAAAAGGTTGAGACGTACTGGCATAAGCCAAGTGAAAGCTGGTTTAAAAAGTGTTTCATTTTGTATCAAATATAATTATCCCTGCTTTGTTTTCCATATTGTTGTTCATATTGCCTGTGTACTATAACATGTGTCTTATGTTAACTTTAGTACATATATATGCTATTAAACTTTATACCTCTAGACATGTTCAATGTTCACAACCTTTTCTGGCTTCAAGTGAACCTACTGAACGCAAATCAATCTGATCTAATCTAATCTAATCTAATCTAAGCTGACAAATAGTAAACATCAAGATGAATCATTTAGCTTAAGAAATATATTGTTTAAGAAGGCCATGAAATATTGATAAGTTTTGTAATTCATCAGAATATGTGTAAGTGGTTTTGAGAAAGTGTAACCTAAGGATTGAAGCAATAATTCAAGTTCGTAGCTTTCAAAACAGAAAAACGGGCAATCAAATAAAAAGTGAGGGACATATTGAAGATGATTTCCACAAATACAATCACCTGTGGATTTGATTTGGAATCGAAATAAGTAAGTTGAAAATTTGCGATGTTAAGTTAAGAATTGAGAGAGAACATAGGATTATGTGTGTCAGAAACCTTAGTTATAGCACCACAATCACTTTTTTAACCAGTATTCATTCCAATAATTGATGTTTGCCTCACATAAGGAATACGGCATAAAGTGTAAGTCTAGAAGATTTGAAATCGCAGCCATTTGTCAAAGTATCTATTCCAGTCTTCTTGAGACAACTCCAAAACATGGTTTTTGAAGACATCAACGGCTTCTTCTGCCGACAAAATTCGTTCTCCACGCAATTTATTTTTTTATGAAAATCATTGTGAATGTCTTTATTTATTAACCTGCCAAAAAACTTGCGTGAATGGGGCTGCTAGTTTTTTTCTTTTTCTTTCAAGTCATAGAAACTACAATCAACTGTTTTTTGCAACATCAGTCAAGCTAATACAGTTTAAAGTACAGTGTTAAGATTACCATTAAAACACTCAGAAATATGATAAAATGGATTAAGAAGGTGCCAATTTTTCAACTTTTGTTTGAAGTATTTGAGGCTACAGTATTGAGCTTCTATACATTTGCGTCCATTTGAAGAGGACAGTCATTGCAAAGGATTGCCTATCTGAAGGAACACTCTTCTAAGAAACTTGTGGCGAGCAAAATGATCTTGCTAAAGATCCAGCTATAAAATTTACATTGGAAACAGAAGAGGATGGTGTGCTCCCCTTTTTGGACATCAAGATCAAAAAAATGAACAACAAACTCACTTTTGGTATTTACAGGAAACCGACACACACAGATAATTACATTAAGAACAACAGTTTCAACCCAAAACAACACCAACATGCCATTTTCAACAGTTTAATCTTTCGGATGATCAACTTTCCACTAAGCAGAGAAGATTATCAAGAAGAATACCTACACATAAAAAAGTAGCTATATCCAACGGTTTCAATCCAAATTTAGTAGACAAAACAGTTAACAGACTCAACAAAGCTAAGAAAATAAAAGAAACCACCACCCTAGAACCTACAGGAGAAAAAGAGAAAAAACTTTTTAAAAAATTCACCTTCCACCCATTAGCCTATAACAAATTCCAAAAAATCTTCTCAAAACACAACATAACTCTTGCACCTCAAAATAGGTTTAATATCAGAAATTTGTTAAAAGGCCCTCCCAAAAATTCAATCACTACCAAAGAAAAACCAGGAATCTATGAGATCAAATGTGAAACTTGCCCTAAAATTTATATAGGAAAAACAAAAAGAAATATTAACATCAGAACTAAAGAACATATGAGAAATATTAAAAATGGTGAAACAGAAAAATCAGCAGTGGCTTTTCATTTTTTGAATACTAGACATGACATCAATTTGGAAACATCTCTAATAAAATACGTTAATCACCCCATAGACCTTTCCGTATGGGAAAAAATCTTCATTAACAAAAATCGTCATAGAGTCATGAATTTTGAAACTCCACCACCGGACATCTTTGACAAGTACATCACGCCATCTATTGACAATACAGAGAAAGAGGAAACCACTACAACTTGCACTAGTCGAGTATCAGCTGATGATAGGAGCAAGAACTCTTGAAACATGTCCTGTGAATAAACAGTGTGAGTGAAGCAATGTGTCAATATCTTCTCGATTCACTTTTGTACTTGCTAAAGATTGTCTGCCTGCGCTCCGTGAAAGCAGCCAGTCTAGACGTTGGGATGGAAGTTGACTCCTGAACCAGTGTAATGGAGCTCAAATCGGGTGATATAAGGCTCCATAGAATCACTGAGCCCCGCCGTGATTAGCTTCCAACGTTCCCTTCGCAGGAAGTCAAACCATTCCCTATGTAATGCCACATTTCCAGGATTTTTCTGAATTATCCAGTGTAATGTTCCCATTACCAACCAGATCGCACACCTGTAGAGCGCCGTGTCTTTAAAACTGAATTCCAGTCGCTGTAGCCTTCGAAGACTTGGTGGAAACTCCGGCGGTCACCATTTCCCAATAAAGTCTCTGAGCACCATCCACATATGATGCACCTGTTTGGTTTAATACTTCATATGCTGTCTCTTGCCAATCAGTAGGAACAACTTTATTAAAGAGATTCTTCCATATAAGTTTCCATTCTCTATTGTCTTTCTCTTCAATCCTGGATGTACACTGCGATGTATTGAGCAGCTGATATTGTTTTCTCGTTGATTAAAAAACTGCGAGGTCAGCACTGGTGTCCCGCAGATGTTTGAGATGGTTAACAATGGGTTTGAATCCCGGATATATCCTCTGAGCGTGCTGTACCTGATCCTGCCAGAAACTCCCATCTATCGACGAACCATTCTTGATGCTTGGAGACCAAAATAAGTCATTAGGTGCCAAATCAGGACTGTATGACGGATGACGCATCAAACCTTCAAATACTCTTGTTGTTAGACAACAAGACACGCTCACACATGAAGGACGATCCTACCCTTGGTCATATTAATGAAATAAACTATTTTTGGGACATTCCTTGTTATCGTCAATACCAACATTGTTCTCACATAGGAAGCCGCTTTATCCCTTGACATCGGCCGACTTTGAAACGATTTGGTTTTTACTTTCATTATATTCAAATTATTTACACAACGAAATGTAATAACAAAGGTGTAGAAGAATCATCTTTGGTAAATATAGTAATAAAGAAATTCATGTAAGTGTAAAAGAATTCTTTGACATTAGTCATTTCCGAGATATCACCATTACTTTGTAGTAAAGTATTGTCGCTATTCAGTTGTTTCTCGTGGTGCAGAGGAATATTAAGGTCAACGTACGGCATCCAGTGGTCTCTCTTGTACATAACTGTTTACAAAAGTAAGGAGGAATCAGTTTACGTTACGTGACTTACTCTGATTGGACTCTACTAAACCCGCCTCTGTAACGTCGGTGGTAGCGTGTTCAACAAGTCCCTGAGTGGGATGGCTCAGGCGGTTTCGTCTCTGACCCAAATTCGAGAGGTCCGGGTTTGATTCCTCATGGGTTTTTTCGGGGGTTTCCAGGTTTCGCCAGACGAATGCTGGGTACGTTAATTGCATCCCCCATCTCATCTCCATTATCATTTCATATCATCTCTCAGGGTAGAAGTGTCGGCGGGTGTCTCCTCACTCCTCATCCTTCCTCCCGAGTGTCTCACTTAGGGCTTATTATGTGTTTCAAATGGGAAGAGTTCTCACCTGTAGTGAATCAGATGTGTTAGAGCCCTCAGCGTTGCCACCTCGTTACCCCACTCTTTTATATATATAGCGCACACTTGCAAGTGTTCGTGGCGTTAGACGTAAGGGAACGCAAACTCAATTTTCCAAAGTTTTATAATAATGCAGTTGTTGAAATCACAATTAAGTACAACATGACAGTGGCGGCTGGTGGGTTAAATTATTGGTGGTGCACAAATAAAAAATAAAATACAGAGTAGTAGTGACTCACCTATTTATACAGAAACTCTGCTCTACTCTCCTTAGACCTGGCGAATCTATCGATAACTTTTGCGCTGAAGTTGCTGACCTTCATAACAAACTCCCTCTCAATTGAAAGCATTGCTAATGCTGACAATCTGTCCTGTGACATTGTTTTCCTAAGGAAAGTTTTTAGTCTTTTTAAAGTTGAGAAACAGCTTCAGCGGTAGACATTGGCATATTTAACAACACTCGCAGGAGTTTGACACATTCGCTGAATTGTTTTCCTTAATGAAGTCCATCAAGCACAAAGCGCCGGACTTTCCACGAAATTCTTCTCGACTGTAAATTACAGTCAGTTCTCTACGAATTTTTGTTCCAATGATAAAAGGATAGAACCTTATTGTTTCTCTAAGGGAATCCTCTGGAAATATCTTAGAAATTTTCTTTATGAAACAAAGACGAGGCTATCAAATGCCCCGTGAACCTAAATCTGTCCTTTGGTTCTCTAATAATGTCACAGACTTCAAGAGCTTCTCTTTTTTCACATCATGATCTTCTATTCTTCTCCTCTTAATTGCAGTTTCTTCGTGTTTCTTAATATCCACGCTATTTCTTACCTTTTGCACTTCTCTTTCAAATGTGTTTAGCTGGGCGATGGCAAACGTTGCATTGCAGTCTCGTTTCTGCAGCTGATTGTACAAAATGTCCACATGAGGCATGCTCTTGTAGAAGAAAGACAGCCAGAGTTCACAATTATAATCTTTCAAAGTGGCCATAAACCCAGAAGCCTGAACAAGTGTGGCATTGTTGTTTAATAGAGCTCTCTTCTGAATAACCTCCATGCATTTAATTAAATTCTCCCTGTGTTCGAAAAGCAGAGCACACAGAAGCTAAGGCCGCGCCGTGGGTCAGTGATTAGACCGCTTAGCTCTCACCAAGGCGGCCCGGGTTCGATCCCAGGTGACCGCAAAGTGAGATTTGTGGTGGTGGACAACACGGCGCTGGGGCGGGTTTTCTCCGGTATCTCCGGTTTCCCCCGCCATCTCATTCCACCGGTGCTCCATCTTCATCTCATGTATCTTCAGTGTCATCGCCTGCGGTGCCGTATGTAGTAAAAGCGGGCGTTAAACACTACACATTTCATTTTCACAGAGGCTAAGCCTGAAGATCACGCTATAGCCGTTGCTAAGAGTAGGAGGAGCTAGGTTGATAAACCTCCATGTAAGCAATGTATAAGAAGCCACTCTCATCTCTTCACTTTCCCGCAACCGCCTCAGAGAACCCTCATTTGGGCGAAATCTTAGGTTGACACTTCGCTGCAAACCTGGCGGCTCCTACAGCTAACCTCTGTTTATTTCGACTTCTGTGGTCATGGGCAGCTACAGACGATAAGCGTAATTGAAACATGTTTGTATATAAAACAATGCAAACAAGTACAGCTTTAATGTGCAAAATGCACCTGTTGTATATTCAGAATCAGTGGCTGTAGCGCAAACCTGCAACCTTATGGAGGAACCGCCCTGCAGCATAAATATTCGTATATTACGTAAATCTTTTAAATATTTAGTTTAAATTTAATTATAGTTTATGAATTACTTATTTTTCTAATCCAACGAGAATGCCAGTGGTACATCCGTATAGCTGTGAATGTTACGTTAAGAGATAACTCGTCATTGTCATTGCCTTCAACGTCTGAGTACTGCAAATTTATGATGATAGGTTCCAAAATCTCGTTACGTGCTATCTCTTTCCAAAAGTCGTCTTCTTGTACTTTATCTGATGTCTCACGCAGTTTTCCCAGTCTTGTCGTGTTCCTTGTCAATTTCTTGATGAATAAGTCGTTCAACGTCAGTCAGTTTAAAATATTATTTCTATTTGCAACAAAATTTGAGTCCACATTAACTCTATTGGATTGTTCTGGCAGTAGTAAGGGGGAAGGGGGATCACGTCTCATTGATCCAGCTGATACACTCTTTCATGGAAGAGTAACTGAATAATGCTGCTTTGAACTCTCTAGAGTAAATAGAGATTGTGAAACATTCATTAACAAAGATATAATGTGACCAGACACGTTCTGCCAGACTAGCAAGAAGTGTATTGCTTCCTCTCATTGAATTTAACAAACACCTTGGCTTATTCAAAGTACATATTTCTTTTATCACGTCATGTCAAATGTTTACGTTTCAGTTCTGAGTAATTTCAAATATACGTTCACACATACATGCCAACCAATAATGATATCCATTACAGTGCTTACGTCACAATGCATTGTTATAATATAATGGCATCTACTTTATTTATTTGTATTAGGAAAACTATTTGAGCTAAAGATATGGGTTTACGCTATGTTAAATACATTACTCTCTTCTTCCTCATGGATCAGTTTCGACAAAATCTGAATTTTTGTCTTAGCGTGAATAGTATTTATTAGAGATTGATTAGTTTGGCGCTCGTCACATACCACTTAGCGGGAACGCAGGTCTCCGATTGGTTGTTCGCCTAGTAGCGTCAAGGACAAACACTTTCCCATTTCAAACACGTAATAGGTACAGATGTATTTTTTTTTTATCTTGAAAAGTGCAGAGCGATGCGCAGTGGTATTTGGACGAGTCCACCTCAGAACGGTTGCAACTGGGGGGGAGGGCAGTTCAGTTGCGAGCAACTAAACACGTGCAGAGCTACTCGGTAACACTACAGCTTCTTTCAAAATGTGCTTCTCTCCTGGTTCCAAGAGAGCATTTATAAATGACGCCTCCTAGCATCACATTAGGAAATAAAGTGCTACATTTAAAACCACGAGAAGTAATAACCAATATCCATAGATTTATAAAACAGGAACAATGGTCTGGGTCAGCTATAAAAATCTTGGGAAGGGTATCTGAGGCAACAGTTGTGTCTAAAAGCAGTTTAGGAGAGTTATTAAGGAAAGAAAAGCAATTGCTGCTAGTGCAACAACGTCCTTCTCTATGCCCAGTAAACAAAGAGTAAGAACATGCACAAAATCTAATTTGGATGTTTTAATTCAGAAGTAGTTAGGCGAACTATGAATAATTTTTAAAGCACAGAGAAACAAAGACCAACTTTGAAGAAAGTACTTATGAAGCTAAAAATTCTACTGACTTCCAAGGCAGTGTCTGAACATTAAGAAGAGTTCTTTTGAAGCTAGGATTGTTTAAAAAAGAAAGCACTAAGCGTGACAGACAAATTTTAATCGAACATTGCACCATACGTGCAAAAAGGCTGAAGTATTTACGAAATATTCGGAGATATCGAAGTGACGTTTATATAGTTTATATGGATGAAACTTATATAAATACAGCACATACTGGACCATATGCCTGGAGTAAAATACGTTACAGGGACTCTGCAGCGATATTGAAAGGCCAACAGTTGTTTATCATGCCTGCTGGAGGAGAACAGGGTTTTGTTCCAAATGTCTGTGTACTATTTAAGATTCAACAAAAGCACGGAGATTACTACCATAGCAAGAATTACAACTCAGTTTATAAGAGCTGCAAAACTGGCTTCGGGAATGACACCTTATGCACCGCCCTCCCCTCTCGTAATCTTACGCGTGGGACGCATTGTGGCGATAGATGCACTATCCCCACCACAGTTACTACTCATCCCTACCACGCAGGATTACTGTCAAGATAAAATAATACATCTATAGAATAGACCTCTGGTTTCGGTGCCGAATCCCTCCGTGGTAATTCTAACGCTAACCGGATAAGGTTTTTCTCTACGGAGTTATATGGACCTGTACTCAGTTGATCATTATTTCATTTGTCCGGTATGACCTAACGTTAGAGGACGTTAAAACAAACGTCCAGTTGGTTTGAGACGTAGTTGGTCAGAGGGCTTCTTCACTCTGGCATGTCGGTCAAGTTGTGAATCTTCAAGGTCGCTGGTTCTTCATCCGTGTAACACATTCTGTTTCCTCCTGACCTGCATATGGGCGAAAATTGTCAACATTTGGCCATATCAGTGTCGTTTACACTAAAACGGTTCTAGCCCACGGCTGTCAGTGTTTCTTTATCATAAGTAGGCAGCGGAATTATAGGCACCAAACATGTGTGAAATAGGCACTAAATATTTGCTAAGTTTAGAAATACGCAATTTCAGTAAAATGCACTATAACAAAATGAGAATCATGCTGCAACAAATTCGGTAAACAAATACTATTTTACGGTTCCCTAGGCGAAATAGTTCAACATTTATTCCAAATTTCATAAATGGCTCCACAGCAAGTTAAAATAACAGATACTGTCGTATAATTAAAATAAATATAAATCCACTTCACTAAGTAAGAACCATAATATGCAGAAAGGTGTGAAGTAGTTAACGATGTCAGAAAACAAAAACACCGGGTTTTGGGGAAGGATTGTTTAAGAGTTCAGATATGTTTTAAGCTAAATCTCAATGTAAAGTCGTAATCATGTGATGAAGAAAGTTCTCACGTTAGCCAAATTTGTGGTTTACTTTGGAAAGCTAAAAGCATTCAGTTTCTCTTCTTTCGGCTCTCCTCAACATAATGTTGCTACAGAGGCTGATCTTTACAACGTTTTTGAAACTAGGAATAATATTATATTTATTTATTTGCACAGTATCCATTACAGATTCAGTACAATAAAATTTAACATAGAACGTGCTGTATTATATATCCTGTACAAATACATGAAACTGCTGACGTAAGATTTACTCGCTGACTCAGGTCCCCTGGACATAAGCCTTTGGTTTTCCTGAGCAGCTTGACCTTTGCTTGTTTTACCCTAATCCACTTTTCTCTTAACTTATATAAGAAATCTCCTATACATCTATTTTTCTTTTCTCCCATCCCCACAAGCATGTGTAACGCCATCACCTCTTTACTCACAATGTCCCATTTCTTATCACATATTTTTTCTCCTGTAATTTGTCAACTCCTTACATTCTATCAGGTAATGAACATTTCCACAAAATTCACATATCCCTACCTCATTACTTCTCAACCCTTTTAGATATATTATTCCTACTCTCATCCATGCTATGCCTTCTCTTCCAGTTTTGTCACATTGATCTATATATTTTTCCCTACCCCGTTCTGTCTTTAATTGCTTATAAAATTTCAAAGTTTTCTTTTCTTCTACACTTTCCCATATCTGTTGCCTATCTACTATGATAATAAAGTATTAATACAAACATGAATGATTAAACTCACATGTTTCACACAAGACTGACAAAAATGAACTTCCCGTCTGTGCTGAACGATGGATCACGTGTGTTTAAGAACACTCCTGCTGATTTTCTCTTTTGGCATATTTGCGTGGGAAACTGATGTATGTGTGCACTTGATACACCGGTCTTTCCATTAAAAAAAGTGTAAAAAGTAAAAATTGTAAAAATTAAAAAGTGTAAATAATCTTGTTTAATCCTTGATGGCAAGTTAACTTGGCACAACCACATTGAAAAACTAGAAAGTAGATTAAGCTCAGGACTTTTTGTGTTGCGATATTTAGTCAATTTTCTCTCAGTAGATATTAGTAAGTTAGTATATTTTACATTAATATCTTCACACATTTCTTATGGCATTGAGCTGTGGGGACACACTTCCAAATTAAATTTTAACAGAATTTTTCTCCTACAGAAAAGAGCTATCAGACACCTGGTACGAGTTCGTGCAGGCCGTATTTGTAAAAATTAAACATACTTACTCTTCCCTTCATATTTATTCTGTACATATTTTTCTGTACATTCTTTTTGTACATAACAGGAATATAACCTCAACAAATTCCGATGTCCAAACATATGAAACAAGGGGAAATAGTTAAAGGTCACAGGCTAAGCCCCAATACTTTGGTCCAAAACTACTTAATAAGTAGTCCTACAACATTACAAAGATTTCTTCTGTTCTATACATTCCCATAACTGTTACCTATCTATTATGATAATATAGTATTAATACAAACATGAATGATTAAACTCACATGTTTCACACAAGACTGACAGAAATTACTTTCCCGCCTTTGCTGAACGATGGATCACGAGTGTTTAAGAAGAACACTTCTGTTGCTTTTCTCTTTTGGCATATTTACGTAGGAAACTGATCTATGCGTGCACTTGATACACCGCTTACAGAATGGTCTTTCCATTCCCTACATAAAGAGTGCTCATTTGTCAATCCATTGAAATATCATTTAGCTGGTCTATGCTACTCGTCCTTGAGCGAATTCCATGACGTCATAATAGGCCATTTTAAGCATTAATAAGCAGAATAGGTACAAAGGTATGAAACAGGCATTTATAGGCACTATAAAACTAAGAAATTGGGCTAATAATTGTAGGAAACGTGTTTATAACTTAAAAGCCTACATTTCTGAGCCAAGGTTGTAACGATATGTTTTAGTTAGAACTTTTTATATGAATATTGTTTTTTGATATGACTTAGTAGGCCATGTAATGACAATGTTAAAAACAAATATATGTGTAATTAATTAGAGTCAACTGAAAAATTCAATGCCATGGCCGGGATTTGAATCACTGATCTCCTAGTTTCCGTTCAGTCGCTCTAACCCCTTGAGCTACCATGGCCAACGTGCCTTCCTGACATTAAATTCTCCAATTGACTCATTATATTTCCCGGTAGACCACTTAGAGTTCTCATATTTGAGACAACCACTTGTGGCGACTTACTATTATAAGTACTTAATTATCAGGATTTTATCGCTGATTAATTGAAGGATTACTTCTTTAAGGATTAATTCCTCAATATAAATTTACATTAAAAAATCCACAAGTGGTTGTCCCAAATATGAGAACCCTAAGTGGTCTACTGGGAAATATAATGAGTCAATTGGAGAATTTAATGTCAGGAAGGCACGTTGGCCATGGTAACTCAAGGGGTTAGAGCGACTGAACGGAAACTAGGAGATCAGTGATTCAAATCCCGGCCATGGCATTCAATTTTTCAGTTGGCTCTAGTTAATTAAAAATCACCCATATACCGGAGTAATGTATTTAAAAGGATTAATTCTTTAAGGATTAATTCCTCAATATACATTTACATTAAATATATGTGTAATTTTGTGATTGGCCGTAGTAATAATTGTATTACGTATTGTGATGATGTAGCAGTAAGTCGGCCAATCACAACATTAATAGAGCAGTAACGATAGTCACGAAAAATCAATAATCTTGAGATAGATATATGTTCTTTAATCTTGTTTCATGACGATGGAAAAATGTCGCGGTGAATATAAAAGTTTTGTAACTGAATAACAATAATCGTCAAAAAGAGTTATTCGGTAATGAGTGGACGTATAGAAGAGAAATTTTAAGTAATTAATAGAAATTATATTAACTTGAAAATAAGGATTTATCGATGTGTTGGAGTGACTGATTAAGAAAGAAGGTTCGAGTAAAATGTAATCCAGATTATACAATTAAATAATATATTACGAAATCGGAGTCATATAAAATTTTATTTCTGTCAGAAAAAATCCACACCTGAGAGCAGATCTCATGACTCTTATTTAATCAAATCTCGACCTGCATCTTCCAAACAGTCAACGTGCATTCTACCTGCTGAGAGTTGAGGATTAACGCCACAAATATGTCGCCCTAACTTGGGGCTCGATTAAGATGGAATCCATGCCATGCCATGTGGTGCTGGCTGACTGTATATAGCCAGAAGGTTTTGCTGTGTGCCCACCCGTTAAGGGTTTTACCGCAGGTAAGGTAGATTTCGGGATATTGTAGGGTGAAATGTGGGGTTTTTAGATTTGTGTTATTTATGAGGTTACAAGATGTACCTGGGGGTTGATGAACAGAATGCAACACCTTGCACCCTGGTGTTTTTATTTGTTTTTTCTTTGGGTATATAATTTTGATGCCAAGCAGCTTGGAAGAATTATGTGGAGCTCAGCTTTAGCTGCTGTTCGGATTAGCTCCTGGGTTATCTCGGATGCCCGCAAGCCATGCGGGGTACCCGGTGCTGTCTAGATCGGCGTCTAGTGGGGTCATAACGTCCTAAGGATCTGACAAGGGCGCTTCTATGGTTGGGTAAACTTGTGTATAATTTTGATGCCCGGCGCCTAATTTCATCCTCCACGTATGGAAGACTCGAGGCCTCCTGAAGCAGCCTGGTAGGAAAATAACGTCCCACAGAATATATAGACCTGAGTCCTCTGTTCTGTGCACGTTGGAGCCATGCTAGCATGCTGTCTGCGGCCATGCCCCAGATCTCGCAGGCGTAAAGCATAACCGGGATTACCAGCGCTCGGAAGAGGTATAACTTCATGTCAACTGTCATCGAGGTTGACCCCAGCATTGGATACAGGGAAGCGATTGCTCCCTGTACCTTCGCCGCTCGGTCCCTGATGTGTTGGCGAAAAGTTAGACCCTTGTCTAAGTTAACACCTCGGTACTGGGCAGAGTTGGTCCACTCTATCCTTCGACATCAGTAGCTGAAGTTGGGGCAGTCTGCGGGGGTGTGGCGCTTTTTAAAAAGTATGGCGTGGCTATTGTCCGGATTAACGGACATCCGTCAACGCCGACACCACTGTTGTGTTAGGCGGAGATGTCTTTGTGAGGGGTTGAAGGCTCTGAATATGTGTTTATCTTTGCAGAACAGAAGCACGTTGTCAGCGTATTGTGCCATTTCGACTCGTGGCTCTGTTGGGAAATCTGCCATACAGACGTTCAATCAGGTGGGGGATAGTACAGAGCCTTCGGGGACTCCGCCTCTCACTGGTCTGAGTGTAGATGCTTTCCCCGCGACTGACTTGGAATGTGCAGTGTCGCAAGAAGCTGTGTAGAATGTTGACCATTTGTGTTGGGAGCCCCAGGAGGATCATTTTGTGTAGGAGTTCGGCATGCCATGTCGTCGAAAAGGCCCCCTCGACATCCAAAGAAACCGCAGCAGTGAAGGCGGCTTCCTGGAAACCCAGGGCAGCGGTCTCCACCACACGCAGCAACTGTTGGACTGTAGAGTGTCCAGGACGAAAACCAAACTGATGGGCGGGAATGGCTTGAATATCTCCCAATATTGGGGACAAGTAGATGAGAATCAACCTCTCGAGAACTTTCGAGAGGGTGGAAAGGGGGCTAATGGATCGGTAGCTGGAGGGGAGAACCGGATCTTTCCCAGGTTTCAATATGCAAATCACCCGGGCCTCTCTCCACTCTCGTGGAAATTACCCAAGGGTGTGGCACATGTTGAAAATCCTAGTTAGGAATAGAACCGCGTTGAAGGGAAGATGACGGAACATTAGGGGAGTCAGCCCGTCCGGCCCCGCCGCCTTCTTTGGCTTGAGACGCTGGAGTGCGCCTTGGACTTCGCTGGGAGCAATGGTTGGGAGTCGAACCGCGTCCTCAGGAGGGCGGCGTATAAGATGGAATATAACGCCACAAGGTATAAAATAGACAAATAGAGCAAAATCCACCCGCTAATTATAACTAATGTCAGAAATGCTTTTGCAATTACCGTTACATTCACGAGTTGCATTTGTAGCGACTATTTCACCAATGAAACAAACAGTTAAAAACAATAAGACAAGTCATTTGATTCCGTAAATCACACAGGTCTACATCAGCACATGAATGAAAGTTAACCTTAGTAGTTCTTACAGGTCGTGTACAGCCATCACGACTGGACATTGAAGATCTGAATGTCAGACCTTCGAGCCCCTCTACGGCAGAAGATGAGGTTGGAGTTATATATAAGCCATCTGATGTATTGTTTTATGTACCTAGATGCAGTCTCGGGCGTTTGTAGCGCTCTCCAGGATCGATGTCGTGCTCACCTAGACCGCGGATGAGGGAGAGTGTTTGGGTGAAAGGTTATGAATGTACTCTGTTATTGTGGCGATACACCGTGTACAAGTTAACACTGGTGAAAGTAACTGGTCTAAGGTCGTCAGGTGGCGTTGATTGATTGAAAAGTAACATAACCTGTTCACGTGATCGTTATACCCAACAGTAAAGGAACACGTGATAACTGCTGAGCGATAATTGTGCATGGTGTACAGTTATTGATTTACAGATCAGTGATTGGTCAATATTTGACGATTCCTAATACCTGACTGGTCTATACGAGGATAGTGATGTATGTGTGAAACAGACGACGAAATGGCACTGCTAGTAAGTAATATACAGGAACTAGACGCTGTAACATTGTTTATTTTTATTTCGTCGTACCAAAAGAAAGTATTGTTGTAGTGGCCATTCTAAAGAATGGTATAAACAAGAATTCCTCAACATCAGCACCCCACAGCTTCCATCTTCCTCTAAACTCCAAGAAGTTATTTCTTACAAAACATGTCCGTCCATTTTGTCTATTTTCTTTGTTTTTTATTAATATACCTGTGTCATGAAATTGATGTTAGGTCCATGTTGGTTTTTTTTTTTCAATTTACGTCCTCCAACGTTAAGTCATATCGGATGTTGAATGAAATGGATGAAATGATGCTCAAATGAGTCCAGGGTCCATAGAGTTTAGAGTTACCCGACATTCGTCTTTCAGGATGAGGGAAAACCCCGGAAAAAATCTTACCCAGGTAACTCACCCTGACCGGATTCAAACTCGGGATCTCTTGAACGTGAGGCAGACACAGAGGCGGGCATAGGTCCATGTTGGAATGTCAATTTGTAAGAAAATAATAAGTTGCGAGTTGTAATTTGCGTGCGATGCATTGTATTCTTTCCAATTACTTAAATAATAACATTGGTGTTTCTTTGTAAATGATTATTTAAACACACACACACACACACACACACACACACACACACACACACACACACACACACACACACACACACACACACA